>CM021102.1:478325246-479666586 GCA_007115665.2 Sequoiadendron giganteum
TTTTCACTATTGGACGGATTATTTCTCTTTACTTTTTTTTTTTTTAATTTTCTCAATTTTTTGGGTGTTACAAAGACGCCTGTTTGCTAGGTTTTCATCAAGGTAACCATTTTTTTGTATTTTTCTAGATTAAGACATGGATTCTCATAGACTAGGCATAGAACCTCTTTAGATGCAGACTGTTGATAGGTGACAAAAGTGGCTCTCCTTCAGGAGTAGAGAGTTGGTATGCTCCTGATCCAAAAGCTTCTGTGACAATGTATGGCCCCAACCAGTTAGGTTCAAACTTACTTGGTTTCTCTCATTCTGCTTGGTTCTTAGGATTCTCCATTAATACCAGGTCACCAATGTCAAAATGTCAAACCTTCCTATTGTAGCTATGATGAAGATGATTCTGATATGCTTGTAAATGATCTAATGCTTTATGTCTTTGCTCATCCAGCAATTCTAGCTCTTGTAACCTGGAGACACGATACTCTTCGTCGTCAATATGACCCTTCAAGGATACCCTTAGAGGAGGTATTTCAACCTCGATAGGTAAGATAGCTTCGGACCTGAATACAAGTGAATATGGAGTGGCACCGGTGGGGGTACGAATGCTTGTGCGATAGGCCCATAAGGCAGGGTTAAGCTGTAGGTGCCAGTCACGACCAGCGTCATTGACAGTCTTCTTAAGGATTCTAACAATAGTCTTATTAGATGCCTTGGCTTGGCCATTCCCTTGTGGGTAATATGGGGTGGAGAAATTGTGTTTGATGTGGAATTCTTCACATAAATGGTGTACTTCTTGGTTCTTGAATGGGCGGCCATTGTTTGTGATAATGGATTGTGGCACACCATACTGACAAATGATATAGTTTAGGATAAACTTAGATATCTGTGTGCCGGTTATGTATGTCATGGGAATAGCTTCAATCCATTTGGTGAAGTATTCGGTGGCGGTGATGATGAATTTATGGCCATTGGAGGATGGAAGGTGTATCTTACCTATGAGGTCGAGTCCCCATTGGGTGAAGGGCCATGGTGAAGTAATTGGACGAAGTTCTTGCATTGGCGCTCTTATCAAGTCTCCATGTATTTGACATTGTCTATACTTCTTTACAAAAACGTATGAATCTTTCTCCATTGTAGGCCAATAGTAACCTAACCTCATAATCTTGTGGGATAGAGTAGGACCACTCGAATGAGATCCGCATATACCCTCGTGTACCACTCGCAAAGTTGTTTGTGCTTCCTCAGCATCGAGACATCTCATTAAGGCGTTATCTAAGGTACATCTGTACAGGGTTTCACCGATGATGGTGTACTTATCTGACTTTCGGATGAAGGTTCGAAATTGGTTGTTGGACAAGTCTTGGGGTAAGGTTTGGTTAGTGAGGTAGTCGAATATCTCTTTATACCAAGGAGATGTAGGACCAATAATGGTACACACTATCAGAGTATCAGGGACATCATAAGCGGGAACCAATAATTGTTCAACCAGAAACTCGAACTTAGGCACATTACTTGGAATATCCAACAAGGAAGCCATAGTTGCCATAGCATTTGCAGCTCTATTCTGGATGCACGGTATTTGTTGAAAAGTTATGTCATTGAAATACTGTTTGAAACTATCAGCGATTCTCTTTTAAGGTGAAAGCTTCTCATCCTTAGTCTCATAATCATCATTTACTTGTCGGATTACAAGTTGAGAGTCACCAAAGACCTTTAGGCTTTTAATTTTCCATTGAGTTGCCATTTTTAACCCAGTCACTAAAGCTTCATATTCTGCTATATTGTTGGTACAAGGGAAAGCAATCCTGAATGATTTGGGAATGGTATCACCTTGAGGTGTGACAAATAAGATACCGACTCCTAAACCAGGGTTTGTATGCGAGCCATCAAAATATAGTTTCCATTTGATCTTAACGTCAATGTTAAAGAGAAACTCATTAGGAAAGTCTGCCACTAATGGATGATCTGCCTTCATAGGTGCATCAGCTAACTGATCTTCTATCACCTATCCTTTTATTTCCTTCCTTTTGACATACTGAATGTCATACTCGCTAAGTATCATGACCCATTTAGCCAATCGGCTTGTTAAAGCTGCCTTACTTAGGAGGTATTTAAGTGGATCAATCTTTGCAATTAACATAGTTTGTCGATTGAGCATATAGTACCGAAGTTTTTGGGTAGCAAAGACTACCGCAAGATAGGAATGTTCTATGTTGCTATAATTCAGTTCATAGCCCACTAAGGTACGACTGATGTAATAGATGGCTCTCTCATGACCTTGATCATCGTGTTGTGCGAGAAGAGCCCCTAATGCCTACTGTGTTGCTGAGATGTATAATATCAATGGTTTTCCCTCTGTAGGTGGCATTAAGATTGGTGGAGTAAGCAAATAGTCCTTGATTTGTTGGAAGGCCTCTTGAAATTTATGTGTCCACATAAACGGTACTCCTTTCTTGAGTAGATGCTGAAAGGGGTGGATTTTATTTGCCAGTTGTACTATGAATTGCCTAATGGACTGTAATCTCCCCTATAGGGTTCTGAGTTGACCAATGTTGACTGGAGGAGGCATCTCTATGATAGCTCTTACTTTCTTCGGATCTACTTCAATGCCTCTTCGAGAGATGATATACCTTAACAGTTTGCCTGATTTCACACCAAAGACACACTTCTTCGGATTCAGCCTGACATTGTAATTCTCCAGCCTCTGGAATATTTTGTCTAAAACCTTTAAATGATCTTCCCTTGTTTCTGATTTTTCTATGATGTCATCTACATAATCTTCCATGAAGGTATGTATAAAGTCATGGAAAATTGTAGTCATTGCTCGTTGGTAGGTAGCTCCTGCATTCTTAAGGCCAAACGGCATGACATTCCAATAGTATGTGCCCCATGGACATGTGAAAGCTATCTTATGTTGATCTTCAGTTGCTATTTTAATTTGGTTATATCCTGAGAAACCATCCATGAGGGATAGCATCTCGTATCCTGCTATCAGGTCTACTATCATGTTGATATTGGGCAAAGGAAAGTCATCCTTAGGACATGCCTTATTGATATCTCTAAAGTCTGTGCATATGCGAATGCCCCCAGTTGGTTTAGTCACTGGTACAAGATTTGATATCCAATCCGTATAGTCTATTGTCCTTATGAATCCTACATCCAAAAGTTTTTTAAGTTCTACCTTGACCAATAAAGCAATTTGCAGATATTCTGCAAACTAGAATAACAATGTCAAATCTTAATCTAAAATCTAAGATGTTACAGTTTCAACAATTTTATCTACAATGGGTGACAAATTTTTTGGCATATCGCAATTCCCTTCAGGTTCTCTGCCTTGAGTTCCATCATTGAAAATTTCCTCTATATGTGCAGAATGGAAAGGAAATACTTCACTTGAATCCTCTCTATTTAGGGGTATCTCATCTTCACTAGCTTGCTCTGAAATTTCTATGGGCTCTTGTGGCCGCTTAGGCTTTTTCTTTTATGAACTTCCCTCCTTACCCTGTATTGGGGTTTCAGAGAATTCAAAAGCCAACTGCTTACTCCTTTTGAGTGGAGGCGATTCTTGGAAAATGACAGGTGTTGGATTTTTCCTCGCTTTCTTTTTTCTTGGTTTACTTGTGTCAGAATAAAAAACATCAACCTGTTCTTGTAGGTCAGGGGTTTTGAATTTATCACCGCAAAGGTCTAGCAAATACTCATCAGGAGTGGTGGGATTAAGAGCTTCTAGAGCCAAAGAGCCCTTAGGGGAAGTTGCTCTAGATGATGGAATAGCCTGTTGGGATGGTTCCCCTAATTCTATGGTTCTTGCTATTGCAGGCTTCTCCATTTTCTCTAAAAATTTCTCCCATTTCCCCTTGGGTTTCTTACGGAAGTGATACTTGCAGATTAGCTGAATTAACCCATGGTGTTTCAGAGGCACATACCCTGTTTTATACCTCTCCATAGAAGTATTTAAGGAATCAAACAAGAATTCAAGCATATTAACCCTAAGAGTTGGGTCCTCCTTTCAGTGACGTAAATGAGTCAACATACGAAAGGCAGGCCCTACAACTATGGTAAGCTGACCCTCACAAGTAAAGTAATTTATAATCCATGCAACGGTAGTACCCCAAGGTTATAATATGGAAGTTCTCTGGAATCCCTTATTTTGTCCCTTGGTACTTATTACTACCATTGGATATGGGTCTCCCTCTCTAACAAATAATTCAGCTAATTTCTGGTACGTTATTTGAGAGGTTTCTTTTATATTTATGGCTACATTCTCTAATCTAGATAAGCAAGAAATAATCTTAGAGCTTACCTTGAAATGCTTCCCTTGAAGTACCACTTCACCATTTGTGTAGTTCTCAACAAAAGATCTTACCAGCTTTTCATTATGGCCTTCAAATTTTTTGATGAAGTTTAACCACCCTGCTTCCTCGAACAATCTGGAGATATTACTCAATCCCAATAATTTTTCTGCTGAATCTGGCTCTGCCTTTCTTTTACCAGCCCCCATTTCATGATTTCTCACTCTGCAAGAGATTTCAATTCTAGCATATAACTCCCATGTAGGTTCCTTTTGAAAATATTGCCTTTGAAATTACTTATTTGTTTTATTTGCAGCTTACGCTTCAATGATTTCCAATTTGCATGGAGGTTTGCGAAAGGATTTTCCGCACAAGTGGTTGATTGTCGGGTGGCGTAAATTGCTAAATTGGAAGTGAGGTTCGTGCCAATTAATTATTCTTTATTTGAAAATAACTACCTATTTAAAGTGAAAATTACTACTTACCCTCGTTCTGTGATCGTTCGAAGACCTTAAACCTCACAGATTTGATAGGATGACGTGAAGGCATTGGTTGAAGTGACGACGAAGTTATTATGATATGGTACGAAATTCTATGGGGGACGAAGTTGTCAATGAGGAGTACGAAGTTGGGTGGCTTACCTATAACTAAAGCAAAAATAGAAAGACAGATGTAATGGATATTCTGGCAGAAGAATCATGATTTTTTTTAAAATTTTGAAAAAGGTGGCAGAAAACAAATGAACAAGTTCCAGAGCACGTATTTTGGTCAACGCGCTCGAAATGAGTGCTTAAGTTCCAGAGCATCAGTGTGTGGTTCGACCGAAACAAGAATGAAATGAAGGTTCTAGAGCATCGCTGAAAGATGCAGCCGAAGCAAGAATGAAATGGAGGTTCTAGAGCATTATTGAAAGATGCAGCTGAAACAAGAATGAAATGGAGGTTCTGGAGCATCGTTGAAAGATGCAACTGGAGCAGTGATGGAATTAAAGGTTTTGGAGCATCGCTAAAAGATGCAGTTGGAGCAACGACAGAATGAAAGGTTCTGGAGCATCGCTGAAAGATGCAGCTAGAGCAACGACAGAATGAAAGGTTTCGGAGCATCGTTGAAAGATGCAGCAAGAGCAGTAACATAATGAAAGGTTTCAAAGCATTGCTGAAAGATGCAGCTGAAGCAGCAACAAAATGAAAGGTTCCAGAGCATCACTGAAAGATGTAGCCGGAGCAGTGATGGAATGAAAGGTTGAGTGACATGGAAAAGAATCTTCATGACTTTGAACCTTAGTGCAGAATGCCTCCTCAACATGATGAGCTCTATACGAGTTCTGGAGCATCGAGCTTGAAAACGTTAAGTTCTGGAGCATTGACATCATAACGTTCCAGAGCATCTTTGGAGGGTGTTCCAGAAGTTATTTTCTGCTTCTTGAGAAGTCTTGCAAAAATATGAAAAATATTTAGCTAATTCCAAAAATGACAAAAGATTATATGAAGGAAAATATCTTTAGCATGCATGTCTATTTATTGTACATTTTCAAGATTTTATTTTATTTTATTTTATATTTTTTAAACAACAAAAAAATAGCATAACATTATTATGAGATAGACTCTGCCATGGCAGAGTCAACACATTGGACCTCACCTTGCATTTTGACCATCCTTGTAAAGTCTTCCCTATTGACTGGCTTATGGTAGACACGTAAGCGATGACCATTAACCAATAGAGTTCGTGTGTCACCATCGATTGGTTTTAATCGAACAGTTCCGTTTGAAAAGACTTCCTCAACTTCATAAGGTCCCAGCTAGTGAGTCCTGAGCTTGCCCTTATGATCCTTGTATCTAGAATCAAATAACAAGGCCC
The DNA here is from genome assembly GCA_007115665.2 of Sequoiadendron giganteum. NCBI lineage: Eukaryota > Viridiplantae > Streptophyta > Pinopsida > Cupressales > Cupressaceae > Sequoiadendron > Sequoiadendron giganteum. The sequence goes on from CM021102.1 coordinate 478,331,390, forward strand.
AGTCCCCATTGTGAAACTCCTTTCCTTAATATGTTTATTGTGCCATACTTTCCATTGATGTTGGATTAGTTTAATTTGATGGATGGCGTCTAAATGAAGTTCATCCAACTCACTCAGTTGCAGAACTCGTTCAACTTGGGCTCTTTTTAAATCTAGACCTAATTCCATAGCCGTTCGTAGAGTTTGTAACTCGAACTCAATGGGAAGAAGAGGCTTCTTTCCAAAAATGAGCTTATAAGGACTGAATCTAGTCGTAGATTTGTAGGTTGTGTTGTATGCCCATACGACTTCAGGGAGCTTCCTGGTCCAGTCTTTTTTTCCAGAAGAGACTGTTTTTGTTAGAATATTTTCCAGTTCTCTATTAGTTACTTCTACCTAGCCGTTCGCTTGAGGGTGGTAAGGGGATGAATTTCTATGGCTTACTTGAAAATTATTGGTAAATGCCAAGAGCACTCGAGACATGAATTGGGGTCCCTCATCAGTTACGATAGTTTGAGGGGCTCCAAATTTAAGGAAGATTTTATTATAAAGGAAGTCTGCAACCTGCTCTTCCCTAGCTATTCTTAAGGCTTGAACTTCAACCCATTTTGTTAGGTAGTTAGTGCAAACCAGTATATACTCTTTCCCTTGAGAGGAAGGATCTATGGTTTCGATGAAATCTAAGCCCCATTTTTCAAATGGTTCAAGGACTACCTAAGGCAGCAACGACATTTCCGAAGAAGCAGTTGGTCTTCCTACCCTCTGACATTCATAAAAATGATGCACATAGTTCTTAATGTCTTTGTGCATTGAGGGCCAATACTATCCGACACCTAAGACTTTGTGGGAAGTTCTCTTTGTAGAGTAATGTCCTCCTGAAGGGTCATCGTGATAGGCCCTTAGAATGCTGTAGGTTTCATCAACTCTTACACATCTCCTCAAAATCATTTCAGGATGATAATGAAATAACATTCCATGAATCCACTTGAATGGGGCACTTTCCCTGATTAGCCGCTTCTTTTGCTTAGACATGAATCCAGGAGGTATCTTAGATGCAACTAAATAGTTAGCAATATCTGCAAACCAAGGTGATTTTACAGAAACCGCAAACATATTTTCATCTGGGAAATCATCCTGTACAGGGGTAATGCCATTTTCTTCATGTTTGATTCATGAAAGAAAATAGGCTACCACATTATATTTCCCTAGTTTATCAAGAATCATGGCATTAAAATCCTGAAGGAGCAATAGCCATCTCATGATTCGACCATTAACCACAGGTTTTTTCATTAGGTACTTCACAACTGAGTGATCTATATAAACTGTGACCTTATACCCCATAATATAATGACAAAATTTCTTGATAGCGTGAACAACAACCATGGATTCGTTTTCTGTTGTTGTATAATTCTTTTCTATCGAACTACGATTTTGCTGATAAAATATATATCATACTTCCCCCCATTCTCATCTTCTTGTCCCAGAACTGCACCGATAGCATCATTAGAAGCATCAACATAGATATGAAAGGGAATAATCCAGTTTGGCTGTCTCAGAATGGGAGCAGAGACAAGTTTTTATTTGATTGCTTCAAATGATTGCTGACACTCAGATGTCCAAATAAACTCTACTTCTTTTTGTAAAAGACAGAACATAGGAGCTGCAATTTTACTAAAGCTTTCTATGAACCTTCTATAGTAACCAGCATGTCCAAGAAAAATTCTTACATCTATCTGAGTTTGAGGGATTGTCAACTGTTGGATGAATTCAATTTTCTTAGGGTCGACCTTTATTCCTTCTGAGGAAATATGATGACCCAAGACTATTCCTTGCTCCACCATTATTAAGCATTTCTCATGGCTAAGGGATATTCTATTTTCCTCACAAACTTGTAGAACTCGATCTAGGTTCTGAAGAGCTTCGTCATAGGTTGACCCATAGACTGTAAAATCATCCATGTAAACTTCGACACAGTCATTAACGAGAGCAAAATATATAGCAAGAACGACTCTCTGGAAGGTTGCTGGAGTGTTGCATAGTCCAAAAGAAAGTACTCTATATGCAAATGTGCCCCAAGGGTAGGTAAACATGGTTTTGTCCTAGTCTTCTGGAGCAACCTGTATCTGATTATAACCACTAAATCCATCGAGAAAGGAGAAATACTTCCTCCCAACCAAGTTGTTCAGGACCTGATCAACGAATGGTAAGGGAAAATAATCTCTATAAGTGGCTTTATTGAGTTCTCGATAATCTACATAGATTCTCCACTTCCCATTTTTTTTTGGAAATACCACCATAGGTGATACCCATTTACTATAAGATATTGGATAAATAAATCCACCATGAAGGAGTTTCTCAATCTCAATTTTTACCAAATCCTTTAATGCAGGATTGAGTCTCCTTTGCGGCTGGTGAACAAGCCTTATACTGATGTCAATGTAAATGTGATGAGTACAAACACTTGGGTGAATTCCCCTCATGTTCGTATAATCCCGAGAAAAAGCTTTGGATCTTTGTACCAACACATTAAACAACTTATCCTCTTGAGTTTTTGTCAACCAACTATTGATATTCAAGGTTTTTCCTGGTAATAACATTATCGATTTTGTTCCAGGATGAATCGAGGTCATAGTATACATAGGTCACAATGACATATTAAGAGGACAACTATGAGGTACCAGTTGGTGAAACCTTGTGATATCCTCATAGAAATGACTTGTTCTGGCAATCATATTTGCTAAGGGACACGACATTCCCATTGTAGCATAACTGTGCTCCATTCCACTTATATCAATTGGCTGCCCGAAAATCTTTGGAAAATTCATCATTTCTTCCTCATTCGGGGTTATAGCAAGGTGTGCTATCTCTTTTACTAACTCTTCCTCCAATTCTTCCCTGTGTTGTTTAATTACCACCATGGCTAGGGAGGCTAAACTATCTGAACCATTCGATTCCTCAGGTTCATCAACCCAGACTTTTTCATGCTCAGTAGGCTTAGCAGGGGGGTATAAGAACAAGCATTTGCTATCTTGACCATGCGAAATGGTCATTCCCCCTTCCCTACAATCAATCTTAGTAGCAACCATGGCCAACCAAGGTCTTCCAAGAATTATAGGATAGCTATCCTTAGGTGTAAGCGATTGAATCACCTAGAAGTCGACTAGATAATCCCATCCATCAACTTTGACAAGGATGTTTTTAATGACGCCCTTTGGGATGGCTATAGACTGATTTTCCATTTGTAAGACTGTGGTTGTAGGACGTACATTAGTTAAACCTAATTTTTCCATTACATCCACAGTCATCACGTTAATAGCTGCTCCTAGATCCACTAGTGCATTTGGTATTGTTACCTCATTGATTGTAACAGTTATAAGTGGACTTCCAGGATCATCGTATTTCAGAGCAATAGTCTTTCCAGACAAAAAATCAGCTAAATAACCATCAATATGAACGGCATTTATCATTTTTGGCTTCCTCCCTAATGTTTTGATACATAACTATTTAATTAACTGGTTTAATTCAGGGATTTCTTTTATTGCTTGCAATAAAGGAACTTTAATTTTCAACTGCTTAATCTCCAGAATTAATGCGGTTTCCGTAGCCAAAGATAATTCTGGAGTATCTTCTAATAAAGGAACTTCAATTTGCAACTGCTTAATCTCCTGAATTAACGCGATTTCCATAGCCAAAGATAATTCTGTAGTATCTTCCAGAGTTATGGAATTTAAATGTTCTGGATATGGTGCCATCCTTTTCTTTCTTGGAATAGGATCCTCCTTATGTTGACTTAAGGACTAACCCTCCTCCCGCTGAGACAAGTCAGCAACCCCTTCCGTTGAAAAAGACTCTTCATCTTGAGGAGTAATATCCTACTTAGACGATGTGTCTCTTGTTGGACTTTTAGGCTCAGTTTCCTCCACTATTTCTTCAATGGTTGGTGGTTGAAGAGTTTGACCAGAATGCAACTGCACATTTTCGAATTGTATCGCATTAAGCCCAATAAAATTTTCATGTTCGATAGAATAGATTGGTGTATTTTGGTGATTATTTTTAGGATTGGGAAGCGGTTGAGCTGGAAGGTGAGGTTGGTTTACTTGCTTGTTTTGAGGAGGGTTCTAAGTTGGAGGTAATAGGTTCTGTTGTTGATTCCTCCTTGGTTCAGTATAAACTAATTTTGTGCCCGATTCCATTGGGGTACTACATGTTGTTGGTACCACTATTGTTGGGGTTGATTTGGCCATTGTTGATTGCCCCATGTGTGGTTTTTCCACTCAGGTGATCCCCAATAAGGAGTTCCCCAGTTAAGTTGAGGTGGAGGTGACTGATTCCAAGATGAAGTCCATTGATTATGAGCTCAGTTATTTTGTGGTCTCCATGTAGGATTAGGATTCTGTCCATAAGGGAAATTACCTCCTTGACGTTGGTTTAAAGAATTTAATTCTTCTTCAACTTGAATGGTTTTTTTCTTAGTATTCTTAATATCCGACAAAAGCTCGCACTGGTTTGTAGGATGATTTTTCTCACACAATTGACAAACATTGACTTTATCCAAAGGACATTCACACAATAGGTGTTTGTTTCGACACCTTGGAGAATAAATTGACAAGGTCTCTAGGTTGCGGGTTTTAGCTTGTATACCATCTAAGGTGGTATTCAACTATATGAGAATATCCATTTTTAGATTTTCTATTTCTTCGCAGAGCTTACCTATCTCATTAAACCCTCTAAAAAGACTAGTTTTGTGGATTCCTCCCCTAGTATGGGAGAAATTCCGATAAAATTCACATATTTCTTCAAGAGTTAATTGAGATATGTCACCTTTTCCCATTAAATCAAGATTTCTTTGAGCGTCATCATCAAGACCTTTAAGAAATATTGTTTTGAGAATCTCTACACTAATGGTCGTTTCTCCACATCTTTTGGAGAGGAAGAGGAACCTATCGAGATAATCCTCCAAACTTTTGTCCTCATTTTTCCTTAGCTTAAATAGCTCCTCCTTACAATCACTTACCCTACGGTAACTCTGGTATTTTTGCAAGAAAACAGTCTCCATTTCTTCCCATGATGTTATACTACTAGAAACCAATCCCATGAACCAGTGCATTGCTGAGTCCTTCAAAGTTGATAGAAAAAACTTCAAATTTTGGTTGTCATTCTTATAATCATAAGTCTGACATAGGACTTTAAATTCAAAGAGAAATTGGTCAGGGTCTTCCAAAGACAAGCCACATAAGGTTGGAAGGAAAGCTGGAGAAATGTTCTTCATGACAGTAGCATCATTAGCGTCCAATGTAATATGATAGGTAAACGTTCTAGGAGGCTGAGGTTCATTGTGGTTAGGTTTGACTCTACGATCTCCCATGATGTTTAGAAGAGTATGTTCCTCAAAAACAATTTCCTCAATAACTGGCTGTTCTGCCAGTTGCTCAACAGGAAAATAATGGAAAGCCTCTGGTGGAGTAGGCTCAAATAATTCTTTGGAAGTGTGGTCGTCTGAGCCTTGGGCTTCCCTATGTATGATAGGTACATATTTTGGGGGGTCTTTTGTATAAAATGTCCGTGAGGGCCTCTTTTCAGGACCATGCAGAAAAGAAAGCCGACTAAGATATTTGTGGCATAAAACTTTGTATTCAAACCCTCCTAATAACACTTAAGCAAAAAGGATTTTTAAGAAGTCCCTGAAAACGATGCCAAAAAGTGATAGGCTTTCATTAGGTCCTACTACTTTAGAATAATTGAATGTCAATTGTCGACCAGGTAGTGTCCAAGGCTGTTTGCAGAAGGATATTATTTGAACAACCCATTTTATATTTTCAGTTTTTCTTCAAACTATAGAAATCAAGTCTAATCTAAAGCCATTACTTCTTAACTAGAAAATAATCTTACTCTAAGAAAATCCAGAAATACTAAATTAAAAAGCATAAGACAACTAATTTAGAAATCATTAGGACAAAACTAGAAAGCATGGAAACAAGCAAACTAAACAACTAATGTATTACAAAAATAGAAAAGTAAGGGAATAGACAATTAAACATCTCTTAAACAGTAAAGGAATATTATCAACTACGGAAGATAACTTATACAAATTAAAAACAATGGTGCTCCAGAACAACAGACTCAACTCTTCAACAACTTGTTATTTCCTACTGAACAACAATTTACATTTAACAAAGAAAATAAATTAACAATAAAACACTTATCTATCTAGGCTAACTCCCCTCGAGTGGCCAGCTCGCGAGCTACTACTTCTTCTTTAACTCACATAAACTATAGATTCTCAAATCCTCTTATTACAAACAGTCACCATCATTCGAATTCAACAGTTACTAATAGACAAAAATCAGATAACCCATTTTAATAGTGATTTGCAAAACCATGTAAACAACATAACGATACTTCCTTTGTGTCTTATTCACTACTTATGAAATTACAGTTTTATAGATAAATTTTTAACTAAATCTTAAATTTAAGATGGCATGGATAGCCATTGAAAAAGTCTTCCTTAACTAAAAACTAACTTGATGTCTTTAAAGCTTTAAAACATGTAGAAGGCTCAAGAAGAGCCATAAAGTTTTTAACAACAAAATTTAAGAACCGAAACTGAATCTTCGACGTATCATCCAAGCATCTAGGAGTGGGTTTGCAGCAGTACTCTTGAGGCACGTGCTGGCTAAACTTCTGCAACAACCGCATGATGATCTGTTAATCCCTACAAAAATGCTCAAATCAACCCATTCAACCTATTTTGGACAATTTCCTCAATTGATCAAAAGAAAGAAAGAAAGCATAATTTTCCTTAAAATAAGTAATTACTTCTCCTAAAGTTTAATAAATTGGCACAGGCTTAGGATTTAATTAGCAAAAGTAAGCTTTCTAGATTTTATTATGATGAGGTTATTTTTACCTCATCAACCACAACAATTCCAACAACCACTATTACAAGAATTAGAACAAGATCCTAATGAGATTATTATCAAGGATATAACTCACACCATTGAAGGTTTTAACCCAGAATAAATTTTAGATATGCAACAAGACCCTTCTATAGCTAGAGTTCTTGATGCTCTTCTATAAATGGATCTTAATACATACTTTCTCAAACTAGCACAAGGTGCTAAGTTACCCTTGATTTCAACATCAAGACACTTAGGGAACAGTCTTAGACAAATGACATGACAAATAAGGTTTCTAAGCATAACAATACATCTATGGTGAAAATTGTCATTGAAAAAATACCCACACATTTCACACCAAGTATCTCTACCCAACCCACGATACCATCATATAACATTTGCTCCGTCCCATTTTTTACATGATTTGTGAATCTGTTATACCAAACTCAAACCATGGGTGGTCAAACAATCCTAACATCACTAAACACAAATGTACAATCTTCAACACCATACATGACCACTTTGATAAACCAAAATATACCAAATCCACAAAACACTAACTACATGAACAATCCATTCACAATGCCAATTCTCACATCTCATATATATCCTAATATTCCAAATGTACCAGAAGTATCAATCATTTTAATCTCTCAAGTCAATCTCTTGGTCCTCAACAAATCTCCCTACACAAAAATGTCCCTCAACAAACCTCACAACAAATATCTCAAATCTATAAAAAACCTCAACAAATCTCCCAAATCCATATCAAATCACAAAAGATCTTTCAAATCCATCATCAACCTCAATAAATCTCTCAAATCTATAAACAACCTCAAAAAATCTCCTAAATCCATAAAAAAATTTAACAAATCCCTCAAAAAATACCTCAACAAGTTCCTCAACAAATATTTCAATAAATTCCTCAACAAAACCCTCAATACATATCTCAACAACACATTCCACAAGCTCAAACTAACCCTTAACAACAAAACCTTTCATATAAAACTTATAACGCTTCACAAAACCAAAACCATTATATAATTCTTCATCCATACCATCACATAACCCATACCTTTCACTAGACCAAACATTAAACAATCCCAACAATGATTTGGCATCACAAATTTAGAAACTCAATAAAAAATCAATGACATGAAATTGGGGCACACAAAGAAAGCATATACCCTTAAAGATCTTTGTCCCTACCCATTTTATCTAAACATCACTATGGTACCTTTCCCTAACAAATTTAAGATACCCAAATTTGATAAATACAAGGGAAGAGGTGAGTCGACAAAACACATACGTGAGTTTTACATAGCCTACATGGAGGTGGCCTATAATGACACATACTTTATGTGGATTTTCCCAAGAAGTCTAAGAGGACAAGCAATAGAATGGTTTTCCCATATACCTCTTGGAATTAAAACATTTAACGAGCTATCAAAGAAACTCATCCATCATTTTTCATAGAACACAGAGTAAGAGGTTTCCATGAATGATTTATGCAAGATAAAACAAAACCTAGGAGAATCATTTGCTTCATTCTTTCATTGGAGACATCAAGCTAGAAAATGAAAATGTCCAATCACTAAAAAACAACTTGTTGATATCTTTATACAGTATCTAAACACTAAAATCAAATTCTAGTTAACTATGTTACGTCCTAACACATTTGATGACATTATATAGAAAATGGTCTTACCATAAAAGGATATCATTACAAAAGGACTTGTAAATATTTTCAAGGATAACAAGGATTAGGCATCGAGTTCAAATGATAAAGCTCATCTATGGGTGAAAAAAAATAATGTCACCAATGATGTGGTAGAAGACACCAAGGTCATATGAAATGTTCAACCCCCATCTAGTAATACATCAAACAACCACAAAAATGATAAAAAAAAAAATCCTCCAAGAGGAAAACCATCAAGACCAAATAACCCATCTTGATGCAAATACACTCCCTTAGGGGAGCCCATTGAAACAATATTAAATAAGTTGATTCAACTAAACCTTATCAAGTTACCAGAGTTGAGACAATATGATGAACCACAATCTAAATCCTCCTAGTATGATGATAAAAATTATTGTGAATATCATAGAATGAAGGGGCATAAAACATCTAATTGTGTGAAGCTTAAGAATATGATAAAAGGCCTCATCAACCAAGGAGAAGTAAAAATTGATTAATGCCCAAGAACATTAGGAAATAATTACTTAAGAATTTATAAGAATCCAATCCTTGACCATGGAAAAGGGAATGACCTTGGAAAGACCAAAGACTACAAAAAGTTACCTACTCCTATAACAATGTAGTGGGTAATACCCATGATTCCAATAATCATGTCACAATTGTAACCATATTGGGTGAAAATATTGAGTGTGGTGTTACTGTTATCAATCAGATATGCACCCTTTGTCAGATTTGCAAAAAATCAGACTATTTGTTGAAACATGGAAACTCTTTCCAGATGTGGGAAATCTATGTGAAAAGAGAATCTCCAGAGTGAGCTGGTTCTCCGTATGGTGATCCTATTCTAGAAGAATTTTTGGGAAAAGGGATAGAGGATAACTGAAATTAAAATCTATGACTAAAAATGATTTTCAGGACTTGATAATAATCTAATGACGACTCTGGTTTTTTCCTCACAAACAGCTTCCAGAAAATGACAAAATCTCAGAACCTCTCATGGACAATTACACATAAATGATTTGCATGAAGATTTGATTTCAAATACAACATGTAACCTATATCTTTGAACTTTTCTGTATCAAAATTACAGTCTTAGGACATAATAAGGACTTTGTAACCAGAAATCACAACATAACATCAAACTGAAACTGCAAGTAGACTCGAAAATAAGAAGAAAGAATGTTATTTTATTCAACTGTAGGAGTATGCCAAAATATTTCTCTGAGAACAAAGAAGTTTACAAGGTCAAAAATGTTTAAGAGCAAGAAACTAGAATTTGAATTGGAAAACCCTAAGTTTTCTTCAAAGATATATCCCTCAAAAACCCTAATCCGAGCTCTAGAAAAAAGCTCAAAGAAAGGTCTCAAAAACTGCCCAAGAAGTCAGCACAAAAGTGGAAAAGTCTCAATTTTTGCATGCACATACTATCAAGCCTCTAAAAATAGGCAAAATCTGCTTTTAAAGCAAAGAAAAAACCTTATCTCTCCAACATGAATCTCAAATCCGACCAAGAGGAAAAGTCAATATCTATCTGCTAAAAATAGCAAGAAAACATAAAATAATTTATAAAGTATTGTTCTATTCTTCTGCTTTACATACATGCAGTTTTACAACTTGCCCTATTTTTGCAATTAAAGATTTTGGAAATATTTTGCAAAACAATATAACTTATTCCTCCTTTTACAATGTTTGATTTTTCTTATAAAAAATCATAAAAATATAAAGCTATCTCTATTAATAAACATTTTCAATTGATTTCTCCTTTAATCAATTGAAAATAAATAAATGCCTAAAGCATATATTGGTCAATATTCAAATTTTAATTGATTATCAAAATCAATTAAAAACAAATCACTAAGGGCTGGATCACTCTCAATTTTAATAAGGCATTACTTTGACATTATCCAAAACCTAAAATCTAAGGACCAAGCCTACGACCTAGGCATATAGAAATACATGAAGTCCCTAACAAATTCGACCAAGGAAAAATTGAGACTAAAGCAATAAAACTTAAGGAATTAATTTAAATGCAAACACTAAAAGTCCTCAAGTTCGAATTAGGGCAACATGAAACAAAAGTGAGGGCAAAACCCTAATCTCCATCATTTCGCACTTTTTCTTTGAGAGTGAACCCTACTGGAGAAGAGAGGTGGCCACAATGAAAGCTTGATCTTCAACTTGAAATGCTGAGGAACTCCATGATTTTGGTCTTTAGATGGTCAATTTTTCATTCTGCAATATGGTAAGTTGCCTTCATAGTACTTTGATGGCATTTTGATTATATTTTAAGAGTAAAAGAAAACCATAAGGCCGCGACCTCTCCTTTTCTATCTCTGATTTTCTTGGTTTATTTATTCTCTGTGGATTGTTTATGTCTTCTCCTTGGCCGCCATGAGTGAAACTCGAGCTTTAGTTTGTGAGCTCCATTAGAGCCGGGCGTGACCAATGTGTTCTCCTACAACCATCATAAGGTAAGCTCCTCCTTCCTCCACTGTTTCTCTGTACTTCCCTATGAATAAAAAAGACTTTCAAAAGCTTGAGAATGCAAATGAATGACTGCTATTTTTTTTTTTTTTAAAGTGCAGACCCAAGTGTTGGCCGTACCATATATGTGTATTTATGATGCATTTCACTTAGAAACTTGGTGGGATTATCCATTGTCCACTTCAAATCTGTAAACTACAAAGAATCTAAAATGGTTTTTTACGTTTTCAGTGGTAAACTGAAAACCCTCCTCCATTCGACCGCGCCATACATGCTTGGACTGCATTTCCATATTTGAGATTTGTGACAGCTTAAAATGAGTTTCCCTTTTGACTTGTGAAATTTATGAGAAAATCTCTTCATTTACTGGTTCGACCCATGATAACTGTATGATGCTTGTATTTTTGTAAAAAAAACCCCATGTGGGTAAGTTGAAAAATGAGTACTTCTGTATTATGATAAAACCCCTATACGGATATCTGGAAATGGTGGGAAATCTGCATTTCCCTATGAAACCTCCATGTGGGTATTTCTTTATATGAAGAAAATCTACACTTTGAGTAAAAATCCTCATCTGGGTATTTGTAAAACTTGAAAGAAACTTCTCATCTGTGTATTTTTATTTGAAAACCCAATATGGGTACATCCTAAAAATTGTAGAATTTTTACTTTAAATCTTAAACCCCAATGTGGGTATTCTGAATAATGAAAGAAACTGTATCTTGTTTAGTATAACAACACTTCTGAGATAAAACACATGGATATTTGAAACCCTGTGCCAACTTTATTTTGGCTTTGGCTACTTTCTTTCACTTCTAAGAATCAACATCTATGAACCTTGCTACACTAATTTCTTGTTCACCATATTTCCTTTGAATGAAACCCTAGCTCGAGGGTATTTGACTGCCACCATTGTTCACAGGGGTAAAATCCTAGCACTGGCATATTAAATAAAACATTAATCTGTATCTTCAAAACAATGTACTCTGGAAATGCTTCCCTCCGCTCATAGCCAAAATGAGACTGGCTGTCCTTGCTATATCATCTGCATATTAGATCTTGAAACTCCTACATATAGTGATACTTCCATTATTTCTTAATATTCTGTTGACGAGGCAAATGTATGCCTGTTCACTATCATCATTATGAGATAGAACACTGCTTCTCCAAAATAGAAAAAATATGAAACAATATTTATGCGAACATACTTTAAACATCGAAACAATATTATGACAGTAGTACCAAACTTTTTTTAGAAAAAATGACCACTTTCAATTGAAACAAGTTCATAAAATTAATTGTCCATTTGTAATTTTCACTTCAATACGTTGATTTGACTATAATAAATGCATGGTAATTTGATTATTCCTTAAGTTGTAAATCTCAGAAGAGCAAGGTGATTGTATTTTTCCTTCTCAGCCCTCTTGTAATGTATAAGGGCAGCATGCCGGGCTCTACCCTTGTGGGAGCCCATTTTCCCCCACATGCTTGGTCTTCAAATGATAATCGGCTACATGAATTTTCCTATACCTGCACAAGGAAACAAACAATGTTAGCATAAAAAAAAAAAGTATGATGATGATGTTTTCTCTTTTCAGTTCATGCTTATGTTCCTTTCCTTAGTTGATTCTATGCATTTCAAAGAGTAAATTATATGTCTGTTGGTAGACCTTGTAGTACAACTCATATCCAGAGCTCTTAATTGACACCCCTGTCAATCTCTTATAGGCACACTCAGGAGCGAAAGCAGGACAAAGCAAGTAGCAACATCTCAGCTGAAGATGAAAAAATATGCAAGGATGGATATGTCTTCTGCTATGTGCTTTCTCAATTATTTTATCTTCAGCTATAGAATTTACTTTCCGCAATGAATAGAATTGGCTAGAAACCATGACTTGTGTGGATATTCAAATTTTATTCTTTCATTTCCATTCTAAACGAAAAGCATTAAAATGCAAAGATTTTACCAACATTTGTATTCTCACAATCAAATGACATATGTAATGTGAAACATTTCATAAAATAAATGAAAGCATTCTGTTATGCTTTAACATTTGTATATTCAGTTTTGTACTCCATTTGATTTTGCAAAAAACATGAGTAATAATTTTGAAATTTAGTTCTCTCAAAACCCTGCATAACTTCCACTTGATAAATAATAAATAAGGTGAAAACAACACTAAAGAATATGCAAAAAAAACTATATTTTCACTTTCAAATATAACACTATTTAAATCAGCTCCACCAATTGAGCTGTAGCGAAAATTGGTAACAATTACCACACATTGAGGAAAAGTTACTATCTAAGGAGCCCTAATATAATCTAAAGCTTTTACCAAACCATCTATTGCAAGTATGAGAAGTTGGTGTTTTTATTGATATCAACAAGCATGTGTTGTCATTGATGTCAATTATTGGATGAGATTGTTGCAAGAGTGTGAATAGTTGATGCTTTGATTAGTTGCATTATGTTGTCATTAGTAAAGCTACCAGTGTCAACCTCTAGTATTGCTGTGATAAGCTTTTGTGATCTATGGGAGAGTTTCTATTTGTCAAATTATGTTGAGGAAGTGCTAAAGATGACGAGGATGTCTCTAGTGCTTGGTTTCCAAGTGCTTTTGAGAAAATTTGATAAAAAGAGGAAATAGTGTGTTGTAGTGGTGTTCTAGATGACAGAGTTGTTATCTATTTTTTCTTTGCATTTATTCTAGGTTGAAGTTCTTCTTGTGAAATTTGGATATGATGGTGAGAGGTGTTCTTAGGTGTTGTATTCAAGAATTGGTGTGTTGAGTCATTGTGCAAAAGAAGTCATGTTCACTAGTGTGTGATTGTTTTAGGTCATGCAATTTTGAATAAGTGTTTATGGTATTGGTTTCTTAATTCAATTAATATGGTTTGAGGTTTGGTGCTTTGGAAGATGGTTTTCTAAGTTACAGTTTATGGTGGAGTAGTCTGTATGTACTGGGTGTGTACATTCCTCAGTTGAAAGTTGTTACAAAGGAGTTTGTTAGATTTTAAGGTGTTTATGAAATATTCTAGAGTGTTTTTAGGTGAAATTTGTTATCTGAGAGTTATGGTTAGATCAAAGGAAGCATGTACTTAAAAGTTTAATGGTGTTTACATGGGTATCGACCAAACTTGGTGTTTACACTACATGAAAAGGTGCTTCATTATTTTTGGAAACGTGGTGTGGTGTGTAAGGATGGTTTTCGGTCCTAGAAAAGGAATTTTATGGTTCAACTTCATTCCTCTTCTCCATGGGAATGTTTTGGTGTTGACTTGATTTGGATTTGCATGTTTGAGGTGCATAGCCAACCTTGGAGAAGGTTTCAAGGTTGAAGATAATATAAGTATGAGTTGAGTTGTTGAAGGATGATAAGATAGATGTGAGAGATGTGAATGATGCAAATTTTAGAGTTGTAGAGTGTGAAATTGAGAAGTGTAGTGTGAGATTTCATGTGTTAGATTATTGAATGTAATGAACAAAAGGTGTCTAAAATTCTTTAATCAGGATACTAAGGTGATGATTTCATTTTGGTGGATTCTCTATTGCATTGAGATGATGTTCTCCATGTAACATTCATTCTCTATCTTCTTTTCTATTCAGGTAGTGATCCCTTCCTTTTTTAGGTAGTGAGCCCTTGTAATTGTTATTGATATTACTTATATTGTGAGCTAATCCTCATCTTGGTTTTTCCCTTCTTGGGTTTTCCACATAAATCTGGTGTTCTCTTGTGTATGGTGTTAAGTTGTTTTAGTTTTGGTTATTCAATTTTCATGCTAATTCATTATAAAAATTAATGGTTTATTGAATGAATGTGGATCTGAATGTTAATGAGGGTTTTGAAGTTTTAAGGTACAATTGATTCATCCCTCTCAATTGTCTTGTGAATTCAAAAATTGCTATCAGAGTAAGGTTCCTTAGAAGAAAGATTAACCGCTTACGGTAGATTTGGGATGGTGCACAAGAAGGAGATCCCCACATTTGATGGAATGGACTATGTATTCTAGAAGACAAGGACATAAGGATTTATGGATTATCTAGGATATGATGTTTAGAAATCACTTCAGAAGGGATATACTATGCCTACAAATGGTCCGAGCAATGAAGTTGAACTCAAATCCTATGAAAGCAATAGTAAAGCAAGGTATGATCTCTTAAGTAGTCTTACAAATTTTGAATTAGTGAAAATTATGAATCTGAAAACTACTAAAGAAAATTGGGAAAATATGGAAAGTATTTATGAAGGAGATGATATGGTCAAAAAGCTAAGATGTAGAATTTAAAGATCACATTTGAGAATTTGTGGATGTATGAAGATGAAAACATTAAAAGCTACATGTAGAGGGTAGATGAAGTGGTCAACTTCATCAGAGGAGGTATTGGTGGAAAATTCAAAGAATCAAAAGTGGTAAAGAAAATTCTTAGAACCCTTCCTAAAGCTTACATTTAAAGTTTCTTCTATTGAGGAATCTCAAAATCTAGAGAATTATACTAAAGATCAATTGTATGGATCTCTAACTACATTTGAAATGAGAGAATTTGGTACAAATAATGGTGCAAAAGTTGAGACTGCTTTTAAGGTTGCAAAACAGAGAAGACTAAAGAATCAGATCAGGAGGATCTTGATGATGTGGAAGATAACTTTGTGAGAAGAATGAAAAAGGGTACTGGTAAGTAAAAAGGTAAGTTTCCTTTCAAATTTTTAAGTTGTGGAAAGATAGGTCACTATGCTTATATAGGAAAGATACACTTCTAGTATCACTTGGTGTTGTCATTGATGAAAAATCTATTTGATGATCAAATACACACACTATCATTCGATCATACTGACAGACAGATTGAAGATTGACAAGGAAGAACACAGTGTTTGGTAAACACAGTGCTCATCGATCCGTATGAAGATTTTCGGTTATTGTTTTGTATTGTACATCTTTGGAAATGTATTTTGGTATATTCTCTATTACTAATGAAGCGCAGTGGCTCATATCAATTCGTGTGGAAGTTAGAAGGTCCGATTGACTAATTCTCAGTTTTACCAGTACTCGAGCCGATTTCATGAATGAATTATGTTGCAGATGTATGAGAAGCAATTGGTTAAGTATTTTTGTGTTCGCACATCTTTTTTTGGGTCCTAGCCAAGTTGTGGCCAACTATTGTGGATACACATTGCATATTATTCATGATTTGAGCTGACGGTTGTAATTATTTTTGTGTTCTATTGAAGCCGAAAAAGTGTAAATGAATTCTAATTTGCGGATATATATAAGATCATCTGTATCTTATTGTAAGAAGTATGAAGTGTATGTTGATGCGAATTGTGAGTTAGAGCAGAGCAGAAGAGTGATAATGCATAGTTTCACTTGTGTATAGAGAATTTGTGTTGTGAGTGTGAGAAAAATAGAGCAGAAGTGATGAATCAGTCTGTAGGACAGAAGATTGAATATTGTGCTTAGACGAAACTATAATCAGGCATATGTAGATGCTATTTTTCTCAGTTCAAAATCTCAGATGGTTTTAATCTGATTTTCTTTGTAAGGTAGTGAGCCTTCCCTTTGAGTAGTGAGCTCTAGCCAGTGTGCCTAAATGCAAGTGCATTCCCCTTATTGTAAACTTCATTTGAGTATACTCAAATTAAATTGTGGATTGGCCATTCACCATGGTTTTTCCCCTAATAGGGTTTCCATGTAAAAATCCTTGTGTTATGGTGTTTTTTTCATTTGCTTCATGTTTATGCATTATGGTTGAATGTTGTTAATGCTTTGAAGATAAAGGTTAATAAAGTCAATTTTTGCACAACACTGATTCACCCCCCCTCTTAGTGTAGCTTGTTTCCAACAACTTCAAGATGTCCAGAGTTATAAATGACAAAAATAAGGAGAAACAAGTTAAAATTATTAAGAAAATATATTATGTTAGAGAGGATGCAAGTATTTATGATGATGATGAATGCTTTTTCATGGCTTTAACAAATGAATTTATTTTTGCTAACTTTGAAAGATGCATGAAGGAATTCCCTCTGGAGACAAAGGAAAATATTGGAGGTACTTTGGTACCTTCCTTTCATGCTAGACAGGATAAGAACTATTGGATCATTGATGGTGGATGCTCTAACCATATGAATAAAGACAAGAGTAAGTTTGTCAAACTTGAAAAGTATGATGGACTTGTTAGATTTGGTGATGATTCAAGAGCTAAGATATGTTGAATAGGTTCAATTAGCTTTGATGGAAAACATAATACTGATGATGTTTACTATATTAAGGGTTTAAGGCATGAACTCTTAAGTGTTGGAAAAATGTATAGCAAAAGATAAAATCTTATGTTTCAGGATGATGGATGTGAGATCAAAAAAGGGTTTGAAACTATGATTGCTGCTAGAAGGATAGATGGAAATGTTTATTAGCTGAAGGGTGTTGATGGCCATTGCTTCATAACTCAGATTAATGAAAGTTGGCTATGGAATAGGAGGATGTGTCACATAATTTTGATAATATAGTAAGAATCAGTTATGTTCAGGTAGTGAGAGATCTGCCAAAGATTGCAAAGCCTATCAATGTTGTCTCCAAGGAATGTTGGATTGGAAAGAAAACAAAAACTTTCAAAAGAAAAGAAAAATCTTCTACAAAATTATTGGAATTGGTGCATATAAATTTTTGTGGTCCTACAAGAGTTAGAAGTCTTCAAGGTGACAAGTATTTCATGCTTTTGATTGATAATTATTTTAGAATGACATGGGTTACTTTTCTTTAAGAAAAATCTAAAGACCTAGATAATTTTAAAGTATTTAAAGTTATGGTTGATAATGAAATGGATATGAAGAACAAGTGTTAAAGGTTTGATAGAGGTGGAGAATTAACCTCCAATAAATTTAACATGTTTTGTGAGAATCATGGCATAAAGAGGCACTTGTTTGCCCCTAGAACTCCTCAAAAAAATGGAGTGGCTGAAAGGAAAAACATGACTGTTCAAGAAGCCACAAGGACTATGATGAAAGAATCTAACCTACTAGAAGTCTATTGGAGATAAGAAATTCATACTACTGTTTACATACTTAATAGAGCTCAAGAAAAATCAAACAACACAAAGACTCCCTATGAGTTGTGGCATGAAAGGATCCCTATTGTCAAGTACTTCAGAGTGTTTGGAAGCAAGTGTTACATCAAAAGAGATGAAGAAAAACTTGGTAAAATTTGATGCAAGTTCTAATGAAGGAATCTTCCTTGGATATTATACTAAAAACAAAGCCTACCAATGCTACAACAAATAAATAAGAAAGATTGTTGAGAGTGTAAGTGTCAAGGTTGATGAAGATTTTTAGAACGCAATGGTGATAGATGAATATGAATTAGATGAGCCTATTAACAAAGAAAAATAAAAGGAAAAGGATAAGGAAGTGCAGATTGAAGAGAAAGAAGCTCCAAAAAAGACCCCTAGAACCCCTAAGTATGTGCAGAGGAATCATTTTGAAGAAGATATCATTGGAGATAAAAGAAAAGGTGTATTGACAAGAAGGAAAGTTTTTGAAGAGGTAAATCTGTGTTTACTTTCTAAAGTTGAACCTAAAATAATGATTGAGGCATGCAAAGATGGACATTGGAAAAAAGCTATGGAAGAAGAACTATTGTAGATTGAGAAAAAATAAAACTTGGGAACTTGTCCCAATACCTACAAATAAATACATAATTTGATTAAATAGGCATTTAAAAACACACTAAATGATAATGGAGAAGTGGTAAGAAACAAGGAAAGACTTGTGTTTAAGAGCTACTCATAAGTTGAAGGAATTTATTTTGAAGGAAAATTTGCTTTAGTGGCAAGAATGGAAGCTATTAGGATGTTTTTAGCTTTTGCAACACACAAGGATTTCAAAATTTATCAAATGGATATGAAGTCTACTTTCTTGAATGGAGAATTGAAAGAAGAGGTATACATGGAACAACCAGATGAATTTTAGTTATCAGAAAAATTGGATATGATTTGTAGATTGAAGAAGGAAGTATATGGATTGAAGAAATCTCCCAAAGCTTGGTATCCAAGTTAGGATAGTTATTTGATACAAAAATGATCCAATAAAGGTACCATAGATAGTAATATTTACTTTGAAGTTGAAAAAAGTAAAATATTGATTGTGGTTGTGTATGTTGATGACATAATTTTTGGAGGCAATGAAGCTATGTGTAAGAATTTTGTAGAAGAGATATCAACTGAGTTTGAGATGTCTATGTTTGGGGAAATGAATTTCTTCCTTGGGATACAAATTAATCAAACATACGAAGTTATATTCATTTCACAATCAAAGTATTTCAAAGAAATGTTGAAGAAGTTTGGAATAGAAGACTCCAAACTAGTATGTACTCCCATGGTTACTGGTTGCAAAATGAGAAGGAATTATGAAACCCATAAGGCTGATCAAAGCAAATATAAATCAATGATTGGTGGATTGCTATGCCTAACTACTACTAGACTGGATATCATGCGTGTTGTTTGTCTTTTGGCTAGATTTCTAGAAGATCCTAGAGAATCACATGTCACAACAATGAAGAGGATAGTTAGATACTTGAAGGGAACTCCAAATTATGGTTGTGGTACCCAAAGGATACTAATTTCACTTTGAGTGCTTACACAGATGCAAATTGGGCTGGTTATGTAGATGGAAAGAAAATTAAAAGTGGTGGTGCATTATTTCTTGGATGTAGGTTGGTATCATGGTTGATTAAGAAACATGATTCAATATCTTTATCTACTACAAAGGTTGAGTAAATTTCAACAAAATCTTGCTACACACAAGTGTTGTGTATGGGGCAAACACTGAAGGATATCAAAGTAGCATCTAATGAACCAATTTCTATCTGTTGTGACAATACAAGTGCAATCAATATTTTAAAGAATCCAGTGACGCATTCAAGGACAAAGCATATTTCAATTCAGTATCATTTATGAGAGAGAAGGTTTAGGAGAATGAAGTGAAGCTTGAGTATGTGCCTATAGAGGATCATATTGCTGATATATTCACTAAGGATCTTCCTAAGGATACTTTTGAGTATCTCCAAGAGACATTAGGGGTTATTGCCCCTCCTTCTTTGAACCAGATGTATAAAGAGATGCATCAATCTAGTGGATCTCAAGATTCATTCTTTGGTTTGGACTAATATTGAAGGCTACCTCTCAGGGGGAGTAGGTAGTGTCATTGCTAGTTTGGTATAGTTTTGTGTATGATCCTAAGGGAGATTATACAGAGTTGTAAAGGACAGAAGTTGTAGAGTAGTGGTAAGTAGGTTGATTGATGTCAAAGGGAGAGAATAAACAATACAAATATTGTCCTTTGTCATTAATGCCAAAGGGGGATAGAAAATCATGTGAAAATAATAAGTTATCAAAGAGAGATTCATGCAAGGGGGAGAGAACAACGTGAGAAGAAGTTATTCAGGGGGAGAAGTAATATAAAGAGTTGCAATGTGTTGGTATTTAGAGCTATTGTGTCTTTGATTGTTTTTCACATCATGTGTTTCCATCAATGAAAAAGGGGAAGATTGTTGCAAGTATGAGAAGTTGGTGTTGCCATTGATGTCAAAAATCCTGTGTTTTCATTAATGTCTATTTTTGGATGATATTGTTGCAAGATTGTGAGTAGTCGATTCTTTGATTAGTTGCATTATGTTGTCATTATTAAAGCTACTATTTTTAATCTCTAGTGTTATTGTGATAAGCTTCTATGATCTATGGGTGAGTTTATATTGGTCTAGTTGTGTTGAGGAAGTGTTGAAGATGATGAGGATGTGTCTCTAGTTCTTGGTTTCTAAGTTCTTCTGAGAAAATTTAATAAAAAGAGGAAACAATGTGTTGTAGTGGTGTTCTAGATGACATAGTTGTGTTTTGGTTTTTCTCCACATTTCTTCTAGGTTGAAGATCTTCCTGTATTATTTGGATATGATGGTGAGAGGTGTTCAGAGGTGTTGTATTCAAGAATTGGTGTGTTGGATAATTGTATTGAAGAAGTTGTGTTCACCAGTGTGTGACTGTGTCTTGCAGAGGTGTTTGGGAGAAATTATTTTTCTCTATGTTTCTCTGTAGTTATGTTTCGGTATTGCAATTCTAAAGGAGTGTTTATGGTGTTGGTATCTTACTTCAATCAATATGGTTTAAGGTTTGGTGCTTTAGAATATGGTTTTATAAGTTACAGTGTATGGCAAAGTAGTCTAGATGTATTGGGTGTGTACATTCCTTGTACACTTAGGTGAAAGTTGTTGAAAAGGAGTTTCTTAGATTTCAAGGTTTTTTTGGAATATTGTAGAGTGTGTTCAAGTGACATTTGTTGTGTGTGAGTTATGGTTAGATCAAAGGAAGTATGTACTTAAAATTTTAATGGTGTTTACATGATTATCAACTGACCTTGCTGTTTACATTGTTTGTGAAGGTGCTTCATTATTTGTTGAAACATCGTGTGACATGTAAGGATGGTTTTAGGTTCTATCTAAGGAATTTTGTGGTTCTCCTTCATTCCTCTCCACCACGTGAATGTTTTGGTGCCAACCTAATTTGGATTTGCACATTTGAGGTGCATAGTTGACGTTGGAGAAGGTTTCAAGGTTCAAGATGGTATAAGTATGAGTTGAGTTGTTGAAGGATGATAAGATATATGTGAGAGATGTGAATAATGCAAATTTTAGAGTTGTAGAGTGTGAAATTGAGAAGTGCAGTGCAAGATTTCATGTGTTAGATTACTGAATGTAGTGAGAAGAAGGTGTCTATAATTATTCAATTAGGATGTGAAGGTGTTGATGTCATTGTTGTGGATTCTCTATTGCATTGAGATGATTTTCTCTGTGTAACATTCCTTCTCTATCTTCTTTTCTATTTTGGTAGTGAACCCTTCTTTTTTGGGTAGTGAGCACTTCGATAGTGAGCTATTGTAATTGGTATTAATATTACTTATTATATTGTAAGCTGATCCTCACTATGTTTTTTCCCTTTGTTTTTCCACGTAAATCTGGTGTTCTCTTGTGTATGGTGTTAAGTTGTTTCAATTTCTACTATTTACTTTTCATGCTAATTCATCATAACAAATTAAGGGTTTATTGAATGAATGTGGATTTGAATGGTAATGAGGGTTTTGAAGTTTTAAGGTACAAATAATTTACCCCCCACTCATTTATCTTGTGCATTCAATACCATCATCGGTTGGATATAACCTTATTGACCATCTTAAAAAATACTCCTACTCAAATTTCTATCTTGAAACTTCTTAAAATCTCCCCTTCTCACAAAGAAGATTTGGATGATTCTCTTTTAGAGTCTTTTGTAACTACTAATATTGACACTAAATAATTGTAAGCCATGGTATGAAACATATATTCTCCTCATGACCTTGTATTTACTAAAAGATATTTTCCTATCACCACATACCATAATCAAGCCTTATACCTAGAAGTTTGTATCCACAAGCACAAGATATAGAGAGTATTGATAGATGGTTGGGTAGGCTTAAATATTTATACCTTGAAGATAATAAGACAACTAGGATAATTTGAAGAGGTTATTGAAAGACATGAAGGCATAACCATCAATGCATATGATGATAATGAATGAGATTTTGAAGGCATTATCGAGCTTCTTGTCCAAGTTTGGATAGCTATAATAAAAACATCTTGTTAAGTCTTGGATCTTGAGTTACCTTATAACCTTATCCTAGGATGCCCATGGATACATTCCATGCAAGTATTCTCATCCACTTATCATCAATGCATAAAGTTACCATATAATGAAATCAAGGTAACCATTTATGGTGACCCTAAACCCTTCTATTATTCTAGAAGAACTTAGAAGAAAAATATCAAAAGATATTTCAAGTTCCTAGAAATGAAATTTCTTCATGTTAATCTTCATACATAGATCTATTATCCTTAGCATCAACATCCACATCAACTATGCCTTTTCTCAAAATAAAGATCCAAGTATAAGACAACAGTTGTGGGGACTATCATTTCAAACATTCCTTCTATATAGGACAATTCCCATTATCTCAAAAGATATATGGGAAGCCACAAAAAATCAATAAAGCTTCTACTACCAAAAAAATCAAACCCACAATTTTCTCTAAGTGGGGAGAGTTGAACAAAAAATTCATAGAAGAAGATGCTTCTACTTGGTTATAGAAGGACAAAGAAGAAGAGCCAAATAAAATCTCATTTTATCATTATAATAAAGGTTTCAAAATTATCAAGAAAATTTGATTCACATGAAAAGGTGGTCTTGGTTTATATAAACAAGGTATAAGGGAACCTATCATCTTGGAGAAATGAAAAAGGTATCAAGGACTCAAATATGGATCACTAGATAATATTACCTCAAACATTGATAGTACATTTCCTGAGGAAGTTCAACATTCTCTTGTGGATAAGACTTCTAATGATGATGATACCATCTAAGATGCTCCTATGCGAATCACCAAATTATTTGAAAATTCCTCAATTAACACTATCATAACCCAATCATTTAACCAACACCCCATAATAACGAACTCCAACTTGTCTATCCTTAATTGATTGATTGGGACCAACAACAAGCACCGATTTTTGACATATTAAACAATGATGAAGCCATTGAGTTTATGGGAATACAAGATTTCATACCTCTTAGAGACCATAAAGCATAGTTTCACATATAGATTAATGAAAAATCATACTTCGAAGAAGAAATTGGATCCTTTAGTTGCAAAAATAAAAATATAAAAATAAAAAAGAATCCCTTAGTGAAAACCATGATGTGGTGCTTTTGAATCAAGAAAAAGTAAAAATAAATGACATATCCAAAGGTGAAAACCTCTCTGAGGTTCCCAAGGATGGAGGATTAAATCTCCAAGTATAGTTGAACATCAAGAAAGATCTATAGTTTTGGTATTGTGAGATAAGAGGGATTCAATGCACACAAGTCTCTTTGTTCTCAAGAGATCACCAGGGAACGAATTTCCCTTATCCACCTCAACATGAAGGAATTGTGTAAGACAAGATATGCACTAAATTTTATAGGAAACTACTTTATATTTTGAGGGAGTGAAACTTCTAGATTTTTTCCTCATCCAGAGGAGCTCTCGGCCAAAAGACGACAACATGGATTCAGGGTGGCAGAGCGGTGCATTGGAAAGATCAGGAGCTCAAGTGGGAAGAGTAAGGTTTCACTTACTAACTTGGGTTCAAAGTATATTGAAATAAATAACCAGACAAAAAGAAGAAACTTAGGATAAAATACAAGGAGAACTTAGAGAAAACTCACCTTCAATTCAATGTTCGAGTCTTCATTCCAAGTTCCGCTTTACAAC
The DNA here is from genome assembly GCA_007115665.2 of Sequoiadendron giganteum. NCBI lineage: Eukaryota > Viridiplantae > Streptophyta > Pinopsida > Cupressales > Cupressaceae > Sequoiadendron > Sequoiadendron giganteum. Next base: position 478,355,767 of record CM021102.1, read on the forward strand.
CTACACATAGAAGAATGAGGGGAAAAGTTTGGGAATGTATAAGGGTCTACCTTAGTCTGACCCTCACTTTGGTGTTCCCACCTCCATGGACAACCAAGTTGGAAAGGAGTATAAACAAAATAAACAAAACGTGTGGTGAAAGAAAAACCCATTTCAAGAGTAGAACTAACACCACAAAGTAGCAAGAGGAAAAGTAGAAAGGAAGAGTAAGAGAGAGAGAGAGAGTGTTACCCATGGGCCTAAAACCTCTCCAGAGTGCACAAACACACTGTTGAGCGCTTTCTTGAGAGTTGTAGTTGTTGGAAGGACCTTAGTATGACATGGCTTCGCTTATGAGAGTACTGCTATCAAGGATGAAGAGTTCTCAAGAGTGAAGATAATGTGGAGAGCTTAACCGAATGACTTGAACCCCCAAATCAGAGCAAAAGAGGGATTTTTGTTGTATGCAAGGGTGGAAAAGAGCCGTTACATTCAAATTCTAACTGCTAGGACACATGTCGAGAGAGAAGAGATTCGAGATTCCTCATTTCAAACTTGGAAAATTGCCAAGATGCTAGCATGTTGTGCAATCATCTGCGCATCGAGCAGGCATCCAAAGCCTAGATTTTTGAGAAATGTGTCATCAAGCTTCTGTTGCTTTGCCACTAGTTCACATGGAGTCAAAATCATGAGATTATAACTCATGGGATTTTTACCATTAACGTTCTAAGGTGTCATAAATGCTAGGAAAAATTGTAAAAATGTGGAATTTCCTCTAGGTGCAATTCTATGACATTACATTTTTCCCCCACTTTAGTGGGCTCAATTATGGAAAAAATTAGCCACACTAAAGTAGAGAAGAATAATTTCACCCCAAATTTGAATCTTATAGATTTGCGTGTCAGGAGAAGGGGCCCTAGATGCCATTGAGGTCGAGCTATTCGGTACAGAAGGTGCCCCTAGAAATTGAGCTCAAAAAGAGGCAACAAAATAGTTGTGAGAAATCGTGCAAAATTTTAACTTGCAAAACTCAAATTTTAGGTTAGTTTCAAAAATCATAAGAAGCTACCATGATGAGAAGATTGGTCAAGAAAAATTCATTGATTCAAAAGAAAATATTGGTCAAGAGGTGACTATACGCCCCCTCCTAAGTTTACCCCTCGCTTGGTGGGGTAAATTTAGGAGAAACTAGGGGGCCACAAACTCCAAGAAGAATTGGGCCTCGGGGGGCCTATATATACCTAGGTGGGCCCCTAGAAGGGTCATTTTCACTATTCACTATAAGCAAATTATTGACTTTTATGAGATAAAATTCAACAGAATGCCGAGCAAGAGGGAGTATGAGGCACCTAGATTAGAGCAGCTATGGGATGAAATTTCTAAGGGTCACGAGGTGGACTAGGTAGGTCTCGAAACCTTTTTTTTATGAATTTAAACCCCTTTTTAGCAATTTTTTATTCATTGAGCTATGCAGGCATCTGTTTTGGGCGCTCACATCCAAAATGTGCGCTATCATCCACATTATGCATTATCATCTTGATTATGTGTTGGTGTCACAAAGATGTGCTATCATCCTTGGGGCATCCATGGTAGACAAGGACGTATGCACGAAACACATACATCTATGCGACACACATAAGTCTTACTATGCGGCATGCATAAGTCTTAAATATATATTTTTTCAAGTTGAGATTCCATGTTCTAACTTAGAATCTTTTTTCCATTTTTGTAGGAGTATCTAGAGATTCATGAGCATCCTGTAGGGCAGGCTTACTAACTTGTTCGTGAGAAGCGGGACCACCTCACTACTGAGGAGGTCATGCTCTTGGAGTATTTCGATCTCTGGTATGAATTCACCATGCCAGAGATGTGTTACCATGAGAGGATGCTCTCAACGTTGATGGAGTGGTGGGATGCCACTACATCATCTTTCTAGTTACCTACTGGGGAGATGACCATCACACTTGAGGATGTTTATCAGATCCTCACACTACCCATCCATGGACGATGGGTGGCCCTCGATGATACCTAATTGCCATGGGAATAGATGAAGGGAGTCATCTACTGCTCAAGATGGACAAATAGCGGTGACGAAACAAGCCACATTTACACACGCTAGTATGACTAGGTGAGGACGACTGCACCGTTGTTGCGCGGGTGATGGTCATGACCGTTGCATTCTGGATCATGATCGATGGGTGAGGCTCTCACCTGCACAGGGGCCTTGTCTATACTATCAAAGAGATGGTAGAGCATATGACAGTTTTAGCCTGGGGGCACAGTGTATTAGCACACTTATACCAAGAGCTAGGTCGATACGTCCATTATGAGTACCATAGCCTTATTGCATGCACACTTTTGTAGGTGTGGGATTTCACCCACATCATGTGCACGAGGCCGGTCAATTTTCCCTAGCGACAACTATATCATGTCCCCATGGCCCACTAGTATGATGTGATGGGGTAGTGGAGACACAAAGACCTATAGTTTTGGCGGTTATAGTTTGATACACTCACACCTGAGAAAGTGAGATGGAAACCCCACCATTACTTTAGGTGGGTGGATGATGGTAGGTATTTGAGGAACCTACAATGAGACCATTTTCTTATAAGTTCTCATGATTACATTATTGTACCTTATTACTGGAGTTAGGTCATGTGACAACATGTCCATGTATAGACAATTCCTCTAGACGTGCCCACATATACTAGGGCTTATAGGAGCGCAATCGGGCCTAGGGATTTCCCCTACCCTACCATCATTGATTTTGTGCCCTTAGATGATGAAGAGTCTGATCATGATCTGCCACCCATAGCATCAACAAATAAGGTTAAGGTTGCTATGGATTTTGCAAGGTGGTGGGATAGGCACCATCCACAGCTAATGTTCAGCCAAGATGCCCCCAAGGTTGATCTAGGATTATAGGGGGATGTGCCACCCCCACCCCATAAGAGAGGCAAAGACAAAGACAATAGGCCAGAGACCACAAGAGGAGGGGGTAGCACAATAGAGGTTGAGGCGGTGAAGGAGGTTAGACCCCCCACTAGCACCTATGGTCATAGTGGCAACGACCTTGGTGGCATCGAGAGTGGCCATCGATTTCAATGGCACAGGTCCCAACGTTATTCCTCACCTTGATTCCAAATAGTAGCCAAGGGAACTAGGTATATAAAGCATGTTGTTTACATTTCAATAATTTTAGTTTCTTTTATTTAAGATCATATATATATTCCATGTGATACTAATTTCTCTCTTTCCTTTTGTCATCGTAGAGGATGCACAAGGATGGACTAGGTTGATGGCTTAGTGCATATTAGAGGTGGCCCCCGACGTTTCTATTCAGGGGATTGTTCTCAAGGCTTACCATCTAGTGTCTACAGGGTGACATGCCCACATTTTCAAGTTGGTAGCACAACTAAGGACCACTTATGAGGAGTGGGGAGCAGAGAAGTGTTTGACGGCAGTGCGACTAGCTGTCAAGGGAGCTGTGAATGGTGCTTGTGAAGTGAGATGTGGAAGTGATGAGGGCTGACACTATTGAGTGGGTGCAGGATGCCGTTCAGATTCGTGTTGATGACCTTGACATGAATTTGATAGCTATGATCTTGATAGATGCTTATCAGGTGTAACAGGAGCTAACTCAAGCACAAATGACTATATGCTCACTGCAGGAGAGATCAGGGGGATGCAGGTAGCTCTGTCCACATTGTGCTCACATCAATCTCGATCCATTACCATCATGCAGCCTCCTCTTAGACCACAACAATAGTAGCCAAAGCCAGGGGGTCCGGGAGCCATGCGTCACAACCCTAGGGATTCCTCATTTTGTATATCAATTTTGCAACGATAAATATATACATTTTTTTGTAGATCATTTTTATAGACATATATTTAGTAGCCACTCATTTTTGCAGCAGTGGCTCGATGCACGTACATGAAATTTGATACACACATACATATATATACATACCAGTTTTGACATCATGAAATTGTGTATTTTGATTTGCATGTTTCTTTACTTTGATGTATGTTGATGCTATGGATGTTATATGTTCATATCGATGTATGTTTACATTAGATGCTAATATACTTTAATGAACAAACATGGTTGTATGCTAATTAAATATAATGATGATCTAATTTCCTTAAAAGATGTAATGTGATGTATTGATACATAACATAGCTAGACACATATATGTATGTTGTTCACACACACACACACGGTCACATCATAATTTTTTTTTTCATAATGTGTTAATGAATAATGTCAATATATGTAATGCTACTACCCTTAAAAGAGAGAACACCACATACATGAAATGTTTGGACACTATACATAGTATCAACGAAGATGTATTGCATTAACGAGCTCTTTTAGAGGCATTCCATCCATAGATGATAATCCATAGGCACCTGAACCATACACAAAAACAACAATGTAAGGGCCTAACTAGTTAGGACTAAACTTCCCTCTCTGATTAGGAGGCACACTTACATTTATCTGATTCTCATAAAGAACCATGTCTCTGAGCTTAAAGGTCCTAGGAAGCACATTTTGATTATATTGTCTTAACAAAGATCATTGATAAGCTTTAAGATGATTGAGAGCCTGTAATCGATGCTCATCGAGCATCTCTAGTTGATGCAAACGATTAGCTTCGTAACTTTCATCATCAATTAACCCTTTAAGGGAAATCCGTAGAGATGGGATTTCCAACTCCAAAGGCATGATAGCTTCGACACCATACACGAGGTTGTAAGGCGTTGTTCCCATCGCCATATAGACACTCATGAAATAGGCCCACAAAGCGTACATTAATTGAATATGCCAATCCTTACTATGTTTATTAACCATTTTACGAAGAATGAGATCAAGAGTCTTGTTAGACAATTTTGCTTGGCTATTAGATTGTGGATAGTATGGTGTAGAAAATCTATGTTGAATGTGAAATTTCTCCAAGAATTTCTTTACTTCCTTATTCTTGAATGGCGTACCATTGTCAAAAACAAGTGTAGCGGGCAATCCAAAATGAGAAATAATGCTGTTTAGAAGGAATCTACAGATAGATTTAGCATTTGTGGATCGAAGTGGAATAGCTTTGATCCATTTTGTGAAGTAATCTGTGGCAGTAATGATAAAGGTATGTGTTGTGCATATTTTGCACACACACCCCACTGAAGGCAAGGACCCCCTTTCTTTTTCTCCTTTGCGGGTCATTTTTTCTCTCGATGGGCTGTTTTTCTCTTGCCTCATTTTGTGCACCCCTATTCCCAAGCCTAGGTTGGTCATATGCCTTAAAATGACTAAATTTCCCTTTAACAAAATTTGCCTATTTGAATATGCTAAGTCTTTTGCTTTTGTGGGGCCACCTTTTTTGCTTTTGCCTTGCTCTTGCTGACTTGGTCCTTGCTCGCTTGCTTTGCTCTTTCCTTCATTTTTGACTTTGGGGACAAGTTGCCTATGGATTTGGGATGTTTATATGATGCCTAAGTGAACTACCAAGGTTTCGTTAAGTTTTGGGAAGTCGCAAGAATTTCATTGCAGGTCGCTGTCCCTCTGTCGCCGTCTGCGGGAACTTCCTTGTGGGCCACCGTCCCTCCGTCGCCATCTATGGGAACTTCCTTGCGGGTCATCATCCCTCCATTACCATTCATGAGAATTCCTTTGCAAGCCACCGTGTGTGGGTCGCCATGTGCTCGTTGCTGTTTTTAAGGGCAACAGACCCTCCGACTTCCCCCTTCCAAATCTCCGCATTTCCAAAAGGGGTGCAAACTTCAAGTTTTCATCATCTAGGGCCCATAAAATGAATGTATTCACATGCCTAAAGGAGTTTGCATCAGTTTTTTCATGTGCTCAGACATTTCAGAAATTTCACTGGGAAAGTCCGTTTGAGTAATGTCATTGTAAAGGGCGACGAACCCTCCAAATTTCGCATTCCAAATTTTTGCATTTTTCAAAATGAGTCAAATTTTAATGAAATATGTCTTGACACTCTATCTACCCCTTTTCCCATGGGCTAAAATTGAAAAATCTCAAAATTACTAAGCTTTGTGAAGTTGCGAAAATGTTTCTACGAGTCGCCGACCCTCCGTTGCCATCTGCGGGAACTTCCTTATGGGCCGCCACACCTCCGTTGTCATCTACAGGAACTTCCTTGAGGCCACTATCCCTCCATCACCATGCATAGGAACTTCCTTGCGGGCCGCTGTCCCTCTGTCGCCGTTCACAAGAACTTGCTTGTGGGCTGTCGTCCCTCCGTCGCCATCCACAAGAACTTCTTTGTGTGTTGCCGTCCCTCCGTCGCCATTCACGCGAACTTCCTTGTAGGCTATTGTCCCTCAGTTGCCATCCATGAGAACTTCCTTGCAGGCCACCGTCCCTCCATCGCCATCCGTGGGAAATTCGTTTGCGGGTCACCGTGTGCTCATTGTTGTTTTTAAGGGTGATAGACCCTCCGACTTCCCCTTTCTAGATTTTCACATTTTTCAAAAAGGGCCAAATCATTGAGGAATAGGTCTAAGCACTTTTCTAATGCATCTTTCATGTGCTTAATTTGGAAAAACTCAAATTTTGCTAAGAGTTGTGGTTTTGTGGAACTTTTCATGCGGGAGGTTGCCTTCCGAATGTCGTGGTCGCTAATGCCGTCTTTACAACGCAAACTTGTCTGACTTCCCACCTCTCAGCCTTCACATTGCTCCAGCCCTCAAAAGTGTAATCTCCCCGAAATCCAATTTCTCGAAAAGGAAAGTTTCTCAAAATGTCAAAAAGGAAATTGCCTTGAAATGAGAATATTCCAAAAATGGAAATTTTCCCAAAATGGAAATCTTTCCCGAAATAGATTTTTTTTTCCAAAATGGGAATTTTTTCTTGAAATGCAAATGTTCCCAAAATTGTTTTTTCTTCCTAAAATAGGAAAATGTCCAAAAATGGAAATTTTTCAAAAATAGAAAGTTTTTTTGAAATATAAAATTCTTGATAGACTATAAATTGATACATTTTAATTTTCTAAATTGGGAAATTTGTCATTTTTGGAGATCTAAATCATGATATCTTATGGCATAGGTAATTTTAAGGATGCTTGGGGGAATAATGGATTGATTCAATAAAAGAACCAACATACGAAGACATGTATGGAGGGGAGATTTTAATTCAAATTGTCGAGGTGGAGATGGGTTTACATGTGGATGCATGCCAGGAGGATGCTACCTGAATATCTAATTTCCAAAGCGTGCTTAAGAATCTATTTTGGGCGACACAACAACTGAAGAAGTGCTTTCAAACAGGGCCATGGAGGGAACTGTTTTATTTCACCAAAATGATGATGATTGTTAGGAGCTGTCCACTGGGATCAAGAGCAGTCCATCGGGATCAGGAGCAGTACATCCACTTTTCACTTACACAAATCTGCAAGAAGATTCAGCTGATCAAATGAAGAATGCTGCAAATCCATCAAACAAAGCTCAACCTTTGACAATTTTTAGTTGTAGCAAGGGATGGAAGCCACTATAGGAAAAAATTGCTATAGTGCTAGGGTCACTACAAGACAAAATAGGGAAAAGACAAAGATGTATTTTATATTGTCATATATTTGGGGGTAGGTGAAACCCTAACTTGTAACAAATTTGGGCCACACATTGTAATTTAATCCTGCTCATTCATTAGGGCTTTGGAAAACTATAAATAGGGGCTTACTCCTCATTTGTAAATGGTTGGAGAGCTGGTGTGAAGGTTATTTTGTAGCAATAGAGAGAAGCATTGCATGAATTTGGATGTTTCTTTTGAGTTTTTTCATTATGCATGCATGGTTCAACTTCCAAGTTATTTTTAGTTTGTAGTTTTTTGAATGGTTGTGATAATGGTGTTTGTTGTTATGGTATTTGATGAATTTCCAACCCATACTTTTGGCACTTGTTGATGAAAAGTTGCTGTGTAAAGTTAGCCTAGGCTTCCTTATTTACTTTCTGCAACTTAGTTCAATTGTATGTTCATGGAGTGCATGTACAATTTGAAAATATGCAGTCCTTAGAAGATTGAACTAGTTTTGTGTAGCTGTAGGTTCTCTTGGTCAAGCAAAACCAAGTTTAGGAAGTTTGTCTATTGTAGAAGCCTCCATTGTCACTATTCATTCATAACTTAGATTTAGAATAGATCTCTCAACCCTTTCCTCTTTTGCTATTTCTTTTAGCTGCTTGTTAGAGTAGGATTCCAAGCATCACCATAATGCTAAATTTGATGAACATGATGAGTTTCAACTTGCTATTTTGAGTGGGCAGCCATTGTTCATTTACTTCCAGCACTTTGAAACTCCATTTGCAGACCCAAATTCCCATGCATTGTAAACCATAAAGGCCACCTTGTGATTACCAACAAATCACATCAACCAACTGAACTATTCCAAGCATTGTCATGACCTGACACTTGAGAGACCTTGGGATAGTGATTTGGAACTTGTTTGTAGATTTCTACCTTTCAAGAGAGGTAGCATACTTATGTGCTGCTTGTGTTGAGAAGGTGCAAAAACAACCATCAACAGAACTAGCACTAGAAGGAGGGCATGACTGATCTTGAGACTGCAAAGATGAAAGTTGGAAGTTGAAAGCACTCTCAAGTAAAAAAATATGAGATAGTAAGATCTCATCATTTGCTGGATTTTTAAATCAAAAAATTGGAAGGCAAAGCAATGGCTGAGCTGAGATGGAACAACATTTGCAAATCAACATTAGTCAGCTACATGCCAATTTAAATAGGAGATTGAGGAGACCATTGCAACAATTTTAATTGGTAGATAGGTGTAGAATCCATAGCACCCGCAGACACAATGAATTAGAATGTTTGACATTCTTGGACAAAATTGAAAGAGTCTTGCAAGGATAAATCCTCTTTGGGAAATATATCAACCCTTGGATTCACCAATCCTAGAAGAAGAATTGATTGCCATGGTAGCCAAGGCCTTCAAAGGTCTGATCCAAGAGCACTTGAGCAACAAGGATGGACTAAGGCTGGAGGAGGTGCTAATGTCTAGTTGGTGCAGATTCAATAATGCACCACATTTAGAATTTACTTGTTCATCATGTGCAAATCTCATCACTCAAGTCAAGGGCAGTTTGAATAAGTTGGAGTAGACAACTCTCAATGAAGAGGAGTCATCCCATGAGGTAGGAGAGTTGTCAACATTTGGAGGATAACATGTTCAAGTTGAACCAGAAAATTTGACACAAGTTGGTGTTGGGACTACAAACATTGAGGCTGAAAGTCAAGAGGAAGGAGTTGACTTCCTTGGGACAATAATGATTTTTGATGAAAGCTCATTTAGAAGGGAATCAAGAAGCCTTTTCTCCATAAATAAAGGGAAACCCTCAACTCCTGAAGAGGAGCCATTGGCAATTGAGAATGAATTAACAAATTTTGCAACAACATATGCTGGGACAACCAATGAAAATGTTGAAAAACATGAAGAGGAAGAGGTTGAATGCCTTGGGGTAGCAAAAAATGAGGATGAAAGCATAAGTGAAATAATATTAGAGGACCTATCCTTCATGAATGACAATGATCAAGCATCTGAAAATGAAGATTTAGAGGAGTGGGAACAACTACAGGTCATGATTGTTTACCATGAAACTTCCTTCCTAAGTGATGATGAAGACCCAGTAGGGGGGAGATATAACGAAATCATCTCAAGACTCACAAGGGATTGGTCTGAGTTGAGACACCAAGTAGAATTGGAGGTGCTATTATTGCTGGGATGGTGAAGGCTCCATGATTCAATGCATTTCGAGTTCATGTGCGGGCTGTGTCAAGAGGCTATCATACAAGTTAGAGAACAAGTGGGGCAATGAAGCACATTGCTTCCTATAGTTGCTTCAGGGATTGAACTAGAAGTCCAAGAGTTGGATCCAAGTGACAACCTAGCTGAGGGAAGCTCCCAAGAAGATTTTGGAACAACAACAAAAGAAGAACAACACAACCCCAAACTTCCAGACGATGAAGTAGATCAAATGGGAAGGCTGTCCATCAATCAATAAGAATCCTCTCTTGTAGAGAATTTATACATGATGGATGACATAATCTATGGAGGTCTTTCAGAAGGGGATCACTCATCATACATTGATCCACTTGATGAGCTAGTGTCACTTGCTGATTTCTTCCCACTTGGAATTGTGCCACAAAGGTATGCTGATATTGAGGAAGAATACATTTCAGAGGTTGGAAGTGATGAAGACATCTTGCCTGAACCTCTAGATGGTGAAACATTGGAGCTCTTGGATTGGGAAAGGAACTCCTTTTCCATCTACAATGATAGTGAATAAGATGAGACAAGTAAAAAACCTATTGAGCCACATGAAATGTAGAAGAAAGAAGACCCAGGTAAGAATGTCTTGGTAGCCACCCATAAAAATGATATGCCTTACCAACTACAGGCTGCGATTGATAGTCTTTCCTCCTTGCTCGTTTTGAACTCACTTATGCATTTCGAGAGCTATAGTAGGGAAAATTTGTGCATGCCATGATTTTATGACATGAACTAAAAATAAATTGAGCTAAACACTTGGGGAAGGAGATGGGACAACAAATTGCCTTTTGAGGACAACAATCAAGTGGAGCCATGGACTACGAAAGATCGACGAAACAAAGTGTATCTCCTTGAAGAAAAATTGATGGAGGTTGCAAGTCCCACTGGCTTCTTGGAAGAGGTGTTTGCTACCTCATTCTCCCAGCCTTATACAAGCTCAAGATCAAGTATAAGGTTCCTTGCATTTGAATTTTTTTTTCACAATGTGTACTGCTTGACCAATTTGATTGTGATCTATAGATTGATAATGCAAGAGGGATGCTACACCATTCCTTACATCCACCTGAGGCTGCCAATGCAATGACTGACGAGGCCATGCACCATCTCAACCATCCAATACAACTACCCTCATGCGATAACATCTAGGTTTTATCTTTCATTGCTCCTATGAATATTCACAATTGCATTTATTATTTTGATTATGGGAACGAAGGGAGACATACTTGTTTATGGATTGACCATGGGTTTAATGAACTACCTCAACTTTTAATTCTTCTTGAATATGTTATTGAATTTGAATGCTCCAACATGGAACTTCATTTTTTTGAATATAAAAATGAATCTGCATGGCTTAGAACTATAACAATTACCCTTCTGCTTATGCATGTGTCATGAAATCCAATGGGCGTGATTGTCAGTCTTCCTTGCCTAAATGCGGTCCTTTGTAAATATCTCTATACATAGTTGTTTTTGAGTAGTGTAGGTTTCATGTATATAGTCTCATTTTTCTTATTTTGTTAGGTTAGTTGGTTTGTTGTAGGTTGGCTTGCTTTAAAGTAGTGCCCTTTCGGTTTGCTTTTTCTTTGCTTGCCTTTCACTTCTACTTTGCTTCTTTGCTTGGGGTTCCCTTGCTTGCTACTGGGCATGTTCGTGTACACAACAACAATCATTTTATTGCCTAGGGTTGTTCTATGTATTTCTTCAACAAACTCTAATCAATTTTTTAGAATGGATGGTGAAGGTCTTCTGTTAGTGTCAAGTGACCTAGATGCTAGATTTAAAGAGGATAAGTCATTGGTGTCATATTTTCCTAATGTATTATGAAATATTACATCTCTCACACACTTTAAGAATCCATAGGTTGCTGTAGGACCTATGTGAAGTCCAGTTAAGTGAAAAATCTAAAATTTTGCTTCAGTGCCACTGTGATTTTCAGCCCTAATTGCAAGCTTCACTACTTGCAGGTTGAAAAGAAAGAAGAGAAAATAATATCAAAAGAAACAAAAGAAAGGAAAAAGAAAAATAAAAATAAAAAGAAAGAAAATTCAACTTTCAGGAGAATCTGAGCAACTCTACCAGGGCTATAGATGCCTGGCTGACAATAGAGCAATGCTAGGGAGAATCACAATGACAACCTCATCGGGGCTATGGATGCCTGACTGAGAGTGAGACAATGTCTTGGATGATTTTGGAGTTAGAATCAATTAATTAGCTTAACTTGACAAAGCTTAGGTTCCTGTAGTGGCTTAAGGATGGGAATTAATGCATCTACACACACTTAGATTTTCAACATACTGAAGGTTGGGTTGACTAGTGGTTTTGATCCTTTGGTTGAGCACTTGGTTTGTTTGCCCTAGCGTGTAGGTCAAAACCAAAGATTCTGGGTATGTGATTCCAGTTTGTTATCAAATCCCCAACGAGTCACCATTTGTTGTGCATATTTTGCACACACGCCTCGCCGAAGGTAGGGACCCCCTTTCTTTTGCTCCTTTGCGGGTCAAATTTTCTCTCGATGGGCTGTTTTACTCTTGTCTGGTTTTGTGCACCCCTATTCCCAAGCCGAGGTTGGTCATATGCCTTAAAAAAAAAAAAAGTTCCCTTTGACCAAATTTTCCTATCTGAATGTGCTAAGTCTTGCTTTTGTGGGGCCCCCTTTTTCTCTTTTTCCTTTCTCCTGCTAACTTGGTCCATGCTCGCTTGCTTCACTTTTTCCTTTATTTTTGACTTTGGGGACAACTTGCCTATGGATTTGGGATGTTTTTATGATGCCTAAGTGACCTACCAAGGTTTCATTAAGTTTTGGGAAGTCGTGGGAATTTTATTGCGGGCCGTCGTCCCTTCGTCGCCATCCATGGGAACTTCCTTGCGGGCCACTGTCCCTTCATCACCATCTGTAGGAACTTCCTTGCAGGTCATCATCCCTCCATCACCGTCTATGGGAACTTCCTTGTGAGACGCCATCCCTTTGTCGCCGTTTGTGGGAAATTCCTTATGGGCCGCCGTCCCTCCGTCACCGTCTACTGGAACTTCCTTGCGGGCCACTGTCCCTCCGTCGCTGTCTGTGGGAACTTCCTTGCAGGCCCCCGTCCCTTAATCACCGTCAGCAGGAATTCCTTTGCAGGCCGCTGTGTGCGGGTCACTATGTGCTCATTGCCGTTTTTAAGGGCGATGAACCCGTCGGCTTCCCCCTTCCAAATCTTTGCATTTCCAAAAGGGGTGCAAACTTCAAGTTTTCATTATCTAGGGCCCATAAAATAAATGTCTTCACATGCCTAAAGGGGTTTGCATCAAATATTTCATGTGCTCAGACATTTCAAAAATTTCACTATGGAAGTCCGCCCGCGAAAGTCTATTTGAGCAATGCCATTGTAAAGGGCAGTAGACCCTCCGGCTTCCGCATTCTAAATTTCCGCATTTTTCAAAATGAGTCAAATCTTAAGGAAATATGTCTTGGCACTCTTTCTACCCCTTTTCCCACGTGCTAAAATGAAAAATATCTCAAAATTACTAAGTTTTGTGAAGTTGCGAAAATGTCTCTGCGGGTCATCGCCCCTCCATCGCTGTTCGTAGGAACTTCCTTCAAGGCCACTACATCTCCGTCGCCGTCCGTGGGAACTTTCTTGCGGGCCACCATCCATCCATCGCTATACACGGGAACTTCCTTGCAGGGCACTGTCCCTCCATTGCCGTCCGTGGGAACTTCCTTGCGGGTCACCGTCCCTCTATCATCGTCCATGGGAACTTCCTTGTGGGCCGCTGTCCCTCCGTCGCCATCTGTGGTAACTTCCTTGTAGGCCACCGTCCCTTCGTCACTATTCGCGGTAACTTCCTTATGGGCCGTCATCCCTCTGTCATCATTCGTGGGAACTTCCTTGCGGGTTGTCATCCCTTCATTGTCGTTCATGGGAACTTCCTTGTGGGCCACTGTCCCTCCATCGTCGTCTGTGGGAAATTATTTTATGGGTCGCCATGTGTTGGTCGTTGTGTGCTCATTTCATTTTTAAGGGCGACGGACCCTCCGGCTTCCCCCTTCCAAATTTTTGCATCTTTCAAAAAGGGCCAAATAATTGAGGAATAGGTCTAGGCACCCTTCTAATGCATCTTTCACGTGCTTAATTTGGAAAAACTCAAAATTGCTAAGAGTTTTGGTTTTATGAAACTTTTCATGTGGGAGGCTGACTTCTGGATTCCATGGTCACCAATACCATCTTTACGACACAAACTTGTTTGACTTCCCACCTCGCAGCCTCCACATTGCTCTGACCCTCAAAAGTGAAATCTCCTCGAAATCCAATTTCTCAAAATGTCAAAAAGGAAATTGTCTTGAAATGAGAATATTCCAAAAATGGAAATTTTCCCAAAACATAAATCTTTCCCAAAATAGATTTTTTTTCTTCAAATGCAGATGTTCCCAAAATTGATTTTTCTTCCAAAAATGGAAAGTTTTTTTTTCAAAATATAAAATTCTTGATGGACTATAAATTGATATATTTTAATTTTCTAAATTGGAAAATTTGTCATTTCTGGAGATCTAAATCATGATATCTTATGGCACAGATACTTTTAAGGATGCTTGGGGGAATAATGGATCAATTCAATAAAAGAACCAACATACAAAGACATGTCAGGAGGGGAGATTTTAATTCAAATTGTCAAGGTGGAGATGGGTTTACATGTGGATGCACACTAGGAGGATGGTACCTGAATATCTTATTGCCAAAGCCTACTTAAGAATCTATTTTGGGCCACACAACAACTGAAGAAGTGCTTTCAAATAGGGTGATGGATGAAACTGTTTTATTTCACCAAAATGATGATGATTGTCAGGAGTTGTCCACCAGGATCAGGAGCAGTACATCCACTTTTCACTTACACAAATCTGCAAGAAGATTCAGTTGATCAAATGAAGAATGCTGCAAATCCATCAAACAAAGGGCAACCTTTGAAAATTTTCAGCTGCAACAAGGGATGACAACCACTATAGTACAAAATTGCTATAGTGCCATGGTCACTACAAGACAAAATAGGGAAAAGACAAAGATGTATTTTATATTATCATATATTTGGGGGTAGGTGAAACCCTAACTTGTAACAAATATGGGCCACACATTGTAATTTAATCCTGGCCATTCATTTGGGCTTTAGAAAACTATAAATAGGGGCTTGCTCCTCATTTGTAAATGGTTGGATAACTGGTGTGAAGGGAATTTTGTAGCAATAGAGAGAAGCATTTCATGAATTTGGATGTTTCTTTTGAGTTTGTTCATTATGCATGCATGGTTCAACTTCCAAGTTAGTTTTAGTTTGTAGTTTTTTGAATGGCTGTGATAATGGTATTTGATGAATTTCTAGCCAATACTTTTGGGACTTGTTGATGAAAAACTATTGTGTAAACCTAGCCTGGGCTTCCTTATTTACTTGCTTCAACTTAGTTCAATTGTATGTTCATGAAGTGCATGTACAATATGAAAAATATGCAGTCATTAGAAGATTGCACTGGTTTTGTGTAGCTGTAGGTTCTCTTGGTCAAGCAAAACCCAGTTTAGGAAGTTTGTGTATTGTAGCAGCTTCCATTGTCACTATTCATTCATAGCTTAGATTTAGAACAACTCTCTCAACCCTTTCCTCTTTTTTTATTTCTTTTAGCTCCTTGTTAGAGTAGGATTCCAAGCATCACCATAATGCTAAATTTGATGAACATGGTGAGTTTCATCTTGCTGTTTTGAGTGGGAAACCACTGTTCATTCACTTCCAACACTTTGAAACTCCATTTGTAGACCCAACTTCCCATGCTTTATAAACCATAAAGGCCACCCTGTGATTACCAACAAATCACATCAACCAACTGAACTAATCCAAGCATTGTCATGACCTGACACCCAAGAGACCTTGGGGTAGTGATCTGGAACTTGTTTGTAGATTTCTACCTTTCAAGAGAGGTAGCATAATTGTGTGCTACTTGTGTGTAGAAAGTGAAAAAACACCCATCAACAATATGTCCCTTTGAAGAACGGGGTGATATTTTTTGATAATATCCAACCCCCATTTTGTGAATGGCCAAGGAGAGGTCTAATTTTGTAACTCTTGTGCAGATGCATGGATAAGACGATTTTGTTGTTGATATTGAAGGCACTTCTTAATGAAACCAAAGGAATTTTGTTCCATCACTTTCCAATAGTACCCCATGTGTATCAATCTCCTTACTAGGGATTTACCTCCAAAGTGTCCACCCCCAGAACTTGAATGGGCTTCTTTAAGGGTGAGGGGTATTTCCGCTTTAGTGAGGCATCACAAAAGTAAACCATTATAAGACTTTCAATAAAGAACATCAAGCAAAATAACCTAATGAATTGAAATATTTTGTATACAAGTGTGATCATTCTTTTTTGCATCATCGGGAAAGTTTCTAGTCTTTAGGTAGCTATAGATATTTGAGAACCATTTTCCCAAATCTATGTGAGAACACACAAAGGCTTCAGATTCAGGCTGATCAGGAATCACTGGGGTTCATCGGACCTGAACCACAAAGTGTTATTATTTCGTATCCTCCTCCAAAGGTATCAAGGAAGCAATGCTTTACATGGCATCAAAATGTATATTCTCCCTTTTAGGGATGTTGTCTATCGTGAAGGAAGAGAACTGATTAAGCAAGGACAAAGCGAGGTCCCGATATTGAGACAACTTATCTTATTTGGCTTGATAGGTTCCTGTAACTTGATTCATAATAAGCTCAGAATCACCCAGTATGTAGAGATGTTTTATTTTAAGTGTAATCATGACATGCAAGCCAACAATGAGAGCTTCATACTCAACGATATTGTTGGTGCAAGGAAAATACAATCGAAAGGATAAAGGGGCCAACTTAATTTCAGGGGACATCAAGACCACACCCTCTTCGGAACCAGTCTAACACCTTGATCCATCGAAAATATATTTTCCATTCAAGTTCATAATTGATCACAAAAATATTCTCATCAGGGAACAAATCCAACCCTATGAAGGAATGAGATGAGGTAGCATCTGCCAATTGATCTAAAACCACTTGGACCTTTATCAACTTTTGAGTTATGAACTTTATATCAAACTCAGATAGCAACATAACCCACTTCACTAACCTCCTAGCAAGGTTGGCACTAGAGAATAGATTCTTTATAAGGTTAGTTCTTACAATGACATGTGTTTCAACATGGAGAAGATAATGCCTTAACTTCTATGTAGCAAAGATAAGAGTGAGACATTATTTCTCCATGGAGGAATAACGAGTTTCATAATCAACTAGGATGTGACTAATGTAATAGACCACTCTCTCTTTCCCAGTATCATCATATTGATCCAGCAAAGATGCTAAGGCATATAGTGATGGTGTGAGGTAAAGTAAAAAGGGTCTATCTTGCATAGTTGACATTGATACATGAGGATTGAACAAATAGGATTTGATTGACTCAAAATCTTTCTGACACTCTTCATCCCATGTGAAGTGAACACATTTTTTTAATAGATGAGTGAATAGAAGGGTACGCTCAACCAATTGAGATATAAACCTATGAATCGCCTGAATCTTCCCTTGTAAGCTTTGCAATTTAGTAATATTTCTTGGTGGAGACATGTTAATAATGGCGTCAATGTTTTTCGTGTTGACCTTGATCCCACTGTGAGAGACTATAAATCCCAAAAGCTTGTCGAAATCCACACTAAAGATGCACTTATGGGGATTGAGTCTCATCTTATAAAGTCAAAGCCTCTCAAAGATAAGATGAAGGTTTTTCACGTGATCTTGACGGGTTATCAATTTCACCAAGATGTTGTCAACATAGTCTTGTAAGATCTTGTTAATAAAATCATGAAATATCAGGTTCATCACCTGTTGGTAAGTTGCTCCCGCTTTCTTTAATCTAAAGGGCATGAACACATAACAAAAGGTACCCCAAGGGGTAGTGAAGGATATCTTCTAATGATCTTCTGAGTTAATACGGATCTAATTGTAACCCAAAAATCCATCCATGAAAGATAACAATGCATGGCCCACAGTCGAATCCACAATCATATCTATATTAGGCAACAAAAAATAATCCTTAAGAGAATCCTTACTAAGATCATGAAAGTCAATGCATATGCAAATACAACCATCAGGTTTACTAACATCAACTATATTTGAGATCCAAGGGGAGTAGTATATGAGATGGATAAAACCTACTTTCAACAAATTTTCTATCTCAGTCTTAACCATTAATGCCACCCTGTGATTGATTTTTTGGATTTTCTACTTAACTAGCTTGGCATTGGGACATAAGGCAATATTGTGAACCATTATAGAATCATCAATACTTGGAATATCCTCATACATATAAGTGAAGATACTAGGATGGGAATGTAGGAGATCAGAATGTTCATCCGCTTCTTTCAAAGAGAGATGCTTCCCAATCTTAATTACTTTTTTTGAGGACTTAGGATCCACAGAGATTTTAGTAGTATCCCATTTAAGGAGGTAACTACGATCTTTAGGATGAGATATAAAAACATCATTATTAACATTAGATAGAGGGTCTTCCTCATCAGTACTCAAGACAAATTCTACAAAGTATGCTTGTTTATGCAGGCGATACAAGAACCATCTTTTGTGATGAAAAGAAGGCAATGGGGAATAGGCACCTAGAAATTCCTCAAGTGCTTCATCTAAGGAGAAAAAATATAAACAAATTTTCCCATCCTACTCCTTATCCTGTATCAATTTGGGATGGGCCAAACTCAACGGTTCGGCTGAAATCATGTTAACACTCCACCAGGGTTTTTGCTTAGATTGTTCGATAGAGGATCCCAAACCCAGATAGTGCTTTTGTGGCTTAAATTGGATATGGATTTGGATTCCTTTCTTGATACTCCCTAGGCCTTTCTAACCATAGCCATACCGAGAAGCGAATTCATATCCAAAACCATAACAAGTTTGCAAAACTTTGGGAGGTGGCGACTCTACATAGAGTGTTTCATTCCATCAATAGATGTCGAATGTCTCTACGGGAGCACTCCCACCTTCTTTTCTAGGTTAGAAAACATTAAACCCCTTTGTAGGAGTGGGATTACTCTCCTCATTCGAGGGAGGAGTGGTCTGTTAGATAGGGTAACACTTCTCTTAATGAGAATATCATCCAACTTTACATCAGGGGCACTTGTAAATTCTATACAAGAGGGGCTCACCTTGTATTCTGTGATAAAGAATTTGTAGAATTCCAAGGAACCCCAATTATCACCAAGAAATGAATTTGGTTTTGAAGATGAAGGAGAGGACAATGGAGACTTAAGATCTTCTTCTTTAGGTGGTTCATATTTAACAACACTCACTCTGGGGACAACTTCCATAGAGGGTATGGACGAAGAACATGCCATAGCATCACTAGTCAAGGATGGAATATAGTTTTTGAGTGTGGATATAACTGAAGCACGACTGACAACCACTAGCTCACAAAGATGAACAACCTCTAGGTCAGATTTAACCATGACCACCTGATTATTTGCAATTAACTTTAAGGATCAATGTAGAGTAGATGTTATAGTGCCCATATCATGAATCCAAGGTCTCCCCAAGAGAAGATTATAAGGAAAGGGACCAGGCATCACATAAACCAATGTAGGTAAGGTAACATGACCTAGCTACAAAGGAAATATTATCATGCCTAGAGCTTGACGACCAACATTATCAAACCCACAAATGTACAAGGAAGAAGCCACTAGAGAAGATGAATCAACTTTAATATTAGGTAATAGGTCGATACCATAGACATTGAGAGCTGAACTAGTGTCAATGAGGGTACTCCTAATATTGATATTATTAACATTAATTATAATCATCAAGAAATCTTCTTGCTTCTGCACATCCAGAGGTAGGAGTTCTTGCAAGTGGAACATGATATTCAGTGAGTCCACTTGAATATGAGCCAATAACACATTGTCATTTGTAGGCCTAGTGGAGGTAGGCAAGAGAATATTTTGCAAGGCTTCTTAAATTATTTCTTGATAAACAGGAGTGGTTTGAAGCAGGTCCCAGAGTGAGATCTTAATCGAAGTAGTATGAAGTTGCTCGACAAGATCATAATCACTTGGTGCTTTGATCAAAATTTTAGGTGCTAAAGGAAGGCTTGGTTGAGAAGGTGGTAAAGAAGTAGGAACTTGAGTGGGTTGAGAGGTGGGAACAAGAGGTTGTCGATCCAAGTTCTATTTATTTCTTCTTGTGTTATATGTGTGCCCAATAACATTATAGGAAGTGGAGTCCGTAGCCTTTACGAACCTTGAGTATAAGTCTGATGAATCACTATAGCATGAAATCCCATAGACAGAGAAATCCTCCCTAGAAGGAGGGTTGTCCAGGGTCATGTAAATGATGGGTTTCTTAGGGCTCAAAGGAGCCACAAAAACTACAACCAAATTCACTGAATTTCCAGCTTACAGAGTTGAAGTTTGTTTAAGAGATTTACAGATAGTGAATGACACTTCTAAGAAGCTATTTAGAGTGTCATCCAACATATCAAAGCCTTAGAAAAAGGTGTTATTATAAACATAGAAACATTATAAGAATAGATCTGGTATACTTCATGTCAAGTTCAACAAAATGTGAGATAAGAGGGATTCGCTACACACGGGTCTCTTCATTCTCAAGAGATCACCAAGGAATGAAATTCTCTTATCCACCTCAACATGAAGGAATTGTGAAAGAAAAGATATGCACTAAATTTTATAGGAAACTACTTTATATTCTGAGGGAGAGAAACTTTTAGATTTCTGCCTCAGCTAGAGGAGCTCTTGGCCAAAAGACAACAGCGTAGATTCAAGATGCCAACGGGGTGTGCTATCATCAAAAGGGAATGATGGCATCTTAAGCACTAGAAAGCTTAGGAGCTCAAGTGGGTAGAATAAGGTTTCACTTACTAACTTAGGTTTGAAGTGTATTGAAAGAAATAACCAAACACAAAGAAAAAAATTAGGAAAAAATAAAAGAACTTAGAGAAAACTCACCTTCAATTAGATGTTCTATTCTTCATTCCAAGTTCCACTTTACAACCTACACACAAAAGAATGAAAGGAAAAGGTTGAGGCTATATAGGGGCCTACCTTAGTCAGACCTCCACTTTGGTGTTCCCACCTCAACGAACAACCAAGTTGGAAAGGATTATAAACAAAATAAACAAAGCATGTGGTGAAAGAAAAACATCCTTCAAGAGAAGAACCCACACCAAAAAGTAGCTAGTGAAAAAGTAGAAAGGAAGAGTAAGAGAGAGAGAGTGTGTTACCCACAAGCCTAAAACCTCTCCAGAGCGCATAGGTGCACCGTTGAGTGCTTTCTTGAGAGATGTAACTATTGGGAGGACCTTAGTCTGGCATGGATTCACTTGCAAGAGTGCTACTATCAAGGATGAAGAGATCTCAAGAGTGAAGACAATGTGGAGAGCTTAACCGAATGACTTGATCCCTTAAATGAGAGAAAAGAGGGATTTTTGTTGCATGCAAGGGCAACAAAGAACTGTTACATTTTAATCCTAACTACTAGGACATGTTTTGAGAGAGTTAAGATTCGAGGTTCCTCATTTCAAACTCAGAAAATTGTCAGGATAGTAGCGTGCCGCACAGACGTCTATGCATTGTGCAAGCATCCAAAGCCTAGATTTTTGGGAAATGTATCATCAGGCTTATGTTGCTTTGCCACTAGTCCACATGGAGTCAAAATCACGAGATTTTGACTCATGGTATTTTTACCATTAATGTTCTAAGGTGTCATAAATGCTAGAAAAAAGTGCAAAAATGTGGAATTGCCTCTAGGTGCAATTCTACGACATTACAGGTATAATATTCCAAATAGATAAATGTGAGAACACCTGATTCACCTAAGATCACATACTATACAACATATTTGGATCCTCAAGAAAATAATAGTTTTGCATCCTTTTTAGAAGTCTGTATGATCATATTTGCTTGGTCTTACACTAATATGCCAGGATTAGACACATCACTAGTAATGCAACATCTAACAATCTTCCAAGGTTCAAAAATAGTCAAACAAAAGCTCCAAAAAATGTATCTACAAGCAACATTATTGGTCAAGGTGGAACAAAAAAATCTTTTGGATGTTAGCTTTATTCAACCTATTGAATATCTTGAGTGGGTTTCAAATCTTATACCTATTTCAAAACCCATTGGGGGCATAAGGATGTGCATATAATTTAGAGACCTCATAAAGCTTGTCTAAAAGATGATTTTCCATTACCAAATATAGATATTATAATGAACCTAACAACAGGGCATGAAATTATTTCCTTCATGGATGGATTTTTGGGATATAATCAGATCAAAATAGCTAAAGAGGATCAACGCAAGACAAATTTCATGTGCCTATGGGGAACATATTATTGGAATTTCATTCCATTTGGACTCAAGAATGTTAGTGCCACATATTAGAGAGCCATGAATGTTATCTTCCATGACATGTTTTATGACATCATGGAAGACTATGTAGATGATATTGTGGAAAAATAAAAATAAGACAAGGTCATCTAAATTTTATAGCCCAAATATTTGATAGGTTATAGAAATATTAAGGCTCAATCTATAAAAGTGTGTCTTTGGAGTAACTTCTAGGAAATTATTGGGATATATTGTATCTCGAAGAGGTATAGAAGTAGATCCTGCTAAAGTCAAGGCAATCATTGATATGCTTCCACCAAAAAAATTGAAGCAACTCCCCAGTCTCCAAGGAAAAATTTAGTCCATCCATAGGTTCATAGCATAACTGGCTGATAAATGTCATCCATTCACTCACTTTCTCCACAAAGACCACAAAGATGTTGTGTTTAAATGGGATAAAAAATGGAAACATACTTTTCAATGAATAAACAATTACTTTTCATCACCTCCTATTTTGATGCCTCATGTACTAATTAAACCCATGATCCTTTATATCTTAGCCATGCCAACATCATCAGGGACTCTATTAGCAAAACATGATGATTCAAGAAAAAAAGAGATGTCTATTATATTAGTCATACACTAGTGAGTTATGAACTTAACTACACTCCAATTGAATGATATTGTCTAGCCATTATCTTTGAATTCCAAAATCTTATAAATTATATGTTAAATTGAAAAATCAAGCTCATTTCTAAAGTGGATCCACTAAAGTATCTTTTATCTAAAGCAACACTAATATGAATGATGGATAAATGGGTAATGGTTCTTAGCAAATTTTACATATAATATGTAGACAAAAAATAAATAAAGGGACAAGTGATAGTAGAGCAGTTGGTCGAAGCACTTATATGTGATCAAAATCCTTTGGTATTAGAGTTTTTGGATTAGGTAATTTTCTCAAAAATCCCAACAAGCTAGTGGAAACTATATTTTAATAGATCTCACACACAATATAGATCAAGAGTAGGAATCTTTTTTATTACACTACAAGGATATTGTCTACCAAATTCTTAAAGGCTGGCATTCATGTGCACAAATAACATGGCTGAATATGAAGTCCTCATAATAGGATTAAGAATGGCTATTCAATGGAAAATCAAGGAACTACAAGTATATGGAGATTCACAACTAGTAGTTAGATAAGTCAATGGTGATTACCAAAGAAAAGATGATATATTGCTTCTATATAAAAGGATGGTTGATATCTTCAAGTAGTATTTTACATTTATCACTTTTGATTAGATACCCAAAATCAAAAAGCAAAGCTACAAATTCCTTGGAAATGACTGGGTCTTTTCTTGATATGCCTCATAATAGCTATAAGTGTAAGTTTCTTGTTGAACAATTTCTAGTACCAACATTTGATGTTTTAAAATTTGAATTCATGTGAAATTGTTGGTCCCTATTCACCCTAGTACCGTGAAATTTATGCCTACTTACAATATGGAACCCTGCCACCAAACCTAACTACAAATCAAAAGAAAACCTTCTTTTGATGTTCATCCCTCTTTACCATCCATGGTGATACCCTATACCAAAAAAGTATTGATGGTACATTAGTTAGATGTCTTAACCCGAAACAAGTGATGATTGATTTACAAGAAATACATGAAGTTGTTTATGGGTCACATTTTAATGGCCCAAATCTCATTGAGAAGATACTAAGGACTATGTACTATTGGCCTATGATGGAACAAGATGATAATCAATTCTCCAAGAAGTTTCTACAATTCCAACAACACGATGATGCCATCCATGCCCCAACACAAGAATTATAATGGATCACTACACCACATGACCCTTCTCACAATGGGGATTCGATCTCATAGGAAAGATATCCCTACCTCATCTAATAACCATAGATTTATTATCACAACCATTGAGTATTTTATAAAGTGGATTGAAGCCATCCCCCTTACATACATCAATAGCAAAAAAATAGAAAAAATCATCTTGAACTATTTGATTTGTTGGTATACTATATCCCAAGCTATCATTATAAACAATGAAACACCCTTTAAGAATCAAGACGTCCAAGATATTAATGCTAAATTTCATATCCAACATTGCTTTTCCACCCCTATTATCCCCAAGGAAATTTTCATGTGAAAGAACCAAACTATTCTCAAGATGCTTAAGAAGATAGTTAATGACATCGGTCGTGACTAGCATCTTCAGCTAAATCTTGCCTTATGGGCCTATCGAACTAGTGTTTGAACACTCACAAGCACTATGCCATATTTCTTAGTCTATGATATAGAATCCATCTTGCCTATTGAGGTCAAAATTCCTTCTTTGAGGGTATCTTTACAAAATTTCATCAACAATGAAGAATATTGAGTATCTAGGCAACAATAGCTCTAGTTACTAGATGAAAGAAATTTAAGTGTATTCAATCATCTTCAAGCATATCCAAATCATATTCGATGTAGTTAAAAAAATAAAATACAAAGTAGGAGCTTCCAAATGGGTGGACCTAGTCCTAAAGGAAAATCAAAAGAATCAACTCAACCAAGATGGAAAAGGAAAATTTGAACCAAATTGGTTGGGACCATTTGTGATCACTAGAAGCTACAACTCAGGAGCATACTAGATATCTATGCATAAAAGAGAACCCTTACAGGAACCTATGAATATTAGTCACCTCAAGTGATTCTATGTATAAACCCATTAGAGTATCTTAGAAAAAAAGAAAAAAAATCCAAAAAAGAAAAAAAATCCAAAAAAGAAAAAAAAGTAAAAAAATAAAAATGAAAATAGTAAAAATAAAAAATCATCCTCTAGTGAAAACCAATTCGGTGGCGCTTTAGGATAGGTACCTTGGTGGAAACCTAACAAATAGGTTATATGTGTAAATAAGTACTATCCATCATCTAGAAAAACTCTCATATTCATCCATCCCATCCCTAATAGATTTGACCATTTTAAAAATCCATCCAGTTCATAATAAATCTAGTATTAATCAATTTATCGTTTACCATGGCTTGGTAATTTACTAAGTGTCCAATATTTCCCATGTCATCTAGCCTTATCTTGTCACTCCACCTAATTCACAATAAGATAATCTTATGTCTAACTTGGGGCATCCTCCTGAACCTAATTTTTGGATTAGATTCTTGTTCCTCTCTTAAGTTCCAAATAATCCCCCCTACCCCAACAAAAAAAAGAAAAGAAAAAAACATCCAAATAATCCCAAAAGATAAAAAAAAATCCAAATAATCTTAAAAATTATATAAATTTTTTTTTAAAAAGATCTCAAGAATGTTTGGAAAACACATCACCCCATTTCACCTACCCAAAACAACCTGACCATCTATAATAAACCTATCATTACACTCACTCTTGATAATTCAAATACAAAAAATTACAACAATTATCAAAATTTAGGATATTCAAGTAAAATCACAATGATTTGATCACTGTTGAACAAACCTATAGCTTACATATGACATTCATAAATCATTATCAACATCAACATCCAAACAAATTACTTAACAAATATATCATTCCTACAATAGGCATCATCACTAGATAACATCTATAACTAAACTCTTTGGCAAGAGATATGGAAACTTATGTTGTTTTGTCTTTGGTTTATATTTTTGTTTATCTTATTGTTGTTAGATGCACATGAAAAATAAGAGGGTGGGGTGAATTAGTTGTCTACTTAAAAAAATTCAATCACTCAATATCATCCAAACCCTTGATAGACCTTAAACCCTTATCATGTATTAGAAGAATGCAAACATATGAAATAGTAATGCAAACACATCCAAACACATAAGAACACCAGATTTATTTGGAAAACCAAAGAAGGAAAAAACCACAGTGAGGATTAGCCCACATATATATGAATTGCAACATCAAATTCAATTAGGCTCACTACCCAAAGAAAGAAGAAAGGCTTACTACTGAGTGGCTCACTACCAAGGAGAAGGAAGCTAGAAGAAGACTATTACTATAGACATGTAAAATTGACCTAACACCTATCACACACCCTAAATGACATTTTCACATCATCGACATCATTATCATCAAACATCGTTTCATTTCACATCAATTGCATCTAAAACCCTAAATTCCCTTATTAATTGAATAAAATGACATTATTTAATAATTATTTTTCATCAATTTTGACCAATTAAATAAATTACATTTATTTAATAGTCCTAATCTAACTTTATTTCATTATGATTAATTAAATAACACCAATTATTTAATTAAATTGTTAAATCACTTTATTCCCCTAAGTCGATTGAATTATTAAATCATGATAATTTAATTAACTCACTTTCCCTCCAAAAAATTGAATAATTTGAATAAACTATTCAAAACATCATAAAAAATCAAATCAAACTAATGCAACTTTATTTGTAAAAGTCAAACTTTATTTGCACCTTCAACTCCAAAATGAATCAATTAATTAATCATTCTCAACCACTTTCCTGATTGAGAAAATTACGATCTCCTAATTTCTCAATATATTCCTAACTGATCAATCTATTCCTAAATTACACTAATCATTCAATATATTTCTTCAATCACACTAATTACGTAATCTATTTTGCATAGATTATTCATGTCTAAATCCTCTCAACATCTATCGACTGTCAATCTTGATTCAATATTGTTTAATCCTGATCATCCATTTCGAATCACTTTCTATATAACAAACCTATTTCCTCACAAAAAGGGATCAAGGAGTCAACATAATTTGTACAACGAAGTACTTTCGACATTCACAACCACCATTGTTAGAGCTTCAACATACCTTCAATCAACCATTCACGCATCAAGCTTTTGCACACAAACTATGGAGGCTTCGCAGTGATACAAACAATCCAACATCAGGCGAACACACTCCAATACGAGATGGGTAGTAGTTTCATTGTTGAATTCAATTGTTTATGTACTTCATTTTCATGTTATTGAATTTAGTATTTTAAATTGTTCATTTCATAAGTGTAGGAATAGATCTTAGATCAGTGTTCTTGATCTTAGATTAGATTATGATTTCAATTGCATTTCTCTTGTTTAGCATCCATGGTTTTCACCCTCACACATTCTAGCACACCTGGTGGGACCATGGTCCCATAAAATACATTTATATGAGCCATTTTTGAAGTTTTAGGTTTTGAAATCACTTTTGGAGAAGTTTTCACACATTGTCCTAGAAAATTTCACACTTTCCTATCAAGAAAACCACACAATTGCCTCTGAAACCTATGCGGTTGACACTAACAACAGTGCATTTGCTCTTTTTCCACACATCTGACTGATGAAAGAGGGTGCACTTTCTCTTTTTCAATGCATTTTCTCTCTGACAAAGGGCGCACTTTCCTAGATTTCTGTGCTTTTTCTCTGACATACTTGTGTTTGAAATCGGTAGATTTCAAATTGATATTTTGCTAACGGATGCCTATTTTTGAATGTGTGACAAGTGTTAATATTTTTGTATGTAGGGTTTGAGAAACACAAACATGTTTTCTATAGAGAAGATGAATGGTCAAAGGACTCTAGATTTACAATTTTTTTTTTTAAAAGTTGGGAATATTTTGTTTTGGTGCATAAAAAGAACAAAACAATTTTTTTTAAGTTGATCTTAAAATGAACCTTTCAAGATTTATTAAAATAGTAATTGTTATTTGGTGCTTAAAAAGAACAACACAAATGCACACTTCATTTTGGTGCTCCTAAAATTGAATCATTTCCATGCTTTCTTAAATTAGGAATCTTTATTTGGTGCATAAAAAGAACAACATAAATGAACACTTCATTTTTGGTGCTCTTAAAAATGAACCACTTCAAAGTTTTTCTAAATTAGGAATTGCTATTTGGTGCTTAAAAAGAACAACACACATTTCAATTTTAGGTGCTCTAAAAATGAATTCTTTTCAAGTTTTAATAATTAGGAATCTTGATTTTGGTGCATAAAAAGAACAACACAAATGACCAAAATGATTTATTTTTGTTGATGCATGCTCGCATTTTTTTTTTTTTGACAAATTAAGACCGAGATCAATCTAGAAACACTTAGATTTGGGCTTAAAAATGAACAAATCATTCTTTTTTTATTGCACCTTTGCTATCTTAAGTGATTGATATCCAGAATACTTCATATTGATGCAATTAAAAAGAACCAATTGTTATGCTTTATTCACATATTTTTGGGGATTACACTGCTCAAAGTGCTTAAAAAGAATCAAACTATTATGAATTGTATGTTGTGCATTCAGTGTTTGGCAAGCTAGATGGTTGTCTTCTCCCCTCACACCTTTTAGCGATCTTTGGTGAGCAAAAACATCTTGAGCTTTGCACCTTTATTTTAAAAGCATACCTTTTAGAGGTCTTTCCTATTGAGAAACATCCCACGCTGGAGAACTCATATGCAACCCAAGTGGTATTTTCATTCTGGAATGCTATATAAATAAATTGTGAGTGTGAGGAAGGTTCATCATCCCACCGGGTGTTGCTGACCTATATCGACGTATTCTCCCTTAGTATCCTTGAAATGCATAAAAACCTACAAGGGTTGGGAGGTCTCTTAATTGAGAAAAAATGCTACATGTATAGGGGCCCAAAAATAATATCTATAGAACATTACTAAGATCCAAATTATTTTAGAAGCCACCCCTTTATCCAAAAACATTCTTTGAAAGTGGTGCATCAAAATTTACTTCCAAGAAGTTTCTTGCCATTTATGACTTCAAGCCCATGCCATAAGTTGCATGTAAAATCATCTCTTTGAATCATGAGGCTGACCTACCTAAAATAATGGTTTCTATCCCTAGGGTTGTAAATTTTTGTTCATGTTAAACTTTCCAAAAACATTCAAAATAATCTTGAAATCAAATTTTGTGCTTGATCTAAAAAGAACACATCCAAACAAACACTAGACATGATTTGAATTGCAAAAAAATTGACTTAGTGTATGCTCTTAAGAGGAGCCCTATATTTGCACTCCTTAAGGATTTCCTTAAAGGTTTCCAAATATTTAGGCTTCAATTTCAGGTTGCATTGGATCAAAGTAAAGATTTGGGAACTATGGCTTAGGTGTCATGATTTCAAAACTTAAAGCCATAGACTTGAATTTCACACAAGTCCATGGTTTTTGAGTCAGTCCAGTGTTGTTGTATCACTTTCCATACTCCAAACATAGAGAAATTAAGAGAAAAACCAACTTAAACTTGCAAAAATCTAGAGAAAGATTATTGAAACTAGAAACAAAACACATAGAGACTGCCTTTGCACAAAATTCCAATGTAATTATCACATTTTCTGGTGTAGTTGCTAAAATTTCATTGCATTTTCTCTCTATCCCAAAAACTTCATTGATGAAAATCAGTTGCATTTGACAAAAAATGCACACTTGATGTGGAATCCACACACTTTTTAGTTTCTCGCACTTGCTTTTGAGAAACCAACACACTTGCCACCAAACTACTCACACTTGCCAAAAGAAACTCAATTTTTCCTAAATAGTCATTGCATTTGACATAAACAAATAGAAGCCACACTTGCTTTTCCATCTCACACTTGATTCTCAAAAACTCATGCACTTGACACATTTTTGGCCTCACTTGATAAATCTGGCTGCTTTTTCTCATAGTTTTGCACCTTTTCTCAAAAAACAACGCTATTTCTCTATCTTGCTAACAATTGGGAATTTATTTTGAAGTTTCTTATACGATCCTTGTTAGAATGAAAAAATTGCTAAAATAGATAAGTCATGTATTCCTTCATCCATTATTTCCATCCTTCTTGTTAGGAATCAAAATCAAAACAAACCACTAGGATCATTCCTTCACTCAAAGGTCTAAGATATCAACAACTACTTGGAAGTCGTAGATAGTCCAAGTAAGCTTTTCCACAACATATCCTCTAGAAAAGGAAGTGAAATATCAACCCTAGTCCTTTTAGAATTTTGATTTCTGAAAAGTATCACCATTCCAAAATAACACTCAAACCTTAGGGTCTTGAGCTTCATAAAACAACCATTTCACAACACCATTACACTTTATGACCATCTAGCAACCAACTACTCTAGTTCAAAAACTAAACCTTGTAGCACCAATCCTCCAACCTAGTCTCACACACATTGAAGGTGAACAAACTGATATCATTAGTAGTTTAAGAACCTTCATACTTGAGAAGAACGAAACTCCCAACCAGTGGAGAAATGTAGTGAAAATCTTAGAGAAAGAGGAAGAGAAAGCAGACTTAGCAGCCAAAAGACCCATGTTACCACCTCCTGGCAATAAATATACACCCCTCATGATCTATACTCCACCTTCCAAAGAACCACCCTACAATTTTTTTTGCTAAAGGGTACATCTTGAGAAGATATCACACTTGTCAAAACACACTAGAACATTTCTATTTGTGATTCTCAATGGGCCAACCATGCGTAGATCTAATGCATTAAAAATACAAACAAACACATTCTCTATTGCATAGCTAGGAGTCACAAAAAAGCTCACAAAATATTGGCAGTTGTTTATGACAACTACACGATCACAACATAGGAAGAACATGGAAGCGAACAAGAACATCACCATCATCCCACCAAAAAACACCACAAATGATGTAAGTAATCCATGAGGATATAAATCAAGTGACCTTACGGTAGGGTATTGAGTATCAAAAAATCCCCAAAACATGTCGATCTATCACCCAAACCTAACTTATCAAGAGTCACAACAACAACAAACACTATGGAAACAACACCAACAATAAATCAAGCTAAATTCACTTGAAAAAATTTATCAACAACACTTTGGACACCCTCCAAAAAGTGGGTCACAATATCGACAACATCGTGACACTCATACAAATAGTGATTCATATCAATAAAAAAATCATCAACCATAAAATCAAGTGAATCAACAACATCATGACACTCATACAAATAGTGATTCATATCAATAACAAAATCATCAACCATAAAATCAAGTGAATCAACAACATCAATGACTAGAAAAAAATCCACAACATCAAGGTCTAGCTCAAATACAATATGAAGGTATACCTCAAAAGAAACACCAAGGTGTACCTCAAATACAATATCAAGGTGTACCTTAAGTGCAATATCAAAATTTACCTCAATTGCAGTATCAAGAAGTTCCTCAATATCAAGGTGCACCTCAAGCACAATATCAAAATGTACCTCAATCACAGTATCAAGAAGTTCTATGACACCAAGTGCAATATCAAAATGTACCTCAAACACAGTATCAAGGAGTTCCATAAAATCAATAACAAAACAATCAAGAAAATCCACAGATGAAAGATTATCAACCAAGAAGGAAATTCACCCCTTTGGGAGAGACTTTAGAAATGATCATGCAAAAACTAGTACAATAGGACATTATCAAAATCAATGGCAATCCAACTTATGATGAACCAAACTTTAAACCCCCTAGGTATAAAGTGTACGAATGATGTGAGTTCCATAGAACAAAAGATTATGATACCTCAAAATATGTTACACTCAAAAATCTCATCCAAGACCTTATTGATGAAGGAGAAATAGCTATTGAAGATGACATTCAAGGGCCATCTACCAATGACAACATGGACAATGTCTCAAACTCAAATGTTGAAAAAAATGATCAAGATCTATCTATCACTGATCACATTGATAATGTCTCTACATCATCCAGTGAGCAGGAGGACATACATCAAGAATTTAATCCCAAGCATGATCAAACAAATTCACCCAATTCTAGAAATGATCCAATCCAAAATATGTTAACATCATCCAACCTCATGGTAGTACATATTGATAATCAATAATATAACGCTTATACCCAATGTTGAAAATCTAAGCTAAGAACTATTACCCATATGTCCACATTTCAAGGAAATCGAAGGATCCTTTACAATGAAATTTTAAATGGATACAAAAGAAAAAGCAAGAAAATCATCCCTATAAAATCCATTAGTCAAAGAAACTATGGAAAAAAATAAAAAAGGGAAGTTCATCCATAAAAAAATGTCCAACAATGCAAAAGAAAGCTTCAAGAGCGACCTACAAGGTATATCAAGATGTTGGTCCCAATCTAATCTCCATATCCACTGATCATTTCTCATCATCCCAAGTTTGGAGAGTCAAAAGTTCCAAAATGTCGACCAATCCATCTAAATATCATATCCCTCAACGCATTTTTTCCATCCAAGATATCCAAATCTCATATTGACCATGCATTGTCAGCAACTCTTTATCATAAGGATTCTAAGAGCACTCTCTCACGATGTGTACATCAAGGTAAATTTAACTCTAGTATCAACAAGGAAGATAAGAATTATTAGGGGCTACATTCAAGCGCTCATACCTAGCAAAACAACTCCTCCAAGCAGGATATCATTAAAACGTCATGGAAGAAACAACAACCATATCAGCACCAACAACATCTACATCAATACCACCAGGTGGCTCAACATGAGAAAAATATTGTCACCATGATGAAGACTTGGTAAATAGGCATCTTGTGTGACATCAGAAAAAACAAAAATCAAGAAAATAGTGAAGAGAAAAATCATCCTCTAGTGAAAACCACTACATTGGCACTTTGGACAAGTACCATGGAAGCTTGGAAAATATGAATGATGTAATAATCAAGCATCTATGTGCACCATTTTAGGTGGAAGCATCTCAACTGATCCATAATGAATCCAATCCATTTTTATCCAAATCAAACTTATCTAGATCTTGACAAATATTTGGTGTACACTATACATTTTCTTATGGAAAAATTATTGACATGGGTCACTATCATTGATCCTATCCTATCCAACATTATCTAAGCCACAAGGAATTATCCAAAAGGGAATACTCTATCCAAACATGTTATCCTATCACAATATAATCCACCACCTACATTGCTAGACATTGGGGGCAAGTACTCACATCTTGCTTCAGAATAAATCTTGATCTATGCCTTCTAGCTCAGATTGTGATCTAGGGATTGTCCAAGCAACAAGGTATGCCACATGGTACCCTTCCCAATTCATCCCATCAAAAAGGTATCCCACAAACACACTATCAGGGGAATCTTCAAAACAATTCATTCCATCAACAAGGTATCCCACCAATGCACCACCAAGGTAACCTTTAGAAAATCATTCATCCCAAAAATAAGGTGTACCACCAATGCACTACCAAGGTAACCTTCAAAGATGCCAACAACATGAATTTTTCCTTCACTCAACACTTCTAAGGTATCAAGAGTTGCTCGAACCCCACAACTAGTTCAAGAAATATTTTCTGCAACATATCATCTAGACACAGAAGTGAAATATCAATCCAAGTTTTCAACATATCACACCCTAGGAGAAAGGGTAAAAATCTAAAAAAATAAAAAAAGAGAAATATACAAAAACATTAAAAAGAAAGAAATACAATAAAGAGAAATAAAACATTCTTTGAGTGAAAACCACTTTGTGGTGCTCATAGAATAGGTACCATAGTGAAAACCTATAAAATAGGTGCTATGTTTGAATAAGATTCACATCATTATCTATCGGTACTACTCACAATATCCACCCATTCATTCCATAATAAAACATGTATTCAACCATGGCTTGTTATTGATTGAGGAAAATAGGCTTGTATTCAATTGGGGGCAACATCCTAAAGCTGGTTGTGGGTTAGATCTTTGAGCATCCTATCATGGTAAAAAAAATAAAAATTAAAACATTTGAAAACATCAAAAACAAAACAACACCATTGGGTTATTCCTTCACTCAAACAATCTAAGATATCAAAATTTTCTTGAACCCCATAGCTAGTTCAAGTAGATTTCCCACAACATATCATCTAGACACAAAAGTGGAATATAAATCCATGTTATCAATGTTGTTTATCCCAAAAATAAGTCTATGCTTTGAGTCAAATAGTCAAACCACATGGTCTCTACGTGTACAACGTAGGCAAGGTTTAACAACCCCTGAGACCCCAGGTTAGTCCCCTTAGGTTTCTATCATGCTTTATTTCAACTTAGTCAAAAGATTCAAAATAAAAAACATTCAAATAATACAAAATCCAAAAACATTCACAAAACAAAAAAGGTAAAAAAAATAGTCAAAAAAACCAAGCAAACTATGAGCCTTTGCATGTACAATGTAAACAAGGCTTATCTTTGATGAGCCCTCGAGGCCCTAGGTTAGTCCCCTGAAAACATCAAAAACAACATCATAAAACTCAGAAAATAAAAACTCCCATCTCCTATCATCACAATCCACAATAAACTTTTCACCTTTAGTAAACAAATTTTCATCTTCACCCTTTGACAAAACAAACAAACAAACAAACAAAGCAAAGATCAAAAGATAGAACTTTCAAGAAAACAATCACAAAGCTTCGATTACAAAAATGAACAAAAACAAGGCCATCGTATCAACTACCTATCTTTTTTAAAATTCCCAACGACATCTTGAGATATGCCTTAATGGACCCGTTCCTACAATAGACATGATCAACACCGGATAATAGCCCCACCCCAAATAGATATGGCAAGTGATATTGAAATTTTGTTTTTATCTTTTTATAGTCATATTTTTGATTTATTTGATTGACCCATTCCCAGGATCGCTCGAGGATGTCCAGAAGGATTTAGAGAAGAAGGAATTGGGGCAATTGAGCATCATTTCGAGTTGCTGGTTGTAAAATATTTTTGTAATACTACCATGGAGAACACTTGATTTATTGAGTATATGAAATTTATGTTGAAACAAATCATGAAGCAGTTGCATGTTAGGTGTTCTATACCTCTGTGTGTGTTGAAATGCACAAGACAATTGAGAGGGGGGGTGAATCAATTGTATGAAATCTCTTTACTTTTAAACTTAGTCTTTTCACCTTAATTTCAATTTGTTATTAAGTGTAAACATGAAATGCAAATAATAGAAAGAGAACACTAGAGACACCATATTTATGTGGAAAACCCAATGAGGGGAAAACCATGGTGAGGATTAACTCACAATATAGTAGTAATGCAATACCAGATACAAGGCTCACTACCAGAGGGATCACTACCCAGATACAAAGGATCACTACCCAGATTAAGGGCTCACTACCTTGAGAAGGACTCACTGTTTAGAAAGGAGGCTCACTACCTACAAAAAACAAAAAGATATAAATGAAGATCCACCACTAGGGTTCCACACATTCACAACCTGATTAGAAGATTGTAGATACCATCAGCTCACTGCTTTCAGGAATCTAACACCTTAAAGTACTGTTGCCTTAATTTTTTCTTCCACTCCCTGCTTTTCACACTTTTTCACACACTTCACTCACTTGTTCGATTCGTGGATGGATGGATATCCATTTTGCTACAGATTGACTTGCTTTTATACCATCTTCAACCTCAAGAACATTCTCCAAGGTCAACTATACAATTTCATTTACAAATTCAAACTAGGTCGGCTACTCAACATTCATGTGGTGGATAAGAATGAGATAGGACCAATTAAATATTTAATCTAGGACCCAAATAACATCTTGAAGCTTGCACAAGATTTCTCAATTCGATGCAAAAGCCAAATGTAACGTGTAAACACTAGGTTGGCCAAACCTAATGAAAACACCAATGATATTTGAAGTACGTGCATCTCCAGCAAGATAATTACATGTGGGTCACTCAACACACTTCACCAATCATTTAACCATCTCTGAGAACATCTCAAATACATCCGCAACAATTACAACCAACTTCATTTTCGGAGAACTCTTCACCAGTCCAACTGGACCAGCTAGTAAAACAAAAGAGCTTTGGAGCAGGTCTTTCAGAGCGCCAAACCATAAGAAATTTTGTTAGAACACAAAAACCATCAGAAATAGTCATCTCCCAGATCTGCAAGATCTGAAACCAAATATCAAAAGATTGCGGAGCCAGAAAATTTCTCCCAGTCCATAAACAAATAGTTCTGGCAAACTAGTTCACACACCCGGTGAACATATCTTCTACTCTCCATCAAATCAGAAGCTGAAACTTAGTACATATGATTCATTAAATATTATGAACACACCTATAGATCCACATAGGCATAGGATCTACACAAAATAAATGTAGACCACAATATCAAAGCACACTCAAAACACACTTTTAATTCTTCTTTCATTATTTCTCAATTTTTCTCAAAAGCAGTTGGAAAATACAAAAAACTGTGTTGACATCAATGACAACATTAATGACAACATTAATGACAACACCACTAGACACATCCATACTTTCAACATTGTGTAACTTTTCCAAATTTTTTTTAAACACAACTCAACTATATACTTTAAACAAAGTTCTCGTATGTCTGGTATGAACAAGAATACTCTTTGTTTGTAGAGTCAAAGTCCACACAATGGATACGAAGTCACCTTGGTCATTAATACCCTGGTGCATCATATTTGTTTGCTACATCAAACATGGTTGTTCAAAACTATGAAGCCTAAAAGCAACATTGTCAACTACTAACAACATCAAATTTCTATCCATCATCAAATATTTCTTCTAACTAACATCCATCCCGCATAGCAATATCATTAGTACCATATCCATCCTAAATCCAAAATGACATTAATAAGTATCATTATGATAATAAAGCAATCAAAACATCCTGTATCATGAATGGGGAATGCATCTGTCATATATCATCCATTCATCACATAAAGATCATATACCAAAAAGATATATCAATCATCCATAATAAAACATCATATAAAACAAAGTATGATTTGTCCATCCATATCATATGCATACATAAAAAAAGTACAAAAACCTTGTATAAAACATATATCACCATACATCCTCTTCCATAAATCATCACATAAATGATTCGAATCGAAGAAGGTATATCTCATATATATCATCATCAGTGAAACAAGTGTGACAGGATAGTACAAAATATACATATATATGAGGCCTCGACTGGGCCGATGAATAAATATACAAAAATCAAGTCTATAATATGTCTCCAAGCAATAAACATGAGGATTAAGTAAACAAATTAAAACTATTCGACATGAAGGACAAAAACCTATAGACTAGGCTACGGACCACCATCTAGATCTGGATGTCTAATAAAATTATCACCTACCTCACCACCACCATCGCCCATAGCACTAGGCTCTCTAAACCATGGATGTCGAGCAACCTTAGGAATAGTAGCATTAAATAAGGTCCAATAGTATGTGGAAATTTGTAATAGCCAATCCTACTATGATATGAAACTATCACGCTCTGCCCTAAGAGTATCTCTCTCCACCATAAGAAGTTGTACCTAAGCCTTTGCAACATGTCATCGCTCACTCTCACTATATCACTTAATCTTCAAACTGTCTGTCTCTATAGTCAAGGTAGAAACTTGAGCCTCCAGGACCTATCACCAAAATATCTCTACATCTCTAGCAGTAGTCATTTGAGCTAACTGTATACCTCCATCCCCAAGTGATGGAGGGGGGCCCAAAACCTGTCCATGACCCTATGCCTAAGGAATATGCTCAACTGACCATCTTGTGCCCCATCATGATGGGCCCTATCCAACTGCTCCACAAGAACCTCAATGTGTTGTCGCTCCCTGTGCTAACGTATAATACCTGCTCTACCTGATGCTGGGTCATCCCCAAGATTTGTGAATCTCAAATGCCTACATCATGACCATCACTGATCAAAATTAGGTGTGGTACCCAGATCTACTAACCCAACTGGATAACCCCAACCAACTGGGGTAAGTGCTCTGAATGTAGAAACAATAACATCTTTGGCTGCCTAGTGACCCCATACATGAACCTCCCTAGTGGTCTAACCAAAACGAGCCTCATAAGTATCAAGAAACCAGCCCTATCTCTCTCCAAACTGACGACATACTGTATCTAGTAAGTAATGCTCTAGCAGAGAGTGAGAATGATCAATCAACCATCAATTCTATTGACAAAAAAAAGATGCTCTAGATCCTTCGAGCATGCCTCACAGTACATATAAGGTCTCCAAACAAAACCTGGCATATCATCAAACACACAAAACCAGTATAGAGGATCCCCGGGCAAGGTGTAATGCAAGAAATATCTATAAAGATATGAGTATAGATCCTCAGGAGTACAATCCTGTATCCCAGTAGGTTGAGAAACTTCTATGTGCTCTCAAGCCCAAATATGCAAAAGAGAGACACCTACGGAAATGGATTTCTCGACTTGATATAAAAATTCATGCATATCTCTATAAAGGTGGGTTAAAAGACATGAACCCCAAGAATATCTAATGCCATGCTCGGACATACCCTCAATGAAAATACCCTATC
Source organism: Sequoiadendron giganteum (assembly GCA_007115665.2). NCBI lineage: Eukaryota > Viridiplantae > Streptophyta > Pinopsida > Cupressales > Cupressaceae > Sequoiadendron > Sequoiadendron giganteum. The sequence continues at coordinate 478,394,280 of CM021102.1, forward strand.
CAACAGGGAACTCATGACCTCTCCTATCAGGAACAACTAGTCTCGAAATTAAACCACAAAGGACAAGAGAAATAGGGTCTGCATTGCCAATAAACTTAGACAAGTCAATCTTAGACTCTCACACCTCCAAATGTCTAAAACCCAACACAAACCACATGGCATGGGTACCCCATTGAACATGGAATATCATGAGCTCTCCATGGATAGGAATGTGGAGAATCTTCCACACATCCTCGAGAGTAATGGTCACCTCTATTGTGGGTAAATGAAATAAAGATATTTATGAATGCCACCACTCCACGAGCGCAGTCATGATCGCTATATGATTCCGTATGGGAGGTATGTAACACATATGAAAAATCCTAACCATATCTAGAAAGTCTCACTCCAGAACATTGAAATTGATAATCAGATCGAACAAATCCTGAGGTCGTCTCCCTCTCCACTATAGTGGTTTAAAAACTACCTACAATCATTTTAACTCACAATGTTAGGGTTTCACTTTGAATGCATAAAACAACACAAAAAAGATGAAAAACAAGAATTAGGGTTCCAAACTGGTGAAAGATAACAATATTTAGCAAAAGTAAGGAAACAAGAGGAAAAGAAAGGAAACAAGATCAAAAGTGATGCTTTAAGTCAAAGGTGAAGGTTTAGGTCAAAGGCGAGAATATCAAAAGTAAGGAAGTTTGGAAAGTGAGAGGATCTAAAGTAGATGCCTGAGAAACAAATCAAAGCAAACAAAAGTGGAGAACCATAGCAATTTCTAGTTTCAAAGGTGAGGGTTTAAGTCAAATGCAAGGATCTAGAGCAACTGCATAGGTTTAGAGCAAGTGAAAGCTTCCTAAACTAGAAAGTGTGAAGAAAATGATGTAAATACGTTGAAATCATGAAATTTTTTCTATTGAGTCAATAAACTTTGTACATAAATTATGAGAATGTAACAAGATGAAAACAAGAAGTGAGAGGGTACATATTGGGTCATCGATGCCTACAAGTCATCCAAACTCTCAAACTAGTTTTGAATGATGTGGGGCTCCTTGAATCCTAGACATTGCTCCTCGATAACTAATAGAATGGGAAATATAGAGACAAGAATTCATTATAGGATTAAAGCACAAATGAGGCAATTAGAACCCTAATTACCTATATTAACCCTCAAAAACCCTATTTTTCACCTAGGAAACCCTAATTTTTAATTAGGAAACCTTCCTACATTCAAATTAGAACTTCCTAAGAATATCAAAACAAGTAGCGAGGGACCTATATACCTAATTCTTCATCCTCAACACATCTAAACTGAAATAGAACAACATCATGAGCCTGACCTCAAAATTGAAATTTTGGGCCAACCTCATAAGGGGGTAGCACAAAGTCCTACCATCATTCCGTTGACCACAAGGGCATAGTGGGGCATATTTAAAAAAAAGAAAACTTGATATTAACATCGAATCTTTGAAACAAAGCAACTAGTACTTTGTCTCAAAGAGGGACAAAATGTAGACATGTAAAATTGACCTAACACCTATCACACACCCTAAATGACTTTTTCACATCATCAACATCATTATCATCAAACATCATTGCATTTCACATTAATTGCATCCAAAACCCTAAATTCCACTATTAATTGAATAAATTGACATTATTTAATTAATTCACCTTTTCATCATTTTTTGACTAATTAAAATTTTTATTTATTTAATAAAGTCTTAAAACCCTACTTTTTCTATTAATTGAATAAAATGATATTATTTAATTAATTCACTTTTTCATCAATCTCAACCAATTAAATAAATTATATTTATTTAATAAAGTTCTAATCTCACTTTATTTCATCCTAATTAATTAAATAAAACCAATTATTTAATTACGTCGCTAAATCACTTTATTCCCCTAAGTCGATTGAATTATTAAATCATGATAATTTAATTAACTCACTTTCCCACCAATTTTTTTTGAATAATTTGAATAAACTATTCAAAACATCATCAAAAATCAAATCAAACTAATGCAACTTTATTTTCAAAATTCAAACTTGATTTGCATGTTCAACTCCAAAATGAATCAATTAATTAATCATTCTTAACCACTTTCTTGATCGAGAAAATTATGATCCCCTAATTTCTCAATCTATTCCTAACAAATCAATCTAATTCTGATTGAGTAAATTACGATTCCCTAACTGATCAATCTATTTACAATTTTCTTTCCTAGATTTTGATTGTGTTTGAATTTTTGCATCAAACACAAATCCAAAAATCTATTTAGAATTTACAATCAAAATCCAGAAAAGATGCAAAAATTCAAACACAATCAAAATCTAGAAAAGATGCAAAAATTCAAACACAATCAAAATCCAAAAAAGATGCAAAAATTCAAACACAATCAAAATCTAGAAAAGATACAAAAATTCAATCATAATCAAAATCCAAAAAAGATGCAAAAATTCAAACACGATCAAAATATAGAAAAGATGAAAAAATTCAAACACAATCAAAATCTAGAAAAGATGCAAAAATTTAAACACAATCAAAATCCAAAAAAGATGCAAAAATTCAAACACAATCAAAATCCAGAAAAGATGCAAAAATTCAAACACAATTAAAATCTAGAATAAAACAAATTATAAGCATTATGGATTATGGAAATCTTATAGCATTAATTGATCAATCTATTTTTGACTGACCAATCTATTCCTCAATTCCACTAAGGATTCAATGTATTTCTTCAATCACACTAATTACATAATCTATTTTGCACAAATTATTCATGTCTAATTCCTTTCAACATCTATCGACCATCAATCTTGATTCAACATTGTTTAATCCTAATCATCCATTTCAAATCACTTTTTCTATATAACAAACCTCTTTCCTCACAAAAAAGGGATCAGAGAGTCAACATCATTTGCACAAAAAATTACTACTGACATTCACAACCACCATTGTTAGAGCTTCAACATAGCTTCGATCAACCATTCACACATCAAGCTTTTGCAGACAAACTATGGAGGTTTGGCAATGATACAAACACTCCAACATCAGGCGAACACACTCTGATACGATATGGGTAATAGTTTCATTTTTGAATTCAATCATTTATGTACTTCATTTTCATGTTCTTGAATTTAGTATTTTAAATTGTTCATTTCATAAGCGTAGGGATAGATCTTAGATTATATTTTGATTTAAAAATTGCATTTCTCTTGTTTAGCATCTATTATTTTTCCCCCTCACACAGTTACAAAGAGATTCACTATCTCAAGGCAATAGGAGAAATCCAAAATTGAAACTTTATGCCATCCGCAACCTTCAGCTCACTGCTTCTAGTAACTTCAAGCACACTACAAATGTATACCCTTCTATTCACTGCTTTGGAGTTATAGGCATTAAGCTCATACTCAGATAACCACACTTAATAAAATTCACATCTTTCACACACCTTCTACATATCCACACTCATCTCCAATAATTTATCTTTCTTATATACCATCTACAACCTAAACAATTCCAATCAGGCCAATCTTAATGAAATGTATGCATCTAAAACATGCAACAACAAAATAGGTCGATACCAAACAACTTTAAGATGGAAAGAATGGAAGGATGACCACACCAAGGGTTCAATAATATACATCACCAAGCTAATCAACACATTCACAATCCATGAGATACCTCCACAAATAGTGCCAACATGCCAGGTCAGCCAAACCTAAACTAACACTACAAGCAACCACATACACACTTCTCTAGGTTATGTGGAACACACAACAACACTTCACAACATCCAAAAAACATCTCAAAATATTCTAGCATCATCAAAATATTCTACTACTCTACCACAACCACTTGAAACTGAGAACACCATTTTTCTGTGCAACTAGACACACTGTCACATTACACAACTCACTAACCAAACAACCTTGTAGAACACCTCAACACCTAAAACCTAAGGGAAGTAAGTTATAGAAAATATAAGCTCATTCCCTAATCTAAAAGACAAGAAACCTTATGGTAGAGAAATGCACAGCGATCTCATTTCTCCTAGATAACCTTCTACATAGATAGATAAACTACCAAACACAACTTTCACTGCAGAACGATAGAAAACCTAAAACTCTGGATATAGAACCTTTGAACACCTTTGAATATCATATCCAAACTGCACAAGGATATCTTTAACCATGAAGAAATGAAAAGCACAACATTGAACATACCTCTGTTACATTGCACACTCTATTGTTCAAATTTTCTCAAAAGCACTTGGAAACCGGGTGAACTTACGACAACTACAACTCTTATCCATCAAGACATAAATGAAAATACTCATGACATCACCACAAAAACTTCTCATCAAATCACTTGACAAAAATCTCCCCAACTATGAAAACACCAACATCCTTCCAACAACTCCAACACACAATCTCCATACAAATGACATCAATGACCAACACTAGCAACTATTGATATCAATAACAACACCAACAAAATACTTGCAACAATCTCCCCCTTTGTCATTGATGGCAAGGCTAGCTTTTTGAAAAACCATCAACAACAAAAGAAACTAGTAGAAAACAAACAACTCTACAATAAGCAACAATCCCGCTGACTGGGGCAACTCTTCATACTCTCATTCTCTTTCTCCTAAACACTCTCTCCTCTTATGGTCTTCAGATCATATTCAACCAACTCTCTACTAAGTAACTCTAGATCTTTCTCCTACAATACTATTATAAACTATGGTTTTTCAACCACTCCAACTCTCTCCCCCTTTGACATCAATTCTTTCCTTGTGTTTTTAAAAATTTTCTCCCTCCCCTTTGAAATCAATGGAAAAGGGCCATAAACTCATCCAACTCTTTTTCCTCCATTGAACTCTCTTTTTTCCCCCCCTTTGACAACACTCCAAAGGAAAAAACCTGTACCTTTCACACATCATCTGCATAGAATATTTATTTTTTGTTTTTCCTTTTGACATATACATAGACCACTTTGAAACCACTTGCAACACCAACAAGCAACTACACTACACTCACTTTATTGCATTCACTTTTTTGCACCTCCCCCTAAGGGGCACAAAATATGCTCCATCTGATTGCACCAACTAACAATACTACTACCTACTCCCCCTTAGAGGTAGCCTTCAACATCATTCCAGGACCAAGAATGTATCTTGAATGCTGATTATATAAATGCATAACTTATGCATCTAGTTAAAATAAGGAGGGGCAATAACTCCTAAATTTTACAAGAGATACTCAAAAGTATCTTTTGGAAGAGCCTTTGTAAAGATATCTACAACTTGATCCTTTGTAGGAACATACTCCAAATTCACCTCATTCTCTATAACTTTCTCTCTTAGAAAGTGATACTAGATAGAGATATGTTTTTTTCTTGAATGTATTATCAAATTCTTTGAGATATTGATAGTGTTGATAGTTAAAATGACACAAACAACATTAAAACAGAATATTTCTACTCTATTTCTCCTGAAAGAGAAAGACAACATGTAGTAGCCTAACTCCTAAGGTCCTGGTAGTTGGTTCTCAACTATCTGATGTCACTCAATTGGTTCATGCAACTGTAATATTCAAGGGGCCTGTGCTGGTAACAAAGGATTCAAGCTATGACTCTCTTTATCGAAATAGTTCCTGTAAATCAATGGGTTTTAAATAAAAGAAAAAGATAGAACAAAGGGGTAAATCAGTAAGTATGAATTAAATTTATCTAATATCCATACATATACTTTTAATAATGAATGTTTTCTTAATCGATCACAAAAACCATAGCATGACACAACCCACAGTATGACTGTACCATCGTATACATCTTAGGTGCTTAATTCAATTCCACTATTCGCATATCACAAGTATTTCCAAGATTTCAAAACAACACACATTCATTCATCATCAAAACTATAGATCAACAGACTTCAATAACTTTAATTCAATGACAATTTAACAAGATAATCTTTAAACCTGGTTTCTTCTAATGACTTTCATCACATAAGAAACTATCATGCTTCAGCACAATCACTGACATTCAGGTGGATTATAACTCATTAACCTTATCAAACAACACAATTCAATGTAAACTCCATATTTCGTAAATCTGTAATTCTATTAACTGTCAAAAAGATCTAGTACAATGTATCTCTGTAAAACTTTATAAAATTCTATCTCCTAGCACTAGGTAAGCCAATCCAATTCTCAATTAGCCGACCCTTACAATGTGATACCCATCTGGTATTTATAGATATATAAAAGAAGTTCGAACTTCACTTCTATCTTAGGCTTTCCATCTTTTTAGGAACAATCAACTTTCTTGGAAACTCGGATCAACTTTGATCTTGAGTTCTTACATTATGCATTCAGTTTGATCTAAAAATAGAAGATAGAAAAAGAAGTCATGCACCCTCAAAACTGTCAGTGTTGCATGCATGCAACATGCAAGGAAGAAGAACATCATGCATGCAAGATTTTTATGCATGTGAAGCCAGATCCACCATGAACTCATCATAACTGGTGAAGACTTGTTGTAGCATATCCATATCTAGCCCATGAATCCAGTCATCTTCAAATTTGATGCGATCCAACTCAACTGCAGCAAACTCTTTCATACCTTTTACCTTGATCAATTCTCTCCCTGTAGCTTTTATTTCTTCTTTAATTTCTACAAGCCGATCTATCACCAAGTCTCCTCCATCATCTTTCTCCTGCATGCAAACCTCTAATTAGATCTTTAGATATCATCATAAAACATGCTTTTAAAACATACCTGTTATGCATATACCGGAGTCGGAACCAGACAGAAGCTCAAAACAATCTCTTTTACAAAACTGGCGGACTCGGAGCAAAAACCGATATAGAAACTTCACCTAATAACAAACGGGCTCAGAGTCGGAGTCGAAGAAGTAATTGGAACCGGGATCGGAACAAAAAACGGATTTGGTTTTCTTCAAATTTTCATTTTTTTCACATTCTATTTCCATTATGCCTCTGCCTCTGATTTGGTCATTGTTACTTTGCAGAAAGACTTTCACATTATATGCGGAGCCAGACACGGGATGGAAACGAAATTGATAACCTTCGCAAACAAAATTCTTAAGTTCAATATCAGTTCCGATCCCGCCTCCGCCAATTTATCCTATACTTCAAGGAAACCTTTTAGAACTCAGAATTGGAAACGAGATAAAAATGGAATCGATAACTTTTTTAAAACAAAACTCTTAGGTCCATAATCTATTCCAATCCTGCCTCTGCCTATGCTAATCATGACATCATCAAATTTATTCATTTTCAACATAACTTCATGATTAAAACCTAGGTCACTATAAAATGGCAAAGGAGCTCAAAAACTCTACCCTCATATGACTGTGGGGAATAATTGCATTCTAAGATATCATTTTTTTAATCATTTAAAGTAATTGCAAAGACCAACGAAACCCTAATCTAACAAACCTGACAAAAACTAGGGCACGGGTTTAAAACCCTGCCATTCTACCAAATGACGAAACCCTAATCTAAACAATAAATCTAATCTACCCTAACTCACTGTAAAATCTCTAATCTACCTCACTGTAGATTCTTAATCTAATAAATGCCATAAAAAAAAACCTTTAATCTAATCTAATCTACTGTAAATCGAAAACAAACACGACGCAATCACGATTAAGACGTGAAAGCGACGGTGCCTAAAAATAGAAAGAAACGACACGATAAAACAAGAAAACAAAGATTTAAAGTAAAACAAACAAGACAAAACAAGAACCTGCTCATTCAATCACATCGATGATCATAAATTTGCTTTAAAACACAATGATTGAACATGCGAGCAGATATAAAGCAAAACACAATGAACACAACTGCAAATAAACAACGAACAACAAAGATAAAAGACCTACCTCAAACGCAAACAAACCCAAGCTAACTTTCTGAATCGATTCACACACAATATCCATTCTCTATCTCGATCAATTTGCTCAAACGAACTCTGCTATTGCTCTTCGTGCTCTTAGACTTGTAATAATAGCAATAATGATCGGCTTTAACCCTTAATAAAGGAAAACATGTGAATTTCTACCTACACCAACAACCACCATTAATGCATTAAAATGCAGTAAAGGCAGAGTCGGACTATAAGAGAATGAACACTGGTCTATAGTGTGCAACTTAAGTCAAAAAGTCAATGACAAAAAGGGCGGGGGTGGAACTAAAATGGAAACAGGATCTTAAACTTATAAAATTTCCAAAGCTTATTCCCATTCCGGCTCCACGTCCGACAACTAAAAACAAAACAAAATAAATACAAAAAGTTAAGTAAAAGAGCAACCTAATAAAACAAAACACAAAAACCGAGACAAAACAAACATTAAAAGGTAGCGGAGTCGGGATCAGAATAGATTGTGATTTTGCAAATTTTGATAACAACCATCCCAATTCCCACTCCGGCTCTACTTCCGCTAAAGACCAAAAATAAAGGCAAAGAAAAGACTGTCGGGATAGAACCAAAAACAAGCCTCAAAAATAACTTTCAGAACCCGATTCAGATCCGGTTTCGATTCCGATAGAGAAACCAAGGAAAAACAAAGTATTGGAAAAACTAGACTCCAAACTTTGTTTCAAAAACAACTGAGTACAAAAAACCCAAAGGGGGACCCATTTTGACTAGGGCAAAAGATGGGGTGGTTATGCAAGGCATAACAGATAGCACTTGTATTATCATGTAAGATAGAAATAGGTTCATCATATGATGCTTTGATATCCTTCAATGTTTTCTTCATCCATAACACCTATATGCAACATGATGTTGTTGCAATATATTCTACCTCTACAATAGACAATGACATTGAATCTTGCTTCTTACTCAGTAATGGAACCAATCTATTTCCAAGAAATAATGTACCACCATTTGTACTTATTTTGTCATCTATACATCTTGCCCAATATACATTTGTATATGCACTCAAGGAGAAATCAATATCCATAGGATAACATAAACCAAAGTCCAGAGTTCCCTTCATGTATCTAAATATCCTCTTCACCATTACAACATAAGATTCTTTAGGATCTTCTTGAAACCTTGCCAAATGAAAAACTGCATGCATGATATCCAATCTAGTAGAAGTTAGGTATAATAGTCCACCAATCATTGATCTATACTTTCTCTGATCAACTTTACGTGATTCATCATTCTTGCTCAACTTGCAACTAGTAACCATAGGAGTACACACTGGTTTAAAATCCTCCATTCCAAACTTCTTCAACATTTCCTTAACATATTTTGACTCTGAAATAAAAAAACCTTTTTTGATTGATTGATTTGTAATCTAAGGAAGAAATTAATTCCATCACAGATTGACATCTCAAAATCTTTAAACATTTCTTCTAAAAACTTCTTGCACATAACTTCATTCCTCCAAAGATAATGTCATCCACATACACTACCAAAATTAATATTTTTTCTCCTTTAACCTTGAAGAAAAGGTTGCTATCTGCAGTACCTTTCCTGAATCCTTGTTGTAACAAATACTTATCTAACCTTGCATACCAAGCTCTAGGATCTTGTTTGAGTCTATAAAATTCCTTCTTCAACTTGTAGATCATATCAACATAATTAGGAGTCTTAAGGAAAGGGAAAAATTTAAGAACCCCCCCCTTGGCGAAGGTGTAAAATCTTGGTGAATCTTGTATATTTCCCGATAAAAATATTATTTTTATTGGTGATTTTTTTCGTTTTTCGGCATAAAAAAAAATCCCAAGTGCTGAATATTTTATAATCGCTAGAAGACTGTGGAAAATCGTGGTGAATTGCAATTTTTTTTAAATGAATAAAATATTTTTCATTGGTGATTAAATCCTTTTTTCAAACCAATTTTTTTTTCCATTGGCGAATTAATCCTTTTTTAGAAGCAAAATAAATATTTTCATTGGTGAATTACACATAATCTCAAATTAATAAAAAAAATCAATGGCGATATAAATGGATATGCCAATAAAAAATCATAGTGTGGTTGGCGAAATTATCAAATTCTGGGACAAATTTTATGCAAATTCAAATTCCTTCATAAAGAGTCTGGAATGCAAACAAGTGTCAACAGATTTATTATTTTTGAAGCCAGATGTCAGTGCAAATTAATATAATCCATGACCATTTGATGAATTTTTGATGGACGATTGTAGTTGCATTCCAGAAGTAAATCTCTAAAGCACTAGACTTACAAATTGAAACCTCCAGAATAACACTAGATGCAGACACATGGCACATTGGTGAGATCACAACCCACCGTTCCTTTTCCTTTATATCGCTCATCAATCAAAATAGACAATGAAATATGCACGTGCATAAAGTTTGTTTTAAAAGAGGGACCACCTAGGAAGAACATAGGACCAAGGCTTAAAAACTTAAGGTTTTACACAAAGGATGTAAAGGCCAAACAAGGTCGAATTATCAATATCAACCTTATAAAATAATGTGAGTTTTTTACGATGTCATGGCTTATGTAAGTTTTATAACCTAGTCGTGGCTCTGCAAAATTTCCTAACCAAGTCACCAAGTTTTGAAGTTTCAAAACTGCCCAACCACCCGACCTATCTGTAACTTTGAAGTCTTATCCAATCATGTCCTATGTAGTCGAAATATCAAAAGTTCTTAAAAATTTAGGACTCGCGATAGATTGTTATAGAGTTCTATTTCTCAATGATAGGGCGACCTTGGCAGGATGCACAACTTTCGATGTGTCACTATCAACTCATTTAATGAATTGTACGATGCCATTAAGGGATGTCTTCTTAAATTCTTTGAAATGCCAACTTGAGGTTTAACGTAATATTTTAAATCCTCCAAAAGGACAACTCTTAAATAAGGAGGTTGGCAAAATGGATTTAGTAACAGATTGGCACATTTTTCTTGGCAAATAAATGGTGATTTTGATAGCTTGTTAGCTTGAGGTACAGTTTGCATGTAGCCAAGTGTCAATCAAATTAAACAATTTAATTGTACATGTACATTGTAAGCCTTAAGTTACATGAATAAATTAAGTACATGTATCATTATACCCAACCTCACACAGACGGCGGAATGAGTCACAAGTAAACATGGATTAGGCTGGTAGTGGCACTAGTGGCCCATAAATAGGGATAGCGATAGTGGATAGTGTCATAAGGGTTTTGATTTTCTAGGGTTAATAAGGATTCATGAAGAAGAAGATGTGGTATTATTGGGGATACTATAAATTCTCCTGCCTCCAATTATGTAGATATAGAGTAAAAGAACAATTTCCTTCAAGTTCAGAGAATCAAATTGGGTGGCATTGGAAAGAAGTTGATTTGGTTAACCTGACTTCTCAGACATGTTTTGAACTAGAATGAGGAGCTCTGATGGAGATAAGTGCTATCCCAATTCATCAAGGCTGCAGATAAAAGATGGGATTAGTTTTACAACCTCTCATCTTTTGCATGACTTTGGTTCTCAAAGGGTATAAGTACATTTTGTATCTTCATAGCTCCCTTTTCCTCGACATGATTAGAGCCCCCTTTTCCCCAGCATGGTTGGAAAATCCATTACATTTATTTTCAAAGCCACATTTGTATTACATTTTCACCAATAGAAGCTTGGAATCATGCATTTATTTTTAGAGTTACATTTGAATTAAGTTGTCACCAAAAAAAGCTTGGAAATTGGAATCAATTTGTAATCCATTGTCATGAGCAACAACTTGGAATAAATTGTGTCTATGTAAAGTGACATATATTATTTATACAAAACAAAAGCTTTCCTGCTCTACAACTACTTGCCTTTAAAAAGTTTTGTAATAATGTGACATTGTAATTCAGTTGTAATAAAATAGATGGTTATGTTGTAACTTATGTGATTCTTCGTTATTCATTTACACTTACAGTAAAGAGTTATTTTTTGAGTTCAGAACTTCAGTGTCTATGAATCTATTCAAATTAGTTTTTTTCCTTTAAGAAATTAAGTTTTATCTATTTATGAAATAATTGCATCCAGATTTAAAAGTGAAACATAAAGCAATCCAAATGAAAAAAGAAAGTTGCCATCAAATTGACAAAAAGAATTATAAACACTAAAATTTGTGACATTGTCACTCTTGTTAGGGTTTACCGAAATGTTATTGATTTCTAAATTTCTAATTTTTCGTTGACCTGCTCCCCCAATTTTTGGTATCATTATTCATTTTTTTAAGTCCTTTGCAATGTTAAGTTACCAACCCTTGGCCTTGATGTCAATCCTAGCACACTAAATTTTAAAACAACTTCAAAAGTAAAACACATGTTTATTGTTTTAAGTTCATATCATAAATTACTCAATTTTCAACCGTTCGATGAACATTTGATGTATGGTTGTAGTTGCATTCTGAAATGAAATGCATAGAGTGATAGGCTTGCAAACTTAAACCTCCAGAATCACCTTATAACCGTTAGATTTAGAAAGATCAATGGTTTAGAAATTGCAACATGTAGACCGAAGACATTTCAATGTTTCATTCACTTTAATGTTCCAATTTCGAGAAAAAAAGAATATTGTACTGCTAAGTGTGAAGTGATTTTTTTAAGTCTACAGATTGCTCACTATGCAATGCACCATCCTATTTTGGGTTCCACAGTTCCACTTCCAGTCTTCCAAAAAACTACAAAGCCATTCCAATTTCCATGACTGTCAGCATTAATCTTTTGAAGAGTCAGAATCCAGGTAAGTGAAAGAATTCCTGTGGCTACGTTTCAATGTTCATCATTTGACGTTTCTTAAAATCTTATTTTGTCAAACTTTGAAGTTTGGGACCTAGGTTTAGGGTTTAGAGACTTAACGATTAAGATAAATTAAGGAGGGATAATAGGTATTAGGGAATTCACAATTTCACATTGTATAAGCATGTCTACCACCAGTACCACTAGAGAAATGTCCAATAAAAAAATACATTATGCACAATTTCTTAAAACACTAGGTTTCATTGATGGGTACCATGATATTTATGATCCTAAAATCTATGGTAGGTGTGCACCAGAACTTAGATTTTCATCTCAGAATAAGGCTACAAAGAAAACACAAGTTAATAGTATCAGTGCACCACGGGTAACTGGATTAGGGTGCATGATGTTACATGAGGTTTTCCCTTGCCCATAATTTATCATGGTCTGTGCCCAAAATTATGATGATAACAAAAGAGAAATTGTTAATAAAGATAGCAAAGAAGAATTTTTATCCATTAATGCAGAAGAAGTTGGAAAAGTGTTGGGGTTTACAACTGAAGAATTTAGAAACATCCACATTGACCTAGAAAATCTTGCTAGTGATTATGAAGCAGTGGAAGAAAGGGAGAAAAATGCTTTCTTAAGTAAAATAGTCAAGATGAAAACAAATTGAAAGGTGATCATAAGCCTCCTTATGATTTGGATATTTTTAAACCATGGGTTTAGGATACTATTTCCATGCTAGCATTTTGCCTCGGTCTGGATAACAATTTGGAAGTGGGTGCAAGCCTCCTTGAAATGGTATATAATATCCATTATGGTGTTCAACATGCCAAATATAATTTTATTTAGCACATTGTAGAATCCATGCATAAACAATTTTTAATGATTAAAGCAGGTTCCACCAAGACATTTAGGTTCACAACCTACTTGTGCTATCTTTTTCTATTCAAATTTAAAGGGATGTTTGAGACCAACAAGCTTAAGATTCAACCCTATAGTAATGCTAAGGAAAAGAAAATGGATCTAGTATATGAATGGACCACTGAGATAAGGATGCATGATTCTCGAAGGAACTACAATCATTTTGTAGACTAATTTTTGGCTCCATTGCATCAAGAAATTACAAATACTCCAATGCCTAGATTGCCTATGTCATGTAGAAACTGCATTCAACTAGGAAAAGAAATACAATTGGCTGATTGGTACTTAATGGAAGAATATACTATGCTAAGATTTTATGGATCGAGAGTACAACCATACAAACTTCCAATACATGTGACATAAAGTGTTTTTGTATTGGAATATGTAAGGAAGATGCATAGTAATGATGAACTACACTTTCTCAGTCAGCAAAAGAAGACCTTATTTCCTTCTTTACCTTTTTCATGTGGAGGGTTCACATTCAAGAGGAATGCATTTAATGTGGCACATAATCTTTTGAAATTTTTAGATTTCGATGCTATCTATCACTGGTAGTATGATCCATGTGACATCATTAAATCAATGATTGTGGCCAATAAGAATACTGCAAGTAGAATTCAACATCAAAGTAAACCCTTGCTTGAAAACTTGAGAAACAAGGATTCTTGGGATGAGGTCAAAATAGCAATGGAGAAAAGTGTTGCTGAGAATGGTATTTCTTTTGAACAATTGTCAGCAGAAATTATGGAATTGCACTGAAAGACAATCAGGACATACAACATTTTTTATGAAAAAGTGATAAACCATCTAGTAGAGTAAAAATTCCAGGTTCTCTAGAGAAGGAATTTATAGATAAAAATTGGTCACGATAAAAAAATATTGTCTTTTGGTCTATGAGGAAGGAGCTAGGTGATCCAAGAGCTCTTGCAGAGTATGAAGATAACGAAGAAGATCTTGAGTTTAGAAAATTGTGGAATATAGAGCATCCTGATGAACATGGAAACAAAGAATCTGATGATGAATCTTATGATGATATGGAAGAAGTAGAACAAAGCCATATCAAAGCTGGTTTAAGTGGGGCTAGAAAATAAGCATATACTTCAAGTGCAACCATAGCTGAAAACATGGGTTATGAAGGTGGTGGTTTGGGGTCCCAAGGACAAGGAATTCATACAGTAATAGATGTACAACATAGAAAACCAGTTGATATATTTGGCATTGGAGCTAATATAGTAGACCAAGGGCATACAAGTAGAGTCGAAACAATTCAATTTGTTAGAGCTTCTAATCCTCATCCTCATGGTCAGATACAATCACAACTAGGACATGCCCATGGTGTAGAGATTAGTGCAACTGGCACTGCCTCTGGTGGCAATGGTATGGGTAGTAGTACTAGTAGTGGTTAACATGTGCTACAACAACAAATTACACAAAAGAGGAAAAAATAAAAGATACCATAGAATCACCAGGTGATCAAGGCATACAAAAGAGGCAAAGGATTTTGACAGGTCCAAGTCACACTATCAGTGGATCCACCACAAAGGAGTTATTTCTAGGCACTCCCCCATTGGTAGTTAGTGTGGTTGCGACATCATTAGCAACTGAAAGTACTCCTATTCCTTCGTCATTCAAGCATTCCATTTTTCTTGCATCCCCAGGTTATGATTTCATTGAAGAGTTTAAAAATAAATCAGACTTGTATAAAAAAGAAAAGAAGAAATTTATGGAGAGTGTGTCTATTGTAACTTCAGAGCCTGCAACAACCATGGTATTAACCACATTTGACACAAACAAATAAATCATGGAGTACACAATTTTTGTTCCTATAGTTCAAAACAAACCAACAAATCAGATGGATCGATCTGAATACTAAGTGGCCAATTTTCAATTGTATTTTTTTGGACTCAAAAATACTGACAAAATTAATGTATCAAAGAAGAAAAAAGAATTGGTGTACACATCATTGCTAAAGCAATATAGAGAGAATAAAAGGTTGCAGACCCAAATAGAAAAGTTACAGGAAAATCTAGCAAATGAGAAAGCAAAGAGGAAATCAACAGATAACAAGAGCAATGAATTAGAAAAAAAGAATAAAAAAAATTGCCTCTACATCAACAAGCAAAGAGGATAAAGAAAATGAGAGAGAAATAAATGAACTTAAGCAAATGCTAGATGAGAGAGACAAGAAATATGATGAGGAAAAATCCACTTCAGAAAAATTAAGACTAAGAATTGTGAATGGAAATGCACAATGGGAACAAAAATTGGAGAAAGAGAGAAAAAGAAATGAAAGATTGAAGGCAGAGCTGATGGAAGCAAAAAAAGAAATTAACTCTTGTCAAAATAAGTTATCTACATTTTATAGAGAAACAATGAGGCATGTGAAACAAAAGATCTAGGATGAAATAATGTAGAGGATTGATCATTTGTGTGACATGTTTCAATTGATTGATGCTATCAGACAACATTATAAGAAGCTCAACAAATATTTAGTAGACAACAAAAATGTGCTGGCATTAGAGAAATCTGAAAATCAAGTTCTACAAATAGTCTACAAAGCCAATGACAATGATTTGAAATCAAAAGGGATTACTAATCAGATTAATAACCTCAATGAAGTTGTCATCTATCATTGAAAAGAGTTTAAGAATGCGTGAAACAAAGGAATATTTACATTTGGCTGCAGACACGATGAAGAAGGTGGATGGAAAGGTAAGGAACTTCATAGAGCTTGGTTTTCCAAAGGATTTTAACACAAATGAGTGATTCATTGAAAAGGATGATTTCAGAAAGAAGATGGAGGGTGCAAGGAAGATAGATTTGGACCAGTTTCCTTAGAACCCAGATGTGGTGAACTATTTGGATTTCATCAAAACACTAATAACTTTGAAAGAAAAATTAATTGAAGAATTCAAGATAGGTTCCAATTACAATCATGAAATTTTAAAAAAACTTCAAGTCAAACAACATCAGTTAGAACAAATGGAAATTCCACCACCTGAAGAGTGGGAGTTGCTAGAAAAGGTGATACAATGATTTGATTTTTGAATATTTGATAATATGAGTTTTCGAGTTCCAACTCAACTCTGTGTAGAGTCATCTTTGAGAAAGATTTTGCATTGCCAATGCCTCTATGTACTCTTTCATGTGAAAATCAATAAAAAAGCTCAAATTATCTGTATTATTTATTTTATCATTTGAAGAAAAAGTCTATGGTTTCAAATACTAGATACACATTAAACAATTGTTGATGTTCATTGTTGTATATGCTACTAATACTATTGTTAATATGTTATTAAGCATTGAGTTGAGTGATGAATCACTGAGTACATGTTCAAGTTTTACTATTAACATAATTAAAATATGAACTATAAGGTGATTCACTTATTTTAATTCCAGGCATCCACAATCTTAGTGAAATTGCATTACAATTCACACATCAATATTCAAACTCCATGACTACTTAATAATTTATAGGATCCACTAAATATTTATATGAATTCATGCTTTAATCAAGGTACTTTAATTGGTTCATTAAACCAGAGCTAGAATTAAACCAAAGCCAAAATTCAAGTTCAACAACCTTTTGCTGACTCTTATTATATTCATCAATAAGCTCATTATATTTACTTCTTGTTATCCATAACTTTTAAACTAGTGTCAACAATTTTAAACTTCCCCTCCTTTGGTATTTCAGGTCTTTTAGCTCATTCATTTTCAATGCCTTTTTGTTTATTTCTCTTGGTGAATGCTCAAAGTCGTGGTTTTTGTTCTTTTCCTAGCTTTAGTTGCTAGTCCTCGGAGTTTTATAACCTTGTCGCAGAGTTCTAAATTTTCAAAACTTCCAGATTTCTCGACTTGGTTCACTTTGTTGAACAAGTCATAATTTTTATTCTTTTCCTAACCTTATTCACTAGTCCTCAGAGTTTATAGCCTCTTCACGGAGTTCTAAAGTTTCAAAACTTCCAAATTCCCTGACTTGGCTCACTTTGTTGAACAATTTGTGGTTTTTCTGCTTTTCCTAACCTTAGTCGCTAGTCCTTAGAGTTTTATAACCTTGTCATAGAGTTCTAAATTTTCACAACTTTTAGATTCCTCAACTTGGTTGAATTTGTTGAGTTGCAAGTCCTTGTTGGTCAAATACATCTTGATTCTTTGTAGTTGGTGAGTCAAAGGTTTCCAAAAGTTCCAAACTTTTGGGTTTGGTTATAAGGTTCCAAGTTTTCATGACCAGGTGACATTATGGAATTATCTTGGGTTTGAAAGGCACCGTCATCTCATTGAATGCTATGTACAGTGTAACCTTGAGTTGTCTTTTTAGGAATTTCAAAATCATTCAAGTTTATAGGCTATCTTTTTGAGGAATGAAATTGAATGCCGCATTAAATGCACGTCCTATCAAAATTAATGACATAAGTGCCAGTGGGTGGTGAAGTTTTACTATGAAATATGTCATTTAGCCTGCATTCTCATTCTTTTCCAATGCTAGTACTTCTCAATTGCAAACATTCCATCTCCACAAATTTGCGCTCATGCAGAGCCAAAGTGGAATTCAAAATCATTGGTCTGGCATGAGGGACATTGAAATTGCCCACCTCAATTTGGAGGAGTTTTTGGTGCACCTAGAGAAAAGGAAGAGAAAACTAGTGGAAGATAAAGTTTTGCAGAGCGGTTTGGAACACACGACAGGTTTTCCTAAGGTTGTACGAAGCGTCGACCTGGTGATTGCATGCGCAAGGGGCTACATTCTAGAGACTCAAGAAATTAAAGTTGTGGACGGGTCAGTCATTCCAAGAATTAATCTTGAAGTCATTTCCCACGTATTAAGCATTCTAGAGAGGGAAACTATAGAGGAAATGTTTGTAGCTATTGGTGAAGAGTTTTTTAGAATGAATGAGGAATGTTGCAAAACTTCCATTGCAAAGAATTGGTTGAAGTCAGAGAAAAAGGGTAAGTCTCAGTTGCCCTTAAAGCTTACAAGGGTTCATTTTAAAGATGAAATTTCAGATGCTATCACGTTGCTACATAATGTGGTTGGTAATGCATGTTCAAAATATTTTGAATTTTGGATGTGCCATTTTATTCTGGTGATTTGTAGTGAAAACAACTTCATTGGCTGGGCTGAGATTATTAGTTATCATTTAAATGAGAAATTGATAAATTTCTGGCAATCTGTTGCCTTCCACATGTGCTCATACTTGGTTTACATTCTATCTAGTCAAGAGGCTATCTGGGTAGGGTTGGAACCGCAAAGGTCTCTGACACTGGACACACCTATGTATAGAAGGTTTCTAGAGCTCACTAAGGGGGTTGGAATGAGGAATTTTTGCCATGTCAATGACACATTTTTAATGGAAATTGTGAGAAGAATTGATGGAAAACCTGAGCTGAGGGTTTCACCTGAAGCAGATTATCTCGTATTGAGGTTTGGAAGTTTCTACATTTAGTTCAACAAATTCACTTATCTTAGAATTGGAGGTTTTGAGAAGGCTCCAATGAAATTGCCCTGTTACCCAATTGATTTCCTATTTTTCATGACGTTTTCTGATAGATGGCCGTTGCAAATGTTAAATATTCAAACATGGGAAAGAAGGGGTATGCTTTTACATTATCCATGAATTCATTTTCTTGCAAAAGTAATAATATTGCTAGGGGTGTACAAAAAGACCTGAATGAATTATATTTTTCAGTTTTTGCCCATAAGAAGTAATTTTGATAGCAAGGGTTATGTTAAGAAAAATTTGTATGGAGTTAGCAGCTATGGACATTGCCCTCATATAGAAGATTTTTGGGAAGACTATACAGATAAAGGTGAGGTGCATAGGAGAAATTTCATGAGATTGACCCTAAGGAAAATACAAGCTTTTGGTATTCCTTTCGATATTCCAAAAGATGCACAAGAAGACTCGGTGATCATTGATACCGAATATTGGGCCCTGTTGCTAAGCCCTTGTACATAATTAATTGGTCAAAGGATGAATTTTCAGACATAATGGTCCTTTCTACCCCTATTTTGAGAAGAAAATCAGACTGGTTGAATGGAAAATGGTGCCAAAGTGCGGGTTCTCCCCATGAGCAAAGAGTTTCATAGAGAAGAGAGCAAGGGACTGCATAGGCCTCTGACATAAATATATCAATTGGAAAGCAGTCAATTAGGCCATCTAGCAATGGTGAGAAGCTAGGAGGAGATGGTGAGAAGCCAGAAGACATTGGGGCCAAGCTAAAATCAATTTGTGAATAGGATAGTGTAGTTGTACCCTCAGTACCTAGGAAAAAGGCTAGTCAAGAAAAGACAGTGCCTACAGACTCCGAGGGAATTTTTGAACAAACAATTGACGGTAATTATTTTCCCACATTCTTTGAAGATAAAGTTTCTCCAGTATGAGATACTTCTATTTCACTTTTTGTTCAATCAATTGAAAAGAAAGAAAATGTAAGTGTTGAAAGTAGAGACACTGGATTAGTGACATCTTCCCCAGAATGGTTAAAGAAAGCAGTCGAGATGAAAAGAAAGAATATTCCCACAATGAAAATTGAAGTAGATATAGTTTCCATGCTGCTGCAAGGTCAATAGAAGCCCAAAAAGGCTAAGAGGATGTCACGAATTATCACCGATTCCACTTCTGGGCATCAACTGTTGGAGATTGTTGATCCAGAAAAGGGGCCTAAACGATAATGAGATAACGAAAGTTGACTACAAGGTTACTCATGTTGATCTGGGGCCATCTACTTTAGAAGGTAATGTATATCATGCTGATTACTTTGTTAATGCATTGATCAAAAGAGAAAAAGAATAGAAAAAGGAGAACCTTTAGTTGCAATCTAATATTCTTACTTAAAACATTTTATTTTATTATTTGTGAATCCGGCCACTATGGAAGCCTCAAGCTGAAATGTTCAAGGTATTGATTCTGACACTGTCGAAAGGGTCAGGAAAAATTTAGGTTATGGTAAAGCTGCCAATGAATGGATTTAAGAGATTTATTAGGATGGGCTTTTCTGCATTCGTAAATTTATGCAATAATATGTTAATGTGTCTAATAAAAGAAAGGAACTCGTAGCTGAGCTCTAGCAGATGAGGAGAGAACATGGTAGCACATTTTTTTTTCAAGGGAAATTGCAGAATTACTCTCCATGGAGCATATTTTGTTAGTAAAAGAAAAATTGGTGGATGACCCTAAAGAAATTGATCCTAGTTGGTTTGATTCCTTGGAATGGAAATTGTCAGTATATGAAGATTATATCAAGGAAATCAATAGTGTTAGAAAAATACTTTGACATATTGGTGAAGATCAAGGAGAACTTCAATTGGCTTGAAGTGGAGTTCACAGATGGGTTCGCTGATAAGGTATTGGATGTTGTAGATGTAATGAGGGAATTTAAAGAGGTGTATCATAGAGAAGTAGGTGATCCTCAGACAACCACTAGAGACTCGTTCAAAAAATTTACTTGCAGACCAATATGAATTCATTTAAGGTGGAAACTGATCACATCTATGAAATGCTAGCTGAGTCAGACCGTGCACTTTCAAAATGGAGGACAAGGTTGCAAATCACCATGAATGGACAATAAGCAAAAACATCACCGAAATTGTCACCAAGTACATGGAATAAAGGCAAAGAGTAAAGGTACATGAGGCATTATTGGAGGAGGAGGTGGTGGAAATAATTGGAAGCAAAGGAGGCAGTGTTGGGACCTGATTTTTTTAAAGTTTTTATGTTATTTAATTTAATTTGGCTCTCTTGATACTTCAAGTTCAAATACTTTTTATTTTAATTTCTAAAATGATTGTCTTAAAACGTTATCAAGACTTTTCTATTTTTATTGCTTTTCTGTTATTTCAAATTTCAATATAGAAAGACAATGGTGAAGTTCATGCATGCATAATCTTTGAGTTATGGTGTGTGGATTTATTCTACTTTTGCTGAGTAGTTTTCTAGTGGATTATCTATTATTGGAATGATAGATGTTTGGCTTGTTTCATTGTTGTGGAATATTTATCTGTGAATAAAGATTTTATGGTGATGGATGCATAAGGATTTATTAGTGTAATTTAGGTGATTTGGTAGTTTAAGCTTTTATTATTTAAGTTGTGTGGATTCCTTTGAAAGATTTCTGGTTAAAAACTTAAAAGAATTTCCTAAGTTCCTTTCATTTTCTTTCTGGTTAAAAGCGATATTAGTTAAAAATCATTCATTGAATATTTGAAGAAGGTAGCTACCACCTTTCGAAATAAGTAGATAATCAGTCTAAAATACTATTATGGATGATTCAATTGTTGTTACATTTGTCACCTCCGTGGGCATAAGAATATAGATTTAGGTGACAAATCTGTTAACCAACACTTCTATGCATGTCTCTATCTTTAGTAAGGCTCTCAACTGTTGCTTTTGTGAGCTTAGCAACATTTATAAATTATGGTCATGTCAGCTGCTTCTAATGCCGGAGTATCAGAAACACTTTTTATAATTAGTTTGGTAGAGCTTCTAACTTCTAAGTTATGGATGTTGAACTATTAATTTCTATTCAAGGAATATAAGCATATACCTTTCAGTTATTTATCAAAGATTGTGTGAATGGAAAATTTGAAATGCAATAGGAATTTATAAGTAGTGTGATAAGTGTTGTTCTTTACTTCTTTAAAAATGATGCAGAATCACATATCAAATTCAATACCATGGAATACAATATAAAATATAAAATACCACAATTTCATGGAATACAATATATTTGAATATAAAAGACCACAATTACAATATAAAAGATCATCAAATATAGTTTGTAATATGATTCATGAAGTGCAATATAAAATAAAATATCATGAAGTCAAAGTGCAATGATTCACAATTTCATGGAATATAATATAGAATATCATCAACTACAATTTGGACTTTGGAACAATGGAAACTGATTCATGAAGTGCAGTATAAATACCTAAAAGTTTCTAATTCTCTTCCATTTCACAAATGGAGTCAGGGTCCTCAAATTGATGCTCATCTTGAGATAAAGTAAAAGAGTCATCTTGATTATGAGTCTGCTCTTCATTTTCTTCGGACCGTGTCTCAAATTCAACATCAACATTCATTGTGTGATTTGTGTCATTGTCAATGGCATCTTTCCCACTCCCACTGCCAGTTTCACTTGTACCAACATTTGGAATTGGAGTGTCAGTGTCTATGTTCCACAACCTGTTCTATCTTCTTTCACATGTGGACCTCCAGATTGCGAGTTCCCTTTGAAAAGGAATTTTTTTGACATCATACACAGTTCCTTTAATCCTCAAGAAATTTTCCAAATTCTTGTCTAGTTTGTTTCTTAACTTTGATTTTAAAAACCCCAATGTACTGAAAAATATCTCATCCTCCACCAACCCCAATATCATTGTTTGACATAAATCAACAAGTTTGAAACATTCTGATATTGAACCACACAATATTTCACTCTGACCTAAGCTTGTCCAAACCTTTTTTATTGATCCTAGTTCAAAGGCCTCCTCCTTGCCCATGGATTTATACTGGTCCCTCATAGCTATTGCAAAACTCCTACATTGTTGTCTAAGCTTATTTTTATTTAAAATTCCTTCTATTGTCTGCTCATTGTATGTTACCTTTTTCAAAAACTGTTAGATCAATATTTTTACTTGATCATGAAAATATTTTGGGTTATCTTGGTTTACCCAAAATTGAGGATACAAAATACCCATGGCTTCAAGTATTTCATGTCGAGGGAATCTTTCATGAATCTTTGAGGAAATAGATTTTGCAATTTCCTTCAAATTATCACTAACAGATTTAACAATGCCGTTAAAATCTTCCTCATTAATAGCTATTTCTCTACTAGAGCATCTGGCTGTCTTACAATGGTACATTGGTATCTTATATCCATGTACATAGATACATAAGTTCCCGCTTGCATTAAACTATAAATAATTACTAGGATTATTCAAATCAATAATTTTCTACCACATGAAATTATTTGTGCCTTGTGTTAGATCTAGATATAGATGATCGAGGGCCAAGGATGTAAGTTTACGTAGATTGGCATATTCATAAATATACATAGTTCTATCTTGGGCTTTCTTAACAAGATTGTTCATCTCATCTAGCATGGGGAGAAGACTAGCTAAAGTCAATAGTGTCTCTATATCACTTAACCTAAGTAAGAGGTCAGGAGATTTGTCTACTGTGCTGCGATGCTCGTACATCACTCCAATCAAGGATTGATATTCTGAAAGAACTCGTTGTGTTGGTCCATGCATGGAGATCCATATAGTATCAACATCCTTGAGAAGCTTGTTTCCTAGTGTTATTCTCTCAAAAAAATGTTTAAATTCTTGGAAACGTTTGGGACTTTGGCAGAAGTATGCGTGGATCTCGTGAACTAGATTTTCAAATTTTGATACTGTAGGAAACTTGCTTACAATTTTGAATGCTAAATTCATTCTATGGGCCATGCAGTGAATGCCAAGCATGTATGGTGCACAAATAGTTTGTAACTTTGTGCAAAAACTGCTCCTTTGACCTTGCATCACTGCAGCTCCATCAGCTCCTACACCCACCAACTTTTTGGCAATTGTCAACTCATCCATACCTGCAATTTCATTCAAAGATTTCTTGACTAACTCAAATAGACTTTGCGATGTTGAACTATCCTTCATTTTATGAACACAAAGAAGATGAGCCTGGTGAACATGTTCTACAATATGCAAATGCATACAAACCCAAGAAGTATTGTCTACTGTAGTAACTTCATCTAAAGATAATGCAATGAAATTTTTCTCTTTTACTTTCTCCTTTAAATCTTCCTTTTCCACTGTAGCAAGACAATTTTCCCATTCCCATCTAGTGTTTACTGACCAATGTGAGAAGGGAAAGTGAGGAACACTCAAATAAGATAATAAACTAAAATATTATGGGTAGTATATCATAGGATTCCCTCTGGACAAAAGATGAAGAACAACACTCATCTGAATAGTTTTTGATAGATTTTTTGTTGCCATTGCTTTTCCAAAATGAGCCTCAAGTGTACCTTGACATTTATTAAGCTTCAAAATTCTATGGTTATGCTCTTTATAATCCATGACATACTTAACATGAAGACATTCTTCCTTTGATTTCCATTATATGACTGATTGTTCCTTTTCGTCTATGATTTGTTTTTGGTAAACTTTACCGATATGATTTTCTATAGTGTCAAGCTTTAGCTACAACCTCTTGTCTATTCCACATTTCCAACTACAAATCATACATTTGACCTCTGTTGCACTTCCAATATCATTTTTGTTTGCTACCCTCAATGGTACAATGAATGGGTACTTTGACAACCAACCAAGTTGAAAATTCCTTGTCATTTCCCACTTGTGCCCCAATTTTGATTTGCCTTTTCTTTTCTTTCTACCAACATCATCCTCATCCAATTCAATTATCTCATTTTGGCTAACCAGGGTATCCCTTGGAACATATTTTGCGGTATTTCCATCCTCATTTGATACATTTTGATTTAACTCAATGACAATCTCACCTTGACCTTCCTATGGCGGTGTGGTATTGTGAATGCCTTCTTCAATAATATTTGGTGGAAGAGTTGATGATGTAGATCCATCTTGATCTGATGGATCAAAAGATTTTCCAATTCCAAATAAGACTGTATGGTACCATTATGTTTTGGGAATTTTGATGACCTCCCAGTCTCTTCATTACCCTAAGGAGTCTTACCCTTGCTGATCGACATATTGATCTCTCACTTCAAATAAAAGCTAGAAAAAAATGTCTTCTTTTTTAAGAAGGACAAACCGACAGAGAATATAGATCCCATTCCCTACTCAAAATCATCTTTAAGATTGAAGCAAGAATGGAAAAAAGATAAATAAATCTTATTATTATAACTAATAACTAATAACATTATGAAGAAATGATCACTCACCTTTAAGTCTACATTTTCGACTTTTACTAACTTCTGAATCGAGAAGTAGAACCTCAAAACCGAAGAAAATGTGTAAGAATAAATGACAGTTTCAATTGTATTTATATCAATCCATATTTGGTGAATTTCGTCAGATTTTTAAATGGTATGTTAAAAATTTGGCGTCCCGCTTTCTTATACAACGATACTTTATAATTTTGAAGGTGAAATGTGTCCTCAAATGTAATTATTTTTAAATGTTATTGGCAAAATAGGTCCTCATAAGCAACTATTTATAAATTTTAATTGGTGAAATGGGTCTTCACAAGAAACTATTTGTAAATTTTAATTGGCAAAATGGGTCCTCATATAATGTTATTTTATTAGTATTGGCGAATATGTAGGTGTTTTATGACATGCTCCCGGGATCCCAGGTGAAAATATTAATCGGTCCATTGGAAACACATAGTCTATTGTGGTGAATTTATTGCCTAAACAAGCCTCAT
Source organism: Sequoiadendron giganteum (assembly GCA_007115665.2). Lineage (NCBI taxonomy): Eukaryota > Viridiplantae > Streptophyta > Pinopsida > Cupressales > Cupressaceae > Sequoiadendron > Sequoiadendron giganteum. The sequence continues at coordinate 478,420,323 of CM021102.1, forward strand.
AAAAAAACCCGTTGGCGAATGGACATGCATTGGACTGATAGTTCGTAAAATCCGAGCGATTTGGACACCATGTTGGGTATGATTAATTTGCTAATTTTGACTTGCCTGATTCCTAGAATTCGCCAATTGGCGAAGATTCGCCACTAAAGTTTTCCCTGCTTAAGGATATTTTTTGGAGCTTCTTCCTCTTCAACTATCATCTCTTTTTCCTTTTCTTCATCCTTTTCTTCTTCACTGCAAGGGGATTCATTAGATAGTTCTTTCAATCTATGCCTTGGATAAGGGTCCCTCCTCCTTGGAAATTTGGAAAGAAGAATTATTGTTTAAGTGTCGTTACCAATAAGCTTGTTGCATATCTATGCCTCAGATAGGGGTTCCTCCTCATTGGAAATTTAGTAATTGAGCTTGTCATTTGATGTTGTGCCTAATAAAATTCATATCATCCTACACCTTGGATAGGGGTCCCTCCTCCTTGGAAATCCTGTCATAGAGTTTATTGTATAATCACATTATTTCTCCTAATTCCTCATGCTCTATTTTTCTTGAGGGAATAGGATAGTTTAAAGAATTTAGTTAGTTGTAGTTAAGATTTGAAAAACTAGAGAAAACCCTTAGCTGTAACATTCTTGGTTTTCTTAACCTTGTGCCTCTTCCAACTGAGTCAAAAAGATAGGATTTTAGAATACTTTACTTTTATGCATATCAACAAAAGATGGTTCCCTTCCTAATTTGAAGAGCAATCATTATGCACTAGGCATAGCTGTCCATACCAACTCACACTCCAAAATATTAATTTTAAGATAGCATTTTTAATATTTTCTTTTTGTTGAGTATCCAAGGAATGTTCCTACGTCAGATCTTGCATCAAAATTTTCTAATTTTTCTTCATCTCTTTTGAGAGAGAATTTTATTCGAAAAATTATAAAATACTTTATAGTAGGAGGTTTACCATACCATAACTCATATAGATTCTTTGAAGTATTCACTCTTGCTTGACCTTTGTTAAGAATGTAGACTATAGTATGAATTACTTCTCTCTAATAGAAATCTAGTAGATTTTCTTCCTTCATTAATTACCCAGAAGCTTCTTAAAATGTTCTATTCTTCCTCTCTAGAACTCCATTCTACAAAAGAGTCCTAGGAGCTGACAAATTCCTCTTTATTCCATGATCTTCACAAAAACTGTTAAACTCATTTGATATAAACTCACCACCTCTATCATACCTTAAGAAGTTGATTTTTACATCCATCTTATTCTCAACCAGAGACTTGAATGCTTTAAAATTATCTAAGGCTTCTTATTTTACTTTAAGAAATGTCACCCAAGTAATTCTAGAAGAATCATCAATCAATAGCATGAAATACCTATCACCATATGAGTTTCTTATTTTGTAGGTCCACATAGATATGTATGCACCAAATCCAAAGGACTGACAATAAAATATTCATGTCTTGAACCTCTTCTTTGTTTGCTTTCCAAACTGACATTCCTTGCACATTGCATTGCTAGTATATGCAATCTTTGGCAAATATCTTAGAACATCAACATAAATAATATTCACTAGGCTATCAAAATTGATGTGACCCATCCTTTTATTCCATAATGAACTTACATTGATTTGAGACATAAATCATTTAGCAACATTACCTTTGAGCTAATAAAAGTTACACCTTCTATCCTTGTTCTAATAGAAAATAAAGTACTAGAGATTCCTTTTCTGATTTCACAACCACCATCCTGAAACACAAGACTATATACTTTGCTACATATCTATCCTACACTTAAAATATTATCCTGAAGACCCTTGACATAAGGAACATCATCTATATTATGCTTGCCATCAAAACTAATTGAACCTTTCCCAAAAATCTTGGCATATGTATCATCACCAAACTTAACAAAACCACCATCATACCTTTGAAGTTTAACAAACTTACTCCTATCACCTTTCATATGATTTGAGCATCCACTATCAATGATCTAGTAATTTTTTTCTTATCTTATATGAAAAGTAGTTAACATAGTTCCTTTAGTGTTATGACTTGTTACTAGAGCAATTTCCTTCACACATATTTCAATATTAGCATAATTAGTTCCAACTTTTAGAGCCATGAACAAGCATTCATCATTGTCTTCATCATGATAGTCAAATTATTCATCATTAGATATACCATTTTCTCTTTCAACATAGTTACTCTTCTTAAAAAAATTTCATTTATGATCGTTAGGTTTGTCATTTACAACTTTTATTAGACATTTAGAAGCATACTGGTCCATCTTTCCACAATTAAAACATTTAAAGGGTAACTTACCTCTATATTTTTTAGTGCCCTTTTTCAATCTCCTTACAAAATTTTCTTCTACCTCATCAAGATCATCTAGATCTAATTCACCATCCTTCTCTTCTTTGTAGACTTTAAATGTAGTTTTTTCTCTATAGCATCTTGACCAAACTCTCTCAATTCATAAGAAATTAAAGCACCAAACATATTCTCTCTAGAATAATTATCCAAATTCTAAGCTTCCTCAATAGAAAAAACTTTAGAACTATAAGTTTTAGGAAGAGTTCTTAGTACCTTTTTCACAACTTCGCTTTCTTCTAGCTTACCACAAAGACCATTGATGAAATTGACAACTTCATCCACTTTGAGCATATAGGCAATAATACCTTCATATTTAAACATCCTTAGGGTTTCAAATTTGGATTTGTAGTTCTACATCTTTGCTTGTTTGAATTTATCATCTCCTTCATAAATACTTTCCAACTTTGTGTAGACATCTTTAGCAGATTTTAGGCTTATCACATTTCCAAGTTCAAAATTAGAGAGACCACTCAAAATATAATTCTTTTCTTTACCATCTCTCATATTCCTTGATTTCATCATCACTTTTCAAACCAACAAAAAGCATAGTGTATCCTTTTTAAACTAATTGATAGACACCAAATCCAAGAGGAACCATAAAGGAATCCATCCTGGCCTTCCAATAAGCATAACTCATTCTATCAAACATGGGAGATTTGACACCCTTGTTGTGTGCCATTTGGATCTACCTTAAGTGATTAATCTTTCTCCAAGGAACCACAACTTTGATACCAATTGTTAGATGCACAGGACAACTGAGAGAGGGGCTGAATCAATTATATACATACAAAAATTCAATTCCTCAATATCATCCAAACCCTTGATATCCATTAAACCCTTATCATGCATTATAAGAATATAAACATATGGAATAGTAATTCAAAAACATCCAAACACATAAGAACACCAAAGTTACATGGAAAAACCAAAAGGGGAAAAACCATGGTGAGTATTAGCTCACGTATATATGAATCACATTGAATAAAATTAGGCTCATTTCCAAGGGATCACTACTTAGAAAAAGAAGAAAGGCTCACTTCCAAGAAGAAGGAAGATATACAAATACTATTACAAAGAGATTCACTATCTCAAGGAAACATGAGAAATCCACCAATGAAACTTTATTCCATCTATAACCTTCAACTCACTGCTTCTAGTAACTTCAAGCACACTACAAGTGTAGACCCTTCTGCTCACTACTTTAGAGAAATAAGAATTAATATCACATCCAAATCACTACAATTAATAAAATTTGTATCTTTCACACACCTTCTATAGATCCAAACTCATCTCCAACAATTTACCTTGCTTATATACCATCCACAACCTAAACAATTCCAATTAGGTCAGCCTTAATAAAATGTATGCACCTAAAATGCACAACACCAAAATAGGTCAACACCAAACACATCCATGGTGGAAATATGTGAAGGATTACCACACCAAGGGTTAACTATGGCCCATATCCACATCACCATGCTACTCAACACATTCACAATCCATGAGATACCTCCATAATAGCACCAACATGCTAGGTCAGACAAACTTGAACTAACACTAAAAGCGACCATATACACACTTCTCTAGGTCATGTGGAACACAAAAAAAGCCTCAAAAAATCCACACAACATCTCAAAATAATCCAATAGAATATTTTTCTACTCTTCCACAACCACTTGAAACTGAGAACACCACTATTCTATGCAACCAGAAACATTGCCACAAAACACAACTCACTAACCAATATTGCAGAACATCTCAACACTTGAAACCTCAAGGGAAGTAAGATACATAAAATATAATATCATTCCTAGATACGCAAGACAAGCTTACTATGGAGAAATACAAAGAAATCTCATTTCTCTCAAATAACCTTCTACACATGCAGATAAACTGTCAAACAAAAATTTCACTGAAGAATGATCTAGAACCTAAAACTCTAGATATAGAACCTCTAAACACCTCTAAACATCATAGACAAACCAAAAAATCATATCTTAAACCATGAATAAATATGGAGCACAACACTAAACACACCTCTCTCACTACACACTCTTTTATTCAAATATTCTCAAAATCACTTGGAAACCAAGTGATCTTATTGCAACTACAACTCTTATCCATAAAGACATCAATGAAAATACTGATGACAGTACCACAAAACCTCCTTTTCAAATCACTTGACAAAAATCTCCCCAGCTATGACAGACCAACATCCTTCCAACAACTCCAACACACAATCTCAATATAGTTTACATCAATGACCAACACCAGTAACTGTTGACATCAATGAAAACACCAACAACATACTTGCAAAAAAATTTCCATGTCTCTCAAGGATATCTAAAAAAAGATTAGAGGGGAAAGAATAGGGAATGGTCATTGTTTTTGTATGTCATGTTTGTTGGATGTTTTTGCAATACTACCATGGTGAATACTTGCCTTTTATGTGTAGAAGTTGTTTCAAAAAATATAAAATAACCATTTCATATTAGGTTATTTATACCTTTATGTGTATTGGTCTGATTTTCTCTAAACTTCTATCTCACATAACAAAACAAGGTTTCTATATGTCTAGTATGAGCAAGAATACTCCTTTTTTTAGAGTCAAAGTCCCCACAATATATACAACGTTATCTTGGTTCTTCATACCTTGGTGCATAGTGTGTATTGTTTATATTAAGGATTGTTATGATGAAATTACCTAGTATACCCACAAGAAAAAGAAAAATCATCATCTTTGAAATAAAATTCAACAATCATCATCCAAATTTATAATCATAAAATATATTTCATCAAGATTTGATCAATGATCTACATTATTCTTTCAATCTAACTAGCTACCTATCTATCATTTCTTCTACCATTTAACAAACATATTCATCAATTGTGCTAATAACTCTATCTAAGTATCATGACATGCACAAAAATATCATATCTTTCATTACTATTATCATATGTCATCAATACTACACAATACATATATCAAAATAATATCACTCATCATGTAACATCATACTTTTCATCCACAAAAATCATAACTCATCATGTACCATCATATCTTGCATCCACAAAAACATCACTCATCATGTAACATCACATCCTACATTCACAAATAATTAATAAAATCATGTCATAGAATCATATATCATGTCCATACATCATCATCATATATCACATAAAAAAGAACCATACATCATCATCATGTATCATACATCCTACATCATATCATGAACATACATCAAATCATCACATATACATAAAATCATAATATCACATGCATCCATTAAACATCTCATAGCTGCATCAAAAAATATCATCTCATATGTATCACAAAATGTATGTCATGGTACAAAATTTTTGTTCATCGAATGTATGATACAAGATACACATCAAAAAATATATGTACATGAGGCTACCAAGAGTCAATGAATATATATGAATAAAAAATATTTGTCTAAATCAATTAATCTATACAATCAAGTAATATCAATACAATTTATCTGTACATCATATACAATGGCATCCCTCTATATAGAATTACCTCTCTCATCCCAACTTGGAGAAGAAGAGTAAGGAGGAGCCACCTATACAAGAGGACCCATCTGTTGTTGTCTTTGGACCCTTGAAGGACCTACTTGCAATGGACACCCTATAGAATTTCCATTCGATCTGCCTGATCCTCCACCAACTCTACTCTTGGTAGAGAATATTTGTTTTCATTGATAGGAAGGCACCAACACCTCATATAGGGTTCATTAATATGTCACCTCCTACTGTAGCACCCTAATGTGCTATATGTACTATACCATGGGGATCAATTGCCCCTTTCCAAAAAACTCTAACTATTGTCACCTCCCAATCTCAGTTTCCTTCTCGACGGTAACTTGAGTAAGTTGTTCCTTTGCATGCTAATGATGGTAAATCTATAAGTCCCTCTCCTAACCACACTAATACCAATCAATAGTCCCTTTTGCTAGTTGTATGTTGAGGTTGTCTTACTTAGATCTATACCCATCTTTCTCTTGTCAAGACTGATCATGCTCCTATAGGAAAACTCAGAGTCTGACATCATCAGGACCCCTATCTCCTCTCCCTCGATCTTTCCCTATTGATACCAAGGATATTTCCACTTCCCTCTCCTATCCTCTATTCTTGGTGATTGGGACCTCAACCTCCATCCTCTATCTCTGTCGGTGATCTCTCCCCATCTTCACATCCCTCCTCCATCTGCCTAATTATTTTTTGCTAGGGTGTGTGAATATCAGTGGTCATCAAGGCACCCACCAAGAATTAGGATCAATCATTGCACTAGGATCCTCAACCCCATCTACCCAAATCCACTATAAAATATCCAACTATAGAACTATGTAACTTATACCGAAGGCAAGGGCATCAACCCCCAATCTGCTATCTCCTAAGTGATCTAGGCAAATATTGAATGGTAATCTTTAGCTAGTACATCCTTGTTGGGAAAATATGTCTCAAACTTGCAATTACATAAGGTTTACTATTGATAGGTAAGCACGGTGGGAACTGGGGGGTACCCTCCATGAGGGGTCAGGGGGGCTTGAGGGAAGCACCCCTGGAAGCCAAATTTTATGTAAATTTTATAATTGTAAATCTAGAATGTTCATCATTAGGTCTCATATCTAATGATCAATATTTTTTTTCTTGACTTTCCCTAGAAGGCAACTCCATTTTATGAGGGTGTTGCATCACAACTGTGTTGTGATGTATTCTAAGAGTTTGATAGTAGTCTGTTGTCTTTGGGTCTTTGGTTGGTGATACTCCTATGAGAATCTTGCTCTACAAGTATATTATAATCTTCGTGATTTTTGAATAATATATTGGGTGGCTTTTGGAATGGGGTTTTTCTCTCGAAAGGCTTTTCCCCACGTAAATCACTATGTTGTGGTATGCATGAAATTTATGTTTAACTTTGTTTAATTTTCTATAACTGTTGTAAAGATTTGTAAATTTTTGCATTACCCCTCTCTCAAAAATTAGTGTAGTAAGTTGTTCCACTACCTTAGCTTCCTTAAAAGTGGTATCAGAGCTTGATCACCTTTGGTTTCAGTTGTGGGTTGTTGGATTTTTTTAACTAATCCATACTTGAGTGGGAGCTTGTGTAGAAGATACTTTGTGATCTTGTTGTAGGAATATTTAGATGGAAATTTCATTAGGGAGAATAGAGGTGGAGATTTTTTTTGTAAATAATTTTGAGATGTGGAAGTTGAATATGGAGGATCTATTGATAGGTCAAGATCTATGGGATGCTATTGATGAAAATGTTTCAAGGCCTATAGATCCTACTTTGACTGCTCAATATGATGTTATGGACCGTTAAGCAAAGGGTATAATCAAATTGTGTTTAGAAGACTCTATTTTAATCAATGTCCATGGAGAGACCTCTGCACAAAAAATATGGAAGAAACTTGGTGAGATGTATCAAGCCAAATATTTATGAACAAGACTTTCTTGAGGAAGAAATTGTATTCCTTGAGAATGGAAGAGGGTGGATGAATTATAGACCCCCTAGAAGCATTCAATATGTTGGTGGCTCAAATGGCATTAGTTGGTGTCAAAATGGATGAGGAGGAGAAATGTCGGATATTTATTTTTTCTTTTCCTAACTCGTGGTATTCTCTTGTTATGACTATTGAGAGTACTGTTATATTTAAGAATGAAGATGTGGTGGGTTCTTTTTCTTTCTAAAGAGACGAGGTGGAAGGTACCCATTAGTGCTAAGGAGGCCCTAAATTTTCATGGAAGGCCTAAGGAAAAAGGAAAGAAGAATGAGAAGCATGATAAATCCAAGTACAAGGGGAGATCCAAATCTCCTGGAAAGTCTAGAGTTATTTGATGGAACTGTGGTAAGCCTAGACATATTCGTAAGGATTTCAAAGAAGAAAAGACGAAGAAAAAAAAGAGATTTGATTCAGATTCTGAATTCAAGAAGGAAGATGGTGATGCATTCATTTCAGCTTTGGCGACTTGTGTAGATAATGATGCATGGTTAATTGACTCAGACACATCTTTCTATACGACCTTTAATAAAGATTGGTTTTTTAATATGAAGAATTTGATGGAGGTAAGGTGTACTTGGGTGATGATTCTTATTTAATTATTGTTGGCCATGGTAAAGTTATAATTAGGGTTCTTTATGGTATAATAAAAAGGATTAATGGTGTGTTGTATATCCTTGGATTAGCATGAAATTTGTTATATGTGATAACACTAATAGATGAAGGTGTGTAGGTAGTATTTTCTGATGTAGGATGAAACATGGTTAGAGGTTTTGTGGTGATTGCTAGAGGTGTTAGTTATGACACATTTTATAAGATTGATAAATACAATGTTGAGTGCAATAGTACTTATATGAAAAGAAAGTCGGTGGAAGAGGTGAGGGTTTCATCTTCAGAAAATGGTCATGGCTTTTGGATACCCAAGGGTGCTCTTTCTTGTGAATCAAATTTACATATAGAGAAAACTATGTTATGACACTTGATACTTGGCCACATTGGAGAAAAGGATCTAATGACCTTGAAAAATATAAACCTTGTTCAAGGGTTGTTTGATTGTAATATTGAATTTTATTTCTATGGGCATTGCATTTATGGAAAACAAAACCATGTTTAGTTTTACTCAAGTTTTCATAAATCTTAGAGCATGTTGGATCTTATTCACTATGATGTGTTTGGTCTTCTAGATGTTCCTTCAATTGAAAACTCCACATATTATGTTTCATTTATTTATGATTATAGTAGAAGGAAATGGGTATATTTTCTAAAGAGTAAATCTAAAGTCTTCAGTTGATTTAAAGAATTTAAAGTAATGGTTGAGATGGAGACTGAAAATAAAATAAAATGTTTGAGGACTGATAATGGCGGTGAATTTTTCTCTAATGATTTTGATAGATTTTTTAAATATTGTGGTATCCATAGACAAAAGACAACTCCGTATTCTCCAAAATAGAATGGAGTTGCAGAAAGAGGGTGATCCCACAATAGTGGGTTACATTTTTTGGCCAAACTTGACATTGAACTGAACTTTTTTTAACTAAATCTTCACTTTCAGACACCTATAGTTGCTAAACCATGAGGAATTTGAAGATGATGCAGCCGAGTGATTTGTGACATTTTGTCTATAGATTCTAAATATATATATTTTAAAAAATTTTGGAATCAAATTGCATTTCTTTTTCCATCTCCTTCAATAACTAGTTTTTAACAGTAAACAACATTTTTAAAGAGTGGTGTTTACTGTATAACCATAACTTTTTTCTATGAAGGATAAAATTCTATTTTTTTTGAATTTATATTTGTAACTAAGATATCTAGCTCCTTCATTTGGTTTCATAGTGTTATTGAATAGTTTTTTCTTACTTAAGTTTTGAAGTCAAACCAATTACAATTTAAACATAGGTTTACTATATAATAATTTTTTTTGTATGTATTGAAATTCATTTTTTTTGGATCAAGGACATCAATAAAAAGAGCATAGATATTTTTCAATTTTTTTGGTAATCTACTATTTTTCCACATGTGCAAAACAAAGAACTTGATTTTCGGTGAAAAACCTACATTCACAAGAAATAAAAAATAAATATAATAATCACATTAAATATATATAAAATTATGCTTTTTGGGAAGCTTATAATAAGGACTACATACTTAAAAAACATAAATTTTGAATGAATTCATTTGACCCCCCAAAAGGTAAATCAACAGTGGTTTTTTATCAACATTTTGATAGGTGTATAGGAGACTCCATTATAGGTATGGTTTAAAACTAGTGAGATTCTATCCAAGGGGATTTGATTTAAGGGGGCTTGATCAAAACCTCTTCAATTAAAATCCTTTAAATGGAACCTTTCAAGGCTTAAATCATTATATTTTTTAAAATCATGTGATTTCAACAAAAATCAAGATGTCCCAGAAAGTGTAACCCATTATTGTGGCAACACCTAAGAATGAACATGACACTGATGGATAAGTTATGATTATGTTGAGTGGTTCTGGTCTAGAATAAAGGTTTTGGGATGAAGCTATTTCCACTACTTGTTACCTGATTAACATGTCTCCTACATCAACTCTTGTTGATAAGATGCATATAGAGGCATGGTTGGGTCACAAGCCTTTATTAAGACATCTTAGTGTTTTTGGTTATGAGGCATATGTACATGTGCCAAAGGAGAAGCAAAAAAGTTAGAGAATAAAGCTATGTAATGCATCTTCATTGGATACAGTTATGGTGTGAAAGGATACAAACTTTGGGATCTTATTGCACAAAAGGTAATATATAATAGAAGTGTTATTTTTAGAGAAATTAAGCCTTCTTCTGTTACATTACAGCCAAGAAAAAGTAAACAGGAAGATGTGATTCAATTTCCTTCTACACTTGAGAAATTTGAATTGAGGCCCATGGATAAACAAGAAATTAAGGAGAGCTCATCTAGCTCAAAATATTCAAACTTATCTTGTTCGTAGGTCTACAAGGCATAGAAAACCACCTAAAAGGTATTCACCTGATGATTGGAGATGTATTTTTTCTTTGAATACTAACATGGATGAACCCAAATTAGTAGAAGAGGCATTAGGTATGAATGATGTAGAATCTTGGAAGATTTCTATGGATGAAGAAATGACAATTTTGAAATAGAATAATACATAGGATCTTATACCATTGCATGAAGGAAGAAAACATGTTGGTTGAAAATGGGTTTTCAAGAAAAAGATTGGTTCATATGGAGGTATTGAGAAGTACAAAGAAAGGTTGGTTGCAAAAGGTTACTCTCAAGTTGAGGGTGTTGATTATGGTGAGATTTTTTCTCCTATTAAAAAATTACATCCATTAGATTTTTTCTTTCTATTAGTGTTGATTATGATTTAGAGGTTGATAAAATGGATGTGAAAATTGCTTTCCTTCATGGTGACTTGGAGGAGGATATTTATATGACACAACCAAAGCACTATGTGGTGAAAGTTAAAAGTAAATTGGTTTACAAATTGAAGAAATCTTTGTATGGCCTAAAATAGAGTCCTAGGATGTGGTACTAGAAATTTGATACATATGTGTTGAGTTTGGGATTTGAGCTTTCTAAATCAGATCATTGTGTTTATTATAAAATTGATGATGTTCATTTCTTGTTTATTGCATTATATGTTGATGATATGTTACTTATTGGTAAAGGGAAAGGTATGATTTCAAAATTTTAATCTCAACTTGCTGCTAAATTTGAAATGAAAGACCTCGGTGCAAGTAGACAGGTTCTTGGGATGGAAATTAGAAGAGATAGAGTGAATAGAAAGCTATGGCATTTCCAAAGTATGTATATTAATTCAATTTTATAGAGGTTTGATATGCAGGATTGTAGACCATTGTGTGTTCCTTTTTTAGTTGGAACAAAGTTATCTATTTCCGATTGTCTAACATCCCCTTCAAAGATGAAAGATGTGAGTAGAGTTCCTTACCTAGAGTGAAGTTTCTATGGTTTGTACTAGACTACATATTGCACAAGCAATGGGATTTCTTTCTAGATATATGCCTAATATTGGTAGAGTTTATTGAGATGTAGTTAAAATAGTCTTTATATATTTGCACGGTACCTTAGAGGTTTCCTTATGTTATCATAGTAATTTAGTTGAAGATGATATTTCCCTTAATATTCATGGTTATGTGGATTCAAACTAGGCAAGTGATGTTGATAGAAGATGATCCACCAATGCTCAGGTGTTTAATTTATTTGGTGGTGCAATTAGTTGGATAAGTAAGTGACATAGGTTGTGGTTGCTTTGTCCACTGCTGAAGTTGAGTGTATGGCATCTACTCATGCTTGTGAAGAAACCATTTGGCTTAAGAGACTATGTTCAGATATTAGAATAAAGAAAGGTGTATTAAAAATTTATTACTATAGTCAAAGTGTGATATGTCTTTAACTAAAAACCCAAAATTTCATTGTAGGACCAAGCACATTGATGTATAATATCATTTTTTTAGAGATAAGGTCGAAGATGACAGGGTGAAGCTAGTTAAGGTAGAGACTTTGATGAATGTTGTTGATTCTTTAACTAAGCTTATGATCACAAAGAAGTTCAGATGGTGTTTAGAGTGTATTGGCCTTTTGGACCCTAGAAATTAAGAGATGATGTTTACACACCCTCTTGTTGCTCTTGCAAGGTGTTCGGTAAGGGAGATTTGTTGGGAAAATGTGTCTCAACCTTTCAATTACATATAATTTATGACTAATAGGTAAGTTTAGGGGACTGGGGGTACCCCTTGTGAGGTGTCCAGAGGATCATCCCCTAGTGGGGGATCAGGGGTAGTGCTCTCGAAATCCAAATTTTATGTATATTATATTATTGTAAATCATGATCGTTCATCATTAGGTCTCAAATCCGACAATTGATATTTTGTTGGCTTGAATTTACCTAAAAGGAAACCCTATTTTATGAGGGCATTGTATTACGATTGTGTGTTGTGATGTACTCTAAGAGTCTGGTAGTGGTCGTGTTGCCCCTAGATATTTGGTTGGTGATACTCCTATGGGAAGCTTTCTCTACAAGTATATTATAATATTTTTTATTTTTGAATAATATATTGGGAAAATTTTGGAGTGTGTGGTTTTTCTCCCAAAAGGGTTTTCTCCACATAAATCGTTGTGTTGTGGTATGCATGATATTTATGTTTAATTCTATTTAAGTTTATGTAACTATTGTAAATATCTAGAATATTTTCATTACCCTTCTAACAAGATTAGTTTAGGAAGTTTCTCCACTACCTTAGCTTCCTTATAGTCTTGGGGGTCTCTGAACTATCATTAGACCCTATCTAGTGAATATCTCTCAAAGATGTAATGTGTGTGCCTAATCAACCTTGAGTTTGTCAGAAAAATGGGAGATGTATCTTGTCATTGTCCCAAGCCTCTACATGTAACCTAAGTCTCCAAAAAATTTGTCCATGTCATCAATGGTCCTCCTCCAAAAATATAAATCACCTAGTTGGTGTTATGTCATATCATGTCACATCTGTAAATGAGAGGATATCATGTCTCTCTAATTATCTCACTAACTAGCCTAGTCACTAACTGTCTCATGAGAGGATATCATATCTCTTCATCTCTGTCACTAACTACTCTAGATATCTGTAAATGAGAGGATATCATGTCTCTTTAATTGTCTCAATAATTAGCATAGTCACTACAATATGCTCCCAAGACTAGATATGAAGATTTGTAGTACCTATTGATAAAATGGTAGCTGATCGATACACCACCTGATGCATATCATGATACATATAAGCCAATATGCATGGTACCCATGCATAGAACTAAGCCTCCTCCATGATCTACTCTAATACCTATCCCCAATCGACTAAGAAGCCTTAGGACTGCCTATCAGGCATAATATACCCATAGATGAGACCTGCTATCACAATAATGATAAATCTTCCACAAACCTAATATACCAATGGAGGTCCATCTATCCGTCATCGATCTTGAGATCATCATCCACAAGCACTCGCTCTAACATCTCACCACCATGATCAAGGTCATATATAACCTGTGCTTTGTAAATAGGGACTCCCAAAATTAACCATACATTCTCTAATGTGATGGCCACCTCCCTAGTATGAAATATAAATGATGGTGTCTTTGAATGCCATCACTCCATAACTTCCATCATGAATGCATGATGTACCCTAATCTTAGGCAATAAGTGATGTAGTATAAACTAGAAACTCGTAGGAACTCCACATTGATCTTTGTGAGGTGCACCATCCAATCAAATACATGAGATTGTCACTCTCAAAACAAGATGGGTTCTAGCATATCTTGCAAGTACAACACTCATAACATCAATTTCTGAAAAAAAATGCTAAACATCTAAGTTTGCAAAATCCTAAATCAAAAGCAAGATTTTTTGCAAAAGTGCCACTTTATCATAGTCATATGAAAACTTTTTTTAAAAGCATCATGTTATTAATATTAAAAGTAAATAAATTTTTATAAGCATCATTTTATATTAGAAAAAAAAAACCATTTATGTAATGCCCCACCACATAACCCTAGAGGACGACACACTTACAACAGAACCATAACAATTTTTTTTTTTTTAAATTACAATAAACAATAAGTAAAGTGAACTAAACTTAACACATACATCCTCTAAGGTACGTGCCAACACTTACATTTGAATCCCATAACATACAAAAGTAAACTATCCATAACATATAAATTATACTCATGAAATAAAGAACATAGATCCAATAACATTAAACTCATTTCATAAGATTACAAAGTACATAATAAAACCATTCATAGATTGTAATAATTCAATATAGCAGTTACAAGGCTCATTTCCAAAATGAGGTAGATCATACAAATAATATTAAAATTATAATGATACAAGGATTTTCTTTGAATACAATGAGGAGTAGTACATATACATTATTATCAATAGAACACAAGAGATGGTACAAAGCAATTGGAACATGCGAGATCTCCAATCTGGAAGATCCCTCCATCATGAAAAAGAAGTGGAAACCCAACGGTGTAAGGTGCACATTCCACCCAACCAAGTGGTACCCAAAGGACCACTCTCGTGCTAGGAGATAGTAAAAGGGCTTCCTAGGTAAAACCACAAGACTAAACTACACAAGTACAATACATAACATGAAGGTTACATTGCTTCCAGAGTAAAAGAATCAAGTACATCAACTAAACAATATAAACTATTGTCATAGGAGGAGTGTCATCACAAAGTTGCATGGGTTATCCTGGCAGATCTTCCTAGGTCCCGACCCCCATCTTGGGTTATCCTAGTAGCCTCTCATGATCCCTGACCCCACATGCAAACTAATGTGGAGTCAAATATCTTTCAAAGGGACAAGATAATGACCTTCCCATTCCAAGCCTTCTCTTCTCATCTCAAGTCTAAACGATCCCTTGAGCCAATGAGCGAGACACAATTAACAAGTTATGTGTTTTAAGATTACCCTTTCCCCTAATACTTTTATTTAATTTTCATTGAATTATCTAACTCTCACATGAGTTATCTTAGCACCAATTTGTGAACTAACACACATTGAGAGCCACTCCCCTATTGACAACACAAGGATCTAATCCACAAACCAAGGGTAGACAAAGTGCACAAAAACGGTTATTAAATCCCAACCATAACGCAAGAGGCAACACATCTCGTTCGTAGTAACCGAGTGTTTGAATTGAATCAAAACCAAGTGCACTAACCAAGGAAAACAAAGGGCTTAGCAAAATATCACAACAACCCCCACATAATATTACACTTGGAAGGCTTACACATTCACAACTAACAGATTTCCCAACTTACGTGAACAAAAGACATCATATTTAAATAAGCAATTCAGATAGGTAATTAAAATAATCATTATGATTTTCTTAATCTAATTTCCATTCCAAGAAAACCAATAATACATTGCTCAAAATAATCTAACTTAATACAATTCATTTATAGTCAATAAAAAAATTAAATCTAATTATTTAATTCAATTTCTCAATTTACATCTATATAAAAAATCAATTTACCTCTTTTAAAATATTTTCATTTTTAAAACATCTAATTTGTGCATTTACATGCACCTATTATAAAATATTCATTTAAATATTTATATTCATATAATTATACATATATAAATATATTATTTAAATATTTAAAAATTAAATTACAATTTTCCAAACAATATTAAATATATATAAATATATATACACATATATACATATATATACATTTACACATATATATTTATGCGCATATAAATGCATATTATATATTAATATATATAAAACCACATAATATAATCGAAATTTAAAAGGGCAAATGATAAGTTTGGTAGCCACACCATTACCAGGCTGTACAAAACCGACTCCCCTTTAGGGGGCGTGACCTGTGAAGGCAGTGTTGGGCATTGCCTCCACAATGCTACCTCCCCTATGGGGGCGACTATGGGGGCAGCCCCAACACCCCCGTTCATGAATTCAAAACTAGCAATTTTTCAAACCTATGATTTAAAAAAAATAGCCGTATGAACTTTTCAATTAGGTTTTTCAAAATAAAATTTTAACAGGAACTTTTATAAAATATATATGTATATGTATATATATATATATAAATGGTGACAATAGGAAGTTGGAGTTTCAAGAAATCCTTTCTTTCAACACTCTTTTGTCTAGCTGTTCATTTGTTTTCCAATGTAGTGTCCAACTATTCATGTGTAGACCAACTGTAATTGTTGTTTTTCTGTTTATGTTGCAAGTTCTACAACTCTATATGTTAACTTTTGTCCACACTTTTTCTGCAAATTCAAGGCTTTATGGTTTAGGAATGTATTTGTGACTTTGTAAGTACACCAACAGGTGCTATTGAATGTTGTAAAAAAAATATATCAAAATGATTGCTCTAGATGAGCAATTTTTCACGAAATTTTTTCTACAAGAAAATATTTACAAATTTATCAGAGGTTTTTAATTTCCAAAGCCAAATAAATATAATTGAAAAAAAAACAATAATCTTCTACATAAATATCTTTTCCAATACAATCAAAGGTTTTCTACAAATTTTGACAGGAAGATTGAAATCAATTCCTACAGAGGTTTTCCAAATTTTCTATATAACCATTTTGGGAATTCTATTGTTTTAAAACAATTCATCTTTTCAAAAGAATATAAGAATTTAATCTGAGGCTCTAAAGCTTTCACGAAAATCTTTCCAATTTTCAAAACATATTAAAGCTTTAAAACAAATAAATTTTTTCTTCATTGTACAAGCAATATTTTCCAAGACAATAACTAATTCTAATAGCCTTTTCCAATTTGTATTTAAATAAAAACAATAAAGAACCTGTTGTAGATGCTTGAAGAATTGAAGTTTGAAGTAGAGCCTCGCCTTCAGATTCCAATATTATCAAAGCCTCTTCCAAATAATCCTCTTTTTGAGAAAGTTGAAAATAAAACCATAGCCAATATCCCAAGAACTTTTCTAATTTTCAACAACCCCAAAATACCATTTTCATTCTCGTGAAATAGCCTCTTTCCCCTCTTTCAGTTAACACAATGATTCTCTCTGTGAATTATTTCCCAACACCAGTTTTCAATTTTTTAATGCATGTCACAATCCTAAAATATCTTTCCAAATCAAATCACAAGATATTTTCTCTTAGATATTTTATAAGATATTTGTTTAATTTAATAATTTAAAGTCAAATATTAATTTTAATTATCCATTCAATTAAATTCACAACTTTATTTAATTAATTTAAATAATTAACTAAATAAAACTTTTAAAATCTAACAATTTTAATCACTATGTAAAATAAATTTAATCTAAATAATTAAATTACTTTACAAAATAAATTAAGTCCAATTAATTAAATCAAATTTAAAGCTTCTAACAACATTAATCACGATTAACTAAATAATCAATTAAAAACATTAAAAATATTAAAAACATTAAAAACATTAATTAACATTAATTTCTCACAGAGCATACCTTGCAAAATAATTAAATGACAAGGCAAATGGGAACAACATGACAACAAAGCATGACCAAAACAAGGACTCATGACACACTGTGACTAGGGTTGTGGTTTGACAAGGATATCCTATTACTACCTCCCAATAAACTATTCTGTTGGACAATGGACACACTCAAACCTGTGAATCCAGGTGGAGTTGATGTCCTGTACCTGCAATCCTGCCACTAGCAGAATTTGGCAAAAAAAGGACTACGCGACTAAAATTTTTAGTCACATGACTAACACTAGTTATATTTTGAAAATAAATGACTAATTTGTGAATTGGGTAAAATCACAACTAAATGACTAATATTAGACAAATAAAAATGACTAAATAAATGACTAATATACGACAAATAAAAATTACTAAATAAATGACTAATGTCAAATAAATAAAAATGACTAAATAAATGACTACATATATGGCTAAATTAATGACTAAATAAATTACTATTACTCCTCTATCCTTTTTTCTTTCGAATTTGATCATAATCCATAGAAATAATGCGAAATAGAAATAAAAATTATGATTGCTTTTGGTATGCAAAATTTTTCTCTTTCAGGTTTTATATTGTTAATTATTTAAAAAAAAATAGAATTATTTTATAATCTATGAAATCAATTGTGTGTGGATAATCTTTCTTTTTGTTGGGAAATTATGCCTCAAATTTCTGGCTTGTTTCTTTTTGGAACTAGGCATCTTCTTCTTGATTCTTCCCTTTATCGCTTTACTATGGCGGTTTGGCTTGGTCTTGGTGGTACTGTGGTGTCCGTCTGGCGATTATCACCTTACCGCGCATGATAAGGCCGCCAGCGGCCTAGCTCGACGGTTACCACCATACTGTAGGCAGTGGTCCCTTTCACCGTGGTGAGACCGCCAGCGGTCAGCCTGGCGGTTACCGCCCTACTGTGGGGTGGCCTGGTGACCCCCGCGGTAGCACGGTGTGACCACCAACTATTTGCCCGATGGATACCGCTGCACAATGATAAGGCACGATTGACTCGGCGGTAGCGCGGGATGGCTGAGGGTGAGCTCAGGCGAGCTCACCGCCATACCGTGAGGTGACTCAGATAGGGGCACGTTAGTGCGATGGAGTCAGGGTGCGAGCCTAGATGGCCTTACCGCCATACCACAAGGCGAGTCGGTAGCGCGGGGAAGACGGAGGTGAGTTCGGGCGAGCTCACTGTTGTATCGCGACTGGGTCAAAGGAGCTTGGTGCTTGCGTGGTAAGATTTCGGATGAGCTCGAAACTCTATTGACTGAGCTAGATAGGTTTGACTGGCTGTCAGAAGCAACAAACAAATTGTTTGGTGACACATGGCAAGTTCTTTGAGATCTCATTGGTCGAATGGTTATTTTTTGATGTGCGATGGAGCTGCATTATTAAAAGGAGGTTGACGGACATGTCTGAGACTGATTTAATACCATACGGCTCGATGCTTGCTGATTATGTGGTGCACATTATCAGGGAATGGTCGAAGCTTGCAAGTAGGATAATTTATTATCTTGATGACCGTTGCTAGCAGGGATGGGCTGAATAGGTAAGCACACGATATAAGAATTCTTGTGTGTAGTTCGATTAGAATGATGAGCGATTAGAGAGAGGCTGAGAGTGTTCGACTAGTCTTGACTATGAACACTTAGTTTCTCATTTTTGATCGATGTAAACCTATGCTGCCTTGAGGCTGGGATGGCTGCAAGGCTAGCTGAGAGTGCTTTGTGAGGAGCTGAAGGGAATCTACATGATATGTCATTGAGGATATTGTAATCATGTGAAGATTTTGTTTTGTTGTTGCCTGTATTCTCCATATGAACAAGATGTAATATCCTGAAGAGCATAGCTTTGGTTTTGTATTGTAACCGTTTTAGTTACTAAATAATACATGTGAGCTGAGCGTTTTGGAGGGTGGGGTTTTTTACCCGAAAGGGTTTTCCCCATGTAAATATGTGTGTTAATAGTTTTGTCTTTCATTGTTGTCTGATTCAGTTTCTTGAATCTATGCTTGTGTTGAATATGTTATAAGTTAAGCATTTACTTTTCTCAGAGGATCAATGGGGGATTTACTGTGCCTATTTTTGCTTTATGGTATAGTTGTTTGTGTCTTTGAAGTGAAAAATGAAAATCACTAATGCACTGTTGTCTTAGATGCTGATCAATGATGACATAACCGATCTCGTATCCCCAAAAAGTGGTATTAGAGCTAGTTGAAGGAGGTCGAGGCTTGATGATACCAACAAGTGGTGTCAAGCCTTCTCCTAGTTACTGAAGTTCTGGGTATTTCTCCTGTGATGATTTCTTAGCCTGGCAAGCTTGAGGAAATCTGGAGAAATCAGTTGGTGTTTGATCCTTCGATGAGTGGAAGTTGCTTCTTTGATTCAACACATAGTTTTGAAAGACACTGGAGTTTCTTGGAGTTGATCATATTGTTGCAATATGGTTTGAGGCTCCTGGCTTGCAACGAATGTTCCTAATGCAAGGGGTGTGAGGTATGCTTCTGGTTGTGTTGTAGTGAAGTGTGGTTTCATACTGGGTGTTTGTGTGAGAGGCTCCTTGGTGGTATGGAGTTGCTTGTGCTGCTGTTCAACCATGGAGTATTTAGCTTGTTCTGGGTGTTTTGACTTAGCACTGAAGGCGTTCTCTTTGTTGCTTTGATTGCTTGGAGGCTATGAAGCTGGTCTGCAACTTTTGAATAGCCTGGCTCTCTTGTATACTTGTGCATGGTTGTAGGTTTTGGAACTGGTCTGAAATGGACTTGTTCTTCTTGCTTACCCGTTTCTTGCACTTGCATGGTTTAGATTCATGTCTTTGGCTCTGGAGGTTTTCTATAGATTTTCCTAAAAATTCTATCATGCATATTCATGTTTCTTTTCATTGTTCTGGTTAACTGTGATGGTTGTGTGCAAACTCCTGATTCGTCCAGATGAGTAGTGAATATGGAGATGCGTGGGTGTTTTATAAACACTGTGGTTTTGTAGGTTTTACTTGGTCAAGAAAAACTTGTGATGTGTGGAGCTGTTGTTTAGCTATTTTTTAGACCTTGGCTTCTGGGGTGTGACTGGATCAGATAGTTGTAGTTCAACATGGTTTGAGGAGGTGTGATGTCTTCTCTGCATGGGAGTGTTGGCATGAGTTTCTCTTTCAACATTCTTGTGGTGTGCTTGTTGGTTTCCTAGACTATGATGCTTGAGTTGTGGACGTGATTGGAAAATCGGATCTGTTGCTAATCTGGTGTTTGAGTCATGTTGTCTATGTGGGTTGTTCTCTTTGATTATCTCAGTTTTGTAGTTTCCAGTGTGATGATAGATTTGCACGGTTTTTCATTGAAGTGGATCTACGAGTTGTGCATCTTTGTGGGTTGTCTTTACCTACATGTTTTTCATGAGTCAACTCGGAATTGGACTATCATTATCCATGAGATTGCTTCTATGTTGCTGTAGATATGTTAGTTGACCTTGTCTGTGGTCACTTGTGGATTGGCATAGCTATTTTGAGATAAGAGGATGGACAACGTTTGAGTACCTGAATAGTCAGTGACAGGGACCTGTAGCATGTGAATCATGATGTCATGGAGATCTTGATACACTGGCTATTGTAAGCTTTTGATAGTGATGGGGTGGTCAGTAATGGTGCTTGGAAAGTTCGGTGTCATAGTTCAATGGGAGCTTTAGCAGTGACTGTGGATTCATCACTTGGTGGTGAATGATCTTCTTTGGTGTTGCAGATGCTTCTTGAGGACTCTTAGATCCTGTTGCTGCAGAATATTTCTTTCGCATCTGCATGGTCACTATTTGAAGATGTGCATCATCTTGGAGCCATGGAGGACATTGGTTGTTTTTGGCTGAGATGTTGGTAGTGCTTGACAGGTGATGTTGGTTTAGAGTTTGTTTTCTTTATGTCATGGTATACTCTTTCTTGTACATTAGAGTTTTGGCATGTTTGCTCTTGAGACCATGGCTTGTTCACTTGAAGCATGGTATCTCCTAATGGAGATGTGTAGATCATGATGTCATGATAAGTTCCTATCCTAGGTTTTGGAGGTTTGACAGTGGTCTGGTGTTTCTTTATGTTTTGAGTACTTTGGTCATATGCTGGTGGACTTCATGATAAGTGTAGTAATACAGTTTTTAGTTAGCATGAAATGATAGGTTGCTGGTTCTCATGAATGCATGGAGAATAAGGTGAGGATGGAATTCTTCTAAGAATATTGCTATTACAGCTGAAAGTCTAAGTTGCCTGCACCTTGGTTGAATGCGAGTTCAATAGAGACCATGAAGGAGAATGCTCTTGGGTAAGTCACGGTGACTTGTATATCTTGGAGGAGCATCTTTTCTTTTCTTCTTGGTCTGCTCGACAGTGGTGTTTATTTGAAAGGTATTTTCCCATTAGAACTTTCAGATATGTGATATGCTTTATCTTTCATGGATATGAATCTTGAGTTGTTTTAAAATTTTGGAGGATTCATAATGAAAGGTGGACAACATAGTGGATCTCCTTGTGCTTTTGAGGACTGATAAGAGATGGTTATATGGGTGAGCCGGATCTTCTTTGAGGTGCTTACATCCATGGATCTGTTGGGTGTTGTTAAATATTTTCCCTTGGGATGTGAAGAAGATCATTCTTGACACATCTGGCATTTAGAAATGTATGTAGGAGGATGCTACATGTTTTGTTTTGCAGTTTCTCTCTATTTTGGTCTTTTCTTCCTATATGTTCATTTTCATATGAATTTAGATGTGCGATGCCTTTGTGGAGCCAAGTTGGTCATAGTTTGTGGTCATGTGTTGTCACTTGGGTGATGGCACGAAGGTTCTTGTGCCTTCTTCTTCAGTCAGATATGGAACTTTGGAAGAATGTGGAAGACTGTTGAGAGAATTATTTCTTGCAGCAGGTGGTTGCAGGTTGTGCATATCAATGTGAATATCCCTTGGAACTACATGGTTACTTTTTTCTTTGTGCAGAGAATTGGTGGACTCGCTGTGCCTAGATCACTTGTGATGGTGCTTTGTTTGCACTCATCTGGATAGTACCCTTGTAGTGGGAGTACCTGGACGTGTTTAGTATTTTTTTTGGTTGACATATGGTGCTTGTTTTTGCTGTTGATAGTTGAATATGTGATGGAATGAGTTTACTAATGTACATATCTTTGAGGTATGGGTGACTGGATGGTTTTAGCATGAGCTGTGGGTGCTGGTTTTCAATCACGTGGGTTTGATCAATTGGATGAGGGTAGTTAGTTTTGTGGTTGCTATTCTAGCTGATGGTTTCTTGTTCTGGAGAATGGTTTCTATGTTCGTGTTGTGCTTTTTTGCTATTGTTTTGGTGCCTTTTTCGCCTGAAGGATCAAATTCTTGTGTTCCTAAGATTGGTTTTTTTTGCCTTGGTGTGTTCCTGTGTTTGGAGTTGTTGCCTGAGATGGTGGACATTTTTGATGTTGTTGCAAGGATCTTGGTTGGAGCATGGAAGCTTGGTGTTGGTCCTTTTTCGGGTGTTTGGAGGAAGCCTAAAAGTCTTCGGCAAGTGGGAGATTGTTAGGAAATTATGCCTCAACTTTCTGGCTTATTTCTTCTTGGACTTAGGTGTTTTCTTCTTGATTCTACCCTTTATCGCTTTACCGTGGCGGTCTGGCTTGGTCTTGGCAGTATCACAGTGTTTTTTTGGTGGCTACCACCTTACCATGTGCAGTAAGGCTGCCAGCGGCCTGGCTCGACGATTACCATCATATCATAGGCGGTGGTCCCTCTCATTGTGGTGTCCACGGTGAGACTACTAGTGGTGGGCTCGACGGTTATCGCCATACCACAGGCGGTGGTTCCTCTCACCATGGTGAGACCGCCAACAGTTGGCCTGGCGGTTACCACCCTACCACGGGGAGGCCTGGCGGCCCCCACGGTAGTGTGGTGTGACTGCCAGCTATTTGCTCGATGGATACCGCTGCACCGCGGTAAGGCACGATTGTCTCAGCAGTAGCACGAGATGGCTGAGGGTGAGCTCGGGCAAGCTCACCGCCATACTGCAAGGTGACTTGGATAGGGGCATGGTAGTGTAGTGGATTCAAGGTGCGAGCTTGGATGGCTTTACCGCCATACCACGAGGCGAGTCGGATGGGGCAGTGGTAGCACGGGGAAGATGAGGGTGAGCTCAGGCGAGCTCACCATTGTATCGCGGCTGGGTCAAAGGAGCGCGGCGAATGCGTAGTAAGAGCTTGGATGAGCTCGAAACTCTATTGAACGAGTTGGATAGGTTTGACCGACTATCAAAAGTAGCAAACAAATTGTTTGGTGACATGTGGCAAGATCTTTGAGATCTCATTGGCCGAATGGTTATTTTTTGATGTGCGATTGAGTTGTATTATTAAATGGAGGTTGATAGACATGTATGAGACCAATTTAATGTTGCGCGGCTTGATGCTTGTTGATTATGTGGTGCACGTTATCAGGGAATGGTCGAAGTTTGTAGGTAGGATAATTTATTATCCTGATGACCGTTACTGGCAGGGATGGGCTGAACAGGTAAGCACACAATATAAGAATTCTTGTGTGCAGTTCGATCAGGACAATGAATGATTAGAGAGAGGCTGAGAGTGTTCGACCAGTCTTGACTATGAACACTTAGTTTCTCATTTCTAATCGATGTGAACCTGTGCTGCCTTGAGGCTAGGATGGCTGCAAGGCTAGCTGGGAGTGCTTTGTGAGGAGATGAAGGGAATCTACATGATATGTCATTGAGGACATTGTAATCATGTGAAGATTCTATTTTTTTGTTGCCTGTATTCTCCAGATGAACAAGATGTAATCTCCTGAAGAGTATAGCTTTGGTTTTGTATTGTAACCATTTTAGTTACTGAATAATACATGTGAGCAGAGTGTTTTGGAGGGTGGGGTTTTTTACCCGAAAGGGTTTTCCCCACATAAGTCTGTGTGTTCATAGTTTTGTCTTTCATTTTTGCCTGATTCAGTTTCTTGAATCTATTATAAGTTAAGCATTTACTTTTCTCAGAGGATCAATGGGGGATTTACTATGCCTGTTTCTGCTTTATGGTATAGTTGTTTGTGTCTATGAAGTGAAAAATGAAAATCACTAAGGCACTGCTGTCTTAGATGCTGATCTATGATGACATAACCGATCTCGTATCCCCAACACTTTTGTCCAAATTAAAACTCATGTAAAAAGGAGGGAATTCATTCCAATTTCATTTTTCCTAATTGCTACTGTAATCCAAATCAAGTCTCACCTAATTTTTTATTTTGCAAATCCTGATTATTATCTTAAGGTGTCATAAAGTATTATTTTTTGCAAAGGTTTTCAGTATTTAGCAACTTGAAATCATTTGATCTTAAACCCCTAGGTTTGTATAGGGAATGGGTTTACATTAAATTTTATTTCATTGAGTGCATTTTATGTTGTATAGGGTTTTTAAGTCTTTGGTTTCTTTGCAAAATTAAAAAGGGGGTGATATTCTTATAGAAAAACATTATAAAAGGTATTTTTATCCTTTTAAATGGCCTTTTCATCAAAATCCACGTGAAAATGAGCAAGAGATAAGTTAAAAAATTTATTTTTGGAAGAAAGGAGGGAAATTTGCAGTGTGGGTTTCATGAATGCTGATGAGGTAAAAATAACCTCATCATAATAATACCAAAAAAGCCTATTTATATAAGCTCAATCCTTAGTCTCTGCCAATTAATTAAACTTTAGGAGAGATAATTGTTTATCTTTAA
Organism: Sequoiadendron giganteum; assembly: GCA_007115665.2. Taxonomy (NCBI): domain Eukaryota; kingdom Viridiplantae; phylum Streptophyta; class Pinopsida; order Cupressales; family Cupressaceae; genus Sequoiadendron; species Sequoiadendron giganteum. Next base: position 478,445,959 of record CM021102.1, read on the forward strand.
GGAAAATTATACAAACTTTATTTCTTATGATTAATTGAGGTAATCTACCAATACGGATTTAATGGGTTGTTTTGAGTGTTTTTGTAGAGCAATAACCAGACATCATGCAATAGTTGCAAAATGTTTAACCAACACATGACTTATTAAATATTGAAGATAGATGCTGGGAACCTGCTCTTGAACATCAGGCTGATGAACCGAAGATGTAGTTGATATTAGTTTAATTTTTGTTATGTTCTTTTGAGTCAAAAACTTTATGGCTCATCTCGAGCCTTTTTAATGTTTATGTAATGGGTTTTAAAGACAATGGAAGTTAGTTGTAAAATGTTATAGACTTTTTCAATGGCTATCCACACCATCTGAAATCTAGGATTTAGTTAAAATTTTTCTATAAAATTGTAATTTTCAGAAGTAGAAGGGAACACTCAATAATAATGTAATGCTGTTAACATGATCTCTGAATATTTATAAGGAAACTATCTTCTGTCAATTAATGAGTTGTTAAGCTATGGATGATAATCATCTTTAATGGAAGAAATTTAGAACTAGTAGTGTATGTAACTTGAAAATGAAGTGATATCCCGCGAGCTGGCCACTCAAGGGAGGATAGCTTAAATAGATAAGTACTTAATGTTATGTCATTTTTATTACATAGGTAACCATTCAGTAGGAAATCATTGAGTCTGTTAGTTATTGATTTTGAAGTTTTAGAGTATTCCTTGTTTACCATTATCATGAGTTACTGATTGCATCTATTAGAATATTTTACTATTGAGGAGGAATTTTTATAGTTTGTTTACTTGTTTTTCCACTTCCGTAGTTTATCAACTGTTTAGTTTACTTATTACTATGATTTCTAGCTTAGTCATTATGATTTCTAAATTAGTCATCTTATGATTTCTAGTTTAATATTTCCAATTTTCTTAGAATCAATTATTTCCTAGTTGTGTAGTTAGTCGGCTTTAGACTAAAATAATTTTAGTTGTCTTTGAGAAATCTGAAAATCTAAAATGAGTTGTCTAAATTATCTTCTATTGCAAACTGCCTTGGACACTGCCTGGTTGGCTTATTGATATTTTATATTCTAAAGTAACGGGACCTAATGTCAGCCTATCAAATGCAAGGAGTTTTCACTTATTTTGGCAAAATAGATTGGAGATAACACAAGCTCTGTAGAGAAAGATTCAAATATTAAGGGGAAACTGTGTTTGCGGATAATAAAGTCTTGTCACCAATAGTAGATGCATATATCTAATATGTTGAAGATTTCCCTCCATTCATGAGCACCACACAAATTTTCTCGAGTCACCCGGGTATTACTGACTATATTCGTTATACATTGAACCATGTTTTGAAGTGGATAGGTACCATCATACCTGATATAACTTGAAGGGAACATCAAAGAGATAATGATAACACTATCCTTTTGTTAAGTCTATGAGAATGATAACATTGATCTTCTTTATGTAGGTTGTCCTATGAAATGAGGCTATATCCATGCTAAGGACCTTATCTTGGATATCATATATTCAATCCTATACTTCAATCATATGTATGTTTCTCTTATCTATCTTTTACACACCAAGCATTGATGAGTGTATCATAGGTCCTAACATAAGGTTTTATACTTTTTGAATGAACTATTAGCTATAAAACCTTAATGTTACTACTTGCTACTCTTTAGGCTGCATTTAAAATCTGCTACATTATTCATATAGTATTATTTGCACTATGTCAACTCTTCACAGGACTGCCCATTTTGTGCATTAGGGTAAAGCTCTAGCAAAGTTAATGAGAAAAGTAGGAATCAATTCTATAAAGCCTCTTCAAATTCATAATTGTTGTGACATACTTCTTCATTGTGCTTACAAGATTTTCTTGAAAATGTTACCTCCATCTAGGTATGTTAAAGGAGCTTCACCTTCAAGTGAAAAGGCACCACTAACCTCGTTTCTAGATTTCACTTCCCTTGATCTTTGTTATGGCATGATTGTCATGTATGACAGTGTTCTTTTGTGACTGCACTTTTCTTGTTTTTTGGTTCTTGGCTTTCAATGCTCTATACTCTTTTCTTTGCACTAAAAATTTCCCCTTTATGACTGTGTCATTTTGTATGTTATGACCATTATGTCACTTATTTCAATGACTGTCATTAAGGGGATGTGGGTGATAAGTATGCTTCTTATCATGCAAACCTCATGCTGATCTTCATCCTTTATGACAATGATCTTGATGTTGCATATACTGTTCTTGCTTTCCATTGCTTCATTGCTATTACAATCTTGTGCTTTCACTGTTATAATGATAATGCTCTTTGACATTGAATGAATCTAATTGTTTTTGACCCCTTTTCACTCTGTTACATGGTCTTTTACATCTTATTTGTGCATGATATCAGGTCACATGGCATTCATAACAACTTCTATTATCTCCTTCATTTTTCTATGATCCTCTAACACTCATATGCTTTGATAGAACAATGATCATTTGCAACTATTTGCCCTCTATATATTGTCTTTCATTCCTATCCCTTGCATGCCTTGGACTACTATTATCATGCATTGAAAATTGGAACTCTTTATTCACTGTATTGATAACTCATTGGCACTATCATTGTTTGTATTCATTGCTATCTTATGATGATTGTTCTTCATAGTCAATCCTTAAGATCATTATTCTGATAAAAACATAATTTTTCTCTTTTGCTTTTACATTATGATCTCATTTCTTTGAACCTTGTGCTTTGTGATTATCACATCTTTGTTACAATCTCTTCAAGGACTGATATTATTTCTCTATTGACTACTAGAGACCCCTTTTATCTTATAACCCCAAGCCTCTTAAAGAAAACTTAGAATCAATTGGCAACAGTGAACAAAAAATCATCATAGCTAATTTTATTTCTTTTCCAAGAGGATTCAATAAAAATATAATGGAAAAAACACATCACTCTATGGGGTAGGGTTTATTTTATTTGAAAACCTACCTTCAACATCAAATCCAAAAAGTCAGCCTACCAAGTCTGTGCCGAGTCCTCCAAGTCTTAAGCAAAAATCAGCCTGCCAAGACTGTTTTACGTCCAAGTCTTGTATCTATGATACAAGTATGATAAATGTTTAAAAATAATGTACACAACTGTATGACAATGCATAAATTTGTATGCTTTCTCATTATATGAAAAAATTCAAACTACAACTCACATAAATTAGAAATGAGTTATAAAAAAACTTATTGTCAAGTACAATTTGCTCCAAATCAAAATTGCATTATCCAATTTACATAATTTTTTGTTTAACTGATTTTTGTTGGAAAAAACACTTAGTGTACAAAGTAAAGCAAGATTTTATTTCCAAGATTTCAAAGGCCTGTTGTTCACAAGGAAAATAAGATCATTATTGACCATAGCATAAACCACCTACACTAATAGTGTTAAGTGAGAAAATATTCCACAAAAAGAAATATATTTTAGATAAACAAAGCTAGTTAGCCTTATAAAATATAGATAGCTGAATACAAGAAGGAGGGTAAAACATAAAACATTAAAAGACTTTAAGACATTACAAATTCCATGCAATTAGTATAGAAGCATAACATTAAGATAAGATAAATTCATTTTACTTAAATATTCATCACGAGTTTTCTCCTGTAAAGAACTCCCCCTGAGATGAGAAATGAGAAGTGCATCTGCCATCTTGTTTGCTGATAGGCATTGCATGAATGCTCCCTTATAATCACCAACAACTAAAAAAATTTGAATGGCTTCATCACATTCTTAGTATTCAGATGAATCTTTAGTAGCTTCATGTTGCATCTCTTCTCCATTGACGAGGGTATCCTTCCCAACAACAAAATAATTTTCAATGAGAGGAAGTGAGGAATCTTCTTTCAGACTGTGCAAATTATCAAAAAAATCCTCACCATTTTCTCTGGGGGATGTAACATCTTGTCCACCTTTTGACTGAATGTACTGATGGATCTAATTGTGTTGTATCATCAAGAGTTACATTGTTGATTATTTCACTGCTAATATCATCAATGTTGGCAGATTGAGCTTCCTGTAAGTCTTGATTCTCTGTTGACTGCACTTGAAATCCAAGGTGCTCAAGTAGCTTTGTCCTAGAATTGCCTTCATTTTCAAACATGAATCTTAGTAAATTCCATGTCTCCCTCTCTTCTTCCAAACTAAATCAAAGCAAAAACCAAATTTTTTCAAGTGAAACAATAAAAATGAATGTAAATTGTTATTAATCAAATTCAAATAGTATACACAAATAACTAGCCGAGAATCCCGAGACTTCTTATCACACAAAGCTCACAATGATGATTTTTCACCATTTGCTATTGCAGCTTCAAACTGTGTTGAAAGGAGCACTAGAGTGTCCTCGGTAACGAGATTGTGTATATACCTATGAAAATAGCAGAAAAATAAGACCATGTATCATCTTAATGACATGTACCAAAGAATAAATTGTACTCTACCTTAGAAGATCCAACAACACTCTGTGATGCTATACTAGGCCGAAATGTAGCAAGCTTTCCTCCAAATCCAAAACTGACACCAACTGGTCTCTTCAACCACTTAGGAGCTTTCAAGAGTGCACCTGAAAAGGGAAAAATGAAAAGATAGACATCATGTATTTGCATACAGGATCCCAATTCATTGGGGGATGTAACATCTTGTCCACCTTTTGACCGAACTGATGGATATAATTGTGTTGTATCATCAAGAGTGACATTGTTGATTATTTCACTTCTAGTATCATCAATGTTGGTAGATTGAGCTTCCTATAAGTCTCGATTCTCTGTTGATTGCACTTGAAATCCAAGGTGCTCAAGTAGCTTTTTCCTATCATTTCCTTCATCTTCAAACATGACTCTTAGGAAATTACGTGTCTCCCTCTCTTCTTCCAAACTAAATCAATGTAGAAACCAAAAATTTGCAAGTGAAGCAATACAAATCAATGTAAATTGTTATTAATCCCATTCAAAAAGTATCCAAAAATAACTAGCTGTTAATCCTGAGACTTCTTATCGCACAAATCTCAATGATGATTTTTCACCATCTGCTATTGTAGCTTCAAACTCTGTTGAACAAAGCACCAAACTGTCCTTGATAACAAGATTGTGTATATATACCTTTGAAAATAGCAGAAAATAAAGACCATATATCATCTTAATGACATGTACCAAAGAATAAATTGTACTCTACCTCAAAAGAGCCAACAACACTTTGTGATGCTGTACCGGGTTGAAATGAAGCAAGATTTCCTCCAAATCCAAAACTGACACCAACTGGTCTCTTCAACTACTTAGGAGCTTTCAATAGTGGGATTTGCAAGATCCACATTAATCTAGATAAGCATATGGACTTATATATTAAGACTCAAAAGTCAAATATCACAAAAACAAGTAAACAACTAAAGACTCAAATCTTATCAACAGGGGCACTTTCAAGTTTTACTTTCATAACACAGGCAATGCAGAAGAAAGAAAAATAGAAAGAATCTCAAAGGGATATGAAAGTACAAGTTACATGAGTAATAACCATGAAAACAAATCGAAAAAAATAGTTGTATTAGCTGAACTCAAAAAAAAATTATAAGTCAGAGATGACAAACCTTTAAATGCTATTTATCTAGTGGTTTACATAACTTGTCTATATTTATAAGTTAGAAAACTTGTATAAGTTATAATTGTTGGCATGGGAATGAAATTGGATTATTGTTGATGTTTGTTATTCTCATGGACAGGTATTGAAGCACTTGCATGGGCGATAAATCTTGTTTGGATAGGACCTAGAGACTTTTGAAAAGGAGGGCAAGGAATTCAAAGTTTTTTGCAACGAATTTGAAGTCAACAAGGCCCTCTAAACTGAATTAAGAGGTAATTCGAAAGCCTCATTGCCGAAAGTAAGCTGATAGGAAACATAGGAATATTCTATTCTCAGTAGGTAAACTTCAAATGAATGTAAGATATATCTCAGAGCAATGACTCATTATATCCTCTTCTTTCTGTTATGGTCTGTACTAAAAGTGACTACTTTCAACAATGTTTTGGCATCTCTATTTTTAGATTTATGTTTTTTTCTCTAAATCAGAAACTAAATTAATATAGGAATGCACAATATTATAGATGGATGAGAATCAAAGGTTGACTATGGATCAATATCATGCATATGATGAGAGAGTAGTTGATGAGAGGGACATTGAAAAATAGCCATGTCCATGTAAAAATTGTCTTGGTGGAAAGGTGAAAAAAAGAAATATGATTTATCGATAAGATATGGGCATAGTGGTATAATCCCTTGGGATTAAAATTATTATGAAGATATGATAGAATATTAGACTGTGAGAGATGAAGAGGCAACAAACATAGATGAAGTGGCACCAAACATAGATGAAGATGCATAAATGTTTGATGAAGGGTTTGGAGTTGATAGAATGTTGAATGAGGGTATAAATGATGATTGGTCCAAGTAAATTGATGATGATTTAAAGCCTGTGTATGCTAATTGCAAGTTAATTCATTTGACAACAATCCTTCAAATTCTTAACTTGCAAGTGGTGCATGGTTGGAAAAATGAGAGTGTAGATCAGTTATTGGCATTATTATGTTCATTGTTACCAGCTGACTCCACATTTCCAGGAAAACAAAGTCAATGTAAAAATAAAATCAATAAGCTCGGCTTGGGGTATGAAAACATCCACACATGTGTGAATGGTTGTGTATTATTTCAAAAAAATCTTGTAAATGAGAGTGAATGTTTGAAATGTCATGAACTAAGGTATAGGCAAGGGTTGAAATCAGTTGTGGTTCCTAGAAAGGTTCTTTGCCACTTTTTGATAATCCCACGATTACTCCAAATGTATAGGTGTAGAGACATTGCTGAACTTATGTAGTGGCATGCCCAAAATAAGAGCACTGATGGAAAACAACGACGTATGCCTGATTCTAAGATGTGGATGGAATTTGATAACAAATAGCCCTATTTTTGTCAAGATCCTCATAATATAAGGTTGGGTTTGGCTCTAGATGGGGTGAACCCATTCTCAGATCAAAGTTCTAAATGGTCAACTTGGCTAGCATTTCTAATAAATTATAAATTCCCTTAATGGTTAGCAACTAAACCATTTTTCTTAACGTTATCATTGATTATACCAGGAAAGAAAAGTGTGACTTTGAATACAATAGATGCTTATCTAGAGACATTATATGATGAGCTAATTGAATTGTGGAAAGGAATTGAAGCAATTCAATATTCAAGGGATGGTCATTAAATCAAATTCACTTTAAGAGCTTCCTTATTGTTTACAATTCATGATCTTCCTGCATATGGCACGTTGTCTAGTTTCTCTATTCATGGATACCATGGATGTCCTGCTTGCAACTTTAAGGATTTGGTGAGGCACTCAATAAGTTTTCATAAGTGTATTTATTGTGGACATCATGCTTACCTTAAAATAGATCATCCATATTGTTGAAAAAAAACACGTTTCAGTGGTCAAGAAGAGAATCGTGAAGCGCCATTGCTAATAACAAGTGATTATATTGTTGAGAATGGACAAAAAAGAATGTCATTTATTAAAAATGATGGGATTGTTGGCAGTAGTTATGATCCATGTAATGAAAGAAGTGTAAAACGGTTGTGCATATTGTATAAGTTGCCATACTTTAAGGATATAACCATTAGGCATACTGTTGAACTTATGCATACTATAAAAAATATAGCTTATGCTATTATAGAAACTCTTTTTGGTGCTCTTGATACTATTTCATCATGTGAAGAATTTCGAGAAATAAAGATTTGTCAAAATCTTTGGGTTGAAAAATATGATAATGAAAAATATAGAAACCTAGTGCTCCTTATGTCTGGACAAAGGAACAACGTGCACAATTCTTACAGCTGATGTCTCAGACTCGCTTTCCCACTGGATATGTAAGTAGAAGCATCAGAAGCCAAACTAACATTAATAGCTTAAGAGGCCTCAAGACCCATGACTATTATGTATTTTACCTATTGTGGTAAACATATCAAGTTTGGAAAAGGGGTCAAGATTGGAAATTATAAGGTTGGGCCTAATATTAAAGAGAATGAGTTTACATGTATTAGATCCTTCGAAATTTGATAGTTTGAGGGAGGAGGTTGTTGAAGTCCTTTGTCTATTGGAATGAGAATTTCCACCAACAATCTTTAACATTTCTATGCATCTTTTGATACATCTAGAGTATGAACTAGAGCATTGTGGCCCAGTAAGAATGAGATGGATGTATCCTATAGAATGATATATGAAGGTTTTGAAAAAAAATGTCCGTACTAGGGAAAAACCAGAAGGTAGCATGTCTGAGGGATATTCAATGCAAGAGGCCATGGGATTTTGCACAGAATATATGAAGGATTTTAAAAATGTCAATCGATGTGTATGGGATGATGACGAAGATGAGAGATTTGCAGGTGAAGTATTAGAAGGAAAGGGATGTCACTTCAAGCTATCATATCAAGAAAGAAGTGCAATACATGCCTTTATTCTTCAAAACACATCTTCGTTCGATAAGTGGCACGGGTAAAAAAAATATTACACAATAATTAATTTACTCAATTGTATTTACACATTTATATTATTAATCTTACTATTTTTAAGTCATTATTCTATATAGAAAATATTAAGAATAGAATCAAACTTGGATGCAACATCGACCTCAAAGGCGCATACGTCATGATTTGATTGGAGGTGATTCTTTTCCAAATTTTGAAGAATGGATTGATAATGCAATTAGTGATGCAAAAGGTCAAGATATACCAAAAAAGGAAAGTGAGCTTTCACGACCTCCACATTTATGGGCTATGCATTTTAGTGGAATGTGGGCCTATGGTAGTCATTTAAGAGTGGAAGAAAAAGACAAAGGAAAGACAAATTGTGATTGTGTTGTTAGTGCTGAATTTCTTCATGAAATTGAGAATAAATTTTATGTTGGATTCATCCAAGAAATTATTCAAGTGGATTTTGGTGAAAATAGTCCTATATTATTAAAATGTAAGTGGATCCGACCATCCAAAGTACAATTTGATGAGTATGGATTTGTACGTGCAAATACACGACAATTTTTATCAAAGACAGATGAGTCGTATGTTTCCCCTCTTCAAATTAACCAATAATTTCTAATTGATGATGTAAGAAGCCCAAGTTGGTAATATGTCATTCAAACAGAGTCTCGTTCAAGATGAAAATTCATGGAAGTTGTTGATGTAATGCCTGATGAGCAATACGTTAATTTACAAGAAACATTCGAAGAAGTGGATGAAGACAATGGGGGGTTGTTTGAAGAAGAGATTTTGATTACCAATGAAGAAATTGGGAGAGATAATGTATTGCATGTCACAAATGAGGATGAGGAAGAAAATAAAGTAGATGCAGACACGAGTGATCAGGATTCTGATCTTGCTAGAAATGCAGATGATTATTGATGAGCCCCATTTTATGACCTTTTATGTAAGACTTTTATGTTTTTTTAAGACTGATTTATGTTTTAAGGACATGAACCTTCAGACTAATACCTGTTTCAAAGCTTTAATGTTGAACAAAGTTGCTATATGAATGCAATATGGATATGTTTTCATATAAAAGTGAGGATGCAATATGAATATGTTTTCATATATAAATGTTGTATGCAATATGAATGCAATATGAATATGTATACCATCATTGCTTTACTTTGACAATGATCTTCTCTTGACAACTCCTCTAGACTATTTGCTTCTTTTATATATGTTCTTTATCACTATCATTGTTCTAGCATCCTTTATAAAATCCATCATTGAAGCATTTTTAAACATTGTTTCTATGTTTTATTTTACACTTTTTTATTAAAATAGCATTGTCTTCCCTACATATGGCATTATCTTTAGCCCTATTTTATAATATTATTGTATACCATTGCCTTGTGAACTTCTTTAACACTTCCAAATTACTGTAAAATATTGAAAGGGTTTTAATTCTCTAAAAGAAGCCAATTAATCACATCACAAAAGAACAAAAAATGTGTTTTGATAAATTGAAAATATCCTTGATATATCAACTTAAATAATAAGGAAATATTATGCTGGATACAACCATATAACTGAATATATTTAACAAACAATTGATACCAATATGAAGCCACAGACTCAAATTTCTTTCATTGATCTCCTCAAATCATACTTGCAACATAGTCTTTTGAAATGTAAACATCATAGAAGTTTTTTACTGTCTATCTATCCCAATTCACCTATCCCTTTTGTCACTATGCAATAGATTTATATATATCAAAACTTTGAAGGGACTCACCCCTTCATGAAATATCTTTTGATAATGACAAAAACTAACAATGATTAAACATAAATAATTAGGCTCTAGTTAGCCATAAGTGAACTTTTGATAGATGGTCCAGATAATCTTATCTTTTGTGAGTATCAACATCTCCTAACACATTCTTGACTGCTATCTCCATGTTCACTATTTTCTCATTTTGCTCACATGCTTCATCCAATGTTGAGTCTTTACCTGTAGTCACTTCCAAAGTCTTTTGTAGTATCAACTCGCATTCTTCAATCCATTTAGTCTTTTCTTTTGTTTTTCCATCATTTTCAAACAGTGTTGGTATTCCTTCATTTATGACATCAATTAATCCTTTTGCATCTCCTTGAAGTTCCTCAGAGTAATCTTTGTGCTTTCTTATGATTTCCTTAGCAGTACTGATAGCCTGATTATCAAGAGTATCTCTCTTCTATATTTCTTAAAATTTCTCTTGGATTCTGTCACTAATTCTTTTATGCTCTTGCTCTGCAACATAATTGTTTGAGTGAGTTCCCCAGAGTTTGCTCAGCCAAACCATCAAGTTAGCCCGTCTTTTTCTAATCACTACAAAAAGTGTATCAAATTTTCCTTGAGAATATACATTTGATCCTTCTCACTTGTCCTTTGTTTGAGAGCTTTCTCCTTGAGTTAGAAACCTAGTGGATCCTTTCAATGTGCTTTCAATCATATCCTTCAGGCGATCATTTTCCCTAAGTATCCTTTCATTGTTTATTTTATACATTTCCTTTTCTTTGATCAATGTTTGGATCTGGGTTTTATTTAGCTTGGCAACATTGATGCCAATCTCAGCTATAGCCACATGACCAACTTCTCCAACTTTTAGTGTCAGGACATGTCCAAAAGCCTTTTTCAGTGTCAATAATAATAGACTTCTTATGTGGTGGATACAGGGCCTAGATCATAAGGGAACCTTCATCAGGGTTATACTTTGATCCTGTATACACTTCTGTCACTCCTTTAGGGCTAAGCTTATGTGTAACATTGATATCCTTCAAGAAACTGTCAAAAACAAGGGTAGAGTTTAGATCCAATCCTGGGAAAATCATGACACCTAAATCTTCTAACAATTTTCTCCCTCTCTGGGGTCATATCTTTCATTTCCTTTTCCACACTTAGCTTCAAATTATTCAATAATTGATCCTCATTATTTGGTGTTACATTTTAAATAGATTATCTTATTGATTTTCCCTTCTGATTGTACAAGAAGGCTCTGAATTATTGAGATTTCACAAACTCATCATCTGCTACAAAGGATCTATAAGCCATTTGCCTCGAATCTATATCCAAACCCTCTTCAATTTATGGTTCTCTAGGAGGAAGCTTATAATCCTTAGTTTAAAATTTGGAGATTTTATCAGTTGGACCTTGAGACCCCTCATCACCAGGTGACTCCTCACCAGAAGATAAAAACTCCACGTCTTGTATCTCTTTTATTTTTTGTTCTACTCCCTTGTTATATTCATCAACAACCCTCTGAGCTTCATTGAAATCCAAATTTATGATAAAATCATCATACTGATAAGGTATATGATTATACCCACCTAAGTTCATCTTTTTCTTAGCAAAGTCAATGTATCCCTTCGGATCAAACCCTTTTCGTGGTGGAGCTTTCTTCAAATTAAAATGCAATAACTTATCCACAATCAAATCATACCTTTCCTTTGACAATATAGTGAAATCTCCAAAACACAAAGTTCTTGGCATGAATGCCTATTTTCCGAAGGAACTAAAATTCATTACACTTGAGAAATCCATTTGCCTAACAATTTCCAAGTAGGCAATTCTATCAAGAACTATTTTAGGCAAGATGAATGGTGTATCTTCAAAAAAATACCAATCTCCCCAGTTGTGGCCAATAGGTCCATTGAAATATTTGGGTCTGAGGAACCTCTTAATCTCTTTAGACAATGCATAGTCACAAGGATGATTAAAGAATCTATACAATGGTTTAACAAATTATTCTTCAAAATGCACAAAAATTGAATTGGAAAACCTGCTATCCCAAATAGTAGTCCGTAACTGAATTGGTAAAAATTTACCCTCCCTATCAAACTGTGTAATCCTTAGCTCTTCTGGCCACATTCTCAATTCTTGTCCATAATACAATATTATATGCATAAAAATAGAATATTGCTTGAAATGTAAAATAGGGGTTCCATTCTTTATTTCCATTAGCCCTGAATCAATTCCTTTGAATATGTATGAAGCATAATCAAAGGTTCTGGCATTGTAATACTGAACATCAACTACAATTATCATTGGTACAATTGACATAAGCTCAGGAGCTTCCATCCCTAACACCTGACATACTGATAAGTATGTATATTTCACATAGGGCTCGAATAAGTCTACATGAAATGGAGGCCCGTCATTGTCATCCAGTGGAACCAGATTTCCATCCCTTTTAGGTCTATGCAACGATAATCTCCACCCCCTATAGGTGGTATCCATTCTCCAAAATTATTTCTCCAAATTCTCATGAACAATAGCTTCGTCGCATGTGCCTTCTAGGTTAAAAACTTTACAAATTGCAACTTCTGACACATGTATGATAGGTTTACCCAATGAATTGCAGATAGCTTTGAGTTTTGGATCATAATGGGAAGCTAAGAGTTTTATTAATTCCACATCCACAAATATGTTTGGGACAACCAATTTCCTCAGGTTGAATTTCCAGGGATTGCATATTGGCTGGAACCTATCCCTCTGACGATAGTGAAACATAAATAGTTCATATCCCTGAATTGAAGTCCACACAACCCCTATGTGTTTGGATTTATACTCAAATTTATCCACATCTACCCTAAGTTGTGCAGAACATCGGGCTTTAGGTCTCGAGCTAGGTAGTTGCTCAATAAGATCTTGATTCAATATCCTTTTAGCTATTTGTGATTCATCCCTAGTCTCAATCTTTTGCTTTTTTCCCTTAGGATGACTACCCTCACCCTGATTTTTTCTACCTTTTGGTTTTCCAGAGCTCAAACCCTCCATTTTATTTTCTCAAATTGACAGAATTGAAAATACAATTGTAGAGAATTCACAAGCTTACTTGAAAATCTCATGCTGCACAAAATTCTCTAGCTTTTGTCCATTCTCCCATTCATTTTTATACCAACCCTACAAATTCTCCTCAATTATTCTTGTTTCACTTAGAGAATTATCTATACAATGTGTATCTGTGTGGCCATTAATGTCCAACTTTGAACACGAGTGTAGCAGATTTTTCAAATTTCTCACTGTCAGACTGAATGATTATATCAACAAGAACTATTTAAAATCTGGCCGATCTATGAGTTTGAATCAAGTAGAGTGTTCATTAGACACCTTATATGGTTGGGGAGACCAAATATCATTCTTACCGATGTTAAATAGTTCATCTTTTGATTCATATCACCTTCAGAAAGAGATTTATTAAGTCACTTAGATATCAAAATTGTTGCCAAGTGTTACTCTGACGAGCTTTGATCCATTCGTATTACCATCGACAAGAGAATAAGTATCGCTGAAAGATCTAAAAGTTACTCCGATGTTATAAGTCTCCCTGATGTATCATTTTCCTCCTTAAGATGAATTGACAAGACTCTCTCTGATATTACTTTCATTGGTGTAACATATGGAATTGGGAAAACATTTGAAATTCATTCCGATAGCACATGTCTCCCCGACATGTTTCTTTTTTCTTTCTCGGTGAAAGAGAGTGAATGTCTTACCGATGAAAGTCCATCGACATGACATGTATACTCAGGCTGACTTGAGGATCTCACTCTGATGGTATTGTTCTTGCTGATAACCTTTTCATTGGTGAATAGTAGGCTTTGTCTTCCCGAATATGTATCCTCCTCAATTGTTGATCAATGTGACAATGTTGACCTTTCGCCGATATGCTTGAAATTCTAGAAGTATCGCTGAAAGATCTTAAAGTTACTCTAACATTATAAGTCTCCCCGATGTATTGTCTTCCTCCTTTAGATGAATTGACAAGACTCTCTCTGATATTAATTTCATCAGTGGAACATAAGGAATCGAGAAGATATTTGAAACTCATTCTGATAGCATATGTCTCCCCAACATGTTTCTTTTTGCTTCATTGGTGAAACAATAGGATTTGTCTTCCCGAATATGTATCCTCCTTAGTTGTTGATCATTGTGACAATGTTGACCTTTCACCGATATGCCAGAAATGCCTGAATTCAAAGGCTATAACTTATGGGTCGGAGAGACATGGACATAGTCATGCCGATATGGATTATTTATTCAGAGGCTCATACTCAATGATGATCAGAGGGATTTTGGTGTGTCAAAAGGTCAAATATGATGGGATCACTAGTGGATATGATATGTAAAGAGGATTATAACAATTTTCCACTCAAGATGTGGCTACCTTGTGGAGTTTACGAATATAAGCTACTATAAAATTTTGAAAATTTTATAGTCCCAACACATTACATGCTTCTCACATCCTTTGTTGTCTTCACATTCTTTTTAACAATGATATCACTATTATCAACATTTGTGCTTCTGACTTTATGCACTAGAAATCACTGTCTCATATGTATCTTTATATACTGTAAGGTCATTGCTTTTTTTTTCTTTGATCAAATGTTCTTCACTGTTTTGCATATATCTTGAAGTTCACTATTTTTTGACTACTTAGTCCTCAAATCATGGCATTCCTCGCTTGTAACTCATTGTCCACTCCAACATATCTATTTTTTTTCATGAAATTTACCCCTTCATGAATGTATCTGGATGTTATGAACAAATTATTACATAACAAAACAACATAAGTAAGAATCACCAAATACCATAGACATTTCTTAGTGATGGTGCTATCACCTAAGCAAAGCATTAGTTTAGTTGTACAAAATGGTCGCCATGCTACAAGTTCATGTCTAGTTAAAATATGGTAATACAATTTTTTTTATTGAACCATGAATGAAAACATTATTGCTAAAGATTTGATGGATTGATTCAAATACATCGCTAAGTTTTTTATGCAATTGGCATTTCTATAGGGCCATTATTTAATATCCATTGACTGAAATACCAACAACATCTAATGATTGTTTTTGTTTACAGTGCTTTAGACTTCATACGCATTTTAATGACTGTTCATTAAAACCGAGACCTCATAAAATTGTATTTATGCAATTTATGTTACAGTTAACTATCTCTATATCGAGTTGCTAGTTTATACATTTTTTTTTTTGGACATTAGGAAATGAAGAAAAAGAATGAAAGGTGAAAATTAGATGATAGTGATCACAATGTTGAAATTCCAGTGATAGATTGTGAGTGCTTTCGTGAAGAACGTGTGGCCAAGAATAATGAATATTTATCCTGTCTTGGTTTTCCAAACAGGCAAGTTGTAAATCCACTAAGTAGTAAATTATTTGTTTAATATTGTTTAATGAAATTTTATAGGCAAGATCTTTATGTATATAAGACATGATATGATTTTTTTTTTGTTTTACAGGAAAGAAAAACAAAGCAGAGAAAATGTAGAGAAAAAACAAAAAGAAAGTAAAGGTACAGTGTTGTCAGCTCATAGAATCCAACACTTTCATAATTCAACAAATGAAGTTGGTGAAAAAAATAGTTGTGATGATGTGAAATATGCGGAGACCACTACTGATCTACCTACTCATGCCACACATTATGTGGCCAAGGAGCATGAAGTTCCACTTAATCAAAGTCATGAAGAGAGTCTACTTGCATCCGATGTGCTTGAGAGTGCACCTATCACATCTACAACTTTTGAAGGAATTAGTGGATTAGCCAGAAATATTTGTAGTGGTGAAATAGAAGATGTGCCTTCTTATCTTAAAAGACAAATATTGAGTCAATATTTATATAGATCTACAAAGAGGAATGCAAAAGAAAGAATATTAGAAGGGAAGAAGCCATTCTTGGTTAAGGTATCAAGAGATGGTCAATTCATTGGGAAAAATGTTGCAAGGTAGGCCTCCGAGTTGGGCATAAGATGTAGGGCCCATTTGGATGTCTGCAAATCAAATTTTGCAGAGCAAGATCCACGAAATGTGGAATATGTTATACAAAAAAGGGAAAATTCCTTTGACACCGTTGGTGGAAAAATCTCTAGAAAATATTACAAGAACAAGATGAGATTTCTGATGAATAATTTTAGATACAATTGTAGAAAAACAATCATGGAGGGAAAAGAGATGTTTGAAAACACTCTATCTCCCAAAGAGTGGGAGGCATTGAAAGAAAGTATGCATTTTGAAGAATATTTGACAAAGAGTAATAGAGGCAAGAGAGCAAGAGATAATTTGAGGACTGAATATATATTTGTCTGAGGCGGGTTGTAGGCCAAAATGGAAAAATGTGGAGTAAGTGTATGGATTTTTGGTTCAATTTACATTGTGTTATTTATTTTAATTTTTTATTGAACTGACTATATGTTGAAATTGACATTGTATTTTAGGTGGAAAAAAATAATAGTGAAGCAAGTGTAGAAGATGTTTTCAATTATATGGTAGCACTAGATCGTACTAAATCTAATGCTAGTATCATGAGGAAATCTAGTTCGTCAATAGAGATTTCACAGTGATCTATTGAACACCCAGTAAGAGCCTCTCCAAATCACGTCAACTCAAATGAAGAGTACCAACATATAATGTGTTGCTTAAATGGTCTCAGTGACAAAGTTTCATAGTTGGTTTGTACGGACTGTACATGCTCATAAATGTTTTGAATTCCATTATTTAGTGTAGCATATTGTGTTATCTTTAAAATGAACTCCTTTTGAGAGTCTAACTCCATTTTTTGTAAAAGATCTCCTTGGTTTTCTAGAATTGCCTGTGTGAGGGCAGCAAAGGCTCTGTTTGGGAACTTAATGATGTAAATTTCCATTACATCTACTATTTTCACCCATGTATCAATGGAATGGAATAATAAAGTGTTATTATAGGTTTTCTTTTGGTTTGAGTGTAGGGAATGTAAGTTGGAGTGTAACCCCAAGGTCTTAAAAGGGTGTTTTCATGGTGAAAAGGAGGGTGCAGACCTATAGAGTGGTGGTGCAACATTTCCAAAGGGCATGTGAGAGTTTCTAAAGCTTGAGGGGGTCTAACTTAAAGTGTATTAGTAGTTGGTGTTTCTTGGAGGGGTTGGCAATATGAATTTTCAATAAGGGTGCTTTAAACCCTAGGTTCCTAGGCTACAAGGAGGGTTTTTGAGTAGGGGATCAAATTAAGTTTTGGGGGTCCTAAGACCTGGTGGATCCTTTGTTTTGAAGCATAAATCAACACTGTTTCAATTTTTTTTGGTTTGGGGTTGAAATCTTGGAGGGGTTCCTTTGTAATTTGACCTATTTGGAGGCCTAAATCGGTGGAAAAGTTAGTTTTCTCAAATTTGTTCCAAAGAAGTCATATGAGGAGCTAATATATGTTTTGTAACTCTGTAATGGGTGTATGAATCATCCATTTTTTTGGTAAGTGTTTTGGGAAGATATTGGGAAAAGTGCCTAAACTTAGATTAGGAGTGCTACTAGGGCAGGCTTAAGCAAATGTTGAAAAATTGAAGAGTTAAAGTGCTTTGTCTTTGAATATTTTTTGGTGATCAGTAATCTGAGTTCATTTTAAAGATAACACAATATAATACACTAAATAATGAAATTTAGAACATTTATGAGCCTTTACAATCTGTATAGAAGAAGAAAATCTAGAGAGAACAAAGAAAACATAGAGAAAACGTTATCTTTTTATCTTTTTATTGACACTCCACACAGAAGAAGAAAATATTGAGTCTCTATGACATGATGTTGGACATCCTCCATGTTATGCTTCTTCAATTTATCAATTTCATTTTTCATTTGTTGTATCCGTGGATCCTTTGCTTGGATAGGTGGGTGATAGCCAATCTCCTCTCACTCTGGCAGCTTGCTGCCATTGCTTCTTTAGCTTTACATTTTCAATAAACAATTTATTCACCTCATCATTTGATAATTTCAATCTTTTCTCATATTCATTAATCTTCTTTCCCATGTTTTCTACTACATCCTTGGTGAACATTGCAGAATGCATAGTCATAGTGGTAGCTTCTATAGGAGTTGTGTCTCTCATTTTTTTAACCATAGCTGACCCTCTCAATTCCTATTATATATCCAAAAGTTGAGGCTTCCTTGTATTCTTCTGCTTTGTCCATAGAGCAAGTGTTTGGGTAGTAGGATTTGATAAAATATTTAGAGAATTCTTGGTCTCAACACATAGCTTGTTCGAAAGCACCTATTTTAGGCTTTTAGCCATAGCAACAAGGCAATGAACTACTTGATAAAATGATTTGATAGACATGTATGAAAAATGTATTAGCATAGACAAGGCAATGAACTCTTTGAAAAACTGCCTAAAAGAAATGAGGTCTCATGGTGATGGAATTCCATGACAATCAAAAGCACATGGCATTCCATCACCATGAGACCTCATTTCTTTTTGGAATTTTTTCAAAGAGTTTACCGCTTTGTCTATGCTATTGCTTACTATTATGATTTTGATATATTTTTTCCAAGCATCCATAGCTTGTTTGAAAGCACTTGTTTTAGGTTTTTAGCCATAGCAACAAGGCAATGAACCATTTGACAAAATGCTTTGGTAGACATGTATGAAAAATGTGGTAGCTTAGACAAGGCAGTGAACTGTTTGAAAAAATGCCTCAAAGAAATGTGGTCTCATAGAATTATGTTCTTTTCTGCTATGGATCACAAAGCAATAAGAAAACTCTTGAAATTTTGTTCTTTTCTCATAATTTTTTGATTATTTGCAGTTCCAAGCTTCTGCACTTTCCCGTACAAGGTTTCCTTGTTCTCTTTTGCATTGAATTAGGTGGCTAGGTGAGTTAACTTCAATTTTTTTTTGATTTGGTGGATTCTTGAAGAATTTTGTGCATTTTGTAGTCAAATTGCTGAAACAGGTCTCTAAAGATAGAGTTGAGGGTTTGTGAGTCTACAAAAATGGATTTTCACCCATTCCACCTATTGTGACTTTTATGCTTGGAAAGGCTCTGTTGACTATTTTTTACATGAATTGCTCATTTGGATATATATTTTTTCTTGATGGTTAAACTACATGCAGAGCAATTTTATCAAAGCAACACGAAAACAACAATGCCTTGATGTCAATCATAGTTGTGTTGAAGTTGAGGTAATTTAATAGTTGTTGTGGAAAGACAATTATAGCTTTTTCATTATTTACTTGACTTACATTAACTTTGCATGATGATTAAACCACATGCAGGGCAATTATATGAAAGCAGAAAAAAAAGGAAAAGACCCTATCAATAGAGCTCTCGAAAAAGTTGCACAACTTGAGGACAATGTTGATAGTGATTATGCTGAATTTGAGGAGTATATGCATGATATTGATAGTACTACTGGTGCTGAACTTGAGGTGAGTGCTACGAAATGTTACTTTTCCTTGATTCTGAAACCCTTCATGTATTAATGATTGTTATGATCCCAAACAGTGAACAAGCTTATAGAATAGTGAATAGACAACTAAAACATTGAATGTAACCTATAGAACAATCATTTGACCTAATTTGTCACTTTTCAGTGGGGATTACTGGCACTTCAATACTTTATGATGCTTGATTGTGTTTTAGGGCATTGTAATTGACCTTGTCAACATCTTGAACTTAGCTTGCTGCTTCTTTCATTGAATGATAATTTCTGTTCTTTCCTTCATGGATATGTTGTTAACTCTTCATTATGGTTGTTGTTGTAGTGATTATGCTGAATTTGAGGAGTATATGCATGATATTGATAGTACTACTGGTGCTGAACTTGAGGTGAGTGCTACGAAAAGTTACTTTTCCTTGATTCTGAAACCCTTCATGTATTAATGATTGTTATGATCCCAAACAGTGAACAAGCTTATAGAATAGTGAATAGACAACTAAAACATTGAATGTAACCTGTAGAACAATCATTTGACCTAATTTGTCACTTTTCAGTGGGGATTACTGGCACTTCAATACTTTATGATGCTTGATTGTGTTTTAGGGCATTGTAATTGACCTTGTCAACATCTTGAACTTAGCTTCCTGCTTCTTTCATTGGATGATAATTTCTGTTCTTTCCTTCATGGATATGTTGTTAACTCTTCATTATGGCTGTTGTTATTAAAAAAAGTTTCTTTTGATATTCTTTCCGCTTTCTCTTAATGTCTTCTTTCTGTTTAGTAATGATATTTATTGCTCGATCCATTAAACTTGTTGTTACAACCATAAAACTTGCTGCCATTTCACTAAACTCACTGCTACTACTACTTGTTCATTGGAAATAATTCCTTACTTCTTTTTGCATACTCTTACACTATTTTATAATAGTGAAAGGCTCTTTCTCTATTATTTATGTGACCTCTACATCCAACCTTATTTGTTAGTCCGTTACTGTTGCTATGAAAGCCACAATGAAAGACTACATTGTTTCCTCAATGACTGCTCTTAATGGCTGTCACATGTTGCCTTGATACATTTTGTTCTGTGTTCTTATTTTATATGTCATCATTGATAGGGTTATGTTGACTGCATGGGGTTATGTTTTAGAGATTTAATGCCACTATTTTTGTACATCCCAATGTATTTCACCTTCACCTTGTAGTAGTAGTAGTAGTGCTCTCATATTGCATTCTTTGTTTTTGTGCATTAGCTACCTTTTTTATGTGTAATAGTACTTTCATAACCTTATGTGTCTGGTATGTGTGCATGGTAATGTAGTGTTTATATTTGAGGCCTTTATATTTGATTAGCATGAAGCTAATAGTAACATTGTAAGCACTACGATGAGTGTTGGTTTTTTAGTAAATTAGATTGATCATTGCAATTATTTTTGAAATTTCCCTTTTACAATTATTTGAATACACACATGCAAGTACTATTTAAGTAAGTAATGGTTGTTTTATTATGTAAACAAGGGTAATCATTACCTATCTAATATAATGTGTTATTTTTTTTCTTTTTGTAGAAATATATTGATAAACTCAAAGAAGGGGATAAAGTTAGGGTGTTGGATCCATTTGATGGTGATGTTGTGGGCATTGGGTGGATTCAATCCCTATATATTGTATAATGGAGTCAACTTGAAAGGAACAGGAGATGCAAATATAAACATTTTAAAGGTCACAAGTAACATACCCCTTGTTTATGAAGACAAAATAGATGGAGTTGTTCGTCTAAAAGAGAAAGAGGGAACCTTCACACGGCGGCCACTAAAATATTTGCAAAAAATGACATAGTTGAACATGTTTATCATGTACTAGTTAATGTAATTAGAAATCTTGGCTCACTGATTTATGCATTATTTTGAATGTGTTGTTTAGGGATCTTAATTATCATGTTGTATTTGAAAGAGTTGGAAAATCTTAGACAACTTTGAAATTTTTCATTATATTTACATATATACTCTTAGACAGCTTTGACATCTTGTAACTTGATATATATATATATATTTGCATTAAATTTTTTTTATTGCAGATTACCTTTATTTATCATGATGATGTTGAATCAATCTTTTAATTCTAGCATGTTGTAGCTTGTTTGTATATGTAATATTTTTATTTACTTTTATGTTTGAGTTCAAGTTTAATATTATGTTAGTTTTGCATTATAAAATTTATAGTATTTAATAAATTATTCATTTCATGACTATATTTACTACCAATTAATGGAAACCACTAAATAAAAATGACTAAAGTAATGACTAAAGTAATGACTAAATTAATGACTAAATATATGACTAAATTAATGACTAAATATATGACTAAATATATGATTAAATTAATGACTAAATATATGACTAAAGTAATGACTACCATGACTAAATAAATGACCAGTTAACAACAATCAATGACTAAATTAATGAATAAATATATGACTAAATTAGTATCTAAATATATGACTAAATAAATGACTAAATTAATGACTAAATCAATGACCAAACCAATGACCAAATTAATGACTAAAATTGTTTAGTCATAAATTTAGTGGTGTTATAAATGACTACAAATAAACCACTAATAGTCATGTGACTAAAGTTAGTCATTTATATACAAATTTTAGTAGTTTATTCAATCATATATTTATGTTTGTGTACTATTGTGCAATCAAAACATATGTCGTACATGTATATAGATCATGAAAAATTACACTGTGAAGAGAAAATCGTGGAATCGTAGGGTGCTCACAAGCGAGTGATGCAGTTCTGTTCCCTTCACCAATATAGTGTCACATAAAAACTAATGAAACTAAAACATCAAATAACTATAGATGAACACATATCAACATCAACTCACATAATCAACTATGGTAGCCAGAGAGCATGTCATAATAAGTAATAATCAATATAGTGTACCACCAAATCTCAATATAAAAACCATCATTGCTATAATGTCATCAATCAAATAACAACATCATAGTATCATAGTCTATCAAAATAAAAGCACTTTCTAAAAACATAAGAAAATTAGAGGGGTGCTACATCCTCCCCCTAGGATCAGGCTTACTCTTGGAAGCCTGCGAACAAGTAGGGATAGAGCTCTCTCATCCTGGTCACATCCTCCTAGGTAGCCAATGTATCATATATCGGATCCCACTGGACCCTAACCTGCTCAATATATCGACCCTTGAGGAAAAGTCTCCTATGCTTCGTGATGACCACGGGCTCCAAAGCCAGCTGCCCATCCTCTACCTATAAGGCATTCCAATCAAGAATGTGAGATATATCAGGGTGGTAAGGCCTGAGTACTAAAACATGGAATACGTCGTGTATGCGTGAGAGACTAGGTGACAAAGAAAGATGATAAGCTACTGGCCCAATCTTCTCAAGAATATTGAATGGCTTGATGAAGCGAGGTGTGAGCTTAGAGCCCTTTCCTTATTGGATTGGAATCTTTCACGAATGCACTCACAAAAAGACTCGGTCATCTACTGCAAACTGATAGTCCACTTGATGTGCATCTACATACTTTTTTTTCCTATCATGTGCAACTACCCAAATGTTCCCTAATTTGGATCACCTGCTACTCCATGTCCTGAAGCATTTCGAGACCCAATAGAACTCTATCCTCTAATCAGTCCCAACTCAAAGGAGTCGTACACAGTTGTCCATACAATGCCCAAAAAGGAGGAATATCAATCAAACTATGATAGTTGTTATTATATGTAAAATCCACTAAATGGAGATAGTCCTCCCATCGTGTCTTTTTTTTCATAACATACATGTGTAATATATCCTCAAAGATCTAGTTGATCCTCTCGGTCTATCCATCCATCTTAGGGTGATACGCTGAACTAAAGTTCAATTGCATCCCCATGGCATGCTGCAATGACATCCAAAGAGCTGAGGTGAACACATGATCCCTGTCAGAAATGATCCGACGAGGAATACCGTGCAACCTAACAATATATCCCATGAACACTCTAGAAATGGACAAAGCATTATAGGTTGAACGAACAAGCAAGAAGTGTTCTACCTTCGTCAACCTATCCATCGTCACCATAATGGCATCATGTCGTCACGAAGAGTTAGGTAACCCAATAATGAAATCCAACGAGATTATATCTCATTTCCACTCTGGAACCAAATGTGGCTGCAGTCTTGCCAGATGCTAGTGTTCAACCTTCACTCGTTGATACTCCAAACACCTCAACACAGAGTCAATGATGTATCACTTCATACCTTCCCAAAAGTATATCTATCACAAATCAGCATGCATATTCTTCACTCTAGGATGAGCTGAATAGGGTGCCCGATGTGCCTCTATCATAACCAAGATATGAATATCTCCAGAAGATGGAACATAAATGCATCCCATGTGTCTCAAAAAACCATCTAACTCTAGATAATAACCTAATAATCTACCATTAGGAGTCCTACCTGTCTCTATCTCTAATCTCACCTCTTGATACCAACTATATGTAGGAAGTGTAGAAAGGATCTGACTCCTCAAATCCACACCAAGAGTCACCACTGACAATTCATGTCTTCGTCTGCTAAGAGTGTTGATAAATACATTCTCCTTCCCTTGGATGAACTTCACCTCAAATTCATACTCACAAAGGAACTCCATCCATCGCCTCTACCTAGAATTAAGATTGGGTTGTGTGAAGATGTATTGTAGGCTTTGATGATCACTATGCAACTCAAATCTATGCCCCAATAGGAATTGTCTCCACCTCATCAAAGCATGTACTACTGATACTAACTCAAGATCATGCATGGGGTAATTCAACTCATGATCCTTGAGTTTGTGAGACTCATACATAATAACTTGACCATCCTGCATCAAGACTGCTCCTAATCCCTCCAAAGATGCATTTGTATAGAAAAAAAATCTCCAATAGGATCAAATATCGCAAGAATCGGTGCATTGGTCAACCTCTCCTTCAGAGTATGAAATTTTGTCTCACACTGCTCTCACTAGACGAATCTCTTCCCTTTCCTCTAAAGAGAAGTGATAGGATATCCTATGTTTGAGAAACCTTGAACAAAGCATCTATAATAACCTACTAATCCCATGAAACTACGTATCTCTTCCACATTAGTGGGCATAGACCAATCAATGATTGCTTGGATCTTCACAGGATCCACTGCAATACCCTCTCCTAATATCATATGTCCAAGGTACTTAACCTTGGTATGAAAGAGCTCACATTTGGATAGGTTAGCACACAACTGATTGTCTCTCAAACACTACAAAACCTGCCTTAGATGCTCCTCATGCTCCTCTATTGTCCTGGAATAGATCAATATGTCATCAAGGAATACCGGTACAAATCTATCAAGATATGTGTGAAAGACTCCGTTCATCAAGCTCATGAATGCATATGGCACATTCGTCAACCCGAACGGTACCACTATAAACTCGTATTAACTGTAACGAGTGTGAAGTGCCATCTTATGAATGTTAGAATCAAATATGTGTAGCTGATGGTACCCTAACTTAAGATTGATTTTTGAAAAGACCGTAGCACCCTTAATCTAATCAAACAAATCATTGATCCTAGGTAAGGAATATCGGTTCCTGATTGTCACTTTATTCAGCTGTTGGTAGTCTATGCACAATCAGAGAGATCCATTCTTCTTCTTCACAAAAATTACTGGTGCTCCCCATGGTGAAACACTAGGGTAGATGAAACCCTTTGCTAGCAACTCCTCCAACTGCAAGAAAATCTCCTTAAGATCCTATGTAGTTATACGGTACGAAGCTCATGAAATAGGCTCAGACTCAGGCATAAGATCAATCATGAAATTGATGTCACATTGAGGTGGCATCCCTGGAATCTCACTAGGAAATACATCTGCATACTACTGAAGTATGGGGTGGCTATCAAGTGAAACCTTCTCCTCACTATCTCCCAACTCCAATTCATCTACTATCACTACAAACAACTGACAACCCTAACGTACACATCTCCTCAGTTGCATAGCCGAGATCATACTCAATGATATGGGTCTCTGAACTCCCACTGTCTTAACTTCCCTAGTAGATACATCAATGCATCGAATCGACTTGCACTGACAGTCAATAACGACTCTGTGAGCCTCTAACCAATCCATCCATAAGATGATGTCATACAACCCCAATGTTATAATGCAAAGGTTTACTATAGTGTGAAAGGATCCAATCTCCAATCTATAATAATATACTGGGGAATGCACTACAACTTTAGCACCAGAAACCAATTCAACCTGCCATCTAATGTCTTGCTTAATTGCCCTCAATCTACAATGTGCTATGACTAATGATGAAATAAATGAATCTGATGCTCATGAATCAAATAAAATGGTAACCCTGTTACCCTGTAACATACCTGAAGTCTCTACCACTATGCTCTAATGATCAGCCTAGGGGTTGTCAACCGCAAAAAATAACTGATGACCTCTACTTGCATCTCCAATAGTCGGCTCTGATGCCACTGGCCTTTGATTATAACCTGATGTGCCCCTATTGGGACACTGTCACGCTATGTGACTCTGTTGGCCACAAGAAAAATATCCTGTACCCCTGCTGAAACCTCTACCTCCAGGAGGAGCGCTTGACTACTAAATGCTACCCCTATTATAGGTAGACTATGTACTCTATGTCGACTACTCAAAATTGAAGCGTTTGACCTACCTCTAGTTTCTATCGCCCCCTGACTGATATCTGTCACCCTGTCTAGGCTATAAATTATTTTGTTTCCCTTGTGAATTCTGATGTTGACCACTCTGTGCAGGCACTTGTTGTGTCCTAGGTGGTCTAGCTCCCTGAGCCTGGCCACTATGTGAACTAGGCCTTACAGCTGAAGGACTACCAATCTGTACTCCAATATGTCCACCCAATACCATCAAAAAATTCTCCTCCACCAATTTGGCTTTCTCTACTATTATCTCCATGGTCTTGGGTTTGAAATCTCGTACAACACCACTGATCCAAGCTTTAATCCCCTAATGAAGTGTTGAACTAGCATGCCCTCATCATCACCAATACCAACATACAGTTTGATCTCATAGAATCTACGCTCATATAGTTCTATTGACATGACCATTTGTCGTAGAGCATGAAACTCGTCTCCACGACATTGTTGCCAATGGTCAGATAGGAATCTAGATCTAAATCTCTCGATGAACATATCCCAAGAAATTAAATCAATTTCAATACAGAGCTTCTGCTTCTCCAATCTCCACCAAGTAGATGCAAAGTCTCGCAAGTGCATGATAGCACATTTGGCCTTGGTGTTGCTACCGTAAGGGTGCATAGCAAAACATCAGTTCAAGTCTATCAACCATGTCGCAACCTCTAGTTCATTGCCATAACCATCAAAAGTGGGCAGACGAGCTCTAAGTAGGTCTCTCATATGAGCGACTGTGACTGCCTCTTGCTATGCTGGAACCTCTCTCCATCTAGGGGATCTCTCTCCCTCACCAATATCTATCTGATCTCTATCCTGCCTCGGCCCAAGGTGAGAAAGAGTCTCCTCTAACAATCAACGCAATTGAGTACCCTTGATCCTTGGTGGATCCTGATTTTGGTCACCGCAACCCGAATCATTCTAGGAAGCCTATTGTTCCTCACGATTTGAGTCATGGGGAACATGGAGAGGTGAGTCCTACCGACTACCTCTATGGCCGTCTCCTCGGCCTCGACCATGACCTCTACTGTGACCTCGCCCAGGTGGCATGATCCTACACAGACATACCAAAGTATAAGACAAGGTAAAACAAACTTAAATCCTATGCTACTAATAGCTTAATGGGTTCAACATTATCCCAAAACACCTAGTGTTTAAACTTGGGCTCTGATACCATGTGTAACACCCCACCACGTAACCCTAGAGGATGACACACTTACAATGAAAGCGTAACAATTTTTTTTTTTTAACTGCAATAAACAATAAGTAAAGAGAACTACACTTAACACATACATCTTCTAAGGTATGCGAAAATGCTTACATTTGAATCCCATAAAATACAAACGTAAACTAATCAATAGCATATAAATTATACTCATGAAATAAAGAACATAGATCCAATAACATTAAAATCATTTCATAAGATTACAAAATACATAATAAAACCATTCATAGATTGTAATAATTCAATATAGTAGTTACAAGGCTCATTTCCAAAATGAGGTAGATCATACAAATAATATTACAATTACAATGATACAAGGATTCTCCTTGAATACAATAAGGAGTAGTACATATACATTAACATCCAATTAATCCAATAGAACACAAGAGATGGTACAAATCAACTGGAACATGCGAGCTCTCCAATCTGGAAGATCCTGCCATCACGAAAATGAAGTGGAAATCCAACGGTGTAAGGTGCACATTCCACCCAACCAAGTGGTACCCGAAGGCCCACTCTCCATGCTAGGAGATAGTAAAAGGGCTTCCTAGGTAAAACCAACAACCATAAGGCACAACCAACTACAAGACTGAACTACACAAGTACAATACATAACATGAAGGTTACATTGCTTCCAGAGTAAAAGAATCAAGTACATAACCTGAACAATATAAATTGTTGTCATAGGAGGAGTGTCATCACAAAGTTGTATGGATTATCCTGGTAGATCTTCCTAGGCCCTGATTCCATCTTGGGTTATCCTGGTAGCCTCTCACGATCCTCGGCCCCACATGCAAACCGATGCAGAGTCAAATATATTTCAAAGGGACAAGATAATGACCTTTCTATTCCAGGCCTTCTCATCTCATCTCAAGTCACCAATGAGCAAGGCACAATTAACACGTTATGTGTTTTAAGGCTACCCTTTCCCCTAATACTTTTATTTAATTTCCACTGAATTATCTAACTCTCACATGAGTTATCCTGGAATCACTTTGTGTGCCAATCCCCATTGAGATCCACTCCCCTACTGACAACACAAGGATCTAATCCACAAACCAATGGTAGACAAAGTGCACAAAAATGGTTATTAAATCCCAACCATAATGCAAGAGGCAACACATCCTGTTTATAGTAACCGGGTGTTTAAACTGAATCACAACTAGGTGCACTACCCAAGGAAAGCAAAGGGATTAATAAAATATCACAACAACCCCCACATAATATTACAACATCTGGATGGCTTACACATTCACAACTAACACATTTCCCAGCTTACATGAACAAAAGACATCATAATTAAATAAACAATTCAGGCAAGTAATTAAAACAATCATTATGATTTCCTTAATCTAATTTCCATTCCAAGAAAACCAATAATACATTGCTCAAAATAATCTAGCTTAATTCAATTCATTTATAGTCAATAAAGAAATTAAATCTAATTATTTAATTTAATTTCTCAATTTACATCTATATAAAAAATTAATTTCCCTCTTTTTAAATCTTTTCATTTTTAAAACATCTAATATGTGCATTTACATGCACCTATTATAAAATATTAATTTAAATATATATATATATATATATATATATAATTATATATGTATTTATATATAATTATACATATATAGATATATTATTTAAATGTTTAAAAATTAAATTATAATTTTCCAAACAATATTAAATATATATATACATATACATACATAAATATATATATACATATACATACATAAATATATATACATTTATATACATAAATAAATATATATACATATATATACATATATATATATATATATATATAAATATATATAAATATACATTTACACATATATATTTATGCATATTATATATTAATATATAAAAAACCACATAATATAATCAAAATTTAAAAGGGCAGATGATAAGTTTGGTAGCCACACCATTACTAGGCTGCACACAGCCGACTCCCCTTTAGGGGGCGTAGCCTATGAAGGCAGAGTTGGGTACTGCCTCCACAGCTCCACCTCCCCTATGGGGACGGCTGTGGGGGCAGCCCCAACAACCCCCTTCATAAATTCAAAACTATCAATTTTTCAAATCTGCAATTTAAAAAAAAAATCGCCGTACGAACTTTTAAATAAGGTTTTTCAAAAAAAATTTTTAACAGGAACTTTCATAAAATATATGTATATGTATATGTATATGTATATATATATATATATATATATATATATATATATATATATATATATATATATATATATATATATCCTTGATGAGCAATTTTTCATGAAATTTTTTTTACAGGAAAATATTTACAAATTTACTAGAGGTTTTTAATTTCCAAAGCCAAATAAATATAATTGAAAAAAAAAAAAATATTCTATAGGAAGATCTTTTCCAATACAATCAAAGGTTTTCTACAAATTTTGACAAGAAGATTGAAATCAATTCCTACAGAGGTTTTCCAAATTTTCTATATAACCATTATGGGAATTCTATTGTTTTAAAATAATTCATCTTTTCAAAAGAATATAAGAATTTAATTTGAGGCTCTAAAGTTTTCATGACAATCTTTCCAATTTTCAAAAACATATTAAAGATTTTAAACAAATAAAATTTTCTTCATTGTACGGACAATCTTTTCCAAGACAATAACTAATTCTAATAGCCTTTTCCAATTTGTGTTTAAATAAAAACAATAAAGAACCTATTTCAGATGCTTGAAGAATTGAAGTTTGAAGTAGAGCCCCGCCTTCAGATTCCAATATTATCAAAGCCTCTTCCACATAATCCTCTTTTCGAGAAAGTTGAAAATAAAACTAGAGCCAATATCCTGAGAAATTTTTCCAATTTTCAACAACCCCAAAATACCATTTTCATTCTCGTGAAATAGCCTCTTTCCCCTCTTTCAGTTAACACAATGATTCTCTCCGTGAATTATTTCCCAACACCAGTTTTCAATTTTCTAACTCATGTCACAATCCCAAAATATCTTTCCAAATCAAATCACAAGATATTTCCTCTTAAATATTTTATAAGATATTTGTTTAATTTAATAATTTAAAGTCAAATATTAATTTTAATTATCCATTCAATTAAATACACAACTTTATTTAATTAATTTAAATAATTAATTAAATAATTTTTTTATAATCTAACAATTTTAATATCAAATTTAATCTAATTAATTTTAATCACTATGTAAAATAAATTTAATCTAAATAATTAAATTACTTTACAAAATAAATTAAATTTAATAAATTAAATCAAATTTAAAGCTTCTAACAACATTAATCATGATTAAATAAATAATCAATTAAAAATATTATAAACATTAATTTGCCATAGAGCATACCTTGCAAAATAATTAAACAAGGCAAACAAGGACAACATGACAACAAGGCATGACCAAAACAAGGACTGATGACACACTGTGACTAGGGTTGTGCTTTGACAAGGAAATCTTGTTACTACCTCTCAATCAACTATTTCGTTGGGAAATGGACACACTCAAACTTGTGAATCTAGGTGGAGTCGTTGTCCTGTACTTGCAATCTTGCAATCAAAACATATGTCGTATATGTATATAGATCATTAACAATCACATTGTGAAGAGAAAATCGTGGAATCGCAGGGCGCTCGCAAGTGAGATGCAATCCTATTCCCTTCAACAATACAATGTCACATCAAAACTGATGAAACTAAAACATCAAATAACTACAGATGAACATATATCAATATCAACTCACATAATCAACTATGCTAACCAAAGAGCATGTCATAATCAATAATCATCAATATAGTGTATCATCACATCTCAATATAAAAACCATTGTCGCTATAATGTCAATGACCAAATAACATCATAGTATCATAGTCTATCAAAATAAAAGAACTATCTGAAAACATAAGAAAATCGGAGGGGTGCTACAATTTATCCTAGGTTGCTTGCTTATGGAAAAGCATCACACTTTTGGCATATGCATCACATCGATGTTCAAATGTGTCATGTTAGGTTTCAAAAGCATCAAGTCTAACTTGATTTTTTTTTTCCCTAAATTCACCTAGCATTTAATGTACCTAGAACTATGTGAAAATGTACAAGGGATAGATATGTACTAGGGGGTCTACTCTTGTGGGCTGCTAGAACTATGAGATTGTGTCTATGCAGTGTGGGGCATGAACAAGGTGATCCATCACAAGAAGGTGTATGTCTATGAATGCATATGGCTTTGAGCTCTAAGAATTCTAAACAACAAGAGTGAAAATGAGTTGGAAATGAATCCAAATGCCTATATATAGCCCTCAAAACCTTGATCTTTATACCTTCCCCTCCATTTCATTTTCATCCTCCATCTTTCTTCATTAGTTTCAAGGCCTCTTAGGACCTAATTTTTGCTCCTTTTCTTTGCAGAACCTATCCTATCATATTGTTTCATGTTTGTTGGGGAACAATGGAACATTGCATTTTTTCTATTTTTTTCCAAAGCAATAGTGTCTTTGAAACAACGTAACATGTACATTGTCTCAAAGAGGGGCAAAATGTAGACATCTAAAAATGTCCAAATGTATCAAACATTCATCCCTTTCGTCATTTTCATCATTTTCATCTCACTTCCATCATTTCCATCATTTTTTGACATTTCTCCTCTAATTCACTATTTTTTTTCTAATTTTTTTTTTTTTTTCTAATTATTTAATTAATTCATCATTTTTCCTCTATCACACCTAATTAAATAATTTTTAATTATTTAATTAACTAATTTTCTCCTCCCTCTTGCACATGGAATATTCTATTTCAAAACTAGAGTATTCTCTTCCTCTCATAATTAAATAATTTTTAATTATTTAATTCCCTAATTTCCCTCTCAAAGGAATATTCTCTTTTCAAAATATCTCAAACTGATTTCCTAAAAATAAGGAGATATTTTTAATTAACTAAAGCTCTCATTAATTCTCCACCCTTGATCTCCTTGATTTAATCTCATCCATTGATCTCAACTTTCAATCTCCACCATTGATCAAAAATTTGAAAATCTATAATATAACCCATCCTCCTCATCTAGAATCATTCACAAGCATTGAGGAGAATTCATTAAGCATTTTTAACATTTTAAAGCAATCTTATGGGTCACATTCAAGCTTTTGCAAAATTTGGGTCCTAGAATTTGAGCAATCCAACACACCAATTCATCAAGCACTTAAAATGAAATGATAGGTTTGATTGTTTTGATCTTGTTTTTCATTTTTATAATATTTTAAAAAGAAATTGCATCCATTTCCATTAGTTAATGGGTTTAATTGATCTTTCTTCCATGGGTCTTGAAGATTTCTAACCCTAATTCTACTAATTTGGTTTTTTATCAATTTCTCATTAAACCCATTACCACAATATTAATCATTATAATCTCTTAAGTATAATATTTGTAAGGGGTAAAAGTGGAATGAATTAAGCAACAAGAATTCAATCAAAGAACCCAAAAATATGAAGGTCAATCAAACTTACCAATAAAAATGAATTGTAACTCAAGCTATGGATTCAAAACAAGGGTTAGATAAATCAAATAAAACACAATGAATTCAAAACAAGAAATACAACCTCACCATCCCATTATTGGAGAACTTTTGTTGTTGTGATGTTGGATTTCTTAAACACATGAAGCCTCCATTATTGTTATCAAAATATTGATTGAATGTGATGAATGATGACCTAGATGCTCAAGATGAATACTCTCAAGAATTCTCAAGAATCAATTTGACATGACTTGCCTATGCAAATTCTAGATGATAAATGTGAAGGATTGAAGGTTGTTTTATAGATTTCATGTAATTAGATAAAGGGTCAAGATTGAGACTCAATTCCCAAAAATAAGGGTTGAGATTGATCCTCAACACCCACAAATGAGTGAATCAAGGAAGATCAAAGAATGTGATCAGTTAGAACTCAGGATAGCTCCACCATTTTAGGAAAATGGTTAGGATATTTAAGATCAAGGGTGGAGATTGGATTTTAAGATCAAAGATTAGAAATGGTTGAGGCAAATTAGTTAAGATATTTTGGAATAGAATATTCCTTGGGAATATTCTTTGTGGAGGGAAATTAGGATAGTTAAATAATTAGAAATTATTTAAGTATGGAGGATGAGGATTAAAAGTGGGATAATTAAATAATTAATATTATTTAATTATGTGGGATTAGAAGAAATATTAGATGAAACTAATTAAATAATTGAAATTATTCAACTAGGATGATAAAGGAGAAATTAGTGATGAAAGGGTGAATTAATTGAATAATTCAAGATTATTCAATTAATAGAGGAGAATAGAGTTAAATGATGAAAATGATGTTAAAAGGGGATTAGTGATGAAAATGTTGTGAAATGATGGTGAATGCAATAATGGTAATGAAAATGATGCCAATGATGGAAAAAATTAGTTTCAAGATGTGTGATATACGTTAGGCATTTTTACATGTCTACATTTTGCCCCTCTTTGAAGCAATGTACTTGTTGTATTGTTTCAAATAATGCAATGCTTAGATCAGGGTTGGATTTTTTTAAAGATGCCCCACTATGCCCCACTAGCTATCAAAAGGATGATAGGACATTGGGCTACCCCGTTGAGAGGTTGGTCAAAAAAAAAACTTTTTGGGTCGGGCTCATGACAAGGTTTAGGAGTAGTTTAGATGTGTAGAGGAGAGAAAATTAGGCCCTATGGGTCATAGATAAAGCTCAAGATGAACCAAGGTTCCCAAAATATAGCCTAGGAGGGCGATCAAGGGTAAAAACCTAGGGTTTAGGGGGGTTAAATAGGAAATTAGGGTTCATTTTATCCTCATTTGCACACTCAGCTTTAGGTGATTATTACTCTTTGGTGATCTAGTGCTACAAATGTGCTTTCACGATTGTGAGTATTTTGAGTGCACCACATCAAGTAGACATTTTTCGATATTATCAATGGCCAACCGACATGGGGGTTTAGTATGTAAGCTTCTAACTTTCACTTTTGTTCCATTTATTTTTGGTAATTTATAGCCAAATGTAGGATAGACAAATGTGGAAGTCCTTAAGACTATCTTTCTTGTCACAATTTAATCACTCTTGTAATTTTAGGGCAACCATCTTTTCAAAATAGTGGCACTATTATCAAATAGAAACACAGTTTCTTAAGCGTGATGCTGTTGTAAATTCGTAGTTGTAAAATATGACTGCACACACTAGGTTTATTGGATATTGTCACTAATGTCATAAAGTGACACACTTGTAACATTAACAGGCTTGCCTTTCAAAAAGGTGGCCACTATTGTCAAGTAAGAGGCTTTCTATTGTAAAATATCGGTGTGTTTTCTTCACAAGATGCTCATATTTGTAATAAAACATTGATTTTCTTAATTTAACACTATGGGTTGAATTCTTGCAAGCCACTTTACTTCCTCTATATACCAAAGAGCATAGACCTAGGATCTTAGATAGGATAGCTCAGTTTCAAAAGTTAGAGAGAGATTTTCTAGAGGTTGTTAGATTAGAGCACATCACCTATATTCCTAAGATTCGATCCCATAGAGCCATGATGATAGCGTTAGTAGAGGAATGGAGATCAGAGACAACTACCTTTCACCTTCCTATAGGTGAGTGTGCTATCACACTTGAGGATGTTTGGAGGATAATGTGAATTCCTATTCATAGTGATCTAGTTATTTATGATGGTAGGAGAGGTACGCAGGCCATGTAGATATTACTAGGCATCTGATAACTAGTAGTGGTAGATTCAAAGATTGATCTAACTCCATTCTTGGATGTTGCAAATGATATGGGGATCGTCTTAGCAGGTTTTATAATAGAACCTTTTATGAAAAATAGATCACGTGGATTTCTAGTAGGTTGTAGAGTGGTTATCGAGATGGTGATGGAGGAGGGTACTCACTATGCATGGGCCCCCTATGTTTTAGCTCACTTGTATCATGACATGCACTAGGCATGTTATCAGAGAGGTAGAAGCATTTTTACAGGTGTCACATTATTACAAGTTTGGGAATGGAAATGCATTATAGCTACACAATCGGAGGGTATTGATCAAAGGGATCCACATGATCATTATTCATATAAATATTATGATTGAATCCACTATCGATAGTCTGGGAGAATAGAGTATTGGAGAGTTGTGTTTGATGACATGACAAAGTTTGTTTGGAGACCATATCTAAATTGCGAGGTATGACATGATGATCATGAGAAGTTGGTTTATTGTTGTGTAAAGAGGAAATAAAGATGCACAAGGAAATCAAACATAAATGAATTAAAAAAATCTAATTCAAACAAAGATTAAGATTCATACCCATTACTCATGAAATGAACAGTACAAGATAATTGAATTCAATGAAATTTAGCAATGCAATCAAAGAACATACAAATTAATTCAATTAACTAATATTGTTACCCATCTCATGTTGAAGTGTATTTGCAATGATGTTGGATTTTTGTTGTATCATTGAAAAACCTCCATTTATGTGTTGGAAAAGCTCCAAATGTGTGTTAATGGTGATAGAAGATGTGTGTAAAAGCTCTCAAGAAATCAATTATTAATCCAACATTTTTTTCTGCACAAAATATGTCAATTCTCTGATCATTTTTTAGGATGAAGAGGATTGTTATATAGATTTCACGATACAAAATGAATGTGCAAGATCATAAAAATGTTGAATCAAGACCAATAGTTGAAAGTTGTGTAGAGGAATTAGATTGCTTAGTTAGCATCTATGATCAAATTAATTAAGGATATTGATTGATCAATCAAAGGAAATAAATTTCCTAATCACTAGAATTGACGAAATCAGGTTGATCCTTCAGTGGGATTGAAGAATAGATGAATTAGTTAGGATATAGATGGAGAAGTCAGGAAATAGATGGATCAGTTAGAAAATAGATGGATCAGTCAACCAATCAGAGTGAGTAATCGGTGGACCGTAATTTTCTCAATCATAAAAGGGGTTGAAGGTAATTAATTAATTAAGCTTTTTGAATTGAACGTGCAATTCATGTTTGAATTTTGCAAAGAAAGTTGCATTTTTTTGTTTTGACCTATTTGAACGATGTTTGAATAATTTATTTAATTATTGAAGTTTAAGGGAAAGTGATTTAATTAAAATATTAAGTGATAATAATTTAATTTATTTGCGGGAATAGAGTAAATTAGTGACATAATTAAATAATTTATGTTATTTAAATAATCAAGAGAAATAAAGTTAGATTACGACTTTATTAAATAAATGGATTTTATTTAATTAGTAAAAAATGATAAAATAGTGAATTAATTAAATAATGTAATATTATTCAATTAATAGAGAAAATTAGGGTTTTTGATATAAATAATGATTGAGGATGAATTAATTAAATAATGTTAAATCACTTAATTAATAGACGAATATAAAATTTGATAATAATTAAATAATAATGTATTATTTAATCATTTAGGGAAGAAGGGTGAAAGTTAGTGTTGTTCGCTAGTCAGGACAATTTAGGGTATCTACATTTTTCCCCTCTTTTATACAATGCGATTTTGCGCATTGTGTCTAGGAAATTCAAAAATTTCTGCTCAAGAGTTGCCTTGGTATGCCTCAATATGTCCCAATGATGGCAAGATAGCATTGTGCCCCCTTGAGAAATTTGGTGAAAATTTTGGATAATGAGCCAATTTTTTCGACAAGTTGATGTGATGCATTTAAGTGCAAGGATTGATAGAAGAAATGTTAACTAGAAGAAAATTTTAATAAGAAGTGAAGAATAGTTGATGTTGTTAGTCATTGATGAGTTTTATTTTGCTTCATAGAGGCTTTGTATCTTTAGCGATCCTTATTGATGTAGCAAACATATATGATGCACCAGGGTATTAATGACCGAGGTGACGTTATATCCATTGTGTGGAATTTTACTCCACAAACAAGAAGTAATTATTTATAATACCATACATATGGAAACCCTATTAGAGTGTATGGGTGAAAAGATTTAAAATATTTTAGACTAGCTACATGAGAGGTATGGAGTACCTAACACACAACCATTGCACAAAATACCTCAAAACAACTTCCACACACAGAACAAAGCAAGTATTCGCCATGGTAGTATCACAATATCCAAAAAATAGAGCAAACAAAAATGACACTCAATTGCTCCCATCCCTTCCTCTCTAAATCCTTAATGGACATTCTCAAGAAATCCTGGGAATGAGTCAATAAAATAAATCAAAAAGATACGATCATAAAAAGATAAACAATATTGTTGTATCACTTACCATATTTGTTTTGAGTTTTTAGGATGTTATCCGGTATTGATGATGTCTATTGTTGGAATGATCTATCCTTTAAGACATATCTCAGGATGTTGATGGTGAATTTCAATAGATAGGTAGGTAACACTTTGGCATTGTTTTAGTTTGTTTGCGATCAAATCTTTGTGATTGATTGAAAGTTCTAGCTTTTGATGTTGCTTTTTTTTTTGTCTATTTTCAAAGGGTGAGGATGATGATTTGTTTATTATGGATGGTGTTTTATTGCAGATAGATGATGATAAAAATAGGACTTTTAATATTTTTTGAATGTTTTTGTGCCTTTTGATGTTATCTGATGTTGTTTTTGGTGTTTTCAAGATATTTGAATTTTTTATTTTTGTTTTGAAATTTTGGGGGACTAACCTAGGGCCTTAGGGGCTCATCAGTTATGATGGCCTTACCTACATTATCCACATAGAGGCTTGTAGTTCACCTGGTTTGATAAGAACATGTTTTTGACTTTTTGACTTTTTGATTGTTTTTGAATTTTGATTTTTTTTACTAAGTTAAAAGAAAGCATGATAGATGCCTAAGGGGACTGACCTAAGGCCTCAAGGGTTGATCATAGATAAGCCTTGCCTATGTTATACACATACAGACCATGTATTTTGACTGGTGTTGACTTAAAGCATAACATGTTTTTGGGTTTTTTTATGTTTTTGATTTTGTTGGTTTTTTGGATATTTTTTATTTTGATAGTTTTTTGACTGTGATGGGATTTACAAGGATCCAATGCGCTACTATTTTTAGGAAGCTTCCCCCAATTTGAAACAAGACTACCTTCATTAGAGGAGATGAATGTTGATGGTGCAACAAGGTTCAACACTTAATCAGTCATTGAGTCATGGTTGGTGTGCACGTTTTATTATGGGATGAATGAGTGGATGCTCTAGATACTACTAATAGATAACAATGCAAGTCTTATTCAAACATAGTGCCTATTTTCTAGGTTTTCACCATGGTACCTATTCTAGAAGTACCATAAAGTGGTTTTCACTTAAAGAACATTTTATTTCTCTTTATTATTTTTCTAGTTTTTTATTTTTTTCTTTTCTTGGATTTTTGTTGAGATATTCTAATGTGTTCAAGTATATAAATTTTTGAGATGGCTACTATTCAATATTTTGGATAAAGGTTCTCCTTTAGGAGTAGCCAACTGATAAGCTCCAAATCCATAGCTTACTATGATGATGAACAGACCAATCCAGTTAGGTTCAAACTTACCTTTGTCATCTTGATTCAACTATATTTTTTGGTTTTCTTTCAGCACTAGGTCACCAACCTAAAAAAAATTGTTCTTGATATTTTTGTTGTAGCTTTGTTTGAGTCGATTAAAATAAACCTGAAGATGGTTTAACATGCTCAAACACCTTTCATCTAGGATTTACAAGTAATTCAATCTTGACACTCGATATTCTTCATTGTTGACCATTCCTTTTAGGGATACTCATAGTGAGGGGACTTCAACTTCAATAGGTAAGACAACTTCAAATCCGTAGACCAAGGAAAATGGTGTGGCACCTATAGGTGTATGAATTCTAGTTCGGTAAACCTATAGGGATAGGTTTATTTGCAAAGTCCAATCATGGTCAACATCATTAACAATGTTTTTCAATATCTTTAGGATAGTTTTATTGGATGCTTCATCTTGACCATTTCCTTGGGGGTAGTAGGGCATTGAGAATCTATGTTAGATAGAAAAATTAGAGAAAATTTCATGGAAATCTTGGTTTTTGAATGTGGTTTCATTGTCCATTAATATGATGGTTTGTGGTATTCCATATCGATAGATTAGATAACTTAAGATGAAATTGGATATATGTTTCCTTGTAATGTAAGTTAATAGAATTGCTTCTATCCAATTTGTG
This sequence comes from Sequoiadendron giganteum, assembly GCA_007115665.2. Lineage (NCBI taxonomy): Eukaryota > Viridiplantae > Streptophyta > Pinopsida > Cupressales > Cupressaceae > Sequoiadendron > Sequoiadendron giganteum. The sequence continues at coordinate 478,485,846 of CM021102.1, forward strand.
AAATACTCAGTTGCGATGACAATAAACTTATGCCCATTGGATGAAGTGGGAGAGATATTACCTACCAAGTCTAATCCCCACTGCAAGAAAGGCCATGGTGTTATCATAGGTCTCAATTCCTATGTTGGTGCATGAACAATGTGACTATGTTATTGAAACTAATGACATTTTCTTGAGTATTGAATGCATTCTTGTTCCATGGATGGCCAATAGTATCCAATTCTTAGCAATTTTTGTACTAGGTTAAGTCCACTAGAGTGGGACCCACAAAAACCTTTGTGTACCTCTTGTAAGGCGGTTTGTACTTATTCTACATTAATACATCAAAGTAACAAATCATCTAAACTTCAACGATATAGGGTGTCTCCTAGGATTGTGAATTGAGAGGTTCTACAAATAAAGGTCTTCTTTTGGGTTGTCGTTGAGTCAAGAGGTATGATACCATGCTGGATATAGTCAAATGTATCTTGGTACCATGGTGAGTTAGGACCAACATCACAAACTAGTTTTCTGATTCTAAGATATTGTATGCTGGTACGAGCAGCTATTCCACAACGAATTCATACTTAGGAATGTTCTATGAAATATAGAGAAGTGAACCTATCATTGCCATAGTGTTGGCTTCTCTATTATTGTTTTGAGGAACTTTTTCAAAGGAAATGATGAAAAAACATTGTTTGAAGCTATCCGACATTATTTTATACGAAATCATCTTGTCATTATTTATTTGATACTCATAATTTACTTGCCTGATTACCAATTGAGAGTCTCCATAAACCTGCAGTTCTTTTATCCTCTATTCTATGGCCATATTGAGTCTTTTGATTAGTGTTTCATATTCTGAGATGTTATTTGTACATGGGAAAGAAATTTTGTAATCCTTAGGTGTACTATCTCCCTATGGTGTGAGGAATAAGATACTTGTTCCTGAGCTGTGTTGAGTGTGGGAGCCATCAAAGTACAAGGTCCAATGACTTGTTTGTTCTTTTAGCAGTATGCTTTCATTTGGGAACCGTGCTATTAGTGGATGGTCATCTTGGGTTGGTGCTTCTGCCAGTTGATCTGATATGATCTATCCTTTGATATCTTTCTTATCTATGCACTCTATGTCAAAATCGCTCAATATCATCACCCATTTAGTGATCTTTCCTATTTGAGTTGCTTTTTCTAATAGTTACTTTAGTGGATCTACTTTTGAGATTAGCTTTACTTGTCTATTCAAGATGTAGTGTCTTGATTTTTTTCCGCAAAGATGAAATAGAGACATTCTCTTTCTATGGGAAAATATTTTAATTCATAGCCCACTAGTGTTTGGCTAATGTAATAGACCGCTATTTCCTTGCTATTATCATCTACTTGTGCTAAGAGAGCTCCTAACACTGCTTGCATTGTAGAGACATAGAGGATCATCGCTTTATCTAGAATAGGTGGAATTAATACTAGAGTAGTGAGAAGATACTCTTTGACTTGTTAGAATGCTTGATCACATCTTCTATCCCACTTTAATGTAATGTCTTTGTGTAGAATATGGGTGAATGGATGACACTTGTCTACCAACCATGTAATGAATCGCCTAATGGACTATAGTTTTCCTTGTAGAATTATTAGTTGCTTAAATTTTTTTCAAGGAGGCATTTATAATATGGCTTCTACCTTTATAGTAACTACTTTGATGCCTCTTCTTGATACTATGTACCCTAATAGTTTTTTAGATGTTACTTTGAATACACACTTTTTCGTATTGAGCCTCAAGTTACACTATTCAAGCCTGTTAAACACTTTTGATAGGCTGGTCAAATGGTCTTCTCTTTTGATGGAATTTGCTAGTATGTCATCCACATAATCTTCCATAGTTTTATGTATAATATCATGGAATATTGTAGTCATTGCTTGCTGATAGGCTTCCCTTGCATTCTTTAAACCGAATGGCATGACATTACAACAAAAGGTCCCCCATGCATAAGTGAATGTTGTTTTATGTTGATCGCTAGGGGATATTTTGATCCGATTATATCTGGAGTAATTGTACATTAGTGATAAAATTTCATGTCTTGTAGTTAGATCTACAATCATATCAACGCTAGGAAGAGGGAAGTCATCCTTTAGGAAATCCTTGTTTAGATCTCAAAATTCCGTGTAGATTCTTATGCCCTCAATGGGATTTAATACTATTACTAGATTCAACACCCATTCAAGATAACCAATTGGTCTGATGAAGCCCACATCTAGTAGCTTCTTCAGTTCTACTTTTACCAAGAGTGCTATCTATGGATGCATCTTTCATAGCTTCTACTTGATGGGTTTAGCTCTAGGAAATATGGCTAGGTGGTGTACAACCAATACTAGATCTAGCCCTGGCATGTCTACATATGTCCATGTGAAGTTAATTTTCCTTTCATTGATAAATGCTAAGAAGTTCACTTTCTCTTCATAATCAAGTCATGTTGCATGATATGTGATCTTGGGTGTTTCTGTTGTTCCAACATTGATGGGTTCCACTTCTTCAACTAGGAGTGTCGACTTCTCTTGATATTCAAAAATAGGGAGATTGAATCCTCCATCTTTGGGCACCTCAGAGAGGTTTTCACTCTTAGATTCATCCTTTAGTTTTCTCTTTTTAGGATTCGATAGAGGCACATCATGGTTTTCCCTTGGGGATCTCATTTTTATTTTTACATTATCCTTTTGAATTTTGTGACTAGAGGACACAATCTCCCCTCCGAAATATGCTTCATGTTCAAGTTCCATGAAAAAACCTTCTTTATGATCTCTTGATGGTATATCAGTTCGAAGTACCATAAAATCTGTGATAAATTCATTATTCTCAAACTGGTCCAAAATAGGCGTATGATGTTGTTGGTCCCAATCTATTAACTATGGGTAGCATATGGGTAGACTGTCAGCATTAGCTGTAAATTTTACGTAAGTTGCCGAAATGGTCAATATAGCTCTTGTATCCTTCTCCCTTTGGGTATCTAGGTCATTCTCACTAGAAGTGAGGGAATCCCATTCATACTCGTTAGAGTCTATTTCATAAGTAGAATCTTTAAGTATAGGTTTGATAAGTTAGGTAGAGACTACTTATGCTAAAGCTTTCAAATAGGTCCTCAATTGGTAAATATTTTTTTATAAGATGGTAGGTATCCAATGTCTTAATGTCATTAGAAGAATGTCTTAATGTCAGTAGAAGGATATCCTTTCTCAAAGAAGGTATATCCAGTGTTTGGAGTAACCATGTCTATTGAACCATAGTCTAGTCCCATGTTCTTATTTCTTTGTTCCACTTTAATATGTTCCCATCTACCTTGTTTGTGTCACCCAAGGCCACCTTTTCTAGTGTATCCCATTTGTTTAACCATCTGATACCCTTTATTGCTAGGATTGATGGGAAGGGTTTGTGGCTATTCTAGTTCTTCTTATTCTTCTTTGTAGATCATTGATGAGAGGTCCTCTTTGAATATCTCCTCATCTTTCATATCTCCCCACTTGGTAATAATCATGGGTTTGACTACCATTATTATTGTTTGAACATGTTTGATCTCCTTTATCCCTCCATAAACCTTTGGTGTTGGGGGAAACATTCCAATACAAAAGGATTGATTGAAATGATAGTTTTTTTTACCCTTATCAAGTACTTGGATCTTGGTATTAGATTTAGGTACTTCAGTTGATGATGGTGCAGTGGGGGATGAAGCTAGTGATATTAGGCCAATGTATGAGGAGTGAAAAGATATATCATTGATGAATATCTACTATATTCTTCTATACTTTTCCTCCAATTTGGAACAATAATGGAAGGGTTCAGCGTCGACATATATGGTAATTTCCTTATTGTCATAAGGAAAGTTTAGGCATTGATGGAATGTGGATGGTACTTCTTTCAAAGCATGAATCCATGGTCAACCCAAAAAGGAGGTTGTATGGAAGTTTGAGATCCAATACTTGACAAGTAGTTTCTATGATTTTCGGTCCTATCTAAATAGGTAGCCTAATTGTGTCTTCTTAATTGTGCTCTATTTCATCATAATATTTGATGCTAATTCTCTTGCTTTTCTCTATGACATCATTAGAGTATCCAGTTGTTTCACAAATTTTAAGGTACAAATGTTCAGACCTACACCGTTATCTATGAGTACCCTCTTGACTTTATGTTTGTGGATGCTCAAATCTAAATAAAGAGCTTGGTTATGGAAGGACTTTTGCAAAAGTCTTTCTCAAAAAATACTAAATGGTGGGTGGACCTGATATTGTCAACCATGGATTGAAATTGATTAGCGTCAAGGGTGTTTGGGACAAACATTTCCATAAGAGCTTTCTTCAATATCTCCTTATATGCTGGCAATAGTTTTAGGAGGTCAAGTATGGAGATTAAGGTTGGAGTCTTCTTGAGTTGGTCCACAATTCTATAGTCATTTGATGGCTTACGTGTGGATTTTACTGGGGGTGGTGCTCCTTAGATTGTTACCCTTCTCCTTCAGGTAGTTACATTACATTCAAGATTGGCACTTAATATGGTTACCACACAGATAGTATGATCCTCACAAAAGACATTTCCTAGAATAGTATCTTCGCCATAAGAAAAGGTGGCCTTACCATAATCTTGCTCCTTGCCTTTGTTGTTTGCCTTAGAATGGTCAAGGATTGGATTTATGTAAATCTTGAGGTCTTTGTTTCCAAACTGATGTTCTATGTCGACCTCTCCCTTTTCGAGTAAATCTTGCACATTATTCTTAAGTCTCATGTAGTTGGTGGTGTGTCACTTGATTTTATGAAATTCACATTGATCATTCTCGTTGTACCAAGGGGGTTTGAATTTTGGTTCTACATAGTTTTATTTGTCATTGATTTTGATGAGGTTCTTCTTAACTAGTTTGTGCATGATTACTTCATGGGATTCTCCCAATGGGGTAAATTTCCTTTGTGGTTGGTCATATTGTTATAGTGTTCTCCTTTCGTTATCCTATCCTTGATTGTTTTGTTGGTTGTTTGTTGGTTATTCAGTGGATAACTTAGTTGATTTTTCTACTAATAGTTGGGTTGGTTATTTTGTGGATAGCATTTTTGTGTTGTTTGGACCCAATTTTGTGACATTTTGGGTGTTTGCACATTGTGTACAACCCTAGCATCCACTACTCCATCATTGGTTATGTTCTTATTTTTTTCCCAAGTCTTGGGTTTTTCATTTGAAGTAGAATGTTGATCTTTTGGATTGTAAAGTTTGATTGTTCCTCTTCCAATAAGAGCTCTTTAGATAAGTATACACTTTTCAATGGTTTCCTCAAAATTTCTTGGACATATTACTGTGAGGTTGTAATTGATATCGAGATGCACGTTGGAGATGAAAAAATTGACAAGTTGTTTCTGTGGAACAAGCCACTTAATTTTGCTCACTTTGTGTCTCCATCTTTGTAGGTATGAGGCAAATGATTCACCTTGAATTGTTTGATTTTATAAAGGTCAATGATTATAAAATCTTGTTCTATGTTATACGAGAAATGGGTTACAAATTTATTTAACAATTCATCAAATGTTCTAATCCCCAGTGGTAAATGATAAAACCAATCTATAGTGGGCCCATTGAGACTCCATGGAAAAAGTATCATCAAGTAGGTTTTGTTTTGTTGTAGTTCCATGCAAGATATGGAAAAATCACATATACGTTCAATTGGATCTCCTTTCCCCCTACACTTGTCAAATTTTGGTATTTCAAAGCCTTTGGGGAAAGGTACCATGGATATGTTTTGATCAAATGGATATGGACAAATGTCTTGGAGAGCGCATTTCTTCTTTGGATTTTCAATTTGTATATCCAATATCTTTTGATTGAGTTTTTGAAGTTTCACATTTATGTCATTGTTTGGTGTGCCTTTTTGAGGACTTTGGGTATTGTAGAGCTATTGTACCATGACATTTTTTTGGTCGTACACTAGATATTATGTGTTTATGGGACCTTGAGGAATGTGTTGTGTATAAGTAATGTCAGGTCCTTGTTGTGTACCTTGGTATTTTCCTTGAGGTGTTCCTTGGTATTGATATTGTGATACCCCTTGTTGTTGTCAGTGGTGATTTTGATGTTGGACATAGTTTGTTGAGCTTGAGGTGTACTATGATAGTTCATTTGTGGTACACCATGTTGTTGTGAATGTTTTTGAAGGCTACCTTGATGTTGCACTAAAGGTAAACCTTGTTGTTGTGGATTGAGATGAAGGTTTCCTTGGTAGTTTATTTGTGGCACACCTTGTTGTTGTGGATTGAGATGAAGGTTGCCTTGGTATTTTGCTTGTGGCACACCTTGTTGTTGTGAATTGAGATGAATTTTTCCTTGGTAGTTCATTTGTGGCACACCTTGTTGTTGTTGATGATTTGGAAGGTTACCTTGATATTGAATTGATGGTAGACCTTGTTGTGGTTGATTTGGTTGAAGGCTTCCTTGGTAGTTCACTTGTGGCACACCTTGTTGTTTTGATTGATATGGTTGAAGGTTACCTTGATACTACATTGAGGGTAAACCTTGTTGTGTTTGATGTCGTGGAAATTGCTCTTGTTGATTTGTACATTTCTAGAAGGGTCAATGTAGGAAGTGTGTTGGGGTATGTATTTCCCTTGTGATGGGTTACCACCTTGTTGATCTATCAAAATATTCCCCATGTTTTGCATTGTATTAGTTTGTGGCATGTTTTGGGATGTGTTTTCTTGGTATTGTTGTGCCACATATGCTTGTTCAATTTGGGATGGCGGTCTAAACAATGGGTTATCCTTTGGTTGCGTTTGATCACTATTTTATGAAAATAATGGTGTTATATTGGTATTCATGGTTGGTTTTGAAAGTTGTCTAGCTACCATTTGATCTGTAAGTGGAATAAGGTTTGGATATTTTACCATGTCCATGTTGAATTCAATGGGTAGTTTTGCACCACTTTTGGTTAGTGTGAGAAAATAAGAGTTAGCATTTATTTCAAGCATCTTATCCATGAGTTTTTGAATCTTAGGTTCTTGGGAGTATTCTACTAGCTTTCCCTTAGTGAGTTCCTCATCACTATTGTATTCTTCTATGATCATGTCATTGGGATCTAGATTTCGATTTAGTCTATCAACCATGTTTTGGTGTCTAAGACGTACTTACTCATCACTTGGTGGTTGGTTTGGTATTGCCTTGAAGAAAGGTTCCTTTTGAGGATTTGTAAGGTAACTTTATTTTTATCCCCCATGGGTTGGTTTCCTCATTAGTGATTTTGGTTTTTGGTGCATTCGAGCTACTTTTCACTAGTAGAATTTGACAAATAAATGACTAGGTGACTAAAAATTTTAGTCACAACAACTAAAAATGACAAAAATATACTAATTTTTTGCAACTCAACTATAAATGAGTAAATAAATGATTAATTTTGTCATTGACTAAAAAATTATTTAGTCACACAAATAAAAATGACTAAATAGTTGGTTATTTATTTAGCAAATCATTTAACAAATATAAAATCAATAGCCCGCCAAAATACTCTAATAAACATACTCTAGAACTTTCATCAAAATCTTATTTTCAGGCATAGCCCGCCAAAATGAAGTTTTCATTTTAATAAGCATACTCTAAAACCTTCGTCGAAACCTTATTTTTAGGCATAGCTCGCCAAAATGGAGAAGTGTTTCATTAAATAATGAAATATAATGGTAAGGAGATGTGCATGATAGGAGGCATATGATTCATTATTGCTTATCTCATTCATGCTCTACTCAACAAGGGTTACATTGTTCATGCTACTATTTGTAATCTAAGTATTTAATTGACATATATTTGCATAATCTCAAATTATTTCAGATGATTTTAAAGTATCAATGTATCCTATATAGGGTTTAGAATGTATCCTATATAGGGTTTATAATGATTTATTTTAGTTTAAAAAAATAAATAAATGATGTATTTTCCCGTGATTAGTTAATGTGGAGATCTCCTAAATCTGCCCCAGCTCACTATCCTCTTTGGCATTGTATTCATTACTCCAGATACTAGGGTTTTTCATGTGACATCTTATCTTCATGACAGTGGCTTTTAAATATATCTGTCTTTGCTTTAATATTTATCATGGTAACCCTTGAGTTCCATAATCCACACTCAATCTCTTCTAAGAATGTTGTCTTAAGCTAGACTGCATAATATGCATATAAATCAAGTCCTTCATATCTACCATTTACCTACCATTGTTCCAAACCACCACTCACTGCCTTGCTTAAAATGCTACCTCCATAAGCACAATACCATGTTTTAAAATCATGCTTTCCAGTGACTAACCATTAAGGTCACTACTTTCATCAAGATACGATGAGATTTTTTTCTTCAAACTCAAGGCATTATGCAAGATAACATTTTGAATTTTTTGTTGTGTAGGGTTTGATTTTCTTGCATATTTACTGCTTCGCTAACTGCCTTTAATATTTGATATTGCACCCCCAACTGCAATATCAAATAGCTCACTCACTATCACTTCAAGATTCCTTTCATGAGCATCCTTTTATAAAATAAAACTATGCCCTATAGACTACCTACTTACTACAAGGGACTCATTGTTTCATGGTATTGTGGGTCTTAAGATCCTTTAACCTTATTGTCACTACTTCACAATCCATAAGATATTATTCACTATTCTCCCATCTTTGATGAGTCTTAAAACACTGCTAAAACATGCAATCCACTACCTCCATTATACAATGGCTAAGTATAAACATTGAACTTGTGATTACCACTGTTACTTCATTTGGAAAGTCATTCCCTTATTGCATTTTCCTTGTCTAATATTGTCGATAGCATTTGAAAAACCCTTAAGGTCAGCAAGGGGGTAAGGAAACTCACTATTAAAATCTCCACTTTACTATGAAAGGCTTGAGCTTTATTATCTTGTCACTGCTAAGACTCTTTTTGAATGTCACACCTCAAGTGACTATCATTCTTTTTACCATAGATTGCATTTACAAATGTCACTGAGCTACACAGTGTGCTTGTTATTGGCTACAATCTTTAGATTGTAAAATTTTGTTATTGGCTACAATGTCTCAATATTTTATGTATTGCAACCTCACTAATCTGCTAGAGTTATGGTTTATGTTTCTACAAAGGCCTAGGGTTTGTACCCTAGTCATGCTCTTGTTGATGCTTTTGTTGGTATTAAAAATAACCTGAAATCTTGGGTCAAAAAATTATCTATCTTGACAGGGCATGGTATGATCTTGGATTGTATCCTAGAGTGTGTGGGATGCTTGTTTTTGATCATTAAGGTATGTAAACTTGATCAAGGAAATGTATCCTATATAGCACAAGTCTTGCTTTAATACTTCCCATAATGGTTATTAGCAGATCACATTATTATAGTTTGTGGTAACCCAAGATTGCATTCAAGTATATAACAAACTTGGCCTATAGTTTAAGGTGTACACTTTTAAGTAACATTCATAAGGTTTAGAAAATATTTCCCACTCTCTAGAATAGCCCATTAAACATGGGTTGTGCTTGAATGCACTACATAAATGATATAACACAACCACTCTACATATCATTCGGAGTTATAGGATCTTTGTTGTAGCAAGAGGTAATTTCTCTTGGATCATGCTATCATTACATTGTAACCTATTAAACTTGAGTCAACCTGAATGCACCCAATGATTATTGACACCTAATTGTGATGACATTGATTAATTTGTACATGAATTGTGCTCATATGAGTGCCTCCATTTCTATCACAACATAGCCACATTAAACTTGGGTCACACATGAATGCATCTTGTATTTGTTATAGCACAAATGTTCCACATGACCAATAGATCTATGGATCACATAATAATAGTCACAAGATTTTTTTGCTTAGTTGTGCTCTTATGGTGATTCCATTATCGTTACAACATAACCCTTTGGACTTATATTGCTCAAATCCTTACATTGCTTATTTTATCTCTGGATGGATGGAAATTCAATGGAAAAGATTTGTATGCAGGTCATGCTGATATAAGTACCTTCATCACCATTACACAATAGTACATTGGAAGTTCCTTTCTTGAAACTTCACTTCATTTTTTATTGTTAGGGTTTCTTAGTGATTATTCCATTTCCACATGGCATATTGATAAAAGAAACCAAGCAAAAAAGAATTTTGTTTTTAGTTAACTCTTGCTAACATAATTTTAGAATAAATGTGACTGCATTACTTTGAGTGTGAAGAATTTTGTTTTTTTCTTATAATACATTCATTGAGAGCGGTAGTAGAAAGCTTCTTATGCTTAAACCCATCCTGTAAACATGCTTTAAGCTAAATTTAGGAGGCATCATGTATTTTTTTGTGATTTATACAACTTTTTTTTTGATAGTAAATGCCATCAAATTATTTTTGAAAATAAAATGATTTATTAATTATGGTTTTATGATGGTTAAATTTTTTATTTAGAAGGGGTTAATATGTGGCATTCTTATGTGTAGGAAGAATAGATTGTGATGCAACATTCGGGTATGGATAGTTCATGAAAACTTGAATTTCTATCAGTGACATAACCAGGTTGGAGAGTACTATTAGCTAGCCTGAAACACTTCTGGGTGTTTTCACTCGGAAGTAGAACCTGAGTATAGGAATACAAATGTCAGTGGATAGAGAAAATAATAAATCTTCTTATCCAATTTCTGATCCAATTTGAGGTCGTGAATATTGAATAGAGAAAGTTCCTACATTTTAAAGATAAAATAATAAATATGCTGGCCCAATTGGAGATCCAATTTGAGGTCATGAAGCTTCGATAGAGAAAGTTCCTACATTCCAAAGATAAAATCATAAATCTTCTTGGTCCAATTGTAAGGATTTTTCTTTTTAATTATAATTTTTGACATTTGGCTTGATACAAATTATCTATGCTTCCACATTTTCATGTATGTCTAGTAGGGAACTTGTAACTACAATATATGAAAAAAAATCCTTGCTATTATGCTTTGATGGATGCCACATGATAAATATCTATATAAAAAGGTTGCTTTGTATATTGGGTGGTTAGGTGTTCTATACTGTTATACAAGTTTAAGCTTTTCCTTTTTTTAAATTTTTAAATAATAGTCTTATCTTTCAACCAGGATTTTTGTTGCAATCTCTCTTTTTATTTCCTTTTCAATAGTGCTTGATTTATATATTGAAGTTGTTGGTAGCTATGCCACATCTTTCTTATATATTTGTGATTTACACCTTAATTGCAGTGTTAAAAGAGCTGGATATATTTACACCTTATTAATTTTGAATTGGTTTAGTGGGAAGTCTCACATGCCCTATTTGCCTAAGTGACTTGAGTATGATACATGTGTATTTTTTTTGGATAATTTATGGCATTTACCTATTGGAATTATGTGCCTAAAATTCACTGGTGGACCCCCAACTTGGTCATCATCAAGTCAGATTACACCAAGTGAGATTTCATGCCTTTACCTCCATCTCGCGGTGTCTCGTGGAGTGACTGGAAGTTAAGCGATACTTATCACTACCCCATAGAGGTGTTAGATTGAGCTTGCAGTAATGCGGTGTTACTATTACCTCATGGTGCTTCATGTTGACTGGTGTGGTATAGCGGTGGTTACCGCTACCCCATGGTGATGGTTGAAGGTATCATGCAGTGGTGTGGTATAGTCAATGCCACACCGTGATGGTGTATGAGGCTTGGTGCGGTAGAGCAATAGATACCACCATTCCGCAATGGGCTACTCTGTGTATAGCTATGTAGCGATGGACGATGGATGACTAGATTTCTTTGGTAGGACAATGAGTTATTGACAGTTAAATGGTTAATGATGCAAAGGAATCTATAGAGAAGGCTATTACGCAGTAAGATTTTACTTATTTCTTTTAGTATTTTGATTGTATTCTTTTGTTTTAATCATTTATATATTGGTCTCTTTTTTGTTGGCTTTGATGAATTGTACTGATTATTCTATTGGCTTTGAAAGAAATTCCTCATCCAAAGCTCTAATTCACACATAGGAAGGAAGGACGCTTTCAAAGGTTGAGGAGTTGGGCTTTACACCCAATGGTTTCATTTTCTTACATATTTGATTTCTTGTTTCATGTGCCTCCAAATAGGTGTACTAGATCCTTGAATGGGATTAACACAGATTTATTCAATAGGAAAAAGAGACTAATTCTATATGATTTTTCTTTATAATTCATTTGAATGTTGATAACAATCAATCTCAGCATTGGGATGAATTATAAGGAAAAATCATATAGAATTAGTCTCTTTTGTTTTCTAAATAAATTTGTGTTAATCCCATTCAAGGATCTGGTGCACCTATTTGGATGCACATGAAACAAGAAACCAAATATCTAAGTATATTTTAGAAGTCAAATATTAGCATATGGATTTCTTTGGGTAGATTAGTGGCAACAAGATCCATATCTCCCCATTGATACAAGATATTTAGTCATAAGGTATCAAATAGTCCAATCCATGATTCAATATCAATAACATACTAATAACATCCAAAGCATTATAGCTAGTTGCAGCTCTTGGACCTTTTGTCTTGTAGACATAAATGGACAGGGAGATATGAAGCCCATTTGTGGGACAACAACTTCATCAGAGGAGGTCACAAATAAAAGGGAGGACAAGGTATGTTAAAAGGATTTAGATCACCATAAGAAAGATTGTCCATGTATCACTATTCCATATTTAACTTGAAGTGTTGATCATAAAAAATATTATGTAATTTTATCAAGAAATTATAAATATAATTATAATACATTGTAGAATCTTAATTTTAATAGAATATGGAACCCAAACCCTAATTACAGTTATAATAGATTGTGGAACCCTAATGTTTGTATTTAGAGTATTTTTTTAATCATTTTTCATTAGTTTTTTATAAAGCAGTTCATTTTCTTTGTTGTTTATAGATCTAAGATATCTTTATCTAGATACTAATGCTAAACAATTTGTGTGTGACCTTTTCATACTTCAAATCTGGACATCCATTGAATCTTCATCAATATATTTGGGTGAGCATTAAATTTTTGTAGATATATTGAGGTTGTTAATAATTACATTTAAATATTGATTTGATACTCTAGTCTCTGGGATTTTACATTTAGTTGTTAGCTAAACTAGATTGGATTGAAGTTTTGAATTAGGATTGATGTACTTGTAGATGGCTATGACATGAAATTGAAAGAAACAAGAGCTTATGATAAGGCTTCTCTCAGGTATTGGGGTGACAAAACCACAACAAATTTTCCTGTAAGAATTTTACATTGGGTATGCATATAACACTATTTATTATTCTAGATTACGCACACATCTACCTTTGCATAATATTGTTAAAATGACATGTTTTATGTAGATAACTGAATACAAAGAAGAGCTTGAGGTCATGAAACATATGACCACCATAGACTATACTAATTATCTCAAAAGGTATAAAAATTCTTTCTATTGAAGTATTTTAGATTAAAATTATGGCAATGGAGCTTTTGTTTCTAGAACCGACAATACATATATGCATTTCTATTAGAATAAGAAATGGTACACTGGTATAGAAAGATTAAAATTTTAAATACATGAAGAGTTTTCCTAGCTTGAATTTATTCATATTCAAATGACCCATGAAAAAATTCATACACAACAAGGTCAGCATAAGGTCTATGACAATATTTTAGATTTAGTTTAAGTAAGATATTGTATTGGATGACTTTCATGTATGGTGCTAGCATATAATATTCTATTGATATAGGAGTAGTGGCTTTAATAGAGGCGCATCAATGTACCTGGAGTAACAAGGTCTATTTTTAAATTGATAGCTTTATTTAGAATTTTGAGATCTTGATTTGACCATAGAAATGGCTATTCAATAAAAAATTGTAGGAAAAGCTACACTCTAATGGTAAAATTTGTAACATATCACAAACACCATCAAAAAGGAAAGTGCCAGGCTAGAATTGGAAGAATTAATGGAAACAAAGATGTATATCTAGGAACATATAGTGAGTACACCGAACATGAAAAAATCTACTATATATTTCGCTTATAAAAGAGATTTATCTATGAGTAAACCACCTAATAGTTGTGGTGAACTCGTTGGCTCTTTCAATTTGGCAGCAACTAAGGAAGAAGTGGCTTTGACATATGACATTGCTACAATAAAATTTAGAGGCATTGATTCAATTACAAATTTTGATAAGAGATTATATAACTTTGCAAGAATTAGAAAAAACTCACTACCTATTGGAGAACTTATAAATTACATCAAGGAGACATGATTAAGTCATGTTGATGGCAATGTGAATGCACCCAGAATTGAGGAGGACAAAAGAATGGATTCACTATGGTGGAAAATAAATGATTCTTTTTTCTTCTATTCCACAAAATTAAAGGGCTCCAAGCATGTGTTTCCATCATTGCAAAAGTTTTTTGGAGAATTTTCTTTCTTGCAGTCATTTTTTGTGCAATATTGTAACTCAGATTTTTAGTCTTGTGACTAAAAATAAAAATTATAATACTCTATTTCTAAGTTGTAACTAGAACACCTTTATTTTATTAATAAATTTCACTAATTTTTCCTTCTCAATGGTTATATTATTGTGTGCAATTGATGATTCATGATGTGTATTTTTGTGTTTTATGTTTAAATCCTCAAATATGACTAAATATACTATCAGTTGATAGAAATCAATGAATAAATATGACTAAATATACTACTAGTTGATAGAAATCAATGAATAAATATGACTAAATATATGACCAAATTGATCAAATGACTAAATATACTACCAATTGATAAAAAATAGTGAATAAATATGACTAAATATATGAAAAAATTAATCAAATGAATAAAAACATTGATGTAGATCAGGGGTGTACAAATTCAAAAAAAATTCAATTAACCAATCTTTCAATCTCTCAAACCTTCATTTAGTGAGTTTTTCCTCACAAGCCTTCAATCCCCCTAGTAGCTTTTTAAACAGGGTTTTTCCATCACAAATTTCAAGGAAAACATGGTATCAAAAATGTAAACATAGTTCCAGATACCCATTTGTACTTTATTCAACATAATAAGAATTGGGGTAGGGTTTATTTAGAACACATGGCTCAAGTTTTGACTGTCCTTCTGCCAACTAGGCCTAAAAGGGAAAATTCAGGTTTTAATGCACTAGGGCTTGATCACACAAATAATTTTAGATATCTACCAACCAATTCCTCACTTTGATAGGGTCCTCATAAATCCAATGACATGTTCCACTTTCCAACAATTCATTCCAAAACTCTTCAAGCACAATTTGTTACTCCCTTCATGGCTTCCTAGTCTAATACATGGAGATATTAGACCTTTAGTTCAACCTAGCATGTGCCAGCCATATTCCCTACTCCTACAACTTTGGGAAAAAAAATCTATCCTATTCCAATCCATTCCACCGAGTTTGAGGCCTTTTCATGGGTGGAATGGGGAGAAAATCATTTTATTCACTCAAAACACACCCTAACTAGGGTTTCAGGCAGTCTAGAGTAAAATTTCTCTAACTCGCTTCAAACACAATGAAATTAGGTGCTACAAAAAGGAGAATTTAGAAGATTCACTACTCCATAGATTCAAACAAGTTTTAGGCCATGAAAATTTTGTACACATTTTTACTATTCACTAGTTCAACAAAGAAATGTTGCAAAATGTAGAAAATAAAGATTTCTATTGCTTATTTTTCAAAGGAACTTCAACAACCAAAAAAATTGTCTTCAACCTTACCAAGCCTTTCTAAAATATTTACAATCATATTCCAATTGGTTCCCAACCGACTTTCAAATTCCAATAGTTCAACTTCCACTTGATGACAAAAATGTAAAAGTTGCTTTTTGCAACTTTGACAACATTGACACTTTTTACCTTTGCACACTAACTCACCCATAATGACTTAAAGTAGACTAAAAAAAGAATGAAATTATATTATTAGACCTTATTACATGAATACAACTCAAAATAAAACAAAATTTCCACTTTGACCACCTTGGGGCATGAAAGCACACATGGGTGCCCTTGCACCATACTCACGGGGAAAAGAAGCTCAAGTTCCACTTGAGGAAAGATCTAAAACTATGTTTCCATGCTTAAAAAATATCATCTTCAGTCATCCAAGATGCATCCTCCACTGGAAGACCTCGCCACTTAACCAAGTATTGGTAATAGACCTTTCTCCTTGTCTTCTTAAGCTCCTTCTTGTCCAAAATGCATTCCAAATCCAAGGGTTGGATTGGTCAAAGATCCTTGATCCAATCCTCATCTGAGAGCACTGATGAACCTACATGATCACCTACATCAACATCCCCTTTATAAGGGTAAAGTTCAAAAACATTAAAAATAGGAGAAATGGAAATTCCATGAGGGAGTTCAATTTCATATGCATTCTCTCCAAACTTGTGCACCACTTTGCATGACCTTATTTTCTTCATTTGAAACTTAGAGTACTGCCCTTTAGGGAATAATTTCTTCCTAAAATGTACCAAAACCAAGTCTCCAACCTTAAAATGAACCTCTCTCCTCTTTTGATCAGCAACTTGCTTGCACTTCTCAACATGCTTTTGAATATTCTCCTTAACCTATTGGTGGACTTCTTGCATTTCCACAACAAATTTTTCACCTTTAGCAATCCTCCTTTCCATCACGCTAACATCTCTCAATTCAAATATACCCCTGGGCTGCATACCATAACCAATTTCAAAAGGAATTTTTCCAACACTTTATTCACTGAATCATTGTATGCAAACTCAGCTTGAGGCAAAACCAAATCCCATTGTTTTGCATTCTACGTTTTCAGACATCTTAGAAGTTTTCCAAGGATTCCATTCACCACTTTGGTCTTCCCATCATTTTGAGGGTGATAGGTAGAACATAAACTCAAATTTGTGTCAATTTTCTTCCATAAGGTCCTCCAAAAACGACCAACAAATTTCCTCCCTATTAGATACAATGCTAAGAGGTAAACCATGAATTATTACCATCTCTTTGAAGAAGATTCCTACAATGTATGAAGCATCATTAGTGTTGTTACAAGGTATAAAGTGTGTCATCTTTGAAAACCTTTCCACAACAACATACACTGAATCAAAACCTCTTGGAGTTCTAGGCAACCCCATCACAAAATCCATGCTTAGTAATTCCCAAGGCCTTTTAGGAATTGGAAGAGGTTGATATAACCCTTTATTAGTGCTAGTTCCTTTAGCCCTTTGAAAAATAGTACACTTATCCACAAAGTTCCTCACAACAGTTTGCATTTTTGGCCAATAATAGTGCCTCTTCAGCTGCTCCAAGGTCTTATCAAGACCAAAATGGCTTGCAAGGCTGCCACTATGCTTTTCTTTGATTAGGTTATCCCTCATTGGACATTTAGAAATGCACAGTTGTGCTCCTTTGAACAATAGATCATCTTGGATCAGAAAATCAAGCCACTTTTCATTAGTGTTGCTACAAGGCTACCTACAACTTGCATAAATGTCTTTAAAATATTCATCACCAATGTACATACCTTTCAAATAATCCACTCCTATGCTCTTCAATTAAATTTCCTACACCATGAGATCTCTTCTACTCAATGCATCTGCCACTTTATTAGTCTAACCTTTCTTATGCTTAATGGTAAATGTAAAACCTTGCAAATATTCAACTCATTTCACATGCCTACTATTGAGTTTATCTTGAATATTCAAAAATTGGAGAGCATGATTATTATTATACACCACAAACTCCTTAGGAAGTCAATAATGTCTCCATTTCTTTAATGCTTTAACGATTGCATACATTTCAAGATCATATGAGGAATAATGTTTCTTGGCTTCATTAAATTTTTCACTGGAAAAGGAAATGGGTTTGTTTCTTGACTTAGGAAAACACCTATATCATGGCCACTTGCATCACACTCAATGGTAAAGATCTTATCAAAAATAGGAAAAGTCAATATGGGCTGCTCAACAACTTTATTTTTCAAATACTCAAAACTCCTATTAGTCTCATTAGACCAAACAAACTTCTTTCTTTTATCACCCTTTACTGTATCAATCATGGGAGCACAAACATTACTAAAACCCCTTATGAATTTTCTATAAAAGCTATCCAAACCGTGGAAGCTTCTTACCTTAGCCACTGATTTAGGTGTAGGATAGCTTAGGATAGCCTCAACCTTACTTGGATCCATCTTCAAAGTGTCATTAGTGACCACAAATCCAAGGTAAACCAATTCTATTTTCAAGAACTCACACTTCTTCAATTTTATCATTAGCTTTTCTTCATGCAATCTCCTCAAAACCAATTCTAAATGCTGCAAATGCTCTTCTTTAGTTTTGATAAAAACAAGAATATCATCAAGAGACACTACCACAAACTTACTAATGAAAGGTTTAAGAAACTCATTCATCAAGTGCATGAAAGTACTAGGGGAATTTGACAAACCAAAAGGAATTACCATCCACTCATACAACCCTTCATTTGTCTTGAAGGATGTTTTCCATTCATCGTCGGGTTTGATTCTTATTTGATGATAGCCACTCTTGAGATCAATATTGGAAAAGTAGCAATAACCACCCAAACAATCCATTAGGTCTTCAATTATTAGAATAGGAAATTTATACCTTATTGTAATCTTTTTTATGGCCTTGGAATCAGTGCACATCCTCTAATCACCACCTTTCTTTGGTGCTAAAATTATGGGAATAGTACAAGGACTCAAGCCCTCCCTAATCAGCCCCTTCTCGAGTAGTTCTTGCACTTGCCTCTTAATTTCCTCATTTTTCTATGGAGTCATTTTGTAAGAAGCTTTATTGGAAAACTATCCCCTGGAATGAAATCAATTTGGTGGCTTATTCACCTCATAGGTGGTAAGGTATTAGGAATCTCATCAACCACTATTTCTTCATACTTCTTCAACAATGTTTTCACCTCCAAAGGAAACTCCTCTTTCTTTTTTGTTGTTACGACAGATTTAGGCCTTACTATGACATCAAATCCCACATTCTCCTCTTCCAAGGTTTTTAAGAACTCCTTTTCATTGACCAACATCACATTAGGGCCTTCATGTGTAGATTTGTCCTCATCTTGCAATGGTGTGAGAGTGAATGAGATCCCATCCTTTTCAATAACATAAGTGTTCTTCCTCCCATCATGCTTGGCCTTCCTATCATATTTCCAAGGCCTCCTTAAAAGAAAATGACAAACATCCATAGGGATGCTTTCACACAAAAACCTATCCTTGTACCCTCTTATGTGAAATTCCACCCAACTTTGTTCATTTACTAGGACCTGTTGTCCCTTATTCAACCAAGAGACCTTGTAAGGAGTGGGATGTGGTATTCTTTTCAGTTTCAACTTCTCTACCATCTCAAGGGAAACCAAATTATTTGTACTATCTGAATCAACAAAAACTTTGCAAACTTTACCTTGATACTTACATGTAGTTCTGAAGATAGATTTCCTTTTTGGAGGTTCCTTCACCATAGGAACTTTAATCAATATTCTCCTTAGCATAAGAGATTCACCAAATTCTAGAACAACATGTTGTGATGGAGAGTTTACACTCTCATTGTCCTCTTATTGTACAAATTGATTTCTTCTTTCCCCTCCATGTGAAGTAGTAGATTGATTTTTAGTGCATTTCCATACTTGATGGCCTACAAATTTGTTGCACTTATAAAATTTCCCTATAAATCAACTTGATCCTCCTCTTTGGCTTCCATATCTAACCCTATTATTGGGTCTCCTTCCTCTAAAGCTGCCCCTTAAATTTGAACTTTGTTCTTGACTATTACTTGATTCTCCTTGTGATCTTTGGGAGTACCCCCTACTAGCAAACGTCCCTCTTCCTCTGGAATTTTTACCTCTACCCGCACTTTTCTTTTCTTGCCTTCTTCTCAGATTATCTTCAGCCTTGATGGCCAATTGGTAACACTCTTCCACCATTCTTGGAGTGATGAGGCCTAATCATCTTGAAGGTTGTATCTCAACCCATTAATGTATCTTGCCACTTTTTCCTCATCATCTTTTAAATGAATTTCCCTTATACTCAATTTTTAGAACTCCTCAGTATAGGTTTGCACATCCATCTCCTTTTTCTTGAGATTTTGAAGCGTCTTAAACAACTAAATGGTCTAGTCACCGGGGAGGAATTTTCCCTTGATTTTAGCCACCATCCTATCCCAATAGGTGATTTTAGACTTCCCCTTTTTTCTCCTTTCACTTTGTACATAATCCCACCAAAGCAAGGCATGGCCTTTCAACTTTGTTTTGGCCACCTTTACCCTTTGCTCCTATGGAAAATATTCATAATCAAAGTAGTTATCCAATGATCCTATCCAATCTAGGAGTTCCT
Source organism: Sequoiadendron giganteum (assembly GCA_007115665.2). Lineage (NCBI taxonomy): Eukaryota > Viridiplantae > Streptophyta > Pinopsida > Cupressales > Cupressaceae > Sequoiadendron > Sequoiadendron giganteum. The sequence continues at coordinate 478,506,191 of CM021102.1, forward strand.
CACTATCCAAGTTTCCTCCATACATGGGTAAATCCATCTTGATCTTAGGACCTTCTCCCTTGATTACTTTCAAGAGTTTTTCCATCCTCAAGTCATCAAGATCCATCTCTTCCTTGGACACTTCTTGGGAACTTTCCTCTTTCCCTTCTTCTTGGTCACTCAAATATCTTGTGACCATTCCTCTTTTCTGACTTGTTTCTAGGGTAGAAAGCATCTCCTTTGATTCTCTCATCTCTCTGACATGTTTTTCTTTCAACTCATTCACCTCTCTGGCAATGGGATTCCCTTTTGGAGGCATCTTATTCCTTCTTCAACTCAAATTTTCTTCTTTAGATCAAACCTATAATATGATACCAATTTTATGCATAGGATGGGTGGATAACTTCAAAAAAACTTCAATCAACCAATCTTTCAATCTCTCAAACATTCATTTGGTGGGTTTTTCCTCACAAGCCTTTAATCCCCCTAGTAGCCTTTCAAACAGGGTTTTTCCATCATAACTTTCAAGGAAGACATGGTATCAAAAATTTAAACATAGTTCCAAATAAACATTTGGAATTTATTCAACATACTAAGAATTGGGGTAGGGTTTCTTTGGAACACAAGTCTCAAATTTTGACTGTCCTTCTGCCAACTAGGCCTAAAAGGGAAAATTTAGGTTTTAATGAGCTAAGGTTTGATCACACAAAGACTTCTAGAGATCTCCCAACCACTTCCTAGATCTAATAGGGTCCTCATACATCCAATGACATGTTACACTTGCAAAAAATGCATTCCCCAACTCTTGAAGCATAATTTTTTACTCCATGGCTTCTTGGTCTAATACATGGAGATATTAGACCTTCAATTCATTCTAGAACGTGCCAACCATCTTCCTTGATCTTGCAACTTTGGAAAACAAAATATATCCTATTCCAAGCCATTCCATTGAGTTTGATGCCTTTTCACTGATGGAATGGGGAGAAAATCATTTTATTCACTCAAAACGCACCCTAACTAGGGTTTCAGGTGGTTTAGAGTAAAATTAGGTGCTACAAAAAGGAGAATTTAGAAGATTCACTAATACATATATTCAAACAAGTTTCAGGCCATGAAAAGTTCATACACATCCGTACTATTCACCAGTTCAACAAAGAAACATTGCAAAATATAGAAAACATATATTTTCATTACTTATTCTTCAAAAGAGCTTCAAAACAACCAAAAACTTGTCTTTGACCATCCAAAGCCTTTCTAAAACATTTACAATAATATTGAAATTAATTCCTAATTGAATTTCAAATTCCAACAGTTCAACTTCCACTTGACAACAAAAATGCAAAAGTTGTTTTTTGCAACTTTGACAACATTGACACTTTTTACCTTTGCACACTAACTTGCTCCTAATGACTTAAAGTAGACTCAAACAAACATGAAATGGTCTTATTATACCTTATTACATGAAGAAAACTCAAAATAATTTTTTTTTTACACTTTGACCACCTTGAGGCATGAAAGCACACATGGGTGCCCCTGCACGATAAATGACTGGCAATAAACTACTAATGGTCACGTGACCAAGCTCAGTGAATAATATGACTAAATATATGACTAAATTAACAATTACATATACTACAAAATCAATCAGACAAAACAACCAACAAATGAATAAAATTAGTTTAGTCGTAAATTTGGTCACATTATAAATGATAGGCAATAAACTACTAATGGTCACATGACCAAGTTTAGTCATTTATAAGTAGTTTTTAGTAGTTTTTTCAGTCATATATTATTGTTTCTGTACTAGTGTTTGTTTGCTTCCATCTTTTTTTTGTGCTGGGATCCTGTGGTTGTCATAAACAAGTGCCAATAATTTGTGAAATTTTGGTTATTTCTAACTATCAAATGAAATAATGCTTTGTTTTTGGGATTTTCTATTTAATGAGTGTTTTGGGATTTTTTGTTTTTTGAGTGTTTTTGGGGATTTGTTGTTTAAATGTATTTTTGTAAACTAATATTTTCTATTGCCACGTGGGAGGTGGTAATATGGGCCTTCTGGCCACAATGTCAGCTCTTCGTTCTTCTTTGTCTAAGATATTAGATGTGTTTATCTATTGAGTTGGTGTTTCCTTTTTCTCAAACATGAAACTTCTCAAATTGCTGATAATATTTGCTTGTTCATGTTTTCTTGTTCACCTTCAATTCATGTGAGGTTTGGTTGAATTCAATAATGTTTTCTTGTTCATGTCTACTTGTTCACTTGAACTTGTCTTGAGGTTCAAGAAAATGTTGATATCTTATAATTTTGAGTGAAGGAATAATCCAAGTTTCTGAATGATACAAGATTATTGAATTCAATGAACTTAAGAAATGCAATCAAAGAACAAACAAATGAATTCAATTAACTAGTATCATTACCCATATGATGTCGAAGTGTATTCATCATGATGGATCATTTTATCAATGCGAAACCTCCATTATGCGCTTTTCAAAAGATTCAATATGTGTGAATGGTGATCAAAGATGTGTGTAAAAGCTCTCAAGAAATCAACGATTAATTATGCATTACTTTGTTGCACAAAAGATGTGAATTCTCCAATCATTTTTGAGGATGAAGAGGATAGTTATATAGATTTTACGTTTTGAAATGAACGTGCAAGTTCATAACAATGTTGAATCAAGATCAATGGTTGAAAGTTGTTGAGAAGAATTAGATTGCTCAGTTAGATTTTGTGATCAAATCAATTAAGGAAATTAATCGATCAATTAGAGGAAATAGATTGCCTGATTTGTGGAATTGAGGAAATCAAGTTGAGAATTTAGTGGGATTGAAGAATAGATGAATCAGTTAGCCAATCAGAGTGAGCAATCGGTGGACCTTAATTTGCTCAATCATAAAAGTGGGTGAGGGTAATTAATTAATTAAGCTTTTGAGTTGAATGTGCAAGTCATCTTTGAATTTTACAAAAATAGTTGCATTTGTTTGTTTTTACCTTTTTGAATGATGTTTGAATAAATTATTTAATTATTTAAGTTTAGGGGAAAATGCTTTAAGTAAACTATAAGTATTAATAATTTAATTGATTTTAGGGGAATATGATAAATTAATGAAATACTTAAATAATTGATGTTATTTAATTAGTCAAGAGGAATAAATTTAGATTAGGAATTTATTAAATAAATGAAATTTATTTAATTAGTCAAAAGTGATGAAAAAGTGAATTAATTAAATGATGTAATAATAGTATTCAATTAATAGAGAAAATTGGGGTTTTTGATGTATTTGATATGAAATGCAGTGATATTAGGTGATAATGATGTTTATGATGAGAAAATTTCATTCAGAATGTGTGATAAGCGTTAGGTCATTTTTACGTCTACATTTTTCCACTCTTTGATACAATACAATTTTGAGTGTTGTGTCAAAGAACATAAAAAAAATCTTGTTCAAGAGTTGCCCTAGTATGTTGCAGTATGCCCTGGTGACGATAGGATAGCATGGTCCCCCCTTGAAAATTTTGGATAATGAACCAAGTTTTTTGATAAGCTGATGTGATGTGTTTAAGTGCAAGGAACAACAGAAGAAACGTTGATGAGAAGAAAAATTTAGTAAGATTTAAAAGATAAAAGAAATTGGATGATTAGAAGAAAATTGATGTTGTTAGTCATTGATGAGTTTTCTTTTGCTTTCATAGAGGCTTCGTATCTTTAGCAATCCTTATTGATGTAGCAAAAAAACTTGATGTACCAAGGTATTGATGACCAAGGTGGCGTTGTATTCATTGCATGAAATTTGAATTTGAAAACAAAGAGTATTTTTGCTCATACCAGACATACAAAAACCTTGTTAGATATATGATTGAGTTGTGTTAAGACTTTTCAGACCAATTACATAGAGAGGTATGAAGTACCTAACATGAAACTACTACATGAATTGTCTCAAAACAATTTCCATATACAAAAAAAAAGAAAGTATTCACCATGGTAGTATCATAAAAACATCTAACAAACAAAACAAATAGAAATTGATAGTTAATTCCATCATCCTTCTTCTCTAAATCCTTAATGGACATCCTCGAGAGATCTTGGGAATGTGACAACAAGATAAATCAGAAAGATAAAATAACAAAAAGATAAACAATGCTGCTATATCACTTGCCATATTTGTTTTGAGGTTTCAGGTTGTTATCGAGTATTGATGATGTCTATTGTAGGAAAAATCTATCCATTAAGACATATCTCAGGATTTTGATGGTGAATTTTTAATAGATAGGTAGTTAACACTTTGGCATTGTTTTAGTTTGTTTGCGATCAAATTTTTGTGATTGTTTGCTTGAAAGTTTTGGATTTTATTGTTTTCTTTGCTTGTTATCAATTGCAATGTCAAAGGTTGAAGGTGATGATTGTTTATTATGGATGGGGATTTTATATAGATAGGTGATAATGGAGATAGGACTTTTGAGAGTTTTTGAGTGTTTTTGTGCTTTTTTGAGGTTATTTGATGCTATTTTTTCCTAATTTTTTTTGACTTTTTACAAATATTTTCAGAGTTTGATAAGATATTTCAATGTTTTTGAATTTTTGACCAAGTTTTAAAAATGAAGAGAGAGATATAAAGGGGACTAACCTAGGGAATCAGGGGCATGATCATTGATTAGCCTTGCCTACGTTATACACGTAGTTTGACTTGGTTGATATGAGTATGTTTTTGACTCTTTTTTTAAAAATTAAATGTTTTTGAATTTTGAATTTTTGACTAAGTTAAAAGACCATATGGACACCTAAGGGGATCAAAGATAAGCCTTTCCTCAAAGCATAACATGTTTTTGAGATTTTTATTTTTTACTATTTTATTTTAGATTTTGATGGATTTTCAACTATTTTTTTGAATTTTGATGCCAATCATATGAATGTATAATTAAGAGATGCCAGTATGTAAGTCTATCAATAGTATTTTGAGATCTTGTTGATAGGCCAACTAAAATCAATTGATCTGATTAATTAATTTCCAATAATGATAAGATTATTGAGGATACACAACAATGCAAGGATAGTGTTGCCAAGATAGGAACAACATAAGGATTGGGAATGATACATCCCAATATGATGATTGATTGATTGAGATTTGTAGCGAGGATAGGAACAAGGTTGTCGAATGTTTTGATACCATGTTGAAGTATCAACAAGATGCAACTAATATGGTTTGGTTGAATTGTTTGGACAATGCCTAGATCACAATGTGGGATAGAAGACATAGATCAAACTTTATTTTGAAGCAAGATGCAAGTACTTGCCCCTAATGTCTAGCAATTAAAAAATGAAAGGATTATCTGTGATTGAATAACATGTTCAGATAGATTATGCCCCTTTGGATAATGCCACATGGCTCAAATAATGTTGGATAGGATAGGATCAAGGATAGTGAACCATGTCAAGATGTTTACCATAAGCAAATGTGAAGTGTACACCGAACCTTTGTCAAGGTCAAGATAAGTTGGATTAGGATAAAATGGGTTGGATGAATGGTTCATGGATTTATTATGGATAAGATGGATGGATGATGGATGGAATTTTGGATTTATTATGGATAGGTTGAGATGCTTTCACCTAAAATAGTGCACATAGATGATCAATTCTACACATGATGCCTGTTTACCAAATTTTCATCGTGGTACTTATCCAAATTGCCACCATAGTGGTTTTCATTAGAGGATGATTTTTCTCTTGACTATTTTCATGATTTTTTTGATATCACACAAGACACTTGTTTACTAGGTTTTCATCATGGTGATAATTTTTTTCTCATGTTGAACCACCTAGTGGTACTAATGTAGATACTGCTAGTGCTAATATGGGTGTTGTTGTTGTCATGATGTTCCAAAAATATCCTTCTTGGAGGAGTTATTTTTCTAAGATACAGGTGCTTGAGTGTAACCCCTAATATTCTTATCTTCTTTGTTGATACTAGAGTTAACCTTGCCTAGATGCACACATCATGATAGAGTGCCTTTAGAGTCCTTATGATAAAGAGTTTCTACTAATACATGGTCAATGTGAGATTTGGATATCATGGATGGTGAAATGCATTGAGGGATATGAGATTCAAATGGATTGGATGACAGTTTGGAATCTTTGACTCTCTAAACTTGGGATGATGAGAAATGATGGGTGGATATGGAGATTTGATTGGGACCACCATCTTGGTATACTTTGTAGGTCGCTCTTGAAGCTTTCTTTTGCATTGTTGGATATTTTGGATGGATGAACTTCCCTTTTTTATTTTTCCCCATAGTTTTTTTGACCAATGAAGTTTGATAGGGATGATTTTCTTTATTTTTCTTTTGTATCCATTTGAATTTTCTTTTTCCATTTTTTTCTACCATTTTTTTGCTTCAATGACTTGTTCCTTTCTTTGATATAAATTTTCCTCTTGTTGTTGGTCCCAATGAGAAGGTTGAAATATGTGTGTATGACAATTCACGAGATGGCTAGTTGTAGTGTTGGTAGCAGTTTCATCATAGAGACTCTTCGTGCTTTCTATGTTGATGTTTGTGTTAGATAAAATTGCCCCCGATATTATAGAGGTATCACTGATATGTTTATATTCCTTAAGTGCTAAATAACCAAGTCCTTGATGCTTAGGATTTTCAATAATATGCACTAGTTCCAAGACACCCTATTCATGTTTGCCTAATCCTCTACCTTGATAATGTATCTATTGATTTTTTTATATTTTCAATAGGATATTGTTTGTCTTGGAAACAAGGCACCAATCCATCTTTGCTCTATTGTGGATCTTCAAAGGTGATAGCTTCTTCATTGATAATATATCTTGCTCTGACAAAGGTAAGTGATCCAATTTTATAAGTGATATGATCCTCAGCATGTGGGATAACTTCCTAATTGATATTTTCGGCTTGACCCTGTGGAATATCATATTTTAATGATTCTTCAAGAGGTGTTGATGATTCAAAGCCCATGTAAAAGTCTTCCTCATTATTCATTTTTGATATGTTTGTATAGGATGTTTCTGATTCACAACTTATGTATAAGTCTTCTTCATGATCCATTTCTGATATGTCTTTGGCTTTTGTTATGTCTTGATCATGTGTAAAGATGTTAAGAGTAGGAGACCCTTGTTTCTTGGTAATGATATCAAGAGTATGAGACTCTTGTTTTGGATGAAGATAATCTATAAGTCCATTAGGAGTAAGCATCTCATGGGTGTATGTATGTGTGCTTGGTGTTTGGATTTTTTATTCTTTTGGAAAATAGTGGATGTCTTGGAAGATATTTTCCAAGTTATTGTAGTATTTTAAAGATAGGGATTCTTGATCTTGAATTTGTATGGTATTATCTTCAATATGCTTTGGTTCATGCTCTTGACATGAATCAATTTCAAAGAATGGATTTTTTGTAAAGGATCCTTGGATTTCCTTGAAATGTGGATATATGGGTGATATCTCTTGGATTAGATTTTATGCATTGGGTATAAGTGTTGGATTAAGAGTCTCTTGATCATCGATACCTACTACCATGAGGTCGGATGATGTCAATATATCTTGGACTAGATCATTGCTAGACTTTGGTGGTTGATTTTGATCATTCTTAGGATTAAATTCTTGATGTATTTCCTCTTGATCATTGGATGATGGAGAGTCATTGTCAATGTGATCAGTGGTAGATAGATCTTGATCATTTTTTTCAAATTTTGAGGTTGAGATATTGTTAACCTTATCATTAGTGTCTAAAATTTGAATGTTGTCTTCAATAGCTATTTATCTTTGATCAATAAGGTCTTGGATGATTTTTTTGAGTGTAACACATTTTGATGCATCATGACCTTTTACTCCATGGTATTTAAAATAGGCCTTATCATCGTACCATGGGGAATTTGATGGTAGGTTCACCACTTCATGATGGTTTTGGAAGTGTGATAAGTTTAGCATTGACTAATTTTCTTAACACCCCCTTAATTAGCTCCCTTAAAGGAGTGTATTTATATTTAGTGGTGTTATTGGATTGTAAGGCTTGTTTTGGTAGAATACCTTATTGTTGTGGGACATCTTGATATTGAGCTTGAGGTGTACTTTGATATTGCATTTGAGGTACGCCCATTTGATGTTGTGGATTAAGAGTTGGTTGTTGATATACAAGGTCTTGAAGTTGAACATGTTGTTGATGATATGAATATGTTCTTTGATGAGTTTCATGGTGTTGTTGATATTGTGACTCACTCTTTTGATGGTGTTCAAAGCATCATTGATAAAGTGTGTCAACTATTTTCTCAAGTGAATTTAGGGCAATTTGATGTTGTATATTTTTATCTTGGGGGTGATTTTGAAACCCTTGGTGCTATTACAACACTAATTGTTGTTGTTGTGACTCTTCATAAGTTGGATTTTGATATGGATGAGGATTTTGATTGAAATCAGCCATGTGACAAGATTTGCTAAAACATTGATTAGAGGAATCCATAGTTGATATATCATTGAAATTTGTGGTATATGATGTCCTCATGGGTGTATAGAGTGGAATTGGATTTTGGTAATAGATTTACATGTTTTGGGGATGTTTTGATGCTCGAGACCCTAAACTATGAGTGATGTTTGGTGGATGTTTTTGAAATGATGTTAACTTTGTGACTCAAAATGTTTAGAAAACTTGGACCGATATTTCACTTTGTTTTTTCTAGAGGATATGTTTGAAGATCTACTCGAGGTGCAAGAAAATGCTGATATCTTAGAATTTTGAGTAAAGGAATGATCCAAGTTGTTGTTTTGATTTTGCAACTAGATATGGATTGATGTAGATATGAATTGTTTTGGAGGTCTAACTATTTTCGCTCTCAAAAGGTGAAAGATGTAACCAATTTCAGATTAGTTATTTGATTTCTACCAAAAAATAGAGCAAAAGTGACAATATTTACAATAGTAGCATTCAATTTTAGGATAACTACCTTAAACTTAGAGTAATAACAGTCTTCATTTTTAGTTGTGTCTGATAAAACGGTTAATACAATGGTGGTAGTTTTGAGAAATCGAGGTTATTTTTAGCAATAATAGATGTTCTGACCAATAGCTACTATTTTGAGCAAAAGCAGTTGTTTTAAGCAATAACAGTTGTTTTGTCAAAAGTGACTATTTTAAGCAACTATGGTAGGAAAAAGTGCAATGGCAGTTGTTTTATCAAAAGTGACAATGTTTAGTGCAACTGTAGCCAAATCTTATGACAAAAGTGGCAGAAATGTCAATAGTACCCCTGTTTCTAGTTTTTTTCTAGTTTTTATTTTGATAGTAGTTTTGGACAAGTTTGCAACTCTTGATATCTTCTTTATTTTGATTTGTCTCTATATTTTGGTGAGTGATACAATACAACACACCAATAAAAAATATTTGACCCTAAATGTCTATATCTTCAGAAAGTTTCTTTCCAAAAAATCCCAAAGTTTGTGAAATTCAAAATACTAAAGCCATAGTTCTCAATGTTGACTTTGTTATTAATGTGACTTGAAATGTAAGCATATTTGGAAACCCTTAGAGATATTTGTTTAAGATATCTTTTAAAGAGTGCAAATATAGGGCTATTTTCAAAGGTATTCACACTAAGTTCAAAGGGTTTGAAATTTGATAATCATGTTCAATGTTTTTTTTAATGTGTTCATTTTAAATAAAACAAATTGTTTGATGTCCAAAGTAACCAAATTTTTTGGCAATTTCGTAAAGAAATTTTTTACAACCTAGAGATAGGCATGTTCTTTTAGGCAGGCTTACCTCATGCCCTGAAGGGATGATTTTACATGCAACTTATGGAGAGTGTTTTAATCTCAACCATAAATCAGACTTGGTAAGTAACTTCTCAAAAGTAAATTTTGATGCACCACTTTTAAAGAATTTTTTGGCTAAAAAATGTGGCATCTACTACATTGGTTCTTATTCATGCTTAGGGAATCCAACGCTTTTCTAATGCCCAACCAGCCACTTAAGGCTTTAACCAACTTACTTGGGACTCTATATACATAATGGTATCTCCCCTTTTGTCAATGACACTAATGACAAAGCAATCATAGATTACGTTGTTTGGTGTTTAACCTTGACCATATTTATAGTAGATTGAGTGAAAAACTACTTTGAGTCACCTTTGAGTTTTCCAACACGGGATGTGTCTCAAAGGTAGGCCCTCTAAAGGTGATGCTTGAAATGAAACAAGTGCAAAAATTACACTAATTTTCATCACCCAAGGTTGCCAAAAGATGCAAGGGGAGATGATAGACACTTAGCTTTCCAAACATGGAAAACTAAGCATATTATTCATCACAATATTCTTTTTAAGCGATCTACCTTCGACTGAAGCCTCTTATATCCAAACTAGTATCACCAGAGCAAGGTGGCTTTGTTCCAAGAAGGGAAACAAAAGAAGGTGCCATTGTGGCCCATGAAGTTATGCATTCTATCAAAACATCTAAAATCCCATCGCTTATCATAAAGTTGCATAGGATGAAGGCATATGATAGAGTATGTTGGGAATTCCTAATTCAGGTACTTAAAAAGTTTGGATTCAGTAACAAATGGTGCAAGTGGGTTCTATCTTGTCTATCTAGGAAAAAATTTCAGTGATTATCAATGGGTCTCTGGTAGGTTTGTTTGTATCTTCTTAGGGAGTCCAGAAAGGGGACCCACTATCTCCTATGCTTTTCATTCTCATGGAGGAAGCTCTTAGAAGATCAATCCAAAAAGATCATTTACAAGGTCTATGGTAGGGGGTTGTAATCCCGAACACAAGTATAACAACTACTCATTCACTATTTGCAGATGATACATTGCTAATTGGGAAGGCATCTTTGATAGAAGAAAAGTAGGTTAAATCCCTACTGGATAAGTATTCCTTGGCATCAGGATAGAAAATTAATGCAGCCAAGTCTAAGGTATATGTTTTTAATACCAAATTAGTGATAGAAAGGAAATTGATTTCAATTTTAGGTTTTCAAAGAGAAGAGCTTCCTTGTTCATATCCGGGCAAACCATTTTTTATGGGATCTAATAAGTCTTTTTTTTGGAATAAGATATTAGATAGAATTAGAGCAAGAATACTTTCTTAGAAAACAAGATGGCTTACGCTATCTGGAAATTTTTTACTTGTTAAGTCTGTTCTAGCCTCTATTCCAAATTATTTTTTGGTAGTTTTCCAAGCCCCAAAAATTATAATTCACCAAATTGAAAAGCTTATAAGAGAGTTTTTGTGGAAAGGAAATCTTGGTGATAAAAAAAGGATCCCCCTAGTATCTTTGGATAGTATGTGTTCTGATAAGTCAAGTGGAGGGGTAGGTTTTCACAACTTATCTACAAGAAATATGGCGTTGGGAGAAAAATTGGTTTGGAGAATGTATGCTAGACTGGATCTCAAATGGTGTAAGTTGATGCAGAGAAAATATTTGGAGAATGATAATCCATCTAGGATATTTACAATTTCTAATCCGACAGGAGGGTCTTCCATGTGGAACTTCATTCTAACCTATTGAGATGTTATTAGCCCTTATCTCTCATGGGAGGTCCATACTGGTCATCAAGCTCTATTTTGGAAATATTCATGGAATGGTTTTCCACCTCTTAGATTGAACCGGGATCTATAGATAGATGAAGATTTTCATTCCAAAATTTGGGGAAAGTCTTTAAAGGACTATGTTGATTCTCTGACTCCATCACATGTTTGGTTAAATGGAAGGACTTAACAAATACCCTTGTACTAGATACTCAGAAGAGAATGTTGTCAGATATTTTGAAGAACAAAAATGTACATCTCTTTAACTCTCTGGATAAACTGGTGTGGGCGCCCTCTAAGAATGGTTTATATATAGTTAAGCAATGGTACAAGTCAATCATTGCTCAGGCATCTCAATTTTAGTCCCATAGAGAATTTTCCTTTTGTTGGAATTCAACATAGTTGCCAAAGGTGGGTGGGTTTGCTTGGCTAACCTTGAAGAAAAGGATTCTTACAAGTGACCGGTTGGAGAAATTTGGAATAACACAAGAATTTAAATGTGTATTATGCAAAAATGAAGATGAAACCGTTGATCATTTGTTTGTCTCTTACCTAGTAGCTCATGAAACATGGAATTTCATTATGGTGAAATTGAATGTTTCTTTCCCTTTTCCTAGCTCTCTGTGGGACATGTTTACTAGATGGCCACTTCTATATAAGTCTATGTTGTTTGCATGCATCTAGTTAGTTACGCTTGCATTGCTCATATAGTCAATTTGGCTAGAAATAAATAGATGTATTTTCAAAAGTCAGTTTGTCTCAGTTAAGAGAATCAAAGAGAAATTAGAGAAGTCAATTTTTGAACTTTGTAGCTCCTATGTCAAAAATTTTAAATCAGTATCGTCATTACACTCCAATTGGGATAATTTTATTCTAAATCACTGGAAACACATTGTTTTACCAATTTAAGGGGTTACACATTCAAATGAAGTCAAAGTGAATAAAAGTAAGGTGAAATGGATGCCACCAAGTTCTCCTTTCTATAAGATTAACTTTGGTGGAGCTTCTCATGGAGACCTTGGGGTATCTAGTGTGGGTTGTTGCATTAGGGATGTGTCAGGCTCGCTGTTAGCAGCTAAAGAATTATACTTGAATTCTTGCACAAATAATATGGTAGAAGTACAAGCATTATTAGCGGATGTCTCATTGGAAAAGGACCTTAAAATAAATAATCTACATGTAGAAGGTGATTCTCTCATCCTAATCAATGCATGTATAACAAAGATTATCTATAGCTGGAAAATAGGATACATTTTGCAGAAAATATGGGATATCTTGGAAACTTTTGAAGACGTCCGCTTAACTCATACATACTGGGAAGGAAACATGTTAGCAGATGGGTTGGCCAATCTGGCCTGTGATCAACAAGAGAAAGTAATTTTTAAAAATCATGACGATATGTTTGATTTTACCCATATTCAAGACATTCTGGTGGTAGAGTGTTCCTCTTTGGCTTAAGTATTATGACGTTAAATGGCATGAATAAGTGTTCTTAGTTTACTTTTCCATTGAAGCAAGTTTTGAATGTTTGTGTGTTTAAAAGGTGGGTAGTGTATGTTGACTAAGGTGGACTTTGTAAGATGAATTAATCATGTATGAGTCATCTTCAACATTGGAAGAGACATTATCTGACATGGAAACAAATGTTCAAGGGGGTAATTTAATGAGATGTTATGGTGGGCTTTGCAAACTCAGATGCATGAGATGTCTTATCAAGTTGGTCATATCTCCATGATATCCAAGTTGGTGGCTAAGCGTATCACATAATGATGTTTAGCATTTACAAATCTCGGGTTGCTTTTAATTAATCACATGGAGGGCAGAATACAAGCTTGCCACACATTGCATCAGCATGGACACTTGTTCATCGTTGATGGGTTTTCTTGACATGTTTTAGTTTTGCAGGTACATAAAAATTATTTCTGTTGTTTGGGCCATTAATTAGCTTTGTGCAGGAGGTCGTTTCGCATGAGCCAACATGCTTCAATGGTGTTCGTCAATTTTTTCCTTTTCACTCGCCATGATTACAATAAGTTGATACATAATGACTTTAAAAGGAGGTGAACATTGTGATATCTCATTTATATTCATCATTAACTTGTGGTGTGTGACGTTTTGCAAGTTTAGTGTTTTCAATTCTACCAAAATATTGTCCCGGCCATGGAACCTCAGAGTGAGCTGCCTAGTGAAATTGTGGAAACGACTGTTTGAAGATAATGTCACACATGAGAATTTGGTGGTGATTTTTCATGTTGAGTTCCTGAGGGTTGAGGAAATAGTATGCTCAGTGCTTGGTTTTGAGCTGACAATATCTTAGAGCTCGACGCTTAATCTTCCCTTCTTAGGTTCTTTCTATGTTTTTATCAAATATTTTGGATTTTCTCTAGTCATTGGTAGAGTTGGAATTGATTGTTAATAAGTTTTTTAGGCCCCAAATGCTAGATGTTGATGCATTATTACAAGTTTTTCAAGGGTATAACATCTTTGCTAGGGATGCATATCTGGGTGATCTATTTTCTAGAGAATATGTTAAAAATAGGTTGGGTTTTAAGAAAAATATTTGAAGCCATAAGGTTAGCTCTACAGTTTAGAAATGACAACATTCTTCTCAAAGCATTAAGAAGGAATTCGACAAAGATGTGTGCTACAATGAGTTTCAACATTAAGAAGAAGTATTACGCCATTTATTTTCTACGTGAACATAACCCCCACCCACCAATGAATTTAGCCTCTATTGGTTCAGATGAAGGTGCTCCATCGTCGGTTCCAGGGAAAGATGAGGCCGAGTTGCTGCCAATTGAGAATGATGTTCCATAGGGAATTATTGCTAGAACATCAATTGGGAATAAATTTGCAGAAGGAAATGTGGCTGGTTCTCCAATGGGGTTTGAATTTGCAGAGGGTAATGTTGCTAGCTCACCATTTGGTCATGTGGAAAGGGCACAGGTTTTGCAAGATGAAAACAATGGAATGGAACCCAAGCTTGGAAGGGCACAGGTTCTGCAAGAGGCACTGGAAGGCCAAGATGAGAATTCAGTTCAGGAGGAAGATTGCATGGAGGAGTAGCTACTCAGTTTTCACAAAGTTGACAGTTTTTTGAATACAGTTCTTCCTTCGTATTGCATTCCAGATATTTTTTTCCTTGGTTATGGTTGAACTATGAAATAACTAGAAATCATATGTAGGGTTGTTTACGTTACTTCTTATGTTACATAGTTTGTATGAATTTTTTTAAGCTGGTCGATGTTTAGGCAAAGTAGATTGAAATATTAGAACTACTCTAGTTCTCCTGCCTATTTTGTTGATACATATGTACATATTTTTGTAATATAATATAAAATATATAGGCCTTGTGACTTTTATTGAGAAAAATAAATATATTTTTGCCTCTCGAGCGACGCTATCCAAAAAAAAGAAAAAGAAAAAGAAAAAGGAATGAAGTGTAAACAAGATAGCAATTTGTTTTTTATGTGCAACAATTTGAAGTGTTTTGGATTTCAAGAAATTAGATAGCAATGTGCAAGTTAGAATGTATTTGTCTAGTTTTTAAGCACCAACTTGAGTGTTTCTAATAACCTTGTCTTAATGTGGTCAACAAAATAAAATCATTCGTTTCATCAACATAATGAAAGCATTAGTCAAAAGAAAGCAATCTATTTTATGAGAACCAAAAATGAAGTGTTTTTCTAATCTCCAAAAGCTTTTGAGAGTTCATTTTAGGACACCAAATCTAAATATGCAAGTTGTGGGGTTCAATTGTTAAGCACCAACTCAATTTTTTTTCCTAAACTAAGAATTTTTTTAATTTGGAATGTGACTTGGACCGTTAGCCTTCTCTGCAATAAAATTGTTAGTTGTTCTTGGATAAACACATGCTATGCTCTAGAAAATCATACATAATAAATGTTAGAAGCTTTCAAACATTCAAAAAAAGCAATAATTAGTGTCAGAAATCAGAAAATTGGTTTGCAAATTTAAATTGAAAAAGACACAAAGTAAAAGTGTGAATTTTAGTCAAAAGTGGTCATTGTTTCTTTCAGCAACTATGGTCCTCATTATCAAAAGTAGTCCAAGAATGCAACTACAGTCCAAATGTCAAAAGTAGCCTAAAAATGCAACTACAGACTTGTTTATGTCAGAAGCAGTCTAAATGTCAAAAGTGGCTAGATTTAGTGCAACTGTGATAAAAATGTGAAACATTCATGGCAAAACTTCTTCTACGTGAAAATACTCAATTGTGTTTTTGGAAAATGTGACCGCATTCTTAAACTTGCAATTGCTTAGGAAAACTCAAGGAAATATTAATGTTAAGGACTATGTCTCACCGAGAGTGCCAAATGTTGTAAAGGGGAAATTGAGATGCATAAGGAAATTAAACATAAATGAATTAAACTAATCTAATTCAAGCAAAGATTAAGATTCATACCCATTACTCATGAAATGAAAAATACAAGATAACTGAATTCAATGAAATTAAGCAATACAATCGAAGAACATACAAATGAATTCAATTAACTAATATCGTTACCCATCCCATGTTGAAGTGTGTTCACAATGATGTTAGATTATTGTATCAATGTGAAGCCTCCATTTATGTATTGCAAAAGCTCCAAATGTGTGTTAATGGTGATCAAATATGTGTGTAGAAGCTCGCAAGAAATTAATTCATGAATTCAACATTACTTCATTGCACAAAAGATGTCAATTCTCTGATAGTTTTTGAGGATGAAGAGGATTGTTATATAGATTTCATGATTCAAAATGAATGTGGAACATCATAACAATGTTGTATCAAGATCAATGGTTGAATTTGTTGAGAGGAATTAGATTGTTCAGTTAGCTTCTGTGATCAAATCAATTAAGGATATTGATTGATCAATAAGAGGAAATAGATTTCCTATTTAGTGGAATTGAGGAAATTTGGTTGAGCCTTCAGTGAGATTGAAGAATAGATGAATCAGTTAGAAAATAGATGGATTAGTTAGCTAATCAGAGTGAGTAATTAGTGGACCGTAATTTGCTCAATATTAAAAGGGGTTAAAGGTAATTAATTAATTAATATTTTTGAGTTAAACATGCAAGTCATGTTTGAATTTTGCAAACAAAGTTGCATTTGTTTGTTTTGAACTTTTTGAATGATGCTTGAATATTTTATTTAATTATTCAATTTTAGGGGAAAGTGATTTAATTAAACTATTAAGTGATAATGATTTAATTGATTTGGGGGAATAGGGTAGATTAGTGAAATAATTAAATAATTGAGTTTATTTAATTAATCAAGAGGAATAAAGTTAGATTAGGACTTTATTAAATAAATGATATTTATTTAATTAGTCAAAAATGATAAAATAGTGAATTAATTAAATAATTTAATAGTATTTAATTAATAGAGGAAATTAGGGTTTTTGATGTAAATGATGATTGAGGATGAATTAATTAAATAATGTTAAATCACTTAATTAATAGGCAAATATAAAATTTGATAATAATTAAATAATAATGTATTATTTAATCATTAAGGGAAGAAGGGTGAAAGTTCTAGTCAAGACAATTTAGGGTATCTAGAATTGCAGATAGAACTGGTATCTATTTGGGAGAGTAGATACCATTCTAGAGAGGTATCCTCTAGATAGAGTCATCTACTAGTTCAGGGAGAGACAAACCAAACCCACATAGGAATACCATGCTAGGTATGCTCGCATAGATAGAGAGGTTAGTGCATTGGGACCTCAGACCGATTCTCATAAAGCAGTGATAATTTTTTTAGCACTGAAACCAGTCAATTGGGATTGGGTAGTTGGATGTAGAGATCTAGGAATGAATCAAGATTTTGATACATGGTGGGCATGTAGGAAACCAGTCATATTTTCCATACCCCTAGGAGGAGTAGGTATAGGAGGCATTATGATTGGCCTTAGGAGGAGAGATGGAGTAGTTGGGAGAAGAGAGGCTCATTAGAGGTAGAGGATTTCCCATGAGCAATAGTAGAGGGCATAGGATGAGCAATATGATGGGAAACATGATGGACATGTATCCCAAGATCAGGGGGATGGAAAAAGATAGAGCCGAGATGATCAACATTAGTGATTACAAGTACCATAGGAACCTCCCCCTTAGGGAGACATGGATGCTTGACAAGATTAGATTATATTTGAGAGAGATCAGGCTCAGGTCAAGCATGATAAGGTGATTTAGGGCATGGATTCTAGAGTAGGTGAGATGGATATCTAGATCACCCATAGGTAGGCTGCAAAAACCCAAATAGTCATTCTTATGGTTAAGTAGGATCAAGCCCACAAGGAGAGAGATTCAATGATATAGGAGTGAGATGTAGAGAAAAGCCAGAGTATATATTTAGAGATAGTGTAGGCCTCCTCCATCCCTTGAGCACAGTATCAACAAGAGATGGACTTGTTGATGGAGGAGAGGACATATTATAAGACTCTCTATGAGGCTTAGATTCGGGTTTGGAGTACTACCATAGGTGTCAGGGCTAGTAGATATATAGGGGATCAATCCACAGGTCTTCCCAACATACCCCAAGCATGTATTATAGCCACACTTCTCTCCTTCCATGAGTCAACACACCCATAGTCCTTTGAGACATGATCAACACCAGTCACCTCTTCGAGATGGTTAACAAGGCTGGAATTCTTGCTATGATCTTTCATTTATTTTCCATAGACTTGATATAGATATGGGTTTGTATACATTCATAGGCCATTGTGGTTTGTATATATGTATATTTTGATTTAGTTGATATTGTATCACACATGTTTATTTATTAATGATGATGATGTATCATGAAATTTCCATTTTTGAAGATATATGAGAGATCACCATTTTTGATGCAAAATATGATGTGTTATGAGATGCTTGTGATGTGTTTATGATATGATGATATATTTATGTAATGTTAGTAATTTCTTGATTATGTGATTGGATATGATATGCATAATGTGGATGATATATGATGATGCATGTATGAAATTGATGATGTTTTATGATGTATGATGCTCTATGATATGATGCTCTATGATATGTGATAATGAGTCTATTGATGTAGGATGCATGTATTACTAATGTTATTATGACGTGGGATGAAGATGTTAGTCAGAAGAAAGGTTAGTAAGATTTAGAGGATAG
Organism: Sequoiadendron giganteum; assembly: GCA_007115665.2. Taxonomy (NCBI): domain Eukaryota; kingdom Viridiplantae; phylum Streptophyta; class Pinopsida; order Cupressales; family Cupressaceae; genus Sequoiadendron; species Sequoiadendron giganteum. The sequence continues at coordinate 478,524,854 of CM021102.1, forward strand.
AAGAAATTGGGTGATATTGATCTAATTGCTAAAAATCCATATATTATGATTGATAGATGCAAATGAATGCATTGATGAATGAATGATAATGATTGATGATGTGTAAAAATTTGATGAGTATTATTTTGCTTCATGGAGAGACTACATAATGCTTATCATAGCAATCCTTATTAATGTAGCAAATAGACATGATATACCAAGGTATTAATGACCAAGGAAACTTTGTATCTATTGTGTGGACTTTGACTCCATAAACAAGGAGTATTCTTGCTCATACTAGACATATAGAAACCTTGTTAGATTGAATGGATGAGAAGTTCAAAGAATTTCAGACCAGTGCACGGAGAGGTATACGAAACCTAACATACAATGACCACATGAATTTCCCAAAAAAACTTCCACACACACAAGGAAAGTATTCACCATGGTAGTATTGCAAGCAATATCCAACAAACAGACCATACAAAATCAATAATCAATTCCCCAATCCTTCCTCTCTAAATCCTTTACAGACATCCTTGAGAGATCCTAGGAATGAGACAATAAGATAAATCAAAATATAAGATAACAAAAGATAAACAACGTTGTCGTATCACTTTCCATAAATTTTTTGATGTTTCAAGGTATTATCCATCGATGATAACTATTGTAGGAATGATTTATCCATTAAGACACATGATAGGATGTTGATGATGATTGCAATAGGTAGGTAGTTAACACTTAGGCATTGTTTTAATCTAATGGCGATCCAATATTTACAATTTTTTCTTGGAAGTTTTGGATTTCAATGTTTGCTTTGCTTTTTGATTGCTTTGTCAAAGGGTGAGAGTGATGATTTGTTTATTGTAGATAGGTGATAGCGGAAATAGGATTTTTGTGGTTTTTTGGATGTTTTTTTTTTTAGGATATTTGATTTTTTTTGGTATTTTTGAGAGATTTAGAGACCAAGAGGGGGACCTAAGTGGACTAACCTAGTTCCTCGAGGGCTCATTGATGATGGAATTTCCTACATTATACACGTAGAGACAATGTAGTTTGATTTATTGGAATCAAAGAGGCTCACACGAAGACGTTCAACAATATTTTTGGGATTTTGATGTTTTATAAAAAAATTTAGATTTTGATAGTTTTATGAATTTTTTGGATTTTGATAATTTTTTGGATGTTTTTGGATTTTGATGGTTTTACAAAAATGATGGGATGAACAAGGATCCAGTCCATCTACTACGTTCAAGAGGTTTCCCCCAATTTGGAATGGGATTACATTTATTATGGATAGGTGGATAAAACAAATGGTGGATAAAGATAGTGCAACAAGGTTCAACACTTAACCAGTTATTGAGCCATGGTTGGGTGCATGTTTATTATGCGGTGGATGAAATGAAATGAATGTGATAATAGGATGGATATAATGGAGCGAATGCAATGAAAGGATGGAAAGATTGGATATATGGGGATGAAAGACTTATTCAAATGTAGTGCCTATTTACTAGGTTTTCACTACAGTACCTATCCTAGAAGCATCACAAAGGTGGTTTTCACTTAAAGGATGTTTTATTTCTCTTTATTGTTTTCTTTATTTTTCAATTTTTTAAATTTTTTTTGCTTAGGATATTTTGATGTGTTAGGTATAGAAATTTTTGAGATGGCCACTTTTGAGTGGTTCTACTAGGGGCTTTCCTTCTAGATTTGCAAATTGATATGCGTCAAAGTCGTAATTCTATGATGACAAAAGGACCTAACCAGTTCATCTCAAATTTACCTTTCCTATCCTAGTTAAGTTGAATATGTTAATTTTATTTTAGGACTAAGTCACCAACCTTAAAGTTCCTATTCTTTATTTTCTTGTTATAACTTTGTTTGAGATGGTTCTAATAGGCTTGGAGATGGTTTAGAGCACTCAAACATATTTCATCTAGGAATTCAAGATCATGGAGTTTAGATACTCAATATTCTTCATTACTGACAAGATCTTTCAAGAATACCCTTAGGGATGGAATCTCAACCTTTATAGGAAAGATGGATTTAGATCCGTTTACAAGGGAAAATGGTGTTGCACCTATGGGTGTGTGGATATTGATTTTGTAAGCCCAAAAGACAGGATTCAATTGAAGGTGTCAGTCACGAATGACATTATTAATAGTCTTCTTAAGGATTTTGAGGATCTTTTTGTTAGATTTTCCACTTGACCATTTATTTGGGGGTAGTATGGGGTAGAGAAGTGATGTTGGATGGATAATATAGTGCAAAGCTCATGAATATATTGGTTCTTAAACAAAGTTCCATTGTTAGTAATGATAGTTTGAAGGATAGCATAATGACAAATCAAATAGTTAAGGATAAACTTTGTTATTTGTTTTCTAGTGATATAGGTTAGGGGTATGGCTTCTATCCACTTTGTGAAATACTCCATGGAAATTATGATAAAATTATGTATGTTGGATGAGGTAGGGGATATATTTCCTATAAGGTCAAGTCCCCAGAAAGGATGGGGTGTAGTGATCAAGTGTAACTCTTGTGCAAGTGCATGAACAAGATCACAATGTTGTTGACATTGAAGGAACTTCTTTAAATAGTGTATAGCTTCTTGTTCCATTGATGACCAATAGTATCTAATTTTAGAAATTTCTTTACTAGATTAGGCCTGCTAGAACGAGACCCACAAACACCTTCATGTACTTCTTGTAAGGTAGTTTGAGCTTCTTCTGTGTTGAGACATTAGAGTAATGTACCATTAAGGATTCAATGGTATTAGTATCTCCAAGGATGGTAAAGTGTGTAGTTCAGCAGATAATTTTTTTCTTTTGGTTTCTTGTTATGTGATGTGGTATGGTTCCATGTTGGATATAGGTGTAGGTGTCTTGATACTAGGGTGAATCAAGACCAACAAAATCACACACAAGTTTGGATTCCAAGCTATCAAATGTTGGTATAATAAATTATTCCATGAGGAATTCATACCTAGGAATGTTCTACGGTATATCAAGAAGTGAACCAATAGTAGCCATGGCATCGAGATCTTTATTGTTGACTCTCAAGATCTATTCAAAGATGATGATGAGAAAGTATTGCTTGAAAATATCCACCATTCTCTTATAGGGCACCAACTTATTGTCCTTAGTCTATTATTCATCATTCACTTGTCTAATCAAAAACTATGAATCACCATAAACTTGCAGCTCTTTGATTTTCCATTCAATGACAATTCTTAAGCCAGTGAGTAGTGCTTTATATTTAGCTATATTATTTGTAAAAGGAAAGGAAGTTTTTTATGCTTTAGGTATACTATCTCCTTGAGGTGTGAGAAAGATTATACTGACCCCTAATCCATGTTGAGTATGATATCCGTCAAAGTATAGTGTCCAATAGTTTTCTTGAGTTGTCACAAGGATGCTTTCATTAGGAAATTCTGATATCAATGGTTCATGATCATCTATTAGTGCTTTGGCTAACTAGTCTACTATTACTTTTTCTTTGATGTATTTTCTATCAACATACTCTATGTCTAATTCACTAAGTATCATGACCAATTTTTCCATTCTTCAAGTGAGAGCTACTTTAGCCAAGAGATATTTCAAGGGATCAACTTTGTATACCAACAATATTTTTTGGTTTAGCATGTAATATATAATATTTTGGGCCACAAAGAAAACTTCTAAACAAGCTCATTCAATAGGTTTATAGTTTAGCTCATAATGACTGATGTAGTACATCACTCTCTTTTTTTTCTCATCAAGTTGTGCTAACAAAGCTCCTAAAGCTATTGATGTTGCTGATACAAAATCATGAATTTTTTATGTATATGAGGCATCAAGATTGGAGGAGTTTCTAAATAATATTTGACCTATTAGAAATCTTGTTCACATATTCCATCCCATTTTAAGGTTACATCCTTATGGATAATGTGTGTAAATGTATGGCACTTATTCACTAACTATGTTATAAATCTTTTGATTGATTGAAATTTTCCATGTAAGATACACAACTATTTCAATGTCTTCAGGGGAGGAATTTCCAGGATAGCTTTGGATTTTGTAGGATCTACCTCAATACCTCTTTGGGATACAATATAACCCAATATTTTTCCTAATGTTATGCCAAAAACATACTTCTTTGAGTTTAGGTGTAAGTTGTACTCTTTTAACTTGTCAAATATCTTAGCCAAGTTACCCAAATGTTCTTGTATTGTGATAGATTTTTCCAAAAGATCATATACATATTCTTCCATGGTGATGTGCAATATGTTATAAAATATAGTAGTCATCGCTCTTTAGTAGGTGGCTTCTAATTTCTTTAGGCCAAATGACATGACATTCCAACAAAAAGTTCCCCAGGGACAAGTAAATGTTGTTTGGTGTTGATCATCAGGTGCTATCTTGATTTGGTTATATCTGGAGAAGTCATCCATAAGATAAATAATTTCATTACCGATTGTTAGATCCACTATTATATCAATGTTATTTAGGGGAAAGTCATCCTTTAGACATGTTTTGTTAAGATATCTAAAATCAGTATATATCCTTATGCTCCAAATGGGATTTGAAACTGGTACTAGGCATGACACCCACTCAAGATAATCAATAGGTCTAATGAATCCAACATAAAGCAATTTTTGGAGCTCCACTTTGAATAGAAGTGCTATCTGAGGTGCATCTTGTGAGGTTTTCATTTCACCAGCCTAGTTCCAAGAAAACCTGTTAGATGATGAACTACTAGAGATGGATCCAAACTAGGCATATCTACATAGGTCCTAGAAAAATTGATCTTTTGTTCTTGTATGAATTATGTAAATTTTATTCTTTCCTCAAGATCTAGAGAGGGTGCATGATAGGCTCCCTTTGGTGCAATTTTTGTTCCCACACTTATGGGTTTAGAACCTTCAACCAAAACTGTTGATCTTTCTTAATACTATGTGATAGGGAGATTGTATCCTCCATCCTCGAGTACCTCAGGGAGGTTTTCACCCTTGGATACATCTTTTGTTTTGAATTTTTCATGATTCGATAACACCACATTATGGTTTTCACTAGGGGATCAAGTTTTGATGTTTAGATTTTTATTTTCATTTTTGAGACTAGAGAATGCAATCCCCCTTCCAAAATATGCTTCTTCAATATCAAATACAACCTTGTTGTCTCCAATGGTATACCATTTTGAAGTCTCATAAACTCAACAATAACTTCATCATTTTGGAATTTGTCCATAACAAGTGTGTGATGTTGTTGATCCCAATCAATTAGTCATGTGTAAACAAGTTGGAGTTCATGTGTTTGGGATGTAGTGTTATAAGAAAGGGTAGTAATGGTGTTTATGTGAATTTCTTCGAATAGGTCCATCATGGTTAGATCATTTTCAATAAGATCATATTCATCTAATTTCTCAACCATGGTAGAAGGAGAACTTTCCTAACAAGATGCATTTTTAATGTTTGGAGTAATAGTGTCTAATGAACCATAGCCTAGTCTTAGTTTCTTCTTATGCATTTCCATAGTGATGGGTTCCCTTATACCTTGTTCATTCAACCCAAGGCCACCTTTTCCGATGAATCCCATGCCTTTAGCTAGCTGATAACCTTAGCTATTTGGATCAATGGGGATGAGAGGTAAACAAATTTATTCATCTTCTTCCTCTTTGTAGGGACATGTAGAGATATCTTCTTTGAACACCATTTCATCCTTCATGTCTCCCCATTTAGTGAATATTGAAGGTTTTAATTCAACTATGATATCTTGTACTTTCTTGATTTCTCTCAGTCTTACATAGGTTCTTGGTGATGGAGGAAGCTTTCCAATACATAAAGATTGATTGAAGTGGTAATATTTGCAACCATTTTCAAGTACTTGGATTTAGAGATCAGATTGAGGTGGATTAGATGATGAATATGGAGCCAAGGATGATGTATCAATGTAGGATAATGAATGGAAAGATATATCATTACTAGGAATTTGAAGGATTTTCTTGTATTTTTCTTCCAAGTTCTCACAATAATGAAAGGGTTCTAGATTATAATATATTGTAACTTCCTTGTCATTATAAGTACATTTTAGGCATTGATGGTATGTATAAGGGATAAATTTCATTGCATGGATTCAAGAGCATCCTAAGAGAAGGTTGTAGGGTAGTTCAAGATCTAGTACTTGACAAGTTGTTTCTGCTATAGCCAGTCCTACCTAAATAGGAAGTCTAATGGTACCTTCAAATTTTCTTTTGTTGTCATCATAAGCTCTTAGAGTGATGTTTTTGTTTTTCTCAATAATTTCATCATAATATCATAGTTTTTTTACCAATTTCAAGGTACATATGTTTAAGCTTACACCTCCATCTATGAGGACTCTTTTAATTTTATGCTTGTGAATACAAACTTCAAGATATAAAGCTTGGTTATGAAATGCTGTGAGGGGAAGGTCTCCTTTAGAAAAGATAAGGTGATGTATAGAGGCAATGTACCCAAACATATCTTGAAATTGATTTATGTTGATATCATTAGGTATGAAAGATTCAAGGAGAGATTTTTCCAAAATCTCTTTTTGTGCAGGGGATAGCTTGAGAAGCTTATGGATAGAAATTTCATGAAGATAAATTCAAGATAAGTTCTACAATACTTGATGACATAATTGTAGTTTAGAAAGAATCCAAAGACAAAGGTGGCTTGTTATTTCAAAAAGGTGAAAGCTCAAAAGCTAATAAGACATCTAATGTAGAAAAGAAAAGTAATGAACCAAAGAAGACTGAATACAAGAGGAATAATGACAAGATCCAGAATCAAAGAAATAATGCTAGAAGACATCTGGTTAAACAACCAAATGCACAAAGGTACCCATATTACAATGGTTTTTGCTTCTCTTGCAATAAATATGGACATAGAGCAATGAAATGTAGAATCAAAATGAATCAAAATGTTTCATCCTTTACTAGTCAATGCTTTACATGCAATAAATTTGGACATAGAGAAAGTGAATGCAAAATTCAAATGATGAATGCATATAAAAATGGTAGAATGAATCAATATTTCAATGGTTATTTTTATACATGCTAAGGATTTAGACACAAATCTAATCAATGCAAATTAAGAATGAATGGAAGGAATACTATTTATGAGAATGTTGTGTATCACTTGACTATAATAGACTTGGACATATTGCTAAGTTTTACAAAAGAAAAATACAAGAAAGGATAATCCGATAAAGAGAAATGAACCAGTCAAGAAGGTGGATCTAGTAGAAACAAATAAAGAAATGGAAAAGGTATGGAGAAAAAAATAAGAGACTAAGAACAAGGAAGAATCTATACCACCCTTTAGTGTATATGTCTCCTCTAGCAACTAAGCCAAATACTTGGCTTAGGGGGAGTTCTAATGGATATCTCATATCCCTCACTAGAAAAGAGGTGTTGAAGCAACAACATGAAGATATGTGATGAGTGCTTGATCTATTGATGAAGATTGCGGAATAAAAATCCTTTGACAAAAACATGAAGCAAAAGGAACCTGTTATGAGGAAGAACAATGATAAAATGGTGGATTTATATGCACAAGACTTAGGAATTTCTAAGTAAAGAGTGAGGATTGCTAGAGAGAAATAAAGAGTGGATAAGGTTGTAGAAGAAGATTTTAAGATCTCCAAAATAATAGGTAGGATAGCTACCACACCTCCATCTATCTAGAAGTCCTTCGGGGCTTTACATGCTGCCAAAGAAATAAGGAAAACTGCTACCAATCCTTTGGTAAGGGAGAAATTCTCTCCAGTTGTGCATACCACAAGGGTAGAGAAGAAGAAGGACCATAGTTGGTCAAGAGAATGAGTGATTCTTCACAAGGTGAAGCTAGTACCAAGAGAAAAAGACATGATATTATTGATACTGAAAGTGAAGAGAAAATTAAAAAAGAAAAGGAGGCATTTAAAATTGACATGAGGGAAGCGAAGAAGGAATCCAAAAAGGATTCTACAAAGAAGAATAAGAAAAAAGAGACAAGTAAAAATAAAAAGTCTCCAGTGAAGGAAAATAAACATAGAAAATATGAAATACCTTATATTGCAATGAAGTTGGAGGAACTATTTAATAACATTGTGTAGAGTGATATGTTAAAAGCTATTGTAGAACTATACAAGGGAGCACATGAGGTAGAAAAAGCTACTATATTAGAAGCCATAGTCAAATACATTGTTTTATTTGAAGTTGATATGAAAAATATCTAGAAGGATATTCCTAATGATGTCTGGGATATTTTGTTGAAAAGAAGAGAAGAATAAATAATAGAACATGAAAGGCTAAAGGATGAATCTGTGGAAAGATTTGGTGCTCCATTGACCTATGAAGATAGAGTCACTTTGGCTACCATCTATAGTAAGGAGCTGAGGAATAATTTTTTTTTAAACATTCTTATGGGAAAGGATCAAAATGATCATGAAAAGATCTAGAAAGAGTTCAATGACAAAGCTGAAGAGATTGTGCAAAATTTAGGACTGCTTCTAGTGAAAAAATAAATAAATGATGATATTGTTCCCTCATAATAAATTTGGAAAGAGAAGTGCACACTAATGATGCTCAACATGAGCAAGATACTATTAATGATGATGCACAAGATAACACTCTTCTAGAAGTGGAGGATATGCCAAAAGAAAATGAAGGAGTCAATAATTAGATAATATATTGTAAAGAAAAATATCACAACCTCTTCGATACAAAGTATTGATGTTACTCCTCTGATAAACATAGAAAATGCTGCAGAGGAAAAAAAAAATAGAGGAATTAAATACAAATGTTGATGTGAAACATGAGGAAAAAAGAGTTGATGAGGAAAAGGAAGAAGAGCATGAAGAACAAGAGGACATGAAAAATGATGCATACGGAGATGTAGAAAAAGATAAATCAGTTGACTCTGGTACTAAAAATGAGGGAAAGGTTGCAAAAGATACAAAGATTCTTGGTGAATCTTTCAGCTCCTATGGAGATTCTCTAAGAAACCTACTAAGTGAACAATCCAATTTCCAACTAGTTGTGTTCTCACAACTATTGAAATTGTCAATGAATTAGGCTAATGATGACTTGAACAAGATATCTCCTATTCACAAGCTTCGGCTAGGAGACTTGTTCCATGCATTCACTAGAAAAGAGATCTTTGATGCACATAAAAATGAGGGAAGTAATGGATGAGGAAATGAAGGCATTGCATGAGATCATACCTAGATCAAACATAGATACATCTCTCTTCGATGTGGATAATCTTAAACTAATGATTGATTCCTTCAAATCATATGCATCCGAAATGAAAGAAGAAGTAGAGAAGGAAGTAGAAAAGAGGTTGAATGACAAGAGAATGTTGGAGATCATAGAGAAATGTGAGGCTGCACATAATAAGTTCTCTAAATTGCTAAAGGTTATAGAAGCATGTGTAGTTGAGGCTAAGGCACAGTTTCATTATGGGATGAAGTGGCTTGGATCCACACAAGATATGAGAAAGGAAATGGACTCCATCGAGTCTCAAATTAACATAGCCTCTAGTGCATATTACCTAGTAGCTGACCTCACATGTGCTATAAGGGATCTCATAGAGGATCTTCACAATTTTTTTCTAGCTGCAAGCTCAAAAAGAAACTATCATTCTGCAATTTGGAGAATTGAAGGATGCAACCAATCCCAAACTCACAATTGTTTCCAGATAAATTCTTAGCGCTAACAAGGAAAATAAAATGAATCTAGTGCCTACTACTCTAGAAGAGGGAGTAGAGCTCATAATGGAACTAGAAATGAAAAATAGGTTACTTGTAGGGGCCAAGAAAGCATGGGAATGAGGTATACAAGACTAGAAAGATCAACTAAAGAAGTTGCAGGTGTCAACCATCTCTGGTTGACTTATATTTCATTCTTATCCTATCTATTTTTAGATTTCTTGTATATATGTGGATATATAGAGTTACATTTTTTGGTCTGGTGTATGACTCAAGGGGAGTCAACCCTTCTCACAACTGTACATATGATTACATCATTCAGGGAGAGTTTTGGTAATGATGAACAATAGGTGTATAGACAAACCCTTTTCTATTGATGTCAAAGGGGGAGAGTGAAACATGTGAAAAAAGTAGAGAGAAAGTTATAAAGGAAAAATTTTGGAGAGTTTTTGGGAGAGATTTGGGAGCATTTTGAGAATTTTTTAGAGAATTTTTCCATCAATTATAAAAGAGGGAGATTGTTGGAAGATTGAGGAGATTGTCATTGATGATGTTGTACTAGAAACATGAGCATGGTATGTACATAATGCATGATACATTGTTGGCATTTGTGTCAACATTGTTGTGGATCATCCTAATATGTGTTTAAGGTATTGTGGAAGACATTTGTGCAAGTTGTGTTGATCCAAAAAATTTAATGGTATAAAAATGTGACTAAGTGTCAAAGCTACCAATTCAGGGTTGCAGTGCATCAATTTTTGGGTTTGCACCACTTCACAAATAAATATTTTGCTCTATTGTTTTAACCTAATTTTTGTGACTATTAGAAGAATCTAAATCGAATAATTTTTCTTGTTTGGTGAAGTATTTTTGGAGTTATGAATGATAGAGTTTGATATGACATTTCACAATTATTTACTATACTGTGTGTCAGTGTGGGAGATTCTACACTCCTCTATGGATGAATCTTTTGTGTTGTGATGTTGAAGATAAGATACCAAATTTCAACTAAGTAGAAATTCCATATGGAATCATGTGTTGAGGTCCACATATTTTGAATTGGGTATACAAATGAAGGTTTTATGGTTTAGGTCTTATTTGGAGCCGACCTAACATGTTTGGTGTTGTGCGAAGGATGTATAGGTATTTTTACCTTATGTGGGATCTAATAGTGGTCCATCTCAACCTATCTTAAATTATTTTGAGTTTTGAATTGTGGCATGAAGTATGGTTGAAATTTTTTGGGGCTAACAAGTTTAATTTTTTGTGTTACATCCAATTAGGCTGACCTAAATGATGCTACACTTGATATGTATATATATAGTGGATTGATTTTGGTGTTTTGAGGTGATGAGTGAAAAGTGAGTGAATAATGAGAAATAAATGACATGTATGGTGTTCCACCTACATGTGTGTAATTTGAATTTAATCATAGTTGTGCAAATTATGTTGCAAGGTGTGCAAATATAGAGTAGAGCAAAGCATTGATCTAGATTAGTGCATAGATTGATATTGTACTTCACTGGAACTGTAATCTAGCATATTGTAGATGCATTTGTAATAGCTCAAATAGGCTATGTAGCCACCACCTTATCTTCTATCTTTTTCTTTTGTGGGAATTGAGTCCACCTGTAGTGAGCATTTCTATAACATACTATATATGGATATAATATACTATGAGCTAGAAAAACTTTGAGTTAGGAGGAGGTCACGTTTTCGAGGATATGATTTATCCTTGTTGATGATTTTTTGGCCTTCTATGGAGGAGGATTGGTCCTCCTCCATGTTCGCTCATCATTCTCTAGTGGTAAGAATCCCCCTACCCTCAACTTTCTTTATTCTTTCCTACTTTCATTTGTCGTGGGTGTTACTAGTTTCTTTTGTCATTTGTTTTGTAATTGTTGTTGCATGTGTGGTAGCCTAGTTGTGGTGGTTTAATTATGGAGGGAGATATGGATCCCTTGGATGGGATAATAAATGGACATGAAAAGGGAAGTGCTAGTAATGTGCAATTCAAATTATTCAGGGACATTATTGTGGGTGAAATAAATTGCTTTCTCCAAGGTGCAAAATTTGTGGTTGAAAGTGTTGAAGATGCCAAACCCACGAGAGGGGTGGAACAAGGTAAGAACCCTCTGAACCACCCCAAAAAAGTGGTCTTGATTCCAAATGAAGTGCTTGATGATGCAATTTCCTTTGAAGATAATATACTTTCCAAAGCTTCTTTTTTTTTTGTTGTCATTGATACCACTAGGGTTCCGGTGAGGAAATATATGGAAGAGTGGTTTCACAATATATGGGAGAAAAAACTAGGGTTTTAATTTTACTATTGTAGGATGGTGCAAAAAGGACTGTTTGCGATTTTCTTTAACAATGCTAAAGCGCAAGAAGAAATAGTTAGAAAACAATTTTGGCATGTGAGGAAAGCAATTTTCCATGCCTTGGCTTGGATTTTGGGAGCCCTAGATGAGGAAGTGCTAGCACTATCCATCCCAAGACAGTTGGTAATTAAACATGTCCCTCCTCAAGTTTGGAAATTTGTGTCATTCCTGTTTGAGCTATATGGAAACATCATAAAATTGGATGATACAAAGGCACTACTTCCACAGTTAGATGTGAGATCACTGATCTCCCTATACCTAGTGGTTGATCTCACTAAAAATTTAGAAATAAAATTGAAAAATGGATCATTTGTTTGTGAAATTGAAACTTTGTGTGGCCTCAATTCTTGTTATCACTACCAAAAGGAGGGTCACATCAGGAGGAATTACCCTCTAATCATAAGGAAAAATAATAACACCCACACCCCATGCGGGGGGAATAAGAAGATTGTTCCTCCTCCAACTAATTTGATTGAGGTAAAATCAATGAAAAATATTGAGGAAATTGTTGATTGAAGTTTCACATTGGAAGAATGAGGAAATAACCCCCCTCAATCCCTAATACTATTGAAAAGGATAATTGCATTTCCCATGAAAAAAGGGGAGAGGTGATAAAATTGCAAGATGATGTGAATGGAAATTTAGAATGAATAGCCAACCATCTAGAAACCCTAATGCAAGAAATAAATAATTCCCTCCATGTTGAAGGCTTGGAGGAGGAGAGTCAATGCTAAGGAAATAACAATAGTCAGTCGGGTAGTAGCAATTCACCCAGCCTAAATGGGGAAAAGAAGATCACTCAAAATGGTAAAATGAATGCACAACAATCAGCTCTACTAAAAATTAAGCAAACTAGTAGGAAAAAAGAAACTACAGAGAAACTAGTAAAATAAATCTATGCATTTAACTTAAAAGTTTTTAAAGAATAAATTAATCTTAAACAAGCTATAATTGATAATGAGGCAAAAAAATTGGACACCTCTTTGCATGCTATAAGAATGGATAATGAATTTGATGGACAAAAACATTACCCCTAATCCTTTAAGGGAGGGTTGAATGAGGGAAAACACAATACAAACCATGGGGATGCAATAAAAACTGATTCTCCCACCACTATATAATTGATGAATAGCAATGAAAGGGTGGGTGAAATTGAGGTTCCCCAACAAGTGATGGCTCCTCTTAGCATTTTTGATGGAGTGGCAACCTTTGATGGGTTGGCTTCATAATCTGGCATGGAATCTATAGATGATGTAGGGGATTTCTCTAGTAAGGATACCACTAAGGGGGAGGAGATCCCTATGGAAATAATAATGAAAAATACCAAAAAATATAGAAAGAAGAAGGTTCTAGAAGGAAACAGACCTAGTGCGGTCAAAGACCTTAACCATTTGTCAAAAGAAAAGAGGAAAAATAATAGTGGGGCCATTCTTGTACCCACTGCCAAAAGAATAGACATAAAGTAAGCTTCCTAAGTGCTTAGATAACTTTAAAAGTGATAAGGAAACCTCAAAAAAAACTAGTCTTCATGAACATATGTTGTGTCTCTTGGAATGTGAGGGGATTAAAATCCCTAGATAGGAAGCATGTTGTGAGAAGATTCCTAGCCCAAAGGAAGGAAAAAGATATAGTTCTCCTCCAAGAATTTAAGGCTATTGGATTCACTTTGGAAACCAACCTAAAGGTTATCTGGAGGGCCAAAGCATCTCACTTTGTCACTAAGAATGAAAGGGGAAAAGGTGTTTCTACTATTCTCTTGGGTAAGGAGTGGGCACAATTTGTGATAGAATATGGTGCCTACCCATGCAATCAAGTAGTCTGGGTAATCATAAGAAAAAAAGGAAGCTTGTTTTGCTATATTTTTTGTTTATTCCCCTAATTTTTATAAGGAGAGGATTCAACTATGGAATTGGTTATGCAATTTGCAAGACATCCCATGGATCATTGGGGGTGATTTCAATTTTTTGTAAAGAGGGGAAGACAAGTGGGGGGGACAAGCCTAGACTAGAAAGGTAATGAAAGGTTCTATTGGAAAAGAATGAGGTCCAAACTAAAAATCAAAGATCCCATAGAGGGGCAGAAAAATGATTGTTCCAAAATATAGTATACCTGGTGCAATGCTTAGAAGGGAGGAAGAAGGATCTACAATAGATTAGATAGGTTCTACATGAGCAAGGCCTTCTTCTTGGTGGTACCAGTGAAGGAAGGATGTAAGGTAGAGGTAATTCCTTATTCCCTTTCTGATCATCACCCCATAAGGGAATTTTTTTTCCTCAAAGGAAGATTGGAAAATATGATTGGTAAATGAGAGGGTTTCATCCTAAACACCAACTTGCTAAAAGATAAAGACTATAAAAATACCATAGATTCACTAAGGCTAACCAAAAAATGGATGCACAAAGGTTTTTATCCTATTGATAGATAGGAAATGAATGTAAAAGGTTGGACAAACCTCTTCTAGAGCATTGGGAAGAAGAGGGACATGGATAGAAGAAGAGAAGAGTCTATCCTATAAGATGAGCTACTCAAAGCTGAAACTAAATTGTAGGCATGTCCTGAAGATGAAAATATGACTAATATGCTAATCTTGGCAAAGGATAACCTAAGGAAATTGTAGACCATCAAGGTTAAGGGTCTAAGGGTTAGGGCCAAGATGAATTGGCTAGAGAATAGGGATAAAGGGACTAATTTTTTCTAAGGCTCCTCAAAGAAAATTAGGAAAGAGAATAGATTTACCAGATCTGGGCTGAGGGAACATCTTTGTCAAGCCAGGAGGATATAAGGAAGTGAATTTTTTAGTTTTACAAAAATCATTTCACTTCGAAAGAGGGTAGTGAGGCTAATTACAAGGCCAAGGAATATATAAGGCAGATCATCCCTAAAAGGATCAATGAGAAGGAGGCAAAAGAACTTGGAAAAGAGATCACTAAGGATGAAATAAAGAGGGCGATTCTCTCACTAAAAAATGACAAATCACGAGGTGTAGATGGCCTCCCTATTGAGTTTTATAAGACTTTTATAGATTGGATATGTGATGATCTTCACTCAGTCTATAATGATTCATTTGATAGAGGAACCCTGGGAAAAACTATGAACAAAGGTGTTATTAGCTAATCCCAAAGGAGAGTGATAGAAAGTTAAAAATTGGAGGCCAAACACCCTCCTCAATGTATCATATAAAATTCTAGAAAAAATTAGTAGGAAGGTTGACTGATATTTTTCCCTCCCTCATAAACACCCCTCAAACATGATTTGTTAAGGGGATCTACATCTTGGAAAATCTCATCACCAATTGGGAAGCTATGAATTGGGAAAAGTAAACAAAATAAGAGGTTGCAATGCTACTCCTTAATTTTTAGAAGCCATATGATAGAATTGAATGGTCCTTTCTAATGATGGTCTTGGAGGCTTTTGGGTTCCCAAAATCCTTCTTCCATATGGTTAAATTTTTTTCCAAGGATGCAATTACACATGTTGATGTAAATAGAATACTCACTAATGAATTCTCTCTAGGGAGGTCAATAAGGCAGGGCTTCTCCCTTTCCTTGGAACTCTTTGTTATTGTTGTTGATTCCTTACACTATGTACTAAGGGATAGCTCATCCTCTTCAATGGTTAAGGGTATCACCTTGCCTGATAGAAAGGAGCTCATTAACTTGCAGTTTGTTGATGCCACATCAATCCTCCTAAAGTTGGAAGAAGGGAACATGGAAATGCTCATGGAAAAGATATAAATATGTTTTCAAGCTTCGAGGGAAAAAATAGTTCCTGCTAAATCTTGTTTACTGGGGTGGAAAGATGTCCCACCAGAATAGGTATGGAAATTCAACCTCTAATGGGGGGACCTCAGAAGATGGTAAGGTACTTGGGAATTCCATTTTCCATCGAACAAAACCTAAAGGAAATGTGGCATTTTGTAAAGGAAAATATTGAAAGGAAAATTGATAAATGGAATAAAAAATTCCTTTCATTGGTTGGTAGGCTAGAGGTCTGTCAAAAAATACTATCTTCTTACAACATATACTTTTCCTCTGTTTGTTTTTTTAGCTCCTATCAGATTAATGACATTTAGAAAAATGTAAGGAAGTTTTTATGGTTTGATGGGAAAGGTAACAAGAAGAGGAATGCTATAAAATGGGAGTGGTTTACCATTGTTAAGTCAAAAGGGGGATTGGGTCTGAAGGACCTAAGATTACAAGGAAATTCTTTAGCTTTGAAATGGGTGATTGGTGACTTGAATGGGGAGGAGCCATGGAAGGTTCTCATTCGATAAAACATTCTACGTGTAGTTCCTAAACAAGAAAAATCATGGAAATTTTTTCCATTTAGGGATATCCTTAGTAGTGATCGCCCTATAACACCTGTAGGTTCTAGTGTGTTAAAAATTATTTGGGAGGAATGGGGGGTGGTCAAAAATAAATTATCCAATTGTCACTTCACCAAGAATGATATTAGGACCATCATGGACAATAGGTCCATCTGGTGGAACCTAAAACATAAAAATAAACCCCTATCCCTAATTCAAGGCTGCTCTACTAAGGGTTGGGCTCAAAAAGGGATCAGATGTTTCAAGGGGATTATGAAAGATTGAAATAAGTTGTGCTTAGAATTCAGCCTCCCTCAAAGTAATTGGAGGAAATAAATTGTCCTAAAGGAAGCTTGCAATCATATCTAGTTCCCAATAGAGGTTAAAACTGATAACATACAATATAAGGAATTCAAATAATAGGATGGTAGCATATTAATGAAGATAAATGCTAAAGAAATATAATCCATGCTAACAAATCAAATAGAATTATCTGATCATATTAATAAAATATGGGGAATGAATCTTGATAGGAACCAATGAAAAATAATCTTTCAGAAAAATCGGTGTAAAGAACTAGAGGCAAAAAAACCTGCTTTAGGTGGTTACTGATATTGCAAAAGTTTCCTTTTAAATTTAAACATGATGATATTGATATATGAAACCTATGTAGGGTACCTGAAACAATTAATCACATCTTCTTTGAATGCATTTTCTAAGGAAATATGGAAAAAAAATTGTAATGAGAAGAATATATGGGGAAATAATGGTAATCATGTGCCTAATAAAATCTTGTTTGGGTGTGATAATAAAATGCTAAAGGATCTTGCATTATATTGGTTTTTTCTTTCCACTGAAATCCTATGGGCTATCTGGAAAACTTGGAATGAAGATAAGTTTGAGGGACACAGGAGTTTTCTTAAGTCTTGCAAGAGACTCACATTATACAGTGTTTCCAAATAGGTGTTCATGACAATGGAGGTGTCAAAGGAAAAGCTCTAGAGGTTATCGAAGAATAGAATGATTAACATTGACATCCAAGAGGAAAAGTATGGCCACACTTGGAAAGAAGGACACTCAAGTGTGGATATCTTCTTAAGGGGACTTCAAACTTTCCAGAAAGAGTTGAAGGAGGGGACAAAGAATAAAGCATAAGGGGGGCATAACATTCAATCCTTGTTTAGAAGGTACACTACAACAAAAGAAGAAATGGAAGAGACTCTAGTTAACCTGAAATATGCATCAAAAGGAAATGAGTTCAGGGGTGACAATAGAGAAGGATGGTAAATGCAGATGGTTTACAATATAGTATATTACAAAAGGTTGATTTTGTATATATCTAATACATAACATAGTCCCAAATGTAATTAAAGTTGTGTATAGCTGGTATAGGATAGTCATGAGTACAGGCTATAATTTTGTATATCTGCTGTAATTTTGTATATCTTTATAGAAAGGAAATGATGTAAAATAGGGTGAAAATACCCACATACCATGTTGTAGATTCACATGAGTACACTGGATATGTAACTTCTATATGTTGTTTCAAATATATCTAATATAAAAAAAAATTGTGAGCTAACCTTCACCGCGGTTTCTCCCATTTTGGGTTCACCCCATAAAAATCTTGGTTTTCATGTCTTGTGTGATTTTGTGGATGTTTTCATGCTTTCTTTCCTTACATCAGTTAATTATGTTGTGGTAATTGGATGGATAATATTTGAATGGTTTAATAGAATACTCATTCACCCCCCCTCTCAGTATTTTGGGTGTTCAACATAAACAACTTCTTAAGCCATATAATGATCAATCATTTTATAAGTATCATAGAGTTAAGGGGCACTATACACAATATTTGTTTACTTTTAAACATGATGTACAAGATCTCATTGAAAATAATGTATTAAATTTTCAGGGATAATAATCATAGATACTCATTAGTCCCGCCTTCTAATATATAGTTCGATGTAACTTATTCACATAATAGTGAGGTACATGATATTGAAGAATATGAAGATAGATTTTTCATGGAAATATTGAGTCTAATGATACGTCTTATTTTCCTCCTTTAGATCCACCAATTTCATTCTATGATGAGGAGATAATAGAAAATGACAGTTATGGATTTTTGTATATCAAATAATACATGAAACTATGGAAAATTTAAGATTTTTTAATTGACACAAGTAATTAATACAAGATATGATTAGAAGATTTATTAGTTGATTATTTTTATTTTTGAATTAAATTATGTGTGAGTTTTTTCATCAATGTTTTGGATCACACTTTATGATCCATCATCAAAATAATAGAGAGATAATTTAGACATAAAAATGAATGTTGATTAGTTTCTACAAAGATAAAATTTACATCTTATGCACATTTGGAGGTTTATTTAAAATGAAAAATTGAGTGCTACTTGTTACTTTTGTATGTATCATATTTACACTTGATTTTGTACCCAGGATGGTAAAGTTTGTATGCCATCACATCCATACTATGATAGGTGGATTAGTATGGGTCAATTATGCTTGATCCATGAAGAATCAAAGTGTAATGAGGCCACTAACACCAATCTCAACAAGATCAATCAAATTGAAGTTAAACTAGATATTCATTAAAGCAAAACATTCTAAACTATGAAAATGTTGAAATTTCTACTCTAATCCATTCAAAACTTATCCTATTGTGGGAGTGGTGTCATGTTGATGTGGAATGGCGATCCTTTCCCAATCCCGTGGATAAATGAGCTTGTTTCACCTAGTTTTATTAAATAAAAGTAGTGAAACCGTGATGAGATGTGTATGAAAAAATGATTTTAATCTAATTAACATGATGCAAAAGATAATCTAGCATGATTTATGCTAAAATTATTTAGATATACAAATTCTAAGCTAATCTAAATGAGATTTAAACTAAGAAGATTCAAACCCTAGTTATCTAATTAGCTAAATGGATGCATTATGGAAGCCATTAATGGAAGCTAAGCTATTATGAAACTAATTTAAACTAAAACATGCTAAATGTGTGCTAAATATAAGTATGAGTGTGATTGATTTCAGAAACATAAGTTTGATGTTGAGAGATGGATCCATGTGTCTCCAAATAGTGACCTATTTATAGCAAAGCAAATGAGAAATGGAGGGTTGAGATTGAAAAGGCTAATCAATGGTCAAGGATGGAGTAAATAGGAGGAATGGATCATGGATTCTCATTAATGAGTGAGAATGCAAGATGAGATTTAATCAAGGGTTCTCATTCCTTCCAAACAAGCACACTTTTGACCTATACAAGAGGTCAAAAGTTAACTTGCACAAGAAATCACAAGCTAACTTTCATTTGAAGCTAAGTGAGAATATTCCCTTTCTTAAATGATTGGAGGAGAAACAATATTCTTTGGAATATTCATGGGTGAGGAAATTTTTTTTTTCTAATTAAGACAAAGTTTAATTGTGCAAAAGGGGAGAGAATATTCCCTTGCAATTAGGAGGAATTGGATTAATTAGATAATTACTAATTAAACAAGATTTAATCATATTATTAGGGGAATTAGAAGAATCAAGTGATACTCATTAAATTAAATGATTTAATGAATGGGAAATAGGTGAAATGACATTTAATTGAAAAAATTAGGGTTATTTAATTAAATAAGAAGACTTAGGGAATTAAATTAAATAATTTGATTTATTTAATTTAATGACATGGAATGTTAGCATGAAAGGGGGTGAATTAACCCGATTTTATGAATTAGGTTAATAGATGCAAATGAGGCAATTAACAAAATAGCTAGGATAATTTAATTAATTTAAGAAAAAAGAGGATGGGTTTTGAGAGGAAATGATGTTAGTATACACGATTTGAGTGCATGATATCATTTGGGACATTTTTTAGTGTCTACATTTTTTCCCTCTTTGAAGTGAGGTACCTGCTGCTTTAGTTCAAAGACTGACGCTCTTCAGATTAAAACCTACTGCCTAAATCAAAAAATCAAAAAATTATGATTTTTCAATGCCCCACTACTGAAAGATTATGCTGATTCCCTACCCCCTCAAGAAATGAGGCAAAAAAATTGAAATTTGGGTTGATTTCTTGATAAAGGGGAAAAGATACCCCAAGGGTCCAAAAAGGTTCCAGGATGCAAAAATCATGCCAAAAACATAAAAAATGATGCAAAATAAGGTTCAAATTGGAAAAATTGGTGAAAATGATGATAATCCATCGCTTGAAGGTTACAATAGGGCAAAAAACCCTAATTTTGATGCATAAATAAGCCAAGAAGGGTTACTTTCAAACCATTTGTGCATTCACACCTTGAGGATTCTTGTTGTTTTGAGCTCTGGCCCTCTGACGAAATGGCATGACGAGAGCTTCCACAACACATTTTCAATCGATTTCAAGAGCACTAGAGGCTTTCAGGTGCAGGACCAACGGTATGTGATCCGAAACTTGATTTGAAATTTGACTTTTTGATGCATTTATTGTTCTTTGAAATTTAAACTTTGGCAACGTTGCTATATGGCAACACCCATTTGAGAATCGGTGACGCTAAGTTGAATTTTAGCGATGCACATGTATATGGTGACGCAGTTCGTAATTTAAAATTAGGGTTTCCAATTTTAAATTGTGACACATATGTATATAGCAATGCACTTCTCATTTTGAAAATTAGGGTTAGATTTTCTAAAGTGTAAATTGTGACACATATGTTTATAGCAACACAATTTATGATTTGCAATTTGAATGCCTTTGGGAGTCATAATTTGGAATTTGAAATATAGTGATGCTATTGTAAATAGTGATGCTACTGTCATTTTGGAGCTGAAAATATTTTTTGAATTTTTATGTCATGCACTTTGTGGGTGCAAGAGGTCATTCCACCCTTGATGTCTCGTGAGCACCATCCCATATTTTTGGAGAGGCTTGGTGATTTATTCGAGTTGTGCTAGGAGCACCTAGGAGAGATTAGCCTATGGTACATCATGTATATGCTCATCATTCAGACACATCTAGCTATTATGAGGGTGTTGTGCAAGTGATGGCATAGCGACACTTCATCATTCAACCTTTCGACAAGCGAGGTGATAGCGACTTTAGAGGATGTATGGCAGATACTACATTTGTTGATACATGGTGAGCGCATGATTTATAATATTGATGCTAGATACGATGCTTGTCATGAGGTGATGGAGATTGAGGAAATCATTCTATCCACTTCATAGATCAACCTTGAGATGTATAGAGGTCGAGTGCCCACTTTTAGATTGATAGTTGCAGCCATCATTTTAGGTTTGGTCGCTCCAGACCAATAGAGCAGAGGATTGAACCTAGGATGGGGCTTGGCATGGAATCAGATGCTCTACAAGAGGACATGGTTTGCATGGGGGCCAATGATGTTGGCCTCATTGTATCATGATATGCACAAATTCATTTACTGTGATGACAAAGCTATTGGCACAAGGGTTACCTTGCTTCATATTTGAGCTTGGGAGCATATTTTTGTGCTCTGAATGATCATTTAGATGGTCGATGTAGAGCCAGATTACCCCATGGTTTGGAGGTATAGAGGTTCCATTACCTTACAACACACTGGTTAGCTTGTTCTTCCGTATTGGTGATGGGTTAGTGATGATATGATAGTATTCATATGGCGACC
Organism: Sequoiadendron giganteum; assembly: GCA_007115665.2. Taxonomy (NCBI): domain Eukaryota; kingdom Viridiplantae; phylum Streptophyta; class Pinopsida; order Cupressales; family Cupressaceae; genus Sequoiadendron; species Sequoiadendron giganteum. The sequence goes on from CM021102.1 coordinate 478,546,862, forward strand.
CTGGCTACAAATTCCATCATGGTATGATGATGTGTAACAATTTTTCTTTGCCAGACAAACCCAATACATGTAGAGTCAAGAGAACATGATCATAAAGAGACTACATCCTAGCTCCTGAGGTGGTCAATGGCTTTCAACAATTGGTTGCTCAGCCTTGGGCTTACAATCAGGGATAGGTGGACGTTCAAATGACACTTGCATATGATGCATGTTTCACACCCCCTTATAGGCTGACAAATCTAGCGGGTGATCCTCCACAAGGGAGACCTAGGGGGAGGGGAGTGGGTAGAGGCAGAGGTAGGGGATAGGATGGCTAGGAAAACTAGGGTGGGAAGATTCTAGGGGCACCACTAGTGGGTCAGCAACCTCCACAACAACCTCTGATTTAGTAGCAACCAACACAAAAACAACTAGTGCATTCACCACCATAGGATCCTCGGGATGTACAGAGTCAACAACTACAGTAGTAGATGCAGGTTATTACAAGTGAGTGGGACTAGGCCCATCAACAAATTTTGGTTATTCTATTGAAAGGGATCAGGCACGACAGAAGGTTATGACCGTTACTATGAAGAGAGATCATGTGAGGCAACAATTATATCCCATGACTACCGAGAGAGATCAGGAGATCGGTCACCGCTAGTAGATAGAGGTGATGATAGCGGCCACATAGGGCAGGATTGTATCCGCTAGGCTATACAAAGAGGTTGTGACTAAGGTAGCCTATTATAGGATGCATTATCATAGAGATGTTCCACAGGTGCTCAGATATCCCAACTATTCATAGAGGAGTGATGCACGGCCCAGGGTTGAGGATCAACCAGAGAGACAAGTCAGAGAGGGGATCAACCATCAAGGCTAGCTTGAGTGTATAGACACTTTTTGATATGTTTCCCGATTCTTCGCACAAATATACATTCATGGGCTTATTTTTTATAGGCTCGTGGATATTGTACCTTTGATCGATATACATACATTGACTCGGATATTGTACTATGACATTCATTTTTTGATATATATGATATGGATACAAATTTGATATGATGTGTTCATCTTGTTTCATGCTTATGATTGTATGTATGCAATTTATTTATGCTTATGCTATGATTATGTATGCAAATGTTATGGATCCATTTCTTTTTGTGTATTTTCTATGTAGTTTTATGATGAGATAATGATGTATGCATATGGATGGATGGATGGATAATGTAAATTTTCATGCTTATGATATGATAATGTGATGTATGTGATGCAATGATTTAAGATGCTTAGAATAACAAATCTATATTATTTATCATAACTTAAATGATAATTATGATGCAAGATGTATACTTTATGATATGCTATGATTATGAGATATATGCATGTTGATGATTTGTGGTAGGATGGATGCATTGATGATGTTTTTTGTTGACTATTATGATACCATGTTAGTGTGGAAAGAAGATAGAAGAATGAAGATGAATTCCCATTTATTTTGATGACTGCTTCAAAATATCCAACAAGTCTATGTTCCATCAAGACTTTATTATAGATGGTGATGATAAATGCATGATGTTGATGAATGCATGATGATAATTTTCTCAAATCTCGAGATTGGGATTTTTTGTCTTTCCTTATTATTTGATATAACACATAGACATGATGTATCAAGATATTGATAACCAGGAAGGTATTGTATCTAGTGTCTTGGACTTTGACTCTACAAATAGATAGGGTATTTCTTATTCACACCTTGACATATAGAAACCTCGTCGAAATGTAAGCTAGAAGCTTAGAATATATTGGACCAAAGCATACACAATAGTCAACAAAGTACTCCAAACAACCTTCCTACACTCAACCAAGCAAGTATGTGCCAAGATTATTTTACAAGAATACCCACAAGCACATCAAATGAAAGATAATGATTGATGCCCGATTCCTTTCTCTCTAAATCATTTTGCTAGACATCATTGAGAGGTCCTTAGAATAGGTCATTAAGATAAATCAGAAAAAAAGATCAAAGACAAATAGTTAGTGTTATCTATATCTCTTGCTAGTTTAAATATAGCTATGTTGATTTTTGATACGTATGTCCATTCTAAGAAGGATACATCCTAGGACATGTTGATCAGGGATTTTTTGATGTTAGGATGATGATGAGATTTATGATAAGCCAGTGATAAAAACTTCATTGACACATTTACCTATGATCTAGAATTTAGATTTTGACACTTAGGTTCTCACTTTATGACTTGCTACACTTGCTTTCTACTTTCTTTTCCAAAGGTTGAGGTGATGCTTTATTTATTATGGATGAGGGTTTATTATGGATGAAAGTGAAATGGGATGGATGGGTTTGGATTTTTTAGAATATTTCAATTTTTTTGGTATTTTGAAAATGTTTTGAGGTTGTTTTTGGTCTTTTTGAAAGTTTATGTGAATGTTTAGGTTTTTTATTTTTTGAGGTTGTTAAGGGTTTTCTCTAAGATTTTTGAGGTTGTTTAGGTCTTTTGAATGTTTTCCAAATGTTTAGGGATTTTTCAATATTTGAATGTTTTTTTATCTTTTCTAAGTTTTCAAATGCTTTTAGGATTTTCTGATATTTGAATGTTTTGGGAGTTTTGGAGATTTTGCAAATGTTTAATATTTTTTCGATATTTGAAAGTTTAGGGATTTTATAAAATTGTAACCAAGAATCTAACCTAAAATATCTATCTTAGGGGCCTCGGGGGCTAACCAAAGATAATCCTTGCCTATGTTATACATGTAGAGACCACGCAGTTTGACTGACTTGTCTTATTAAAATATGAAGATGAATAGTTGATGGATTGTCAGTTTATTATGACAGACTCCTAAAGGACTGACTAGGGTGTCTCGGGGGCACATCAATGATGGACTTTCCTACGTTCAAGCTCAGAGACGACGTAGTTTGACAAGGGAACTATTTTTGGATTTTTTATGTTTGGCATTTTTAGGATTTTGATGTTTTGGATTTTTCCTTTATAATTTTATGGATGTTTTTGAATTTTAGCTGTACATGATTTTGATGTTTTTGGATTTTCTAATGAAAATTTTATGATTTTTTTTTGGATTTTCGATTAGATTTCCAATAACTTTAAGATATACAAGAAATTGATATGATCCATAACAAATTTCCCCCAATGTGACGCCATAGACTACCTCGATATAGGTAGGACAAACCGACCTTAGGAATATTCCAAGTAGTACTAAAGGGGATAAGATACTTCGCAACACCAAGCTATGATAAGGACACAGATGGGTGATGGAATAAATAGGATGAATGATGCGGGGTGGATGGAGGGTGAGACAAAGAATAGATGGAGGTGCTTTATTTATATGAGGCACCTATTTTCTAGGTTTTCACCCAGGTACTTGCCCAAAGTGCCACTAAAGTAGTTTTCACTAAAGGATGATTTTTTTCTTTACTTTTTCAATCCTTTTTATTATATTTTTTGGATTTTGATCATTTTTTTATTTTTTTGTATTTTTAGTTTTTACACCCCTTTTAAGACTAGGCATAAATTTTTTTGAGATGCAAGCTATTAGTTGGCTCCTGCAAGGGTTCACCTTCATGTGTTGATAGTTGATATTCCCTTGATCTATCGCTTGCTATGACAACAAAGGGACCCAACTAACTAGGCTCATAATTTCGTTTATTCTCTTGATCTAGTGCATTCGTCTGATTCTGCTTTAGGAAAAGATCCCCTACCTAGAAAGACTGGCATTTGATCTTCTTGTTATAGCTCCATTTCAATTAGTTTTGATATACTTGCAAGTGATTAAGAGCATCAAGACGACGCTCATCTAGGAATTCTAGCTCATTCAGCCTAGAGCCTCTATATTCTTCATCAGTGATCAGATTCTATAGTGACACTCATAGTGATGGGAGTTTAACCTCAATAGGAAAGATGGATTATGATCCATAGACTAAGGAGAAAGGGGTTCCACCTGTGGGTGTGTGAATAATGGTTCAATAGGCCCAAAGAGCGAGATTTAACTGTAGATGCTAGTCACAACTAGCTTCAGTGACCGTTTTCTTTAGGATTTTCAGGATGGTCTTGTTTGTATCCTTAGCTTGACTATTTCCTTGGGGATAATATGGGGTAGAGAATCGGTGTTGGATGTTGAATCTTTGACATAGCTCTTTTACATCCTAATTTTTGAAGGGAATTTCATTGTTTGAGATAAGGGTTTTTGGAACACCATAATGGTAGCTTAGGTAATTCAAGATAAAATTAGCAGTTTTCTTCCCCATTATGTAAGTCATAGGAATGGATTCAACCCACTTGGTAAAGTACTTAGTGGCTATTATGATAAACTTGTGGCCAATGGATGAGGTTGGAGTGATTTTTCCTATGAGGTCAAGTCCCCACTATAAAAAAGGCTAGGGTGTAATCGTTGGTTGTAATTCCTGAGCTAGAGCATGAATAAGATCTCCATGTTGTTGGCATTGGATGCATTTTTGCACATACTGATGATCTTCCTTTTCCATAGTTGGCCAGTAGTACCCAATCCTCAACAATTTCTTAGCTAAAGTCATATCGCTAGAATGTGAACCCCATATTCCATCGTGTACTTATGTTAAAGTGGTTAAGGCTTTAATACATCCTCAAAAATTACATCGAATGGTTAAGACATCATAGTAAAGTCCCTTTGATGCTTCAATGGTAAAGGGTATCACCTAGGATCACGAATCGGGATGCCTTTTTGAAAACGGTCTTTTTAAAGTTGGAGGTGATATCAGATGGGAGAGTTCCTCTGCTAAGGTAGATAAATATGTCATGATACCATGGGGATATAGGACCAACAATTACACATGTGAATTCAGATTCATGGATTTCAAAATTTGGTATGAGAATTTCTTCTATTGAGAATTCACATTGAAGTACGTTGTTTGACATGTCTAGCAATGATCCAATTGTTTCCATAGCATCTAATGCTCAGTTGTTCATGGAAGTAATCTACTCAAAAGTTGTCTATGAAAAGGTCCTCAAGACTTTCTACCATATTCTTGTAAGGAGTGAGCATATCATCCTTATTTTGATAGTCATCATTAACTTGGTTGATAACCTGTTGTGAGTCCTCATAGACTTGTATCTCTTGTATTTGCCACTGAATTGCTATCCTTAGACCTATGATTAGAGCTTTGTACTCAAAAATGTTGTTAGTACATGGGAATGATAGCCTGTATGACTTTGGAATGCAATCACCTTGAGGGGTGATGAAAATAATACTCGCTCTTGATCCATGTTGGGTGAACAATACATCAAAGTAAATCTTCCACTGATTTGTGAGATTAACAAGGAACACTGATTCATCAATGAATTCAGATATCAAAGGGTTCTCTACATAGATAGGTGCATTTTCTATCTGGTATGTGATCACTTGTCCTTTGATTTCCTTGCACTCCACATACTCTATCTCAAATTTAGTTAAGATCATCACCCATTTGGCCATTCACCCACTGAGAGTTGCTTTGGATAACAGGTATTTCAATGGGTTGATCTTTGCAATAAGTTTGATTTGATGTGATAGCATGTAGTGTCTGAATTTTGTGAAGCAAAATTACAGCTAGGCATTCTTTTTCAATGGGTGAATAGTTGATTTCATAATCCACCAATGTCCTGTTGATGTAATAGATAGCTCTTTCCTTTCTGCTTTCATCATGTTTTGGTATAAGATCTCCTAGTGTTGTTAACGTTGCTAAGATATATCAGATCAATGGTCTATTTGGTATTGACGACATTAAAATTAGAGGTGTCAATAAGTACTCCTTGATCTACTGGAAAGCTTTATCACATTTCTCATCCCATTTATAAGTTATTCCTTTATGGAGAAGATGCGAAAAGGGGTGGATTTTATCTAATAGACTACAATCTTCTTTGTAATCCTCTCATCTACTTCATTGTTTGTGGTGGTTCCATGTCGAGGATGGATTCTAACTTTGTTGAATCAATTTCTATCCCTCTTTGTGAAATGATAAAGCCAAGAAGTTTCCCTGATGTAACCCCAAAGACACACTTTTTTGGATTCAGTTGTACCTTGTATTCTTCAACCCTATTGAAGATGGGTCCTAAGACTTGTATATGCTCACTTATTTTCTTTGATTTTTCCAAAATATCATCCACATAATCTTCGACTATTTTTTGGATCATGTCATGAAAGATGAGGGTCGTTTCTCTTTGATAGAATTCTCCTACATTCTTTAACCAATAGGTTTCCCATGGACAATGTTGGAGTGAAAATACACTGAGAGGGGGGGGGGGTGAATCAGTGTTTATAACTTCTTAAATATTTTAAACTGAAACTGTAAAGAGCCATACATATGTTCTCATTTTTCAATGATAGTGTCATTCATGTATTCGAATGCAATCATATAAACTAAAATGAGTAATGTAACATTGCATTTTAAAGCAGTAAAGTACTGAAGCAAAAGAGTCATAGAGACACAATAGACACAAGTTATGCTGAGTGGAAAACCCTCCTAGGGTAGAAAAACCACTCCTGAACCTGCTGCCTTTTTTAGGCTTTCATTTCAATAATTTATTTTGACAAAGCCTCAATGGCTGATTTCTGAGCACCGACTCAAGGAGCACCAACCCCTCTGTTTAGAGACACCAATCTCAAGGATCACCAAACTCTTTCCTAATATTCAATAGAATGTACAATAGTACAGAGGATCTCTTTGTTTCACTTGATTTCTGTCAAGTGCCTCTTGACAGACAAAACATAGAATTTTCAAGAGTCAAAATTGACTCTTCAGAATTCCATGCATTATCTAATCTTGATGCAGCTTGAGGAAAATCCTATCATAGTTACAATACAGTCTCATCAAACTATTTTATAATAATACATCTTTTCTTTCTTTTCTCATTGTTTGATTTTCAATCTTTTCCCATACAGAAAACTACAAATCTGACTACACACTGTGTTTTCCAATTTTCAGCATCATAAAAGAGAATAGACTTTTAGATCACTAAAAAATAATACCCATCTTTCAAGTTTTTGATTTTGTCATAATAGAACCCTAAACTCACTAGTTTTGGATTTTTACAGAAAACATCATTACAAATTGCAAGTATTACCACTGTTTCTCAAATTTCACATTCCAGAAAGGTTATGCAAGGTTGTTTTTCAGGTTACATAATAACTATCAAGTCAAATCTGATGTCGTAGTGTTCACAAAAGGAAGATTCTTACTTTTTGTTGAGGATAGACCAGCAATGACCAAGAATAGAAGTGTGACAGAGCATGTCTTCACTAGAAGCTTGCACATGCAGTGCTTAAACAAAAGCTATGAGAGCACATCATTTAAAGAATGAAATGATAACCATTTTCCTTGACTAAACCAGCAATGCAACAGAAGTATTTTTAGAAAAATGAAACCACTTTCAGATTTTACCCACAAGCAGTAATGATGAGTGCATATACCATAGGAGTTCTGACAAATAAGTTGCTATGAAAAAGAGGTAACTGAAACCCCAACCAGCATGCAAACAAAAGCCAATACCATGCATTATAATAGCTACCCAAAAATTCTAGTGAGACTGAGAGAATATTCTGAGATCTATGTCCAATATAGTGACTGAAAAACTTAATAAACTGAAATCATTGTGAAGTGTGACTGAATTAACTTCACAAGAACCGTTACCCAAGAACCCAGGTAAGCAAATGAAGAGATTCAATGATATTATCATTACCCACAACCAGAAAACATAGTTCCTTCATATAACTAACATGTTAACCTTCAAATGAAATAGCAGTCATGTTTTGATTCTTAAAAAGCAAATATTTTTGACTTTTCTCTTGAAAGCAATAGTCGTTTTGAGTTTTTCACATGCATAAGAGAGAAAGAATAAGCTCTTAAACAACTTGCATGTCCAGAAGTGAATCTGCAAACCAAACAAAAGGAGAATACTTGGTAAATGAATGTTGTTGTCAAAGAGTGATTACCAGATCTGTAGAGGAGAAGAAACAACATCACAACCTTCCAAAAAATGTACTTGCACCCAGTGGCTGAACGAAGACAAGTGGAGCGACTTTTGTGTAGGGCTCCTGATTGCTCTCGATTGTTGTCCAATAGCAAAAATGCCAAGGATAACAATGAAATGGCCCAAGGAAAAGGATACATGGTGGTGGCCAGAATGGGGGCAACAAAAAAATGTGAAACAGAAAGAAACGATTTGCCCTAACCAACCATAGCAAACAATGCGAATTCCTTTGCAGAAATGGATAAGCATTTGAAGTCCAAAAGGACAAAAAGTGATAAGTCAAACTCATAGAGCTAAATGAAATCCGTGGCTAGGTTAAGGGTAGAGATGCCGATTAAATCATTGTCCGAATAATAGACAAGGCAAGTGTAATGCCAATTCAAATAATGACCAACATTTTTTCATGGGAAGGGGTGAAAAAACATAAGACTTTATGTTCCCATATAGCCAAGGCAAGGTCACGTTCAATGTGACATAAACAATAATTAACCTTTTATGATTGTAGTCGGCCTTAAGGCTTTAAGTAAATATCAACCAATTGACCCAACACAAATACAAATGGAGGATCGAATAGAATGCCCTTGCCCATGGTCAAACACCACCATGATGAAGTGCAATGCAATGTAATTTCCAATGCCTAAGAAATAGAAGCAAGATATTATGCAAGATTCTGAATGCCATTTTCCATACCAAATACCATAATTGAATTCATTAAAGCCAAACTTGTCATCTTAAAGTGACCATTGTGATAGGATGTGCCAATGCCAAGTTAATGTCCAGTGACTTATGAAGTCTGATTTTGCATGATAAATTTACACTGCCATGCCACTTACCATAAACCCTTAATATACTAAGAAATATGCTGCATTATGTAAACCGTTAATAATTTCAAGATGCAAGAGCCTGATCAAACCATACTGTAACAACCTGTATAAAGCTGATTTATGCCAAGGATAACATAATTGAGATCATCACTGAAACAATAATAGTTTAAACCAGAAATGTATCACTTGATCAAATGGATAAAAATGACCTGTAACCATAATACCTCAAAAAGAATTTGTAATCTGCACATGGAGTTAAACGATCACCGCCACCAAGATAATAAAATCAATGAAGTAAATGTGCCAATCAACATATGGATCAACTGAGAAGATAACCATCAAGATGCCAAATAATCATAAGATGACATCAAGGACAAAAAAAACATAAGAGGGATTCAACAAGTGAATGTAGTTTTATGTTGATCCTCTTTGGTGATTATGATCTAATTATAGCCTAAAAAATCATCCATTAGTGATAGAATTTCATGCCCAGCAGTTAAGTCCACAATGAGGTTGATGTTAGGAAGAGGGAAATCGTTCTTCAAGCATGCCTTGTTTAAGTTTGAGAAATCTATGCATATTTTGATGCCCCCAGTGGGTTTTCATACTGGTACTAGGTTTGAAACCCACTCAAGATAATCTATTGGTCAAATGAATCAAATGTTAAGAATCTTTTTTAACTCTAGTTTCACCAAGAGTTCTATCTAAGGGTGCATCTTCCTTGACTTGTGCTTGACTAGTTTGGTTGCAGGATATACTACTAAGTGATGCACAACCACTTCTAGATCAAGCCCTGTCATATCTATGTATGACCATACAAATTTAGCTCCCGCTCTTACAATAATGTAGCTAGGTTGTTATGTTCTTCATCCAGCAAGGATTCAACATAGAAAGTGATCTTGGGTGCGTCTTCTATTCCCACATTGATTAGAGTGGCCTTTTCTGCTAGCACTGTTGACTTTTCAAGATGTATTGCACTAAGGGGGAGATTGAATCCCTCATCCTTGGGCACCTCAAAGAGGTTTTCACCTTCAAATATGTCCTTTATTTTTACTTTTTTAGGATCAGAGAGTGCCACAGTGTAATTTTTACTCAAAAATCTGCATATTAGTTACATTTCATTAATTTTGTGACTAAAGGATTCAATCATCCCCCCATAGTACGCCCCTGCGTCTAGCTCTATGTCAAAAATTTCTTTATGATCTACCCATGATAGATTGTCATGGAGTCCCATGAATTTTGAGACTGCTTCATCATTTTTGAATAAATCCAAAATCGATGGTCCTTGTTGGTCCATGGAAATAAGTTGTGGGTACACTAGGTGTATTTCAGTTGGGTGATTGCTTGGAGAAAAGGATGTAATGGATATCATGAAGAGGGATTTATTCTAAAATAGGTCAGAAACATCAAGGGGGAAGTCATTTAAGTTCGTATCACATGATGTAGGTAACCAAGAGGAAGCCTCATCTCATTTAACAAAAGTGCATTTTCCAATAAGGGTGACCTTGCTAGTAGTACAACCTAGGAAAATATTTTGTAGTCATTTCTCAGGAGCGATAGGTTCTAGAAAGCCATTGTCATTTTTTCCTAGCTTCTCATTCTTGTTATAACCCATTCCATTCATTAGTTGTAAGCGTTTTTTGTTATCTTCCATGGGAAGAACATGGACAGGTCATTCATCCTACCTCCTTGTTGATATCTTCTTGATTTAGATCCCCCCACTTGGTGAAGGTAGTAGCTATCATCTTGATTGTTTTGGGATCTTTGGTACTATATGTGGGTTTTCCATGGGATTGAGGAGAAAGAGGTAGCTCTCCTAAGACAAAGGTATCCTTTATTATCTTATAGTTCCCACAACCATCATCCTGAATCATTGCTTTGATGTCAGGAATATTTTGCACAATGGGTGCTTTAATTGTTGAAGTAGATGCAAGGGATGATGGGTCAACAAATGAGGTAGATGGTATAGGCCCTTTGACATTCTTGGGTATTTGGGGTATCTCATAGAATTTTTCCTCAAGATTCTTGCAATAGTAAAAAGGCTTAGGATATCCATGATGGTAATTTCTCTACCCTAAAAAGGAAACTTCACACATTGATGATAGGTCGAGGCTATAGATTTTAAGGCAAGGTTCCATGGTCAACCAAGTAAGATTTTATAGGGAATATCAAGGTCTAACACTTGGCATATAGTTTCTACAATGAGAGTTCCTACTTGGATGGGAAGCACAATGATGCCTTGTGATACCCATTCTTGGTTTTCATATGATCTGATGGTGGTACTCTTTTCTTTCTCAATAGTATCCTCTGAATGACCCATGTTCTTGATTAATTGCAAGGTAAAAATGTTTAGACCAACACCTCCATCTACTAAGACTCTTTTGATATTTTTTTTATGAATAATAACCTCAAGGTGTAAATCAAAGTTATGAGATGGTTCTGATGGTAAGTCTTGTTCTGAGAAGGTGAGAAGATGATTAGCAATATTCCCTACCATAGCTTGAAATTGATCGGTGTCAATATCCTTAGGGATGGATGACTCAGACAAGGCTTTCTCTAAGATTTCCCTATGTGCGGTGGATAGCCTTAATAGCTCTATGATTGATATCTATGTGGGGGTCTTCTTAAGTTGATCTAGGAGATTATAATTGCTAGGATTTGATGTTGGCAAAGTAGGTTGTGTCCCAGATTGAGATGGGACTACTTGGATGGTAATTTTACCACATTGTGTGGTGAATCCGCACTCCACACTAGATCCTTTGATGGAGATGACAGTAATGACAGTATCATAGGAAGCGACGACATTGGAATAGGTATGTTGTATGTTTGTGTAATCCTTCACTTTTATGTTGTTGTTCCCTTTGTTATGATCTGGCATAGGGTTCTTGTATATCTTAAGATCATGATTCCCAGCTGGTACCTCAACAAATATGGTGTCGTTCTCTATGAGGTCTTGGATAATATTCTTGATTCTCATGCAATTTTCCATTTTGTCCCCTTTGATTTTGTCAAAATCATAGAGATCCTTCTCATTGTACTAGGATGGTTTCTCTTGGGGTTCTTGGTAGTTTTCAAAGTTAGGAAGTGTTATCAAATTTAACTCTACCAAATTCTTCATGATGGTTTTGATAGGTTCAAATAATTGGGTATACTTGCATTTAGGATAGTTGTTCTTGTTGGTAGTTCACCTTTGTTGGATTTCGGTATTGTGGATCTGATTGTTCGGTGGGGGTGTTGTGTGCTGCACAATTCGTTGAATGTTAGCCACTTGATTTTTGTTTGGTCTAGGAGTACTTAGGACCACCTTAGCATCTACCAAACCATCATTTGCCACATTTTTGTGTTTGTCCTAGACACAAAGCTTTTCATTTGAGTTGGTTGATGGGTGGTTGTAAGTTTGAGTATTTCCTTGTGATATTAGATCTTGTTTGATGTTAAGGGCTCTAGGATCAAGCTTGTCATAGGATGTGATGCATTGTATTAGATAGATCTAGATCTAAATTTGATATGATGATTCCCACTTGTTGTTCGTTGGGAAGGGTCCACTTGCTCTTACTAGCTTTTTGTCTTCATCGTTGCAAGAAATTGGTGAACGATTCTCCTTTGGTTTGTTTGAGAGTGTACAACTCTTCTACACTAACATCCATATCAAGGTTGAAGGAGAATTGATTGATGATTTCTTGAAAAGTTTTGATACTAGGAGGTAGATGAGAAAATCAATCCATGGTAGGACCTGTTAAACTTTGAGGGAAGAGGCACATCAACTAAGAATCATTGTAGGCCACCTCCATACACATGAAATTGAAATCTTTGATATGGTACACAAGACTTGCTCTCCCTTTGTATTTATCAAATTTGGGGATTTCAAATCCGAGAGGGAATGACACCATTACAATGTTGTGATCAAATGGACAAGGACATAGATTCTATGTATGGGGCTTCTTTGTCTTGCCCATTCAAAGTGTTGGAAAAAAGCTACACTGAGAGGGGGGAAGGTGAATCAGTGTTGTGCAAAATAAAACTTTATTAAACTTCATCAAGCATTAGTAACATTCAACCATAGTGCATAAAAATGGAAACAAACACAACACCATAACACCAAGATTTTTACATGGAAAGCCTGTTAGGGGAAAAACCACAGTGGATGGCTGATCCACAATTATGATCTGACTATACTCAAATGAATATTACAAAAGGGGAATGCACTTGCATTTAGGCGCACTTCCTAGAGCTCACTGCTCAAAACAAAAGGCTCACTACCATACAAGAGTTAAGATTAAAACCATTTGAAGATTGAATTGAGATGATAGCATCTACAAATGCTTGATTACAGTTCCAGTTAAGCTCAATAATAGATTTGCTACCTTACAAACTAATTTTGTACTTCTGCTTTGTTATTCTCATACACATAACACAAATATTCTGTGTGCAAGTGAAACTGCGCTTTATCTCTCTTCTACTCTGCTCTTATTCACAATTCACACTAATACACAACTCATACCTCCACAAAAATGATACAAACAAACTTGTACATATATCCGCAACATATAATTTATTTACACTTTGTCAACTTCAATAGAACACAAGAAATTTACAACTGTCAGCTCAAATTATGAGGAATATTCAATGTATATCCTTAATGGTTAGCCACAACTTGGCTAGGACCCAAAAAAAGATATAAAAACATAGAAATACTTAATTAATTAGTTCTCATACATTCGTGACTTTATACATTCATGAGGTCGGCCTTAATACAAGAAAAACTGAACAAGTCAGCCAAATATTCTAACTTCCACACAGATTGATACAAGCCATTGCACTTCAGTAGAAACAAAGATAGTATCCCAACAAATATTCCCTGGGATGCACAATACAAAATAATAACCTGAAATCTTCTTACAGATCAATGAAAATTGTGCTACCAGATACTTTGTTCTTCCTTGATAATCGTCAACCTTCCTGCCAATATGAATGAATGATAGTGTGTGGATTTGATCATCGGTTAGGGTTTCCATCAATGACAACAAAAAGTAATAAATGCAGTGTCTCTTGCCCACAATCTCCCCCTTTGCATTGATGACAACTTTTAGTGAAAAATGACTAAGTGTCAGACTAGTACCAAGATAGACTGCACTGCTACCCAAAATTCCAAAAATACAATTCCCCCCCTGAGATAATAAAACATTTTTTCACTCCACTTCTTCTCCTCCTTTGACATGATCAATGGAAAAGGTAGGGGTCGTATGCCAAAAATAGATCAATGCATCAAAACTATTATGCAAAAAGTGTTACATTAACTTACATGAGCTGAAAGATGTCAGCAAAGTCTTTCTTCAGCTGAATCAAATTTGTGTCCCAAATTCTTTTGAGACTTTCTAGTATTGTAATATGACCACAGATCAAATAAGATTGTGTCTTTGTGGAATCCAGGTTGTCCAGATCAGCAACTCCTATAGATTCTTCTCCTTGTTTTAGAGCACTTGGCAATATGTCAATTTTTGGACAAATTATGCTTCCGAGTTCATAGGTTCTGGCAACAATTTTATCATTTTCATGCTTCAAACCTTTTATGTTATTGATCAAGAACATTACTTCTCCTTCTAATTTCCCAATACCACCGGATAGCGGATCAAATGCTTCAAAAATGGCACTTAACTTTTTTTCCAGATCTTTCACCTTTTTCTCATTTCCTTCAGTAAACTGTGAAAAAGACAGACATGATTTGTATATCTTAACACCTTCTGATAGGCATTCTGTACATTCTTTATGCATGTGGTTAAAAGGATTTTGTCTTGGACAATCATCTCTTTCATTCCATTAAACCTTTTAGCATCAAATTCATTCTGCACTTTCATCATGGCTGACTTTTCTAATGACTCAAAGTGAGTGTCAACTGAGTTGATAAGCCTTTTTAGTTCACAGTAGGATGAACTAGTTGGATCTTTTACATAGGATGGCATTATCTTTTCCAGTACTCCGAATGCTAGATTTAGTAGTTCACTATCCTCAATGTGTGATTTTAGTAGCTCTTCATTGGCTTATGCTTGAGAAATCATAGCTACTTTCATTTTCTGGATTGGGCTTAATGTATACAAGTCAATAGGACCTTCAATTAGTTTTGGGTCTAGTTCTTCCTTTTTTTCAACCAAAAATTTATTTATTGCCTCAATAGTGTCTCTTGTTTCAATCGGGATTGCTTTTACATTGTCTTTCTTTTCCTCAACTATTGCTTCCTCAGTTGAAGATTTTGATTTGTCTTCAGAGATCTCTACCTTCTCAACTAATATATTCTCAGGTCCCTCAACATCCATAGGAATTTTGGTGTTAATGGCAACATCAACATTTACTTCTTCTGCTTCTTTCACAAGATCAGATAAGACATCGTCAGCATGTGTTTCCTCAGTCACAACTTCAACTTTCTCATTCAAAAGTATTTCCCTCAAAATTTTCTCTATTTCTTTTGTGACTTCCTTGGTCTGACCAATCATAAGCTTATTAACCCATGTTTTTCTTTTCAATTTCTTTTGGGCCTTGTTCAAAAGTATCTTCATCTCATCCATAGACATCATTGGACATAGTTCAACAAGAATCCTTTCTCTCATTTGTTCTTCTTCAGTTCTAGCACTCAACCTTTTGATTCCTAAATTTCATACAAACTCTTTGGTAGACTATGCATCATATCAATCAAAACTTTATTAAAAACATTAATATGTTTTATCGTTGCTTCTTCAAGAATTATTTGTCAGATTTATCAAAAGATTCGTACCATTTGCAAAGTGGTTTTATATTTCCATCCTTAACCAAATATTTTTCAACTGCTTGTACTGACATACCTAGTTTTTCAGTCTTTGCTTTCTTTCTTGCTTGGTCACCTTCACCGAAAGTATTGTCTTTTGTGATTGTTGTTGCTTTGGTGCCTTGATGCCTAATCTCTTTTACTTCTTCATCAGACTCTATTTTCTCATCATTAGAAACAACCATATATACTCTCTTTCCCTTTTTCTTCCCTTCCTTTCCGAATCTCTTAGGCTCGATTTTTATAGGGGTAGGATATGCTGCAAGGGCTGAGTGAGATACAAAGCTTTTAGTGGTTCTAGTTCAGCCAGATGGTGCTACCGGACTAGCTGATTGAGCTTTCATTGCCTCCTTAGTGGCTTTCCTTGCTTCTTCATCTTCTGCCCTTTTTTGTCTAGCTTCTTTTAGCAATTCTGTAGATACTCCCATACTCTTTGCAAGAACTTCAACTTCTTTTCTGACTCTTTTAGTAACTACAAGATTTCTTAGTTCATTGTGCACATGTTTGTCCTTCTCTACATAGGTTCCAAATCTTTCTTTTGTCGGATCCATTGGTTTTCTCAGTATGTGTTGAGCGTACATATCCAGAACTTTCCCATCAACTTCATATCCCATAGGCATGATCCAGATTGTCCTGGGATCAACGACCTCCATCATACATTGATCAATACTCACCATGAAGAAAATAGAGTCCTTATACTTTTCTACAATAGAGGTATGAATCCTCTCCCTTGCTTGCATCATAGACTAAAAGTTTTTAAAGAATCCCCACATAGTTGCATTTCTTGTTTTCATGTCTCCAAAATCATATAACAGATCTTTGATTTGTTCAGCTACCGGTTTGTCCTTTTGCCACTGAACTTTTCCAACTCCCAAAACTTCATCCATGAAGTAATAGAAAAAACACAAAAGAAGGGTACCATATTTGAAAGAGTTCTTCTTTTCCTTTTTAATCTTTACCAGATTTTCCAATAGCTAAATTCTCAGTAGTTCACAAAGGTCGTCGTCTTCATTTTCCTTTACCATTTGGTAAGCGACATAGATTGTTGTGTCGGACACTAAGTTATCATGTGCTAGAGTCATAAATTTTGTATCCAATGACCATGGATGAAAATTTCACATCTACATCGATAATGTTGTCAATAGTCATTGCTCTTTTATCATATGTTGATCCTGTGAAATCAGTGACTATTTGGTTTTTCATAGACTTGAGAATTGGTAATCCACTGAAAGAATTCAAACTGGTTACTGCACTAATAGCTTCTTTTGTAATCTTGAACGGACTATTAAGCCACATGAACTCATCATGCACTCGTTTCAAAGCATAACAGACCCATTTTGACTCTAGAAACATGAGAAATTTAACCATCTGTGTGAATTTATTTGTTTCCAGGATTTTTTTCTCTGGCTTTACATAGAAGTCTTCACCAATGATATGATGATTATACAAATTCATAAGTTGAGAACTTCCTATCTCTTCAATATTTTCATGAACATAAACCCTAATGTCCTCTATGTGTAAAACTTCATGTGGAATAGATGAAAAAAGCTCCTAGAGGATTGGTCTCAAGGGATTTGTAAGGATGCCACTTAAATTTAGGCCGAAGTTGATCCTTAACTTTGACTACCAAAGGAGTATTCATTTTCCCAAATCACAATTTTGCAAAGTTTTATGAAAAAATACCTTTTTCGCCGGATCACAATTAGAATGTTGAAACACTTTCGACACTTCAATCTCACCTCAAATCACCAATGTTTTCCTATGAGCTCTCCATAGTTCTTCTCTTCCAAATTCAAGGTGAAAAATGAAGTGTGGAAATGACCTTTTATCATTTACACACCTAACAAATTTATCGCAATAAATTCTTTAACCCTAATACATCTAGTTACTTTGTATCTGTACATAGTTACAGATAGAACATTTGTAGACCTCCAATATAGAATACTATTTTCTCCAATGAGTTCAACAACATTTTTTGATCATTTATGCATCTACTGAACACATCTACATCCGGTTTCACTTACCGGTTAGGGGTTCATATGATTTTCTTGACTGATCCCCCTAGGCCAAGGGCCTAAAACTAATTCCCAGAGGAATTACCAGAAGAAGGTTCTGGTGCTAGCACACTTTCTTCAGTAGAGGGTTCTTTCTTTACCCATTTATTCTACATTTTTTGTCTAACTGCATCTGTAGTGAGTTTTCCCTTTCCTTTGATATCCTTCTACATGTTCTTTCTTTGTTTTACCAGACATTTTTTGTTCCAACAATGTGTTGCAATATGACCAAATTTGTTGCAATTGCAGAACACAACATTTCTCTTTCCAGACCAGTTCTTCCATTGATTTCCTCTTGATCTGCACTGGTTAGCAGTATGGCCAAGTCTATTACATGTATATCATCTGATGTTTCTATGAAATTGATTCATCATACTTCTACATTCATTTGACTTATGACTAATCTTATGACATTTAAAACACTGACCTGAGAATGATGGACCACTTTGATTCATTCTACTTCAGCATTGAGCAGCCATGTGTCCAAATTTATTACAACTGAACAATATCCATTAAATCTTTGAGCATTAGGTTTCCTTACCAAATACCTTCCAGATTTTTTCACTTGGTTTCCTTGTCTCAATCTTCTTTGCTCAGATCTAGAACTTTCTCCTTCTTCAAATCCAAGACCTTCCTTGTCACCATGAGTCCTCTGAATTCCAATTAGTTCATCAAGCATGGTAGAACTAGCTTTGAACTTCTCTTTAGACTCATTAGCAGCAGCAAGTTCATTTCTGAGATCATCCAACTGCCTTTCAAGTGCTTCTTCACTATTTTTAGATTGTTCCAATTCATCATCCAATTGGCTATACACTTCAGATTTTTCTTTCAAGGACTGTGCTAGGTTTTCCTCATTTTTTTTTCTATATTCAATCTCCTTGGTCATCTTCATCATGATGGATTCCATCCCATGCTTTAGGACTATATTGTCTTTGGTAATCTTTTCATATTCTTATGCCTTTTCTATTTGGGCTTGACTGAGTTGTTCTTCTTCAATGCTCTTATTGTCACTTTGCTTAATCCAATCACAAAGTTCCTTTCTCTTTTCTCAAGACTTATTGATTTTGTCTTTCAGAGATGCATTGAATTTCTTAGCAGCTGATAGATTTTCTTGCAATTTCTAAACTTCAGCCTTTGATTGATCAAGATCATCTAGGGCCACCAAAAGCTATTGTTGAAGACTACTGTTGTGTAGTTCTCACACACATGCCCCACTGAAAGTAGGGACCCTCTTTCTTGCTCTTTTGATTTTTGATTTTTGGTGTCTTGGTCCTTCGATTTTGAGGATTCGCTCGCTTGGGCATGTGCTTGGATGATTATCTTGCTTGCATCTAGGGCCCCCTTTTTGATTTATGTTCGAAACCTTAAGTTTTGGGCTCATTTTGGTTTTTTCATTGTTTTCGGGCAAATCCACTCCTGGTGGAATTTTCTGGTTTCCTTTCAAAGCTCAGTGACAATTGTTGTTCATTGAAAATCCAAATATTTTGGTCTTCCGCGGAATTCCGTTGTGATCGGATTTCTCCGAGGGTCCGTTGCTTTGTCAGGTTCCTGGGTTTGGTTTGACTTGTCTTATCGATTGCATTAATGCTCGATTATACCTTCTTCTACGGCGGTATTAAATTGAATTTTGGGAAAGTTTTGTGCCATTTGAGTTTCATCATTTGCTTCCTATTTGGTTTGGAGTGCTTCTTTTTGAGTATTGTTGCTGGATTGTGAGTTTGGGATTGGGTTTGATTGTTGCAGTTGAATTTTCTGAATGCCATTTACATTCTGCTCGAACTTTGAGTTTTTCTTTATGGCTTCCTTTGTTTCAATTTCTCTGTCCTCATGGTATGTACATGATGCTTTCTCTCTTTTATGATTGAAATGAATCATTTTATGATTTGTGCGTACATGTTGTGAGTCAAAATATTGGAATGGTAGGGTTTTGTGATGGATGCTTGGGTTTTTGGTTTTCATTTGGGGCATTTTCATGTTGTTCGCATTGCTATACTTTTGCTTGTTGAATGTGCGTGCTTCTTTGGAATCTTGGGTTTGTTCGGGGTTTGAGTTCCTGCCAGTTTTAGCGTTATGTATTTCGAAGCTGGGGGATTTCCCATTTTGTTCAAGTGCCATTCCCAGGTGAGTGGTCTGAGCTTGTCTTTCAAATTTATCATGGGGTAGCTTGCCTGTGTGGGCCACAAGGAATCTTCTGTAAACCCTGGCGAGCAAGCAAGTTGAGCCCAAGATTTTTCTATGCGCTCATGGTGGAAGTTTGGGGTTTTCTACCTAGAGCATAACCAACCCATCTCGGTTTACTATGAGGTGGGTTTTGAATTCAAGGATGATCTGTAGGAGGTCTAGATTGAGCTGGTTTCAAGCTCTAGATCCTCAAATTTATGATTGTTTGAACAATTTGAGTGAGGTCAAGAGAAAACATAGGTATTCGGGTTTTCAAAGTCTTCACAGAATTCCTTATATGTCAGAATCCCCGATTTCCTATTTTCTCTTTGTTGTTTCGAAATGTGCATTGATCCGGATTTCTTCTTGCCTCACGGATTTCCACTACCTTCGGATTTCCCCAATTTGACTGTTGCTTGGTCATTCTCCTGAAATTGGGCTTAAGTGGTGAAAGTTGCATTGAATTCACTGGAATCTGCTCCCTCTAGATTTTCCCGAATGTTCTTGACTCCTTCATTTTCCCAGAATTCTTAAATTTTTGCCATTCTCAGGGATTTCCATTTGAGGCAGATTTTCCTGAGGACTTTCTAAAAATAAAGAATCAAGAGATTGCATGAAGGTTTGCTTGGTGATTTTGCATTTGATGATTGATTTAACTTGTTCTAAAGCATATCATGTGATTTATTGGTTAAATTGATCGATCAAATGATGGATTGGATGCTTGTATGCTCGTTTTTCTGGATTTTGTCTGGTCCGAATTTTTCCAGAATTTCTCTCCAGCCTAGATTCCTATGAGAGGGTTAAAAACCCGAACTTTGAGATGGTTAATTTTATGAGGGTTTTGAGAATTTTACTTGTCATGGATCTTGTATTGTGGAATGGGTTTATCATTTGTGATGGATTTAGTTGAAATTTATGCTATGATGGATCTTATTTTGGTGTCTTTATTGTATGCAGGCAGAATCAGGTTAGGCTATTGTTGGGTAGAGAAAGGGAAAGGTGATGGATCCAAATGTTGAAGGTTCAACTATCTTCGAGGAAGAGAGAGTTAAAATGGACATAAAGAGTAGAATCCCAGAAAGCAAGATGACTTCCATCTGGACAAAGATCACTGATATGAATGTTGGAATGTGGGACTATGAAGAATTCAAGGCAGGGATGGCAACACAAAACCTCCCTTTGTTATCTAGAAGGACATTGTAGTCTGGGTTGGCACATGTGGCTAGATTTCCTTCTATGGTTCAGTGTTATGAGTTGGTGCTTAAGTGTGCTAGGCACTATGACAAGGGTACACAAAGAATAGTTTGTCCTCAGGGAAGAATTGTGGAAAATTTTGACCCTGTATCTATAGCTCGGACCTTTGACATGCCTGATCAGTCTTATGTTGTGGCCTTTGATATGGATTTAGTGAAGAAACATTATGAGGAGAATGTCATCAAGTCCCAACAGGTTATCAATTCTTGGTTGGAGAAACCCAAGTCCCACTTCTCCAAGCTATCCAAGCAGCTATTCAGACTCAAGTTTAGGAGGGAGTATTATGATGCTATCACACTCCTCAGCAGAGTAGTAGGATTGAAAAATACAGGAGTGTTTGAGAATTGTATGTTCAATGTCATTGCACAGATGGAGCAAGGTGTAGATTACCACTGGGTAGGCATTATAAGTGCAATTATACATGAGCTGATGTGCAATGTCCTGTAGACAAATACCTTCACAACGACCTCCTATTTGGTATATGCACTTGCAAGGTTTCACCGATACAAGGGATTGAGCATTAGAGGTGTGTTTGGGAAAGATGTAATTTTTGAAGTATATCCACAACTACACTTGGGTGGTGGAAGCTATAGGAGGGTGAATAATGCATTCACCATGTACATCACTAGTCTATTGCAGAGTGTTGAGCATGTTTGGATTTTGGACAAGGACAAGGAATTAATCAAAAGGTTTGGAGCTTGGTTCATTTAGTTTCACACCTTTTCTTACATAAGGATTGATGGCTGTCAGAGGGCTCCATATAGATTCCCAAGATACCCTATAGACCATGTTATACTTTTGGAAGTTACAAGGCAGATTTGTGACTTTGATGTTATTGTAAAGGGGGAGAAGCACAAGACTGTATTTGGTAATGAATTCCCTCTGAAGATAGGCACTAGTGAAGTATGCCCTTCTATCCAATCAGCCCATGCTTCCAAAGAAGAAATGAGCACTCTTGGTCTCTCCTTCCATTCCAAAAGAGCCAACTTTGATATA
Source organism: Sequoiadendron giganteum (assembly GCA_007115665.2). Taxonomy (NCBI): domain Eukaryota; kingdom Viridiplantae; phylum Streptophyta; class Pinopsida; order Cupressales; family Cupressaceae; genus Sequoiadendron; species Sequoiadendron giganteum. Next base: position 478,568,943 of record CM021102.1, read on the forward strand.
ACTGGTGAAGCACAAAAGAAGGCTAGTAGAGAATACAGTCACAAGGATGACATAGAGGACTATTGGGCTAACATTAATGATGAATTTGAAGTTAGAAAGAAGTTCTCCAGGCTGCCAATAAGCTTAGTACGGTTGTACAACATAAAGGTTGTTCTTGATCAAGTTGAGGAGGATGGGAATTTGATTCAAGGCCATATCTTTGAGGCTGTGAAGGACAAGCCAATTGGAGAGGTTGATTGGCTGGAGGAGGAAAAGACAAAATTAGAAAAAATCATGTCTCCAGTGATTAAGTACACCAAGTTATGGCTCAAGCACGGGATGGTAGAGTTGGAAAGTGAAGGTGTGCAGTGCACCTATGACTTAGTGGGAGACTTGAATTCTCACTCTACTTCTGAAGAGTCACATGAACAAGACCCCAAAGGTAAAACTAAGGTGGGCTCTCCTTTCAAAAATTAAAATCAAAGATGTTCATGCAGATGAGACAAAAGGCCTTGAAGAAAATATACAAACAGGGAAGGCAGATTGAAGACACTTTGACTGGTATCTACAATAAGTGTATCTCTTTCTTTGAAGTGATGACAGGGAGAAAGAAGTTTGCTCTGAAGCATCTTAGCTTGGAACAGTTAAGAAAATGGTGGTGAGATGTTTACTCTCCAATCAATGAGGGCCCTGTTACTGAACATTAGCTAGATGATGCTGCAACTTACATTGCAGTCATTGATAGGCATCAAACAAATAAAGCTGAATGGGATAATATAGTGAGGCAGTCAAGAGATGACATCAAATGCCTTGAGAGGAGAATTAGGAATTTTCCTGTGCCACTTATTGCCGAATTGGACAAAGTATTACTTGTTGTGCATGATAAAGTGGAGCATTCTAAAGACAAAGGGGGGAAGTAGTTAATGCAAGGCTACATCATAATTTTTTCTTCCCCATTATTTTCTCCTCTCCCTTCACATGCATTGGATCAATTTTTTGGAGACCCGGGCCGACTTGGATGAAAATGGTGCAAATTTCACATTTCATATTATTTTCGAATATCTTTTGGCCAACCTGTTGTGTGGCGTTTATCATTGTAAACCCTAATTGGGTGGACATATCTTGGGGGGTTCTCTATAAGTTTGGCATTATGCCTCATTTGTAAGGGTAGTATAATTTAATATAATTTCACATTAGAGTGAATTGTAAGAGCAAGAATTAGAGTTAGAGTTTAGTTTATCTATTCAAGCAAGTGTTGTAACAGAAGACTAGAATTGTTGCTACCTTGGATAATTTAATACAAGAAAAGACATTGTGATTTGGTGCCTCTCTTGTGTTGAGTTTTATTTGGCATGGTTCTTGATATTCTATCTTTAAAATTGCTTAAGTTTATTTAATGTTAGATGATTTCATAATGCTTAGGGTTTATTCTTGAAGTGTTTGCAGCAATCGCTAGTCCATAATTTTTGGAGTTAGCTAATTGTTAGCTGCTTTGCAAAGTTAGACTAGACTTAAAACTATGCTTAGTTCAATTATGAATGTTTATTCATTTCAATTGCACTAGGGTTGTCTTGAATGAATATGCATAATTTAAAAATCTTTAACACCTTAGAAGATTGCACTATTTATGTAGGATTGCAGATTTATCTGGGTTAAACAGGAAGTAGTTTCTAAGAGGTTGGTCCATTTTGAGCATCTTATCTTTTGAATTGTTAATATTAGGTTTAGAATTAGTCTTAGAATTATCTCTGAAACCTTATATTTTGTTATTTCTTTTATTATTTGGGTTAATTTTAGGTCTTGAAGTATCAACGTATTGTTAGATCTGATAAATTCGAGTTCAACATTTTCTTGTAGTAAGGTCCCTTTGTGATTACCAACATTTTCACATTATCTCTGAGTTGTTTTATTTGCATTGTCAAGACCTGATATTAGAGACCTTGGGGTTATCTCTTTGTCTATAGAGATTAACCTTTCAAGAGAGATAGGATATCATATTCTGTCTGAGTTGTTGTTGTGCAGAAAACACCATCAACAACTACTTGAATCCATTAGAACACCTTTCAGGATCTCCCCAAGTGGTTAGACTTCTTTCAAAGGAACTAGCTCTGATACGAATTGTTGGAAACAAGCTACACTAAACAGGGGGTGAATCAGTGTTGTGCAAAAATTAACTTTATTAAACTTCATCAAGCATTAGTAACATTCAACCATAGTGCATAAATATGAAAATAAACACAACACCATAACACCAAGATTTTTACGTTGAAACCCTGTTAGGGGAAAAACCGTGGTGGATGGCCAATCCACAATTATGATCTGATTATACTCAAATGAAGACTACAAAATGGGAATGCACTTGCATTCAGGTGCATTGCCTAGAGCTCATTTCTCAAAAGAAAAGGCTCACTACCATACAAGAGTTCAGATTAAAACCATCTAAAGATTGAACTTAGATGATATCATCTACAAATTCCTGATTATAGTTACAATTAATCTCAATAATAGATCTGCTACCTTATAGATTGATTTTGTATTGTTGCTTTGTTCTGCTCATACACACAACACAGATCTTATATGCGCAAGTGAAACTGTGCTTTATCACTCTTCTGTTTTGCTCTTATTCACAATTTGCACCAATGCACAACTCATACCTCCTCAAAAATGATATGGGAAAACTTGTATATATATCCCCAACATAGAATTTATTTACACTTTGTCGGCTTCAATAGAACACAAGAAAATTACAACTGTTGGCTCAAATTATGAGGAATATGCAATGCGTACCCTTAATGGTCAACCACAACTTGGCTTAGACCCAAACAAAGATATACAAACATATAAATACTTAATTAATTAGTTCTCATACATCTGGGACATTATACATTCATGAGGTTGGCCTTAATACAAGAAAAATTGAGAACAAGTCAACCGAATCTTCTAACTTCCACACAGAGTGATACGAGCCATTGTACTTTAGTAGAAACAAAGATAGTATACCAACAAATATTCCCTAGGATGCATAATGAAAAATAATAACTTGAAAGCTTCTTACAGATCGATGAATATTGTGCTACCAGATACTATGTTCTTCCTTGATAATCTTGAATATTCCTATCGATATGAACGAATGATAGTGTGCGGATCTGATCATTGGTTAGGATTGCCATCAATGACAACAAAAAGTGATACACGCAGTGTCTCTTTCCAACACAAAGGTCCTATATTTCTTGGGATAGTGCCTTGAATTGCAATGCTAGATATTCTTGTAGATTTGGTGGACGAAAATATGGTGGGATGAAGGATGAGTTGTGAAATGGGATTTTGATATGATGATGTGTTGTATGGGGTGTATGAGAGAGTGAGGTTATCTTAAGGTGATTGAGGTGTGGATCTATATGTTCCTAACTTGTTTGTATTGATGATGTTCTATTGAGTATTATAGTAGGAACTTTTCTATTTTTGTTGTTGTTGCTAATATTAGGCATACTACTGAGCTAGTAAGGCTTATTGTTGTTGTTGCACCGCAAGGGATTGTTGTTGGGCTTGTTGTTGTTGTTGTTGTTGTTTTTGCACTAGTAGGGCTTTTTGTTGAGCTTGATTTGCTTGCTACATTGTGAGGGATTGTTCTTGGGCCTAATGTTGTTGTGCTACTAAGGATGCTTGATAGGCTTGTCATTGTTGTTTTGCTACTAAGCATAATTGATAGGCTCGTTTTTGTTGTTGCTATTTTTTTTGTGCAACTAAGGTTGCTTCTTGTTGTTTTTGTTGTTGCTATGTGGCTAAGGTTTCTTTCTATTTTTGTGTTTTTTATTGGACGTCTTGTTGATAAGTGGGTTGTGCTCACTATAAAGCTAAGGTATGAGCTTGTAATGTAGGACCAATTGGTTGTTGGGACACTTGTGATGGATTGTGGGCATTGATGTTTTGGATGGGTTGTGAGCTAGTGATGAGATTTTGGGAGTTTTATTGGTTTAAGATTCCTTGGAAGATGGTGGATTGAGGTGGAGGAATGTAAGTTTGAGGTCCCATTTGATTTTTCATAGTGAAGGGGACTGTGGGGAAATATGAGGATGGTGTCATTAGATTTTGCAATGGTAATGACATACTAGGACCTTGAGTCCATTGATTGAAAAGGTTCCCTTGTCCAATTTCATGAGGATTTCTTTGTGCTGGAGATGTGGACAAATGATTACCTGTGTTGATGGTATTTTTTACCAAAGGATTCCTTTGAGATGGGTTGATGATGGAGGGAATGTGTGTGTTTTGTGACACCAATGGTATAGATGAACCAATGGGAGGATTGGGAAAAGATGTCCCTATCTGCATTGAGGGTTGACTCTGTGATATAGTATTGACATGCCCTTGTGTGCTATTTTGGGATACTTGGTCCATACTATTTTGCATGATGGTGGGTACACTTGTGATACTCATGGGTATTGATGAAGAGGGGTGTCCTTGATATGTGGATTTTTTGGTGGAATAATGAAGTTCAAGAGGTTTATATGGTTGTTTAGGATTATTGGGAATGGGAGGAGCACCAAAGGTAGGTTTTCAAGTGGTTGTTGGAGGTGAAGGATTGGTATTGAGGGTACCCACAAGTGTATTGCTTTCAAATGGAAGAGTTAGACCAAAGTCCTTGGCAAGGCCAGTTGCAAGACTAGGAGTGGATGTTTGATTTATCCCTGATGGTGGAGTTGTCAAGCCTTGTGCCAAATTTTATGCAACAAATGATGGGGAAATTGGAGCTATGTTTTCAAAGGCTTGATTTTCCATGATTTCCTCACTAGTAATCTCAAAGGGATTGTTTGTGATGTCTTCAATCTCATATGGTCTTGATGGAGATGATAGTTTTTGTGATGGGGTAACTTGACTTATTGGATCAAATTCTAGAGGATTTGGATCACTTAAAGTAAATGTGACTTTGGTCTTCTCAATGATTCTATTGTATTATGATCTTGTCTTTACCATTAATTTTGGGTCACTTATGGGAGAGTTATGTTGATATTTGTAATGTTTGAAATCTCCAGTTGACTCAAATCTAGGTAAAAGGAACACTATAAGTATTTTTGAAGCGATGATGATAATGGGGGATGAAAAGATGGGTGATATGGAAAGTGATCTTTGCAAACATTTTGGGACAACACTTTTGACTTGAGATTGATGTTTCAATGATAGGATAAAGGATTTTTATGAAATTGAGAATCTTTAGGGTAGACTCATGACCTTCAAGATAAACTAGTCCAAAGATGATAACTAAATTAGTTAGGTGCAAGGAAAAGGATACATTTCACATACAAAATAGCCAAGTTAGGGGTTGGTTTGATATATGTTGAAGTCAAAAAGTGTTGTTGTATTCGAAAGTTTTGCAAATTTTGGTGAAGTGAAGGATGAAATTTGATGAAGGGGTACATGAAATGTTTGACCCAATGTTGACTTAGAATGGAACTTTGTTTTCCAAGACCAAGGTAGTGAGAATGATGCTAGACCTCTAAAGATTTCAAATCCTAAAGACCAAATGTTGACCTAAATGAGAGGATAGATGCGGGTATGCAAATCTGATGCATTCCTCCTAGATCAAGCATAATAGTTTCTTAATAAGAGGTTACAATTGCGATAAAGTATTACGACCCACTTCCTACCAAATTTTGAATTACAATGCCTGCATCTATAATGGTGGGATGTAGATCTTCCCCTATGGATTTTGATTGTGTGATAGATCATTCAGAGGAGTTATAAAAAGGACCAATGTTTTAGATAGGTTGATTATCATGAAAAGACCTATATTTTGACCCATAAACAATGCATACATGTTTGGATGTTTTCTTAGTGCATGTTCATAAAAGTTCACCAATAATTTGTTTCTATTTTGGTATAGTGTTGAAGTGCGATTTTTGATTGCTTTTGAACTGAGATGCCTTAGTTTGTAATGACGACCAATAGACCTTCTCTTGGGGAATTTTATTTTGTGTGAGATCATTTAGATAAGAGGAAGATATTTATTGCCATGTAGGGGGTGGTAATATAGGCCAAGTTCTGGGCAAAATATCAACTCTTCGTTCTTCTTTATCTAAGATGTTTGCAACAATTCTCCACTGATTGGATGTTTCCTTGGTTTCAAAAGTGAAGATTCTCAAACTGCTAATGTTATATGTTTGTTCTCCCTCAATGAATTCAAATTTTGGTTGAATGATAGCACATGTAAGGTTGGGTTGTTGAACATGAGCGATTGGTCTCCAAATGGTCATGTGGGGTTCAAATTTTCAAGTTATCTTGCTTAAGTGAATTGATTTTACCACAAACACTTGTCTTGATTAAGTTTTCAAACTAAAATGTTTATGTCCAAAACATCATAAATTCCACAATGTCCATTTTGTGAGAATCATGAGGTTGAAGCCATAATTTCCTATGTTGTCTTTGGAAAATATGGATTGATATATAAGTCAAGATATTTAGAAATATCTAAGGATAGAAATCCTTAGGACAAGCATTAATATCAAGGATTTTCAAAAGGCATCCATATTTAGGCTAAAGTGTTTGAAATTTTAAGGAAGATCGTGAGTGTTTGTTTTCAATGTTTTGGATCCAAGTAAGGTATTAAGTTGACTCACAATCATTTACAATCCTACATTGAAATGGCTATACTTGTTGAATCCCCACTCGGATTTCTCCAAACATTAAGGCATTGTGAACAGTTAGAGATTTGGCGACATTGGCTCCCCTCCATGGCACACTCTTCTCGGGACCACCAAATCTCAAAATCTTGAAGATCCTAAGATCCTAAGGATTGTTTTGTTTCAAAAATGAATAGTGTAGTGTCCCTTAGTTTACTTTTGTTTTGGACTACTTAGATGCATTTGGAAATTATGACACTATTTTATGATACTTAGATGATTATGACTCTTTGATGCTCTGATATGATGAAATTGTTATATTTGATGTTATCATGATACCATGCTTACTAGATTAGTTTAATTTTTTATATGAGTTATCATGGATATGAATGTTATATGTTTTTATCATGATTTGAAATCCATTATTGTGTGTCGATGTATGGGTGAAGGGGAACATGATCACATCACTCGCTTGTGAGTGCCCTACGAAGCTGTGACTTTCCCTTCATGGTGTGATTGACTATTTTCCTATACACATGTTCAACCACGTGATTTGTTGTAGGCTGCAGGTACTATAAGGTCAGTTCATCCATGTTGTCGTTGTAATTTTTTTTCACTTGTAGTTTGGTTTTGTTTGGCAGTATATAGTCTGAGTAATGTGATTGGTGTGTGTGCCTTTGTTTTACCTTATATAATGATAATTGAAAGAAAAGGCATGGGATTAATTAAATAAAAGTTTTATACAGTTTATGCTAAGATTAAATGAAATTTATTAAAAGTTCTTAATTATTTTAATAAACTAAACTTTATAATGTAAAATGAAATATTTAAATAAACACACTAATTTAATGGGATAATGCAAGAAATTGTAAGAGAAATTAAATTAACAAACTAAATATATTATATAGTTAATTAAAGTGTGGGTAATTGTAAATTACGATCTAACAATTATTAAATTAAAATAAATTGATGAAGTTGTGAATTGTGGAGAAATTTAAAAGAAATTAATTAATTAATTAAGAGGGAATGTAGTTATGGAAAAGAGGAGAGATAATTAATAAATTAGTTGCAGTTAACTAAAAGAGGGGCTTTTGGATTATTTTTTCGAGGGAAAAGAAAACTAATTCTTGTTTTTTTTTTGCATGTACGAGAGTTTCTTGTTCTGGATCTGAAAGTTTGATCTAGTTCATGAAAGTTTGATATTGTAGTTTAGAAGCTTTGGGTTATACCGTTCAAAGGATTTATATTGGAATAGAGATTTGTTTGAAGATTGAAACTCTCGATAGGAAGCTGAAGTTGCATCTGGATTCAAGCCCAACAACACTTTCAGCTTGGTGTTTCTAGGTTCCATACATTCTTTTATTTATGACGTTTTCTCAAAATAGAACAATGCTTGATTATATTGCTTTAAGTAAAATAATAGTTCACTAAGTGTTGTCAAGTGCTTCTCTGTATTCTTTTCTCAATTTTGATTATAATTTCCATTACAAGCTTTCCAGCTGCAATAAAGGTTAATGTATGTATTCTTAATTTTGGAAAATCCTCTCCTTCTCTTTTGATTACCTTCGAATCTCATTTTCCACTCCTTCAGTGGCTATTTGGTTATGAAATTTTTGGCAGAGTTTATATTCTTTTTAAATGCTTGTTATTCATAGTGCACATCTTGCAACACTTCTGGACTACTTCTTCCTCTGAATGATTCAAATTGGGGAAAATATGGCTTGATTTCCCTTGTTTAATGAATGTTCTCTATTGATTTTTCCTTAGTAAATAAATACTTAGCCATCCTCTGTTCCTTGTTAATTACTCACTGGGTAGCACCTGGCAAGCTTAGTAATTTCCTTTGGATTAGCTAATCTTGTCATGTCATCCCCCTCATGGCTTGGCCCATAGAGAAGTCGTGCCCCTTTTCTTTGAGCATTTTGTATTAAATATATCGTTATCTTGGCATCTTTGTTTCTTTCCATTGTAGGCTTATAATTATTATTTGAAATATATACATCCTCATATTAGGTTTGACACCATGTATTGCTATCATTTCATGGTTTACTTGGTTCGGCACCATGCATTATTTACTTCCCATGACCTTCTTGGTCGTCGCCCCTTTGTGTTGCTGAGTTAAGTTTTGTAATGGTAACTAAAAGTCTAAACCACTAGTTAACTATGTCGTACTTCCCTCTGCCTTTTGGGCTATTATTTGCCAACGCATTTTACACAATATTTGATTTATTTTGGGAGGGATAAACAAGCTATATATTTCAATCTATATATATTTTGATCAATATATATAGCTATGCTCATCGATGTATTTCAATCGATAGCTAGTCGGGGCTATCGATATATATATTATGGCCTCTTGTTACCAATGCATGGTTGTTTGTGTACATCCACAACCAAGTATAGTATATAGTTTTTCTGACTGATATATATATATATATACATATATATAAATATGTGTGTGTATATGTATGTATATATATACATGTATGCATTTCTATAAATACTTTCATTGTTATTATTGAATTTTAAATCTATGTTTTGTATTTTGATATTGAAACATATTTTTATTGTTTTAATATTATTTTTATATGGGTTGTTATATGTATATATATATATATGAGTATGTATACATATATATATATGTACGCAAATATATATACACATATAGTATGTGTATTCATATATATATATATATATATATATATAAATATACTCATGTGTATTTGATCTTGTAATTGTGAATATAATTGTATAATTGATTATTGATCCAAGAATGACTATTGCTACCTTAATTATTAAAAAAAAATGTTCATGTTAGAAAAGTGAAAGAAATAGAACGTAACTTGATTATGGAAGAAGAAAAAAAGAATAGTTTTCTTGAAATAAAAGATTGTTAACTTGGATGAAGATGTTTATTTCATAACTCAACATGTATCTCTGTGAACCCACTCTAGAATTTACTATTCTAGTATTGTTTGAAGTTGTTATGAGAAACAAAATAAATGGATATTGTTTGTGAAAATAAAAGTGAATTTTGTTCATGGTTATGTTATCTTGTGAAATGAAATTTTGGAGTCTTCCATAGGCTAGGGGGAAGTTGTCCCTTTTTTTGTTATCCTTGTTACCATCTTGAGATGAATGTTTTATATTAAGTGGTTGTTAAGTTGTGCATAGTGTATCCATCTATATGATTGATTTTTGAATATGTGAGTGGGAAGGGTTATTCCTCACCATTTTTCTTATGTGAGTTAGTTGTGATTGTGCAATGGCATTATTATTATTGTATTGGGGTCTTCTTGTTGTCAATAGGGCAGTGGATCTCAATGGGGGCTGGCATACAAAGTGGCACCTGGGTAGCCCATGTGAGAGTTTTGTAATCAAGTGATAACCTAAAAAACAACTAGGGGGTTGGCTAGCTGTATCACTAAATAGATAAGTTAATTCCTCACTCATGACCCATGCACTTGTATAGGCTTGGGATGACTCGAGAAAGCCTGGAATGGAAAAATCAACTACCTCATCCTCATGAGGGGTATGTTGATTCCACATAGGGTTGCATAAGGGGTTGGAGATCAGTAGAGGCTACCAGGGTAACCTAGGACGGGGGTCAGGGCCTAGAAATATCTTCCTGGGTAACCCATGTAAACTATGTGATGACACTCCTCCTACAACAATATTGTGTTCCTTTGACTCTTGATTCCCTTGATGTTGTGTGCGTCTGGAAGTATTGTCACTATTGTTTAGTGTTGATACCTTTCTATGCATTGATGTCTTGTCTTCCTTGTGTGGTCTATTGTCCTTGCTTGATCGTGATGGTGGGACCCTTTTCTATCTCCTAGCATGGGGGGTGGACCTTTGGGTTCCACATGGTTAGTTGCAAATTGCATTGTTCTCCATTGGGTTCCCTCTCCTTGTTTAAGACTGTGTTGGCTTCTCCTGGATTGAAGATATTTGCATTGTACCATCTTATGTGGATCATTACTCTTGTACTTGTATTATATCATAGTTGATTATGTATCATTTAATTTTGATTTGGATGTATTGTCCTACTTGTATTCAAGGAGAAACTGTTATTCGTGATGTAATTATGTCACATTACAATTCATTGTAAAAATATCTATTGTATTTGATCAAGTTAATAACATTGAATTGAATGGCTTCTATAGAGGATTCATTATGATGAATAATGTTACTTTTATATTATCTAGTTGTGATATATGTTTTAATTCAAATGAGCATCATGGTTAGTGTACCTGGAGAGCATCTTGGATAGTGAGAAGTACTCAAGATTTGATATCTTGGGGAGTGACTTCTTGAGGTCTTGATATCTTGAGAAGTCGCTACTGAAGATATCTTATCTGGAGATACTACTTAATACATTTTGGTACCTGAAGGTGGTTCGTATTGGTATTATTGAACTTAAGAAAAATTGGATATGGTTTTCATTCATGTTGTATACTCTTGTAATTCAGTGTTAGACTCTTATTGACCATTGGTTATGATAGCTAAATTGATGATCATGTTACTTGTTATTAATGTTATGAGATAGATAGTTCCTAATGATAGTTGGTTAAATTTAATATTATGAATTTTATCTCTTGATATTTGTTAATGGGAATCTTAGTAGCATAGTCACGGACCTTAGAGGACTTAGATTAGATCAGTTTTAAGTGTCAAAGTTGCACTAGCATGTTTAATGCACTTCAAAAAGTACCATTTTATGTGTAGTTGTGTGTTGTCCTATATTGTCCTGTGGTGGGGCATTACACATGGTATCAGAGCCCAAGTTCAAACTTTGGGTGTTCTAGGTATATACAAGAGCCCATTAAGTTGTATTAGATGTATAGATTTTGAAGTTTATGTTTCCCCTTTTTACCTTGTCTAATACCCTGAATTTGTCTTTGGTGATGTTTGTGAAGGATAATTCCTAGAGGTAGGGGTCGAGGTCGAGGATGCAGTAGAGGTCATGGTGGTTTCCATGGTGTTAATCATCAGGAATCTCCTCCTTAGAGTTCCCATGAGTTTGACCTTGAGGAACAATAGAGTTCCTAGAATAATCAGGGAGGTTGGAGATCAGAATCCGAAATAGCCGGGATTAGATGGTGCACAAATGCATCACTTACTTGAGGATATTGTTGGTCATCTTGGTCCAAGACCGCAAGGTGAGCAATTAATAGTTAGGGAGAGGGAGAGATCTCCCAGGAGAAAGGAGATTATTGCAGAGCAGGAGGTAGTTTTAGCTGGACATATGAGAGACCTATTGAGAGCTCATCCTCCTACATTTGATAGGACTGGTAGTGGATTGTAGTATGAGATATGGTTAATTGATATGAAAAAGTGTTTAGCTATGCACCCATATTGTAGCAATACCAAGGCTAAGTGCGCTATCATGCATCTCTGAGGTTTTTCTTCCACATGGTGGCATTTGGAGGAGTAGAAGCTCCATTTGGATATAGACCCATTCTCATGGAAGATGTTCTATGAGAAATTCAAAGCTTGGTTCTTGTCTGATCATTGGCGACAACGTCGTGCAAATGAGTTCCATGAGCTAAGGTAGTTGGTGATTTCAGTTGAGTAGTACGAGGGGATATTTTATGAACTCAAGTAGTATGTAGGCATAGGTGATGGTAAGGTTATGTTAGTACAATACTTTATCAGGGGCTTGAATGCCCAAATTAGTGGGGGTGTTCAAGTATTTGAGCCAAAAACTATGGAGACAGCTGTGGAGAAAGCTCAAGTAGTTGAGGAGAATTTGGCTATGGCTTTAGATGGTCAGATAGGGGTTTAGATTGGCAATGCACCCCCAATACATTTCAGTTCTTATGGTGGTTAGACTCATGCAACAGGTCCTTCTAGGAGTCACTAGGCATCCTCTAAGGGTGGTCAATAGTAGTATCAACCCTCTCAGTCAAAACATAAGAAATCTCAATCCTAATAGGGTGACAGGTTTCAATCTGGGAGAGACAAGAATTGGAGGAAAAACAAGCATTATCACTTTGATCATCCAACTCATAGTTAACAGTCTATAGTTAACAGGGGTAGTGTTTAGCAGTCTAGTGCACCTCCAGTGGTAGAGGTTTTGTTAGAGCTTTTGATAGAGGTACAGGGTGCTTCTCTTGTGGGCATCGAGGTCATATTGCTCGACAGTGTCCTCAAAAGGGCACATCTAGATTTAGTCAGAGGCTAGTGGCTTCAGAGCCGACAGTAGGTGATGTAGGCAGATCACACAATTTTTTTTCAGTTGATAACCATCGGGCTGAGCACCAGGGTACAATAGTTGAGAATTCAGGTGTGTTACAAGGCAATAGAGTCTCTATTCTCTTTGATTCAGGTGCTTCAGATTCCTTTATTTCTCCTTATATAGTAGTGTGATGTGGACTAGTGGTAGTAAAGAAAGATGATAGGTGGTAGGTTGAGTTGGAATTCAATGCTAAGGTCTCTCTAATACCAATTGTTGGAAACAAGCTACATTGAGAGGGGGGGTGAATCAGTGTTGTGCAAAAATTAACTTTATCAACCTTTATCTTCAAAGCATTAACAACATTCAACCATAATGCATAAACATGAAACAAATGAACACAACACCATAACACAAGGATTTTTTACATGGAAACCCTATTAGGGGAAAAACTACGGTGGATAGCCAATCCACAATTTGATCTGAGTATACTCAAATGAAGTTTACAATAAGGGGAATGCACTTGCATTTAGGCACATTGCCTAGAGCTCACTGCTCAAAGGGAAGGCTCGCTACCTTACATAAGATAATTAGATTAAAACCATCTGAAGGATGAACTGAGATAAATAGCATCTAAATATGCCTGATTACAATTTTGGTTAAGCACAATATACAATCTTTTGTCCTATAGACCAATTCTACACTTATGCTCTGTTCTGCTCACACCCACAACACAAATTCTCTATGGGCAAGTGAAATTGTGCATTACCGCTCTTCTTCTCTACTTTAACTCACAATTCGCATCACCACACACTTCATACTTTATTTAAAATGATACGGACCATCTTATATATATTTGCAACATAGAATTCAATTACACTTGGTCGACTTCAATAGAACACAAAAGTAATTACCACCATCGGCTAGATCCTTAATTAAATATTTATGCACATCCTCCAAAGTTGGTTAAGACATAGAGAGGACCCAAAAAAACCATAATCGAGCATAAAAACATTTAGTTAATTACTCCTTATACATCCGCGACATAATACATTCATGAAGTCGGCTCCAATATAAGAAAAACTGAGAATGAGCCAACCGGATATTCTAACTTCCACATGAATTGATACGAGCCACTTTTCTTTAGTAGTAATAGATATAATATACCCAAAAACATTTCCTGAGATGCGCAACACAGAACAATAACATGAAATCTTCATACATATTGATGAACACTGTGTTACCAGATAATCTGTTCTTCCTTATCAATCTTCAATTTGTCTGTTGGTATGATCGAATGATAGTGTGCGTATCTAATCATTGATTAGGGTTTCCATCAATGACAACACCAAGTGATACTAGTAGTGTATCTTTCTAGCAATCTCCCCCTTTAGCATTGATGGCAACACTTAGTGAAAAATGACTAAGTGTCAGATCAGTACCAAGATAAACTACACTGTCATCTCCAAAATTCCATAAATACAATTCTCCCCTTGAGATGATTAAGAATTTTTCACTCCACCCTTCTCCCCCTTTGACATCAATGGAAAAGGTAGGGGTGCGCATACCAAAAATGGATCAAACAATCAAAACTGTTATACAAAAGTGCTTCTTAAACTTACATAAACTGAACAATGTATGCAATATCTTTCTTCAGCTACATCAGATTTGCGTCCCAAACTCTTTTGAGACTCTCCATGATTGTTATGTGACCATAGATTAGGTACGAATTTGTCTCTTCTAATTCCAAGTTGGTTGGATCACCAACTGCCATAGTGTTCTCTCCTTCCTTTAGAGCGCTTGACATTATCTCAATTTTTGGACCAATTATGCTTCTGAGTTCACATGCTCTAGCAACAATCTTATCATTCTCATGCTTCAATCTTTTTATTTTGGTGAGCAAAGACATTACTTCTCGTTTTGTCTTCCCAACACCACCGGTTAGAGGATCAAATGCTTCAGAAATAGTACTTAACTATTTTTCCAGATCTTTGATCTTCTTCTCATTAGCTTCAGTAAATTTTGAAAAACACAAGCATGATTTGTAGATCTTACCACCTTCTGATAAAGCATTCTATATATTCTTCACACATTTTTCTAAGACGATTTTATCTTTAGAAATCAATACTTTCAATCCACTAAACCTTTTGAAATCAAATTATTTTTGCACTTTCACCATAGCTGATTTTTCGAGTGACTCAAAGTGAGTACTCACAGAGTTGATAAGATTTTTGAACTCACTAGAGGTAGGAACTAGTCAGATATTTCATGTAAGATGGAATTATCTTCTCCAATACTCCAGATGCAAGATTTAGAAATTCACTATCTTTAATGTGTGACTTTGGTAGCTCTTCTCTGGCTTGTGCTTGAGAAAATGAAGCTACTTTCATCTTTTGGATTGGACTTAAAGTGGAAAGGTCAATAGGACCTTCAATCAATTCTGGATCCAATCCTTCTTTTTGTTCAACCAAATATTTATTCACCGCCTCAGCAGTGTCTCTTGCTTCAATTGGGATTGATTTTACATCATCTTTCTTTTCTTCAATCAATTCTTCCATAGTTCAAGGGTCTGGTTTACCTTTAGGTATCTTTGCTTTCTCAACTGATACATTTCTAGGTAGCTCAACTTCCATAGGAGTTTATGTGTTGTCCTCTGCAAGAGGAATCTATGTACCCAAATTTTCTTCTTCTGCTTCTTTTTTCGGACCAGATGGGGCATCAAAAACATTTGTTTCTTCAGCTACAACTTCAATTCTCTCATTTGACAGTATCTCCATCAAGGTTTGCTCAGTTTCTTTTGTGACTTCATCGGTTAGACCAATCATTAGCTTCTTCACCCTTTTTTTTCTTTTGAATTTCCTTTTGGCTTTGTTCAAGAATGCCTTCATGTCATCTATAGACATCACCAGACATAATCCTGCAAGAATCCTTTCTCTCATATGTTATTCTTTAGTTCTAGAATTAAGTCTCCTCATTTCCAGAATTTCATACAGACTTTTCAGCAGACTATGCATAATTTCAATCAAAATTTTATTGAAAAAAATTATTGTCACTTCTTCAAGAATTCTTTTATCAGAGTCATCAAAATACTCATACCATTTATAGAGTGGTTTGAGACTACCATCCTTGAATAATTCATTTTCAACTTTTGCAACTGACATACCTAAACTACCAATCTTTGTCTTTTTCTTCACTTGAACATCTTCACCGAAGGGTTTTCCCTTTGTGACAGTTGTTGCCTTGGTGCTTTGATGTTTAATTCTTTGACATCAGAATCAAAATCAGCTTCCTCATCATCAAAAACAACCATATACACTCTTCTTCTTTTATCTTTCTTCCTCTTACCTTCTTTTCTGGATCCCTTGGATTCAATTTTCATAGGTATGGATTTTGTTGTCAGGGCTAAATGGGATGTAGAACTTCTAGTTGTTCTAACTAGGGAAAATTGTGTTTCCAGACTAGCTAATTGAGTTTTAGTTGCCTCCTTAGCTACTTTTTTTATTGCTTCAACTTATTCCCTTTTATTTCTAGCTTATTTTAATAGTTCTGAAGATATGCCCATACTCTCTACAAGAACTTCAACTTCTTTTCAGACTCTTTTAGTTACCATAGGTTTCCTGAGCTCATTATGAACTTGTATGTCCTTTTCTGCATAGGTACCAAACCTTTCTTCTTTTGGATCCATGGGTTTTATTAAAAAGTGTTGTGCATACATATCCAAAATGTTCTCTTCAACTTCATACCCCATAGGTATGATCCAGATAGTTCTCAAGTCAGCATCTTCCATCATACACTGATCAACATCTACCATGAAGCAAATTGAATCTTTGTACTTCTCTAAAATAGAGGTAGGAATCCTCTCCCTAACTTGCATCATAGCCTAAATTTTTTTGAAGTATCCCCACATAGTTGCATTCTTTGTTTTAGTGTCTGCAAAATTGTGTAACAGATCTCTGATTTGTGCGGCTACCAGCTTGTCCTTTTGCCAATGAATCTTTCCAACTCTTAGAATTTCACCCATGAAATAAAAGAATAAGCACACAAGAAAGTTACCATATTTAAAAGAGTTTTTCTTATCTTTCTTGATCTTTGCAATATTCTTAATTAGCTGACTCCTCAGCAATTCACAAAGATCATAATGTGCATTTTTCTTCACCATTTGATAAGTGACATAAGTTGTTGTGCCAGGCATAGAGTTGTCTTGGCTAGAATGATAAATCTTGTATCCAATCACCATAGATGCAAATTTCACATCTATATCACCAATTTTATCAATAGTCATTGCTATTCTATCATATGTGGATCCTGTAGCATTAGTGATGGTTTAATTTTTCATAAACTTTAGAATAGGTAACCCATCGAAAGAGTTTAAACCTGTTACTGCACTGATAGCTTCCTTTATAATTTTGAATAGAATGCTTAGCCACATAAATTCATCGTGAACTTGACTCAAAACATAATGAACCCATTCTGATTCTTCAAACATGAGAAACTTGACAATCTGTGTGAATTTCTTTGTTTCCGAGATTTTATGTTCCAATTTCACGCGAAAATCTTCACCTATGATCTTATTATTGTACAAGTTCAACAATTGTGAACTTCCCAGTTCTTCAATATCTGCATGGATATAAACCCTAATATCCTCTGCGTGTAATACTTTGTGCAGAACAAACGAAAATGCTCCTAACGGATCGATCTCAAGAGACTTGTAAGGATGCTATTTAAATTTAGGATGAGGTTTGTCCTTTACTTCGACTACCAAAGAATTATTCATTTTGACCAAATCACAAGTTCATAGAGTTTCTTGATAAGTACCTTTTTTGTCGGATCAGAATTTGATTGCTGAATCACTTCCACACTTGAATTTTTCGTTAATTCGCCTTAGTTCACATAGAGCTCTCCAAACTTCTTTTCTCCTAAGTAAAAAGTTACAAATGAAGAATATAAATTAATTTTTATCACTTGCATACCTAACCCTTTTTGTCGTAATAAATTCTTTAACCCTAATTCATCTGGCTACTCTATTTTTATGCACTGTGATGGATAAATCTTCTATGGACCTCCAATATGACATACCACTTTCTCCAATGAGTTCAACAACATCTGTTGAGAATCTATGCATCTACTGCACACATCCAAATCCATTTTCACTTATCAGTTAGGGGGTTAAATGATTTTATTGATTGCTCCCCCTAGGCCAAGGGCCTAAAACTAATTCCAGAGGAATTACCAAAAGTAGGTTTTGGTGCTGGCACATTTTCTTCAACAATAGAGGGATCTTTCTTCACCCATTTATTCTGCATCTGTTGTCTAACTGTATCTGTAGTTAGTTTATCTTTTTCCTTGATATCCTTCTGCATGTTCTTCCTTTGATTTACCAGACCTTTTATGTTCCAACATAATGTAGCAATGTGTCTAGTTTTGTTGCAATTATAGCACACAACATTTCTCTTTCCAAACCAATTGTTCCACTGATTTCCTCTTGATCTGCACTGGTTAGCAGTATGGCCAAGTCTATTGCATGTGTAGCATCGGATATTTCTATGAAATTGATTCATCACATTTCTGCATTCATTTGACTTATGACCAACCTTATGACAATTAAAACACTGACTTGAGAAATATGGACCACATTGATTCATTCTACTTCTACATTGAGTATCCATGTGTCCAAATTTATTGCAACTTAAACAATATCTATTAAATCTCTGAGCATTAGGTTGCCTTATCAGATACCTTCTTGATTTTTTCATTTGATTTCCTTTTTTGAATCTCCTTTGCTCGGATCTAGAACTTTCTCCTTCTTCATATCCAAGACCTCACTTGTTACCATGAGTCCTCTGACTGCTAATTAGTTCATCAAGCATGGCTGAGCTAGCTTTGAACTTTTCTTTATACTCATTTGTAGTACCAAGTTCATTTATGAGATCATTCATCTTCTTTTCAAGTGCCTCTTCATTGTTTTTAGATTGTTCCAATTCATCATCCAATCGGCTGCATACTTTAGATTTTCTTCATTCTTCTTCCTATCTTCAATCTCCTTGGTCAACTTCATTGTGATAGATTACATATCATGCTTTAGAATTGTATTATCCTTGGTAAGCTTCTCACAATCTTCTGCCTTTTATTTCAGGGCTTGACTGAGTTCTTCTTCTTCAATGCTCTTACTAACACTCTGCTTAATCTGATCATAGAGTTCCTTTCTCTTCTCTCTAGACTTATTGATTTTTTCTTTCAAAGACTCAATGAATTTCTCAGCATCTGAGAAGTTTTCTTGCAATTTATGAACTTCACCCTTTGACTGATCAAGATCATCTAGGGCCACCAAAAGCTATTGTTGAAGACTACTTGAATCCATTAGAACACCTTCCAAGATCTCCCTAAGGTGTTAGACTTCTTTTAGAGGAACTAGCTCTGATACCAATTGTTGGAAACAAGCTACACTCAGAGGGGGGGTGAATCAGTGTTGTGCAAATATTAACTTTATCAACCTTTATCTTCAGAGCATTAACAACATTCAACCATAATGCATAAACATGAAGCAAATGAACACAACACCATAACACAAGGATTTTTATGTGGAAAACCTGTTAGGGGAAAAACCACGGTGGATGGACAATCCACAATTTGATCTGAGTATATTCAAATGAAGTTTACAATAAGGGGAATGCACTTGCATTCAGGCACACTTCCTAGAGCTCACTGCTCAAAGGGAAGGCTCATTGCCTTACATAAGACAATCAAATTAAAACCATCTAAAGGATGAACTCAGATAAATAACATCTAAATATGCCTGATTATAGTTCTAGTTAAGCACAATATACAATCTTTTGTCCTACAGACTGACTCTGCACTTCTGCTCTGTTCTTCTCACTCTCACAACACAAATTCTCTATGCGCAAGTGAAACTGCACATTATCACTCTTCTACTCTACTCTAACTTGCAATTCACATCACCACACACTTCATACTTCATTTAAAATGATACATATTCTCTTATATATATATATATATATCCATGACATGGAATTTAATTACACTTGGTTGAATTCAATAGAAAACAAAAGTAATTACCACCGTTGGTTAGACCCTTAATTAAATATTTATGCACATCCTCCAAATTCGGTTAAGACATAGAGAGGACCCAAAAAAAAACATAATCAAGCACGAAAACATTTAGTTAATTACTCCTTATACATCCGTGACATAATACATTTATGAAGTCGGCTCCAATATAAGAAAAACTGAGAATAAGCCAACTAGATCTTCTAACTTCCACATAAATTGATATGAGCCATTGCGCTTCAGTAGTAACAGAGATAATATATCCAAAAAAAATTCCTGAGATGCGCAACACAAAACAATAAAATTAAATCTTCATATAAATCGATGAACATTGTGTTACCAGATACTATGTTCTTCCTTATCAATCTTCAATTCATCTATCGGTATGATCTAATGATATTGTGCATATTTGATCATCGATTAGGGTTGCCATCAATGAAAACACCAAGTGATACTAGTAGAGTCTCTTTCCTACACAAGGTGATAGTAAGAAACAATTATCCATTGTCGAGAATTGATGATCTATTTGATCAAATCAAGGGTGCTAAGGTATTCTCAAAGATTGATTTTAAATCAAGATACCATCAGTTGTGCATCTTTGAGGCATATATCCATAAGACCACATTTCTTACTCACTACAAGCACTATAATTTCATAGTTGTGTCATTCAGGTTAACGAATGCGTCATCAGTATTCATGAGTTTGATGAATGGTGTATTTTGTACTTACCTCGATAGATTTGTTTTGGTGTTTCTAGATGATATTTTGATCTATTTGAGGATAGTAGAGGAGCATGAGGAGCATCTGAGGAAAGTGTTATAGTGTTTGACAGAGAACTAGTTGTATGCTAATTTTTCAAAATATGAGTTTTTCCAGACGGAGGTAAAATATCTAGGTCATGTTATCTCTGGTGAGGGAATTATCGTGGATCCTTAAAAGATCTAGGCTATCATGGATTGGCCTACACCCACTAATGTGGTAGAGGTTCATAGTTTCATGGGTTTGGTAGTTATTATTGTCATTTTGTACAAGGTTTTTCAAAGATAGCCCACCCCATCACTTCTCTTCAGAGGAAAGGGGAGAAATTTATTTGGTCAGAGCAATGCTAGGAAACTTTCCAGACTCTTAAGGAAAAATTGACCAGTGCACCTATATTGGTTGTTCCTGATCCTACTAGGGATTTTATGGTTTGTATAGATGCTTCCTTGGAAGGTATAGGAGCGGTGTTGATGCAAGAGGGTCATGTGATTGCCTATGAGTCTTGAAAACTCAATGATCGTGAACTAAATTATCCCACCCATGATCTAGAGTTGGTTTTTGTGGTACATGCTTTGATGAGAGGGAGGCACTTTCTTTTGAGGCATTGGTTTGAGCTACACAATGATCATCATAGCTTGTAGTATATTTTCACACAACCTAATCTGAATGCCAGACAGAGGAAATGGATGGAATTCCTATGTGAATATGATTTTAAAGTGAAATTCATTCAGGGAAAGGATAATGTTGTTTCGGATGCACTTAGTAGATGAAGACATGAGTTATCTGTAGTAACTCTTGGTGTGGACCTGAGGAGCCAGATCCTTTCCACACTTCCATCAGATAGTTGGTATTAGGAGGTGAGGATTAAGGTGGAGTTAGGTAGAGATTTAGAGGGTAGATTTGTAGGATATTCCCTTGAGTTAGATGGCCTTTTGAGGCACTTGGGCCGTATTTATGTTCCTTTATCTAGATATCTTCATACTTTGATCATCTCAGAGGCACATTGAGCACCTTATTCAGCTCATTTGGGTGTCAAAAAGATGCACGCTGATCTTTGACAGCTATACTTTTGGGTTGGAATGAAGAGGGATATTCCTAATTTTGTGTCGAGATGTCTGGAGTGTCAGAGAGTGAAGGCAGAGACCAACATCTTGTAGGTATTTTTCAGCCTCATTTGGTCCTAGAGTGGAAATGTCACATTATCTCATTGGATTTATTATTGGTTTGTCTGTTTCTTTCCATCAGCATGATGCCATTATGGTCACGGTGGACAAGTTGACGAAGGTGGCTCACTTCTCTTTGCTTGATCCTCATATAATGTTTCATCAGTGGCTAGAGTTTTCATGGAGGACATTGTCTGGCTTCATGGTATTCCTTGTCAGATTATATTAGACAAAGATCTAGTGTTCACTTTAGCTCTTTAGACACCCCTGCAACATGCATTGGGGACTCAGTTCAACTTCAGTTGAACTTATCATTTAGAGAATGATGGGAAGATCGATAAGGTCAATCAGATCCTTGAGGATATGCTTCAAATGTATGTTATGGATTAGTATTCATGATGGGAGGATTACCTTTATTTGATGGAGTTTCATACAATAACATTTATCATAGTTCTATTGGTCTGGAGATGCTTCAAGAGATGGATTAGTAGGTATTTTTCATTAGAGAACATTTGGTGGTAGCCCAGAATAGACAGAAGAAATATGTAGATTCTAACAAGGTCAGTTCTCAGTTGGTGAACGAGTGTTTTTTCGAGTGTGTCTGCAAAAGAGTCCGATCTGATCTGGAAAAGGCTCTAATCTCATACTACGATTTGCTGGCATTTTGAGGTGTTGGAGAAGATTGGCTCAGTAGCTTACCATCTTGCTTTCCAGTCTCTCACGCATTCATGGTGTGTTCCACGTTTAAGTTTTAGACCCTATTATCCTGATATATCTCATGTCCTTGATTGGAATGTATTATAGGTAGAGGACAGGCAGATGGCTTTGGAGCCCATGGGAATCATTGAGCACAAACCATGCACACTCAGAGGATGAGACATTGATCAAGTTAGGATCTAGTGGGATCCGAATGATGAGTCTTATGCTACATGGGAGGATGCTTCCAGAATGAGAGAGGTATACCCATATCTATTTACAGGCTTCTAGGAGTAAGCCTGGCCCTAGGGGGAGGATGTAGTGCCCCTCAATTTACTTTTGTTTTGGACAACTACTTAGATGCATTTGGACATTATGACACTATTTTATGATACTTATATGATTATGAATCTTTTATGCTTTGATATGATGACATTGTTATATTTGATGTTATGATGATACCATGCTTACTAGATTAGTTGAATTTTTTATATGATTTTTCATGGATATGAATGTTATATGTTGTTATCATGATTTGATATGTGTTATTGTGTTTCAATGTATGGGTGAAGGGGAATAGGATCACATCACTTTCTTGTGAGTTCCCTATGACACTGCGACTTTCCCTCCACGGTGTGATCGACTATTTTCCTATGCACATGTTCAACTATGTGATTTGCTGTAGGCTTTAGGTACCAAGCATCAACTCCACCTAAATTACTAGGTTTAAGTGTGCCTTAATCCCAATGGAGGTTGTTGTTTCAGAGATAGCATCGGTTCCCCCCCATTGAACCATTGTCCTCATTGAGGATGAGTGTTTGTATGTCACACCCCATCTATAAGGTCAATTCATCCATGTTCTTGTCATTTTAATTTTTGTTTCACTCGCAGTCTGGTTTTGCTGGACGGTATATTGTCTAGTAATGTGATTGGTGTGTGTGCCTTTATTTTACCTTATATAATGATAATTGGAAGAAACAGTGTTGGATTAATTAAATAAAAGTTTAATACAATTTATGCTAAGATTAAATAAAATTTATTAAAGGTTTTTAATTATTTTAATAAATTAAAATTTAACTAATTAAGGTAACTCATTTCAATTTGATGTTTATGTTGTTTAATGTTTATGCTCCCAACTCTACTATTGGAAATAAGTTAGTGTGGGATGCGTTGTCACAAACACTAGATAAATATGGTGATGAAAAGGTCATTTTGGCTGGGGAATTCAATGTTCTATTATCATTAGATGAAAAGCAAGGAGGTATTATTCCTCCTAAAACAAATGAGGATTTTTCTAATTTTGTTCAGGATAATGCTCTTATTGATATTCTTCCTGCAAATGTAAGTTGACATGGACAAATAAGAGGAGGGATTTTTGTCAAATTTATGAGTGGCTTGATAGGTTCCTCATTACACCCTCTTGGATATCAAAGAAATTGATACTCTGGCAACTAACACTACCGCTATTGATGCTCGCTCGAATAGATGGGTTGATGCTCGAATAGATAGGGAGTAGTGCCCTACTATTCTAAAGGGTTGTTGCCCCTACTATTCTAAAGTGCGGTCTTTAATTTTTCCTTTGTATCGATTAGATAATTTTCCAATTTCCATGGATTTTCATCTTAAGCAAACCACATCGTCTAGTAAATCTTCAGTCAAATTTGAAAGAATGTGGTTTCGTCATCCACATTTCTTAGATCTTTTTAAATATTGGTGGCTGATGTCCCCTTTGGTGGAAGGTACTTTCATGTACAAATTATGTATGAAGTTAAAATTCCTTAAAGATAGAATAAAACACTGGAATTTTTCTGTTTAAAAAAATGTATTTCAATCCAAGGCCGAAGTTTTCAAGAAGCTTGAGGAGGTTAATGCAAAAGTTATTTCCAATGGGTTAAGTCCGGATCTTTATGATCAACAATCACAATTACAAACTAATTGGGAAGAATTGGGTGCTCGTGAAGAAATCTACTGGAGAAAGAAATCTTGAGAGTTGTGGTTAAAAGAGGGTGATAAGAATACTAAATTATTTCACATGCTAGCACAAATAAAAAAGGCTAAAAGTTCCATTTTTTCAATTCAAGAGAATGCCACAAGAAATGTGTTAACAAAAGAGGCTGAAATATAAGCAGAAGGTGTACAATTTTTCACATGTCTATTATCAACCCCCATTCAACAATCTTTGCAAGTTGGAAGGGATAGATAGGAGGTGTTACAAGCAATACCAACAATTGTTTCACAAATGGACAATGCTTTGTTGCTTAAACCATTCATGTTAGAACTTAAGATTGTCGTGTTTTCTATGCCTCCAGATTAAGCCCCAGGACCCGATGGTTTCACTAGTTGCTTCTTTCAAAAATGTTGGGATTTCATTGCTCATGACCTTCTTGAAGCCTTGGAAGAGTCTCGATCATCAGGTACAATGCTAAAGCAATTCGATGTTACTCATATAGTCCTCATTCCAAAAACATCTTCTCCTAAATCTTTTTCAGAGTTCAGGCCAATTTCATTGTGTAATGTAATTTACAAAATCATAACAAAATCAATTTATTTGCGTCTAGTTCCTATTATTCCTAAAATAGTTTATGAAGAGAAAGGAGGGTTTGTTCTTGGGAGAGAAACTGTGGAAGGAGCCTTAGTAGCTCATGAAGTTTTACATTCTATAACTTCCAACCTCATCCCAACATTAATAATTAAATTGGAGATGTTGAAATCATACAACATGGTGGATTGGTCCTTCCTTATGCAAGTCTTATTGAAGTTTAGCTTTCATCCAAAACTATGTAAATGGATAATGTCTTGTTTGAATAGAGAAATTGTTTTAGTACTTATCAATGGTTCGCCGGTAGGTTTTTTTAGTTCAACTTAAAGAGTAAGGCAAGGAGATCCTTTGTCTCCTTTTCTTTTTTATTATTTTGGCTGAAGCTTTGAGTAGGTTTGTGCATAAAAATCATATTCAAGGAAATTGGAAAGGAATTTTAATTCCTCCAATTGACATTTCAGCAACTCATTCTTTATTTTTTGATGATACTTTATTATTTGGAAGGGCAACAAGTATAAAATCTAAGCATATCAAATATGTACTTGATAAATATACCTTTGCTTCTGGTCAAAAAATCAATATAGCCAAATCTAAGATTTTTGTTTTCAATGTCTCATCAGGCGTTAAGTAGAAAATTATCAACATCTTAGGTTTTCAAGAGGCTAAATTTCCAAGCAAGTATTTAGGTATCCATTTTTTTGTTGGAGAAAATAGACTTTCCTGCTGGGATAATGTTATAAAAAGCATTCAAACTAGAATTGTAGGTTGGAAGGGTAGATGGTTATCAATTTTTGGAAGGATTCTAATGATTAAATCAGTCCTCTCTGCAATTCCAAATTATTATATTGCATTTTTGAAAGCCTCTAGAACTGTTATTGTGCTGATTGAAAAGATGATTAGAAAATTTCTTTGGAAAGGTAATATGGATGGAAAAAAAATACCTTTAGTTTCTTTGGACAATCTATGTAAATAAAATCTAACGAGAGGGGTTGGTATTCACAAATTAATTGCTAGAAACATTTTATTAGGTGATAAACTAGTTTGGCATCTATATTCCAAGCCACATGCTAAATGGTGTAAAATCATGCAGAAAAAATACTTAGATTCCACTTCTTTTGAGCGGATTTTTTCAATTCTTAATCCTCCACAAGGATCTATCATGTGGAACTTCTTGTTAACTTTGAGAAAAATTATTACTCCATACATTACTTGGGAGGTTAATAATGGAGGTAAGGAATACTTTTGGTTAGATTCATGGCAAGGGCATCCACCTTTGAATACAGTGCAGGAGTTTCATCAAATACAACATTTTATAACTCCAATTTGGGGATAAAAAATAAGCAATTATTTTCAAGAAATGGATAATCTTACAAGAAGAGTGATTTGGAAGAGGTTTGAAAATCCATTGCTTCCTCAAGCTCAACAAGTAAATCTAAATAACTTGCTAGCTAATAGAATCATCTTTGTACATAATGAAAGTGACAAGATTATTTGGGCTCCCTCAAAATCTAGCCATTACACAGTAAGGTTGGGTTATAAAGCTCTAATGAATAGAGAAGGTAAATCGAGCCCAAAAAGAGCTCTCACTTCCTATTGGAATTCTGTAGTATTGCCAAAGGCAGGTTGTTTTACTTGGTTGGCTTTAACAAACAAGATCTTAACAAGTGCTAGATTGCACTCTCTAGGTATTGTTGATCCTTTTAATTGTGTTCTTTGTGGAACATCTTTAGAGGATGTAAATCATATTTTTCTTCATTTCTCTTTTGCAAATAGTTGTTGGAAATTCATCCAAGCAAAGCTCAGTTGGTATGCTCCTCTCCCAAACACACTTTGGGCTCTTATCTCCAGTTAGCTACTTTTGTATCAGTCGTCTTTGTTTGCAAGTCTTTGGAAAACCATTTTTTTTGTTGTCTTATGGTGCATTTAGTGGGAAAAAAATAAAAAGGATATTTCATAAGCAAGCTTCAAATATTGATCAAGTGGTACTCAAATTGGAATCCTCAATATGTGAAATAACAAATTCTTTTGTGCTTTCGATTAAAAATGTTGGTTCAATCTTCACAAATTGAGATTCAAGGCAGCTAAAAATTTGGCAAAGTCTGGTTTTTCCTTTTAGAAGCAACTTACAAGCTTCTATCATTAACAACGTGGATAGAAAAATGGTATTGTGGAAACCACCTTTAATAGGGTTTGTCAAGCTGAATTTCAATGGGGCCTCTAAAGGTAACCCTAGGAAGTCAGGTGCATGTATTGTGTTGAGAAATTATTAAGGTGTTTTGATAAGTGAAAAATCAATAAATTTCGCCCTAGTAACAAATAATATTTCATAAGTGCAAGGTCTTTTGTTAGGGTTACAAATGGTAGTAAATCAGAAGTGCTTGTAGCTACACCTAGAAGGTGATTGTCAAATAATTATTAATGCTTATAGAAATAGAAAGAAATGTAGTTGGAAAATTACATACTTTCTTGTTCAAATATGGAGATTATTAGATGAATTGGAAAGTTATTATATCACACATACATACAGAGAAGAAAACTGGTTAGTAAATCATCTTGCAAATTTGGGCTGCGACCAAGGGCAAGTGGAAATAACATATGAGGAAGTTCTAAATAAAATTTCACAGGATTTGCAAAATATTATAGATGAGGAAAAGGCTATACCAAGGATGTAAGGCTGCAATTTCATCAAAAGGAATATATTATAGTGGCCAACATATGAGACCAATCTATTTTAGTCTCTCTATCCAACTTGGTTGTGATCAATGGGTACCTAGAAATTTAAAAAGTAAAATTTTAAAATGCCTAATGATTTTTGTGTGTGCAAGTTTTTTTCAGGAATGTCGACGTTATCTCCAACTCTCATTTCAAATGATAATTTGTGTTCAATTTGAACACGTAGATGGATTTGATGAGATCTACCACTTGAGGCAATAACAAGTTGGTAGATATGTTATCAAAGGACAATTCATGTTGTCATCATCAAATCTTCTGTTTATCATGTCATTGATATAAGCTTGAGTCAACTATAAGGTATGTTAGTACAAGTGACAAACATTAGCTGAGTCATCAATAAGCTCTTGTTTCCAGATATGCAACACAATGAGACAATTAGATAGAAAATTTAGCAATAATATTAGTTGAAGTGGTAGAACTGGGTACACATGTAATATAGAAGCAATAGAAGAAATTTAAAATGAAAACATGAGCTCTTCGATGTATTTGAAACACAAGCATTAATTTTTGCACATGTGAAGTCTTTTCAAATTGTCAAGGTGGGTGGTTTTTGTGCAGTTGGTGGAGGATTTGAACAGAGTACTACAGGTGGCAAATTTTTGAATTACCACTAAATACAACTAATACATGTTTTGTACGTGGCTGTTCAGGAGTATGCAACAATATTTTCCTATAATAATGGTCCTCACCCTTCAAAGATCGTGCTTCCGAAAAGGCTTGTGAGAATTAATGGTTTATATGCTGGGGAGAATTAAAACTTTACAATCAATGTTAGTTTCATGATGACTATCGGCTTCCATTGTACAATTTATTCCTTTTATAAGGTGTCATTAATTTCATTTCAGGTTGTAGGTTGCATCAGTTTCGTGGGTCTTCTCCGTTTGTGGCTAGTATGGAAATGGCGACATAAGTTTCTATTGATTGTCAGGCTCAAGATAAAGGGTAATGTTGAATCTTTCTATGCTCTTTGTGAATGTTATCTGAGTCTTTAGTTTGTCTGGTTTGTGGTTAATTTTGGCTTGTAATTTTGAATCTTTGAAGGTGTCTTAAATGGTTGAGTGAGGGCTTTCAACTTTCAGTGGGTGAATGAATTTTGTTCTCTTTTTACTTTGGTCTTGGTTTGGGTAAATTACATAAATATTGTGTATCTGTTGTCTACAATGGCATATTTTCATTTAAATTTCATAATAGAATTGAAAATTAGGGAAGGTGAGCTCCCATTCTCAGAAGAGGCATCAAACTTCCAACTTTCTAAAGTATTCAACTCAAATGCTTTCCATATTCTTTTCTAATGCAATTGACCTATTGTAGTCTTTTGATCTAATGACATTAGTGGTAAAAGAAGCAATGGTTTTGAATTTCATGGATGGGGATGAACTCCTTCAGGCCACTCAAGAATATAAGTTGATGAAAGGAAAGGCTTATATTGGTGGACTCTTTCGAAAAAGTTATGTAAGAAAAAAATTTGCTTTCAGAGATGTTTACTCAGCCATTAAAAAGGGCCTCCATAATGATGACCCTTGGACATTATATAGGGTTCTCAACACCCATGCCCAAACTCTTGGTCCTTTAATGGTGGAAAAATGAAAAGAAACATACTTTGCAATTTCTTTCATTATGTCTCACCATATTCAACATGGCCTGAGAGCAATTGTAGTAACCAACGACATTAAAGGATCACCTGAAAATGATGATTTGGAAGAAGTACGGGTAAATGATGCATCAACATTCACCAACTGTAGGGTTACAGCTGCTCTCAACACTGATGCATTGGAGGTTACTAATGGATAGAGGAACATAGGTCTCAATAGATCTGCTACACTGGATGTAGAAGCTAGACAATGGAGCAATGGTCGCAATGAGGGGTTGAACATTTTTTATGTTCTTGGTTTGATGGAATAATAAGATGTGGATATTTCTGATACTACTGATTTATGATCAGATATGTATTTTTTTGCTATAAGTTTTAATGTTCTAAAGTTATGCATTATGTTTTTGTGACAAACACTGGTTTTTTGATAAATTATCTAAGAAATGAATATTAGCCAGTACCATAATTTTGGCTTATGTAATCTTCTATTTTCAGCAATATGATATATTATAGGCACTATCCTTTTGTTCAAAAAAAATAAAAAATAAACTTTATAATGTAAAATGAAATATTTAAATAAACACACTAATTTAATGGGATAATGCAAGCAATTGTAAGAGAAATTAAATTAACAAACTAAATATATTATATAGTTAATTAAAGTGTGGGCAATTGTAAATTACAATCTAACAATTATTAAATTAAAATAAATTGATGAAGTTGTGAATTGTGGAGAAATTTAAAAGAAATTAATTAATTAATTAATTAAGAGGGAATGCAGTTATGGAAAAGATGAGAGGTAATTAATAAATTAGTTGTAGTTAACTAAAAGAGGGGCTTTAGGATTATTTTTTCAGGGGAAAAGAAAACTAATTCTTTTTTTTTTTTTTATGTACAGGAGTTTCTTGTTCTGGTTTTGAAAGCTTGTTCTAGTTCATGAAATTTTGATACTGTAGTTTAGAAGCTTGGGGTTATACCGTTTGAAGGCTTTATATTGGAATAGAGATTTGTCTGAAGATTGAAACTCTCGAGAGGAAGCTGAAGATGCATCTGGATTTAGGCTCGACAACACTTTCAACTTGGTGTTTATAGGTTCCATACTTTCTTTTATTTATGATGTTTGCTCAAAAATGAATAATGCTTGATTATATTGCTTTAATTAAAATAATAGTTCACTGAGTTCTGTCAAGTGCTTCTCTGTATTCTTTTCTCAATTTTGATTGTAATTTCCATTATAAGCTTTCTAGCTACAATAAAGGTTAATGTTTGTATTCTCAATTTTGGGAAATCCTTTGCTTCTCTTTTGATTACCTTCAAATCTCAGTTTCCACTCCTTCAATGGCTATTTGGTTATAAAAATTTTGGCAGAGTTTATCTTATTTTTAAATGCTTGTTATTCATAGTGCAGACCTTGCAATGCTTCTGGATTGCTCCTTCCTCTGAAAGATTCAAACTGGGGAAAAGATGGCTTGACTGCCCTTGCTTAATGAATGTTCTCTATTGATCTTTCCTTAGTCAATAAATACTTATTCCTTCCATGTTCCTTGTTAATTACTCATTGGGTAGCACCTGGAAAACTTAGTAATTTCCTTTGGATCAGTTGATCTTGCCATGGCGTCCCCCTCATGGCTTGGTCGACAGAGCATTCGTGCCCCTTTCCTTTGAGCATTTTGTATTAAATATATCATTATCTTGGCCTTTGTGTTTCTTTCCATTGTAGGCTTATAACTATTATTTGAAATATATATATCCTCATATTAGGTTCGACGCCATGTATTTCTTTCATTTCATGGTTTACTTGGTTCGGCGCCATGCATTATTTACATCCCATGACCTTCCTGTTTGCTGCCCCTCTGTGTTTTCGAGTTGAGTTTTGTAATGGTAACTAAAGTATAAACCACCATTTAACTATTTCATACTTCCCTATGCCTTTTTGGCTACTATTTTCCAACACATCTTACACAATATTCGATTTATTTTGGGAGGGATAATCGAACTATATATATATATTAATTGAATTGTATGTTAAATGATTTCTATCGATATACATATGTTTTAAAATGAATTTCAATCTATATATATATATTTTGATCAATATATATAGCTATGCTCATCGATGTATGTCAATCGATAGTTAGTTGGGGCTATCGATATATATATATATATATATATATATATGACTCTTGTTACCCACACATGGTTTTCTATGTACAACCACAATCGAGTATAGTATATAGTTGTTTTGGATGATATATATATATATATATATATATATATATGTGTGTGTGTGTGTGTATGTGTGTGTGTGTATGTATATATACATGTATGCATTTATATAAATACTTTCATTGTTGCAGTTGAATTTTAAATCTATGTTTTGTATTTTGATATTGAAACATATTTTTATTGTGTTAATATTATTTTTATATGGGTTGTTATATGTAAATATATACAAGTATGTATACATATATATATATGTACGCAAATATATATATATATATACATATAGTATGCGTATTAATATATATATATATATATATATATATTAATGTGTATTTGATCCTACAATTGTGAATATAATTATATAATTTATTATTGATCCAAGAATGACTATTGCTACCTTAATTATTAAAAAAAAAAAAATCATGTTAGAAAAGTGAAAGAAATAGAACGTAACTTGATTATGGAAGAAGAAGAAAATAATAGTTTTCTTGAAATAAAAGATTGTTAACTTGGATAAAGATGTTTATTTCGTAACTCAAGATGTAAGTTTTGTGAACCCACTCTAGAATTTATTGTTCTAGTATTTTTTGAAGTTGTTATGAGAAACAAAATAAACAGATATTGTTTGAGAAAATAAAAGTGAATTTTGTTCATGGTTATCTTATCTTGTAAAATGAAATTTTGGATTCTTCCAGAGGCTAGGGGAAGTTGTCCCTTTTTATGTTATCCTTGTTACCATATTGAGATGAATTTTTTGTATTAAGTGGTTGTTAAGCCATGCACAGTGTATCCATCTATGTGATTGAGTTTTGAATATGTGAGCAGGACGGGTTATGCCTCGCCATTTTGCTTATGTGAGTTAGTTGTGACTGTGCAAGTGGCTTTATTATTGTTGTATTGGGGTCTTCTTTTTGTCAGTAGGGGATTGGATCTTAATGGGGACTGGCGTACAAAGTGGCACCTGGGTAACCCATGCTCAAGTTTTGTAATCAAGCGATAACCTAAAAATCAATTATGGGGTTGGGTAGCTATATCACTAAGTAGATAAGTTAATACCTCACTCATGACCCATGCGCTCATATAGGCTTGGGATGAGTTGAGAAGGCTTGGAATGGAAAAATCAACTACCTCATCCTCATGAGGGGTATGTTGATTTTGCATAGGGTTGCATGAGGTTCCAGAGATCGATAGAGGCTGCTAGGGAAACCCAGGATGGGGGTCGAGGCCTAGGAAGATCTTCCTGGGTAACCCATGTAAACTATGTGATGACACTTCTCCTACAACAAACCTATGTTCCTTTGACTATTGATTCCCTTAATGTTGTGTGCCTCTGAAAGTGTTGTCATTATCGTTTAGTGTTGATCCATTTTTGTGCATTGATTTCTTGTCTTCCTTGTGTGGTCTATTGTCCTTGCTTGATTGTGATGGTGGGACCCTTTGCTATCTCCTAGCATGAGGGGTCGACCTTTGGGTTCCACATGGTTGGGTGGAAAGTGCATTTTTCTCCATTGGGTTCCCTCTCCTTGTTTGAGATTATGTTGGCTTCTCCTGGATTGAAGATCTTTGCATTGTACCAACTTATGTGGATCATTACTCTTGTACTTGTATTATATCATATTTGATGATGTATCATGTACTTTTGATTTGGATGTATTATCCTACTTGTATTTAAGGATAAACTGCTATTTGTGATGTAATTATGTCACATTACAACTCATTGTAAAAATCTCTATTGTATTTGATCAAGTAAATAACATTGAATTGAATGGCTTCTATAGAGGATTCATTATGATGAATAGTGTTACTTTGATATTAGCAAGTTGTGATATATGTTTTAATTCAAATGAGAATCATGGTTAGTGTACCTGGAGAGCATCTTGGACAATGAGAAGTACTCAAGATTTGATATCTTGGGGAGTGAATTCTTGAGGTCCTAATATCTCAAGAAGTCACTACTCAAGATATCTTATCTGGAGATACTACTTAATACATTTTGGTACTTGAAGGTGGTTCGTATTGGTATTATTGAACTTAGGTAAATTTGGATATGGTTGTCATTCATGCTATATACTCTTGTAATTCAGTGTTAGAAACTTATTGGCCATTGGTTATGATAGCTAAATTGATGATCATGTTACTTGTTATTAATGTTATGAGATGGATAGTTCCTGATGTTAGTTGGTTAAATTTAATATTATGAATTTTATCTCTTGATATTTATTTATGGGAATCTTAATAGCGTAGTCATGGACCTTAGAGCACTTAGATTAGATTAGATTAGCGTAGTCAAGTATTAAAGTTGCACTAGCATGTTTAATGCACTTCAAAAAAATTCTACCATTTTTATGTATAGTTGTGTGTTGTCCTCTAGGGTCTTGTGGTGGGGCGTTAAAAATAGTACAAATGTGGGGCAGCTTCAGAATGACCATTCTTGAACCAACAAGTATTAAGGATTTTGGATTCTAAACAATGGTTCATAATAAGGGCTTTCGTTCAAGGTGGCCATACACATGGAAAGATTAGCTCAAGTTTATTTCAACCAAGAGGTCTCCCAGTCTCTTCCTAAGAAGAGATTTTAAGGGGTGGCACTTGTTGTTTATGAATTTAGTCACAAACAGATTTTAATATAGCAACTTGGAAGACCTTGGCTTTAGCTCGTTACCACTCAGGTCATTCCATCCTTTTGAAGTGGGGAGGTAGGCCCTTCTAAAGATAAACAATAGCAAGGAAGTATGTTTGTAGCTTGATCATCCTAGTTCACATAAAAGAGGGTGAGAACACACACCACACCTTTTCCCTACACTAGCAAGGGGTTCATTTTTAATCGATATTTGAAATATGTAAGTGATTATAAAAGTGTTAAGGAATGTTTTTGTTTCTCAAGATCATCAAGTGGCATGAGAGAATTGCATATGCATTCAATAACAAATATGTAAATCAAAACACAACAAACAGTTATAAATTTTAACCCCTAAGCTAAAATGAATTCATTTTATGCACCAAACGAAATGTTAAATTGCCTTGTTCAATTTTAAAACCCAAAAGACAATGATGAGTGAGGGTCCGATTTTAGTCCTGATTGAGCATTCATTTTAAACCCAAATGAAATTTAGTGAGGTCCTAGAACGTAAAGTAAAAAGCATAAGAAATTGGGTTATAATTACCCCAAAGCATCAAATGCTTATTATAATCATAAAATCTTAAGATGAGAATGCTTCTTCACTTTAGCTTCATCTTGTCCAATCCTACAAAACCACGTTAGTCTAAAAAGTAGAACAATGTTAGAGGCATGTTAATACTCTAATGACTCAAAGAAATCAAAACACATACTGAAAAATGATCGTTAAACTTCTTACCAAAGTTGGGTGTCGCTATACACGATAGCGTCACTCTACGAACAAAATAGAGAGCACAATAGCATTGATATTTGATCGAGCATCGTCGTTTGTAAATATTTGATACCTCTAATACATAGCATAGTCCCAAATGTAACTAAAATTTTGTATAGTTGGTATGGGATAGTCATGAGTATAGGTTGTAATTTTGTATATCTGTTGTAATTTTGTATAATTGTATAGAAAGGAAAGGATATAAACTGGGGTAAAAATACCCATATACTATGTTGTAGACTCATAGGAGCATGCTGGATATGTAACCTCTATATGATGTTTCAAATATATCTAATATAAAAAATATATATTGTGAGCTAACCTTCACTGTGGTTTTTCCCATTTTGGGTTTTCCCCATAAAAATCTTGTTGTTCATGTGTTGTGTCATGTTGTGGATGTTTTCATGATTTCTTCCCTTACATCAGTTAATTATGTTATGGTAATTGGATGGATAATGTTTGAATGGTTTAATAGAATACTCATTCACCCCCCCTCTCAGTATTTCGAGTGTTCAACATAAACCACTTCTTAAGCCATATAATGATCAATAATTTTATAAGTATCAAAGAGTTAAGGGGCACTATACACAATATTTATTTACTTTTAAACATGATGTACACGATCTCATTGAGTATAATGTATTAAATTTTAAGGGATAATAATCATAGATACTCATTAGTCCCACCTTCTAATATACAATTTGATGTAACTTATTCACATAATAGTGAGGTACATGATATTGTAGAATATGAAGATAGATTTTTCATGGAAATGTTGAGTCTAATGCCACATCTTATTTCCCTCCTTTAGATCCACCAATTTCATTCTATGATGAGGAGATAATAGAAAATGACAGTTATGAATTGTTGTATATCAAATAATACATGAAACTATGGAAAATTTGAGATTTTTTAATTGATCCAACTAATTAATACAAGATATGATTAAAATATTTATTAGTTGATTATTTTTATTTTTGAATTAAATTATGTGTGAGTTTTTTCATCAATGTTTTAGATCACACTTTATGATCCATCATCAAAATAATAGAGAGATAATTTAGACATAAAAATGAATGCTAATAAGTTTCTACAAAGATAAAATTTACATCTTATGCACATTTGGGGGTTTATTTAAAATGAAAATTGGGTTTATTTCTTACTTTTGTATGTATCATATTTACACTTGATTTTGTACCCAAGATAGTAAATATTTTATGCCATCACATCCATACTATGACAAACAAATTAGTATGGGTCGATTACACTTGATCCATGAAGAATCGAAGCATAATGAGGCCACTAAATCTCAACAAAATCAATCAAATTAAAGTTAAATTAGATATTCATTAAAGTAAAGAATTCTAAACCATGAAAGCATTGAAATGTCTACTCTAATCCATTTAAAACTTATCCCGTTGTGGAAGTGGTGTCACATTGATTTGGAATGGCGACCCTTTCCCAATCCAATAGATAAATGAGCTTGTTTCACCTAGTTTTATTGAAGAAAAATGGTGAAACCGTGATGAGATGTGTATGAAAATATGATTTTAATATAAATTAACATGATGAAAAAAATAATCTAGCATGATTTATGCTAAAATGATTCAAATATACAAATGCTAAGCTAATCTAAATGAGATTTAAACTAAAAAGATTCAAACCCTAGTTATCTAATTAGCTAAATGGATGCATTATGGAAGCCATTAATGGAAGCTAAGCTATTATACAACTAATTTAAACTGAAATATGCTAAAGGTGTGCTAAATATGAGTGTGAGTGTGAGTGATTTCAATAGCATAAGTTTGATGTTGAGAGATGGATCCATTTGTCTCCAAATAGTGACCTATTTATAGGAAAGCAAATGAGAAATGGAGGGTTGAGATTGAAAAAGCTAATCAATTGTGAAGGATGGAGGAAATAGGAGGCATGGATCATGGATTCTCATCAATGAGTGAGAATGCAAGATGAGATTTAATCAAGGGTTCTCATTCCTTCCAAACAAGCACACTTTTGACCTGTACAAGAGGTCAAAAGTTAACTTGCACAAGAAGTCACAAGCTAACTTACATTTGAAGCTAAGTGAAAATTCCCTTTCTTAAATGATTGGAGGAGAAAGAATATTCTTTGGAATATTCATGGGTGAGGAAAAGGATATTTTTCTAATTAAGATAAAGTTTAATTGTGCAAAAGGGGAGGGAATATTCCATGGGAATAATCCCTTGCAAGTGGGAGGAATTGGATTAATTAGATAATTGCTAATTAAACAAGGTTTAATCATGCAATTAGGGGAGTTAGAAGAATAAAGTGATATTCATTAAATTAAATGATTTAATGAATGAGAAAAAGGTGAAATGACATTTAATTAAATAACTTAGGGTTATTTAATTAAATAAGAAGACTTAGGGAATTAAATTAAATACTTTGATTTATTTAATTTAATGAGATGAAATGTTAGCATGAAAGGGGGTGAATTAATCCAATTTTATGCATTAGGTTAATAGATGCAAATGAAACAATTATAAATAGATAGGTTAATTTAATTGATTAAGTGAAAAGATGACGTGTTTTGAGAGGAAATGATGTTAGTATACCCAATTCGAGTGCATGTTATCATTCAAGACATTTTTCAGTGTCTACACATACTATGGAGGAATTTTTTATTTTACCTGAAATACCATAGTTGGAACATTTGAAATTTATTCCTTTATTGGTGCATTAATGCATTAAATTTTTCATAAAGAAAGAAAGAAAAATATAAGAAGAGATAGAGCCAAGCCAATAATAGAGTTGAGTCATTTCGCTTTAGACACATATAATCCAACTCCAAAATAAACTTAGTATGAAGATGAAGAAAGCATCTAAAAAAAATTTAATATATTTCAAGAGCAATAAAAACATGAACTTAAACAAAAATAAATTATGTTGAACATCATGTACCAAAATAATAAAAGAAGAATCAAAATAAATAAAATATCAAGAAAAAAAAGAAAAACCAATAAAGAACATATAGAAGCCAAATAAAGAAATTGTGGGGCATCAAAAGAATATTATTCAACTACAACCTCAAGTTAAACACAAATAAAGAGTAAGAAAATAATTACCTAATGGTTTACCTATTGATAAAGAAAGAACAAAGGAATATAAAGATAAAAAATATGTTATTGAAAAATAAAGTCAAGAAGAGAAAAAGTCAAGACCAAAGAAAGATAATTTAGATGTTGATTTTTATAGAAATGATTATCTAATGGTTATGAGCCTATGATATTTATGCCCAAAATGGTATCTAAGAACTCCTCTATTCAATGATTATCTAATGGTTATGAGCCTATGATTTATTAGTTACTTGGGTTGCCTTCTTATTTTGTCTATCCTTTATCCTTGTGTCCATGCTTATATTTTATTTTCCTTTCTTACACTTATTTTCATTATCCATATTTAGTACATTATTATATAATGATTTTTAGAATTTATCCATTGATATTGCATTATATGATGCTTTCTAGAACTTATACATTGTTCTTAATTTGATACACCATCATATACATTGGTCTTACATCTATAAATCATACTTACCTTCATATATTGAGGGCATAAATTGACACATCTAATCCCTATAGTTACTTTTTGTATTCATATTGATATATCATGCTCCTAGAGATTTATATATTGGTCCTACATTGCCATATTCCAATCCTAGCATTTTATTTTTAGGAAACATCATATACTAGCCTATATACACAAAGCCTACTTTACCATATACATTTACACTAGGGGGAATCATATCTTCGACCCACATACTATGATTTTATTTTTAAATCTTAATAATTAGGGGGCATCATGCCTTCCCCTTCATACCCTATGTGATCTTAATGCCACATATTTTAATATTTACATCAAGATGCATCATTCCTTCACATTTTTATACATCACACCTCCATGGTTACACCTTCACATTAGGGGCATTACACTA
This sequence comes from Sequoiadendron giganteum, assembly GCA_007115665.2. Lineage (NCBI taxonomy): Eukaryota > Viridiplantae > Streptophyta > Pinopsida > Cupressales > Cupressaceae > Sequoiadendron > Sequoiadendron giganteum. The sequence goes on from CM021102.1 coordinate 478,607,845, forward strand.
AACACTTCCATTTATATTATATTTTAGAGCATCATTCTTCCCCCCATATTCTTCCTACTATTGTTATATTTTGGGTACTTGTCTCATTATTTCAATTTTTTATCTAGTTATGGGCCCTTTCCCTTTATGAAATTTAATCCTTGTTTTGGGCCCTTACCTATAATTTTGATTCCATAATAATATTTCTATTATCACTACAAACATATTACCTTACCTATACCTTTATATGCTCATGCTTATCGATAACACATTGTGGGAATATGCTTATAATAGTACTGTGTTTTTCTTTTAAGAGATGCACCACAATTCTATTGCTCGTGATAGGGTCAACCTTACCTTCCTTGATGTTATCTCTACTTCTAGCCGCTTACATGATACATCATTAAAACTTATTTCTTTGTACTCTTATATGAGTACATGATTATATATTCATATGCTTGGATTACATTTACTTTTCATGTACCTTTTTTCTCTCTTCTAATAATTACTTATAGTTATGGATACAAGTTTGTTGAGAGAGGGGGTATATCTTGTCACTTATTTTTCTTATTTTTAGTTATGTAGATAAATACAAGAATGTATAGAGACTTATCTTATGGAGAAGGCATACATAGAAAGTGAACATACATGATCATATCCTTAAAGGTACACTATTTTATATGGACCTTCCGATGATATTCTTTGAGTGTTGAAAATTTTAATTTGCATATATGTTTGTGAGTGCTACATGATTTGAGATATATGATCATTCTAAGATTCACATGTATCTCAAAATGGAGGTAAAATGTAATAGTTCCTATGCAATTTTCTATTTATTTTATACCTTTTTTAAGGTAATGTCTTGGCACATGCACACAATAAAAATGACATAATTTTATGTAAAGTTGGGATCATTCTCCTAGAACTTTTATCTATTTAATTACATATATATATCCTTATGAATCTACCCCCCATTATTTTCTCTCTCTCTCTCTCATATGCACTCACTTTATCCACCTGTTTATCAAACCTATCTGTCGGAGTTTATGGTGAAATCATCAACACTCTAGGATCATCTACAAGACAAAATAAATTTCATAAGAGAGAAGTGGAAAAAATATCATGCTAAGATTATCGATGCAAGATTTTTAGATTGAATATGATGAAAACCAAATTTTTGGATTATTGTAATGTACATGTATGTTGCCTTGCTTATATAGGCAAGGTGCAGTGATGTACCAACATTAAATGACTATCATAATTAAATGGCATTGAGCCAACATTAAATGACCTAGGATGAAAGCATTAAATAAAATCCAACTAGATAAGATATGTTAAGACCTTATCTAGAGAACTAAGACTTCTAGAAAAAGAAACTAGGACCTAAGTGTACTTAACATGTAAATAAGACCTAGATAGATAAAACTCCTATTTATACTAACAACCCCCTTTAAGTAAAAATTAGGGAGTACTTATGCAAATGACACAAATATGGGCACCAACTATGAGGCCATGTTAGGTAGCCATGTACAAATGAAAATTAAATCTCTCACACATGAAGACAAGGAGAAAAACTAGTACAAAAAAAATCCTCCCCAAAAGAGATAAAAAAAAAAATGCTCTCAATGATGCTAGAGAAGGAAAAACCCCCATTCAAGGAAAAACACCCCACATTAGAGGGAAGAAGAGAGACCATGTAGCCCCCCTCAATGTAGAGTCTCTTGAAAATATGGTAAATGTCTAACAATGAATGTTGAAGATGATCCATGATCATCAAACAATGTTCCTCCCCTTGGGAAGAAACAAGACCAAGATGGTATGCATGATTTTTTCTATTCTTGAAAGGAAGATGCAGGAAGAAAGATGATGTGTGATGTCTCTGAAGAATGCTCAAGTGTCTCCATGGCGATGCAAAAAGGTGTCACACTCCAAACAGGTGTTCTAGGCCACACTACCAAAGAAGACAATCTAGAATCTCTTATAAACAATTGTAGAACATAATCCAAAGACAAAGATACCTCTCTAAAGAAAAATAAGCATCCTCCAAATTTTGTCCAAATAAATCCACACTCGTGCCAAACTGCAAAGGATGATCATATAGAGAATGAACAAGAGGGTCAGAGTGTTCCCTCACAACAATTGAAGAAAGGTCATCTCCATCAAAGAGAAGATGAATGCAATCAATGATGTCTCCCAAATTTTAAATACAAGACTCACAAAACAAACCAACAATGTATGTCAAGTACTCACCCCAAATAGCTATCTTTGGAAGATGCAGAGTGCCCTATTGCATTGAATGACAAGGAGCCAAAACTATGGAATCACAAGAATCCTTAGGTATAATAGTAGATGAAGGTGATAGTATATCAAAACATGTCACTCGATCCTCAGAAGATGAAGGTATACCAAGATTCAAATGACCATACTGAATCTCCTCAAAAGTGTCCACACAAGATGCCTCAATGTGAACATTTTCCAAATCATTAGGAGAAAAATGTGAGAAGGTGTAGATACAAGATTGGTGATCAACCTCCCCAACTACAACTATATCTCTGATATAAAAATCCCATATTATGACAGAATTTGGTGTGAAATCAACAATCCTGCCTGCTCCACCATGTGTGATCTAATAGATAGAAATGATATTGGTTGACAATGAAGGCACAAAAAGAACATCATTGAATTATTTTTCATCCATGTCAATGGATCCATTCTCACAAACACACATATATGTGTTGTTATCCATCATGATGGATGATTATGAACAAGTATCATATGAAGCAAACATACTATCTGATGAAGCCATGTGATGTGAAGCTCTTGAAACAAGTAACCACCTCTTTTTCTTAGAATCTTCAAGTGCAATAAGTGTATGCCCCTTGAGTTTATTGGACTTTGATGAAGAAGAATAATTGATTTGAGCCTTCTTAAGAAGATGCTTCAACTCATCATTTTTTTGGAATAATATTGATGTTTATCATGCCCTAGTTTCTTAAAGTATGCACAAGTAGGCCTCTCCTTCTTAGATGATTCCCATTTTGAAGGAGATGATTATGATCCATTATGTGGCTTGTTATTTTTTCTTTTTCTTCTTTTTAGGATTCCCTAATTCTTTTGATACCTTTGATTCACTAGCCAACAATGCTTGGGACTTGGAAGACTTGATTACAACCATTTGCATTAAATTCACTTTCACTTGGATTATTAGATTAGAAAATTCATCATACTTAGGATAAACATATGATGCTCCCATAAAAATTTGATGGGTGTGAAATCCAGAAGCAAACACTGAATACTCAGGACTAAGCTTTGATGGCAAATTCAAAATCAATTGTTAATCCCTTTATCAATGTTGAAATCTTTTAGTTGTGTTCTTAGTTGTTTAATCTTGGATATATAGTCTTGGATGTGGTAAAAAATTATAGGATCAAGATTCATCAAATCATTATCAATATGATATCCCCTATTCTTATCAATTTCACTATATAATTTCTCAAAGGTCTCCTAAGCCTCTTTAGGTATTTTGCATGATTCAACATAAAATTGTAAATCAAATGAGACTAATGAACATATGCATCCAAGTTTTTTCTCACATTCAATCTCTCATTTTTCCAACTCTTTAGCATCAGTAGGTTGAGAAACATTTTCCTTTAGATAACCTATTAGACCCTTCCCCATGAGATAATTCCATGTGTAATGCCCCGCCACGCAACCCTAGAGGAAGTTGCAATTAACTACTCAATGAACTGATTTTTTTATATTTTTTAAAGTATAATTAATATGCAAGTTCACTACAAATTGCAACAACCTCTAAGGTCATGAGACTGAGATTACTTATTAACCCACGAACAACATTAAAGAATTGAAAACCACAACATTTAATTACTTAGGAAATTAAGAACACATACATTCCACACAAGATAAATTCATCAAAGAAAATAAAGACACCATAAGATCTCATTTACAATAGATTACAACTCTCATTCCCCGAATGAGGTAAAACCAAAATCATGATTGAATATTACAACTTCCACCTCGAATACAAAGAGGGGTAATAAATTACAAGATTAACTAAAATGAATAAAGCATAAAAATAACTAGATCCCACGAGCTCTCCAATTGGAAACCTCGTCAACACAAAAAAGAAGGAAGTCCAACGAAGTAAGGTGCACGCCACCCAACCAAGTGGAACCCAAAGGCCCACCCTCCGTGCTAGGAGATAGTAACAAGGATTCTTAGACATGACCAACTACCTCTAGACACAGGCTGAATCAAACTGATACATGCTAACACAACCAATCACATGAACCACACAAGTACAACTCAAGAACAACATACATACAACTCGAATACGGTTACATTGCTTCCAGAAATAACAAATCAGGTATGTTAAGAAAACCATACACATAAAAATCAAGTACCAACTACAAGGACACCAAAAAATTTCTGACAAGGATTACATTGCTTTGGTTATCACGCGAATAAACTCCTTCTAAAGGTTACCCAGTTTACCTCTCACGGCTCTAGCCCCTAACAGAAGTCATTCTTCTACTTGAAAACACACAAACAAACTAACACCAAGGGAAGCCCAAGTGCATACATATAGATAAGACGATCACTCCAACACTAGGAGGACACATAAGACAAAGCCCTCTCCAAACACTAGAGGTAAGAAAGATAACAATGCCACTTCTTACAAGGAGCCACCAATCACATAATCCACTCCTTTCACAGGAGGCACAAGCATCCCTGTTCGTGGAAACCGGGTAGTAGTATTGACATAACTTCAAGCACTAACCAAGGGATTAACAAATGGTTGACCTCACAAAGTGACAACCCCCAACCTTTGGAAGACTTACATAATAAAGACACAATTAACCCACATCCTCAAACATGACATAGAGGAATCAATCACACAAGCATTTGCAAGGAATAAACTAATTTTGGATACCTTAAATCCACTTCCTTAATATAACTCAGTAGTTAATTGTCTTAAAGAAACTAATTGAATGCGCCTCTTTAGACAAAGGAAGATAATTTAACCAAAGTATTTAATTCCTTAATTGTTTTTTTAAATAATACTGAAATAAACATTTACTTCATCATTCCAAATAGATTGATACATGATACGACAACCCACATCTTTAAAACCCTATCTGGAAGACTAAACCATATTTTCTAGTTAATTCCCCCAAAGCGATAACATAAGGAATTACATTTAAATAGACTATTTAATCGGAGTTGAATCTACTTCGGATTTCCTAAATCCACTTCTTAGTTAACCTTCAATACTTTATTGTGTTTAATAAAATTGAGTTTGAACAATGTCTCTATCAGACAAAGATGAAATATACACCAAATGTTTCATTCTCCAATTATTTTTAATTTAATATAAAAATAGACATTTATTTCAATCCTTCAGAAAATATCGTTTCGAAATGAATAACTGCTTCCTCTTCTACAAAATATATATATATATATATATATATATATATATATATATATATATATATATATAACTTTAAAATCCATTAATTCATCTATTATTTTAGAATCAAATATTCAATCCTTAATTGTTTGCAGATCATAAGAAAATAAACGTTTACTCCTTCAATATAAAAAATCTCATTTTAAAGTATCAACAACTCCCTTGTGAAATAAATCATTTTAAAAACATTTAATCTCATTATAAAAATATATTACTCTTAGATCCAATATTTGCCCTTTTCAATATAATATTCTAAATAAACAAAATCCATAATTTGACTATAGCATTTAGCTATACAATTTTCTCAATTATATTACACATGCCACTAATTAAAAACACCTTTTAATATAAATTAATATTTTAATATTATAAAATATAATATTTAAAATATTTTATATCTACATATTAACAATAAATATTAACATTTTAACATTTTAAAATATAATATCAAATATTGTTAAACAATATTTAATATTATAAAATATAATATTTTTATTTATTTATTTATTTTTTAAAAAGAAACCAATTGAAAAAGGGTGTGGGTTTCCTCGGGCCACGTGCGCATTTCTTGGATTTCTATGTTGCGTTTTAGGGCTTGCATTGCTAGGCGACAGATGTTTTTTTTTGGCAGGGCGACAGCTTGCTCAGCCGGTCCTAACCCTCGGTCGACTGTGGGTAACACAGTCAGCTCCCCCTAAAGGGCACTGGCTGTGTTACACACAATCGAGCCCGTAGGTAAGGTGCGGTCGGTGCAAAGGAGGAGGTAGGGGGCTATGGTGGCGGTGGTAAGGGGGGTCGCGTGGGGCGCACTGGGCACAGCTCCCCACAATGCCTCCAATGGCGACTATGGGTCGAGCCCCCAGCCCCCACAAACCCCCAAACTTTTATTTATTTATTTATTTTTATTATTATTATTTTTTTTTTAAAGAAACTTCTTTTTTTTCTACAAAAGCAACCTGCGGATTTTTTTGAAATCCATGAACCTCCCACAGGGTATAATTTTTTTTTGCCAGCATAATCCCATATATATAAAAAAAATATGTGTATATATATTTTAAAACCCACAAGAAATTTAACAAATTAATTGAGCTAATAACTATATTTACAACTATATTTCCAATCCTATTTTGAGAAACACAGTTTGAAGAGAGGGGATTTTTTTTTTTTTTAATTTCATACAAGATCTCATGTAAAAAAAATTATGAATCTGATCAAAATGAAATAAATTAAATAAGTAGAAAACCTAGTTTCCCACAGTTTGAGAAGATGCTAAAGGGTGCACTAATCCTTCTTCAGAATCTAGTTCCTCCAAGCAATTCCAAAACCCACAAAACAGACATTTCTTCCCTCTCATTTTTCAATTTCTCATCCTCCTCAAAATTATCCAAAAAACCCCAAAAATAGGCAAAAATAAAAAATATCTATTCAACCCCCAAAGTCAAACTTCTGAAAATATCTCCAAAATCTCTATTTTCCAATTTTTTGCATTTTCTAATTTTCAAAAATGAAATTTAAACCTTTTTTTCAAAATTTCCAACTTAATTTCAATTGAAGAATATATATAATTTCCAAAATGCATAATCAACTTCATTTCAACATAATTAATTTAAATCTAATCCAAGACTCAATTATTTTATTAATTAAATTAAATTAATCAATAAATAAAATAACATTTTTCACAATATAACCAAATTAATTAAATCAACAATTTAACCACATAGGTCATTTATTTAACCTTTCTAACTTGCAATTAAATAAAATCCATGCAGATTAAACATTATTTAAATCCACAAAACCAGACAAAAACCGACAACACACTCAAGACTAGGGTGATGACTTGACGCGGAAAACCTAGCTACTATCTCCCAATCAAATGTCATTGGCAATGGACACGCTCAAACATGTGAAGCCAGGTAGAGTTGATGTTTTGTACCTGTTAACCTGCGAACAATAGAATATCGCACATGTATATTTGCATCATATAAAACACATCGTGAAGAGGAAGTCATGGAATCGCAGGGCGCTTGCAAGCGAGTGATGCAATCCCGTCCCCTTCACCAATACAATATTACCAATTGATGAATCTAACATCAATAATATTATCCAAACATAAAACATCATTATTTCAAATATTCACAATGCTAATCTAAAGCATGTCATAATGATACACCAGAATAGAATACCATCCATCAAAATATCTCAATCACATCGCATACAGACAACGATCAAAAGTAATCGAGTGCCACGGTCCAAGCACTAACAAAAACACAGCATAACCAAATAGGACACTGTTTGATCCAAAGAGCAAAACGGAGGGGTCTTACATCCATGTTGATTTTCTACATGAACAATAGTTATATGGAGTTAGGAGTTCAATTTGTGATTTCCCCATTGGAAGAACACAAAACAAGAAAAAGAAAGAAACCAACCACTAGAAGATTACCCTCCAAATTACTCAATCAAGACACCCCCAAGAAATATATGATTTGTGGCACTTTATACTTAGTGTGATTATACAAGTGCCACTTGCCAACAACAACAAAGTGAACTTGATCTTAATGCTTATAGATGCCAAATTTGGCCATAAAATTAAAGTAAAAATTTTACACAAGATGAGATCAATCTAATTACACCAATGGAAAGTACATGAAAAATTATGCATTTTCAAAAAATATTCAACTGAAAATGTTATCGAAGGAGCAAGAATGAAGTCTCAGAAGTTTTGAAAATGAGAATGACTCAACAAAACCTATGAGAATGTACAATTTCTCAAAAAAATTATACGACCATGTTTGCATAGTTGAGTTTTTGCTTGCAATATTATGATCGTATGGTTGTAAATACAACAAAGAAGGGGAATTTTTTTCCTAAAGTCTCGAGTGAAGTGGTCAAATTTTGGTGAATTGGCAACCAATCTTTGAGTTTTTGGGCCTTTAAGATGCAACAGTAGGGGTGGTTTTGGCCCAAGGTGCTCTAAATATTCAACTACCTCTTGGATTTGGTAACCTATGTCCAATTTGAAACTCTTGTAAATCAAACAATATATGGTGAAATTTGACAAAACAGAAGGTAAACTTGACTTTCTGTGACACCCTAAATTCAATGGTAAGGTCCTTGAAACCCCAACTCAAACCCAAAAAATATTCATGCCAAGATTGGTTCCTCAGATTTGGGAAGAAACTCTATAGCACTGAAGCTCCAATACCATGTAGGAGCTTATGGTGAACTCCTCAACACTCCAGAATCACCTACAAGACAAAACAACTTCCACAAGACAGAAATGCCAAAAATATCATGCTATGATTATGGATGCAAGATTGCCAAATTGAATATGATGACAACTAGATTGATGGATTGTTGTAATGTACATATGATGCCTTGCTTATATAGGAAAGCTGTGATGAATTGATGATATACCAATAATAAATGGTTGTGTCATAATTAAATGATATGAGCCAACATTAAATGACCTAGGACACAAGAATTAAGTAAAAGCCAACTAGATAAGATAAGATAAGATCTTATCTAGACAAATAAGACTTCTAGAAAAAGTAATTAGGAACTAAGTGGACTTGACATGTAAATAGGATCTAGATAGGTAATTTAACACCTATTTACACCAACACTATCCATGCACTTTCTTCCATTTATTTGTCTAACAGTTGGATTTGACTATTATCCCATTTCAATATAAGTCTACAATTACGAGGTGACCTCATGGTCACAAACTTATCCTCTCGCAAATTAAATTTTAAAATTAAAATTTGGCCAACTAGTCCTTTCACCCTTCCACCTTGAGTTGACTATACATACATTTGACATAGTTTAATGCTACATGCTAGTATTTAAAGGCATTTACTATATTAATTTTAATATATCAAGTATTTATCTCCTAATCAAGTATCCTAAAGAATTGGAATAATGAATAATGACAAATTTTGGTTTGGTATAATAAAAAGAGAAAAAAATGCATACTTGGGTGCTTCCCTATTGTTTTCTATCTTATTCAAGTTTAGGGATTCATCTAGGAGAATTTTCTTTCTTGTAACTAAGCCAAAAAATTCAAGGAATTTTTAAATACCACAAAGTCCACACACACTTAGGACAACTACATAGGAGCTTGAATATCAAACAAAGTTGTACAATAGGACACTACTAATTGTCAATATGAATCTAGAACCCAAGTACAAATCTATGATTGTGATTTTGCCTCAAATACATGAACCTATCCTCTATTAAAGTAACTAAAGTAGAAATCCAATGTAGACTTCTAAACGATTCACTAATAAAAATGTATTATTTCTTAGTCTAAGATCAATTGAATTTTATAATCTTTTTCATTTGATCTTTACTCTTTAAACATCAAACATCAAACAAAATATCATCATCTCCATTTTTAATCTCGAAAACATATAATCCAATTTAATATTATCAACTAGCAACTCGCTATATTTAATTAAACTAAACCTATTATATTTATTTAATTAATTAACATGGTAAAAAACACTTAAAAAAACATTTTTATCCCTTAGATAAACATGAAGCTAAAGCTTTATGTAAACATCGTAACATACCCCACTTGACATTCCGAGTCATATCAAAACACAAACATAATTAAAAAAATGCAAGTGAAATGAGAAGGTAAAGTGAAGGTTGCTTTCAATGAAGGAATCCCTAATCAAACATCTAGAAAAGACATGGTATTTAGTTGTTTATAATTTATTAAATAAGGTTTCGTACACAAAGCAAATGTAAGAAATCATTCTTTGTTTGGAGAAGTTTGTCACGTCAATTTTAGAAGATGAGATTGCAAGCAATAAACTAATCAAATTGAGGGCGAATGTGCGTTTTATCTCTCCATCATGAGTTTAGGAGTGTAATGCTCAAAATCGCATATTCATTTATTTTTGGGTTGCTTTCATTACATTGTTCTTTACTTTACAAGAAGTCTACAAGTGGTATATGTTTCCAATCATATATGTTCTATAAGTTATATATATATAATAATTTTAAATTTGATATTTTAAGTTAATTAATATATATTTATAGGAATTTGTGTATTATATTTAAAAATATATCTTAATTATTATTATCAATGAGAAAATTTAGATCAGGAGTATTTATAATATATTTATAGAGAGTGTAATTATAACATCAAGATTATATCATTTGTTTACATTATTTTAAGTATATTGCATAGTTGTCTATTGTGGTTGATATTTGTTCATCATTATTAAATTGGTCCATCTAAGAGCTTAACCAATAGATAAAATATTTCTTAAAAATTTTCTAAATAGTGTCTCTCCACCACCCCATTTTAAATAGTGTATGCTTCGAATATGACTCACCACCATTTTGTATGACTTACAGATGATTCACACATACAATTCTCACATTGATTGAACAAATAGAAATTCACTTACATACATTATAAAAGTAGATGTAATGGTAAGGAATGCGGTGGACTACCATCTTCTTGAGGAAGGAGTTCCTAGTGGATAGTGGTGATGTTTAGTTGACACATGACTATTGTAAGTTTGGTAAACTATTTTTCTGCTTCTTAAAAAGTCTAAGATATGAAAATAATGTTCTTAATTATTCTAAATTGTTGAACTAAAAATGAAAGGAATCTTTTTCTTACATGGATGTAATTACTCTACTATTAAAATAAAGATTTAATCTAAAAAATAGCAATGCACAAATTATTTCCTCTCTACAAATTGATTTTAATGAGTAAAAAATAAAATGAGAAACAAGTAGATTCAAGCAATGCTAACTGAACAAATTTGTCCTTTTGTTTCCCAATAACTAAAATATAATATTTTTTCTTGAATGTTTTGATTTACAAAAAATATTAATTTTTTTATCGATTTGAATTAGATGTTCAAGTTAAAAAGTTAATCTCTATTTGAATGAGGTTTGAATTATTGATTTATGTTATGGTGGTTAGTTTTTTTTAATATACCCTATAAAGTTTGAAATAAATGTAATAAGATATCCTAACAATATTCCTTGTAGAAATAAAATATAATCTATCAAATAATGCTACATTAATATTATATATTTATCCAAAGATAGGACAAGAATTATTTTAGATTTTGAGTAGATGAAAGTCCTAAACTAATCCAAATTTAACCAATGACTTGTAATCTACTATAGTAAGACTATTTCAATCCAAACAAATATAACTCAAAATCTTACACCTAGGATATGGAAGAACCAAAGTATGAGTTGTGTTAATGGTGGCAATGTTTTACTTGGAGACATGGCTATCTAGTACTCTATACCTCTCTTAGCTATGGACAGTTATTTTACAAGTGGAACAAAGACAAAAGCATCGAAATAACTAGACACTAGGAGGATAAAAGATGTTATAACTATGCAAAATGCTATCTTGGTGAAGCTTTGAAGCTATTTGGATTATACAAGTTGAAAATTTGGGTTGAATTGAAGATCCCAAAGACCATAGGTGATTATATAGCATGATATAAGACATGTAGAAATTTGTAAAAAAATAGAAACTTGTAAGATCCCAAAGTTGAAATTAGAAGCTATATTGAGGTTATGGAATGATTATTCACATTATTTTGCTAGAGATTAATCTTATTAAAAATGAAAAATTCAATAGAATAAAAAATCCAAGAATAATAAAGAAAAGATTCATAAATAAACTCAAATCTAATTAGGTAAGAGAATAACAAGTAGATAAAACAAAATGCACCTAGAACCAGCCTAAACTAGATTTTAGATAAGTTAAAGTATGATAAATTAAGATCACACAAAGGCTTAGTAGACAGAAAATTAAAATATGTTTTCACCTTAATTAGTAGTAATTTTTTTGTTAGGGTGGTTGTACACTCGCTATAGTAGATAGACCAATCATTAGATTTAACTAAAGTAAAATGAGTGAATGCCAAACTTAAAGGGAAAAAGAAATTTGAAAGCAATGAAATGGTTCACATGGATAGCAAATGGCTTAAATAAATTAAAGCAACAAAATGAGGGTCCTATGGAAGTAACTATATGGTTCCATTAGGGAAAGATTAGATAGAGAGAGTGACTAATTTATTTTTTATGTCATGTAGGTTCATGAATTGCACCCTTAGATTCTGATTGGATTACCATGTATTCTTATCTAGTTTTGGGTATTTAGATATTGCCCACTTGGGAAAGACAATCTCCAAGATTGGGTGGATGTCACTTCCTAAAATAGATAAGGGAATTTAGAACTTACCTATACTTACTTGCATTTTTGTCTCTATACTTGCATTTTTGTCTCATATTCAAACATAAAAAAATAAATGGAACAATCATGCACAACATAAAATTTGTACATATAGACCATATCACTTATTTTTGGCACAGGGTTTGAGAAATACTACCTTGGTTGCAAATTCCTCTCATCTATTTGAAACTTACAAAACAAAAAATGCCTATAACTAAAATATATTTTAAATAAATGATTGGATCAAGTTTTATAAAAAAACATGAACAAAAGGACATATTGTCTATACAAGTATTTGAGGTATTCATATGTTTCCTTGCATTACCCACCTACACGACAAATGATGTGAACTATCAAGAAATTAACCTATCATATAAGTTAAAAATTAAGGTTTTAGAAGTTAATTTATTCACAAATTAGTGAGGTTTTGAGCTCTAGTTGGATAATAATGATGATAGATTCAAGTGTAGAAGAAGGTAACAAGCTTGCAAGATATAGATCAACATTATGGCACGAGCATGCTCAAGTAGACCCAAAAGTACACATTTCCCAAAAAACTTGCCTATGCCCTAGAGTTAAATTTTATCAAATTTATTTAGTTTAACCAATGAAATTTAGGATAAATATAATCAAAATGTAGGTGGGGTATAGGGAATAGGCTGATTTTTTAATTTTTTTAAATTTTATTTTAGTTCTCATACTTTTTTGTTGTCTTCAATTTGTGTGGATTGATTGATAAGTTCACCAATTTGGGGCACATTTTCTACTATTGGTAGAAATTCTACATAGATGAATATATATCAACTCCAATGGATATGCACATGTGCCATGGTGAACACCATTTTTTATCCCAATGAAAATTAGTGAATGGGGATAACTTGATTTAGATTTTCTAATTTTTTGGAATTTTTTTTCTAAATTTATATGTTTTTTAATGTTTTAAGGGGGGGTTTATAAATTTTAGGTATTCTTAGTGATTTTAACTTGTATGCACATGATTAATAATTTTTTTGGAGAAATGCACTTGAGAAATCATATTTGAACCATGTCCTTGATGAACTATTAAACCTAATGTTGGTCATGCTTTGGAGAGAAAGATTAGACAAAGTAGCATATATCCCATTGATCCACCCATCAATCCAAGTGTATTGTGATATTATTTCATTTAGGATGTAGATCAAAACATGTTTTAATTTTTGTACACTTTGGGGAAGTGGATGATTGTTGTTTAAGATGCTTATCAAAATTTGGGTGCTTATTTAAGGGATTAAATTACATTGGAAAATATGACCTCAAATTAGTAGAGGGCCTTGTGGCAATACATTTTGAATATACTCATCTAAGTGACCAAGAGTGAATATGGTTAGTTGCATTTCCATATCTCAAACTTTTTCCTCTTCAAAAAAAATTATTGACTTGATTGCCACTATATTTGTTGATGAAAAGAAGGCACATGTTATTCTTTATATCTAATCCCCCAACATCTAGTAGGTAGAGTAGGTCAATTTTATGGGTAAAATTGCCTAAAATCCCTCTTGAATTTACTGACCCGGGGATTTTAGAAGCTATTGGGAATTCTTTTGGGAAGTTTTTGTTATCAGATACCTCAATTGATAAGGGTTTATTGTGCGTCAAGATTTTCATTTTAATAAACCCTAATACAAATTTTCCAAGGATATGTAATCTAAAATTGATTGATGATATTTGGAGACAAGATATTGTAAGAGAGACATAAGGGTTTCAAAAAGCTTATATTGTGGTCAATGCTCCTCTTTTCAAAAAACTTAATTTTTCGCCCTCGAAGGGTGATCTAGGGTGCATGGGTACGGGTAAAAATGATCTTTAGTTTCCAATCTTAGCTCCATTGTTGGATAAAATACCTAATTTATCTGGGGAAACCAATACTCTTGTTGATCTAATCATCCATGCCCCTATCTCTACCTCCAAACTTGGTGGGGAAGGTAAAAGACTTGTTGAATCCCCTAATCATCCTATTGTTCTGAATTCGAATTCTCCTTCCTTCGCATTTGCAACAGTTTCTAAGACTTTGGTAAATGGAAAAAATTGTCCTACTGTCAAGGCTTTTTTGGCTCCTTCTCAAAAGGAGATCTCTCCCAAGGTTATCTTTGCAGCTCATGAGAATGGTGTTGCTGCTAGCCCTAATTTGGATGAGGGGCTTAGAAGCCCTCCGAAAGTCTTTGGAGCTCGATCAAATCAGATCATAATGGATCAACAACTAATTGATAAAGTGTAGAAGATAATAAAATCTTCTAATGAAAACTTTAATGTTGAAACACAAGAACGAGTATTGACTGCAATAGATAATGATATTTTTAAAATTGAAAAAGGGCTAGATATTCCCCTTCCCTAAACCCCTTTGATGCAATTTCTCAAGGCAAGGATTTGGATTCAAAATTTTCGGATGGAGAATTGAGCCCTATTCCTAAAGACGAGCTTCCTATATCTGAATCTCCTTTATCTCCAAAATCACCTTTCTCTACTCCAAAGAAGAGAGGTCATAAACCCAAAAATCTCAAAACTCAACAAGAGATTGATATTGGTATTCAAGCTACTCTTTTTTCTCCTACCAAAAAGAAAAAAACTTTCAGTCCTTTGTTGACAAGATCAAGGGCCGCCAAAAGGAATTTGTAGTTGGAGATCTCTGTTGGGATTCCATCCCAATCAAAATCTCAAAGGAAGAGGGGAGAATCTTCTTCCCCTTGAGAAAAATGAGGGTCCTTTCATGGAATCTTAGGGGCTTAAATGCCCCTAACAAGTGACGCCTAATCAAGTGTCAATTGGATGTAGCAGATTTTGATATAGTTATGTTGCAAGAAACGAAATTGAACTTTGTGTTTGCAGAATCCCTCTTCTCCAAGTGGGTTGATTGGAAATATTCTGGTTTCCCTTCTATAGGGGCTTCGAGTGGCCTTGCCTTCCTTTGGAAGGAAAAATCAGTAGCTTTAAAGGTGGTGGCTTCCTCTTCTCATTGGTCTTTAGATCTTGTAAAGAGCACTTTGTTAGAGGTTAACTTTTGGATGGTCAATGTGTATGGACCGACTATTCCAGCTGAGAAACAAAAATTATGGGATCTTTTATTTTTGGTTTCTCAATCATGAAGTGAGTCTTTGATTATCTTTGGTGGCGATTTCAATGCAATTGTGGAGGATTCTGAGAAAACTAGTGGCATTTTTCCCAACAAAAGGGTCCTGGATGATTTCAAGGTGATTATTGAAACCAACAACAATCTTATTGATTGCAGACCCCAAAACGGTTTGTTTACTTGGACTAATAAAAGGAAGGATTTTTTCCAAATTGCTGAGAGGCTTGACGACTATTTGTTATCCCCAAATTGGATTGACACTGAATTCGATGTTTATTCTTTGATTCTTGGTTATTCGAGTTTTGATCACTTTCCAATATTGTTAGTAGTGTTGCAAGAAAAAGCTCCTAATAATATTCCTTTTAAGTTTGAGCCCATGTGGCTAAGGGACTCAAGATTGTTTCCCATGATTCAATATTGGTGGGATAATTCACCCTTTTTTTCTAGGTCTCGCATTTTTCAATTAGTCAAGAAGTTGAACTTCTTAAAGAGAAAAATTAAATCTTGGAACATCTCCCACTTTAAGAACATTTTTATAGAAAAAAATACACTCCAATTAGATATTGAATCCCTAAATGAGCATGTTATCCATAATGGCATGAATTTTGATCTTCAAAAATCTCTTGTCTCTGAATTGGATGAGATTCTTCTTCAAGAAGAATGATATTGGAGACAAAAATATAGAGACATTCGGCTTACAGAGGGAGACAAGAATACCATGTTCTTTCATGCCTCAACAAAAATTAAGAAGCAAAGGAACATGATTTCTTCTATTAAAAATGATGTTGGTGTTCTTTTGGAAGATCACAAAGAAATAGCTCGAGAAGCTACCTCTTTCTTTAAAAAGCTCCTAATGGTTGAATCAGTTAATATTAGCAATTCCTTTTTGGATTCCATTATTTCCTTACTATCTCAGGAGGACAACGATTTTCTTATGGCTCCTTTCTCCCATGATGAATTAAAACATGTTGTATTTTCTATGTCCCCTAAAAAGGCACCGAGCCCAGATGGCTTTACTTCTTTATTGTTTCAAAAATGCTAAAATATTATTTGGCAAGATGTCTTGCGTGCCCTAGAAGAATCAAGGCATAACATATCTATCCTAAAATATCTTAATACTACCTCAATTTCCATCATTCCAAAGGTAGAATCTCCCTCCACCTTTGCAGATTTTAGACCAATTTCCCTCTACAATACTCTATACAAAATTTTCACAAAGGCAATTTCTATCCACCTTGCTAAAATTATTCCACGCATAATTTCAAAAGAGCAAGGGGGTTTTATTCCTAGGAGGGAAACAAATTATGGGGCAATTTTTTCTCATGAAATTTTACATTCAATTTAGTAGCATAAGTTTTCGGCTATGATTTTGAAATTGGATATGATGAAAGTATATGATAAGGTCAATTGGGATTTTCTCCTTGTAGTTCTCCAGAAATTTGTCTTTTCTAAGAAATGGATTAAATGGATTTATTCTTGAATTTCATTTGCAATATTTTCAATGTTTCTTAATGGTTCCCCTTCTGGTTTTTTCTCCTCCTCCAGGGGGTAAGGCAGGGGGACCTCCTCTCTCCTTTTTTGTTCATTCTCATGGAAAAAGGTCTAAGTAGAGCAATAAAGTCTACTAATTAGAAAAATCTTTGGAGAGGTATTCGTTTTCCCAATTTACAGGATAACCAAAATCATGGCCTCTTTGCTGACGATACTCTTTTGTTTGTTCATGCTTCAATTCTTGAAGCTAAAATAAAAAATATCATAATGGAATACTTTGTGGCATCTGGGCAGTTGATCAATCCAACAAAATCTAAATTGTTCCTTCTAAATGTGCCTAGTTTTATTGAATCTAAATTACAAAATTTTTGGGGATTCCCGAAAGGCACATTACCTTGTTCCTATCTCAACATTCCTTTCTTTGTTGGGGAAAAAATTACCTTCTTTTTGGGATAAAGTTGTATCCTCAATCCCGAGCAGAATTCTCTCCTAGAATCACAAGTGGCTTTCCTTTTTTGGTAAAATACAGATGATAAAATCAGTTCTCAATGCTATCCCTGTTTACTTGATGTATATTCTTAAATCTCTTGTTTCCACATTAAATCATTTAAAATCAGTTCTTCGCTCCTTCTTGTGGAATGATAATGTTGGGGGAAGGGCAAGGATTCCCTTATTGCTTGGGATATTGTTTGCCTGACTAAAGAGCTAGGTGGGGCTAGCATAAGAGGTTTAAAAAATCAAAATCTTGCTCTAGGATCCAAACTAACATGGAGATTATACCAATCTCCTAACTCAAGATGGGGGAAAATAGTGCTTTCCAAATATTTATATCCTCATCCAAGGGAGTGCATTTTTACTGATTCTTCATTACCCAAGAGTTATGTTGTTTGTAACTTAATCTCTTCCTACCATTCATTTATTCTCCCGTATCTCTCTTAGTTGATTCATAACGGCAAGAAGGCTAAATTCTAGGAGGACGTTTGGAATGGTCATCCTGCAATACCCTAAATTAGAGATTGGGGTATCCTAATGCCATTCCTTAAGAACCATTGGGGCTCTCATGTGGCAGATTAATTTATAGTGGACTTCACTAACTTGATCCCTTCAATCAAGTGGAAATCAATCAAGTCTCTCCCCATCCCTCTATCACTTAAAATGGCTTTTGCAAAGGAATTTGGAAAAATATCTATTGTATTTATGGACAAGGAGGATGTTCTAATTTGGACTAAATTAAAATCAAGAAATTATACAGTAAAAGAAGGGTATAAATCTCTATGGTATTCCTTTGTTAAATCAGTACTTCCCACTTCCCTTTTCTAGAATGATGCTTGCATTCCAAAAGCTGGGGATTTTTCTTGGGTTTCCCTTCAAGATAGAGTCCTTACGGGAGCTAGGTTGGATAGGCTAGGTATTTTGGCAACCTTCCCTTTAGTATTTTGTGGTTAATTTTTGGAATATGTGGATCACCTTTTCTTGCATTTCCCCTTTGCATCTCAATGTTGGTATTAATTGTTTCAAAAACTGTGTTGGTCTTCGATGTTATGTCTTTCTCTATCTATTCAGTTTATCTCTTGGCCTCAGTGCTATCGAGCTTCCTTTTTCTCCTGCCTATGGATTGTCTCCCCTTCTTTGCTCCTCTAGAATATTTGGATTGAAAGAAATAACATAATTTTCAAAGGTAAACCCTCTTCCATAGAAGTTGTGCTCTTTAATTTAGAAAAAGAAATCTCTGAAGCTGCAAAAACTTATATTTTCAAATAGATTAATAATTTGAAAACCTTTTCAAACTAGGATAGTTACATCATTAAATTTTGGCCTTTAATCAAGTCCTTTCCATTCCATGACTCAATCACAAATAACGTTGATAAATGCAAAGCAAGATCGAAAGCTAAATGGATACCCCCTCCTCATAATTGATTTAAGATGAACTTTGATGGTGCCTCCAGAGGCAGCCCTGAGAAATCTGGCATTGGTATTGTTATAACAAACTCAAATTCAAAGATTGTGAAAGCAACTTGCAAAATTTTACCTAATGGGACTAATAACAAAGTTGAATTAGAGGCACTTAGCTTTGGCCTAGATCTGGCTCAATCTCTTGGCATAAAAGATATTGCTATGGAAGGAGACTCCATGGTTATTTTCAATGCAATTACCAATAAAAAAATCCCATATCTGGCAGTTCCAATATCTATTGGATAAAGTTCTTCTTTAGTTAAACTTTTTTAATAGCTATTAGATCTCTCATTGTTTCAGAGAAATTAATTATGCAGCAGACTTTCTTGCTAATAAGGAAATTGATGGAAAATAGATCTTTAAAGAAATTTCAGAGAATGAACTTCCCCCCCTACACAAATTTCCATCTATGTGCATCTTGGGGTGTGTGCTTCCTTGATTTCTCTAAAAAGCTTTGAGTACAAATTGTGCGAAAAGTCTTATATCTGAGGCTTTTAACTCAATGATTTCTATTTCATAGTGATGCAGTGATTGCCCCTTTTCATCATTGATTATGCATTTATGTTATTTCATGATTTTGATTACCATTCACGTCACGGGTTGTTGTGGTTCTATGTGGGATTTGAAGGGCATTTCCATCATGATATGCTCTGTTTCGTAGGTAATTTCATTGGTTAATATTGTACCCTTCATTTTTGGATTATTTTCTGAAGATTTTGATTTGACAGACCCATATTTCTTTAGTTTGCTTCTCTCGATTTGGTTAATCATGCTTTGGGTTGGTTCATGTGCAATCTTTCTGGCTCACAAGAAAAATATACTTGGAATCATTTTCTTAAATGTTCTGGGATATATTATGATTTTTGGTAATGCTTCTTTGCTATGAGCCAACTATGATGCTTCCCAAATGTGAGTCAACTATATTGTGCTTTGTTTTAAGTTCTCTATTTAAGAGAAATGGCCTACTCCTCTCTGTGTTATTTCACAAAATTTGCAGTGTTTTTTGTACTCGACAATGTGTTCTCAATCTGGTTTGGCTTGGTACAAAATTTCTCTTCTGGCAAAGGGTAAGGAGTTCAGTGATCTACATCCATATGATCATGAAAAATTGGGTAGAGTGTTTTGTTTGGATGATGCAGATATCTTTCTAGCTTTTAAAAAGGTGGTGGGTTCCCAATGGCTGCAAGAAATTCTAGTGCCACCTACTATGAAGTTCTTTCTCGCTTCTTTACTATCTGCATGGACATTCTATTGGATCCTGAAATGGTCATGGTCCTTGCTTCTAAATTTGTTCAGCCAAGTTTGCTTTCTGACTTGGATCTCCGTAAAGCGTTGGATAATTATCTATTTGATTTTGGTGTTTTCTCTCTCGATGGTTTTATTTCTCATAATGATCTGATCACTAATGATTTTTGTGGAGATTTGCTGATGAATTTTAGGTTTGGTAGCATCTGCAATAAATTTGATAGGACTATGCTTGATTGCAAAAACATGGCTGATAAGGTTCCTCTAGAGATTCTTTTTGTTGGGGTTGACACCTTCCTCACTTTGCACTTCTTGTTTGATGTTGCTGCCAGATCCAAGTCTCCTAGGAAAGCCTTAGCCTCCATTTCCAAAATTTTGGAGGCTTTCACTTTGAATTCTCTACTACCTCTTTCTCACTATGAGGCTACTTCTTCTTCCAGTTCTTAGGTGGAAGAATCTTAATCAGTTTCTATTTATGCCCATTTTGCATTTGTGGGCTTAGCATACTTGTCGAGTTGATCTAGACTGGGGGTTGGTGGGTGGCTTTTTAGTTTCTTATCTGGGGTTTTCCATGGGATGGGATTTTCTGAAGTATGCACATATATACATTTGCTTAATCTAGGCTCTCCTAGTTTCAGGATTGAGTTTTATATTGAACAAATGTAATATTTTTTGTTTAATAAAATTTCAGTGGCTTAGCCACTTTTATCAAAAAAAAATAAGGCTTGGGGAGTCAATATTTTGGCTTAGGTGTACTATTAACTTTATCAAATTATTATATGGAGTGCAATTCCTTCAACCATCCATCCCTGATAATGAGGTGGTTTCTAGAGAATATTTTTCCTTTAAATTCAAATCATTTAAATTTAAATAAATTCAGCTCATATATTTAATTGATTAATTCTAATAAATATTTTATTGTTAACTTTTAAAAAGAATTATTTGATAAATGCAATCATAATAATAAACAATAAATATTTAATTTCAAAGTATTTATTATGTTGAAGGCCCCTATTTGAAATGGACTAGTAGTCTTTGTGAATCCAACGATCAACCCTTCTTTGACCTAGTCACAAAACATTTCTAGTTGTCCATTTTGTTTGAACAGTTGGTCTTTTACTCTATTTAGAACCATTGATGAAAATAAAAATATACATAGTTTTTCCTAAAAACTCATTTCAATAATGCAATTTGTATATATTCTTTAGGTTTGATAAAATACTTGAAAATATGCCATCTCATGGATGGAAATGATTGTAGGATATCTACAAAATGGATTTGTTGAAAAGTCTTTAGAAACTTTCAAGAAAATGCAATTGGCAAGTGTAAATCTAAATTCCACAACCTTCGCTAGTACCCTCCCTGCTTGTGCAAAATGGGAGCCTTGGAATAGGGTATGGACATCCATCGAAGCACCATGGAAGGATGATTTATTTAGCTATTATAGTTGGAAATTCTCTAGAAGACATGCATGCAAAATTTGGAAGCATAGAAAAGGAACGTGAACTGTTTGACATAATGCTTCAAAGAGAGGTTATCCCATGGAATGCAATTATTGCAAGATATGAATTTTTTTTTTTTTTTTAAAATCTTTATAAAATTTCAAGCAAATGAAATTGGCAAGTGAAAATCCAAACTCTGCAACTTTTGCTAGGATTCTCCCTACCCGTGCCAACTTTTTTCTTTATTACTAGAGGTTCATTGGTTGTGGATGTTAAGAAAGGTTCTAGGATGTGTGCCATGCTTTCTTTGAGTATTGTTAATCTTGATCATCTTATTCCTAGACATATTATGGGCATCATTGTATCTTGCATTGGCCCTTTCGTGGTGATATAAGCTACAAACATGGAGATATCACTGCTCCCACCTTTCTTATTTGTCATCTCAATGCTTCCTTGGGATATCCTTTTCATATAAGACTATTTTTAGTTATACTTAGTTTTTATGGTTTGAAGTTCACCTCTTTGGCTTTATTCTCATGTTATGTTATCATTTCTTTAGTTCGTAGTTGCTTGATCTTTTGGCAACCTAGGATCCTTTAACTCTAGTCTTCTCTATTATAGCTTAATGCACTTTTTGAGACCTATTGACCTAAACTTGGTATATATGAACATAAATATGATAAAATGCTATTTTATGCAAAATCTTATTTTTCAATACCTTGTTGGTTGAATAAAATAGAAGATTTTTAATGTCCATAATGCCAAAGATAGCCTATAAGACAACAAACCCTACTATTTTTTCTTTCTGAAGTGTTGATTGTCTACCATTCAATTTAATAATGAACTCTCTCATTCTCCCATCTCCCTACTGAATTAAAACTTAGATGTACACCTATGTACTTACTGATTTGTCTTCTAGAGTTCCAAATACTTGTTAGAAAATATTTCTTGAGATAACACTATGTGACTACATGATTATCTTTGTCATTCATAGGTTTTGTTTCAATCATGTTTGGATCCTTATAAGAAGGTGCATAGTTGATTTGAAGCTATCACTTCTCCATTGAGACCTTTGTTGCACAAACAACATCATTTGCTAAATGGCCAACCAACCAATTGACCTCATAAATACAAAAAAATAGCCCAATTTTCTTCCTAATTGACCTTCCACACCTCTTCGGCGTTCCCATTTCACACCAACGTGCAATTGCTAGTATTATATACTATTATAATATATAACAGAGTAATGTATGATGTATATATAATATAACATATTATGATATTATATATCATATAATTTAATAGATTATGATATTATATATTATTATAATATATAGGTTATACTAATGTATATTAAATATTTTTATATAATATAATATAAGAATATTTTATTTATATTATCATAATATATTTTACTTATAATATAATATATTATATATCATATAAAATAATAATATATTGAATATTTAAAAAAAAAACATGCTATCTAAAACTGATATTCATTTTGGAAATCTTTTTATATAATAAAAAGCTCTTCGGAGAGCATGCATTTTTTAATATTTTATATATTTGATATTATATGATATAATATATTAAATGATATAGTATATTATATAACATATTATATCATATAATATATTATAATATATGTAATATATTTTATAATATAAATAAAATATATTATATTAAATATTTACACCGAAGGTGTTCCTTATATGAAGTGAACACCTGCTTTTGAAAATCAATTGTTGGAAATTGTAGAGAAGGATGCAAGACTGTTGAAATGATCTCAATCATCAATTTTTTAAAAATATTAAAAGATATAATATAATTAAAGAAAAAAACCGCATTCTTATCTAGTCTTAGCTTTAAATTAAGAAAAGATAAGATAAGATAAGATTTGTTTTTTTCTTTTAAACTTTTTAAACTTAGACATTTGGATAAATAATAATAAGTTTTTAATAAATAAATATATTTTTCAAATAATAATATTAATAATAATAAATCAATAAATTACAAACTGACTTTTTTGTCTTTTAAATAGGGTTTCATTTCATTTTCACTTGAGTTTGATTTCACTTGTAATTTTTGATATAAAAGTTACAATTTTACTCTTAACAATTTTAATATGTTTATATTTATTTTTAATATTTTATTTGAAATACAATTTTAGTTTTTAAATTTAATTTATTTAATAATGTTCAATAATATTTTTTTATTTTTAATTTGTGAAATTTGAAATTTGAAAAAGATGACTCTACAAAATTCTCTGCACCCTCCATGTTGCGATATGCAAAAATCTCCACTAGTTGTGTGTCATTTAAAATCTCCCAAGATGGCATGCGAGGCATCAACATGGGGTCACCCTCTGGTGTTAGCGGCAATGTTGGCTCCTTAATGCTGTGCACAGTAGAGGGACAATGAAAACCAACAATCCGTGAAGGCCATTTGAATAGAAAATACATCGAAAATCAAACTTTTTCCTCAAACAAAAGGGATCGAGATTTATCCTTCGCCAATGCTATTAGGGCCTCATATTTGAAGAATGGGCACATGAGAAACTTGGGCCTATGAGGGTTAGGGCATGACTCATGTGACATGTTTGGTAGCAGGGGTCCCCGTTCGAATCCACATTGTGCCATCACCACTACAAATGGCGTGTAGTGACCCTCCTAATGACGTATCTATTTTAGTTGTTTTGAGATGTTGATAGTCATTAGATTTTTTTGAGACTATGTTACTTTGATGTATTATTTCTTGGATTACATGAACAGTTGTGAAACTCAGTTAATGATATACTTTACCTTATGATGCGATGTTTAATTTCATGAGATGACATTATTCTGATGATGTGTGATGTTCTGTAATGGTTAGGATGGTACTATGATGTGATTTATTTTAGATGTTATGTATCACGTCAGTTCGGTGAAGGAGACAGTTTAGTAGTACTCATCTGTGAGTGCCCTGCTACACTGCGATTATTCTTCACGGTGTGTCTTTTGTTATATACGTTGTTTCGTTTGATCGTGCAGTTTGATGCAGCTTTCGGGTATAGGCATCGACTCCACCTGCTTCATCAAGTCTTAGCATGTCATGGCCCAATGGAATTGTTGAAGGGAGATAGACTTGTCCTCTGTCATGAGCCATCGTTCTGGAAAGAACGAGTATCATTCTGTTACCCGTATGTCTTGTTGTCATTCGTTTGTCATAATGTTCGTTGGTCGTCACATGTTGTCATGTTTTATAATGTTTGTTTAGATTATTTAATGATTTAAATTAATGGTAATGTTGATTAATGATTAATTGTAATGCTTAAGTTTAAAAGCTTATTTCAGAATATTGTGAAATTAAATGTGAAATATTAAAATATATTGATTGTGAAAGATTAATTAGTTGTAATTGATTTATTTGTGCAATTTGGATGTTTTCGAAAACTAAAATAGTCAGTTGTGATTTAAGTTGTAAAATACCCTGTTTTGAACATGATGTTAGAAAAAGTTGAACTTGTTGATTAAATTGCATGCGAATTATCAGTTAAAGTGATGGATTTGCATTGTGACCTAAAATGAATGATATAACATAGGAATAGAGATTAATTTAAAAGAAGACAATTGATTTTCGAAAAAAGGGGAATTGTTGTTGTTTCACGGGGAAAGTGGTTTTCTGTATTTTTCTGGGGTTTTGCTTGGAAAGCTGAAAATTGATTACTTGAAGTTGTGTTTGTACTATGAAATATATGTGGATGGAATTCTAAGGATTCCGCTTCACCGTTGTTCGAATCCGGAAAGTGTTACAAGTTTTCTTCTTGCAAATTTCATGTTGATTCTTGATTTGATTAATGTAAAGAGGTTTTGTAGTATTAAGATGGTATTATGCTGCAAAAATCCTACCTGGGTACCTCCATGCACTATAGAAAACTAAAACATTAATGTCAATTTTGATTGAAGCATTGAGAAATAAGGAGAAAATAATAAGTTTGTAGATTTAACTTTGAATCTATATAATCTTCCGGAAATGGTTGTGTAGTTTTAACTGTGTAAAATTGTGTCCACTCCAGATTCTTCATAGTTATCTCTTCTTAAAACTGTGAACTCCCTAGAATAAGTATTCGTTGGTTGATCAGTCGATCTGCATGTAATTATGCATGCATAAATTTATCAAAATCTTGCTTGCTGATTCAAAGTATTTTCTTGACTGCTACGGCGAATAAATAATATCTTTCCTCTCTTTCATAACCTCTTTATATTAACTTTAATCAGGATGATACACTGTTGCCTTTGTTTGCTAAACCATTTTGTATTTGGTGTGCTTGGTAGAGGAGTTTTTTGTTCATTTAACTCAATGCAGGTGCTCTTTAGGAGGTATACTGTGGAACCTAGTACATGTAAAAATGAATTTATACCGCTTAGGGTATCAGTCGTGTCTTCTTAATTGTTTTTGTAACTTCCTGCCGAATTCTGGCGTACATTATGGAGCTAGTAAGCTATGGTGTTTTGTAATGTTTTTTTCAGAAGATTAGATTCAAGCTTTAGTGTTTTGATGTCACCATTCCATCGGTGTTTATATTTGTTAAACTTTTCCAGCATGCTACTAAAGGACGGCGTACAACCATTCTGTTAACTCAAAGATTGGGGGTACGTGGAGTGGAACCCTTGCGAGCGTAAGATATATATTCGCCTTTGGAATCATCCGTTAGACCGTCCGTAATTGTTTGATGATAATAGTGAGCAAGACATTGTTCCCTTACACCATTTCCTTAGTTGTCATGAGGCCGCGCACCGAGGTTGGTTAGAAAACCGTTGATGTTTGTTGATTATCTCCAACGTGCTCGAGTTTATTGCTATTGATTTATATGTATTTGAATTCATCTCCTATTATTCTCTGATTTGTGTCTTGCATGTGATTCTTGTTACTTCGGTCGGTCGCTTCTGTGAAGATGGTCGAAGGTATCTCATTCTTGTCTTAATTTTTTTTTCCTCCCCTCACTTTCATAATGCTTGAACATGAAGAATAGTTAAGTTAGTTTGATACATTCTTAAATTTATTCTGAAAAATCGCCATATTGTCTTTCTTAACCCGCATGAGCAACAGTCTCTTGAATATTCTCTATGCATGGCGT
Source organism: Sequoiadendron giganteum (assembly GCA_007115665.2). Classification (NCBI taxonomy): domain Eukaryota; kingdom Viridiplantae; phylum Streptophyta; class Pinopsida; order Cupressales; family Cupressaceae; genus Sequoiadendron; species Sequoiadendron giganteum. Next base: position 478,634,890 of record CM021102.1, read on the forward strand.
CGGGTGTTTGGAGTTCAACCTCTCTGGTTAATATTGTTAATCGGCCGGTATGTTTGGTACATGCGTTGGTCCTTCCTCTCAGTGCAGTTTCCTTCATCAACTTTGTAGGGTCGACTATGATTAAGTGCCCTTTGTTTGCTGTGTCGGAACCATCGATAGCCTTGGCAGAGCCTGAGGTTGTGACCTCGTGAGCTGATGGTGGAATCTTCACATTATCAAAATTATTCTTTACTGTTTTTGATTGGTATGGAGATCTGTTGCGTCGCTTTCTTAGGGTGCTTGTCTTGTTGATTTGAACTGTCGATGTTGGCCTAATGGCTGCGTCTTGTAAACTTACCCTGCAATCTTAACCTTGGTACGACTGTTGAAACATGGATTTTTCTATTTGTGTCGGTGCATGCATGGAAGCAGTTTGCATGTTCATCAGAACCTCGACTTAAGTTGTGAAAAGGCTATTTGTAGTTTCCACGAGCTATTAGACTTTTGGTCGATAGTTGGTATGTGTTTAATTGAGACATCCTTGCATGGTACATATGCTCGCAAGCAATTTTCATGCAGTTCACATACACGTGTTAATAGAATACAAGCTAGTGTCTCCGTAGTGTACTTAGAGGATGAGGTTTTGTCTTAATTCGAAATAAGGATGTGACCCTTCAGATTCCTATTCATCATAGTTTATTTTGTAATCATGATATTATAGTAGAAAAACCTCATCGACTATATAATATAATTGAAGTCATAGCGTAGTACTGAATATTTAGGAAGATCTGTGGTTCTATATTAAGTAAATGCTCTTGGGTTATTATGTAAAAGATGTCTTTTTAAACTTTCCTTTGTTATTTTGTATAGATCTCCGAATAAATAAGAATAGGTATTATTAACCACTAATACAAGGATTACTTGTTATTAGTTAATTATTGATCATGCTTAAATGATGATATCGGTGTATTAGTAATTAAGTAATTAATATTAAAACTTTCTTATACTTTGAGTAATGGTATTTAAATTGTAAAACATATATATTGTTAATTTATAATGATGAAATGTCTTATGTAATTGTGTTTAGTTAATAAGGGTTTCAATGCTTAAAATTGTCTTTGTAGAATTGTGAAGATTAGAATATTAATGAATTGTCATTGGATTACATCAAAAATATAATCTTTTTAATCAAATATATTTGTGTATTTTACCGTTTTATGATTATTAATATTGAATGGGAAAATTATTTGTTCAATGTCTTTGTGCAATGTCAAATTGGAGGTGAAAAGAATAATTTGTCTTTATTGATTGCATTAAACATAATATGGAATAGTTATGAAATGATTTATCATTAGAAGTCTATTCTTCTTGTGTATAGAAGTATGTTATTAAATTATCATCTCCCTGAGGTTTTGAACTGTGAATCTTGTTTAAATTCATGGCTAGCATTGTGATTTCTCTCGTATAGTTTCAAATGTGAAAACGTGGGCCATGCATGTTTAGTGTTCTTGTGAATTTACTTTTGGAAATTTTGAATTTCATAGAGTGGAGTTGTGTTTGTTCGTTTATAAACTTGGCCATGCTTGTTTTGTGATTCCTATTGGGATATTTAATGTTATTGTATGGTCTCAATGACTTTGGGTCTTTGTGCAAAGAATTTTTCTCTTGTATGCATGTTGGCGTTATTGTTTTGACATTTTAAGAAGTCATACCATAGAAGGAGTGGCTTCTATTAGGGGCCGGACCTGGAAGTGGTTGCATGGGTAACCTCTCGGAAGTTGGCAATTAAGTGAAAACTTTAATTAATGTACTCAGCATTTCATTGGTGTTGTCATTGTGATATCATGTGTGACGACCATGTTTTGTGTGTTCTTCTTCTTGTTGTCTTTTTTGACTTGAGGACATGTTCTATCTCCTGGCATGGGGGGTGGGCTTTCGAGTTCCACACGGTTGGGAGGAACATGCCACATTTTCCATTGGGTCCCCTGCAGGTGATATTGTTCGAGACAAGTCTATACTTGGTAGGATCATGGTTACACATCATTCATGGAGATTGTTCATAGGATGAGCTCATGGACTTGATCATCAACTATTCTCGTTCATATTCTATTTTTTACACACTCATGATGCTACATGAGGTTTCATTGTATTATAACTTGTAATGTATCAAGATTTGTCACAATCTCATTTGTTGTAACTGAACTTGTAATGAATCTTGAGATAGTATATTCTTATGTTTTTGTGATAGTACTTGATGTGTTGTGTTTACTTTTTTACTTCAGTAGCGTAGTCGTGGAACCCTAGAATGTTCATGTTAGGTTTTTAATCACATGTTGATATTAATTGTTTAAAAAAAATAATATTCGGTTGCTATGCATTGGTGGCGTGTCATTCCCTAGGTTCCATGACGGAGCATTACATGGCACCCCCAACAAACTTTGTCCGCATTTCCCTATTCATATTTCATCATCAACACCAAAAGTCTATTTGGACAACCTGGCCTTGGACAGGGAGGATTTTATCCGATCATGCATTGATTTTCTGATTCACAAAGATGACTGAATTTATGTGATTTGCACGCTTGGGTCTTAGACAAATGAAAGGAATTCATGGAAGAAGAAATATATATTTACCCCTGTGCAAAGGGGTTCTTCATTTTATAGTTTGATTCAGAGGAAGACAAAGAGTTGGTGCTTGAGAATGACCCCTAGTTCTACCAAGGATATTTTATTTGCATGAAACCATGGTTTCTTGATTTCGATCCGCGAATAGAAATCTTCACTACTTCCTTTTTATGGGTAAGACTTTCATATCTTCCTATTTAGTTGTGGGAATTAGACTACTTGAGGGCTATTGTAAATAGCCTTGGAAGGTATCACTGCTCTTTTAAGGAAATCATCAATTATCAAAACTCAACTTGCGCTCGGATCTGCGTAGAAATGGATTTTGCTAATGGTCTTCCTACTGAGATTTTGCTAAAGGTGGGAAATAGATGTAGGAGGAAACTAATTGATTATGAAAAAAATGATTTTAGATGTAGGAAATTTTTTCAACAAAACACTCCTCCTCTCAATGTCAAAGATTAGTGGTGTAGGGATCTTCAAACCATCATGGTGGATTGGGGTTGAATCTCAACATTATGTCATCCCCCCCAATCCACCCAAGGAATTTGTTCCTCCTTCAACTTCTCAGAAGGAAAGCATTACCTCCTCCCCTTCCCCTCTTAAGGATTGTATTTCAGAAAAGGCTACAAATTCTATAGTTCTCTCTAGAGGTAGTGAAGGCTCCACAATAGCATATGCATCTTCATTAGGCACGGGTGGCATCATTCTGGCTGGTCAATATGTGGAAAATAGTAATGTTCCCCCTGATTTTGATCAAGGATGGACAAAGGTGAAGAGGAAGAAAACACCTTCAGCAAAAGATAAGCACTCAATGACATTAAGATCTTCTAAGAAAGTTGAATCTTTGGATATGTAATACTTTATGTAATTGGGGTCAAAGTGTCTAAAACATGTAATTTGTTGCTTTAAATTAACAGAAAGAGTGTTATCCTCTCTGATAGCAATTTTACATACATATATATATATTTATTAATATTAATTTTATGTTAATATTGTTTGTGATATATTAATTATATTTTTTAGGTACATATTCTATTAATATAAATCAATTCTAATAAATTAAACAAATAGTTTTGCTTTTTTATTTAATCATTTATTAACTTAATAAGTTTATTATTTGTTACTCATTTTTTTTAAATTATTATGTTTATTAATATAGATTTTGATATATTTTGACTTTCCATTTAGTTTATTTAATTTTAGTTTTTAATTTAGATTTAAGTTTGAAATTTATTTTTAGTATTTATGTATTTTTTATGAAATTACAAATAATAATTAAAAAATATTAGAATTAATTTAATTTATAATTATTTATCTTATTAAAACTTAATTATTGTAGAATAATTCTATTTTGAATTTTTTTTATAATTTACATGATAAAATGAATTCAAACTTAAAATATAAATTAAAATTTATAGAGTGAGAGAGAGAAGGTAACTTTTGATTAGTCGTTTCATGCCAACAATCCAAGGATAACACATCCTAGGGATTTATGCTCAAGGTTGCATGTCATTTGGTTAAGGATATGATAATTCACCTTTAAAACCTGTTCAGTATACCCATTGCAAGCTTATGAGGAAAATAGATACAAAGAGAAATAGAGAGGGAGAGAAAGAGATACAGAGATATAAAAATAGAGTTAGAGATAGAAAAATAGAGGTATAAATATAAAGGAATAAATATGGAGAGAGGAAGTGAGAGGAAGAGAGATAAAGAAAGAGAGAGGAAAAGAGAGAAGAGGAGAGACATAGATAGCTATAGTCACATAAAGAGAGATAGAGAAATAGGGAGATAAAGAAAAATAGGGGACACTGATATATATAGAAGTCAAGAGATCAAGAGGGAAAGGGGAGAGAGGAGGGAGATAAATAGGGATAGAAGAAAATAGTAAGGGGGGAAAGACAGGGAGAGGGAAATGGACAAAGAGAAGAAATGAGAGAAAGATAGATAGAGGAAGAGAGAAGAGAAGATAAATATGGAGAGAAATAAGGGAGAGAGAGGAAGAGAGAGATTGAAAGATAATAAAAAATATAAATATAGAGATGAAGACAAAGATATAAAGATATCTCTCTCTTTCTCTTCCCATATCTCTATAATATCTCCCCATATATACTTCTCCCTACCTCTCTCTATATATATCTCCCTCTCTCTTCCTCTCTTTATATAACTTCCTATCTCTATCTTTCTATCCCTCCATCTCTCCTTCTCTTTGTATCTCCCTCTTTCTATCTCTATTTCTCTCTCTCACTCTCTCCATTTACATCTCCATCTCCATCTCTATCTTCCTCTCTATCTCTCTCCCTATCTCTATCTCCTTACCTCTCCTTACATCTCTTTCCCTTATATCTTTTCCACTATATCTCTCTCTATCTCTCCCTCTTTCTATCCATATCTCTCCCTCTCTCCCTATCACTCTCTCTTTCTATATCTCTCAACTTCTCTATCCTCTCTCCTTGCCTCTCTATCTATTTATATATATCTATCTATCTCTCCCCCCTTTCTATCTCTCTCTATTAATTTTATATATCACCTCCTTTATTTCTCACTATTTCCCCCTCTATTTCTATCTTCCCATATCTCCCTCTCTCTCTCTCTCTTATTTACTCCATCGCTCCCTTCATCTATCCCACTCTCTCTTTATATATATCCCTCTCTCTAACTCTATCTATATATCACTTCCTATATCTTTATATTTCTATCTCCATCTCCCCCTCTTTCATTGTCTCACTCTTTTTATTTCTATCTCTCCCTCTCTCTCTTCTTCTCTCCTTTCATCTCTCCCTTTATATTTATTTTTCTTTGTCTTTGTCTTTTTCTCTATCTCACCATCTCTATCTTTCCCAAGTTATATTTATCTCTCTATCTCTTCTTTATATCCCTATTTTCCCTCTCTCTCCATATCACTTCCTCTTACAATATCTCTCTAATTCTCTCATCTCCCTTCATCTGCCTCCCTCTCTCTATATTTATACATATCTATCTCCCTCTCTATCTATCTCCATATCTCTCTTACTCATACACACACACACACTCCTTGTTTCGCTCTCCCTGTCTCTATCTCTATCTCTATCTCTCCATATTTAAATTATTACATATATCCCTCTATCTCTATCTCATTATCTATCCATCTCTCTTCACCCCTATATCTTTCCCTCTCTCTATATATCACTTCCTATCTCTATCTTTATAAATTTCTATCTCTCATTCTCTCATTCTCCCCCTCTCTCCCCCTCTCTATATATTTATCTCTTCCATCTATATCTATAAATTTTTCCTCTCTCTTTATCTCTCCCTCTCCTTCTATCGATATCCCTCTCCTCCATTTCCATCTCCATCTCTATCTCTATCTCTAACTTCCTCTTTATCTCTATCTCCTTACCCCCCTCTCTCTCTCTTCCCCTATATTTCTCACTCTTTCTATCTACATATCCCCCTCCTCTCTCTCTCTCTCTCTCTCTCTCTCTCTCTCTCTCTCTCTCTCTCTCTCTCTCTCTCTCTCTCTCTCTATTTCAAATATATCATGAGCCTATTGATAATGGAGCCTTATTATCTTCCCGATTCAAAGGTTCTTTTTTAGTTGTGTTCGAATCCCTATAAGTAGATGCATATTTGATTTTAAGATATTACTTCTCCATTGAGACCTTTGTTTCACAAACAAAATCATTTTAAAAATAGCCTACCAATTGACTTCATTTATACTACACAAATGTATGTAAACAATAAACCAAAAAATTACCTAATTGACCATCCACGCTTCTTCGATGTAACCATTGCACACCAAGGTGTGAATGCTAGTATATAATAGTATTATATTATAGGACATAATATTATTATATTGATATTATAACATTATTATTATATAATATACTAAAGAATATTTTATTTCTATTACCATAATATATATTACTTATAATATAATATACTATATATCATATAAAATAATAATATATTATATATATTAAAAAAACACATGCTCACTGGAATGGTTATCCATTTTAGAAAGCATTTTTTTAATATATATAATATATTATTATTTTATATATGATATATAATATATTATATTATAAGTAATATATATTATGGTAATAGAAATAAAATATTCTTATAGTATATTATAAAATATTATTATACTATATTATATAATATTATATAAAATATTTAATATATAATATTAAATTATATGATATATATAATATCATAATATATTATATTATATATATACATCATACATTACTCTACTATATATTATAAGAGTATATATATAATATTATTTTTAATATAATATAGTCATAAAATATAATAAATTTAATATTATATTTAATATAAAATATTTAATATTAATATATTATTATTTTATATATGATATATTATTATTTTATATGATATATAGTATATTATATGATATAATATATTATATCATAATAATATATGTAATATATATTATTATAATATAATTAAAATATTATTATATTAAATATTATATAATATTTTTTTAATAAAGAGGGTAAGAACCTTATTGATCCAAGAAAATAGTACAAAACATGAAAGTAAAAACAACCCACCAGGGGTCAAAAGCCACCAACAAATCTATCAAACAATTCCTAAGAAACATCTCATATCCTCCATAACCAAATCCTCCAACTCCTGAGCATGATCCCTAGGAAAAAATCCCCAATCATCCACATTCCAAGTCCCCACCCTCTCTGATGCCCATTTGGCCAAACCATCAACCACCTTATTCCACTCCCATAGGATATGGGAAAAGGTGATGGACTCCAAGACCCCTCTAAGAGAAGTGATTTTCTTAACCACCATAGCTAATTTCTAATTCAAATCCTCTAATTAATGCTTATTCAGCAAGTCAATCACAATCTAAGAGTCACTCATAAATTACCCTTCTCCAACCAAGGGCACAAGCCTGTTTTAATGCCATAAATATAGCCAACACCTCCATAAGATTGTTAGAGTGTTTCCCTTTGTATATCGATAAAAAAAAATCAACCACTCCTGAACTATCCCTACTAATGCCACCAACCCCAACATGCCCAGGATTACCTCTAGAGGACCCATCAGTGTTAATTTTTAGAACCCCAAGAGGAGGGGGTTTCCAATAACCTCCCCTTAGGATCTTCCTTCTAGTACTTCGGCCCAGACCAAGCTTAGGCCTATCACTACCACCAACCAAAATCCCCAAATTCTAAACCACTCTCGCATCTCCAAGATCCATGGGGACCAAAAAATCACACTTTGCAGCCAAAGTCTCCTAAAGAGATCCCATAATTCTCATCTACACCTAGCCCACCTAAAGCTTCTTATCCAAAAAAATATTATGGTTGCATTCCAACCAAATATGTAATATTATAAAACTGGGACCAACAATCCAAGCTATTTTTAGGAAGGTAGTATTAGTTGGAGAGTTCCCAAATCTAATCTAGACATCTTCCAACGAGTAGGAGTGTCTGCATTACTGGTTCCAAATATCCCACCAGGAATGCCAAATAGTCCTAGCATAGGAACACTGAAAAAAGAGATGAGAAGTGGTCTCATCATTACTTGAATACATGATGCATATTGAGGGGCCCTGAAAGCCATGCTTCCAAAGATTCTCCCAATTCAAGCATCTATTATAAACCACCAACAAAGAGAAAAAAATTGCACTTTATCCAAGAGAATTTATTCTAGATCTATTTCCACCAAGGAACCCCCTTACTCCCAAAAACATGCTTATCCAACACCTGATAGCCAAAGGCAATAGCAAATTTACCTTTTTGGTCATCACCCCAGGAAAGAAAATCCCTCTCAAGAATAGAATTGCAAACCCTACCAGCCAAAATTGAAGCCAACTCCTATCATTCCCCCATTGATCCTCCCAATGACCACTCATGCAGGTACTTCCACCTAAACACATTAGCCTACCCCAAAACTTGAGGGGATTTGAAATCCGCCACTCTACTCTATCTAGCCTCAAGAAAATTCCTACATAAATCCTTGTGAGGATGAGAATACATGATCGAAGGGTAACCATCCCAAGAATTGAACCAAAAGACAACATCTGAGCCTCTATTGCAGATCCATAACAACCTTTGTTTGACTAACTTGGCTCCCCTTTTGAGGGTTCCCAAAACTTGGGGTAGTAAAGGTTGGAGGGCCTAAGAAAGGGACTATCTAGCCTTGCAGAAAGAGTAAAAATAACAGAAACTCAAAGAATCAAAATAACAATCACACATGAATATATATAGGAATGATCAATTAGTTAATCATTGGTAACATGCCCTGCCTTCTGGCTTGCAAATACAAAATGATTCAACATTAAACCCAGGCTTACATGTGAGTCATTCAACCCTTACCTATATGTTATCAACTACTTCTCACTATCTTACTATTCTACCCTCTACTGCTTCTCCTATATGCAACTACACAATGCTCATATATATATCGGTTCCCAACTCTAGAAAAGGTCTATGTTGGCCCAAGAGGTTTCAAACCCCAAAATTGATGAAACATGCACGTGTTAGCCAAAACATATGGTTCTTCATTAATCCTTGGATAAACATGATTCGGATCAAAACAAAGGTTCCTCGATGAACGTGCATCCTTATGAAATGGTTTCTAAAGTTCCACAAGTCACGAAATAGGTCCACACACATGAAAGGTCGAGACTGGGTCTGGTAATGCAAGAAATAACAAAAATGGAAGTATTTTATTTTTTTGGTTGATGCAAGATTTCTCACAATCGGGGATGCTCTTGCATCAAACACCCAAGGTTGAAGAATAGTGATCCTCTCACTTTTTTGAGAACTAGAGTAAAACCAATGCAGTCTACCTCAGCTTGAAAAATCCATGATGAATCTTCCTCCGATCTTCATTTCCATCTAACTAGTTATTCCTTGTATTTCCTTCCTCTAGTACTACGTCCAAATCTACTGTCTAAAACTTCCTCAATTTCCTCTAGTAAACCAACTTATTTGTCCTTCGGTGACTCCCCTTCATGATACTGATATAGGTTTGAAATGCTGAATATGGTTGATATGCCAAATTCCTCCAATAGCTCCACTTCATATGCATTTCTAGAGTCAAACTTCTTGACGATCTTACAAGGTCCAAACTTCTTCATCTTCATCTTATTATATGTCCCAACTAGAAATCTCTCTTTCCTCATATATACCATTACTTCCTTGCCTACTTCAAACTCCTTATGTCTCCTCTTCTCGTCTACCCTCGCCTTGTAGGTATGGTTCATCTTCTCCAGGTGCTCGCTGACTTGAGTATGCATTGTTTCCATGAATCTTGTAAATTCTTTTTTTCTATGTGCTCCTTTTGTTCTTGATGTCCCTTAACTCTGCTACTCCTCTGGGTTGTTTTCCTATCGAATGGTGTCTTCCTAGTGCTCTGATTTACTAAATTTTTATATGCAAATTTTTCTTGAGGTAGTATTAAGTCCCAATTTCCTATTTTACCTTCAATCAAACACCTCAACAAGTTTCCCAAACTCCTGTTTACCACTTCTATCTTTCCATCTATCTATGGGTGAAATGTTAAACTGTACTTTAAATATGTCTTCATCTTCCTCCACAGCGTCTTCCAAAAATAGCCAACAAACTTGGTGTCTCTATTTGATACTATACTCTTTGTTAGTCCATGTAATCTCACAATCTCCTTTAAAAATAGGTTTGGAATATGTACTACATCACTGGGCTTCTTACAAGATATGAAATGCTCCATTTTAGAAAACTCACAAATATAGAGTCAAATCCTCTCGGTGTCTTAGGTAATCGTAGCACAAAATCCAAGATGATATCTTCCCATGATCTCTCTAGTACTATCAATGGCATATACATTCCAGTGTTCTGACTATTTCCTTTTGTAATTTGACAAATCTTGCAACTTTGAACATACTTCTTGACATCCTTGTATAACTGCGGCCAAAAATAGTTCTAACTCACCAATGCCATGGTCTTATCAATCCCAAAACATCATGCTAATCCTCCACAATGCTTTTCCTTGATCAAATTTTCTCTCATTGAACTTCTAGGAATACATAACTGATTTTTCTTAAATAACATACCTTCCTGAACAAAATAATCCAACCATTTGCTTCTATCAGTCTCTACTGGTTCCTTGCAAGCCTTCCATGCCTCAACAAAATTAGTGTTATCCTCATACATACGCTTTAGTTCTTCAAAACCCAATACTTCAATTCTCATCTTTGTCAACAAACTCCTCCTGATCAATGCATTTGCAGATTTGTTTGATTTTCCACTCTAGTGCTTCAACACAAATATGTAACTCTGCAAGAATTCTACCCATCTCATATGTCTCTGGTTCAACTTCCCTTGACTGTTCAAATATTTCAAACTTGATGATCTATATACAACATAAATTCCTTAGATAACAGGTATTGTCTCCACTTCTTCAAGGCTTGTATTATTTCATAGAACTCCTGATCATAAAATGAATATCTTCTCTTGGCATCATTCAATTTCTCACTGAAATAAACTATTGGTCTCCTTTCCTCACTCAACATAGCTCCTATTGCACTTCCACTAGCATCACAATCTACTTGGAATACCTTATCAAAGTCCTGTAAATCCAACATAGGTTATTTTGTCACCTTTTTCTTCAACAACTCAAAACTCTTTTGTGCTCTAGATGTCCACTTGAATTATTTCTGGTCGCCCCTCATTGTCTCGATCATAGGTGTGCATATACTACTAAAATTTCTGTTGAAATTTCGGTAAAAAAAATTTAGTCCATGAAATGATCTTACCTCTCCAAAATTCACGGGTGTAGGCCATTCAACTATCACTCTAACCTTCTTAGGGTCCATCTTCAATACCTTTGGAGATATCACAAATATAATGTATACTAGTTCTTCCTTCATGAAACTACACTTCTTGATGCTTATCAACAACTTATCTTCTCTTAGCCTCTGAAATACCTGTCTGATGTGCTCCAAATGTTCTTTCTTAGTTTTTCTAAAAATCAAAATATCTTCCAGATAAATAATGACAAACTTACCCAATAACTTCTTCAAAACTTCATTCATTAACCCCATAAATATACTAGGTGCATTAGTTAGTCCAAATGGCATGACCAACCACTCATACAATCCCTCATTTTTCTTGAAAGAATTCTTCCATTCATCTCCCTCTCTGATCCTGATTTGATGGTATCCACTCTTCAAGTCTATCTTGGTTAAATGCTTTGCTCCACTCAAACTGTCCATGATGTCATCCATCCTAGGCAATGGGAATATATACTTTACTGTGATCTTATTGATTGCTCTTGAATTCGTACACATCCTCCATTTTCCATCTTTCTTAGGCGCAAGTATAGTCGATACCTCACATGGACTCATAATTTCTCTCATCAATCCCTTCTTCAACAGATCTTGTATATGTCTATTTAGTTATGCATTCTCTGCCGGTATCATCCTGTGTGCAGCTTTGTTTGGCAAACTATTTCTAGGAATAAGATCCATATGATGACTAATACTTTGGATTGGTGGTAATCCATTAGGCACATTCTCTTATACAAGATCTTGGTATTTTTTCAACATTTTAGTGACTTCCTTCTCCGTTGTTTCTTCTTCATCTGCGGCTCCACACTCCTTTGGAATAAAATAAAAACGCATGTTTTCATCTCTCAATCCATCCAAAAATTTCCTTCCATCTACCAAATTGATTGTAATTGTACCACATACTTCACTTTCCGGTTCATCTTCTAAAGGATTCAAGGTGATCCTCTTTCCATTTGATGTTATGGTATAGGTATTCCTTCTCCCATCATGTATAGATTTATTATCATATTTCCAAGGTCTACCCAACAACATATCACATACATCCATCGACATAATATCACACAAGAATTCACCATGATATGACCCTATTTTAAATTTCACTAGGCATTGCTCACTTACTAGTATCTTGTGCTCATCTTGAATCCAAGCTATCTTATAAGGTTTTAGATGTTTCCTTCTTTCCAAATTCAACTTTGTCACTATTTCCTCAGAAACTAGGTTATTTGTACTACCAATATCAATGATAACTTTGCAACACTTACCTTCTGCTTTGCATCTAGTCCGGAAAAAAAATTTCCTCTGTGATGCTTCTTTAGGTTCCTCTTTCTTCTGGAACAATGCTCTCCTCATGATTACTAATTCTCCCTTCTCAAGTCTCCCTTTGGAACTTGGTCTTCCCTTCGACTCTCCCTCTATGTATTTGGTTCTTGCATGGCTTTCTATATTCTTACTTTCTTGGTGACATTCAAATTCTCTATGTCCTTCTTGTCCATATTTAAAACATGTTCCTCTGAAATCTCTCTTGTCATATCCTTTCTCATTTCTTTGGTATCCATCATTACGGTAAGAATTGTAGCCTCCTCTGTTGTTGCAGTATGAATTGGAATCCTTCTCTTCCTTGCGGTATGAATCTTTGTCCTTGTTTTGTTCCCTATATTTTTTTTCTCCTCCGAGATGTGACCTTCCCCTTTGAAATTGGCCTCCTCTTCCTTTCTGACTTTGTTCATGTATTTTATTTAGTTTTTCCTCCACCTTCAATGCAAACTAATATGATTCCTCTACTAAATTCATCCTCACCAAGCTCAATTCTTCCTAAATTTTCATCCTCAACCCATTGATATGTTGTGCCACTTTTTCCTTGCTTGCTTCACTATGTCCGGTTCTGATAATGATCTTATGGAATTCTTCAATGTACTCTTTTACAGTCTTTTCCTTTTGTCTCAGGTTTTGCAATCTCTTCAGTAGCTCCAACTTATAGTCCTCGGGTATAAACAGATTCTTCAATTTTGTCACCATTCTATCCCATTTCATAATATTTTCTTTACCTTTTTTGTTTATTTCCAATTGAAATTCCTTCCATCATATCACAACATGTCCCTTTAGCTTATTTTTTACAAATCTCACTCTCTCTAGATCTATAATTTCTTCATACTCAAAATATTCCTCAATGTCATTTATCCAAACAATAAAATTTTTTGGGTTTAGGTTATCGATATAGTTCACAATATCATTCTAGATCGCTTACCTATTTTTGAAATAGCCTTCAACATATTCACATGATCTGATTCTTCCTCTTCTATAGTCTCTCCAGCTAGGTTTGTAGCTTGAACTTCATCATCATCACTTTCATCATTAGGTCTAGGGTTTAGGCCATTTCTTATGTCCTCTTCAACAACATCCAATCTTACTTTCATTGTTTGCATCATTTTCATCATCTCATCCATCTTTCCACCAACATTAACAATAGTATGAATTCTCCTCGATGATATCTCTTCCTAGGATTTGGTGCAACTGCCTCAAATTGGCGATCTAGCTACAGGGTTGCAACTACCTCACTGTCGATGATCTGTTAACAAACACAAGTAGGTTGCCTCAAGTTGGTGATCTATCCACACAAAGATATTATGAAATTCCTTCACTCAACTTTACTCTTCTCTCCTAGAGTTTGCAAACTTGCTCTAATGCCACTTGGTGCAGTCAAGGTTGGAGGGCCCAAAAATGAGACTGTACAGCCTTGCAAAAACACAATGAAAACTCAAAGAATCAGAATAAAAATCATACATGAATATATATAGGAATGAGTCAATCAATTAATCATTGGTAACATGCCCTACCTTTCAACTTACAAATAAAAAATGATTTGGCGTTAAACCCAGACTTACATGCGAGTTGAAACCCTTACCTATTTTCTATCAACTACTTCCCGCTATCTTACTATTCTATCCTATATTGCTTCTCCCATATGAAACTACACAATGCTCATATATATATTGGTTCTCGGCTCTAGAAAAGGTCCGCGTCAGCCCAAGAGGTTCCAAACCCCAAAATTGATGAAATGTGCAAGCGTCAACTAAAATATATGGTTCTTCATGAATCCTTGGATAAACATGATGCAGATCAGAATGAAGGTTCCTCGCCAAATGTGCATCCTTATGAAATGGTTTCCAGAGCTCCACAAGTCATGAAATAGGTCCAAACACATGAAAGGTCAATATTGGGTTTGGTAATGCAAGAAAGAACAAGAATGAAAGTAATTTATTTTTTTGGTTGATGCAAGATTTCTCACAACCGGGGCTGCTCCTCCACCAAAACCATAGATCATTTACCCATAAGATTGAATCTAGGCATGCCAATACTGTACATCCCCCAGATATTTTGAGGTAAGGATCTTAGCCCAACATTGATGTTGTTGAGAACACCATATCCAATAAAGTTTAGCAGCCAAGGCTTTCCCATTCCAATTGGCCCGATGTAATCCTAGTTTTCCTTCCTACTTCGACCGACACACAACATCCCACTTGATTAAGCTCCTCAAAAGAAGATTACTAGACCATAGAAACTAGTGAAAAATACTCTCAAAGTGTTTGATGAAGTTGTCTAGGGTAGACAACACAAAAAAATTGTATAACGAGAGGGATTGAACCACAGATTTCAAAAGAGTCACTCTACTAGCCATAAAGAGCCATGTGCAAGTCCTGTGACTAACCTTTTTATGAAATTTATCGATAACATCTTTCCAAAGAGCCCTTGGAAGTGTGCAAACAACAAGAGGAATACCAAGATAGCCAAAGAGAAGCAAACCAATATGGAACCTTAGAATCCTATCAATTCTTTGGTCAATAAGCTTCGAGGTATTAAAGAAATAAATACAAGACTTACTCTCATTGATTTTTTGTACCAAAGAAACCATGTAGCAATCCAAGGTCTTCCTTAGGTTGACCGCCTCATCCACTCTAGCCAATCCCATAAGGGTCATGTCATCTACAAACTGAAGATGAGATTGGGGAGTAAATTATTGCCCCAACACCATCCATAAATGAGCCCAAGCTCCACACAAGATTTAGTAAATCTCCCCAATCCCTCAACCATCAAAAGTATGGGGATAAGGGTATTGGAAGAATGAAGAAGAACATATCCCTTGTTAATGGTTTTGTTGTCATTGATGTCACCATGATTTGTGAGTTGCAACTACAAGCTCTAAGTCATACTAATCTGGTATTATGAATCGGTAATGCAGGACCATCCTCTGGTATTTTTCTCTAGAACCCTCTCTGGTAAATAGCTACTACTTTAGTTTTTGGAAAATAGTATGTGATTGAGACATGCATACATTGACATGAACTCATGAGCGTATTTGTTCATGGTTATCTCCGATATCAATTTTTGTATTTGCTATTAGGTCCTTTGCTAGCTGACCTATCAATTAGATCCAAATGTAATGGATTAAATTTTGTTTTTATAATCCATGTTGAAAGCTATAGCATGCCACACGTTTGGATTATCAATTGAGAAGATTTTTCAAGCTGGCTTGATTGTAATCCTTGATAATCATATATATATATATATATATATATATATAAGATGTTTTGTAGAGTTGGATAGAGAGATGAAGGCATGGTGTTGAGCGAATATTATCAGGCTACAGATGGAAGCAAAAAAGGAAAAGCATGATTTTCTAGCATGAAAATTTTCTTGAATTACAAAGGAACTGAATCTACACTTGAGGTGTATTTCTATCAGTTCATTCTGGCAGTTAGCCATTTTGTTACTTCATTTTTGTAGGTAGTGAAAATCCCATTTTGGACAGTGAGTCCTGGCAGTGAGCCACCATTTTGTAATATCTTATAACTAGTTATACTATATTGTGAGTTAATCCTCACCATGGTTTTTCCCACTCTGGATTTTCCACATAAAAATTTTGGTGTCTCTTGTGCATTGTGTTCATGTTTTTTTGATGATTCTGCTTATCTTAATTATTGTATGTTTTGGATTGATTGGATGGTATCTGTTCAATAAGTTTAAGTATATACTGATTCAACCCCCCCCTCTCAGTATATTGGATATTTAACAATTGGTATTAGAGCTTGGCTCCTCTGGAGAAGTCTAACAGCTTGAGGGAGATCTTGAAGATTGAACAAATGGAGGATAATGTAGAACTCCGGACTGCTCTTGATGATCTAGATAAAGCTGAAAATAAGAATAAAGATCTGAAAGAGAATCTTGATGAGGCAAATGAATGTGTCTAAAAGTTGAAGGAAAAATTAAGAAAGTTTAAAGAGAGACAGATAATTCAGTGACCAATTGAAACAAAAAAATAAATAAATTACTGGATTGAAGCTGCATATGGAAGAAAACAAAAGAATTGAAGAATGCTTGAATACAGTGATAAAGAACAAGTCTGATGAATGTTCCAGACTTGAGCAAGAAGTAGTAAATCTGAATGAAAATTTGAAAAAGGAAAAAGTATGTGAGGATAATTTCAAGACAAGCTCCACCAGGCTTGATGAATTGATAGCTAGACAAAAACCCTCTAAAGACAAAGAAGGATTGGGGTTAGAAACAGGTGAAAGCTCTAAAGTAGAAAAAGATCAAAAGACTCAAGAAAAAGGAAAGTAGAAAAGGAATCAAGGAAGAAAACCACCTGTTAGACAATAAAATGCACAAAGGTACCCATCCTTCAATGGCACTTGTTTTTCTTGAAACAAGTTTGGGCACAAGGAAACTTAATGTAGAAGTAGGATGAATTAGTTTTTGGGTCTTTTCCCTGGACAATTCTATGCTTGTAATAAGCTTGGACATAAAGCTAGTGAATGCAGAACTTAGATGATGAACTGGTTTAATGGAGGAAAGATGAATTAATCCTTTGTTGGATATTTCTATACATGCAATAAATATGGGCATAAGGAAAATTAGTGTAGAACAAGGTTTAATGAAAGTCAATCGAGTCAAAGAAGTGTTTTTTGTTATAACTACAACAAACCAAGACATATTCAAAAGGTATGCAGAAGAAAAAAGGGAGATTAGTTTGCTTCGGAAAGGGAAAATGAACCTGAGAAGAAGTTTGACAAGGAAGAAGTTAAGCAGGAAATGAGAAAATTATGGAAAAATAAAGAAGAGTCAGATACTACTGATGCGTCTGTACCCTCATCTGGTGCAGATGATCCCTTTGGTAACTAGATCTAGCATGGTCTTAGGGGGAGCTTTAGCAGAAAATCCTTAAAACCCCTAATTGCAAGCATGTCAGATCTGTGACATGACATAAAGTTGTAAGAAATCAGTATGTAGAGGTTTTGGAAAAGAAATCAGAAGAAAAGAGACTTGTATGCTCTTATGTGGAACATATTAGGGTTTTTCAACTTAGCTAAAGAAATTTAACAGCTTTTTGAATTCCAAGTGCATTAAATATGAATTAGGGCATCACATTAATCTATAAAGAAAGATTGTGAAGGAATTTTTATCATTTATGCATTCGAAAGAAGTTGAGAGCGGCTTAGAGCAATTTAGAAGCAAATTGAGGAGTGACTAGTGTAAACCCTAGTTTCGGCTCTTTGCAAAGAAAAGGTATTTTTGATTATGTGCTATTGTGAGTTTGTGGAAATTCCTTCTTAATATTTTTTTAAGTGTTCGGAATATAGAAAATGGAAACTCTTGTAGTCGTACAAACAAAAGAAAGACCTAGGCCCTCCTATAGAAAATATTCGATGAAGGTCTTTGAAGATGACCCTATGGGCACTTTCTCTTCGATTCCTCATAATGTCATGCCGACAGAGGATACCAAAATGTACATTAGGGTCAATTCAGAAGAATTCAATCATATCAAACTGATTGATATGTGGATGAATGAACTCACTAATGATAAATTATGGTTAAAACCTAAATATTCAAATCTTATTACAATGAAGTTGGACTACTAGAACAATTTTCCAAAATTCAGTTCTACAGTGGATGAACTGTATGTAAAGTTGGTTCTTAGTAGAATACATGATCAGTTCTTATAGACTAATGAACTCCACCTAATAAACAAGGAAGCAATTAAAGTCGTCACTGGAATCTGCAACACCAAATCAGTACCTGTGCTGAAGGCACTGAAAAATGAAATGGTATCAAATCTCACTTGTGTTGCCTATGACAAAAGGGCTCTATTGATAAAACCTATTATAAATCCAGTCGTGAAGCATGCATCTATAATGATTGGCCACAAAATCTACTTCACCAATAGAGATAATTATATGTTTGCTACAACTATATATACTAGTTATGATATGTTTGTAAATGGTACAAGCTATGATCTGTGTGAATTGCTTCGGCAATAATTTCTTGAGAACCTAAGAATGTCAAAGGACAAGAAGTACCCATTTAAGTTTGGTTCTCTAATTGTATGTCTATTATTCTACTTTCTAAGAATGCTTCCAGGAAGATCTGGAACTGTGTGTTGGGATCCATCTTGACCTATTGCACATCATATTTTTGAACATATGAATAATTTGGGAGATGTGAATGATGTAGAAAATTCCATGACGACATTTTTTTCAGTGTTCAAGAAGATATGAATGACATAGATAGAATTCCTAGGAAGATTGTTGAGAAATACAAAGATGAAATTATATTTCATGTATCTTTGGATGAGTGTATGATAGAAGCGGTTGAACCCCAGACCATCTGGATTTAGCCTCTGGGTTATGAAGTATTAGAAGATTTTGTTGAAGGATATGTGCAACTCTTGTTGAAGAGTCCTAAAGATCCGAATGAATCCCATATAGCAACTTATGCAGAGAAATCCGGGGAAGTTCGCTCGGAGTAGCACAAAGCTCAAAGCAAGAAAAATGTGTAGAAAATGCTTCATCAATTTTTCACACTTGAATAGTTAGCTCGAGCAAGAGTTGTTCAAGGATAAAAGTCTACAGAACTACCCAATGTAAGGAGATCCCGTAGGACCTCTTCTTCCATACCAACTTTTGGACTTTCTACAATGAAATCTATGCTTAGCACTGGTGATAAAGGAAAAGGCCTGACTCCCTCTAGACCAACTAGTGGATCAGGAAAAAGGGAAGGCATTCCTTTAGTAGAACCTGTCAAATGAAGAAAATAAAAATCCACTAGAGAAAATAATATGAGCATTACAAATGATCAAGAGGAAGAGGAAGAAGACCCTACTGCAAAAAGGACAAGAAAAAAGAAGGGTTAGTGTCTCCTCTGGTGAAGGTGCATCACAGGAAGCCAACATTGGCTCGAGGAAAGTTCAATATATGTCATCCTCAAATGATGATTCAGATGATCATGAAGCAAAGAAGGCCAAAATTTTAGATGAAATTCCATTGGACCAGGAAGTGAAAAACACCTCTCTAATAAGGCTTGTTTCCACTCTTAAATTAGATGTACTGGTAAATAATTTAGTGAATCAAGATGATATGGTGAAGTCTACGTATAATTTAGTAGAAGAGGATTAAGAAACAATAATTCTAGTCATTATCAAATATGTTATTATTTTGGAAGCCAAATGGGACAACATCATGTGTGATCCTAAAAATTTGTGGGAAAGACTAAGGAAAAGGAGAGTAGAGGCAGTTGAGTTCGAAGAGAAAATAAGAAATAAATCCTAAAAAGAAATTGCACCCTCTCTAACTCTAGATAACTTAGAAACTTTGAAGAAAATTTGTGCTAAAAAGTCTAGGGAGAAAAGAAGAGTCAATATCCTAATGACAAGAGATAAGAAAGAAATCAAGGAAATAAGAAAGGAAAAAATAAGCATTATCAAGGACACTGCAAAGAAGTATGGCATGATTGGTACATCTGGTTCGTCCTTTGAAACCATAAAAAAGAAACTTCTACAAAAGTCATAAAAGAACCTCCTTCCGGTGTTGCAAATGATAATGAACCTTTGGAAGTGAATGATAATAATATCCCTCCAGAAAAAGGTAGTACAGATGTTCTACCGAAAATCAATGCTGACAATGAAAATCCAAAAAGTGAAAAACCTGTTGAGGAAAATATTGAAGCAGAAGTGCATGTTGCTACTCCTCTGGTACTTCTAGGTGAAGAAGAAGAGAAAAATAATGAAGAAAAAGAAGAAGAGAAAATTGAATAAGATAAGGTAGAAGAACAAAAATTTGAAGAAAATGAAATGGAAGAGAAGAATGCAGAAGATGAAAATGCAAAAAAAGAGAGTGCAGAAGAAGAAAACATAGAGGAGGAAGTAGAAAACAGAAATACATAATCTATTACTGGAAAGAATGAAGAATTATCCTAGAAAATGGTAGAATCACAAAATTCCACTAGAGAATGCTCCTCCGGTGATGATTTTTTGAAGGGATTGTTGTCAAAGAAGATTAGATTCCAATTGATAATTCTTCTAGAACTCCTACAACTTCCAATGAATCAAGGTTATGCAGACCTAAACAAGATTTCCTGGATACATAAATTGGTGTTAGGTGATGTATGTCATGCATCTAGTAGGAGAGAAATCTTAGAAATGAATTAGAAATGGACTGAGCTTATTGAAGACACCATTAAGGCCTTGCAAGATGTTACTCTGGATAAATCTATTGATACATCTCTTTCTCCAGTTGAGAATTTGAAGCTTCTATTGGATTCCTTTAAGGAGCATGTAGGACTTATTGAGAAAACAAAACAAGATGCAAAGGAGAAGCTGAATGAGAAAAGGCTATTGATCCTTCATGACAAATGTGCCTCAGTACATGCCAATGTAGAGAAAATCCTTGAAGTTGTGAAGGCTTATAAAGCTGAAACCAATTTTGTGTTTACATACAGTATAAGGTGGCCTGATGCCACTCAAAGCATAAAATATCTCATGGACTCCATTAAGTCCCAGTTGACCACTATCTCTAGCACCTATAATGCATCAATGGACAAAGATAAATCAACTTGGAATGTTATTTCTACGTACAGAGAAAATTTCTTTATGCTATAGAAGAAAAAAGAAGAGATAATCAAAAAATTCGGCTTGCTTGGTGATAATGTGAGAATGGAGTATGCCCTGGTAGCCAATGCTTTGGCTAAAGCTAAGAATTTGGACAAGATAAATTTGTCTCCAGATACTCCGAATGAAGCCGTAGAATTTTTTATTTCTTTAGAATCTTTGAACAAGTTGTTGATGTCTGCTAAGAAGAGTTGGGAGGATGGAAAAATAGCCTGGCAAGGCATTCTATAGGAACTATAAAATGCCCCCTCCTCCGAGTAAAATATTTTTTTCTATTTTAATTTGCATGAGATAACTCCTTGAAGGGAAAAATAGGATGGATCTAATGACCCAATAGTGCAAAATACATTCCATTAACACTAATACAACAGAGGAGAAGAGAATAAAGAGGTTCAAAAGATTTATAAACTTACTTGAGAAGAGTACAACCAATAAAAATAGATAACAGAATTGAGCATTCACAAATGACACAAGATATACGTGGGAAAACCTTTATAGGTAAAAAAACCACCACACAAAGTCAAGACAATTGTATTACAGTAACAAAAATAGTTACATACAATATACAATCTTATTTGATTAGCTCACAACAGCACTTCCTGAACTCCCTCACTGTTACAGTGTTATCTCTAACATACAGTTCAAACAAAAACTCTCACCATTCAATATTGTACTCAACTTACTTAAGTCATACGTTGCATTCAATTTTGTCAACCAAGCGCCAACCATTAGGTTCATGAATCTATCATCCAATCATGCAATCGATCTACCCATGTCGATCTCCTTGCATTGAGCCACCCAAGCATTAACTTCTTTACCCAAATCGGGTCTTGTCCGCCACCCTGAGTCGACCTGCAATAACTATTGTTATGACTTTGGCCTTTAGCCAGTTATCACACTGACATTGATCCACGTGTCCTTCCTTCATTCGTCATCGCTCATGACTTTCTGGTCCAACTGTTCAAGCTTGGCTGACCGAGCTCATACCACGCTACCACAGCCTTGTCGAGTTTGACTTGTGGTATGGTGGTGAGCTCACCCCAAGTCATCACCAAGCTCTACCCTCCACCCTATCACGCTACCGCAACACTGACAAGGTCTAACCACGATATGGCAGTAGCCGTCTTGGCTGACCACTGGTGGACTTACCGCGGTCAGTCACTTGACTATCTGCGGTGTGGCGGCAACCACTAGCCAGGCTGCTGGCGGTCTCACTGTGGCCACCATGGTCAGTCACTTGATTGTCCGCAGTGTGGCAGTAACTGCCATCCAGGCCACTGATGGTCTTACTACAGCCACCGTGGTTAGTCACTTGACTGTCCACGGTGTGACGATAACCACTAGCCAAGCCATTGGCAGTCTTACCGCGGTCAGTCACTTAACTATCCGTAGTGTGGCGGTAACCGCCGGCCAAGCCATTGGCAGTCTCACCGTGCTACCGTGGTGAGTGGACCCACCACCTGTGGTATGGTGGTAACCACCAAGACAATCACCGTAGTATCGCCAAAGCTAGACATAGCCGCTGTGGTAAAGCAGTAAAGGCAGAAATGAAACAATTTAACACCAAGTCATGAAAGTTGGGGCTTCGACCTGGAAGTTGAGACACATTTTCTCAACAAGCTCCCACTTGGCGAACACTTCTAGCTTCCCCCATGGCTTCGAAAGTTACTATCTGTCATAGGCCCCAAGGCCCGTCGATTATGCGCACCATCTAAACTTATCTATGCTAATCGGCTTTGTTAAGGCATCTGCAACATTTTTCAAGGTTTCCACCTTTTCCAGACTGACCTTGCCATCTTCAACCATATCCCTCATGAAGTGATATTGCACATCAATGTGCTTGTTCTTGGCATGAAAGGTTGGATTCTTTGCCAAACAAATGGCACTCTAACTATCACAACAGATTGGAATATGCCCAACATTAAATCCAATGTCTGAACACAAACGTTTTAACCAAACCACCTCTTTACAAGCATGAGTTTCAGCCATGTACTCTACCTTTGTCATTGATAAAGCAACTACAACTTATCACTTGCTCATCCAACTAATTGCTCCACCATTAAGCATGAAAGTGTATCCACTGGAGGATCACCTGCTGTCAATGTCCCTTGCCCAATCTGAATCAACATACCCATGAATGCTGAGAGTCCTCTGTGATGCAACCAAATTACCATGGTAACATAGTGCATAATCTCAAGTCCCCTTCAAATACCTAAATACTCTCTTCACAACATCCCAATGTGATCTTCTCGAATTTTCCATAAATCGGCTTAGAACTCCCATTTCTCGGGCAATGTCTGGTCTTGTACAGACCATAGCATACATCAAATTGCTAGCAACACTTGCATAAGGCACACTGGTCATGTCCTCCATCTCAGTAGCAGACTTTGGACAATCTTCAACAGATAGCTTAGTTCCATGCATGATTGGAACAACAAGCTGCTTGCAATCATCCATGCTAAACCTCTCCAAAACTATTTTCACATACTTACTCTGACTGACCCAAAGCTTTCTGATTGTTTTGTTCCTAGTTATCTGCATTCCAAGAATGTACCTAGCTGCACCAAGATCTTTCATTTCAAACTTTGCAGACAACTAAGATTTAAGATCGAAAATCATACTCTTGCTATTTCCAATGAATAACATATCATCCACATACAGGGTAATAACAAGCACACAATCATTCTCGGATTTATAATAAATGCAATGATCATATTTTGATCTCACAAATCCAATTGACAACACAAACATGTCAAATTTCTAGTACCACATTCTAGGAGATTGTTTTAAACCATAGAGAGATTTATTCAACTTACATACCAGATTTTGTTTACCTCTTTCAATAAAATGCTCAGGTTGGGACATGTAGATTTCTTCTTCTAGCTCACCATGGAGAAACGTTGTCTTCACATCCATCTGTTCAATTTCAAAATCATACACAACTTCCAATGATAACAAAAATCTGATGGATGTCAACTTTCCTATAGGGGAAAAAATCTCTCCATAATCAATTCCCTCAATTTGAGAAAATCCCTTTGCAACCAACCTTGCCTTATACTTCTCAACATTGCCATCAAGGCATGTTTTCTTTTTGAATATCCACTTACAACCAATGGCCTTTCACCCTTTAGGCAGTGGTACCAAATTCCAGGTTTCATTCTTTTTCAATGAATCCATCTCTTCATTCATGGCATCCAGCCATGCTAGTGAGACAAAATAATGACTCATTTTTTAGCCATGTAAAAATGTATATTTTTCCTAATTATGAAGTTATCAAGACTGAGCATGATGATGAAAGTAAGATATTATTAGTTGCAATAGTCAAAGATTTCATCATATCTTGAAAATTACGATCTAGGTTCTAGAGATTTTTGGCTTGAAATTCAAAGACAATATGGTGACAAAACCCATTAAATTTCACGAAAACCCAGTTTGTGGTTTGAGAGAAAAATTCACCAGAATATGTTGCTCTGGTATTTGTGGACAGGTGCTCTGGAACTTGGGGGACAACACTTGAAGTTGTTCTAGAATTTGTGGGTTGCTCCGGAACCTTTCCAAAATTTGTAAAAGCAGCAATTGTGAGCATTAAAATAGATCGGGGTGACTTGGACAGAAGTTGAAAGCATCTAGGAGGTAGTTCCAAGAGTTAAGCAAGTTTTTGGATTGTGCAAACAAATGGAGAATATCTAGGAAATAGTTTTGGGTAGTTTGAATCATTTTGCAAGCATCTAGGAGTTGTTTTATGAACTTTAATGATACACAATGGGAAGACATGAATTTTTCAGCAGTCAAATGCCTTTTTGGAGCTTGTTTAAGGGCTGCAAAATAGGCATATTTTTTTTGGACGGCCAAAGAAGATTGACTTAACAAGATGAAGAAAGATCTATATTTTTCTCTTAACACATGTTCCTATCTTCTAGTAAGTGGTTGCACAATCATAAAGTTTATCTTTCAGATCAGTTGAAGAAAAGAATTCTATATATTCATTGTAATCAAGAAATCAAATGGGGGAAGAGTTCATAAAATAATAGAGTTCAGTATTTTAGCAGCAATCTCTTTGTTTGTAGTCTCATTTCTTAGTAGTCATTTAATTTCTACCTCTTTACATTTTCAGTATTCCATTTTACAAGATTTTTAGGATAGATTTGATTCAAACATTCTCTTTGTTTGTAGTTTCATTTCTTAGTAGTCATTTCATTTCTAGCTCTTTACATTTTCAGTATTCCCTTTTACAATTTTCTTAGGATAGATTTGATTCAAGCAATCTCTTTGTTTGTAGTTTCATTTCTTAGTAGTCATTTCATCTCTAGCTCTTTACATTTTCAGTATTCCCTTTTACAAGTTTCTTAGGATAGATTTGATTCAAGCATTCCATTTACAAGCTCTTATATTAGATTTGATTTTAGCAATTTCTTTCATGCATTGCCTTTCAATTCTGTTTGTAGAAAAAAATCATGTCATGCAAATGATTTGTTCTCCCTATTGCATATAGCCATGGACATCGCCTTGGATTGACACTTATAGTTAAATGATGAGGATTGCAATGGCACTCATCACATGCTAATTGTTTCTTTAACAAACCTAGGTTCATCAGTGCTGGTAATTAAAGCATAGGCACAGTTTGAATCTAACATTGAAAAACCACACCTTTTAGGTTTCCTTATTTCTCATTTAGATCTTCTTACAGGCTGAGGTTGTTCTTCATCATCAAAACTTCCAGAGCTGCTTGAGCTCTCCTCAGTCTCAGATACACCATGCAACTCTTCCCTTTCTAGAGTTTGGGGAATCTCAATTGCATCCTTCTTCTTGTCACTTTGATTTGTCTCAAGTTATTGATCACTTACTGAAGGTTTTAGCTCACAAAATATCACGCTCCTGTTGTAAGAAACCTTCTCAGTAACAGGGTTCCAAAGCTTGTATCCATTCACACCAACTCCATAGCCAATGAGAATACATTTGACAACCTTGTTATCCAATTTAGATCTCTTTTCATTTGGCACATAAACATATGCCTCACAACCAAACACATGGACATGCCTCAGAGAGGGCTTCTTACTAGACCATGCTTCCAAAGGCGTCTTGTCAACAAGAGCAGAGCAAGGAGATCTATTTATTAAATAGCATGTTGTAGCCACAACCTCAGCCCAAAAATTCTGCTCCAGACCAGCACCGCTCAGCATACTCCTTGCCTTTTCCATCAGTGTCTTATTGAGCCTTTCAGCAACTCCATTTTGTTGTGGAGCGTAAGGCGTTGTCTTATGCATTTTAATTCCATGATCAGTGCAATACCTTTCAAAATATGCAGAAAAAAATTCACCGCCATTGTCTGTCCTTAAACATTTGATTTTCCTTCCAGTCTGATTCTCTACCAAAGATTTAAATTATTTAAACCGACGGAACACTTCTGATTTACTTTTAAGAAAGTATACAAATGCCCTTCTCGAATAGTCATCAATAAAAGAAACATAGTATCTAGACTTCAATAATGAAGGAACATTAACTGGATGAAACACATCAGAATGAACACAATCCAGTATACCAGAAGATTTATCAGGACTAGAATAAAATGAAACACGATGCTATTTTCCATAGATACAATGTTCGCAAAAGTCAAACTCAATGTTACAATCATCAAGCCCTTCTAATATATTTTTATTCTTCAAGGTTTTTAAACCTTTCTCACCAATTTGACCAAGTCTATGATGTCATAGCATAGTCTTCTAAACTAGAAGTTTTGCCTCCAAAGCATTTTCAGCCAGAGAAGTGTCTTCATCTTTCTCTACAGGTGCAGCATTGCTTGACTTTATAGAGGCACTATTGCAAAGAACGGGTCGTGCATCTAGCTTATACAGAGTGCCAGTACGAACACCCTTAGCTAGCACCATTGCACCTCTAGACATTTTACATCCCCTACTTGAGAAAGAAACTTCTACACCAGCATCATTTAACTTACTGATAGAAAGAAGATTTCGAGCCAGACCTGGTACGTGAAGTACGCCACCTACACCATTGACTCTCCTATTAGGAAACTAAACTCTAACTCTTCCTCTGCCAACTATCTCCAACGTTGAATCACTTGCCAAGTATACCTTTCCACCATCATACTTCTCATATTTAGAGAACCATTCTCTATTGGACGTCATGTGAAAAGATGCACATGATTCAACTAGCCAGACATCATCTGATGCTTGAGTTGTTAAGGTTGTTGCAATGAAGGCATCTACATCACTTTGAGAAGATTCATTGTCAGAGACATTCTTCTTCTTCTTCTCCTTGCAATCCTTCCGGATATGACCAGGTTGCCCAAAGTTCTAGCATCTCACCTTGAACTTTTTACCAGGAGACTTCGATCTCCCTGTAGATTTGGATTTTGACTTCTTGTCTTTCTTCTTGCCTTTCTCCTTTGGTCTACCTCAAACAGCAAGAGCCTCTTTGGCCATCTCAGAAGACTTCCTTCACATTTCTTTAGACAAGAGCGAAGCAACCACATCATCCATCTTGAATGCAGTCGTTGCGCTTCCAATAGCCATCACAAGATGATCCCAACTGTTAGGTAATGAACACAATAGGAGCATGCAATGACTGTACTCCTCTATCTTTACACCTACATATGCCAATTGAGTAGCACTCATATTAAATGAGTTCAGATGGTCTGCAATAGATGCACCTTCTTCCATCTTCAAGGAATACAACTTCTTCCTCAACAATAAATTATTTACCAAAGACTTTCCCTGATAAATACCACCAAGCTTCTTCCATAATGAAGTTGCAGACTACTCCTCATGGATGTTCAGGAGTACAAAATCAGCTAGAGTTGGTCTTATCAAACCTGTTGCTTTTCTATAAACAAGATCCCAAGCTTCTTGCATTGTACTTTGTGGCTTAGTTCCAGACATTGCAATCCAGAGGTCTGTATCCACAAGCAAGTCTTTTATCTTGAGTTTCCATAACTTAAAGCTACTACCATTAAACTTTTCAATATCTAATCTACCAGATGTACTCACCATCTCAAACAGAAACAAGTTTCAATAATGCAAGACTCCCAATGAAATAGTATTAGCACAAAAAATTGAACTTTCTCTCAAGGATAACACAACGGGCTAGGCTCTGATACCACTTGAAGGGAAAAATGGGATGGATCTAATGACCCAATAGTGAGGAATAAATTCCCTTAACACTAATACAATAGAGGAGAAGAGCATAAAGAGGTTCAAAAGCTTTATAAACTTACTTGAGAAGAATACAACCAATAAAAATAGATAACAGAATTGAGCATTCACAATTCACACAAGATATATGTGGGAAAACCTTTACAGGTAAAAAACCCACCACACAAAGTCAAGACAATTATATTACAGTAACAAAAACAATTACATATAATATACAGTCTTCTTTTATTAGCTCACAGTAGCACTTCTAGAACTCTCTCACTGTTACAATGTTATCTCTAACATATAGTTCAAACAAAAACTCTCACCATGCAATATTGTACTCGACTTACTTAAGTCATATGTTGCATTCAATTCTGTCAACCAA
The DNA here is from genome assembly GCA_007115665.2 of Sequoiadendron giganteum. Taxonomy (NCBI): domain Eukaryota; kingdom Viridiplantae; phylum Streptophyta; class Pinopsida; order Cupressales; family Cupressaceae; genus Sequoiadendron; species Sequoiadendron giganteum. Next base: position 478,663,766 of record CM021102.1, read on the forward strand.
GCGTTGACCATCAAGTTCATGAATCTTTCATCCAATCACACAATCGATTTTCCCATGTTGATCTCTTTGCATTGAGCCACCCAGGCATTAACTTCTTTACCCAAATCGGGTCTTGTCTGCCACCCTGAGTCGACCTGCAATAACTACTGTTTTGATTTTGGCCTTTAGCCAATTATCGCACTAACACTAAGCCATGTGTCCTTCCTTCATTCGCCGTCGCTCATGACTTTCTGGTCCAACTGGTCAAGCTCGGTTGATCGAGGTCTAAGCTCGTCCGAGCTCATATTGCACTACCGCAACCCTGTCGAGTTCAACTCACAGTATGGTGGTGAGCTCGATTGAGCTCACCCCAAGTCATCACTGAGCTCTGCCCTCCAGCCTACTGCGCTATCGCAACACTGATAAGGTCTAACCGTAGTATGGTGGTAGTTGTCTTGGCTGACCGCTGGCGGTCTTACCGCGGTCACTGCGGTCAGTGACTTGACTATCCACAATGTGGCAGTAACCGCTAGCCAGGCTATTGGCGGTCTTACCGTGGCCACCGCGGTCAGTCACTTGATTGTCTACGGTGTGGTGGTAACCACCAGCTAGGCCGCTGGCGGTCTTACTACAACCACCGCAGTTAGTCACTTGATTGTCTGCGGTTTGGCGGTAACTACCAGCCAGGCCGCTAGCGATCTCACCGCGGTGAGTGGACCCACCACCTACGGTATGGAGGTAACCACCAGGACAGTCACCACAGTATTGCCAAAGCCAGACTTAGCCACTGCGGTAAAGTGGTAAAGGCATAAATGAAACAATTTAATGCCAAGTCATGAAATTTGGGGCTTCGAGCTGGAAGTTGAGACACATTTTCTCAACACTCCTTAGGGGGAGTTCAGAACTTGATTCCATGTGTTTGATCATTCTGGACCAAATGTACATATCTTTCATGTTTTTTCATTTTTTCGACCCTTTTCCTTGATGTCAAAGGAGGAGAAGAGGAATGAGAAGCAAAGAATGGTCTATACAGTTTTGTATATAATTTTTGGAACATGTTGCCATAAATGACAAAGGGGGAGATTGTTGGAAGAATGAAGAAGATCATGTATCCCTTATTAATAGTTTTGTTGTCATTGATGTCACCATGATTTGTGAGTTTCAATTGTAAGACTCTAAGTCATACCAATCTGGTATTATGAATCGGTAATATAGGACCAGTCTCTAGTATTTTTCTCTGGAACCCTCTCCGGTAAATAGCTACTACTTCAGTTTTTGGAAAATAGTCTATGATTGAGACATGCAAACATTGACAAGAACTCGTGAGCACAGTTGTTTGTGGTTATCTCCGGTATCAATTTTTGTCTTTGGTATTAGGTCCTTTGTTGGCCGACCTATCAATTGGATAAAGATGTAATGGATTAAATTTTTTTTGTATAATCCATGTCAACAACTATAGCGTGCCACACATTTAGATTATCAATTGAGAAGATTTATCAAGCCGACCTGATTGTATCCTTGACAATCAGATATATATATATATATATATATATATATATATATATATATATATATAAGATGTTTTGTAGAGTTGGATAGAGAGATGAAGGTATGGTGTTGAGTGAATATTAATAGACTACAGATGGAACTGAAAAAGGTGAAGTCTAATCTACTGGCATGCAAATTTTCTTGAATTATAAAGGAACTAAATCTGCACTTGAGGTGCATTTCTATCAGTTCATTCTGGCGGTTAGCCATTTTGTTACTTCATTTTTGTAGGCAGTGAGCCTCCCATTTTGACCAGTGAGTCTTGGTAGTGAGCCACCATTTTGTAATATCTTATAACTGATTATACTATATTGTGAGTTAATCCTCACCATGGTTTTTCCCACTCTAGGTTTTCCATGTAAATTTTTTGGTGTCTCTTGCGCATTGTGTTCATGTTTTGTTGATGATTCTTCTTATCTTTATTATTGTCTGTTTTGGATTGATTGGATGGTATCTATTCAATAAGTTTAAGTATATACTGATTGACCCCCCTCTCAGTATATTGGATATTTAACAAAGGGATCCCCCTACCGAAGACCTCTGAACACAATGAAAATCTTACAAGGCTCTCCAATGATAAGCACAAATAAGGAGGAGGAAGTAATACAACTCATAACATATTCAATCTAGGCACTACCAAACCTAAAAACCCTCAAAATATTGGATAAAAAAGCCCATTTTATTCGATGATAAGCTTTGGCCATGTCCAACTTAATAAACATAGCCTTCTCTCTGGAGGAGGCCATAGAATGAATAGTCTCAACTACAATAGCAACTCCATCCAAAATTTGTCTACCAACAACAAATCCACCTTGCTCCTCAGAAATCAACCTGTTTAACCATGGCCTCAGACACTCTGCTATCAATTTAGTAATTATTTTGTAAACCACATTGCAAAGGGAAATTGGTCTAAAAAGATCCAAAGAATCTTCTCCTTCATGCTTAGGGATCAGGGAAAGAAAAGTGGCATTCATGGCTCTTAGCATTTTATTATTCCTTTGAGACTGCTGGTCAACCTCAAGAAGGTCGAGATTGATCACCTCCCAAAACACTTGAAAAAACTCAATAGGAAACCCATCAGGACATGGAGGTTTTCCTTTCTTCATCTGAAACATAATATCCTGCAATTCCATCAAGGTGATTGGTTTGATAAGAGAATCATTCATTTAACTAGTCACCAAAGGAGGAATACATGCCAAGATCGAAGCTTCATCCTCGCTGGTAGGAGGGGAATCTTCAAAAAATAGAGAAGAAACTAAATAGATAAACTCTTTCAAAATTTAAGCAAAGGAAGAAAGAATAGCTCCCTCTAGGGATTGAAGAGAAGAAATGATATTACCATGTCTTCTGTCCTTCATCGAATTATGAAAAAAGAGGTATTCATGTCACCTTCCTGTAACCAATCTATACGAGACTTTTTCTTTTGAAAAATTTCCTCTTGCCACTCCTCCAACTCCTTCACCATTGTGGCTTCTAACATACTCAAGTCCATAGAAAACCCTTGGTCCCAGATCTATCGACTGATGGAGTCCAAGTGCACCTGAGCAACCCTTTTTTTCTTGAAAAACGTTGTCAAAATGGTGTTTATTCCAGAATTTCAACATATGCTTGATGTATTGAAGCCTCTTTACAAAGGAGTACATTGCAATGCCAAAAGCAGGCTTCCCATCATGCCACCACCTAGGAACAATACCATGTAGCATCTCATCCCTAAGCCACATTAGTTGAAATCTAATAGACCGCTTTCTGGAGAAACTAGTCAGATGAGCAGAGAGTTTGATTGACCAATGATTAGAGCCTCACCAATCCAATATCTCAGAGATCATCATCCACCTATTGCCAACCCATAATATAGACACCAAAAAATTGTCTAACCTTTCCGAAATGGTAGCATCTCCAATTCTCCTATTGTTCCAAGTAAACATCCCATTTGAGGGCTTGATATCCACCAAGCACAAATGGGCCATGTTGTCCCTTAAAATATCGAAGGAGGGGTCCAAATGAGTAGTGCCACCCCTTTTCTCCTCTAAAGAGGAAATAGCATTAAAGTCACCTGCTACAATCTAGGGAAGAAGAGGATCCAAAGAACGTAGGTATCTAACATGTGACCACAAAACACCTTACCAAGGATATTAGTAGGAGTGTAGATGTTAGAGAAGAAAATTATCTCCCCCGATTCGAGGCTAGCCGCAACAAGAGAAATGGAGTGTATGTAGGAGAGCCACCAAATGGAGGTAACTCTACATGGATCCCATAAGCATGCAAGTCCACTAGAGCTACCTTGTGCTCCCACACACTGGAATAGCCCTTTATTTTAGATCCTAGAAGCTAGATGCAACATATTGTCCATAGATAACTTAGTCTCCTAGAGGAAAACCATATATGGAGAATGAACACGAATCATATCTCAAATAGCCTTTTGTCGAGGGATGTTATTTATACCCCTAACATTCTAGGATAACAAAATAATCACTAAGGTTGGGAGAAGTGAGAATCAATCATCCTCACCGAACCAGACTCAACCAATGTCTCCCTAGTCAAATTTACCTTTTCTTGATCCTTCTTTCTTCCAGCCTTAAGAGGATTCTTAGAAGCACCCTTTTTAGGGGGTTTTTGCTAGAAGCCCAAGATAGGAGAAGAAGAGGAAGATTTATTTTTACCCATTCCCTCAATACTTGTCCCACCTATAAGTCTAGAACCCAGTGCAAAAAATTCCACAGTAACATCTGGCAACACACCTATCTCTCTAAGCATAGGAGCTGAAGAGGGGACATTAGTGTCCATCTATGTCACATGATCCCCCAAAGGATCCAAGCTAGAGGTAACATTTGGTTGAGTCCCAAGGTGCTTCTGAACTAAGGAGGCATCCTCAACTTGCATGTCAAGGGGAACCCCCTCCTCAATAACCAAATCATCTAAAGAATCAAACCTATTAAACATTTCCTCTTCTTGTCTATCTTTGAGAGTTCTCTTTTGACCTCAACTTCTATTGCATGACTTGATTGGCACAAACCCATATTTATTCGCCACCACCCCCAGCATGGGAACCTTACCCTTGTCCAACTTAGGAGAAGATTGGGGAGGAGTAGAACCTGAGTTAGAAATATTTGCAGCTTTGGGACACTTCCTCTGAAGGTGACCATATTTGTGGCATAAACAACATCGAAATGGAAAAGCCTCATAATCCAACTATTAGGTACAAGAGGTTGTCCCAATGCTCATTTCAACCGAATGTAGAAGTGACTTATTCAAATCAATTTCAATGCACACATGAGAAAAAGAAACTATTGTTTTAGTCAAGGTATGTTGGGAAGGCCCAACAGGCTTACTGAGGAAAATAGCAATCATCTACAGTATGTCACTTCACTAGCATTCTAGAGGAAGACAAGGAATTCAAACCCAAATCAAAACCCTTGATGGGAGCTCCTATGTAGAGTTGAAACCCACATGCCAAGGTTTGATAATAAGACCCACCTAGTTGTAGAAGTAAGGCCCGCCTTCAAAAGCTCGATTCCTATTAGCCACACAGGAAAAATCCACCATGAAGAAATTCTTGGCAACTAGCATAATATCAAAATCCCCCTCAAGGTTCTAGGTCTTGTGAACCCATGAATCAAGAAATGGAAGAGATACCTTCATCCCCATAAACTTGAAAATTAGCACATGATTATTGTAGTAATTCAAATCTTCTGCAATGGATTCTAGTTTTATTACCAAAACTGAGCATTCTTGCGATCTTTCCAAGCACCCATTCACCTTCTACAAGAAAAAACCTCCATTTCTTGACAAACCCACACCAAGTTTACCCATATTCGAAGAAGATGGACCACCCCCTGATGGAGAAGAAGTCAAATTTGGTATATCAATAGATGCATGAAACACCATCCACAAGAAGACAAACACTCACACCAACTAGCCTATTGTAGGAAGCACCAACCAAGAGCATACAAAGAAAACCACTGATAGAAACCAAACTACAAAAAGATGAGAAAAAATAGATGAAAGCAACCCCCCCTCCCCATACACAATAATAGCCCCAATGCCAATCTTCGGCCTCAAAATTAATCCAAAGCAACCGATGAAGAAAAATGAGCATGAAAGAATAAAAATTAAAATAAAACATCCCCCCAAATTCCACAAAACACCCCCCAACTGAGCAACACAAAAACCATTGATCCAATCAACCTCGACCACATACAATGGAAAGGAACGAAGTGCAGCTACCGCCTCATAGGTTGAAGGCTTTCATGCCCGCATTGAATCATCTTCATTCGCCCAACATTGTAGCTTCCCGAATCATCTTCTTCAAATATTATATAATATTATTATATTGATATTATTATATTATTATATATCTATTACCTACTATGGTTTACAATTGGCTCAATCCAAAGGTTTCAAGAAGGTTTGGTTAGAGGGAGATACTTCAAATATTATTAATTTCCTTAAGGATAATCAACCTCCAAGCTGGTTGATTGAGAATATCATTAGAGACTCAATTTCAATAATCAATTCCTTAGATGCTTACCATATCTCCCATATCTATTGTGAGGGCATCATGTTATCTAATTGCTTTGCTAACCTTAGGGTTTCATCCTTTCCTAGAGAATGGGGATCTTATGATCACCTCCCTTTTGACACCAAGAATGTTTCAAATCATGAAAGTTAGTTGGTGCATGGTGGATTTTAACTTAATGATTTGAGATTCGATCTTCCACATCATTGTCAATCTCATTATTTCCAAGTACATAAATAGATTGAATTTGGATTAGCCTTTCAAGGTCATCATTACTAACAGTCTTTTCAAAATGATGACCACACGGATTCTGGGTAAGTTTTGGTGCCTTTTTCCTCATTTTTGATGGTGAAGTTTGGTTCTTCTCTTGAGTCCTTTGATTTTCTGGTGGAATTTATTTTGATTTGTTCAGTTTATTTTTAGGTGTTCAGCTAGGATGGGGGGTGATAAGAGTAGAGTGGAGTTTTTCTCTTGTGATGAAACCAGGAGTAATGTGCGGGTATGGAAAATGCTCATGGAGGGTGGAGTGACTCCCTACATTGAGAGACTCCATGGATTTGATCCACAAATTTCCAAATCTTTCATTGTTGGGTGGAGGGAACATATTATTACTATGAATGGCATTGAATTCGACATTTATGAAGACTTCATTGGTAAGATTTTTGGTTTCTCTACTGAAGGTAGGGAAATCTTTCAAGATAGAAAAGCCTCTGATGCAACCTTAAAAATATTCTTTAAAGGGGATGAATGGGATAAATTGGTAAAGGTCTCTTGTGGAGGCTATGATAGGAGTTCTATTAAGCCCATTTAGATGAATATTGTTGAGGCCTTAATGTAGTATTTTACCCTGGATGGAAGGTTATCTGCACTTTTTGGTTATCATTTCATTTTGTTGAACCATTAAGACATAAGCATAAAATTTATTTTCCTTATTATCTTTTGACTTCATTGGAAAGTGGTATTAAGGATTTCAAGAAAAACCCTAAGAGTCCCATATTGCATGAAGGTCTTATTATGCTGATTATGGAGTATGTTAAATCTTTTTTTATCCCTACTAAATTGAAGGTCTCAAAATCCTATCTTGCTAGGCATGTTGAGCAACTCTCTGATTATGAGATAGGAGAGGAATCAAAGGATGAGGAGTGGGAGGTTGAGGGTGATGCTAGGGACTCTATGTAGATCTACTCAAACCCTTCATCTGATATGGTGCCTAAATCAAAGAAAATATCCAAGATAAAAACCCAGCTCTCCTAGTCTAGGGCTCTCAAACTTGAAATGAGGATGAGAAGGTTAATTTTCCCTCCCCTGTTGCTAAGAGGAAGAATATAAAATCTACTAAGTGTTCTCGTGAGGGTAATGAGGAGGTTTTTGTGCCCTTGTCTATTTCTAAAAGAAAGAGTTCCAAACCTATAAAAGGAAGTGATAAGGGTAATGGTGATTTAGAGCCATTTGTTCACTCTTTAGCTACTAAGAGAAATAAATTTATTGTCTTTGAGGGAGTTGGAGAAGGAAATATTGAGGGTAAAGATATGGAGGGTAAGAATCCTCATGTGGTTGTGGGGTCCAACATGCCCTTGTTTAAAGGAGTGAAGGAGGCTATGAAACCTAAAATAAAATTGATGGAGGTGTATGGTGAAGAAAACGAGAAAGATAAAGGTAAAGCTATTCTAGAGAATGATATTCAACAGGAAAGTTAGGGTACTCCCCTGCTTGATTTTTTTGAAGATCTTAGTGTCTTCAACTGCAACAGGGAGGAGATAAGTGATATTTTAGGCTTGGATAAGGAAGGTTTTGTCAATTGCTTCAAAGTGATCAAATGGTTTTTCATGGAGATCAATCAAATCAATGTCAAAATTTGGTCTGTACATAGTAGGATTGAAAAGAAAAACTCCAAAGAGGATGGATCTAGAAATCTTGATGAGAACAATTAAATTCTGGAAATTCTTCAAGATGTAGCCAAGGATGTGGGCTTAATGAAGAATTATTTTGAGTCCTATATTTTTGTACTTGAGGAGAAAATGTTGAAAGTCTATGAGAATTTGGAGAAAGTGGTTAAGATAAGTGAAACAATGCTCTACAACAATGCCAAAGGGCTTAGCCTTCTTAATGAGAAGGTGAGAAATTGGAAAGGTGAAGAGGCAACTAGATTACCTAAGGATGTTGAAGCTATGGATATGGGTTTGATTAAAGGTAAATAGGTTCCTTCTCCTAGTTTTGGCTCGAGTACTCATACTCATAGTTATTTAAAAAAATCTATAGATATTAAAAAAAAAGCTATCTGAAGTGGTTGATATTCACGAATGCATGATTTTATAGGACTTAGAGGCAACTAATATTCTCAAAGACCTTCAATAGGTTGTTTTTATTTTTTGTTTGGTTTCTTGTTTATTCTGGTTCTATCTTTAGTAGCATCTTTTTTCCAAAGGGTTTTGGGTCCCTTCAAAACCCACTTTACCATTAATAAAAAAACATTATTATTATACATAAATTATATAAGTGTATATTATTAATATATATATATATATATTATTATATTATACACAATGTATAATATATAGTATCATAATATATTATATGATAATATTATAATATACAATATGTATAACAACCACTGATAGCAGAGGGAAGAATGTGGTGGGAAAAGATTCCAAGGGGGGTACCATGGTTGCTGCTACAATGGAGACTAGGGTTGAAAATACCAACATTAGGAGATCTGGTAGGTTGGAAAAAAATAATAAGAAAGTGCAGATTAGGGAAATTTCTTCTAATGAGGAGCAGTCTGATAGAAAATTTAATAGGAATGAGGAAGAGGAGGAGTTTGTTGAAGGGCCTAGCAACTTTTTGGCTTTCAACAAAATGCTTAATGAGAACTCGACTTCCCATTCCTTTGACATTCAAGATGTGGAGTGTGCTAACATAGCGAAGACAGTGGATAAAGAGGTTGATTACAGTGTGCTACTGGAGCGGATGGCGAAGCTTGAGAAGAAGTTTAGTGGCTTGACCTGGTTCACTATCAAATTGGTCCACTGTGTGACTAGCACCCTCTCTATTGTGCTTAAGGACGAGATGGAAAAGGTTGTGGATGATGGTCCTAAATGGGTCAGGGAGGATGTTGTTAACCTCCTCTCTCAGAATTGGGAGAATGCTAGTTAGTGTTTTTGTTGGTTGTTGGTCTACTGTGTCTGTGGGCTTTTTTGGTTAGTGGTTTTTTGTTTTATTGGGACTTGATCTTTTTTGGCCCTTGAGGCTCGATGTGTAAAGGGTATGACACCCTATAAATGTTGCTTATCGTATAAAAAACAAATACACATTTTTTAAAATCAGATATCCGTTAGTAACAAATATTTATTTTTCTTTAGTGTTTACCATAACAAATTGTACTTTTTGTCCAATCCAAGTAAAAATTCAAAGATACGTTTCACAATTTTGTCTAATTGAAATCACATTTTTTTCCATCACCATTGTTGGGCCCATCATGATCCTTCACTCACCCCTAACTCACTCATACTTGAAGCTTCATTATCCTTAAATAACTCCAATACTCTGGTCAAAAATTTCCTTTTAGTTCTTACTAAGGTTATAAACTACTTTGGTTCATCTATATTTGTGAGTTTCACAACATTAGAAGATACCTATGACTCAATCATTATAAGGGTTTTAGCTGCATCCCTTTGAGTGTCCTCTTTTAATTTTTTTGCCATCTTTTCCAATATTTTTAGTGTCTTTCATTTTTTTCCTACTTCTATTTCATTTTCTCTTCTTTATTTCTTTCTCTTTTGAACAAGTGATATCTTTATTTTTCATAACCCATCTTAGTTTCAACAAAAATATCCCTAGCTCTCTTTTTACCTCTTTTGGCCATAATAATTTGGTTTCATCCATCGTTAATCCTCTTTTTATACATACCCACAAGATAACCCTAATTTGACTTAGTGGTCACATTTTTTTCAGGATCTTACCCCATTCCATAGTCACCCCTTAGGTGAATTAGGATCTTGTAGGATTTATGAATTGCAAGGAGTAGAAATTGTGATTTCACTCTTTGTTTTTCTCCATAATATGTAATTATTTCTCATCTAGTACTATTGATATTAGTATATCTCCTCTTAATTAATCTCTATTTCATTATCCTCTTGAGAGATAAAATCACATGTCTAACAATATTGTTGTGTCTCTAACACTTGATAAATTACTTCCTTATTATAAACATGATTAAGCATTTAATGCAAAAAAAATAGAATTTCATTTAGTAATAGATTATTTTGATTCAAAACATATTGAATTTTACTAATTTTATTTGTTATTATAGGTTATCCCAATGATAGTAAACATTCAACATATCTTAAACCTAGTACATATAGCTCTTCTCTTACCTTGATGGCCTATGCATACATTAGTACCAAAGAAACTAAGGATTCATATTATATTCTCATGAGAATTATAAATATTTGATTAATAGCCTTTAAATATGTTTGGAAAAAAACTTCTTCCCCTTGACGATAAGGATTCTTGAGGCTAGTATAGAGTTTAAATGGAACAACATATTCAAGGCAATTTAGGGTCTAGTATTTCACAACATGCCCCATTTTTCTTTTGGTAAAATAAGGGCCCCTTGTTACTTTCAAGTATTTTCTTAGCTTATGGTTTTCCCACATAGGCACTTATTTCACTCACACTGTCATAGGTGCTTGCTTTCACTTGAAGTCAACTATCAAAGGTTCAAGTCAAATAATCCTTGTTTTGAAATGTGACATATTATCATAGACCTTTGGTTGGTGTTGTCCATATTGGTCATCCATATTATCAAAAAATTAATATTGTGAGTCTTGTTGAATTTGCAATGAGAGTTTCATGTTGGAGTTAAAAGATCATCATCTTGTGAGTTAAAAGGAATCTATTAAAATGTTTGCTAAAATTCAGGTTTTATCATGATGCTTGATGTTTAATTTCTTTTTTCAATATAATCTTAAGTGTCCCTTTGAAACATTTGGGAGGCCTTTCGTGTGTTCATCGAGATTTAAGAGTGATTGTAAAAACTCTATCAAATCTTGACATGTGATTTAAAAATTATGTATAAAATACAATATAATCTTCATCAAATAATGTAATCAAATTTTGAACTTCTTATCAAAACCTATCATAACATGTATTTTTTCATTTAAGATTTCATAAAATTACCATATATTTCAACCTTAACACAATAATCCAAAATATGTACCATTATAAATTCTACATCATTCCTTATTGGATATTGTCTTGTTTTAAAATCCTTACCAAGGCCAAAAATACTCATATAACTTGGGTGTTTCTGCGTGGAATAGTTTTGAACTAACACTAAACAATCAACTAAGTCTAATGCAATGCACATGCAAACATCCTTTTGACCATAGGTTATGATTTTAAAACTATTATCCAAGGCAGATGAATAGAATTCATCATTTTATTTCTTTTTTTGTAGAAAACCACCTCACTTCACATGCCAATAGAACGTGATTTCCTGTAAACATTTGGTTGTTAGTTTTTTTTTAACAAATATCTTGATGAAATCCATATTTACCCAAAACGTAAAAATCACAAAAGATTAAAAAGGATGGAGTTGCAAAAAAAAGACCTCAAAGTGAGCATTCACACTCACATGCAACATCACTACACAATTTATTTCCTGCAATGACTACTTCAAAAGCATTTCAAACTTAATATCATGAGCTAAATAGATTTAACATGTCAAAATTTTCAACTTGTTCTTAAAAATTGATGGACGTAAAGCTCAAAGCTCTAGCAAATTTTAACAAAGTTTTAAAAGTCTTTCGAAAAAGTCAATTAATAAGTGAAAGAAACTATTAATAAGTTTAAAGCTCTCGACCTACTTTTTAACATTGCTATGCATAGTGTATTAAAATATCGACCATAATGATAAATGGATGCCCTATTTTAGCAATGGACTATGAATTTCAACCTTTGTTAATAAGGGGTACATTATAGTAATTGCTTTACATAAGAAAGTGCATAAATACTCCAAAGAAGTTTAGTGAAATTTTAGGTGAATGATGTAATCTTCTCCTCAAATGAATGTGGAAACCCAACCACCAATCACCATCTCACATGCCCAACACACTTAATACTCTTATAAGGTGAAAAAGGTAATGGATTTTCTAGGAATATGACCTCTATCACATTCCAATGACTACTATTTTCTTATGGATTGTAAAGTTAAACTAATAAAAGAAAATATATGGAATTTTGTAGAAAAATGATCTCTATGAGAATGTGATGTTTGTTTTCATATGTAATTTTGTAAAATTATTAAAATCCGATATCGCAAAAATATATTTCATGAGAAAACATTTGAAATGATCAAAACTTATTTTTCATTCTATTTTCATTTCCTACAATTATCTTGTAAAATATTTGATATTTAATGATTTATTTATTTTCTTTTGTACGAATGGTGACAAACTAGAGGTAGATATTACAATATGTTATAGCTCCTAGATACAATTCAAAGACCTTGATGAAATATCTATATATCCTATTACAAAGGAATATGCCAAGAATGTGTTTTATGCTAGGAATATGTTGGGAATATATTCTTGAAAGAAAAATCTACAATTTTAAATCTAATCATTGATTTGTAGTTAATTTCTAATCACCCATGTCTATAGCAAGACATCATTTGTATTTTTTTTTTAAAAGGAGAAAATTGGTGATAACTAAGGGATATAGAAATAAATATTGATTATTATTGAATTCACTTCATGGTTTTCTTCCCATTAGTATATTTTCTTATATAATTGCTATGAATTAGAATGCATCTATTCAAGTTATCAAAACTTTGAAAATTGTAAAATGACCTAAAATTATTTTTTGATTATGAAAAATGTCATCAAATTGTGTCATTCTAAGGGTATTTTATGTATTTCTTTTGTAACTTGAAATTTTCACTAGAGTTTACACTACCTATGTGTAACATAGCATAGTTATTTGGTATCTTACTACTAATTTATTGTTAACTCTAGAAAAATTTCATGTTATAGTTTCTAACACTTCTCTTTCTTACTCACTTTTTCTATTTTTGTTTCATGAAATATAAAATATAAAATCTGAAAATTAGAGCATCACAATATTGAAGATCAACAAGTATAAAGTGTTCTAGTATGAAAAAAACTAATCAGATTGTAAATCTCATAGCACTTATTTAGGGTGTAATGTATGTAATTCATTATTATTTTTAGAACTAACCTTATTTTACAATCTCCAAGCATGTAAGTCATCATGTACAAACAAATTCACAATGAACAATTAAGTTAAACTACATTTCAAGACCTAACATCTGAAGACTTGTGATCATTAAATTATGTTCCAAAGTTTAATCTTCTTTCAAGAGAGGTAAATTTTGTTAGTAAATTTTATCTAATTTGATTGTGACAAGCACATGTATCAATAGGTGGCTTAATAATTTAAAATTTTGGGATACACTGTTGTGTAGTCACCTCTTAACTTTTTGTCCTATGTGGTCCATTCAAATCTTGATGTGCCAATTTTTTATTTTCTATCACTTATAATAAGTAAGTTATTAAGAATTTGGAGAGGATATAAAATAGTAATTGTTTGATTTCATGTGTAGATTCTAAATATATATTTCTAAGATTTTAAAAAAATATCTCATTTTATTTATCGTATTTTTAAATAGATATTTTTTAACATCAAATGAATTGGGCTAGAAATAAGACCAATTTATAATTTCTTAAACATAGATCATTAATCATATCTAGGGCATGCATACTTTTTATTTTTATTACATGTTTTATTTGTTTTTTAATTTTTCTAAATGAAATTAATTTTAACTTAGACACATATTTAGGAACTATTTGATGTGGTAAATCAAATGATCCAGAACATGGGAACCTTGCAAAAGGCTTATGAGGCACAACATTGCCTCATTAAATTATTTTTGTGGAAATAAATATCAAACTTTTTTTAATGGAGAAAAAAGGGTGAAACTAAAATTTAGTCTGAGGATGCTAAAATACTACAAAACTAGGAATTCAATACCCAAGTGAATAAATTGGTTGAGTATAGTAAGATTTTCTTCAAAGTGGCAACATGGATGATGAGTTTAAGAAATAATGAGATGTTGGAGTTGATAGTGAACCCCACAACTACCAAAAATCACTTGCAATAAAAACACCTATCACAAAGAAAGAAAAAGTAGCATGATGGTGCTATGCAACTTGGAGAATCGATTGATCCAAAAAGACTCCATGATTAAGCTTATGAACAATGAATTCTTATAAAATAATTAAACAACCTTAGATGAAACCCTAGGCGAGGATAAAATTAGTTCATGAAAAGTGTCCTCATCCTATGCTATGAGACAAAAAAACACATGACTTAAATATATAAAAGCACTCCTAAGTTTAGCTTAAGTGTAATAAAGTGAAAAGGGCACGTAGTTAATCAACTGATGATTAATTAATTAATTAGGTGATTACCTATTTTACTTTAACAACCCCCTTAAGTACAAATTAAGGAGAATCTAAAAATCTAATGATGAATGCATCGGTGGGTCTTGATTATAAAACCTAATGAAGTACCCATGTGCACACAAATGATTCTCCGATAATTAGAGAAAAAAAGAAAACCACATGGGAAAAACTCCTCTCCAAAAGAGAGAAAATGAAATAAATGTGTACTAGTGAAAGAAGAAAAGGAGGACTAGATATGATCCCCAATGACTACTTCTATCATATAAGTACAATAGATGTCCCCCCAATAGGAGAGAGAATATGAGAATATGATTTTTTTCATAAATAAGTAGCTCCTATGTCAATGATGAAATCCTAAAGACTAAACATGGTCCACTGCCTGCAAATGAAATTTATCCCCTTAATAAAAAATAGATTAATTGGTGATTAGAGAAGTCATTCTCATAAGTTGGATGAATAGGGAATCCAAATCCAAATGACGCGTGCCTCTCAAAACTACTCAAATGTCAACATGCTAGAATGAGATGATGTCAATCCAAAGACCTATGAAGATTAATGTAGAAAAAGATATGAAGATAATTATGATGGGATAAGAAAAATGATGTGGTTTTCATGAAGGATAAGATGAATACCCTTAAAATAATCTTCTAATTCTATAACATGAGACTCCAAAAATAAGGATGATATGCTTGATATATATAAATCCCAAGTAGTTATGTCTGGAAGAGGATGAATGTCTTGTTGTAATGAATCAATAGGGACCATGAATGTGGAAATACTAATCTAATTAGGAACAATAGAAGATGGATATTAGGTATTGATATGAAGAATGGTAAGAAGTCCAGGAAAGCCTTTAAACTATTAAAACATTGAAGACCTATGATATACTTAATCTCCTCTAAAGTACCTGCATCAAAGGGTATGTTAGTTAAATCATCAGGGAGAATTAAACAATTTATAGTAGGATCATCTAGGAATGGAGAGATATGATGGTCTCCATGAATCTCCAAAATTCCAGTCCAAAGTGTGTGGGGATAATCAATGTCTGATACAACACATATAGTGTAATAATCAACACTAGAACAAATCAATTGTACTACATGATCAATAATGTTACCCAAATCTAATATACTCCCTTGTGTATTGGTTTAGGTATGAGTCTATAAAGATAAGGAAAATATTGAGCCACTTGAGATGTGTTAGGATGTCATTTTTTTAAGACTCATAATTATCATTTTCTAGGATTATCACATAAGGATAAACAAAAAATCCATGATACCTCCTCAAATGAAAAAATAGATACCAATAACCTTAATTCATGTAAAATAAATCAAATGAAATCAACTCATACAAACACAACATTTTGAGGTGTTGAGATATCCAAGTAATTGAATAGAATGTGAAATAATGATAAGTTGAATAAACAATACCTAGGGTAGACTATAAAAAGTACATGGATAGATTTGAAGAACTTTGAAATACCTTTCCAATACTACAAGATTGTGAAAATTAGATATGCAAAAAAAATTATGAACTCAAAAGTTGAAAAGGATTATCTAAATTCAACAAGTGATTAAATAAACTAGTAGCAAAATCTAATGATGAAACCTAAACCACTTGAAAGAACATGGATTTTTATTGATACTCCATACACCCAAGCTATAGAAAAATAAAAAAATAACTCCTTTAGGAAAAATTATGGCCAAGCGAGCAAGGTAGGGTCTGACCATACTGCTAATGTTAGCAAAACTAGGTGAAAAAAATATGCTCTACCTGGAAGTAATATTCCCCGTTGTTGTCAAGAAATGTAATTTCATAAAAATATGCTATATTCTCACAAAATATTCCTAATTGCATGGATGGAAATTTTTGTGTCAAAATTCAATCATCAATTTCTTTTGGGTCACCAAAAAGGTTTTTTCTACTTGTCGGGTCTAGTTGTTGGTTGACAATGATATTTACATTGGAAATTTTTTAGTTGTTGCTAGGGACATGCCACCAATGGGGATCAATTACCCATGGATTTTTTCAACCACTGTCTTATATTGGATTAGGATGTCGACTATTGGATCCTTATCAATGATAAAAATGACATTAAAAATATTTAAAAGTGGCTATGAGTTTTAATAAAAAAACCCCCACTATCATTTTGATGTGACAACAAACAAATAAAGGCCATATAAATTTAATAAAACGCTAGCAAATAATTTTGATGACTAGAATTCTCTTTCACACCTACACAATTTTTATTCATACCTGCATGCTAAATGAGGTTTTAATGGTGATTGCATAGTATTATGTCATATAGTTTGTAATACCCCTCTATTTTGTCCTTTTGATTGAACAGTGTTCTGCTCATTTATGTTGTACTTTCTGTTAGTACCTTGACTATGGTACTCGGCTGCTATTTGATCGCTATCTATAAAGCGATGTTAAGGTTATCCTTTGATGTGATGGTATTTTAATATGATGTTATCTTATGCCATGTTTTGGATTAACATAAATGGATATTCAAATTAATGATGTTTATGCTTTGGATTATATTAGTATGTTAGATTTGTCAGTTAGTTACATT
Source organism: Sequoiadendron giganteum (assembly GCA_007115665.2). Classification (NCBI taxonomy): domain Eukaryota; kingdom Viridiplantae; phylum Streptophyta; class Pinopsida; order Cupressales; family Cupressaceae; genus Sequoiadendron; species Sequoiadendron giganteum. Next base: position 478,680,870 of record CM021102.1, read on the forward strand.
GTACTGGTGAAGGGGATGACATCGCATCACTCGCTTGCGAGCGCCTTGCAATTCTGAGATTGCCTCTTCACGGTGTGTATTTTATGTTGTTTATATTATATGTTGTTGTTTACTTGGTTTTCAGGTTGATAGGTACAGGACATCGACTCCACCTGGTTTCATAGGGTTGAGTGTGTCCATTGCCCAACGGTATTCGATTGGGAGATAGTAGCTAGGTTTTTCATGCCAAGTCGTCACCCTAGTCTTAGTGTGTCGTCTGGTGTTAGTCGAGTTATGTTGCTTTTATGATTGATCATCTTGCCTGGATTCTATTTAATTGCAAGTTAAAAAGGGTAATTAAATGGCTTAATGTATTTAAGTTGTGGATTAATTTGTTCTGAGGTTATGTTGAAATGTAATTTATTTTATTATTAATTTAATTTAATTAATAAATAATTTAATCATTGATTAAATCTATTTATTAATTAATTAAATTTATGATGTTGAAAGAAGTTAATTTATTTATGTTGAAGTTATTGTGATATTTGGTTTGGAAATTGAAAATAAAAGAAAATATTTTAAAAAGTCAATTTAGGAAATTTGAAATTGAAAAATTGAAAAATGAGATATTTTCATTTCTGTTTTTGAAGAATTGATGAGGGTGGTTGTAGGATTTTTAGGATTTTTTCCTTATGTTTGAATTTTGCTTCACAATTTTGGATGTTCATGGAATTCTGGAAAAAGATTAAATTAGAAAGAGAAGGAAGAAATTATTCAATTTTGTGGTTTTTGGATTGAGGCTGTGAAAATCTGTGGAGGTGAGGTTGGAAGCTGAGCACCATTTCTGGATCCCCTCAAACTCAAGAAATTAGGTTCATGTCTTTGAAATTAGATGCTTTGGTGATTTTAAATTGTATATGTTTTGTTTGTTGAAAAATGCAAAAAAACTAGTTCTATGTTGAAAACTTCATGTTAAATTTGGTATCAAATCTTAAACCCATGTTGAATCTGAGGTTGTTTTGCAAAAAACCCCTTCTTTCGAAATATGATTCTTCAAGAAAATAAAATGATATGCTTGGTTGTAAATGGTTTTCCCAATTTGTTTTGAAAATGCCTCTTTGAAAATATATAATATATATATGTATTTTTATTTTTATTTTCTATGGTTGCTGTCAAAAAATTTGTTAAACAAAACCCCATGGAGGGGCACGGATTTCTAAATCTACAAGGTTTTTCTTTTAAAAAATATTAAAATAAAAAATAAAAATTTGGTGGGGAGGTCGCTGGGGGCTCAAACCCCACCGCGCCCCCCATGGGAGGCGGGTGGAGGGAGTCATGCCCAGCATGCTCCCCACATACTCCGCCACTGCTTCCGTTGCCACCATGGCCAGCACTTCACAGTTGCCACCGCTCGTCGGTGGTTGGCTGTGCTAAGCACAGTCGCCGCCGCCAGGGTGGCCGGCTGTGAAAGCCACCGCCGCCCTGGTAAACCCCGCCCTGTGTAGAAACCGTGACCATGGAGAAAGAAACGCGACCGGCCAGCCCTAATCCGTTCGCCTCGAAATTCGCACGACTGCCCCACTCAAATGAGCACGCGGCACGAGGATCCTTTTTTTAATATAAAATAAGAATATATATATATATATTAATATTTTATATATTATTTTTATAATATTAAAATATTATTTTTATAATATTAAAATATTATTTAATAATATTTTATATTATAATTTATAATATTAAAATATTATATATATATTATATTATATTTATAATTGTATATTTAGAGTGGTGGATTTAATTAAATATGCATAGGAAATTATTGATTTTCTAATGGCATGATTTAAGTGTAATTGTGGAAATGAAAACATTGTATTCATAGTCAAAGTATTGATTTTATTTTAAAAATGATATAATGGAGAAAATTTTAGACGAATATGCTATAGTCAAAATTAATGGATTTATTTTACCATATTTTAATAAAACAAATATTGGTTTTGGCGATATTATGTTTTAATAAGCAATATTAATTGATTTTAAGATGATTCAATTTGCGAGGAGAAATAATGATTTTTTTTTTAAAAACGTCATGTTTTGAATTAAAATAGAGGAAATATTTATTGCTTCAAAATGGTATTTTCTGAATGGAGGAAATAAATGGTTATTTTATATTTATTAGAATCAATTAGAGTATGTGATATTGGATTCAAATTTCGTCCTTGTCCAAAGAGTCGTTATTTAATTCAGTTTTATTAATGCGATGAAATACTGAATGTTAATGAAGAAATGGATTTAGTAAATCCAAAATAGAATTTAATTCACATCTTCTTGCTCGTCATGATTGTGAACGATTTCTGTCTTCGTTTGGGGGAATTGAGTTATAAGTTTAATAAGTCTTCCAGATAGGGATCTTATTGTAAGAGGGTTGTCATGTTGTGATGTCAACCTATAGGGAGTCCCTTGGGTAGTGGTTGGTTCATATTCAGTTAATAACCCAGTTTTCACGAACGGGGATGTGTGCACCTCCTTGGTTTAGGAGTGGATTATGGGATCTACGTCTCCTTGCAAGGAGTGTCCTTGTTATGTGATTTGTTGCCTCCAGTGTTGGAGTGAGTTTCATTTTATGTCGCCTCCTGTGAAAGGAGTGGTCATGATATCTTGTTTGTTGCACTTTGTATCCTTGGTGATTGGATGGTATGTGTGTTGTCAAGTAGAAGAGTGGCTTCCATAGGGGCCAGAGCCCAAAAGAGGTAAGATTGGGTAACCTTCGGAAGTGGTTTAATCAAGTGAAACTAAATCAATACTTACAAGATTAGGACTAACTTTTCACTAATCAAGATAAGTTGACCTCACTCATAGACGCAAGGGCTCATTTAGACTTGGGATGAGGGGGAAGGCCTAGAATGGCAAGGTCATCTATCTTGTCTATACGTAAGGTATTTGATTCCGCATTAGTAAGTATGAGGGCCGGGGATCGGTAGAGGCCACCAAGACAACCCTTTATGTTGGTTGGAGCCTATGAATATCCGTAGTGGGTAACTCATGATGAGTTGTGTGATGACACTCTATCTCGGACAACAGTTGGTATTTGATTTTATGGGTATGGTTTCCTTAACATACCTGATGTGACCATGGTTGGTATTTGATTTTATGGGTATGGTTTCCTTAACATACCTGATGTGACCATGGTTGGTATTTGATTATTATGTGTATGGTTCCCTTAACATACTTGATCTGATTTATATCTGGAAGCAATGTAACCATGTTGAGTTGTCTTGTGATGCACTTGTGTTGTACTTGTGAGGTACATGTGATTGGTTGTTTCAGTTTTGTGTTAGTCTATGTCTAGAGGTAGATGGTCTTGGCTAGGATTCCTTGTTACTATCTCCTAGCATGGGGGGTGGGCCTTTGGGTTCCACTTGGTTGGGTGGCGTGCACCTAAATCCGTTGGGTTCTTCCTTCATGTTCATGTGGATGAGACTTCCAGTTGGAGAGCTCGTTGGATTCAGTTTCAATTTTGTGCTATATTCATTTCAGTTGGATCTTGTAATATTTTACCCCTCATCTATTAGCGAGGTGGAAGTTGTAATTGTAATATTTAAATTATGGATAAATGAAATTGAAAGTTATCTAGTATGCTTTGATGTATTTATCTTGTATGGAATGTATGCGTACTTATTATCTTAAGTAGATAAATGTTATGGTTTCATTTATGTTGTTGTGGGTTAAGAGGTAATCTCAATCTCGTAACCTTAGAGGTTGTTTGCAATGGGTAGTGAACTTGCATGTTCATTATACTTAAACAAAAAAAAAATTAGCATGTTTAAGTAGTTAATTGCAACTTCCTCTAGGGTTGTGTGGCGGGGCATTACATAGTTCTAAAAATGTGTACAACAATATAGATTTAGATGCCTTGGATCTTCTGCCAACAAAAAATGCAATTTTTTTTACTTCTAATTTTGATGAATTGATAGTCGATCTTGGAGTTTTTGGGTGTTTTGAACCCAATGGTGATACTTGTTTTGCTCCAAAATGATCCAATTTTTTTTCTCAAAGCCAAATCTCTCAAAAAATAGATAGGAAGTCATAGATCTATTTCTCTAATACCATGTTGAAGTTGATAGTGAACTCCACAACTCCTAGAAATCACCTACAACCAAAACACCTATCACTAAGAAAGAAAAATAAAGACTTCATAAATAATTGGATGATTACAACAATAAATAATGAATTATTATAAAATAAAAAAGAAATCCTTGGTAAGGATATAATTAGATCATGACAAGTTGTCATGCCCAAAATTTTCACTATAAAAACCCAACATTTTTTTTGAACCTGTTAATTAAGCTAATTAACACTCTAAGTGTTTGAGGTGTAACACTAAACATGATGTGAGTTGAGAACCATTGGGAGACTCACTTCTTATCTCAGGTGCTAAAGTTATCTATGTAACGGTGTTGCCACAATAGTGGTTTACACTTTCTGGGAGATCTTGATTTTTGTTGAAATCACATATTTTTAGAAAATATAATGATTCAAGCCTTGAAAATTTCCATTTAAAGGACTCCAATTGAATAGGGTTTGATCAAACCACCTTAGACCAATCCCCCTTGGATATAACCCCGCTAGTTTTAAACCATACCTATAATAGAGTCTCCTTTACACCTATCAAAATGTTGATTAAAAACCACTTTTGATTTAAGTTTTGGGGGATCAAATGAATTCATTTAAATTTTATTTTTTTAAGTATTTAGTCCTTATTATAATCTTCCAAAAAAGTATAATAAATTTAATTTCATTATTATATTTATTTTTTATTTCTTGTGAATGTAGGTTTTTCACTGAAAATCAAGCTCTATGTTCTACACATGTGGAAAAATAGAAGATTATCAAAAAAAAAAATTAAAAATATGTTCAGGATGGGTATTGATGTCCTTAATCCATTAAAAAAAATAAAAACTAATTTCGATACATATAGAAAAAGTTATGTTGTATGCAGTCTGCCTATGTCTGAATTGTAATTGGTTTGACTTCGAAACTTGATTAAGGAAAAAATATTTAATAAAACAATATGAAACCAAATGAACTGGTTAGATATCATAGTTACAAATCTAAATTTGAAAAAATTATAATTTTATCCTTCATACAAAAAAAGTTATGTTGTATACGGTGAGCATCACTCCTTAAAAATGTTGTTTACTGATAAAAACTAGTTTTTGAAGGAGATAAAAAAAAGTGCAATCTGATTTCAAATTTTTTGAAAAAAATATATTTAGAATCTATAGATAAAACTTCACAAATCACTAGTTCGCATCATCTTCAAATTCCTCATGGTTTAGCCACTATAGGAGCTCGAAAGTGAAGATTTAGTTAAAAAAAATCAATTCAGTGTCCAATTTGCCCAAAAATTGTAAACCAGTATTGTGGGATCACCCGTAATTAATTAATTATACCTTCTCGAGGTTGGCTAGGTTAAGTATGAAAATACTAAGATTTAGGATCAAGGGTTAACTAGTTATAGTTCAATTAATGGAGGTTAAACAACCATTGAGTTCTAAAGAGACTAAGGTCCCTAAATTTTATTTGATCTAGTTGTTTGATTTAATCATAATGTGGTTATATATATTAACAGGTTTCACTTTGATAAAAATCTGATATTAATATATAGTCCTTATCTTATTCACTTATATGTATCAATAGGTTAATTCTTTCCTCCTCAAGGTAAGGTAACTATATTGGTTCCATATTATGCAATGGAGCAATTAATTCTTCATGCTTAAAAATTATCAACTAGTTTTACATCTTAGGTTACGTTAAATTTTCTATGGATTGAGGGCTCCTCTAAATCTCATGGTAAAATTTATAGAATTGTTCTTATTCAAGTTAATATAATGCATTTATTGAATAGTTAATTATTCTTTCATCTTGTTACTTGAGATACAACAATGACTTCAAATTACCTAAGATGAATAGAATAGGATTAACAAAAATTTAATTGTATAATCCCTTAAAAGGAATGCACAAATTTTATCTATGAATAAATTTCCAAAATTAAATATCTCCCTTTGTTAATTATTAATAATTGTTGAATGCACAAGACACCTGAGAGGGGGGGTGAATCATTTGTACATTAAAACATCAAAACCCTCATTAATATTCAGAAATGCATTAATCCTTAAACCCTTAACAACCTTTAAACCCTTATCATACATTAGCAGAATATAAACATGAGAAATAATAATGCAAACACATCCATACACATTAGAACACTAGATTTATGTGGACAACCCAAGAAGGGAAAAACCACAGTGAGGATTAGCCAACAATATAAAGTAATTGCAACATCAAATACAATAGGCTCACTGTTGGAGGGCTCATTTCCCAAAATAAAGGCTCAATGCCAATGGATCATTGCTAGATTAGAAAGAAGAAGATAGAAGATCGTTACAATGAGAAATCCATATCAGAGAAATAGAGAATATCCATCACTATAACTTATTCACCATCAGTAACCTCCAACTCATTGCTATCAAAAACTTCAAGTACTCTACAACTATAGACCCTTTTTCTCACTATATTGGAGTCATAGGCATTAAGCTCACACTTTAGGTCTTTGCATATGATTAAATTCACATCTCAAAAAATACTTACACACACACATCCTTCATCAATTCATCACACATATATACCATCCTCAACCTTGAAAACAATCTACGAGGTCGGCTATGCACCTCAAACATGCAAATTCAAATTAGGTTGGCACAAAAAAATTATCATGGTGGAGAGGAATGAAGGAAGACCAAATCACACCTTAACTCAAACCTAAATCCACATATCCACACCATGCCACACTTCCACAAACACTAAAGCATATATGTAATTAGTGTAAACACCCAAGGTCGGTCGAACCTGTGTTAACACCTCTAAACATTTAAGTACATGCTTCCTTTTATCCAAAGATGAATCATGGACCACACACAACCCTTAGAAACAATCTAGAATATTCCATCAACACCTTTAAATTCAATAAATCCTTTACAAAACCTTTTTCTTGAAGAACATATTCATTATGTGCAACTAGTTAACCTTCCACATACTGTAACACATGAATCCAACCTTGCAAAGCACCAAAATTCAAACAAATTAGAATGAACATAGATATGAGCAATGTAATATCACCCTTAGATCTACAAGACCATAAACCACACCGTGGAGAAATGTGGAGAAAAACCATTTCTCCCAGACAACACTTTTTCATAGTTCCCACACTAGTGAACACAACTTTTTTCTGAACGATCCAAAACATGAAACTCTACATATATCATCTTTGAACACCTATAAACAACATATTTTTACCACACAAGAAGATCTTTAACCATGAATAAATGTGGAGCAAAAAATTGAACACTACTCTACCATACTGAATTGTGAAATCCATACCACACAAGAAAATCTTCAAAATCACTTGGAAACCAAGCACCATAAACACCATCTCAAAATTTGCAACACGTTTTTATCATCTCAACCACACAAGGGGTTGAACATACATAAACATATTCTCATCAAATTAACACTAGAGGTTGACATCAATGATACTACTAATGACAACATAATGCAACCAGTCAAAACATCTTCATAGGTTGACATCAATACAACAACAAAGATCTATTGACATCAATGACAACACGAATTCCAACAACCTCCCCCTTTGTAATTGATGGCAACACATGATATGAAAAACCATCAACAACAAAAATTGCAGTTTTGATTACCAATACATACTGCACATCAGTGCAAATTGCTCCCCTTACACAAGAATTTACTCTTTCCAACACTTTCTCTTTTACAAAACTTCTCCCCCCATTTGACATCAATGGCAAATGAAAACATATATCTTCTTTTCTTTTCTCCCCCTTTGACATCTATCACACATACTTTCTCTCCCAAGGGCAACACTTCTAAGGGACAACATGTTCTTTGCAACCTCAAATTTCACTTCCTTTGAAAACACCAACATACAACACAATGACAACACTTACTCCCCTTGAATGCAACAACAAAAAATTCCAATACCTACTCCCCCTAAGAGGTAGCCACTAAAATCAATCCAAAATAAGGAATGAATCTTGAAATCCAATAGATTGATGCATAACCTTATGCACCTAGTTGAAAGGAGGGGCAATAACCCATAACTTATCTCAGAGCTACTTAAAATTTTCCTTAGGAAGATCCTCAGTGAATATATCTGGAACTTGATATTTATTAGAGACATACTCTAGCTTCACTGTATTCTCTACAACCTCTCTTTTAAAAAGTGATACCGTATTGAGATATGATTTGTTCTTGAATGCATTACCAGATTCTTAGAAATATTGATAGCACTTGTATTGTCACATTAGATAGAAATTGGTTCATCATATGACACTCTAATATCCTTCAAGTTTTGTTTCATCCATAACGCCTGCATGCATCATGATGCTACAACAATGTATTTTTCCTTTGTAATAGATAATGCGACTAAATCCTACTTATTGCTTAGCCAAGACACAATCTGCTTCCTAGAAAGAAAGAACTACCACTTGTATTTTTTTGTCATCCACACAACCTGCCCAATCTGCATCTATATAATTACTTAGAGATAAATCAGTATCCTTTGGATACCATAGACCATTTTTAGAAGTTCCTTTCAAGTATTTGAATATTCTTGTTAACTACTACCACATGTGACTCTCTAGGATCTTCTTGAAATCTAGCCATAAGACAAAATGCATGCATGATATTTGGTCTAGTATCAGTTAGATATAGTAGTCCTCCAATAATTGATTTTCACTTGCTCTGATTAGCCTTAGAAGATTCGTCAATTTTACTCAACTTGCAACTAGTAATCATAGGAGTACGTACTAGTTTAGAGTCTTCCATTCCAAACTTCTTCAACATTTCCTTGACATATTTTGATTGTGAAATGAAGATACCTTTTTCTATTTGATTAATTTGTAGCACAAGGAAAAAATCCATCTCCCCAAACATAGACATTTCAAACTCTTTCTACATCTACTCTAAAAATCTCTTGCACATACTTTCATTTCCTCCAAAAATTATATCATCAACATATACAACCACAATCAAGATTTTATCTTTTTCAACTTTAAAATAAAAATTTATATCTATGATAGCTTTATTGAATCCCTATTGCAACATGTACCTATCCAACCTTGCATACTAAGCTCTAGGAGCTTGCTTGATTTCATATAATTCCTTCTTCAATCTGTAGAACATATTAGGTTTATCTGATAATTGAAAGCCTTCTAGTTGTTCAATATAGACTTCTTCCAACTCACCATTCACAAATGTAGACTTCACATCCATCTGATATACTTTGAACTTCCATCCTTACCACTGGAACAAATGTATCTTCAGAGTCTATTCCTTCTACTTGTGAGTAACCATTACACACAATCCTTGCCTTGTTCCTAACAACTTCTCCTTTTTCATTCAGCTTATTCTAGAACACCCATTTAGTTCCAATCACATTCTTATTTACTGGTCTAGGGACAAGTTCCCAAGTTTGATTCTTCTCAATCTGCAATAGTTCTTCTTCCATATCCTTGATCCATAATTTATCTTTGCATGCTTCAACCACTATTTTAGGTTCAAATTTGGAAAGTAAACATAAATTTACTTTTTCTTTTGTTATAGAAGCCTTTCTTGTTATAAAAAAACCTCTAATTTTGTCACTAATGATATGATCTTTAGAATTATTCTTCTACTCATATTTAGGGGTCTTAGGGATCCTTTGTAGAGCTTCTTCCTCCTCAACGCATACTTCTTTTTCTTTACCATCATCTTTTTCTTCTTCTCTACTAGAAGACTCATTTGATTCATATCCATCTATCAACATTGAACTTTTATGTATGTCTTCATCCACTTTGACACTTACACTTTCAACAATCCTTTTTAGCCTCTTGTTTTATCAGCGATAAGCCTTGATCTATATAGAGTTTCCAAGAAAGATTCCTTCATTAGATCTAGCATCAAAATTTCCCAAATTTTCTTCATCTTTTCTGATATAGCACTTGCTCCCAAACACTCTAAAATACTTGGCAGTAGGAGTCCTTCCATACCATAACTCATAGGGAGTCTTTGATTTGGTTGTCCTTGCTTATGCTATGTTAAGTATGTAGACTATAGTATGAATTTCTTCTCTCCAATAGACATCTAGTAGATTTTCTTCCTTCATCATTGTCCTTGCTTATTCTTAAGCTTTCCTATTCTTTCTTTCCACATTCCATTCCATTCTCCATTCTATTGAGGAGTTCTAGGAGTTAATAAATGTCTCTTTATTCCATGATCATCACAAAAACTATTAAACTCATTAGAGGTGAACTCTCCACCTTTTTCAGATCTCAAACTTTTGATTTTCATATCTATTTCATTCTCAACCATAGCTTTGAATGCCTTAAAATTATCTAGAGCTTCTAATTTTTCTTTGAGAAAAGTTATCCAAGTCATTCTAGAGTAATCATCAATTAATAGCATGAAATACCTATCACCTTGAAAAATTATTATTCTAGTAGGACCACAAAGGTCTGTGTGCACCAACTCCAAAGGTTATGTAGTAGAGTATTCTTTGACATTGAACCTTTTTCTTGTTTGCTTCCCAACTTGACATTCCTTACAATATGCATTTATAGGCTTTGTAATATTTGGAAGATCTCTCATACCTTGATCAAGGATGATTCTTACTAGCCTATCAAAATTGATGTGACACATTATTCTATGCCATAGCCAAATTTCATTAATTTGAGTCATAAAGCACATACCTGTAGCACCCTTAAGTTGATAAAAATTTCCATCTATCCTTCTTCCAGTAGCAACTAGACTTTTAGAGCCTTTTACGATCTCACAACTACCATCCTGAAACACAAGATTATATCCTTTTCTACACATTTTTCCTACACTTAAAAGATTATGTTAGAGCCCCTTAACATAAAAAATATCATTTGTATTATGCTTGCCATCAAAACAAATTGAACCTTTTCCACATATCTTAGCAGATGTACCATCACCAAACTTAATAAGACCACCTTCAAACACCTCAAGTTTAACAAACTTACTCATCACCTATCATGTGATTTGAGCATCCACTATCAACAATCCAGTAGTTCTTGTCGTCTCTAGCATGAAAAGAAGCCACCATAATTCCATTATAACCTTCTTTTGGAGTAACTTCTTCATACATCTCTCTGAGTTAGTAGAATTAGTTCCAACATTTAGAGCTGTGAACAAGCATTCATTATTCTAATCATCATAATAATCAAATTCATCATTAGATATACTAGTATCTTATTTAACATAATAACTTCTCTTAATTGATTTTCCTTTGTTCTCTTTATATTTATATTTTGAAACTTTGGCAGGACATCTTGAAGCATAATGACCAATCTTTCCACAATTGAATCTTTTGAAAGGTAACTTACCTTTGTACTTTCCAGTGCCCTTTTTCAATCTCCCCACAAAGATTTCTTCTAGCTCATCAAACTCATTTGAGTTAGATTCTTCATTCTTCTCTACTTTTCCAACTTTAAAAGCAATCTCTTTAATTGTATCACTTAGACCAAACTCTCTCAATTCAAAAGTAGTTAAATCACCAAAAAACTAATCTCTAGAATAATGGTCTAAATTATGAGCTTCTTCAATAGTAGAAACCTTATGAAAATAAGATTTAGGAAGAGTTCTTAATACGTTCTTTACCACCTCATCTTCTTCAAGTTTTCCTCCAAGGCCTATGATGGAATTGACAACTTCCTCCACTCTATGCATGTAGCCTACAATATCTTCATCTTCTGTCATCCTTAGGGTTTCAAACTTAATCTTTAGATTTTGTATATTTGCTTGCTTGACCTTATCATCACCTTCATACATACTTTCCAACTTTTTCTAAATTTCACCAGCAGTTTTAAGACTCGTAACTTTCACAAGTTCTAAATTATAAATACCACTCAAAAGAGCATACCTTGCTTTGTCATTGTTCTCATATGTCTTGATATCATCATCATTACTCAAACCATTTGCATGCATTGTATATCCAATTTCAATATACTTCCAAACTCCAAACCCTAGTGAAATAAGGAAACCTTTCATCCCGGTCTTCTAGAATGCATAATGAGATCCATCAAATAGAGGAGCCTCCTTCTTGTGCACCATCCCAAATATACCTCAAGCAGTTAATATTTATTTTATGGAACCTCACTTTGATACCAATTTTTGAATGCACACAACAATTGAGAGGGGGTGAATCAGTTTTACATTAAAACACCAAAACCCTCATTAATATTAAAATTTGCATTAATCCTTAAACCCTTAACAATATTTAAACCATTATCATGCATTAGAAAAATATAAACATGAGAAACAATAATGAAAACATATCCATACACATGAGAACACCAGATTTATGTGGAAAACCCAAGAAAGGAAAACCATAATGAGGATTGGCTCACAATATAAAGTAATTGCAACACTGAATACAATAGGCTCACTACCGAAGAGCTCACTACCCAAAAGAAAGAAAGAAAGGCTCACTATTAATGGCTCACCACTAGATTAGAAAGAATAAGATAGAAGATTGTTGTAAAAATAAATCCATCTCAAAAATATAAAATATCCACCACTACAACTTCTGCACCATCAGTAACCTCCAACTCACTGTTATCAAAAACTTCATGTACACTACAATTGTAGACCCTTCTTCTCACTACATTGGAGTCATAGGAATTAAGATCATATTTTAGATATTTGAATCTAATTAAATTTGGATCTCAACACATCCTTATGCACACACACATCCTTCATAAATTCATCACACATATATACCATCCTCAACCTTAAAAACAATCTACAAGGTCATCTATGCACCTAAAACATGTAAATTCAAATTAGGTCGGCACCAAAAAATTCTTGTGATGGGGAGGAATGAAGCCAGACCACATCACATCTTAACTCAGACCTAAATCCACATATACATGCCACACCACACTTCCACAAGCATTGAAGCATATATGCAATTAGTGTAAACACCCAAGGTAAGATGAACATGTGTTAACACTATTAAACATTTAAGTACACACTTCTTTTTATCCAAAGATGATTCATGGACCACACACAACACTTAGAAACAATTTGGAATATTTCATCAACACCCTAAAATTCAAAAAATCCTTCGCAACAACTTTCACTTGAAGAACATACTCGTTTTGTACAACCAGTTAACCTTCCACATACTGTAGCACATGATCCAACCTTGTGGAGAACCAAACTTTAAAAAACTTAGACTAAAGATAGATATGAGAAATATAAGCACACCCTCACATCCACAAGACCAGAAACCACACTACGAAGAAATGCAGAGAAAAACCATTTCTCTGAGACAACACTTATTTACAGTTCACACACTAGTGAACGCAACTTCTTTTGTCGAACAATCCAAAACATGAAACTCTAGATATAGAACCTCTAAACACCTTTGAACAATATATTCATATCACACAAGAAGGTCTTTGATCGTGAAGAAAATGTGGAGAAAAATACTAAACACTACTCTTCCATACTAAACTATGAAATCCATACCACATAAGTAGATCTTCGAAAACACTTGGAAATGAAGCACCCCAAATGCCATCTCAATATCTGCAACAGCTTTTCATCATCTCAACCACACAAGGGGTTGAACATACACACACATATGCTCATCAAAGAAACACTAGAGGTTGACATCAGTGACACTACTAATGGCAACATAATCAAACCAATCAAAGCATCTCCATAGGTTGACATCAATGCAATAACAAAGATTTGTTGACATTAATGACAACACAAACTTCCAAAAATATCCCTAAGGTTTATATTTTATTGGGATGGTTTAATTTTCAGAGTGATTAGTTCATTAATTTATTTTTAATTCCACAAGGTCTCAAGGAAATAGTTAGCCTTATGAAGACCTTGGATTTTAATCTAATAAATGAACTTTGAACCAATATAATATCTTTTAATAATTTATAGGTTCAAAAGTCCTTAATTAATTATTCCATAAATAACTTTAACTTATAAATTAGCTTAATATTATAAGGTCACATAGGTTGATTAAATTCTCAAGTGACTTTAAGTTTAATAAATAAAATCACTTAAATCTACAAAGTGACACTTAAAATAAAATTTATAAAGTCAAGGAATTCTATCTAAATATTCTCAAAAGTGACTTAATTTAATTTATTAAGTCCCATAGTGCACATTCAAATATTTTGAAAATAGCTTTAAGTTATAACTTAAAGTTGAGGGTCCTAATGCCATTGTCCTCCACCATGGAATAATTAATAATTAAACAAGTTTAATTAAAACAATAACAAGTTTGAAGTTAATAGAATGTGTATTCAATCTTAGCCAATGGATTTGTTTTAATCTTGACCATTGAATCCTAGGGCAACTAAAATAACCCTAATTCCATAAGGATGTTCTATAAAACCTATTTCTCTTATAATTTACTATTCATTTGTATTGTAGGTTTGGGATAAATATTGGAGGAGAGATCCAAGGAAGGTTTTTTGTAGACTTCCTTCTTATAACAGGTTGCATAAATACTCTTCCTTTCATTATTTTTCTTATGAGAAAAAAATGTTTATTTCATTTGGTTTACATTCTCCCCTCATTGGATTGTACAAATTTATTTTAGCCATCTGAATGGACTATATTCATCTCACTTGTAAATATTATAATAGAATTACAATATAAATTTTATGCATTGATTCTAATTTAAAGTTTCTCATACATAGAATTACCTTTATGAATTTTAATCCACCATCCATAATAATATGTGTCATTTACAACACTGAAAACTATCAATTCTTGGCATAATACACTTGAGTTTATAAGGGCTTGTATTTCTTCATTTTGAGAAGTCCAAGAAAATAGTATCCTACATAATCATAGATAAATAAATTTCCAAATTTTCATCATACTAGAGTTCAAAAATAACATCTTGTATAGTTCATAATAAAATAACTTACACAATAAAATAAAATATTAAGAAATATTCTACAAATACTTGATAATAAGAATGAAACCTCAATGCTTAATAGTTTTCCAATATCCATAAGAACATTAATTGTGTTGATTTTGGCTTTGATTGTGTGCAAGTTTTTGTATCAATGTTTTGAATCACAGTCCATGATCCATCATCAGGATAGAGAGCTCAAGGATATGAAAAATGGTTCTAAAAATGGGTCTGCAACTAACCTTTTTTCATATCCTTGAGCTCTTTATCCCAATGATGGATCACAGAGTGTGATCTGAAACGTTGATACAAAAACTTGCACACCATCAAAGCCATAAACAATACAATTAACGAACGAAACTTGTAAAATAGAATAATATTCATTATATAGTTGTACTTAATTTTGTATATAATTTTTATCAAAAAAATTAAAATTTACTAGGTAACTTTCCTGCTACACATAACTACCATGATGAATGTGAAACATTAAAAAAGAGGTTTACCATCAATAGGGTATCAATGATGAACCTAATTTTTACTGTGTGTGTTTCATTCAACTATGAAGGCCAAAGTGCATAAATAACAATAAAAAATCAATCCTAACCATTATAGCAACAATGAGGGGAGTTTTGAGAGGTTAAAAAAATGTGTACCTTTTTGAAAAAGTGTTGTTTCGGGGCCCATTGAGGACTCATTCACCTTTAGTGGCAAATGGGTCCCTGTTAGGGTTTCTAGAAAGTGATATGGGTTTTGTTTCTCTCAGTCTACAATTCCAAATTCCAAATGTTCACTACTTCAGACCTCACAGAGGACTCATTCGCCTTTAGTGGAAAATGGGTACATGTCAGGGTTCTGAAAATTGACTTCTAGGTTTTTTTCCTTAAGATTTTCACTCTCAGCTCCTCGGTGCTCAGCTCCTGAAAACTTGCAAAAAATTTGTAGCCTTGTTTTCATGTTCTTGCAATGTAGGTGACAACTTTTGTATCTTTTCAACTTTGACAAATTTTCTCCAACTCTTACTCTTCAACCTCAAACCTGTAGTCACACAATCAAAAGGAGAAAAATGTTTGTTTGTTAGGGGATAGGGTTTTTCCTTAGTCAAACCTCTTTTAGGTAATTAAACCAAATCATGAAACTATGAAATAAGGACATGAAACATGAAACATGAAATGATGATACCTTGGATGATGTATTAGAGTATAAATATATAAACTAACATGAAGTTCTCATGAAGAATGTAGATCTTGATCTTGAATTGGATGTAAAACAATGTTTTCAAATGGATCTTCAATGCTACATCAGCAACATTAGCTCAACTACATACTTGATGCACTATGCCTTTGATATGATGATATAATCTTGAATTGCTGCAATAATTCTTCAATAATCTACTCTTGAATGTCTTTGAAACTCTCTTGTGAACTCTTGTGTAGTGCTCTTGATTTCTTATGAAGTTCTTGAAGAAAACTATGTGAATTAACCTCTTATTTATACTAAATCTAAAGATTAACCCCGAAATTCAAATAATTCAAGCCAACATCAGATCTAGGATTGAAAATCATTAAAATACCACCATAATTAAATTCAAAAATGGGTGTCCTATGTGAGGAGGGCCCATTCGCCACTAAAGGCAAATTGATCCTAGCACAAATTTTTAGGACCATGCTCTGGGGGGATGAAATAACATCAAAAACCCATTTCAAAAATACCAAGAAAGGGGTGTCCTATATGGAGAGGACCCATTCACCAATAATGGTGAATGGGTACTTGCACCATTTTCTAGGACTTTAAATTGTCTAAATTAAATTTCATGCAATATCATTATTGGGTATCAGGATAGATCCTTCATAGAATGTAATTAATAAGGCTTAAATTTGAATTAAAGGAGCTAATTAAGCTCAATTAACCACAATTAATTAATGAAACCCTAGATAAATGTGAAAGTGTAATATAACACTTTACAACACCCCAAATAAGGTACCTAGATTCAATGTGAATGTGTACAACACATTGCAACACTAAATCAAGGCATTATTAGGTTAATTTTATCAATTATTATCAAATTAAGTGTGAAAAAGGATTACTTTTTTTGATGCTATAGAATGTTATCACTTTTAAATTTTAGATTTTATCTTCTCTTCTACTATTGATTTTAAATAATGCAATAATAAATAGTAACTAAACTTGTAGACATGTAAAAATGACCCAACACATATCACCTATCCTAAATTATATTTTTCATTATTGGCATCACTTTCATTATCACTATTGCATTTCATCTTATTAATCCCTTTGTTTCACATCATTTACATCATTAACCCTATTTTCCTTTATTAATTAAATAATCTCAAATTGTTTAATTAATTCACTATGTCATCACCTAATTTAACATTATTCCTCTTGATTAATTAAATAAATGCAAATTATTTAATTATGTCACTAACACTACTTATTCGTTGAAATTATTTAAATTGTTATCATTAATAATTTAATCAAGCCACTTTCCCTTTTCTAAATTTGAATAATTAAATCAACTATTCAAAATCATTCAACATGGTCAACAAATAAATATATCTTTATTTGTTAAAATCAAATGCCACTTGCACGTTCATCTCCAACATTGATTAGTTATCAATTAATTAATACATCCTCACATTTATTGATTGAATAAATCATGACCATTGATTTCTCAATCAATTTCCTAACTCAACTTGACTTCTTCAATCCCACTAAACACTCAATCCGATTCCTTCAATCCCACGAATCATTCCAATCTAATCCCACTAATTATCCAATTAAAGTCCTCAATTGGATCAATCAGAGGAGTTAACTGATCAATCTATTTCCTCTCAATGGTTCTCAACCATTGATCGCGACTTTCATTGGTTCTTCTTAATCATTCATCTGAAAACTAAAAATCTATAAAACAACCTTCTCCCTTCTAAAAACTGATTGAATAATCTAGAGAATTTGTGGAGAGGTTATGTCAAAATAGCCATTGAAGCACATTTAGCACATTTGTATTTGAAATCGCTACTACTACTACCTTTGATATTTCAACAACAATGGAGGCTTCATATTGATCCAACACTCCAACATTTGTTATCAATACGAACACACTTCAACATGGGATGGTAAAATTGTAATGTTTTGAATTCATTTATGTTCTCGTTTATTGTAGCATTTCTTGATTGAATTCATTACTTTACAACCACATTTCATGATTAGGTTGGGATCTAGATTGTTTTGATTTCATTCATTTGTTTTCAATATTGTATTTCCATCTTTCCAATTCCCCCTTACACAAAACCTAAGCAGTAAGTTTTTTATTTTTCTAATTTTTATATTTTTGAAGTATATTGTCAAGAATATGTATTAAAATTGAAACAAGAAACAACAATATAATTTTTTTTTTGTAGTTTTAATAATAGTTTCAAGAAAATTGAATGATGCCATGCAACTTTATTAAATTAACTATTAAGGTACCACCACAAAGGCTATAAAATATTCCTTCCCTACCCACCTTATTATCTAATATCCATTTTTTTCGTAAATTCTCTCACCTTGGAAGTTATATGTCTTTTCTACACTTAAGATTAGGATTCAATGTTATTTCAAATTTGCTAGCTAGAAGCTCTACTAGGAGACATTATTTAAATTATGGGAGATGATATTTAAACTGCAAAGTACCAATGGGACTTGATGGAATCTAAATCACATTCCATTTTTTAGAATAAAAATTATATTTATATTTATTATATCATATTTATATAATATTTTATTTTATTTTATGTCTTTGATATATATTTTAATCTAATGGCTCTAGTTGAATTCTATGACATTACAAGAATGTGCCTTTTAAAATGCTTTCTAAGCCCTATAATTTATTTTATTAATGGGTATGTGCAGGATCATCATGGAAAAAATAGGCCCTTAAGTGGCAATAAAATTTAGAAAATTAGAGTTAGACAACTTGATGTAAAGATTTGAATAAGTTATCTATATTATTTAAAAAATATGTAAGAATAGAATCTGTAGAAAATTGAATGTAGTTTCTAAACTACTAGATTTACTTTTGTTTTTTAAAAATCTATTTGGTGAAAATTTGAAATTTCAATGCACTAGTACTTAAATTTTAAGGAAAAAATGAGAAGTAGGTGTCTGTCTGACCACCCTAACCATAATAAAATGATAATATTTTTTTATAATAAGTAGGGGACTCATGTCCCGATGTGATGCATATTTTTTTTGTAATTTTTTTCCGAGTAAATAATTAATTATGAATTTTTAATTACAAAATTTAAAAAATATAAAAACTCGTATGTCTAACCACATTAACTTGGTCAAAACTTCATAAAATTCAAAAAAAAAAAATTAATCCTATAGTATGCAAAGAATAGAATGTGATGCATGTTTTGGATTCAAAAAATGTGATACCATTTGAAATCTATAGATGTTTTTCAATCAGCCTATCAATTAGGACTTTAGTTGTAATTTAAATAGAAAATGAATAATAATTATTTATTAAATTCAAAGTAAAGAATAATTTATATGGGTGGAAAGCTGAGAATCTCCTTTAAAAACCCTTTTCGTTTCATCAATTTTGGGTAAAAAAAAGTCTTCAGCCACATGGGCCATCATATCACTTAGATATCGCCACTTTTTGGCCCATCATGATCCTGCACATACTCTAATATGTTATTGCTAGTCAAACATGGTGAATTTATGCAAGTTGTCAAGTTGACCATAATTATCAACATATTGAAAAATTTTCTAACACTTGTTTGATTTTCAAGCATTAAAATTATATTATATTTATTATTATGGTGTGTTTTCATGTGAACAACTAACCGTTTGTTTGCAGAGTTAATGAATAGTCCAAGGCCTTTTAATTTTCAAAGCATTTTTAGTTAAAACATTTGCATTTAGTTCCATTAAAAAGAACTCACTTTCTTTTGGTGCAATAAAAATGAAAAAGACAACTTGAAATGTTTACTTTGGTGCTCTTAAAAAGAACTCACTTTCTTAAATGGTGCAATAAAAATAAACAAGAAGACTTGAAATGTTTACTTTGGTTCTCTTAAAGATAACTCAATTTATTTTGGTGCAATAAAAATGAACAAGATAATTTGAAATGAACTTACTTTGGTGCTCTTAAAAAGAACTCACTTTCTTTTGGTGAATAAAAAATGAACAAGACAACTTGAAACATTTAATTTGGTGCTCGTAAAAAGAACTCACTTTCTTTTGGTGCAATAAAAATGAATAAGACAACTTTAAATGTTTACTTTGGTGCTTTTATAACAAACTCATTTTCTATTGGTGCAATAAAAATGAACAAGACAACTTGAAACATTTATATTTGGTACATTAAAACTTGGTTATAATCTTCATATTTTAGTTTGGTGCATAAAATTGAACATTTCATCTTTTTTGATTGCGATGAAAACCAGTTTATTTATGACATTTTTTTCTTTAAGTCTCAAATATTTGAAGTTGGTGCATCTAAAAAATGAATTGTTATCTTTACACACTTCATTTTTTGGCTTAAAATCAAATTGTTGTAAATTGTCTATTGTGTTCACCGTGTTTGGAAAACCAAGTGTGTATCTTCTCCCCTTGCATCTTCAAATGATTTGGAGTGACGAGAGACACTTTGGGCTCTTTGCATATTTTTTTACATAATTACCTTTAGATCGATCTTTCCTTGAGATACATCCCGCACTGGAGAACTCAAGGTGACCCAAAGTGGTATTTCCCTCAGGCCACTATATAAATTGACTTCAGCTAAAGCTTGGGTCTAACCAAGGATTACTTTGTCGACAGTGTCATTCATAATGAGGAGTTATCCAAATTCATGTGAGGTATAATTAGTCCCTTAGTAGGAGTGGTTAAAGCCTCAAGTGGCTTGTTGGATGTTAGCAAGGCGTTGGGTTCCCTGAGCAGTGACTAAAAACTTTATAGTAGTTGCCCACCTTATAGATTAACTGTATTGGCGATATTTTTCAGTGCAAGGGATGTACACTGTATCCTGAAGCTTTTTAGTCATCATATGAACTCCCTTGAGTTGAGACAAAAATATCGATCTTAGCATAAGCTACTTGTAGCTTTTTGGGGGAAAGGGTTATTTGGGTTATCCTTCCATTCCAGGATGCCCCTATTTGTCTACTCTTGAAAGAATTAAGTGTATACATCCCTTTGGGTGTCCCTACCCTTGAGTTGAAAGAGCTTCCAAGTTTTGGGCCTAAAAATATTAACATTGTCTTTTGACCTTAGGGATAAAACTACTTAAAGTGTTTTTTGATGTGTTATTACTAGTATAAATTGGGTTGGTTTTGGCATATTGTCATCAAAACATTACGATCAAGTCATACATTTTGTTTGTTATTTTTTATCACTTGTTGTATCTCAAAAACATTGTCTCAAACATCATATCAAACAAACATCTAGAAGTTGCAAACTTCTCAAAACAAACTGCCATCACCAAACTAGAAACAAAAGAAACAATCGTTATTACTAAATTTTGCCACTATTGTCTCAAGAATTATCGCATTCAACTTAAAGTTTTCTCACTTTTTTCTCAAATTACCCTCTTTTGTTGTCTCTAGTTTATAACAGTCACTATCAAAACATATCCACTTTTTACAAACTTGGTCGCAATTGCCTTAAAATAGAGTCACTATTGATCTAAAACACTACCAATATTACCATAAATAGAAACTGCTATCGACCTATTTACAGGCTTGTCTTTAAATTGGTCAAAACAATTGAATTTCAAACATTCGCCTAAAAACTCCATTTAGTTATCAGAGGAAATCATTGGACTTGTCAGTCAAAATCCAACATCACCATCTTTTAGACTTGGTTTAATTGCACCATAGCTTATCAAACATCCCTCAAAAATCACCAAATTAACAAAAAAACAACAACCTAGTATTCAAACACATATTAAACACAAGG
Source organism: Sequoiadendron giganteum (assembly GCA_007115665.2). NCBI lineage: Eukaryota > Viridiplantae > Streptophyta > Pinopsida > Cupressales > Cupressaceae > Sequoiadendron > Sequoiadendron giganteum. The sequence continues at coordinate 478,702,855 of CM021102.1, forward strand.
AATCAAACCATTAGCTTGTTATAGTTTTTAGAGCAACATTTACTTGCAACCTCATAGCTAGTTCAAGTAAATCAAGCACCATATCCTCTAAAGCATAGCAAAACATTGATTTGAGTCTTTTGAACTATTATGTTCTAAACTAGCTTCAAATCCAACATCAAAAAAATCATAGCTTCATTCATCAAACAACACCAAAAATTGGCTCATCTCCTTATCATAGGGTTAAGTAGCAACAACTTACCACCTAACATCAAGCATGATTGTCCACATATCACAACACTAATCCATAACAAACAACCAAAAACCTTTTTCCAAAAGGTATACACACATCCTCTTTGCACATGATTTTATCAAACCAAATCTCAAAACACGTCATTCCAATTCCATTAGTTGTTATCTCAAACTTACCAAGGTATCTTGAGTTTGTTTATGATTACAATGAGATCAAAACACAAAAATAAGATGGAATCTAATAAAACCAGCACGAGTGTACCAAACACCAACACTACCAATGAGGAATCTCAAGCACGAGGTTACAATCCTAGGACATACTCAACCCCCAAAGAACAACCAACATTTAAAGCACAACCAAGTTAACCACCTAGCGATGATGACATACGACTTCAAAATCAAGACATGCTTGCTAGGAAACACAATCAAACTCCTAATCCCATGGACATGATCATAGAGGAGTATGATAGTGATGAGGAAATCATTGATGAATAAATTTATGGCACTCCAAAGATCCAAAATTATAGAAACTTATGGACAAAATGATTGGGAAGGATCCTAATACATATTTCCTCAATAAAACACACACAACATTACAAGGAAACAAGGTTACAACGTCTCTTCTTACCAAAAAAACATACCTAGTGATGATATAACCTTATAATTACAAAATCTCAACCAAAGGATATCAGACATCCAAATTAGAAAACCAATGAAGAGCTATTCTCTACAAGATATATGTCCATATCCCTTTGAACAAAACTTATCTATGATACCATTCCCTAAAAAATTCAAAATACCAAAATTTGACAAATATAGGGGAAGAGGGGATCCAATAGAGCACATGTGAGAATTCTCAGTAGCTTGCATGCATCTATAGTGCAATGATACCTATTTAATGAGGATTTTCCCATGAAGTCTCGATGAGGCCGCTATCAAGTGGTTCTCTCATCTACCGCCTGGTGTCAAAATATTCGATGAGCTATCAAATAAATTTTTCAATCATTTCTCATCTAACATAGAACAAGATGTAACGGTCCCTGCTGTGTACAAAATTAAATAAAGCCAAGGGGAATCATTTGATTCATATCTACATATATGGAGACTTAAATCTAGAAAATATAAATGGCCCATTCCCGAGAAAAATTTGATAGATATCTTTGTCACCAACATACAAGTGGACATTAGTTATCAACTTACCATGTTGTGCCCTAGTAATTTTGAGGAAACCATTGAAAAAGGCGTACTCATTGAAAGAGCTCTCATAACAAGGGGAGTCATTAAACTATATAGCAACAAAGACCAAGCTTCAAGTTCTAATGACAAACCAAAAATATGGAAAAGAAAAAAACATTACCAATGATGGAGTAGTAGATGAAAAATTTGTACAAATTGTACAAAATCCTAGTAATCCATAGAAAAATGTCCAAACATCACAAGAAAATTACCCACCAAACAATGCCCGAACCAATCAGCTCACATATCCTCAGAATAACCAGCAAAATAATCAGCAACCAAATCAAGGGTAGAATATTCAAAGAGGGCCATCAAGGTACAATAATTAGTTTAGAAGAGAATTCACTCCATTGGGAGAAACCCTCGAGGTAGTTATGTAAAAATTTGTCCAAAAGAACCTTATCAAGTTTCTTAATCCTAATAAAACAACTTACAATGAACCAAAATTCAAACCCCCTTGGTACAACAAGAATGACCGATGTGAATTCCACAAGATCAAGGGGCACACAATGAATAATTGTACGAGACTAAATAACATCATACAAGACTTGATAGAAAAAGGGGAGGTCAACATAGAACATTATCCTGGAACCTCCAGTAATCAAGACATGGGAATATACAAGGATTCACTCCCCAATCATTCTAGGGAAGGAAAAAGTTATGATTACCAAAAATCCAACTTCACCTACGATGAAGTCATAGGAACCATCTCCCAAGCTTATCAAAATATCAATGGAATGACTATATTAGGTAAAATCTCCAAATGTAATGTGACTACATGAAGAGGAAAAGTCACAATCCAAGGAGCTCCACTTCCACCAAAGCAACCGTTAATCCTTCCATTGACTATAGCATTTTTGACCAACTGAAGAAAACTCCAGCATTGATCTCCATCCTTGATCTTTTAAAACTACCACCAACACATAAAGAGATCCTAGAGAAAGATCTCATTGAGTCTTTGGTACCTAATGACCTTAAAACTAATCAATTTCAAGCCATGGTTGGTACTATCACTTCACCCCATCACTTAGTATTTTCTAAAAAAGATATTCCACAAAGATTCTTCTTAATCAAGCTTTGTATCTCGATGTTTGTGTCCATAAACACAAAATCAAGAGAGTCCTAATAGATGGGGGTGAAGGTTTAAAAATTTTAACCCTAAAAATGGTAAAGCATTTGGGGTATTCTAATGCATTATTGATAAGAACAAGATTATCACCGTAAGAGCTTATGATGATATGGAGAGGAACTCAGAGGGCACCATAGGACTTCCCATTCAAGTGGGGTTGGAAATAGTAGAAACAACTTGTCAGATACTGGATCTTGAGTTACCATATAACCTTCTCTTGGGATGATCATGGATGCATGCAATGCAAGCAGTCCCATAAACCTTTCACCAATGCCTAAAATTTCCTCACAATGGTAAGGAAATTACAGTATACGCTGATCTTGAACCCTTCCATTACTTCTCAAACTTGGAGAAGTACAAAATTCTCCTTAAAATACCCAGCAATGACATATCATTCCATTCATTTTCCTATGTCGATCTAGCATCATTTTCCTCAACCACAACTCCATCTACTTCAACCTCAACTCCATCTATGTCAGCCTCAACTTCATCTATGTCAATCAATCCTCCTAAGTCCGACCTCAATATCCAGGTGCTTGACAATGGATTTGGAGAATACCATTTGAAACAATCCTTCTACATTGGGGAGCTTCCCCCATCGCCAAAATCCTACAGATGACCAAAGGAAATAAAGCATGTTCAAGCTATCACATATGAAGTTAAAACCACTATCTTCAAAAAGTGGGGAAACATGAACAATGAAGTGGTATTCAAAGAGGATCTATCATCATGGATCTACAAAGAAGAACAAGAGGAACAAGAACAACTACATCCCCTTTCTGTAGATCTTAGCAACAAAGGTTATCAGATAGAAATAAATATGGGATACACTAGAAAAGATGGCCTTGGTCTACATGAACAAGGCATAAGAGAACCCATCATAATAGAACAAGTCAAGAAGAACATGGGACAAGGTTATGGTTCAATAGACATGGTTACCACAAACACTGAAATTACCTCTTATCAAGAAGTAGCTCCTTCTACTATCGAAGAGACATCGGATAAATACCATATTATGGACAAAGACCTAATAATTGTAGACCTATTCAAAAACTTTCGCATAAGTACCATCACCTTTATACCTACAATCGAAGACTACCATACTAAAACATACTACAACGAATGGGAATGGGAGTCTTGCACCTCTAGTGACTACAACCTACATATCCTTTGGAACCTAGATAACTCTATTATCCTTACCTTTTCCCCATCCACATCCACCATAAGCTTTGTTGATAAAAATGATAACTTACCCTTATATTACCCAAATTTGATTGATTGGGATCAACAACATCACACACCTATTGTCTCCACCTATTCGAGAACAACAAAGCTATTGTAGAGTTCATGGGAATTCAAAAGGGTTTCCATGAAGGAGATAATGAAGTTGGTTTTGTTATAAAACTAGAACAAGGAGCATAATTTGGAGGGGGAATTGTGTCCTCCAGTCGCAAAATTGAAATGAACAATGTAAAAATTAATATGTGATCCCCTAGGGAAAACCACAATGCTGCTCTATTGGATCAAGAAAAAGGAAAAATAAAGGACATATCTAAAGGTGAAAACCTCATAGAGGCACCCAAAGATAGAGGATTCAATCTCCCCATTATAGAGTATCAAGAATATTCAGCAGCATTGGTTGAAGGGTCTGAACCTATCAATGTAGAAACAATAGAGGCGCCTAAAGTAATGTATCATGCAGCTTCCTTGGATCCAGAGGAAAAGGTCAACTTCATGGCATTCATCAAAGAATGTAAGATCAACTTCACGTGGACATATGTAGATATGCTTGGGCTAGATACAACATTGGTGGTACACCACCTAATGGCATTCCCTTCATCTAAACCAGTTAAGAAAAAGCTTCAAAAAATGCACCCACAAATAGCATGGTTAGTCAAGGTGGAGCTTCAAAAACTATTGGACGTGGGATTCATCAGACCCATAGACTTTCTTGAGTGGGTATCCAATCTTGTACCGATATTGAAATCCTCTAGGGGAATACAGATCTACACAGACTTCAAAGAGATTTAAAAAGAATGCCCTAAAGATAACTTCCCACTTCCCAACATCAAAATCATAGTGGATCTGTCTAATGTTCATGAAATGTTTTAATTAATGGATGTTTTTTCAGGGTACAATAAAAAAAATAGCCCTTGAAGATCAACACAAAACAAATTTTACCTGTGCCTAGGGAACTTTTTGTTGGAATGTCATGCCATTTGGCTTGAAGAGCGTAGGAGCCACATATCAAAGAGTGATGACTACCATTTTCCATTAAATGTTGCATATCACCATGGAATATTATGTAGATGATCTATCAGCTAAATTAGTCACAAGAAATGAACACTTGGCTAGCTTAGCTAGGATATTCAACAGACTGGAGGAATGTAACTTGCGTTTAAAAATGAAGAAGTGTGTGTTCAATGTAACATCAAGAAAATTTTTAGGCTACATTGTATCTAGAAGAGGCATCGAGGTAGATCCTACCAAAGTCAAGGATATCCTAGAAATGCCTCCTCCAAGAATATTGAAATAGATGTGAAGTCTATAAGGTAAGCTTCAGTCTATCAGAAGGTGCATCGCATAACTAGTAGAAAAGTGTCATCCTCCCCCACACCTCCTCCATAAAGATGTAGAAATCAAATGGGATGGAAGGTGTGACCAAGCTATTCAATAGGTAAAGGATTATTTTCTCACTCCCTCGGTATTGATGCCTCCAATTTAAGATAAAGCAATGATCTTATATGTGTCAACAACACCAGTAGCTTTGGGAGCTCTGTTAGCACAACTTGACGACCAAAATAAATAACAAGTAGTTTACTACATTAGTCATGCCCTGGTTGGCTATGAGTTGAACTATACTCCTATTGAATGAGCATGCATATCAGTTGTCTTTGCAACACAAAATTTTAGGCACTACATATTCAATAGACAAGTCAAGTTGATATCCAAGATAGACCCCTTGAAATATCTATTAGAAAAGGAAGCTCTTATAGGAAGAATAGCTAAGTGGGTCATGATACTTAGAGAATTCGACATAGAATATTTTGACAAAGAATCTATCAAGGGACAAGTAATAGCAGATCACTTAGAAAAAGCACCCATCGAAGGCCATCAACCTCTCATTGCATAATTTCCAAATGAGAGCATCTTTCTAACAATAATAGAGTCAACCCATTGGACCATGTACTTTGATGAATCCCACACTCAACATGGTTTAGGAGCTAATATCCTATTTCTCACACCATAAGGAGATAGTATACTAAAAGCACACAAGATTGCCTTCCCCTGTACAAACAATATAGTTGAGTACAAAGCATTGATCACTGGGCTAAAAATGGTCGTGGAGTGAAAAATTAAGGAACTACAAGTCTATGGTGACTCCTAGTTGGTCATAAGGCAAGTCAACGACAAATATCAAACTAAATATGACAAGCTTATGTCATACAAAAGGATGGTGGACAACTTCAAACAATACTTTCAGGTCGCCATCTTTGAATAGATCTCGATGGTTAACAATAAAGCAGTTGATGCTATGGCTACTATCGGCTCACTCCTAGACATACCTAAGAAAATTCCTAGATATGAATTCCTGGTAGAACAATTGCTTATATCGACATTCGACATCCCAAAATCCAAACTTGTGTGTGATGTTGTTGGTCTTGACTCACCTTGGTATGATGACACATTTGCCTATATCTAGCATGGAATCATACCACCCCACCTAATGCCCAATCAAAGGAAAACCTTCATCCATCGAACTTCTTGATTCACTATCTTAGGAGATACCTTATACTGCCAAAGTCTCAATGTTACATTACTCCAATGTCTTAATGAAGAAGAAGCAAAAACTTCCTTATAGGAAGTACACGAAGGTGTTTTGTGGATCTCACTCTAGTGGACCTAACCTAGTCTAGAAGATACTTCAAACAATGTACTATTGGCCATCACTGGAGCAAGAAGCAATTCAATTTTCCAAGAGGTGCCACCAATGCCAACAACAAGGAGATCTTGTACATGCACTCGCACAAGAGTTATGTCCTATCACTACTCCATAGCCCTTCTCTTAGTGGGGATTGGACCTAATAGGAAAGATATCATCGACCTCATCCAATGGGAAAAAGTTCATTATCACTACTATGGAGTACTTTACAAAGTGGATAGAGGTTATTCCTCTAACCTATATCATAGGGAAAAAAAGGCTAAGTTCATTCTTAACTATTTAATCTATCGGTATGGTATCCCACAAATTATCATAACTGATAATGGAAATTTGTTCAAGAACCAAGATTTTTGCAAGCTTTGCTCAAGATTATCTATACAACACCAATTTTCAACTACATACTACCCTCAAGGAAATGGCTAGGCTGAAGCATCCAAGAAGACCATCTTGAAAATCCTAGAAAAAATTGTTAATGATGTCGACCGTGATTGGCATCTATAGCTAAACCCAACCTTATGGGCTTATAGAACCAACATCAACACACCTACAGGTGTGGCTCCATTTTCATTGGTTTAAGGATTTGAAGCAATACTACCCATAGAGGTTGAAATCCCATCCCTAAGAGTGTCATTAAAGGATCTTGTGAGCAATGAAGAATATCAAGTGTCTAGACTCAATGAGCTTGAACTCCTAGATGAAAGATGGTTGAGTGCACTGAACCATCTACAAGCCTATCAAAATTGACTCAAGCAAAGCTACAATAACAAAATAAAAAAACAAGAACTTTCAGGTCGGTGACTTGGTCCTAAAGGAAAATCAAAAGGTCCAGCTAAATCAAGATAGGAAAGGAAAGTTTGAACCAAACTAGCTAGGTCCCTACAACATTACAACGATCTATGACTCTAGAGAATATCATTTGGCTACAATGAAAGGAGAACCTCTAGTAGAACCTCTTAACAACAATCATCTCAAAAATTTCTACACTTAAGCACATCAGAATATCCCAAGCAAAAAAGTGAAAAAAATAAAAAATCAAAAAATCAAGAAAATAATAAAGAGAAATAAAATGTCCTTTAAGTAAAAACCACCTTGTGGTTCTTCTAAGACTGGTACCATAGTGAAAACCTGGTAAATAGGTGCTACATTGGAATAAGACCTAAATCCTCATCTATCATCACTATCTATCTACTATTGCATCCATTCTATCCATCACCATAATAAAATGTGCACCCAACTATGGCTCGATAACTAATCAAGTGTTGAACCTAGTTGCACCATCTCTAACCACCATCTATGCTTATCCACCTATCCCTAATAAAAATAAATCCTATTCCAAACTGGGGGAAACTTCCTAAGCCTAGTAGTGGAGTGGATCCTTGTTAATCCCATAACTTGCAGAAAACTATGAAAAAAAAAAAAAACATCCAGAAAAGCTATCAAAATCCAAAATAAAGTTGTAAAATATCAAAAATCATAATAAAAAATTATGTATTGAGTGAATACAGTCAAACTACGTTGTCCTTGAACTTGGACATAGACAAGGCCATAATCGATGAGCCCCCGAGGCATTAGGTCAATCCTTTTAGGTCCCTCTATTTGTCTCTAAAACTCTCAAAAACAACAAAAAAACCATCAAATAAGCTCAAAAGTACCAAAAAAATCATAAATAACAAACATCACCTTCAACCTTTGATAACGCAAATCAGAAAATAAAGAAAAATAACAAAGTCCAAAACTTCCAAGCAAAGAAACAAAATGATCGGATTATCATCAAACTAAAACATTGCCTAAGTATCAACTACCCTACCCTTTGAGAATCATCATCAACATCTTGACATATGTCTTAATGGATAAAATGTTCCTACAATAGACATCACCAATGGATAACATCTTGAAACATCAAACAACTATGCCAAGTGATACAACAACATTGTTTATATTTTTATGATCTTATCCTTTTGACTTATCTTATTGTCACATTCCCAAGATCTCTCAAGGATTTCCATAAGGATTTAGAGAGAAAGGAATGGGGCATGGATCATTTATTTTCCATCTTCTATGTTTTTTGGATATTTTTTTAATACTACCAAGGCGAATACTTGCTTTGTTCTATGTATGAAAGACATTTTGGGATAATTCATATAGTAGTTTCATAATAAGTCTTCATACCTTTCTGTGTAACTACTCTGAACTATTTTGAAACTTCTCACCCATACACTCTAACAGGGTTTTCGTATGTCTGGTATGAGCAAAGAATGCTCCTTGATTGTAGAATCAAATTCCATGCAATATATACAAATCCACCTTGGTCATTAATACTCTGGTGGATCGTGTCTATTTTCTATATCAATAAGCATTTCTAAAACAACTACTTGGTCCTCCATGAAAGAAAAATGGTAGTAGTAATGATGACCTAGAATCCATATCATCAATCTCTAAATCATACTAACATATCTTCTGACTAACATCTACATCCTGCATCAAAAATTCATTAGTACCACATGCATCCTACATCCACAAAATAATCAATGCATGTCATTTCCATAGTATAATAACAGATCATATATCATATAGCATCATACATTTGCATACATCATCATCCATATCATATAAATACATCAGAAAAGTACAAAAATGTGAGCATATAATCATAAATCATCTATCATAAACATATGAGCATCCATAATCTCCACACATATATGCATTAATAAAAATCCATACACATCTCATAACACATATATGCCACAATAAAAAATGGTATATATCATATATCATCAAAAATGGAAATATCATGTACATCATCGAACATCATGTGTAATCTCAAAATATACAAAATATATATACGAGGCCAAGTAGATGGGCAGATGAATATATATACAAAAATATATGTCTACAAATGTCTATGATAAAAGCATAAAGATCATGAAATAATAAAAAAATCAGCCCTACTGGCCATCCCAAGGTGGGGATCTATGTTCATGGTGGCTATGAACATGAGACTGGTGAGGCTAAATAGGATACTATTGTGGCTATCTAATATACTGTCCCCCTAACTTGACACCTCTAGTGGTGCTCGGCTCTCCAAAATGAGGGAATCTATGTGCCCTCCATATAAAAGCCTCATAGAGGGTCTGATAATATGTCCTCTTTGTCATAAGTTGATCCCGCTCAGCCTAATACTGAGCTAAAGGAATAGAGGAGGCCAGGGCTATCTTTGTTGCTAATCTCTATTGTCTCTTTGTTTCCAATTCCTATCGTAGGGAGTCTCTCTAGGCCCTAATCATTTCTTGAGCTATATTCATTACAACAACCTGTGCCTTTGTAGCCTGCCACCAACCGATCTCGACATCTCTCTCAACAACTTTGGCATCCCTATCATACATAAGTTGTTCTATCTGTGTTGCCATATCCCCTTGTGGGGGAGGTCCCTATACTCCCTACTGCTACTGCTACTATTGATCCTAGTCATCCTATTGATGACCATCATCCAGCTTCTCTTGTGGGGGCATAGTCAATCTCAAAGGCCTATGATGGGCACACCATCCATCATACTCCCTTGTAGTCCCAAGATCAGCTCCACCCACTGACCAACCCCATCAAAATGGTCTCAAGGCTCTAAAAAATGCAACTGCTGCACCAAAATCGACATGATCCCTCCATGCAATCTCCTTCTATGTGGTACATCCAAAAATGGACATATAATCATCAACCAGTCAAATCTAGTGCTTGTTCATTGCATTCCATGAGATGAAATCTCTTTGTAGAGGCATTCTATCAAATACTTTGTGTGCCTTTTCTATGCTTCCATTTTTTGCAAGCATATCAAACTATCAAAGAACCCCATCTGGTAAATACCTCTCCAAAATGATGTCAACTTGACCAATCAAGAAACAATTTTTCTAAAAATAGACCAATTTCTCTTGGTCATCTGAAAAAGCCTCACAATCTAAGTATGATCGCCATGTGAATTTTGTCATATCATCAAACACTTCCCTCCAATGGGACAGTCTACTAGGCTAAGTATAGTGGAGGTAGTCGTACTACTGATAACCATAGATATCATGGGAATGCCTATCTCGCATACCATCTGATTGAGTAACAACTATCCTCTCCCAGGCCCAGAAATGGAGTAGGCTAGAACCAATTGAAATGCTTCTATCGCCTCTGTATACCACCTCATGCATATTTGTGTAAAGGTGAGCCAACACACACTGACCCCAAACATACACTATTGCATGCTCCATCATCTTCTCAACCACTATCCACCAATCGACAAGAAACCTCTTATCCCTCCTATCAGGCATCAAAGGTCCAATAATCATGCCTATTAGGATGATAACCATAGGATATTCGCTATCAGTAAAGGAAGCAAGATCAATCTTGGAATCAACGACCTATAGCTGCTCCACATCGAGCAACCTTTGCATAGCCAATCTACCCCTCTAGACATCATAATCAATTAGCTCCCCATGGATGGGGATCCTTAGAATCCTCCAAAAATCCTCCAGAGTGATTGTGCACTCTCCAGTCGAAAAATTAAACGAAGAGGTCTTTGAATGCCACCTCTCCACCAAAGTAGTCATCATCGCCCAATGGGCTCAAATCTTTGGCATGTAGGAAATATACCACAATCCAACAACATCGAGAAAGTCCCTCTCCAAGTCCTAAAAGGAATCTAATCCATCCATCAACCGAGGTTGTCGCTCTCGCATGTACACATGCTTAAGAACAACACGCAAAAATTCAACCCACAATGTCAAAAAAATTCTATAAAATAAAGTTGAGAATTAGAAATTGCAACTAAGCTAGACAAAATAATTCAATTAAGCAATAACACAATTTTTCTAGGCGATAGCGACCATGTTTTGCAAAAGCAAATATCCATGGTGATAGGGGGCCTATTTTAAGGTGATAGAGGCCAAAGTTTTCAAAAGAGTCCATGTCCTAAATTTTTTATCACGCGGTTAAATTTGTTAAAAGTAGCTCTTCAAAAGCATCCATCCTTCGCAATAGCGGTTAACTTTTGCAAAAGAGGTCATCATTTACAAAAGTGGTCATTCTAAAGATGCGATAACATCTATATCACAACAATTGTGAACTTTTCCAAAGATTACTACTATTGCCTAGACTAATTTTGCGCATTAATTACACAAGTGAAAAATTGAGGAAAGAGAAAATTAAAGATATACATACCAAAGCCCCTGTGTCGGCTGGCCGTCGGTACTACTAGGCTACCTTTGCTTGGTGTGGTACTCTTAGAAATCAAGGCATCATGAATCACCGTTTGCAACAAGAAATCACTAGAAACAATCCAAAGCAAGAATTTCCCAACTCAAAATGTGCAAAAGAGGGGTAATTTCACAACATTTTCCATTTTAACCCCCCCAAAACCCTAATTTTTATGCTATAACCCCTTCTAGGTCAATTTTAGGAACAACTATGTGTTGGAAGAATGAAGAAGATCAAAATTTGTGTTGTCATTGATGTCACCATGTCGGTAAAGGTGTCAGTTTGGTCTGGTACCCTGAACCGGTATGAAGAACAAGTTTACATCCTTCGGTATTTTGGTCCATATTTCCCCTCTAGTGATCATCATTGTTCAATTTTTTGGGAAATGGTTTAGGAATGTTGGAAGCTTGTAATTATACAATGTTGTGTGCTCATATGATCATATGGCGAGTTAGCATTGGTCTAGTGTTGCATTTCGTTATTAGGTCTATCCATGACCGACCTAATAAATAGTTGATGGTATAATGGATTAATTTGTGTTGCAGATATATGAACAACCTATCTTTGGTCCATACTAACATGATATAGCATGCTACACGGTTGAATAATTTTTGGAGAAGTTTTGTACTAACATGGAGTCAACAATTAATCTTTTTGGTGAATAAAGATTGCATCTAATTAGGCCAACCTAATTGATGCTTGCAGACAAGTCAAATATATATACATGATAGTTTGTAGATTGAAATTATGTGTGAGTGGTTAGTGGATTGAATGTGAATACAAATAAGAGAAAATATTAGTCTACTGGCATGTGAATTCTTTGAGCATCAAAGGAACCGAATCAACACTTGTTAGGTGGACTCTTACCAATTCATATTCTGGTTGTAAGCCATTTTTTCACTGTAATCTTTTTGTAGGCAGTGAGCCTCCTTGTTTGGATAGTGAGTCCTCTTTGTAAGTAGTGAGCTTTTGTATCTGGTAGTGAGCCTCTCTTATCTGGTAGTGAGCCTCTTTTGTATCTGGTTTTGGAACTACATTATATAGTGAGCTAATCCTCACCGTAGTTTTTCCCTCATTGGGTTTTCCACATAAAATTATGGTGTTCATGTGTTGTGTGGTTTCATATTTTGTTATTTCTCTTGCTCATATTTTATGTTATATGCTTTAGATTAATTGGATGATGTTTTTTCAATAAGTTAAAGGAGATACTGATTCACCCTCCCACCCTATCAGTATCTCGGATATTCAACAATTGGTATCAGAGCTTTGGTTCCTCTGAGGAAGCCTAGCAGCTTTAGGAAGATCTTGTAGATTGAAAAAATGGATAAAGAAGAGCCCTGGGCTACTCTTGAAGATCTTGACAAGGCAGAAAATGAAAAAAAAGATTTGAAAGAAAATCTTGATGAGGTAAATGAATGCATCCAAAAATTGAAAGAGAAATTGAAGAAATTCAAAGAAAGACATAGAGAAGTGAGTGAGCAATTGAAACAAGAAAATAGAGAGATTACTGGATTAAAGGTGCAAGTGGAAGAAAAGAAGAGAATTGAGGAGTGTTTAAATACAATGGTGAAAAGTAAGTCTGATGTATGCTCAAGGCTTCAACAAGAAGTGATGAACCTAACAGCAGATTTGTTGAAAGCAAAACTCTGTGAAGATAATTTCAAGACAATCTCCACCAAGCTTGATGAACTGATATCTGGACAGAGACCTTCTAAAGAAAAAGGTGGCTTGGGAAATGAAGCTAGTGAAAACTATAAGAATGTGTAGAACTCAAATCTAGTGGACAATCAAAAGACTCAAGATAAAGGGAAGCAAAAAATAAATCTAAGAAGAAGACCGCCTATCAGACAACCAAATGCTCAAAGGTACCCATCTTTCAATGGTATTTTCTTTTCTTGTAATAAATTTGGCCACAAGGCAACTGAGTGTAGGATTAGGATGAATTATTTTTATGGTCCCTTCTCTAGACAATGTTATCCATGCAAGAAGATTCAACATAGAGCTAGTCAATGCAGAACTCAGATGATGAATGTGTTTAATGGATGTAGAATGAATCAATATTTTTTTGGTTATTGCTATACCTATAAAAATTTTGGACACAAAGTGAATTAGTGCAGATCAGTGGTTAATGGAAGTCAAAAAAATCAGAGAAATGTTGTCTGCTATAATTGCAACAAATTGGGACATATTCCAAGAGTTTGCAGAAGTAAAAAGGGAAAGCAGTCTGCTCTAGTAAAGGAGAATGAACCTATGAAGAAGATTGACAAAAATGAGATTAAGCAATAAATAAACAAGATATGGAAGAATAAAGAAGAACCAAAGACGAAAAATGGGTATGTGCCCTCATCCGATGCAAACAATTCCTCTGAGAATTAGACCTAGCATGGTCTTAGGGGGAGCTTTAACATACAATTGTTTGAACCCCCTAGAAATATGGCATGTTAGATGTTGGCATGAGGATATGTTGTAAGGAATGAATGGGTAGAGGTTATGCAAAAGAAATCGAAAGAAAAAGTGCAAGAATGTTCATTTGTGGACAAAATTAGGGTTTCTCAGTGCAGTGAAGAAGGGTTTTTATCAAATTTTTGAATATTATTGCATTTAATGTGAATTAGGACATCGCGATGGTGTATAAAGTGAAATTCACAAATCATTTTTTATCACCTATACATTTGAAGAATTCGAAGAATAACTTGGAGCAATCTTGAAGCAATCCTAAAGCGATTTGGAGCAATTATGATGTAATTTAGAGAAATTATTGAGAATAATCAAGAACAAGTGTCGATAATTTTCTCTCGCACCTACAAAAGGAAGGTAAAAGAAGAAGTTTTGTTGTGCAAGGAAGAATTTGAAGAAGTTAAGTTTTATGATGGAATCTATTAACAAAGGACCGAGTGGCAATATTCCACTAAGGCTGAAGGGAGTTGAATTGAAAGAATTTGATCATCGAAAATAAAGGAAATGGAACTAGGGTTAAAGACAAATGAATTGCAGAACATAAAAACCCTAGGCATGGATTTATGGGGAGAATTTCCTTGGTTTATAGATAGAGAATCCATATTTTTCCTATTAAGTAAATTCAAGGACAAAAAAATTACGTTGGAAAAACCCTACCCTATCACGAAGGAGGAAATTGAAGCTAATACTGGGTTGTGTAGTGTTGGTGACCTCCCCAGAAAGAAAAAAGTGAAGTACAAAGAGGTGGAGGAATTGACTAGAATCGATAAAGACCCCCGAGCCTTGCTAATAAATACTATTGTCAACCCTACCATAAGGTATGTTGTGTACGGTATCTTACAAAATCTATTTCAGAAATCGTGAAGGTTCCACTTTGGCTATTGTTGTGTATCTTGCGCACAAAATGGTGAAGGAAAACAATCAAATTGATCTATGTAGCTTAATGTTGGAAAAACTAACTGAAAATGTATAAATTTCCTTAGTCGAGGGTTATCCTTTCTAGTTCAGGTCTTTGCTTACATGTCTGGTATTTTACTTTATGAGTTCCCTACCGAGAAAAGAAAATGTTAAATGGGAATTCGGGGTCGCTATTGGAAAACAAGTTTGCAGGTATTTGGAAGGTATGCAGGACAATGCAAGTGCTTGCAAAGTTTTTTTCTTATCCCTACAAAAGGATTTGTGCTCCAGTATGCCTGTGTCTAGTCAATTTGAGGAAGGTTGATTCTCTGGTACAAAGGAATTGGAAATTGTTATTGGTGATTCCCCTCCAGAATCTAAAAGGAGGAAAATTGTCACATAAGATATCATCACTATTCTGCAAGAAAAGGAGAATGAAAAAGAGTCCCTACTTTGATCTGAATCTTCTGATCCAGATGATATTTGGATGATGTTAGATAAAGGTGAGATGAAGAATATTGGTGAATTATGGAGTGTGTGCTCTCTGGTGGATAGACTTAAAATTGATGATACTCTGGTTGAGTATTTTCTCAAGAAAGGTATTGACATTTCAAGTGTTTCTGATTCATTACTAGATAATTTAGTTAAAGTTGTTGAAGAGAGAATGTTGCTCGAAGGTCCTAAAGGACATAAGTTTGAAGCTATGGTTGAGAAAAGGTGTGTCAAAGCTAAACAAAAATTATTTGAACATATTAATGAGACAAGGAAATGCATTAAAGAAATTTCAGACATCTACAAGTATTGTCTCTGGTGACCTGGTGCAGTTGACAATTTTAGAATAAAAATTGAAGCCATTGAATCTAAAATCAATAGTATTGGAAATAATTTTGATTTATTTAAAGAAAAAGAAGGAAAAAAGAAAGAATAAGAGTTGGAGAATTGAAAGCAGAGTTTCTGACTATTCAGAGATAGAGGAAAGATCTGGTGAGAACTTTCTGGCTTGTTAAAGAAATTATTTAGGTCTGGTTAGATCATCTCTCTAGAATACTCTATGATGCAGAATATTGTGAACAACAGTTCTTATTTGTGGATTGTCCATCCTCATTTACGTTGTTGGCTTTGTTGAACAACATGTGTACCCGAATGGATTTTGTAGTGCTTGCTTGGAAGAGGATTCTTCCAACTATGAGAGAGAGATACAAGAAAGTGTTTCAGGTGAAAAGTGTTATCTTCACTTGAGTTTTTGAATGTTCCAAAAAAAATTGGAAAAAGGAGGAGAGAAAAGAAAGAAAGGGGAGAAAAATGAACAAAAACAAGAAGAGAAAAATTGAATTGCTGAAAAAAAGGGGGAGTTTTTGAAGTTTTTGAAGTCTTGAAGTTTTTGGAGTCAGATTTTCTTTGTATATGCAATGTCACCATGTACATACATTTACATCCTATTTTTGGTCGCCCTTTTTCATTGATGTCAAAGGGGGATAGATTTGGAGAGATTTGGAGAGATTGTTATATACATGAAGAACTGTGTGAAGGTTTTTTTTGGCACATGTTACCATCAATGACAAAGGGGGAGATTGTTGGAAGAATGAAGAAGATCAAACTTTGTGTTGTCATTGATGTCACCATGTTGGTTAAGGTATCAGTTTGGTTTGGTACTCTGAACTGGTATGAATAACAAGTTTACATCCTTCATTATTTTTGGTCTAGTATTTTGGTTCCCATTTCCCCTCCGTTGATCATCATTGTCCGTGGTTTTGGGAAATGGTTTCTGAATGTTGGAAGCCTATAAGTATACAATCATGTGTGATCATATAATCGTATAGCGAGTGAGAATTGGTCTAGGGTTGCATTTTTATTAGGTCTATCCATGGTCAACCTAATAAACTATTGATGGTATAATGGATTATTTTTTGTTCGGGATATATGAGCGACCTATCTTTGGTCCATGCCGACATGATATAGTGTGCTACATGGTTGAATCATTTTTGGAGAATTTTTGTACTAACTTGGAGCCAACAATTAATATTTTTGGTGAATAAAGATTGCATCTAATTAGGCTGACCTAATTGATGCTTGTGGACAAGTCAGATATATATACAAGATAGTTTGGAGATTGAAAGTGTGTGTGAGTGGTTAGTGGATTGAATGTGAATATGAATAAGAGTGAATATTAGTCTATTGGCATGCAAATTCTCTAAGCATCAAAGGGACTAAATCAACACTTTTTAGGTGCACCCTTACTAGTTCATATTCTGGTTGTAAGCCATTTTGTTATTATAATCATTTTGTAGGCAGTGAGCCTCCTTGTTTGGACAGTGAGTCCTCTTTGTAAGCAGTGAGCTTTTGTATCGGGTAGTGAGATTCTTTTGTATCTAGTTTTGGAACTACATTATATAATGAGCTAATCATCACCGTGTTTTTTCCCTCATTGGGTTTTCCACGTAAAATTATGGTGTTCATGTGTTGTGTGGTTTCATATTCTATTATTGATCTTGCTCATATTTTTTGTTGTATGCTTTAGAGTAATTGGATGATGTTTGTTCAATAAGTTAAAGGAGATAATGATTCACCCCCTCTCAGTATCTCGGATATTCAACACTATGACCATCTGGAACTCTAAATGCAAGCCTTGGGCTTTAAATTTTCGTTCTCTATGCATATGAACTACTTCGAAACCTAGTCGACCGCTCGACCTGAAAAAGTAAATTTTCAGGCTAAGTTCTCAAGGGGGTAGCCGAACATCTTATCATCCTTCTACTGACAGTTGGGGGATAGTGGGGCATATTAATTTTTTTCAATCTTGATTTGAACATCAAATTATTTGAAACAATGCAACCAGTACATTATGTCCAAGAGGGGAAAAATGTAGACATGTAAAAATGACCTAGCGCATATCACATATCCTAAATTGCATTTTTCCATTATTCGCATCACTTTCATTATCACTATTTCATTTCCTCTTATTAATCCCTTTTTTAAACATCATTTACATCATTAACCCTATTTTTCTCTAATAATTAAATAATCTCAAATTGTTTAATTAATTCACACTGTCATCACCTAATTTAACATTATTCCTTCTAATTAATTAAATAAATGCAAATTATCTAATTATGTCACTAACACTACTTATTCGTCTTAATTAATTAAATTTTTACCATTAATAATTTAATTAGGCCACTTTCCCTTCTCTAAATTTGAAAAATTAAATCAACTATTCAAAATCATTCAACATGGTCAACAAATATGTATATCTTTATTTTTTAAATCAAATGCCACTTGCATGTTCATCTCATAAATTAATTAATTAATACATCCTCACATATATTGATTGAATAAATCATGACCATTGATTTCTCAATCAATTTCCTAACTCAACCCGACTTCTTCAATCCCACTAAACACTCAATTTGATTCCTTCAATCCCACAAATCATTCCAATCTATTCCCATTGATTATCCAATTAAAATCCATTGGATCAATCAGAGGAGTTAACTGATCAATCTATTTCCTCTCAATGGTTCTTAATTGTTGATTGTGATCTTTCATTGTTGCATCTTGATCGTTCATCTGAAAACTAAAAATCTATAAAAAAACCTTCCTTCTAAAAAATGATTGGATAATCTGGAGAATTTGTGGAGAGGTTATGTCAAAATAGCCATTGAAGCACATTTAGCACATTATTTGAAATCACTACTACTACTACCTTTGACATTTCAACAACAATGGAGACTTCGTATTGATCCAACACTCCAACATTCGTTATCAATACAAACACACTTCGACATGGGATGGTAAAATTGTAATGTTTTGAATTCATTTATGTTCTCATTTATGCTAACATTTTCTGATTGAATTCATTACTTTACAACCGCATTTCATGAGTAGGTTGGGATTTAGCTTGTTTTTATTTTATTTATTTGTTTTCAATATAGTTTTTCCATCTTTCCAATTACCCCTTTCACAAAGCTTAAGCAGTAAGTTTTTTATTTTTCTAACTTTTATATTTTTAAAGTATATTGTCAAGAATATGTATTTAAATTGAAAAAATAAACAACAATATAAACTATTTTTTTGTAGTTTTAATAATAGTTTCAAGAAAATTGAATGATGCCATGTAGATTTATTAAATTAACTATTAAGGTACCACCACAAAGGCTATAAAATATTTGTTCCCTACCCACCTTATTCTCTAATATCCATTTTTGTCATGTAAGTTCTCTCACCTTGGAAGTTAGATGTCTCTTCTACACTTAAGATTAAGATTCAATGTTATTTCTAATTTCCTAGCTAGAAGCTCTATTAGGAGACATTATTTAAATTGCGGGAGATGATATTTAAACTCCAAAGTACCAATGGGACTTGATGGAATCTAAATCACATTCCATTTTTTAGCATAAAAATATATATTATATTTATTATATAATATTTTATTTTATTTATTGTCTTTGATATATATTTTAATATAATTGCTCTAGTTGAATTCTATGACACTACAAGAATATGCGTTTTAAAAGGATTTCTAAACCCTATAAAATTTATTTTATTAATATGTCATTGCTAGTCAAACATGGTGAATTTATGGAAGTTGTCAAGTTGACCATAATTATCAACTTATTGAAAAAATTTCTCACTTGTTCAATTTTCAAGCATTAAAATTATATGTTATATTTATTATTACTTATATATATTAAATAATATTATATTTATAATATAATATTTTATTTTATTTGTTACTATTGATTTCCATTTTAATTTGACAACTCTAATTAAATTCTACAACACTACAAACATGTGCCTTTTAAAAGTTAATTGAGCCTCAATTTTTCTTTTATTAATGTCATTGCTAGTCAAATGTGGTGAATTTAATGAATTTGTCAAGTTGACTATAATTATCTGCACATTGATTTTTTTATTTATCTCTTAGGGAGACCTATTCCAAAAACTTTAAATTCAAATTTGGGCATTCCAAAACTTGTACCTAGAATAGAAATTTAGATGTTGATCTACATTCATCGAACAATGTAAATTTTATCATTTAACACATATTTTTTTCCAATCACATTTTTTTAAATAATGGTTAAATCTAGTTTATAATAATTTTGACTTTCTAGTCATCCTTCAGTTTTATTTGAAGTTGTAATACAAAGTTAATATTACATACATGAAACATACACACTACACATTGTAAGAGAACATTGAAAACCTTCCAGTTCAGTATAAAATTGGTCATGTGTATAGGGAAGGAAACATGGTTGTTGATGCCATGGAAAATGCTAGTCTAAGACAATCAAAGTGGATGCATTGGGATTTTTTGACATTTTCCAAGTCCTATCTATTGGAATAAACGAACAATCTCTAATCCAATTGTTAATCGCCAAATCACCAAGATATGATACCAATTGGTGAGACACAAGGCTTTGACTACTATAAAATAGAAATCTAAAAATTGTATGCAAATCTAAAAATTAAGTTTGCTTAATCTTTGCAATACCATGAAGAGATTTAACTTCTTTATAATGCTAAAACCAACCACTCTAACATGCTTGATAAAACCACCTTAGATGAACTTATAAAATAAATAACGTCACCATAAGATTGAAGTGACAAAGAGGCAAAAATCAACAACATAAGAATGCAAGATCTCACAACACAAGGTAGCAATGGAACAGAATAATAGACGCATAACATAGTTTTTACGTGGAGAAACCCTTGTGGGAAAAAACTCCACCAAGAAGAGAGGCTCAAGTTGAATTATCTTCAAAACAATATTACAATACATCCACTTCCAATCTCCTCTTCACTCTTCAATCCAACAACATCTTTGTACCTATAAAACATCTCATAGTGTCTCCAACTCAACCCCTCAATATATAGACTCATGGGGGCTCAAAATACCAACATAAGACATTACCATGGTCAAAACAAGGTTTGGAAAAACCATGGTAAAAATTAATACAAACCCTTACATGCTAAACATGGTCTCTTACATGAAATTACACCTTCTTACAAGATGTCATAAGAATCCCTATAAAATAGGAGATTCTCTTACATGCAGCATAAGCTCTTATGTGTGTCATAGATGTCAACATAATTGTCATAGAATCTTATGAAAGGTGTCATAACTGTCATAGATGCTCTTACAACATATGACGAGAGTCATAACATGTCATAACCCACTATTCCCAAGATAGACATCAAGATTATCATGTGAAACCATTTTACTATTGTCATTGCCACAAGCCAATAAAAGTAACTCAGTAACTCCCAACTAATAAAATAGTAATTACTGGGGCCAATAAATAATTAATTACCACTATCGGTGAAACCTCCAATCCCTTATGGATGAATTACATACAATAATAAGAGAATACTAAATCCAAGATATTTACAAGGTTGATGGAAAATTTATACCAACATTCTCCCACTTGACATTATACATTGTAAATCAACCCATAGGAAATTCAACAAGATAATAAACATCCCTTAGCCAAACATGTACCATTGATTCTTCAACATGCTTTTGTGCTCCAATAAGATACCTGCAAAAGAAACCATGATAACCACCATCTCAAGAAAGAAATCATCACATCATATTACCCATGATAGGACAAGGAACATGCCATGGTGAAACATATCAACTGCCACTGAAACCTACACCAATATATACATGAACACAAGCATCAAATTCAAATGATAACAAAAGACTTTGAGTGACTACCAGACTCATACCAGAATTGGAATAGCAACCACAACAAGTTGCTAGCTCATCCAAAACTATCCATACCTCAAACTAGGGTAAACAAACTATCATAGGTAGAACTTCATGCTATCAACATAACAACCCAAATCTACAAACAAGTCCTTGTATATCCACCATCGTGCAAAAGAAGACTCCAAGGTAATAACACACATAGACATGCGATAAAAAACCTCTGAAGTAACTCACTGCAGTAAAGTGAAACCATTCCAAGAGAGGTGCCCCTCTCATACAAAACACGTATACCTTCTGGAACTCCCATTGCATAGGTAATGTCAAATTTGAAAACAAGATCACAACATTAAAAATTCCTCCTATAACACTTCACATAGAGGATGTGGCTAACTCCTTTGTCATAGTATCAAAGAAGCATATAATGATATGAAAAATAAATCTCTCCTTACCAATAGATAACTCTCCCATGTCCTCCAACCAATGAAGAAAGAGATCAAGGAGCTACCAAACTGTTGCCAAAAAACAATGAAGTAAAAACAACACATGACTCCATTCATGAACCTCAACTCCATAAACATAAGAACCTTGAGGAAGAAGATAATATACCACACTAACATGTGTGAAACTATGTAAAGTAGGATCTCCTTCAACACTCCCAAACTAAAAGGATATCAACATCTAACCATTCAACTCAAATGAAAACATGGCAAAAATAGATGTAAACCTCTCGTAGAAAGTAGATCAAACTAGTCAAACATTCCCACAACATAAGGGAATATGCCCAAAGTAACTAACCATCTCCTATACCTCTCCTACCAAATCCTCATAACTAAATCAAGATCAAGATTGCAAGGAGAACAACAAAACATACATAAAATCGTGCATCTAATAATCAGGTGGGCAACACCTCTTGGATCATTTACCTGCCGAGTAGACCAAGAGTGGGATACAAGATTGTCTTGTGAATACAACACCAAGCAATATAATCTTTCAATAAAGACAACCTTTTCATCAGGTCTATGATGGACTCACATCTATTTCCAAGTGTAGGCTCCTCAGTCTTTAACATTGTAAAAAAAATTCATAACAAGTAACCATTCCAACATATATCTCTTAAGTACAAGAGATTTATAGCCTAACCCAAGTCTCTCTAGTATCCATGAGAACCCACTAATCAATCCATGCCAACTTCAAATGCAACCTGCAAAATCATGAAGCTCCAAGCAAATGATTCATACTCAAAACCAAAGAGAACTACATCCTCTCCAAAGGAAGAACAATAACACCTTTACCAAAGACTCCAAGGGTCATCCATGAAACAAGATGTTAAAACCTCTTCAAATAATATCAAGATAACCATATCTTTCCAGAGCTCCCACTGAACTGTGATACCGAGCTATATATGGCAACAAGATAAACATCAAACTATCACTGTCAAAAAACCTCCCACTGAAACATGTAACCAAGCTATCCATGACATCATGACAACCATCTCCTAAATGAAGATCATTCATGGCCTCAACAAAATCAAAGAATCCCACCGTAATGACACATCTCCCAAAAGGTCAAGTAAACCATAATCTCCAAAATAAGAAGATAGAACACACCATGTAACTGCACAAAACTCCCACTAAAAGTGATACTGAGTTGTATACATGGTATCATGACAAACATCATTACCAAAACTCCACTAAAAGTGAACAAATTTTTTCATGCACCATAACTTACTGCTATAGATTCTAATAAATAACTATATCAGGTACTCTAAACCATCCTTCTATCTCACTACAATAAACATACCAATGTAATCAAGGTGACCAAGAATTGGCCAACCAAATAGAATCCTCACTAGATAATTTACAATATTTGCACTCATGCAACATCTCAAAGGAGAAAAAACATGGTTAATGCTCCAATCTCAAATAACTGAAAAAAATGATTCAACCCCACATCAGTAACATGCAGAACAAAGATAACCAAGAATAACATGTAGATTTTCAAGACTCAAACACCAAGATCAATGGTAGACCTGATTTTCCAAAAAAATCCACATAAGAGTATCCATAGATCATAAGAACCCATCAAGCAACCTTGGAAATCTGTAATTGTTTCCATCCAGAATACTCTAAGAGTCTGAATACAATCTTTCCACACATCTACAAACCAAAAGAAATTGTTAACATGTAAAACCTGTAAAAACATCTCTCTATAAATATGAAATCACTTAAATATATAGATATTCACACCATACATGTCATCTGAAAGAATGAAATATCACAGATCTACGAATCCACAACTTTTTATAACAGGAAAACTACCATACCTACATATCCAAATTAACATGAATATGAAAGAAAAGGAGCCAGGTTGTCCAGGATTTTCCATATCACTAAAATACCAACTCCACAACCCACATGCAACTAGTGGCAAATCATCCAATGCTTTCATGTAACCAAGGGCTAAAACCATTAATCCAACATAAGCACTTCATACTGTAGTCCAATAAATAAATGTTCTTCCATGCGACCAGCGCACCAAAAGCAACCATCTAACATGAACACCCATTCATTTCACATGACCACAAGCTAAAGGAATAAAACCACCAAACAAGAGGATACTCACATATTGCCAAACTGGAGCTCTAGATCACTACCACAAGATCAAATCCATGAAGATACATAACCCTAAGCCTCAAGAGCCCACCGTAGATTGCATTGACAATATCCATCTAAAAGTTAGATACCATGGCTTCCAATCTCATAGATCTGCAAAACAATGCCAACATACAAAACATCCACTGCAGCCCAAAAAACCTCCAACTCTATAATTCCTTCCAAAAAATTCACAAGCTTTACAAGCTAAAGTTCAAAAAAAGGAGGAATACCCAAAACCAAATCACAATGAGTCCATCACATCCAAGCATATGCAAGCAACATTAAAGCCCATGCAAGTACATGCAACTCACATGCAAACAACATGCAAGTATATGCTAGTACATGCAAGTACATGCAACTCATATGCAAGAACATGCAAGCACATACGAGTACATGCAAGCCATGGAACAACCTTAAGCTTTGATACCAAATGTTGGAATAAATGAGCAATCTCTAATCCAATTTTTAATCACCAAATCGCCAAGATATGATACCAATTGGTGAGATACAAGGCTTTGACTACTACAAAATAGAAATCTAAAAATTGTATGAAAATCTAGAAATTAAGTTTGCTTAATCTTTGAAATACCATGAAGAGATTCAACTTCTTTATAATGCTAAAATCAGCCACTCTAACATTCTTGATAAAACCACCTTAGATGAACTTATAAAAGCAATAACATCACCATAATATTGAAGCAACAAAGAGGCACAAATCAGCAACATAAGAATGCAAGATCTCACAACGTAAGGTAGCAATGGAACATAAGAATAAACACATAACACGGTGTTTACATGGAGAAACCCTTGTGGGGAAAAACTCCACCAAGACGAGAGGCTCAAGTAGTATTATCTTCAAAACAAGATTACAATACATCCACTTCCAATATCCTCTTCACTCTTCAATCCAACAACACCTTTGTACCTGTAAAACATGTCATAGTGTATCTAACTCAACCCCTCAATATATAGACTCATGGGGGCTCAAAATACCACTATAAAATATTACCATGGGTCAAAACAAGGCTTAGAAAAACCATGGTAAAAATCCATATGACCCCTTACATGCTAAACATGGTCTCTTACATGAAATTACACCTTCTTACAAGATGTCATAAGAATCCCTATAAAATTTGAGATGCTCTTACATGCGTCATAGCTCTTACGCGTGTCATAGAATCTTATGACAGGTGTCATAACTGTCATAGATTCTCTTACAACATATGATGAGAGTCATAAATGCCATAACCCACTATTCCCAAGATGCATGCCAAGATTCTCATGTGAAACCATTTTACTATTACTATTACCACAAGCCAATAAAAGTAACTCAGTAACTCCTAGCCAGTAAAATAGTAATTACCGGGGCTAGTAAATAATTAATTACCACTATCGGTGAAACCTCCAATCCCTTATGGATGAATTACAAACAATAATAGGAGAATACTAAATACAAGATATTTACAAGGTTGATGGCACCTTTATCCCAACACTATCAAGATGATTATATTAAAACAAAAACTTGGCTCCTTATATAAGAAAAATGGGTATTATAGCAATTAGCTTCGATGGAGGGTCCTTTATTTAATTTTTTATTGAGTTATCAAGATAGAGCTAATTTGTTAATTGCTATGTTTCTCAAAATGGTTGTGGGCATAATGGTGGGTAGGGAAATGAAGGTCCCTAATGATTGTCCTAATATGAAAATCCTTTGGAAGTATAAGTCTAATAAGACAAAAGGAAAAAATATTATTAAGGCCTTGTGCTTGGTTAATAAAGGAAGAAAATTTAAAAAGTTTAAAATCATGATTCTACCAGCTGCCCAAATCCCCATCAAAAATATTTCAAAAGATGGGTGATATGATGTTTTTGTATTGAGCAAGGCTAATAGTTTCATGTGTGATTCAGATGGCTTAATTATGCCTCTTTATGGCTAGGGTGTTATCATTCCCAATAAAGGATGGAATGGTATGCATGAGTTAACCCCTTGTAATCAACCTGAATTACTTAAAATCACTACTTTAACTAGTTGGTTTGAACTATGGCCATTCCAAATTCAAATTTATAACATTACCCTCAATGATGAAAACTTCACATTGTCGATGATCTCGGTTTCAGATGAGAAAGGTCTAAAGGAGGACTACTTGCTCCTACACAAAGACAATTTAACTAGTGAAGAGATTATGGGAGGCCCTAGAAAGAGAACTAGGTTGAGAAATTATGATTCTCAGAGACAGAATGCAAAGTTGTGGGGTCTCTTTGAACGTGTGGGATTCATTTCGTTCTTTGACACAATGGAGGGTTACAATGAAGAGCTTAGTTAAAAATTTGTGAATGCTTGGAGTGATGGAGAGGTAAATATAGGAGGGACTAATTTCACTATAGATGTAAAACTCATAGCTTAAACCACTAGTCTTTGATACGAAGGAAAGAAAATAGCCAGGAAAAGCATGGGGAACTACCATACCTACATTGAATTTTTTTTTGAGGCCAAGGAAAATGTTCGGAGGTTCCAAAATGGCTACTCAAGGGTGAAGCTTCTGACTCCATGCCACAATGTAAGTCTCTTTGTCATGAAATATTTCACTCTCAAGGGTAGATTTCAATATTCTCATGGGTATCACTTTCCAATCCTGAACCACATTCACCACCTTGAGAAAATCAATATGCCCTTCTTCATCCTTTTGTCACTTCAAAAGAGAATGCAAAATGGGGAAAACCCACCTTTGCATTAGGGTTTAATTAGGGCTATTTCCAAATACGTTCTTTCCACCACCCCGTAGAAGAATTTAGTCCACAATTTGCTTGAGAATCCTCATTCCCCAAAAAACTTTGTCTGAATTGAATTGCTTGAAAGCCAAGCCCACTCTCCTGATAAAGAACTTAAAATAAAAACTCATAAGAATCCCCCCCCATGAAAGAGGACCCCTCTTGGAAAAAGCTCCTAAAAGTTACTCCTAAAAACACAACTCATCTCCCCTTTCTTGAGGACTAATTAAGAAAAGGAAGGTGGTGATAAAAGAGCCATGTCCTAAAACCCCAACCATTATAATTCCAAATGATAAAGATATTAGCCCTGATAGTGGACTTACCCCCTGGTGGTCATAGGTCGACTTTCCTGGATTTAGCTGCTTCCAAAGGGCTAGAGATAGGTAATAAAAGAAAAAATTATGTTGAAAGGGTGTGTGCAACCCCTCCTAAGCCTGAGGATAAAAATGGGGAAAAAATGGTTAGGGAGGAAAAAGAAGTCTCCTCTGAGGAAAAATATGTCCTTAATAGCCTTGGGGAAATAGAATTATCTGAGGACTCAAGGATGATTCAGAGTCAGATGATAAGGAGGACGCCTTCCAAGAAGAGGAAGTAGAAAATAATCAACAAGAGGAGCTTGGAAAACATGAAGGGTTAGACCTTAGAATTGTAGAGGAGAAGGAGACTAGAAATGATAGCCTAATAGATTTGGATTCTATTGATACTCCTACCAACACCCCTCTTAACTCGGAGATTCTAAAAGAGAAAGGGACCAAAATGACGAAGACAAAAAATGATATGCTCACAAAGAGGGTTTAGAAAATTGAAAGAATATTGGAGAAAGATGACAAGTCCAATAGGTTACATACAACAAAGGAGGAAATCAAGAACATGTGCAGAGTCATGGAAATATTTATGAAAAGGGTTGTAATGGGTACCATATTGGGATAGGGAAAGATTAGAAAGCAATAAAAGAAAAAAGGAAGAAGGGATGAAGTTGATCAGTCTAGGATGATGGAGATAAAGGAAAACATGGAAGACCTTGAGAAGACCCGAAGTCTCATTGTGGACTCCTAATTTCCCTTTTCTAGTTTGGGACTTGGCTCTTTGTTGTGGATGCATCTTTGGTTGATTCCTATTTTTGGTTTCCTTAGCATAATTTTAAGACTAATATTGGCTTTCTAAGCCTAAACTTTAACTATTTACTTTTAATCTCTATTATTTTGATGATGTTCTATCTGGGAACTCATGTCTGGTCTATCCTTCCTTTTGATAGAACACAAGATGCCTCATTTATTTCCAAGTTTTTTCGATCTTAACGCAATTTGGTGTTTTAGTATAGAATAAGACAATTTTTTCTTTGTGGCCTTAGTCCATTCCTATTCAGCCATATGAGAAGAATCTAGATCACTGTTGTTTCCATTTTTAGTTCTATGGGGAGCAACATTCAGAGACATTGGTGGATTTGAAAACTGTGACTTAGATAACACCGAATTTGATGAGACTAAATCCTCAATGGGGGGAGGAGAGGCATCCACCACATTTGAGCTAACACCAATCCAACTCTCCTCAACTCGAACCTATGGGGCTGATGGGGAAGGGGAGCATGAAGGAGTAGTCTCCACTGTTGTATCTAGTGTAGCAGAACTGTCCTCCTTCGCATCTGGTGCAATAACATAGTAGTTGGACTCCACACCAATCCACCAAGTAGGCTAGTTTAAACCACCTTTACTTTGTGTAAACCCTTGCTTCTTATTGCACCGAGTTGTAACATGGGAGGTAGAGAAGAATTTCCTGCATCTGAAAGTGATCTTTTCGTAGTCTACAAGTTGTCTCCAGTGTTTGTTTCCTACCATCAAGGAGATTTCTACTGGAAGGCCTTTGGATAAATCAAACTCCACACATAATTGACCATAGCTAGAATTCTCATAATTGATGGTTTCCTTTGAAATATTAGGATACTTCCCAAGCCCATTGGCAATGGCTTTCAAACACTTAATCTCCCAAAATTGTAGTGGGAGGTAAGGAAGTCTTACCCAAAGGCACGCTGAGGAGAATGTCTCTATTCGAGGGTCAAAGGATGGGAACCAAGGCTTGATGCACAAGAAATCCCCTTGAAGGACCCATGGGCCAGAGTTAAGAATTACTTCCTTATCTTTTAAAGATTCAAATTCCAGAATGAAGAAACCCCTAGCACAGGGGTAAATGTTGATTTAGGCCTCCATATATTCCTTCCAATTGGTGCATATCCAGTTGTGAAGATCGCATAGTTTTGACCATACCCTAAAAAACATAAAAATTAAAGCATGATCTGATAGATACTCTTCCCTGTCATGCACGACACCATCCAAGCGAATCACATGAATTGTATTAGAGTGGCGAACAACAAGCAAGTGACTGAGAACAAAGGGGCGAGTAGCAATAGGATGGGTATCGTCAAAGATAGGTCGCTCACCAACCGCACAACCATTCCACCCAAGTGCGGCCTTAAAATATAACTTAGGGCATCTATTTATTCACGAAGGAGAGGGGGGCAGAGACTTGGAATTCATCATAGCCTCCTTTGTGTGGCACTCTCTACCATCCTCGGCTAGACTTGAGGCATTCGCACCCAATTCGCCGCAAGAAGAAGACCTATCATCATCTCTGCAAGACGTGCGGGAGGAGACATGGAATTTCGGCGTAGAGCAATCCATGAGCGAATTTAGAAATGCAATATTGGTTCTATAATAATATACATTAGTAAATATAATATAATTTATAATATATAATTAATAAATTATATATATTATATTTAGTAATTTATATTTTACTTAGGTTTAGTTTCTAACATTATGTTATATTATATATTAATATAAATGATATTATAAATATATTTTCCATACCGTTGTTGGATGCTATGAATTTAATGAAGCTATAGACTTGTTGGCCATCCTTCAATTTTAGTTCAAGTTGAAGGAAAAATAGTATTATTGTGTACATGAAATATTGCATTTTTTGTACTCTTGGCACTTGTTTGAGAATAACAAGAACCTTAGGAAGTTAGGTTGTAGTATTCCACCTAGACAATTGAGTGAAGTTTCAATGATTAAACCTTGTTGGTTTTTTAGTGGCTAATTTTCACCAATTGACTAATAGTTCAAGCTATAACACGACTTGAATTGCCACATTTTTACAAAAAAATAGTTGTCTTATTTAAATTGCCAAAGAACTAATATTATTAAAAAATATAACTCAACAATTTTCCATTATATTCAATACATGATTATATTATATTCACCTAAATTTTATGTTTTTGAAAAAGTAAGCAGCATTTACAAGGTGTTGTACCCTTCATAATGAACCACAAGGGCCAAAAAGGATCAAGTCCAAAAAACTAACAACAAGTCAAAAAGAACAGAAACAACACAACGACCCCGAACAGGCAGCAAAGACACAAAACACAGGCCTAGGCAGCAACTAACTGGCATTGTCCTAGTTTTTTAACAGGAGGTCCACAATGTCATCCCCTACCCAATCTTGATTCTCCTGGGAATTATTTCCCTCCATCTCCTCTTTGATCACTGTGGACAAGGTGCTAGTCACGAAATGGCCCAACTTCATCTTGAAGCGGGTCAGGCCTCTGAATCTTTTATCAAGCATTTCGATCTTCTTTTCCATAGCACAGAGCTCCTCACCATCATCCATGGTTCTCGGGACCTCGCCAAGCTCAATGACCAGAGGGTGTGAAGAGTGAGAGGCAAAAGTCTCTTTCGGGATTTTGATGTTGTCTGAGGTAGAAAGGGGCCCTTCCACATTTTCTTCCTCATCCTCCTTGGTCTCCTCTTCCTTATAATCCTTGCTATCCATCTACTCCTCCTCTGAGTCATCAATAATCTGTCTCTTCCTGTTGTTTTTCGCCAATCTACCCAACCTCCGGATGGTAGTCTCCCCTCTAGTCATGATCATGGTCCCCACGATCGTATCACATTTAGAATATTTCCCAACAATATTCTTCCCTTTACCCTCTTTCACCATCAGCTTCGACAGACCTTTTTTTATCATCTTTGCCTCTTTTCATTGTGGTGGCTCTGTAAGCAGACTTAGTCGGGGTGGCCTTGAGATCACATAGGCTGGTTGCGCCACAAGTATGCGCATTACCCACACCGCCCTTAAATTTTTTAGCAGCTTGTTTGGTTTTGGGGTTTTCAGCAGTACACAGGTGGGGTTTCCTAGAAGGGCTTTTTGATTCAGCAGGGGAGATATTAGCGACAACCAAGGGTTCAATCTCTTCAATACGGATAGCGGAAATGGCTCTAGGAGGACATAAGGCCAAATTAAAATGGTAGAGTCTCAAGATAAGCCCTTGATGGAGAGGTAGAGGCGGAATGTCATTCGGGTTAAGATTGGCCATTTCTTTGCATTTTTTAGCCAAATTCTCTAGGTCCATGAGCAAAAAGAAAGGAAAACTAAGCAGGATTTTATGCCTTAGATGATTCAGAAGGGGAAAATGATAGAAAAAGTAGGTTTTAAACCTACCTTCAAGCATGAAATACTTCATAAGGGTTAAACACAATTGGTCCTAGGGTTGTGGAAGGGCTTCACGTTCAAATCTTGACTAGTTACAGACCAGCTCCTCGTTCCCCATGAAAAAAATCTTTCAAACTGTCATTGTCTGGAGTCCAAGTATGCTTAGGATATTTCTTCCCAGTGCACTGCATTCCGATAGCTTGCACAATCACCTCTTCGCTAAATTCAAAGGGAATTCCATCCAATGCAACCCTTTGGTCCTTCCAGGAATTAGCAAATTGGCCAGACAGGTTAGGGTCGTGGCCCACCAGAATCTCTATGAGAGGAGCAAGGCCACCCTCAGTGCAGATATGCCAGACCAAAGGATTCTTATGAAACTCTCTACAATTATCAGGCTCAGTTTGAACACGGTCATCACCCATGATGTTCACCTACAAAGGAAACTAGAGAGCTTACAATAATAAAAGGTTAGAAACACCAGCAGTGCAATAGGCTTCCTTCCCATTGTGGATATTAAGGCAAAGATTGTAACATTGGATAATCATGCCAGTGTGCAGATCACATGTGTGAAAGGAAAGATCACCAAAAGCAAACATAATGTTGTCATTAATGTGTATCTTAAGGTAATTACGGCAAGCTAAGCAAGAATTGGTGGGCGTGCAGAGTTCCTTGGTCATGATGCAAATGCACAAAAAAATAGGCATGGTGGCCGCATGGCCAGATTTAGAAATGTTAATGTAGGCATGTTTAGAAGCCAATGCTAAACTAGCAAGATCGAAGGTTCTAAAAGGTGGCTTTCCCTCATTATGAAATGTCATATCAATATTCGTAACCACAGACTTACGAAGGTTATGATGGAATAAAACAATCCCAAAGATAAGATATCGCACAATACAGCCTCTCAAAATCATAAATGTCACGTACTTTCCTAAACCCTTCGTAGAGCCGCCTTCATTAACCACATGATTAACCTTTAATTTTGAAATCCACCACTTGTAGGCCACCTCAGCATTAGAACTCGTCCACCATGCCCAAAGAACAACCAAGTGAACCCCCCAAGTGACACCCATCAACTGAAGATTTGAAATCATCATAATAAATGGGTGTTTTGTTCTTTCAAGATGAGATCTTGAATCCTTGGTGGTAAATTCCCTATATTACTCCAACATTTAGAGTGACCCCAATTAGCCAAAGCATCTGCCACTTGGTTACCTTCCCTGAAAATATGTCACTTTTTTTGCTCTTAGCTCGGATAAAAGGAACCTAGTATCCAACAAAATATCCTTTGTACTCCACCCAATTAGTTTGCCCAGATTCACAACATCAGTGATGGAATTAGAGTCCCCTTCAATGTGGAGGTTCACAATCCCCAAAGAGATAACAATTTGGAGGCCCTTGAGCAGCGCATGAGCTTCTGCCACTATAGAAGATTGGAAACCAATACCTCCCACAAAACCAGCAACCAAAACCCCCTTGGGCCTCTAATCACTCCTCCAATGCTAGCCTTGTCTGGGTTGCCCTTAGCAACCCCATCAAAATTGAGTTTGAACTAGCCTCTATTCAGAGGCTCCCATTTGGTATTTTTCCTGGCCAAGGATTTAGAATTATCAAACGAGCTAGCATCTAAATCTCGGTGCTAGGCCTTGGCCATTCTTATTTCAAAATCAATAGGTCCCATCTCCGGGGGTTTCCCATTGAAGAGAGAAATGTTTTCCTCAATAAGCCAAAAATTGAGACCAAAAACTTCCCTAGGATTCCTTCCAATATTCCTGAAGACCCTATTATTCCTTTCCTTCCATAGACACCAACCAATAATAGGAGGGACCTGGTTCCAAATTTCTCCAGGCAAGGGGTGGATATAGGGACCACACCAGCCCAAGATGAAGGATATGATATCCTTACACAAGAACCAAGAAACACCCAGTTTATCAAACGCCAACCCCCAGACTTCAGCAACAAACAAACAATGTAACAATAAATGATTAATAGTTTCCTCACTGCATTTACACAATAAGCATATGTTGGGGATATAAAATCCCCGTTTCCTCAAATTGTTTTGAGTGAGGATCCTATTATGGCATGCAATCCACCAGAAGAAATTAATTTTAGGGATCATATGGCGGTTTCATATCCTCTTCCAAGGGTCCACCGCAGTACCCTGGTTTATCAACAGATTATACGCCGACCTAACAGATAGATCCCCCTATTTTTCAAGGGTCCAAAAAAATTGATCTCCCCTGTCATAGGAGGGAAGCCTGGTAAGAGAGAGTAAGTCCTGGAGAGACCTAGCCAGGCAACACAAGTCTTGTGACAGAGGACAACAGAGACATAGATCCTTCCACACCCTAGCCCTAGGAGGTCCGGAAACATAATCACAGATATGGAGCCCAAAATATCTCTGGGCCATCCTCTTGAGATTCCTAAAATCAGAACATTCCAAGGGGATATCAATTACCACGGGTCTTTCCAGAATCTGATCTGAGTTCAATTACCCATTTTCCATTTAATCTCATTCTTTAGCAGGTTTTGTGTGCTACATATGCTCCTCCAGGCCAAGGAGCCCTGGGGGTGAACCTCTGAGAGGCAGTTGACCAAAGGCCTGTTCTAAGGATATTTAGAATTCATAATTTTGCACCAATCCTTAGTATTCCTTATCAGATCCCAACCCACCTTGGCCATCAAGGCCTTGTTAGAGTTGACTATATTCCTGATCCCAAGGCCACCATAATGTTTGGGTTGGTAGACATTTTCCCATTTGACCAGAGAAAATTTATTTTTATCCTCAGTCCCAAACCAGAGGAAGTTCCTTTGGATTCTTTCAAGTTTATCAACAATGTACCTAGGTATCTTAAAAATAGAGAGGAAGTAAATTGGTATTCCTTGAAGAGCAACAGTGAGTAGTTGGAGCTTACCAGCATGGCTTAAGATGGATCCTTTCCACCCAACAAGCTTCCATTAAATCCTTTCAAACACCAAATTCTAAAAGTCAGGTGTGACCTCCTTAACTGTGAGAGGGAGCCCAAGGTGAACCGAGGGAAGAGTCCCACTTAAACAACCCAGAACCACAGTCACCTTGGCTTGCAAGTTAGGTGTGTTGTTGAAGAAATAAATCATGCTTTTATTGTAATTGATGCTTTGACTAGAGCAGGCAACATAATTGTTTAGGAATGTTTTCCATTTCCTAGCCTCCACCACTGAGGCTTTCCCAAAGAGGAAAGTGTCATCCACAAATTGTTGCAACACAACCGGGTCTAGGGAGGAAGCCACTCTAATACCCCTACTAGAGCCATCCGACAACAGACCAATAAAGTTCCTGCTCAACACATCAGCTATCATGATAAAGAGATAGGGAGATAGGGGGTCACCTTGCCTAATCCCTCTACCAGTAGAGAAAAACCCAAAGGGGGTCCCATTGACCAGAACAAAATACTTGACAGTATTTACACACTCCATTAAGAGTTTAACAACCGAATGGCTAAAATCAAACTTGGCCAAAACCTTAGGGATGAAGTCCCATATAACTTTATGATAAGCTTTAGAAATGTCTAATTTGAGAGCCATCCCCGCATAATTACATCTGTCCATAGAATGGAGAATCTTGAGTGGTCAGAGTAGCATCAAGAATATGGTGCCCAAGGACAAAACCTTTTTGGGTTGGACTAATGAGTTTATCAAGAAGGGGCTTGATACGGTTCACAAGGATCTTGGATAGGATTTTGTAAAAGGTGTTGCATAGGCTAATAGGCCAGAAATCAGTCATGGATTATATTTTATGTTATAGTAGATATCTAAATTAATTCCCAAATAGTATATCTAATTATTAGTTGCTTTAAGGCCATATTTCCAATATTTAGCTGCCACCATTACTCAAAATATAATCTAATGGACCTCATTATATTTTGTGAGGTAAAATATACTTGTGATATGTAATTCTCGTGTGGCCTAAAATTGGTTTTAGATGATTGATCTCCATTGAGATCAACAATCCAAAAGCAATTTTTAGGTCCCATGAGAATTACAAATTGTGAGTACATTTTACCTTTGCAAAATAAAATGAGGGTCATTAGAATATATTTTAAATCAATGGTGGCAACTAAATATTATATAGTATATTCCTTAAACCCATCGATCATTTCCATTGTAGAGCCCCTACTTATCTGTGAGAATTATTTTTCTAAATGGAAGGATTAGCCATCATAATTAATGTGTTTCCCTATTATTTTTCAAGATTCACCAAATTTTTCTACAAGATTTTATTGATGTAAAAAAATACCCAATAAAATTAAGATTTTTTCAAAAAAGGAAAGATTTGCCAATATAAATTAATATTTTTTCCAAAAAAAATGAAATATTCACCAAGATTTTATATCTTTTCTTGAAGGGGTGTTTCTTAAAGTTATCATTGGTGAGAATAATTTACTACAAGTGAACATTTTTTTATCTTTCTGGATAAGTGAAAGATATAAAACCTACATTCCTTTAAACCTTCAATTACTGATTTACTAAACTTATAAGCCTTCAATTTCAAAATTTTCAATCTTGGGGTTTAGGGCTGATGGTTTACAATCATGTCTAATGTCATGGTAGTAAAATGAAAACTAGTAATAAATAAAATTTGTTATGTTGAATTGCTTAAAACTCTAGGTTTTATTAATGAATACCATGATATTTGTGATCATGTAATCATTGGTAGGTTGACCTCATAAATTAGATATAACTCTAAGAATAAGGCATCAAATCAAATATAGATTATAAACCCATAACTAATTAATAGTATCACTACACCAGGGGTGGTTGGATTGGGACACATGATGTTCCTTGAGGTTTTTCTTCTCCCAAAATTATGATGAAAATAGAAGAGCAATTGTTAACAAAGATAGCCCAAAATAAATCTTGTTCATTATCATAGAAGAAGTTGGTCATAGGTTGGGGAATTTTCCTAAATATTTTGGATCAATTTGCATTAACCTAGAGAAAATTAGGTTTGATTATGAAGTAGTGGCTTCAAGCTTCAAATAATATTTTTTGAGAAGGATAATAATTAATGGTAACATACCCAATGTGAAGCCTCCTTATAAGCTTAATATTTTCAAATCATGAGTTTACTATACTATTTATATGATAGTACTCTACCTTGGTTTGGATAGTAATAACAATGTGGATTTATTCATCCTTGAAATAATATAGAATATCTATTATGCTCTTTCACCTTTTAGTTACAAATTTATTGAGCACCTTACAAAATCTATTAATATTTTTTTTAATGATTAAATGAGATTCCACTTCCAACACAAAGACCTTTAGGTTCACAACCTACTTGTGCCATTTATTTGAGGGTAGCTTAGTAGAATCTTTCTAGCCAACAAGCTCTAAATTAAGCTACGGTTGAATGATCAACAAACAAATTCATTATTAGAGTAATCATGCAATAGATAATAATTAATTAATCTTTAATTGATTATTAGACTAATTCATTCCATGCACTTAAGCTAAACTTAGGAGTTCTTTTTTATGTTAACTAAAGCAATATTTTATTAGATCATTATGCCTCATCACATAGGATGACGACACTTGTCATGATTTATTCCCTTTATAATTTAGGGTTGCTCCTAGATAAAGCACTCACCCTCATTGTATTATCTCACTCGATCTCCTTGAAGACTCTTGAGGTTCATTCTATAATTTTTTGTTGTTGAGGATATACAAAATCATTATTTGCAACTCTCTTACGTGGAAGGTGTTTTTGTTCACAATTCTAACCGTCACTTCCACTATCTAAGTGGACCCAAAATATAAGGATGTATTATAATATAACAAACTATAATCATTTTTTGGACTAATTGTTGGCTCTAATTTAGAATGCAAATATAAATAATCTAATGACTAGATTTCCCAAGTCTTATAGAAATTACATTCAATTGAGAATAGAAATATAATTAGCTGATTGGTACTTCAGGGAGGAATACATACTATGTTAAAGTTTTATAGATCCAAGAGTAAAGCCCCATAAGCTTCCAACACATGTGACATAAAAAGGGTTTTGTATTGGAACATATATGAGAGATGGATAGTGCAGATCAAATATACTTTGAACTAGTCAACAAAAGAAGGGTTTTTCTTCCTTACCTTTTGCATGTGGATGGTTCACATTTGAGAGAAAAGCATTCACCGTGGCACATGACATTTTATAAATTTTTAAATTTGATCTTGACTCTCACTAACAATATAAGCCATGTGAGGTGATTAAAGCAAGGGTTGTAGTCAATATGGACATTGAATCTAGATTTCACTGTGAAAGTAAGACCTAGATTAAAAGATTAAAAAATAAGAATTATTGGGATGATGTCAAAAAAGTAATTGAAGAAATTATTTTTTGAGAAAGATATTAATATTAAAATTTTTTTAGCAAAAATAATGACATTGCACTCATAGAGACAGTAATAGCTAGAGATTCTAGCCAAGAAATACAACATTTTTTTATCAAAGAGCTACTAAAGCATTAGTTAAAAATGCCAAAGTATCTAAAAGTTTCTAGTATAAAGGTTGGGCGGACACAATAAAAAATAAATTTATTTTGGTCTATAAGGAATGATTGAGATGAACCAAATATTATTGCAAACTTTGAGGAGATTTGATAAGTCAAAGAGTTTAGAAAATTATGGAATAGAGAGCATCCCTATAAAGAAATTGATGATCAACCTAATATTGGCAAGGAAGAGAAACCCTTGGATCCTAGTGTAGAGCATTCATATAAACCTATTTTGAATGACACCACAAAAGAAACATGTTCTTCAAGGGTAACCATAGCCCAAAAAATTAATTATGAAAGTGGTGGTTTAAGGCCAATAGGATAAAGCGAGCTATTTATTTAGTAACATGGGTACATTAGGAAGCATCATGATTTTCTCAAAGTTTTAATTTTATTTATATGAATTAATATTTGGAAAATCTTATGGTTCAATTGTAAAATGGTTGAGTGCAAATTTGGTGAATCCTTGTGTGATTGTAAAATATTAGAGTAATATTTTTGGCAAATTGTACATGACTATAAGACAATCCATATAAATACATGGGAAATCAAACCATAATAAAAAAGTATATTTTATAATTCTCAAGGAAATTATGGTCCTACAATTACCATGTGGTGTTATATTGGTATTGGCAAAATGGGTCCTCATAAATGGTGAAATTTTAAATTTATTAGTGAATATATCGTTAAATTAAAACATACCTTTGAAGTTCTAGGGGATTCCTTATTACAAGTGCTTAGGTTACTATGGTGAAAAATATTAATAGAAATACCTTATGAATAAATTGGTGGCAAATTAACATGCACTTAACTAATAATTTATAAAATCCTAGTGATTTAGCCCCTCATTAGTTGCAATATATTTGCCAAATTTGAATTAACAAAAATGAACTATTCATTGATTGGTGAAGATTTACCACTGAAAAAACATTGGTAACTAAATTTAATGTTTGTGGTTAATTGTGGTCATATTGGGATGGACTCCATGCTCCAGACAAAAAAGATTGAACCACTTTGAAATATTGTATTAAATGAACTATGTCATAGACCTTGCACATCATATTGGGGTTGTAGCAAGACACAAGAAGACCAGTACAATATGAAATAAGAAGCATCATAATGTTTGCATCATTCTTTTGGTGGACCTATTTGGCCTTCAAAGGTGAAAAGTCACTAAGGGTAGGTGAAGGGTCACACATGGGATAACCTTGAGGGATGTGAATAGATGGATTTGGGTCTATATTTTCAAAAAATAATAGATCATGATTTCTTGTATCTTTTAACTCTATAAATAAGAGGCTTAAAGTAATGATTTCATATAAATACATTTAGAATAATTAAAAGATATCACCACAAATGTAATAGATTGAAATATAAATTGAACACATAAATTAACTTTCTCATTATATTATAATTTTGATTTATTAATAATATCATGAGCACGATACAAATTTAATATTAAGACTTTTCCTTCTTTTTAAATAAAGCTAACATTATGTAAATTCTATATATTATTAATTTTTATTTCAATTATTTTTTATTTACAAACATATTTCATATGCATAATATGAATAAACTTAATATAAATATAAAACAACAAATTAACTTTTCAATCAGATCGTCCATCCCGATTAAACTCTATTCCAAAATTATATGTAATTATTTTTAATTGTATTATTATTAATTTAAAAACATACTTTGAATTATAAACATAATATAAAACAAGAAATACCCATTCATATATGAAAGATCTTTTGCCAAGATTTGAAGGAACTAGCTATCTTGGCATCCATCATCTTGTCTTATGTTGGACCTCAAACCAAGCAATGGTACCTAAACATGTTTGGGAGAAAAGGATCTTCATACACTAGAGGGAAATCATGAGCCTTGGCCCCATCACCCACATTCTTTCTCTTGTCCTTTTCCATGTCAAAACCATGGGACACTCATTCATACTACTTTTCTTATGTTTAATCGTGAGAACAACGTTAACAACTGCGACTTAAAACCACACATTTATTTTTAAATATGGAGCGTTAATAAAATGACTCTAAGAAAACGCGTGATATTGATATAAAATAATAAATTAAAAAATTCCCTCCTAATTAGCTCAAAGTTGGTCCTAAATATGATGCGCCTTATGCGTGTTGAGGGAGGAGCTGAACAAAAGTCAAATGAAGAGGAAATGTGATATTGACTAAAGATTTTAATAATTTTTATGAAATTAAATAGTTAAGTGTTAAGAGTTGTAATTAAATTGATTGAATACAATTAGTGAGGATGATGATATGTGATAAAAAGTTGTCCGTAAATGTTCAAATCTTCGGAGGAACGTTCGGATTAGGTTCGACATTGGATGACTTCGACATATGAGATTCCCTGAAATAAAAGTACATAATGAAATTTGTAATTATGTGAAGATTTGGATCAAGACTATATGTAAGTCACTGAATTCTTTGAGTATAATCTTGACTTTGATGTTGTGACTTCAAATTTTGATATCCTAAAATTTTAGTACCTACAAAATTTATTTGCTTGTAACTACACTTGCCAATAAAAAACTTGGCAATGTTAAGAGACACTATTGGGACTTGATATGCTAGAGACGAGAAATTGACGAATCTTCCTCTTTGCACACTAATCAAGCTTTTATAGATTGATTTGATGATTTTTTTTAAAATGTGAAGACACATCAAGTAACATATGAACCATATTCATGAGTACGAGTACTTTTGGATTCAATTGTGTGAGGTTTTTAGCATCATCTTGATGATGAATCATTGAGTGTGATTCAAAATGTTGATACAAAAAAACTTATTCAATTGAGTCCAAAAACATTCATACTCATCTTCATGGAGTGTGAAAAGCATATGCCCACTATGTACATGAGTAGTTGACAATAATGTGGTACAATAAGACTAATTGCTAAAGGTAATGATGCAAATGCTAATGTAAAAATCAAAGCTTTGACATTTATTGATATAAAAACTAATGTCAATGAAATAGACTAATATAAAATATAATTATTCATTTTTATAAATAACAAAAAATACAAAGAAATTATTCCAATCCAAATACATAAACAAAAATATTAAAATTAATTAATTAAGAATATATATATATATATATAACACAGCAAATTAAACAAAATCATATCGTAAGACTGTGCACTTAAGAAACCAGGCAAAGCGGTGTAAAACGATAAGGGCAAAAAGGTGCAGGGGTGTGCGGAAGGAAAGCGAGTGTAAAATAAGGAAAATGGGATACGTAGAAATCTAAAAGTGGAGAAGCGACAAATGGGTTATTGATGAGTCATGGGGAAAGGATTGCAATGGAAACAAATGGGAGAGAGGAGAGGAGGTACGGGACGTCCCAGAGGCGCCCACCCAGGCATTGAGAGTAAAAAAGCTTTGTTTTTCATTTTACTTGCCTGCCAAGTAGATAAACGTGTTCGTCTGTGGCGCCGCATCATCGAGCTTTGTCGTGGTACAAAAGCCGAGGAGATAATTCCGAGACGTGGGACCCGCCGGCAGCTTAGTGCCACGTTAATCTTTCTGCCATTCATGGTTGACGGGGTCCACCCTACAGCTGGAATCTTCTATACTGAGTATGCTGTAACCGAGCCCTCTTATTTGGATGCCATCTCCTTATTCATTTCCCTGCCTTTAATCATTTCTGCCCTAATTTGGGGTCGCCCTGCCAGCTGTCTCTGTCTGTCGAGACCTTTTCCCCAGCAAGGGAGAACCCCAGTGCTCACTCTGCTCATGCTTATTGCATACCATGGGGTACCCGGGCTTTTCCTGTCCTGCATATTTACTGACTAGTACTAGCTATGTATTATTTGGTGGTCGTCGGAACTTGTGATTGTCCATTTTCTCAGATAAGCAGCAGGTGCCCTATTCTTCCTTTCTTGGTTTGAGCTTGATCGTACCGGGGATCATTCCTTATTTTGCCGGACAGGCGGCGGATTGAATGATAGTTTAGTTGCCGGAGAATGCAAGCTAGTGGTGTGCAGTATGGAGTGGCAGAGGCCTCTCAATTCATGGTGGGAAGGGGTCCCCCATCTCATAATATGTTATCTTCTTCTCCTCGCGACCAACGCCAATATTGCTCTCGCTCTGAACAAGACGAAAAAAATTCTCGAAATCTGCAACAACAGCATCTGAACGTTCAGATGGTGGGAATAGGCGCAGATGATCCTCCTCCTCCTCCTCACATGGTAGACAATAATACAAAGCAGGGGGAGGGGGAGGCAAATTATTCCAACAGTGGAGGCGGTGATGATGATGTGTTTGGAGGGGAGGTGGAATGTGATAGAGGGGGGGTCGGGGCAGTCTGCACAGGCAACCGATGGCCGAGGCAGGAAACTCTGGCTCTACTCAAAATTCGATCTGAAATGGATGCCAGCTTTCGAGATGCAAGCCTTAAGGGCCCTCTATGGGAGCATGTGTCACGGTATATATATCTTTCTTTTCTATATTCTAATTTGAAATTTCTAATTACATCCTCTTATCACCTGCTGCCTCGCCATATAATTCCCAACATAATCTATTGTATTTATAGCTCTGTTATCGAACCCACCAGCTCAATTCCATTGCTGCTTTCTATATCCGAAATCTTTTGTACAAACTAGGTAATTCAGGTCTCTGGTCCAATTTCCCTATAGCTTTCCTTCAATAAGCCATTGAAACCTTTACCTTTCTTATATGAAAAGAGTGTGAAAAAACTGCTGTATATTTTTCAATCAAAACAGTGTTAAAAAAACTGTATATTTTTCAGTAACATTTTGGATCACATAGTTTGGATCACACTATGCGATCTTTCTTTCTGAAGAGAGTGATGGATTGAATTTGCAGATCCTACATATTCATTTTCAAATTATTTTGATAATATGCCTATGAGGCTTTGGCAATTTACAAAGTGCAAGATTATGTTGCTTGATTATTTATTGACCGTCTTAAAAATGCTATGATAAAGTGTGAGAATATAAATGATTT
This sequence comes from Sequoiadendron giganteum, assembly GCA_007115665.2. Taxonomy (NCBI): domain Eukaryota; kingdom Viridiplantae; phylum Streptophyta; class Pinopsida; order Cupressales; family Cupressaceae; genus Sequoiadendron; species Sequoiadendron giganteum. The sequence goes on from CM021102.1 coordinate 478,746,126, forward strand.
GCCTACATCACTAGTGTCTATCAGGAATTAGTCAGTCGAATCTCACATTTCAGCCAATCCTGAAATGTATGGATACGTCACACGGGGAGCTGTTTTGTCTATGACGATCAACAAATGAACAGTGTGATTAACGTTGCCTTATGGGGGTATTTCAACACTATGCAGTATTTTCCTCTTTATTTAGTCTGTCACTAATTCGTTTTGAAGGCAGCGCAATGGGTTCTCCTCAAATGTAGTCGTCTATATGCATTCTACTGTTTCAACTGTTAAAACCTTTTCGTACATCTGATGAGAGTCTGATACACGAATTTATGCATGCATAAATTATTATTCTTCTTGTCTGCATAAAGAACTGCATGATTGGTATCCCTCCCGTGAAAAAAAGAGGCTCTCTTTTACTTTATCTGTTGTACTCTTTATTCCATCACAGAGAAATGATCTCAGTGTAGACGATGCCTTTGTCTAGTGGTTGTCAAAATTGTATTTTAGAATCAGAAAATCAGATTTGGGCATTTAGAATTTAAACTAGCCTTCTTTTTCAATTTGGGATTGATATCAAAAAAACGTCAATGTTGTTGACTCACATTAGATCGTGTTCTACTGATTATCAGAAGGCTGGAGGAGCTAGGCTACCACAGAGATCCCAAAAAATGTAAAGAAAAATTTGAAAATCTTCATAAGTACTACAAAAGAACCAAAGATGGAAGGACTGGACGACAAGATGGAAAAAGCTACAGATTCTTCAGCCAACTGGAAGCTCTGTATGCTAATAATAATAACAAAATTAATGGGCCCCTCAATAGTGTCACGCCTGTTTCAAACGGAGATGCCAGAATTTCAGATCCTGTGAATAGCAGAAGATATAACGATGATAATAATGATAAAAATAATATTGCAATGGGAGGCGGTTTCACTGGGGCTACAACTACTGCAGATCCCAATTTCAGCGAGGGCATCAGTTTTTCTACAGATTCCTCAGACAAAGAGGAGGAGGAGAAGGATTACGATGAGCCGAGGGACAGTTATGACAGAAAGAGAAAACGAAGTAACTCTAAAAAGAAAATGATGGCCTTATTTGAGAAGATGATGAAACAAATGATGGAGAAGCAAGAGAGAATGCAGCAAATGTTTCTGGAAGCCATAGAGAAGAGGGAACAAGATAGAGCGATTAGAGAAGAAACGTGGAGAAGGAAAGAGGTTGCCAGACTGAATAGGGACGAGGAATTAAGGTCCCAGGAACGTTCTTTGGCAGCTTCAAGGGATTTGGCACTTGTTTCCTTTCTGCAAAAATTTACAGGTCAGACATTTTCCATTGATACCCAATCAATGCACCCTCATCATGATCAAGAACAAGAACATGAGCAAGAGCTTCATGCCCACTATAAGGACTTAAACTCATCTGTTGATCCTAACAGTAAGAGATGGCCTAAGCCTGAAGTCCTTGCATTGATAAGAATAAGGAGTGGTATGAATAATAGATTTCAGGAAGCTGGCCCTAAAGGTCCATTGTGGGAGGAAATCTCTGTACAAATGGCATCTCTAGGATACAACCGCAGCGCCAAGAGGTGCAAAGAGAAGTGGGAGAACATCAACAAGTACTACAAGAAGGCCAAGGAAAGCAATAAGAGAAGGCCTGAGAATGCCAAGACATGCCCATATTTTCACCAATTGGATGCTTTATACAGAAGGGCTATGCTCAACAACCCTAATAAGCTTATCTCCCTGCATGATGAGGATATTCAGGATCATCAGGAAGAGCTGCTGGGTCAAGCCAGTGGAAGCAATAGAGAGGAAAGTGCTCAAGGTCATGGTGGAGATGGAGAAGGAGACGGGGAACTATTAGTCATCATGCCACCTCCAGATTCAGACACTCTCCCTCAGACCCCCACAAGCAATGCATCCACAGTTCCAACCTTCTTTTCTAATCCACAAAACCCAAGTGCTGAAGACGGATCCTTAACTAAGGTACTCCTCGATTCATTTAACCTTTTTATTTTTTCAATTTTGAAGATTTTGATAAGGTTCATTTGGGCTTCTCAATTTCACTTCCATGCTAAGCTTTGTTTTCTTTATCATTTTCTCTTTCAACTGCAATTGCTAACCTTATGGTGATCAATCAATCATAAGGATTCAAAATTTTGAGTATATTAGAACATTCTTTGCTGAGTTTGCCTATGAAATGGATAAGATCCTATATTGAATGAAGACTATGAGTAGACATGATCTGTTGAATTTGCCTATTAAATATTTACAATAATCCCACAATAATTTTCTGCTTGTGGAAGGGAATTGCAATGTTTTAATCACCATGGAGCTTGCTCATGGTTGCCAAAAACTTAAAGATTGCTAAAAAAATATAGACACCATATGGGCTAACTGAAAGAAATTTCCATGGAGAAATCTTTGGAGATACATTTTTACCTGAAATCTTCACACCAAAACAAGTTCATTTCAGATACATAAATCTTGACTGAACTTTGTTGATACTCCTGAAGACGCTTTCATAAACAATGCCAAGTAGTAGTGGGTGAAAGTGTTCTGGCATGAAACAGAAACTGCACCCACAATATTGCAAACCTTCCCCGCACTAATAAAACATGATTCAACAAAGACTTCTGTAACGAAAGTATATATACGGCTTGACTTTTGTTTCTCTCTCATATTGATGTGAGAAGTGATGTCTAGATAAGATTCATGGATAAGATGCACGTTATTGAAACTATTTATCTTTATCATACTATTTGCTTGAAACTGACGGTAGCAATGCTGAATTGTTAGGGAGTGAAACAGCAAAATGGTGTTATGAAGGAGACAATGGAGGAGATGCAGTCGACCCCACAGCATGCAGATCAGTCAGCCGGGGAAGGTAATTCTGGGCATCAGATGAAAACAATACAAATATCAGTCATGAGTAATCTACAAGACCATGAAAAGCAAAAGCACGGAGAGCAGCTTCACTCTTCCACGGCAAGGGATACTTCATTTATGGAAATTGTTCAGAAGCTCACAGCCGGCCCTCCCGAGTTTAAGTTGTCCAGTTTCTGAATAAGTTACGTCAGAAAGATTCTCATTGTGTATCATATGTACCAATACTGTAGTAGCTGAACATAGAGAGAGGTGAGGTTTGGTATAAGTTGTATAGAGGGTGGGCAGAGTAAATAGTGGATTGACGGGGTCTGGCCTAACTAATTATTAATCAATAATTTATAAACTCCGAGGTAGCATCGCCATTGTCGTTAACGGATGCCAAACTTAGTTACGGTTACCAAATAATAATCTTCTGGGTCCATTGTTTGTCTTTACGCATTTCCGTTTTATCCCTTTTTCCAGAGAGATCCAAATGTGCTTTCCGAACTCTCCATCGAGTGAATAAGTCACAGAAAAATAACTCACGTGCAACTACAAATTTAAGAATTTACCAAGTTAAAATATCAGATTTTTATATTTTTATAATTCATAATATTGAGTACAAATTAGGTTTCAAATTATCAGAATTTCAGAAATTTATTTCTTAGTAAGGCATATTTTAGGTTGCATGAAATCATCCGTGGTGAAATTTGTTTTATTTATTAATTTTTATTTAATTTTGTATAGGTTTTGAGGAGAGTATTTTGATAAATAGTGTAATCTTATATAAAGTCGGGACTTTCGTTTTATATTATCTTCCTACTTATAATTATATGCGTATTTTTATATAGATACCCCTCATTTCCATCTATATCTCCACACCTTTCTATATATTTTCTATATCCTTGTACTTATTACACTCATGCATGTACATACTCCCATACATGTTACCCACTTTGAGCTAACCCCTTTAATGTTTTTAGGCTAGTTTGTAGTTGTGAGGTCATCCTTCTCATTCTAGATTTGTCCTACCAAATTCAAAAATTTAAATTTAAATTTGATCGAATCTTGCCTTTACCTTTCTTATCACGGCTGACTTAACACAAATTTGGGTGATGTGTTGTTATATTCATATTTAAAAGCATTTAAAGCAAACATTTTATTAATTGAAGAATCATTGAATATTCACAAGTCCTCACTCATTTTTAGGAGCACAAACATTTGGATTGGTACATTGAAAAAAAAAATAGTTCTACATGAATATCCTAGAAGAATATGTGTGAATAAAGAGTGTTTTTTTCAATCATTTGTACACATTTCTTTGTGTTGACATAGGAGAACATGTCCCTTTGTGATATACAATATACTTACTGAGGTATCCTTACATACCACTAGTCCACATATATTAAGTAGTGCATATTAAGTCGAGACAAATCAAGCAAAATTAAGGAAAAAAGTTTATAAATCAACAACACAAGTTTTGTAGGTACAAGAAAGATTCATAGTCATATATTTGTCCCTAATTTCTTAAGTCATCCTTACATAAAATTAACAAAATATTCTAATTCTAAGGTAATTACCAAACTATTACTTGCTCCTAAGCTCAAATTTCATAATAGAGTCAAATCCATATCCTATTAGTGTACTTATTGATTATAGAGCTAAGTATGTGCATTTCCTATTCTCATTTATCACATTTAATTAATGTTACAAATTAATCATAATATCAATACATCACATCAGTCAATTAAATTAATATCTATGTTAATCAAGTGTCTATGTATATGCATATTATTGAATTAGCCTCTGACTAATCCTAAGGAAAATGTATTTTTCTTTACACACATGGTATCTTTCTTTTCAAATATAAGATGAAATTTTATGCTTTTGGCATCATATAATTTATCATATTTTAATGAAAAATCATGGAAATGTTAATGCCTTATAGATTGAGATGATGGAAATCAATGTAGACCACACATATAAAACTATGAAATGAATTAAACAACTAAAATTTTGCACCCAATCATCATCATGTCACATCCATTTTTATATTCAACATCAACTCTCTACACCATACTAGCCTCAGTCTAATAGTTAAGCCAAGGCTCCAAATAAAATAATTGAATAAATTCTTCATAAAACTAGAAATGAACATGGTCAAGAGTGGCATACATGACCTTCTTATGCATCATGTGCCTATCTTGCGAGCATTCATATGACTACTAGTTCAACCATGTATAATATTGTGTATGGTGTTAATGCCATCATGCCTTTAGAGTTGGAGATTCTATTTTTGTGGGGTTCACTTCAAGGGCTTATTGATGATAACACATATCATGAAGAATGTCTTCAACAAATTGAAATTTTTTATGAGCATCACATTAATAATCTAAGAAAAAATAAAGCTTGTTAAAAAGGGCAAGGATAGAGAACATGGTGTCTATTATTCATTTGTTCTCTGCTTGATTATGAAACAATATTCTAAGTTGGAGAAGTGTTGTCTTGCTTTAGTGTTCATAATCTAAGTTAAGGAACCACCTTCTCCATTTAGAACATGTGTTATCATCAAATTCAATCCCCTTAAGCATTTATTCTCAAAAAGTGATATACCGTGATATTTAGCTAAATGGGTCATGTTATTGACTAAGTTTTACCTTAAGTTTATCTCTCAATAAACCATAAAGGGACAAGTTGTGTTCAGTCATTTAGTTGACACGCCCTGTCCATTTTCATTTTCTAATCCTAATTATTTTCTAGATGATCATATCCTCTCCTTGAATGATGTTTATTTTTGAAAAAAAAAATCAAATGATCAAGATGGGTAAATGCAAGAAGTTGAGTTTATTTTTTGGCCAAAAAGTGGAAGTCCTTTTCTTAAAAATCAAAGTTTGTCATAGTTGGAGTAAAAATTTGAAGTGCGTACACATAGAATATTAACATGTTGTAAAATATGAAATTTAGAATGCTATTTCTAGTTCTCAAATATGTAATTTATTCTAATACCTAGATAATAAAAGTTGGTTTTGTATAGGATGTGGAAAAGTGGTTTTCTTTTCTAAATTGTATATTTTGGACCCAAAACATGCATGTGTACAACTAGCATAATTTGACCTAAATGAAGGTATTTTTCTAATTAGTTATGTGGAATATGCAAATGATGGTGAAGTTTAGTTAGGATATTTTTTGTAAATTTTTTAATTAATTTTTTAATAGCCCTAATTTGTGTTTTTCAAAAACCCCTCATGTAAGGCCAACATAATTTGAGCCAAACTAATAAAATGGTTTTTTTTCATCATGTAGAGATTGATGTCTAGATTGGTTAGACATGAATTTTTTTAGAAAAAACCAAAATTAAAAGTTATTAAAAATATAGAAATATATATGTCATTTCAAGTTTATAAGTTCCTTTGTTTAAAAATTAATAAATCAATAGAAAAATACGTTCAATAGTAAAAAAAAATTACATATTTGAAAACTAGATATTCTCATTTGTAATGGGTAAATTTTGTCCAATTTTTTTTTTTTTTTAAATCATAAGTCAAATTTTCTCTTGTTGTTAACATGGTATTGTACTTGTAGGTCCAAGGATAAGGGTTGGATTTCCAAGCCTAAAAAAACAAAAATTAAAAAATTATGGAATGTATATCCACTCCAAAATGCGTACCTTTCTAAAAAGGAATGGGTATATGGTGTAAATAAAAATGGGTACAATAGGTACCCATTCTATTTAAAATGTGTACGTATTTTAAAAACCAAAATGTGTACCCATTCCATACAGGTAATATTTTACATTCAAGATCCCATTTCTATATAGATCTTTTCTACCCACGACACTTCCACTAAAAGTGGACTCATTATCTTTCTTTTATGTAGACGTTGAGCAAGCCCCAAGGCTAGTATTATATTGTTTCTTCCTTCTAGTTTAAGCCTCTTTCTCTTTCTTTCTATCTAAATTTATAGTGTACAAATAACATTACTAAGTATAAAGCCCTTACTATTGTACTATGTGACATGCTTGCTCTTAATGTCAAATCTATGAACATATCTATGGTGATTAATAGTTGATCATATGTAAATCAAGTCACTTTTACTTATCCATCAAAGCAAGATAAAATTTCACAATACCATGATTTGGCATTATTAATACTTCATGTCATTTCTTCTCATTATCTATAAACACTATCTTGTATAAAGAAAATCATTATACAAGCGTAATGGATAACATTAATTCCCTTGTGACCTTTGATGATGTAGCAAATGATTACCATTTTTTATTTGCATACTTTATTTACTTACTATCAAGGATAGTTCTTTCTCTAATACTCTTTTTGTACTAATATTGATTTTAAGGAATGGTACCTCCCATATATTTAATTATTTGTGATGGTATATTCTCAATTAACTCTTCTAAAAATGTTCATAGTGGAATTCAAAATCTTTCAACATGTTATATCATTATTTCTAATTTCTTATATAAATGATCATACAATTGCCTTCTCCTTTGTTGCTTTACTAAACCTAAAATTCTAGTTTCCCTTCAAGAGGCACATTTAGGTGCTTGTGGAGGGAATTTTGGTGGAAAATATTTAGTTTAGAAACTTCTTCAAATGAAGTAATATTGGTAGAGTGTGTAACAAGAATATTTTGACTTCAAGAAATTACTTCAATGTCAACAACACAACAATCTCATCCAAGCTCCTACATAAGAACTTCATGCTCAAAATTCTCCTTGGCCATTTCTTTTAGGGATTAATATAATAATAAAATTTCACCATATTTTTCTCAAGGTCCTGCTTTCATTATCATTTCTATACATTAATTTACAAAATAGGTTGAATTTATTCCACTTTTATCCATGATTGCTAAAGGAATCTATAATTTTCTTCTTGATAATATAATTTCTCATTTCATACTCCCTTCTACTTTTATTTCTAAAAATGATCGTCCTCATTCAAAATACATATTGGAAGCAACTCAAGAAATTTTGCATTTAACATTGATTCTCTACACCATACTACCCTTAATCTAATGATTAGGCTAAGGCTTCAAATAAAAAAATTAAGAAAATTCTTTGAAAAACTATAAATAAACATGGTAACTATTGGCATACATAACTCTAATGCATTATGGGTCTATCAAATGAGAATTTGTATGGATATTGGTCGTAACCTGTACAATCTTGTGTATGGAACAAATGTTACCATACATTTGGAGCTAGAGATTCTATCTTTGTAGGTTTCATTTCAAGGGCTTATTGATATCAATAACATGTATTGTGAACAATGTCTTCAACAAATTGAAATGCTTGATGAGGATTGCATCAATGCTCTTGAACATCTCCAAGATTACCAAAAAATCTCTCAATAATAGTTTAAATTAATATGTTATTCATCATTACTTTCAAGTAGGTGACTTGGTTCAATATAATGTAAATGCCCCATCTAGTACTAAATGAAAAATCATCCTAAATAGCTAGGTCCTTACATCACCACCTCCATTTATGATTTTGGATCATATGACCTCTCCACAATGCTAAGCCTCTTAAGGAGCCAATAATAATTATTCATATTTAATGTTTTCATGTGTGATTTCTTTCTATCATGTGGCATTTGTATAATACCTCATTCTTATAAATTTGATAGTTTTATCTTATGTCACTCCATCATCTACACAACTACTAGATGTGCTATAGTTTCTTTGGCATTTAATATTCTACCTGAGTATAAGATCTATGTTCTTAAAACATAGTGTGTTAGTTTTAATGGTAGTTCATCTAGTTTGTATTCCTACATGCTCTTTTATATTCTCAACATGTTTTTCTTTGTCTTGAATTGTGTTTGTAGTTTTCATGGGTAAATGCAAGAAGATGAGTCCACTTCTAGTGGAAGTTTCTGTTGGAAGTGGAACAACACTGAGAGGGGGGGGGTGGTGAATCAGGGTTGTTAAACTACTCTTATAAAAACAAAATACACCAGTTTATACAGACTCTTATGTCAAAGCAAAATGCTATTTGAAAAACCATACAGATTGAAATCAGCAAAAGCATAACCAATTAGAGAGATAGAAGCTTCAGACTATAACATCACTGTTCAAATTACAAAACAAGACAAATTCTTTCATTTTCCAGGAGACTAAAGAATCATAACTTCACCATGAAGCAAAGACAACATATTGTGCAAGAACATGTATCAGAGCATTGACTGACTAACAATTTTTAGTATAAACAAGAAGAACAGATTGAGAAACAAATATAACATAGACACATAGGGATGCCGAGTGGAAAACCCTCCAGGGGTAGAAAAACCACTCCAAATTGCCTTGAAGGCTTTATCTTAAAACTGGATTACATCAATATTCTGAGCACCAACTCAGTTATTTAAACAACCTGAAGCACCAACTTCAATAGGGTTATCAAAACCTCTTTCCAAACATCTCTTACATGTAGTATTCTCTTGCAAAGTAAGGACCTTACAACTGCACTGTATGTGCAATCGTAAAATCTCCACTGTACAAAACAAAATCATGCAATGATAACAATTACAGTGTAGAAACTCAGTTCATCTTTGTTCTTCACAAAAAGTTAAATCAAAAACTGCACCTCTATTTTGAAAACCAGAGTCAGCAAAACAAATCTCTTTTGCTTCGTTTACAAAACTCTTGCAACACAAACATCTCTCTTTTTCATATTGACTAAACAACTTCACCTGAATCAAATCTCTGTAAAACTTTCAACATAATATTATGCTCCTCTCTTTTGTTTGAGTCACACAACATTTTTATAACACAACACACATTTACTTGTTGTTGCTGTTTGAAGATAACAGAAAAGAAACAGTTACATCCGTAACCACTAACCAGAATTTGAAAAAATATGAATAGCTTTCAACAAATTCCTTAACAAACAAAAAAACATTTACCCAACAAGGATAAAGTAAATTTGTTTCTGTTTACTCCTTGCTCTTCAAAACTTACTCTCTCAAATATGGTCAGAGAGACTTTTGTTTTACCAGAATTAACTAAAAAAAAAAATAGCATAATTTTCAACTGCTCATACCAACTAACCGAGAAGAAAGAACCAGTTGCAAGAACTGAAAAAAGAATGGAATACCTGTCATGGCGGCTAGTCACAAAACACCAGATAGTAAAACAATTTTCCAGCAAAATACCTCATCCACTTTTTCGGTTGAGAGATGTCCATCATAGCAAACAAACTCCCAATACCTGTAACCGAAAGATCAATACAACCGAACAAGAGTTTCTTACAGCAGTGCGGCTAGGGTTCGGTTGAGTATCACAAAGATAAACACATGCCATAGTGTTACCCTAAATTCTTTACAAAAGAACTTGTTAAACCAAATAACATAATGATAGAAATCCGCTGTATGCAAAGTCAAGTGACAAACTTAACAAATAATGATAGTGTCTTCAAGTCCGTGAACCACAACAAGTGAGTGCAACCGACAACATCATAAGCCTAGGAAAAAGTCAAAGAACCGTCTTAAAACAACTGCCAGCTTACAAACTCCGTAACACATACACTTGTCCAAAGTAAGCCAAATGTCATCAAGGAAAAATGACCGCAACAGTTTCAAACTTAGAAAAAAACACAAAACTGGGAAAAACAAAACGGGATCCCATTATTTAGCAAACGAGATCGTATTTCGCTTTGAGACCTTGAGCCAAAAATAGGATTCCATTTCATAAAAGCTTAAAAGAAAAAACAAGATCTTGTTTCTAAATTTTTTGATTTTCAGCTTGATATTTGCTATGGGTTTCAAGTTGGAGAAAAGGCTTGGGGAGCCGACCATTAGCTTTGGACCTATTTTGACTTGCAACTTGAAGGTCATGTCAATGTTAGTAGAAAAGAGTGACTTTGGACATATGTCTAAAGACTTTTTTTGAAAAAGAAAATGACGAAATTAAAACCCATTATAGATGAGATTGTGTAGATTCTAAATATGTAATTTTTTTTACAATTGGATTATTTTTTATATTTTCAAATAATTTTTGATGAAATTGGTACATAAACTTGAAATATCAAGGTTTTTTAGTATTTTAATAAATTTTTTATTATTTTTTTTAAAGTAGATTATGCGTGCACATTCTTTAGACAATTATTTTCAATTTGAATAAAATATCAAAATATGATAAGTTTAGGTCATCTTATGTGTGACGTACATGAGGAATTTCTAAACAACAATTATGACCAATAAAAATTAACACAAAAAAATATTCAAAAAAATATCATGCACATTCTTCAATGTGTTATAGATATTTTCCCAAAAGGATTAAAAAAATACAATTATTTAGGTCAAAATATGGATGACGTACACATGCATGGTATGGTAAAGATAGGTGACTTTTAAATAGTGAATTTTAGACATGCCTATTGAAAATAAATTTGTATTATTTGGTTATTAAAATAAATTACATATTTGGAAACTAGACTCGAAGTACTACATTTCATATTTCTAATTTTTTTAAGATTTAATCTTTAAGTGCTTCAAATTTTTAGGTCAAACGAGACATTCTAATGAAAATCAAGGAAAATACTTCCACTTTTTGGCCAAAAACTGGACTCAACTTCTTGCACACACTCTCATTTAAATATAAAAATTACTCAATTTCTTTACCATGTTCATTCCTAATTTTTAGTTATTATCTTTTTAGTATTTAATTAAAAATATATTTTATAATTTAATTAGATCTTTACAATATTTTACAAGATATTTTCATTTAAATTATTTGATTACATCATTATAATATTTAATTAAGAAGGTAATATAGATCCAAAAGTTTGCAAGTGTACGATAACTCTACTCTGTGAGCGCGCTTTGATTTTTTTGAATTTCTCCTATGTAGCTCGATGAATCAGCCTAGAGGAGGCCCCAGGGGGGCTCCCCCACCAATGCAATCTGTTGTTTCCTAGAATAGTGTTGCTTCACTGATCGAGAGACCTAAAAACTCATCGTGCATTGCGCATATTCTGTCGTCTGGGGGTTTGAACAACCATGTGTTTTCTCCTGATGGCAAGGTCTGTTTAGGCCCTGATGCCCAAATGGCCTCCTATGTGGAAAAGCTAGTTGGAAGTCAAACTTCGACTAAGACACCTCAGAATTTTGTGTCGACTTTTTGTATTGTGATGGGGGAGGAAGTGGACGTCCCAGATGCAATCTTGAATGACGCCTTGGAGGGTTTGAAGCTATCCTTGGTGGGGAAATTCTTTGTCGGATGACCCAATATAGACCAAGTGCAAAAATGGGCCTCTAACACTTGGAAACTCAAAGGCACCATTTCTATAAGTGTTATGCCTAAGGGTCTTTTTTTGTTTACCTTTATTATCCTCGAGGATATGTTAAAGGTCCTCATGGGTGGACTGTGGGCTTTTGATAGTGGTTTTAAAAGTATTTTGTCTTTATGCAAGTGGAAACCAGGGTTTGGTGCCTCTGTTGATCTGGGGAAAGTTGCTCCTACTTGGGTTAGGCTCCCTGGGTTGCCACTAGAGTTCTGGAATCAAAAGGTTTTTAAAGGAATAACTGACTCCTTTGGTTCTTTGGTCACCATTGACAAAGTTACTCTTCTTAAAGCAAGATTGGTTTATGCAAGAATTTGTGTTAACATAGAGGTTAACACAGTCCTGCCCACTTCTGTTTCCTTAAAATCTAAGTTTGGAAAATGGTTTCAGCCTTTAGAATATGAGAGGGCCACGGTATTTTGTCAGGGATGTAATAAATTTGGGCATTTACAAGATGCTTCCAACAAAGCTCCTCTTGAGCCTAAGATACCCCAAATTGAGACACAAATGAATGCTCCTTTGAAGAATATGACAAAGGAACCTGAAATCTCAACACCCTCTAAAGAACTATTACTCACAGAGAAATCCTTTAACCTAGATCAAGAAAATAAGATGGATGAAACTTCTCCAATAAAGGAAGCCCCAAAAGAAAATCTGGAAAGGCTACTTTCAGAGGCTACCAAGGAACCATCCACCCCACCATCTTTGGAGAAACCACTGGATTTAGATAAAGAAAATGAAAACAAGGGAACAATTTTACCTCTAACATCCAAGGGAGAACAACAAACTAAGGCCCAGGAGGAAGGGGAAATTATAAGCCAAAAGGAACAGTTATTGACTCCATCTCAGAACCCCCATGAACCAAACTTGGGGGAGGAGAAAACACCACAAAGCAAAGATGAGAAAGAATGGATAAACACCAAATCACACAAAAAAAAAAAACCAGATGTAGGAGGAAACAACAAAGTAGGTAGACCCCAATCAAAAGAAACAAGAACCAAAGAAACAACAAAATATGTGGCAGCATGGAAGTAGAAGACCCTTGCTTCATTGGTAGGGAACAAACTGAAAAGGAAGTAAGGGAGTTTGACCTCCCACACGGGGTAGTATCAGCCTGGTTCTGATCCTCTACTCTTTGAACTTATGAAGATTCTACCCTAGAATGTAAGAGGTCTTAATGGCCCATATAAATAGCATGTGCTAAAGGCTTACTTAGGTGAGGTAAAACCTAATATCCTCTTGATTCAGGAAACCAAAATTAATAAGGAAATTTTTGAGAAAACCCTGAAGTGACTTTGGCCAGGAGTTGGTTATGAAGCCAATGATGCAGAAGGTGCCTCTGAAGGGATTGCTACCTGCTATAATTCTTCCCGGTTTAGTGGCAAGTTGAAATTTAAGAATAAGAACAGTCTCTTGATTAGTATGGATGATGGAGATTCATCCATCAAATGGAATATGGGTAATATTTATGGCCCCAATTCAAGGTTGGACAAGATGGAATTATGGAATCTTTTGGAAGGAGTTATGACAAACAACAAAGATGATCTATGGATGCTTGGAGGTGATTTTAATTCCTTGTTGTACCCATCTAAGAAAAAGGGAGGTTTAACAGATTACTCTGATAGTATGATGGATCTCCCAAGGTTTCTTGATTATGTGGGACTAATGGATATTACTCTTATTGGATCCCTCTTTACTTGGACTAACAGAAGACAAGGCAATCAACACATCCAAGTCAAGTTGGATAGATTTTTGATCTCCTCTAATTGGAACATATTGCATAATCTCTCTCTTTCTGCCTCTCCTAGAACAAGATCTGACCATAATGCACTTTTTTGGAATGGGATGATAGAGTGATTAAAAAACCTTACCCTTTCAAATATAAAATCATGTGGTCCCTTCACTCAGACTTTAAATCTCTAATAGAGGAATGGTGGAACCTACCTATTGTTGGTACCCCGATGTTTGGGCTAACACAAAAATTAAAAAGAATTAAGGAAAATTTCAAAGGATGGAACAAATACACTTTTGGGAACATTTTTACTACTAAGAGGGACCTAAATTTGAGAATTAAGGAAGTCCAAGACCAAATGGAGGTAGGAACTTATGATGATGAGATCTACACCAAAGAAAGGGAGCTGAGAGCCCAATGGCACAAAATAAGTAAGAAGGAGGAAATTTTCTAGAAATAGAAATCAATGATTCAATGGCTTCGGGAAGGAGATAGAATGTTCACTAAGGTTTTTCACCAATCCATTATGAAGTGTAGGGGAAGAAACAGGATCGGATCTCTTACCACCTCTAATGGCATCAATCTTAATGGGGAAGAAGAAATAACAAATGAGGTTGTTTCCTTCTTTTCAAATTATCTTGAGCTTACAAGGGTCAACAATTTGGAATTAGGGGAGTTCTTGCAGGTTATACCTAATGTTATCACGAAGGAAGACTTGAAATAATTAACCAAGACTGTCACTGTGAAAGAAGTGAAGGAGGATATTTTCTCTTTCGGAGCTTTCAAAGCTCCTCGAACAGATGGATTCCCTCCCAGCTTCTTCCAAGTCTACTAGGAGATTATTTCTATGGACCTCTTTAATGTTGTTAAAGATTTCTTTAGATCTGGAAGACTCTTGAGCCAGATGAATACCACTTTTTTGGCCCTAATTCCTATGACCAGTGAAGCTGCTTCTATGAATGATTATAGACCAATATGTCTATGCAACACAACTTATAAGATTTTCTCCAAAATCATAGTTAACAGGATGAAACTTGTCTTAAGAAAACCAATTTCCATTAATCAAAGAGATTTTGTTTAGGGAAGACAAATATTGGATGCAACAATCTACACTAATGAGATCTTGCACTCTATGGATTATAGTAAAAAGACAAGTATGGTGTTGAAATTATAAATCTCCAAAGCCTATGATAAAGTTTCCTGGAATTTTGTATTTGTTGTTTTGGAAAAATTTGGCATTGCCGCTAAATTTCTCAATTTGATAAAATCTTGTGTCACTACCCCAAAGTACTCGGTCTTGGTTAATGGTCTTTCCCATGGTATTTTCTCACCAGGAAGGGTGCTAAGATAGGGAGACCCCTTATCTCCCTATCTATTTGTCATTGTGCTAGAGGCTCTAGGTTGCAACATACAAAAACATCTTAATTAATAAATTTTTGAAAGGTTTTTGTGTTGCTTCTTCTTTACACCCTGCCTCACATCAACAATTTTTTGATGATACCATTCTCATGGGGGGGGCATCTGTTGTTGAAGCTAAACAGTAGAAAACTATTCTAGACAAATATGTTGAAATGTCAGGACAATGTATAAATTACCAAAAAAGAAAAAAATATTTTTTTAATAATGGTATGCTTGTGAAAAATAAAGTCATAAGGATTTTGTGGTGTCAGGAAGCAGAGTTGCCTGCTACTTACTTGGGCCTACCTCTTTTTTCTCGAAAGTTGAACAACAACTATTGGAACTATGTAATGGAGAAATTTCAAAAAAATTGGTTGGTTGGAAAGGTAAATTGTTGAGTTTGGCTAGAAAAAATCAGCTTTTAAAGGCTTCGCTACAGAACATTCCAGTCTATTATCTTTCAATGTTTAATATACCGACATATATTGCTGAGAGAATTGAAACAATTCAACGATGATTTTTATGGTCTGGATGGAGGAAAGGAAAGGAATGACGCTCATCAAGTGGGAAATGGTGTGTGCCTCTAAGAAAGAAGGAGGGCTGGGAATTATAAGATTAAAATTGTTCAATAAGGCTTTGGTGGCAAAAATGGGTTGGTTTCTCTTGGAAAATGAAAAAGATTGGGCTCAAATCCTAAGGGAAAAGTATCTAAAAAATAAGGATGCTAGCTATTTTATAAGGAAGAAGTAGCTTCTGCATGGATCAGTGTTTTGGAATAATCTTCTTAAAACAAGAGGAGTCCTAACTAGAGGTGCAAAAATGAGGGTTGGAAATGGACTAAATACTAATTTTTGGGAAGACACCTAGTCCACACAAACCCCTCTATCAACTTCTGGAGACCTCCAACAAATCAGAATGAGACTGAAAAGAGACATTGGAAGAAAAAAATTCTAATTACTTAGTGTGGGAAGGATTGAGACGCAGGTGGAAAAGCTTCAAAGACTACTTAAACAATATTGTTCTCAGGGGAAGCATACAACAAAACTGGGATGCTATGGTTGACATGCTTATGAAACAAATAGGAAATCATGACCTCTTCTCAAGAAACATAAAAGATGAATGGATCTAGGTAAAAAATGCTACTGGTAGGTTCTCAGTTAAATCCGCCTATGACTCCATGATGCAGCAAACTCAGTATTTAGGATCTTTTGATTGGCTCAAGGTGTGGAGAAAGAATCTAATCTCAAAAGTTCACTATATTTGGTGGATGGTTATACATGGTAAGATCCTCACTATAAAGAACCTAAAGAAAAGAGGTTGGTACCTTGTCAATAGATGCAGACTTTGTAATGAAGAGGAGGAAACTATCATGCATTTGTTCTTTCAATGTTCTTATGCCCAAGAAGTCTAGGGTTTTTTCTCAATATTATGAAGGTGGATTGGGTTTTCCTAGCTAATGTTCAAATGTGTGTGGAAGGATGGAGCTTTTTCCCTTATTCTCACAATATAATTTGTGATTTGTGGGGAGAAATCCCCCTGTTTCTGGCTTGGGGACTGTGGAAAGAGAGAAATAATAGGGTGTTTAAGGATACAACAAGTACTAGTAAGGAGTTATGTTTGATTGTTAAAAGACAAATTTAGGAAAATGTGGAAAGTTGCTTATATAATTAGGCTAAGAAAAAGCCAACACGACAAGAGCTAAGTATAAAACAACAATGGGAGATTTCCCATGACTTAAATAACATAAACTGGCTAAAAAAATTTATTAGAAAGAGTATTGTTTCGATCCCCCTGGATCTAGGATGGGTGAAATGCAACTTTGATGGTTGCTCAAAAGGGAATCTTGGATGGGTTGCTGCTGGTGGAGTGATAAGAGATGATAAGGGTGCATATCTGGCTGGATACAATGAAGGCTTAGGAACAAAAATGAATAAGTTTGCTGAAGCATCTGTTATTTGGATTGGAGATAGACATCTTAGAGAGAAGGGGTGCAACAAGGTAATTATACAAGGAGACTCAAAGCTGATAGTTGACTATCTCAACAACATGGCGAATATCCCATGGGAAATCAAAGATCTGTTGGAAGATTGTAAAATTATGATACAAGAGATTCAATGCGTTAAAATTTTCCATTCCTTTAGAGAAGGTAATAAGGTGGCGAATGCGATGGAAAACCTTGGAATTAATCAAGAAATTTTAATAGAATGGGATTTCTCTAATCTATCGAATCAAATTAAAGAAGTCTTGGTGGTGGATAGACTTAGCAGGAAAAATACTCAAATAAGGGGATATGAGGTTGGGAATACTCATAATTAATAAGAGTGATGGGGTGAGGCGGCTAACGAGGATGTGGACTCCATGGATACAAGTTGGCAAGCTAACTAGATTTTGACAAAGGCACATTGCAAAAGGATTGCCAAGTTCTGATAAATGAAAAAGCCAAAGATGGAAAGGACAACCAGAGTGTAGAGTTTTGTACCTTGACATGAAAGATTTAATTAGGGAAATAAATCACACGAGGAGAAATCTAGAATCCGATCTTTGATATGACAGATGGAATTGCACTCATAACAATAATAAAAGAGGGAATAAAATAAGTGTTATCATTACAAGAAAAGGAGGTGGAGCTGTCACTATCAATAATGATGATAGGCGAAAAGGTGATAATTGAGGATTGAGCTCTTCAATGCATCATAGAAAAAACCCTAAGCTGACTATGTTTCAAATGAGCAACCACAAAGTCACCATTAGAACTGAATGTGTTGAATTATTTGTTGCCAGTGTTGAAGACGCTAAAGGGCATAAAAGTGATTTTCTTCTCGTTCCTAAATATTTCTAGAGCCCAGATAGAACCATGGGAGGCCCAAGGAAGTGTACTGAACCACACAAATATGAATCGCTCCACAACAATGAGGATCTTTGGGGTCTTTTTGAGCGGGTGGGTTTCACTCTGTATTTCGTTGCAATGGAGGGATACAACGAAAAACTCAGCTACAAGTTTTCTAATGCATGGAGGGATGGCAAAGTAAACCTAGGCATGCTCTAGTTTAAGGTGGATGCTAAGTTAATTACACAAGCGATGGGTTTGGATTACGAGGGAATGAAGGTGGCTAAGGTTAGCAATGGTAAGTATCAAGACTATTTTGAGAAGATTTTTGAAGGAAAAGAAAAACCTGAAAGATTTCAAAAATGGATACTCTAGGATTAAACTACCACCCTCATATCATAATGTTTGTTTTATTGTTATGAAATATTTTACCTTTGAGGGGTGCTACTTGTTTGTCCATGGGTATCATTTTCCCATTCTCAACCACATTAGACATCAGGAAAAAAATAACCTATCTTTCTTTTTATTTTCTTCCCTAAGCTAGACTCCAACTCATGGGCCCAATCCACCATTTCACTAGGGACTCATAAGAGCCATATGCAAAATCGTGTTAGCTAAGACCCCGCAAAAAACCCCTACCCTCAAGTTGCTTGAAAGCCCAAAACCCCAAACCTTAGTGAAAATTGAGCTTATTGAAGTCCTTTCCCACCCCTTGGCCAAAAAACCCAGTAAGAAATCCCCTAGCCCTGATACTGTTATGTGGATGGACTTGCTTACGGTAACACCTGAGAAAAGAAAGGACTTTTCTATGGAGATGGGGGCTAAAAAGAGGAGGAAATTGGTTCTGCGTGAACTTGGGGAAGAGGTGGACACAATCACCATACCTGATGATAACGAGACGGAAAGCTCAAACCTTGGCGGGAGGAGGTCAAAGAGACTAGCTATGGCAGCATCGAAGGGACAAGAAAGTAACAAATATTCACATGGTTAATTCTGTTGTTTTTTCTAGGACTGTTATTACTAGTATTGGCCATTGGTGCCAAAACTTTAAAGTTTGTAATGTTGTTAATAATTATAGTAGGGACTCTATGATATATTTTAATAAGTATTTTAGATGGATAGGGAAGGATAATACTGATGTTAGGTTAAATTATTTTGATTACTCTAATAGAACTACTATGTTTAATCATATGGGAATTGGTTAAGCATTTTACTTCTGGGAGGGGGGAGGTTTGGTGGGCTTCCTATTTTTTCTATTTCTTACCACCTGTTGTTCTCATGATGTACTAATTTTTTCAGGCCAAGGCCCTCTGCTTGCTTAACCAATCAAAAAAAATTAATTTAACAATCTTAGAAAAATTTTATTATTAAATATTAATAGCATTTAATTAAACATTCTTATACATATCATATAAAACATAATAAGCATACATGCAAATTAAATCATCCATATCATATATGTATCAATCAAAATTATTAAAATTTCATATATATATCTATGTCTTGTAAATAAAAATTCAGGCATTGTAACAAAATGTGGTGCATATATAAAATAATAGTAAACAAATCTACATCATGGTAGTGCATGGTTGTCTAAGCCCTCAAGTGCAAGTGGCTAGTCTGGCTAGACCATTTGCTATATTATAGAGGTTGTGGATTAAGAGTGGTCTGTAGATTCACTAGATGTATAAGGCTCCTAACTAGGCCTGCAAGATCCACTACATCTTTTGTGAGCCATAATTCCCATTTTTGTAGAACTATAATCTAATCCATTAATGTCTATAGCCTAGGATGGTCTAGGTTTATCAATATTGCTGACTATATTCTCTAAATATTTTCTAAGTCATGATGTAATAATCTCTATAGAGCACCATGTGTAATATCTACACTTTATACTCTCATCATGGTCTAATCACACTCAATTGTGAATTTTGCTACTTATGCCACCACTTGGTCTCACTCACTAGTTAGTGATGTAACATAGACGGTGACCTAGTCCCACTCTATAGTAACAAATACCACCTTAGTGCAAGAGTTTTTTGTGATAGGATTTCTAAAAAAATTAACAACCTTAAGTCCTTAATTAGATCTTAATTCTAAATATTGTAGCATTGAAAGTTGTCACCCTTAATAATTTCACTATGTTTTTCTCCCCCTTAAATAATTGGACCTGTTTGGACCCCTAATTTCCTAAATTTTCCATTCTAATGCCTATTTTTATTATTTTCAGATAAATTTCAAGCACAAATCATATTTATTTATCTATTTTTCCCCCAACAACTTAATTTCTAAAAAATAGGGTTGGGACAGTTCAACGCCCTATGACAACAATGTCCCCCTATTTTGCTTGGTCCCAAATTTGAATATGTTGGTGTTGACATTTTATCATTTCCAATTCAAGTTTCAAATGTCGACTATCAAGATATAGTTTGTATGAAATTGAATAATAGCATATAAATACCTAGTTACTACATCATTTGAAAAGGAAAAAGAAGCAAGAAGTGAAAATTATTGTCAAGAAAAAGTCAAGAGAATTCAAATGCATCATTTCAGTAATTTATTGTAGCAATTCAAGATCCAAACGTCATGTCAAATCTTATGTGAGTTATGTGTGTTTATGTTATCATTATTTGTGAAGGCTAACCCTTTTGTAGGTCTCCAAGCAATTCAAGCAATTCAAGCAAGATCCAAGACCTTGAGGTGATGTGCATGACTTTAGTCCTTCAAGGAAGTCATTGAAGGGTGGTGAGTTGCAACACCTTTTTGATTAATCATTCCTTCCTATCATTTATCTTTTTATCATTGACATTTCCATTGTGGAAGTGGAAACACTAACATGGGGTTTGACTATGGAAAGCCCCTAAATAACACAACCCTTCCTCTCTATTTGAATGTGTAGATTTTAGGTTTGGAGGAGATTGAAGGAATATTGAAGATCCATTTCCTATTGTTGCATTCAAAGTCCTACACCTTGACAAACCACAAAAACTCACAAAATTATTTGACAATGATCTGACAAATTTGTAGGTAGAATCAGGAAGCTCAGATTCAGCATCAGAGGACTATGAAAATAGATCTGAAATATCTCTACAAGGACATAGATGCCTTCACCAAATTTTTCCTCCTATTCAGAACATCTCCAAATTTATAGGATAGGTGCATAGGACTCTACCTTTCTCAAATATTCTTGAAAAAAATTGTTACAATTTCTAAGTTGTCAAAATCTTGCATTTTCATATTAGGGCACATAATCTATAACTAGGTTTTAATCAAGGAAAATCAATTCAAATTCATATCCAACACCCACAAGATGCAAATCCAAGCTTGATTGGCTCACCTACAAGGTTGAAATTCAATCTAATCTCCTTGTTGGTCTAAATCATAAATGACCCTATAGAAAAAACAAAAGTGATCCTAGGGTCTATTGCATTTAGACCTAGGAACCTCTTTTACTATGTTTCATTTTGGTGAACCTGACCTATTAACATTATATACCTCTAATGCATTATGGATCTATAAAATGAGAAATTGTATGGATATTGTTCCTACCTTATACAATCTTGTGTATGGAACAAATGCTATCATGCATTTGGAGCTAGAGATTCTATCTTTGTAGGTTTCATTTCAAGGGCTTATTAATGATAACATGTGTTTTGAAAAATGTATTCAACAACTTGAAATGCTTGATGAGGATTGCATCAATTCTCTTGAACATCTCCAAGATTATCAAAAATATCTCAATCATAGTTTAAATTGATATGTTATTCATCATTACTTTCAAGTAGGTGACTTGATTCAACATAATGTAAATGCCCCGCTAGTACTAAATAAAAATTTAATCCTAATTAGCTAGGTCCTTACATCACCACCTCCATTTATGGTTTTGGATCATATGACCTCTCTACAATGCTAAGCCTCTTAAGGGACCATAATAATTATTCATCTTTAATCCTTTCATGTGTGATTTTGGCATTTGTATAATACCTCATTCTTATAAATTTGATGATTTTATCTTATATCACTCCATCATTTTCACGACTACTTTGTGTTATGGTTTCTTTGGCATTTTATATTCTACTTGAGTATAATATCTATATTCTTAAAAAACAACGTGATAGTTTTCTTGGTAGTTCATCTAGTTTGTATTCCTACGTGCTTTTTATATTCTCAACATGATTTTTTTGTGTATTGAATTGTGTTTGTAGTTTTCATTTAAATATGAAAATTAATCAATTTCTTTACCATGTTCATTTCAATTGTTTAGGTATATCTTTGTAGTATTTAATTAAGAAAGTTTATTTTATTATTAAATCTTTACCATATTTAATAAGATAATTTTATTTAAATTATTTGATTACATCATTATAATATTTAATTCAACAGTCTTATCAAATTTTTATTATTAAATATTAATAGCATTTAATTAAACATTCTTATACATATCATATAAAACACAATAAGCATACATGCAAAGTAAATCATCCATAAGATACATGTATCTATCACAATTCTTAAAATCTCATATATATGTTTGTCTTGTGAATAAAAAATCAACCATTGTATAAAAATGTGGTACATATATAAAAATTATATTAAACAAATCTACATCATGGTAGTGCATGATTGTTTAAGCCCTCAAGTGCAAGTGGCTAGTCTGGCTAGACCAGTGGCTATCTTATAGAGGCTATGGATTAAGAGTGGTTCCTAGATTCACTAGATGTCTAAATGCCCCTAACTAGGCACATAAGATCTACTACCTCCTATGTGAGCCATAATTCCCATTTTTGTAGCACTATAATCTAATCCATTAATGTCTATAGCCTAGGATGGTCTAGGTTCATCAATCTTGTTGATTATGTCCTCTAAGTATTTGCTAATTCATAATCTAATAATATCTATAAAACACCATCTGTAATCTCTACACTCTATACTCTCATCATGGTCTAATCACACTCAATTATGAGTTCTTCTACTTATGCAATCACTTGGTCTCACTCACTAGTAAGTGATGTAACATAGGCGATGACCTAGTCCCACTCTATATAACATATACCACCTTAGTACAAGAGTCCTTTGTGATAGGCTTTCTAAAAAGTTAACAACCTCTTCCTTAATTAGATCTGCATTCTAAATATTATTGGCATTTTTTTCTATGACTTCCTTGATAAAGTTGGTAGCTCTACACTTGGGAGAAATGACATGGAGAAACTTAGTATTCATGTCACCCTTGAGTCATAATATCTTAGATCTTTGTCTCCAATATTTTTCTTCCATAGCAACCAAACAATTATATTTCCTTTCTTCTTTGTTAAAGATTTATTAGTTCATCCCTAGGAATTAGTTTTCTTTTTGTATCCTTCCAATATTCTTAGTAACCCCCCTCTTGGTAGATAAAATGTTACCAAAACAAGTTTTATTCCATAATCTAATATTTATCTTAACATTTTTAAGTTTTTGAGCACATATAAACATGGATTTACCTACAATTTAAATATTTCACCATTCCATAATTTTATCCTTAATATCAAGATGCATAGACCAGATTTTTTAAAATTTGATTGGGGAACCTTTTCTTCTCTTAAGTCTATCTTGCTAGAACCAAATGGGGATGATCTGATCCTACTATAGGGAGGATTGATAAGCAAAGAGAATGAGAAAAAATCCAATCTATAGAAGTAAAAACTATATCTAGACAAAATTGAATCAAGGAAGCACCCATTCTTCTATTCAACCAAGTATATTGAGCTCCATGTAACTCATTGTCCAATAAGGCACACAAGGAGATGAAATCAGAAAAAACATACATACTATCCATGTCACTTGGGTCCATTTTAAAAATCCCTTAACGTCAACAACACAACAATCTCATCCAAGCTACAACATACGAACTTCATGTTTAAACTTCTCCTTGACCATGTTTTTTATCTGAGTCTTGGATATAATTAGTAAAATTTCACCTCCTTCTTCTCAATATCATGCTTTCATTATCACTACTATAGATTACAAAATGGGTTGAATTTTCTTTACTTTGATCGGTGAATACTTAATTAATCTACATATTTATTCATGATAACATAATTTCTCATTTAAAACTCCCTTCTTCTTTTGTTTCTAATATTGGGTCTTTATTCAAAAATAAATATGTGAATTAGTTCCTCAAGAATTTTTGCATTCAATATTGATTATCTACACCATAATACCCTCAATATAATGATCAATATGAGGATTCAAATAAAATGGTTGAATTATTTATTCATAAAAATAAAAAAAATATGGTAAAGACTGACCTACACAACTCTCTTATGCATTATGTACCTATCACATGATAATTCATATAGCAACTAGTGTTACCCTATACGATTGTGCATATGACACTGATGCCATCATGCCTTTAGAGCCAGCGATTCCATCTTTGTGGGTTTTCTTCAAGGGATTATTGATGATAACATGTAGCATAAAAAATATTTAACAAATTATAATTCTTTGTTATCACATTAATGCTCTTAAACATCTCCAACATTATAAAAAAATTCTCAAATGTAGTGATAATAAACATGTTCTTCATCATTCCTTTCAATTAGGTGATATTGGTTCTCTTTGAGAATCAATGTAATGTAAATTCCAATGGAAAAGTTAGTCCTAATTGGTTGGGTCCTAAATCATCACCTTAATTTATGGTTTTGGATCTTATGGTCTCTTTGCAATGGATGCTAAACCTCTTAAGGATTACATACATGTTATTCATCTTCACTATTTTCACACACAATTTCTTTCTATCATGTGTAATTTTTATAATGCCCCATTCTCATAAGTTTGATGTTTATTTATCTTGTGTCATTCCATCATCAACACAACTACCTTGTGCTATTGTTTCTTTGGAATTTTATATTTAATCCATGTATAAGATTTGTATTCTTATAACACAATATGTCAATTTTCTTTGTATTTCATCTAGTATGACAACAACCTTTGATCAACGTACCTTTAAATGAAGAACCATTGATATTTTAAAGTGTTGTAAAGGGGAAATCGATAAGCATAAGAAATCAATGTAAATAAATTAAACGAGATCTAATTGAAAACACAGATTAAGATTCATACCCATTACTCATGAAAAGAAGCTACGAAGAAATGAAATCAAACAATGTAATCAAAGGAGAGAACATAAGTTGAATTCATAAAACATAGAGTTAACATCCCATGTCTATTAAGTATTACACTATATGTTTAAGTCTCATGTAGTTATTCATTGTATTTCCCTTGATCTTATGGAACTCACATAAGTCTTTTTCATTGTACCATGGTGTTTTAAATCTCGACTCTTCATAATTTATGTGCTCATTGACTTTGATGAGGTTTTGTTGAATTACTTTGCGCATGAATGTCTCAAGTGGTTCTCCTAATGTGGTAAAATTCCTCCTTGCTTGGTTATATTATCTTTGTTGTCTTCCCTAATTTTTTTGTTGGTTATTTGATAGATTGTTTTGGGGATAGCTAAGTTGATTGTTTTGTCTATTTTTGGGAGCGTAGCTCATTTGTGCAACTTGGGATTTGCTTTGTGGTCCATTGGAATTTTTCACATTCCGTATAGCTCTAGCATCAACTAATTCATCATTGGTAACATTTTTGTTCTTGGCCCAAATATTGGGTTTGTCATTCAAAATAGAAGGGTTGTTTTCTAAGATGTTTAGTTTAATGACTCTCCTTGTTATGAGAGCTCTTTCAATGTGTAGTCCCTTTTCAATAGTCTCTTCAAAGTTATTGGGGCACAACATGGCGAGTTATTAATTGATTTCCACTTGGACATTGGACACAAAGATATTGACCAGTTCTTTGTTAGGAATATGCCACTTACACCTACTAGCTTTATGTCTCCATCTTTTTAGGTAGGATGTGAAGGATTTTTTGGCATATTGTTGTCATGGATGTCAAAAGGGGATCAAAGATAAGTTGGAGCTGATCCTATAAACGAGGATCTTGGCATTAATGTAAGTGTCATTGATGTCAAAGAACATATCAGAAGTGAGATGGAATTGATCCTAAAGGGAAAATCGTTGGCATAGTGTAAAAGGTGTCATTGATGCAAAAAGGAAGTTTAGTGGTGTGCTTAGATTCCTTGAAGACTAGAGTATCAATGTCTAGAAGAGTTGGTGTAGAATTTTAGTGAAAGAAGTATGATTCTGAAAATGTTGCAAAGTTGCTCAAATGTTGCAACAATGTCATGAAATATTGACATACTATTGCAGAGAGTTCTTCCAGAAGACAAAGGTGAAATAGAGTGTAGATTTGACATGGGTTTTCTGAGAGCTTCTCATAAATGTGCCATGCAGGTCAAGAGGTTGAAGGATGTGCTAAAAATATAATTATTTGTGCTCTCAGACATTTTTTAGGGTTAATCAATTAAAGCCTAGGATAACAGTCATGGTGTTGAAACAAGATTTCTATTTCATCATTGAATTATTATTGCAAGTTGCAGGTAGCTTAAGTTATTACTTAAGCCTATGGTGTTGTGTGGGCGACCAAGAAAATATTTGCTATGTTTAATATTTACTAAGTCCCATGCAAATATTTCTCTTCGGCGAGATCAACGATGTTGGTTGAGGCAACAAGATCCAATAGCCTCCCTGCCAACCCTTTGATTTTTTGGTGGGCCCTAACTAAGCCCCAAGGGATAGCAGGGAATGACGATGATCAAATTTTAAAGATCGATGCTGCTCACGGTATGCATAGTGGGACCTATAAAGGCGAAATACAATGTTAGTGGAAGGTGATGTCATGATGACAAGTGGTAATGAATGATTTCATCAAGGCCATCAATGATGGAGTTTGATCAATGACAAGGATCAAGCCTTGGAGATTTGACAATGCTTGCTAGGTCGCGACACCTATGGCGGAACCTCGTTTGTACCTCGTAGGGGAGTGGGGAATGGTGGAGATCAAATATTTTTTTGATCTAATGAAGGAAAAAGTACCTGGTGGATCCTGGAGATGCAATCCAAAGGCTCCTCATTAAATAGAAAGATGAATATCGACAGGATAGAATGATTGGTCCCTTCAACATGTCAATAAATGGTGAAGATCAAACTGGATTTTGATTGGACAATGCATGAAGTTGGTAGTGGGTCCAACAAACACATGGCGACATATCGCTTGGTCGCTTCACATCACTATTGTGAATCGAAGTGATAGGATGGCTCTTGCAATGAGGAATGAACTGGTGAAGGTGACATCAAAGGTGGACAAATGGTAGTAGCCCTCTTGCTCATGGGCCCGTTGTTAGAGCTAGTGATATAGTGAGGGATAGTGTAGATTGAATGGTGGTTGATCCAATGGTGATCACCATGTCCATTCACATTGCTAAAGAAGAAATAAAGGCATATGTGTAATAGCGATGCATGGTGTATGTTTGAATGAAAAATATTGAAGGATGTTGATCAAATAATAAGATCACCTCATCGAGGAGAAAGATGAATATGGGTGGGAGTTTCTTTAAAGTCCCCTCGACACAAAAAAGTCTTGATGATGACCTTGGTGAGACCTGATAGGGAGGTGCCAATGGAGTATGGTGACGTGTGACGATAAATGGCGAAGGATGATTGATCGGTAGACCAATTCACATCATGGTTGTGAATTGTGTGGCGACAATGTGGGCCCATGTCTTTCACTAACGGTATCAGAGAGAATGGTGTTTATCAAAGAGAATCTAAAGTGTCTCATCTCGATATGTTAAATTGTCTTCAATTTTGTAAAGTAGTTGTCAGCAGATGAAGATTGAGGACACCAGTTTAAATTAAGATTGATCTGATGAAGGTGTTTTAAAGATACTGAGATGAACGAAGATTGTAGGATCATGGTGTGAAGAACAAAGATCAATGGTCAGAATTTGAAGGTGAATGCTTCAAATGACTAAGTCTATGTAAATAGGGTTTCAACTAAGTAACCAGCATAAAGGGAAGAATTAATTGGTTCAACTGCACCTATAACCAATGCCAATGAAGATTTGATCGACAAAGTAGTGACATAGTTTACAAAGGAGAGAGAGATCAAAATTAGATCGATAAACGAAGAACATATTGAATACATATCTGATTCTAGGGTGTTGTTGGTTGCTATTCTTAACAATCTCTCTATATCCAAATTAAATGTTGTGAGGCTCGATACAGAGGTATGGCATTGAGGAAGATATCTGGTAAACCCTAACAAATGTTTCCAGATGAGTTGGATGGTGGTGCAAGGCCCAAGATCAACAGGAAGCTTGTTGGAGTAGTTTGTAGGTGGAGTAAACCCTAATGAAGGATTTGAGATGATCTGATCATGTGTGAGAATCTCGAGGGATTAATTGCATGTTGGTGGAGAAAAGTAAAAAGGAGAAGACAATTAGAGAATTGTCTAAGTTGTTTCATCTATTGTAAGTGAAGTGGGTGTAGAGTCTATAGTGGAGAGAGTGCAAAACAATGTTACATATTTTTGAGTATGCAGTAGAGTTAAGTGTGTGTAGAGAAGTGCAATGTAGTTGACAAAGAGTATGCACAAGTGATGAATGAGTAGAAGCCAAACAAAAGGTAGAACATCATCAAGGGTTAACATTCAAGGTGTAGAGTGTAGTGTAGCAAGATAGAACATATAGTGTTCTAAGTGCAGAGGAGAAAAGGAAAGTGCGGAGCAAAGAAACAAGAGAAGAGAAGAGCAAGGGGATGTTTTGTTGATATTGCAACAACAACAACAAAGATTGAGTTGCAAAGAGGGCAACAATTTTTTGTGCAATTGCAAAGTAAGTTGCAGCATTGAATTGTGTTCAATAGAACAATTTTTAATATTTCCATTAGAGAATTGAGTTGGTGCTCAGTGTAGGGACTTATTGCTTCCTTGGATTTGGTGCTCCTAAATAAGGGGATTAGTGTCTCCTTAGGGTTGTTGTCCTTAAACATTATAATAGAGTATTTGATTGTGAGGCTAGATTAGGACAATAGATCCTAGCAGCATTTCTCAATGTGGTTTTTCCCATCTTGGGTTTTCCACATACATCATGTGTTATGGGATTTTATGTGTGTGTGGTTATCTCTTTGTTAGTTTAGTAAATTTGTATAAAGTACTAAAAGGAATTAATCTACAATATTGATTAAGGGCTTAAGGAGTTAGTTTGCACAAAAGGTTTTAAGGGCTAAGTTTTAATATCTACTAATTCACCCCCCCTCTCACTAGATTGTTGTGTTCCAACAATTTGTATCAGAGCCCTAGGTTTCATAGGAGAAGCTTAATCAACTCAGGTAGATCCTGGTTAAGTGAACACGAAATGGTCTGTCAGGAAGGCTCATTTGTAGAAGTGAATCACTTTGATGGATTAGACTATATGGTTTGGAGCAACAAAATGAAGGCATATTTAGAATCATTAGGGTCTAATGTGTGGATGTTAGTTGAGAAGGGATACAAGGCTCCTACCACTCTTCTCACTGATATTGCTGGAAGGAAGGCTTATGAAGATAATGCTAAGGAATTTTTTTCTATTTTGATAAGGATGTCAAGATCAATTGTTGCCAAGGTTATACACTATGAAACATCACAAGAAGTTTGGAATGAGTTAAAGAGAATGTATGAAGGTAATGATAGCAAGGTGTAGGAAAAGATTTAAACACATGGAGGAAAGTCTAAAATTCTAAAGACAAGTGCATATGATAAGATTATAAACACATACATCAGAGATGTTGCAGCTAGAAAGGAAGAGGAAGAAGCATCTACATCTGGATCTAAGAATGCTAATAAAGAGGAAGTTGATTTCATCAGAAGACTAAAGAAAGGCTCCATAAAACTTAGAGGTAAGGTAACACCTAAAATTTTTAACTCTGGTAAAATAATTATTCTTGCTACTAAATGCCCTCATAGTGAAAAGGATAACCCTAAGAAAGAAGAGGACAATAAAAAGAAGAAGAATATTCATACAAGAAAAGAAAATAGGTTATGAGATGTTTTTCGAAGATCGTATGATGAACATGAAAGTGTATGTGAAATTGACCCATTCATGGATTTTGGAATAACCTTGGATGAATAGGCTAAGAGGTCTAATAAAGAAGAAGTTGTAACCTCTACTAAAGAAGGAGAGGTTGAATTTGAAGGTAGAATCATTTGTGCCTCGAATGAGATTGATAAGTTGAAGAAAGAAAACAAAGAATAGAAAATAAATGTACAAGAGGAGATTGATAAGTTGACCAAGAGTCTTGAATAATCTAATCACATGATGATCAAATTGAAGATGTAGGTGGAAGAACAAAGAGAATAGAAGATGTAGTCAGATTTGAACTACAGTCTAAATCTAATGAGTGCATGATGCTGGAGGGAAAAATAGTGGCCTTGAGAAAAGATTTAGAAAAGCTAAAGAGCAGATTGATGAAGGCTTGAAGTTGAAAGGTGACTCTAAGATGTTAGATGAATTTATCAGGTCACAAAATTCGAGATCAAGACCAAGATCGAGAGTGAAGATTGATCTTGGTTGTGAGAAAGGAAAGAGTCCTTGTACTTCTGCAATATTATTTGATAGTTTTAGAGAAAAAGAAATATGCTACACAAAGAATGAAAATATCTGCATGAAGATTGCCTCTGTAAATGGAAGATCAGGAAAAAGAAATTTTGAGGTGAAGAAGGAAAAAGAGGTAAAGAAGCTTGGTGCTACTATGAAGAAATTTAAAGAAGAAAAGAGACACACAACATATAAGAAGATGAAGAATTCAGTCCCTGAAGATTTGAGTAAAAAGCAACATATAAAGGGAGCCGATGCAGAACGATTCACAAGGATGATACATGCCAATATGTCAAATCAAAGAAGACCACCTCATCCTTCTCAAAGGAATTTTATGACTAGGCACTCCTCATTATTTTATGCTTATTGGTATACCTATAATTAGTTTGGTCATAGAGCTAGAGATTGTAGGGATGCACCTAGAAGGAGCACAAAAGATGTAAATATAAACTCATTTTCTCCTGTAATGAATACTAATGTAATGTGCTACAATTGTAATAACTTTGGTCACATAGCTAAGAGTTGTAGATTAAATTGTGTAAGACCAAAAGCACATAGTAAGAAAAGGAACATGTCCCCCAAAGTGAACAATGTTTCACATATTCCTGAGAAGAAGGCTAACAAGACTAAGAAGAATCCAAAGAAAGTCTGGAGAGTGAAAGGTCAATAGGAAGCACTCAATGTGGTTGCTCTTTCCTTACATCACTAATTTTTAGTGATAGGTATTAATCCAAGGGGAGCATAATTAGTATTCTACTCATCCTTGGAAGTGGAAAGAAGATAAAGCCATGTAAAATAAGTTTTAAAAATTTCTAACGACTTGATGGTTGTAGATTGATGGTTACATTTTCTCTTTGATATGCTTGTCAAAGAGGAAGAATATTTGCAGCTATGGGAGAGAGGTTGTGTAAGTGCTTTGTTAAGAGAATTCCTCCTTGATTGCAAGGAGAGGTGATATGTCTGAAGGGGAGTTGTTCTTTATATAATCTTAAAATTTCTTCTCTAAAAATTGGTATAGTGTGGTTCCAATTGATGTCAGAACATTGTGAACTAGTTCATAACAGTTTAGTTGGTGTAGAGCCTGAAATGAAGCTAGTGCTCAAGTATGCAAGAAGAGAGAATGAAGCAAGGTATAAAGGGGGAGTTTTTATTGGTATCAAATCAATGTTATACTTGATACAGTGCAATCTTGTATATAAATTGGTATATAGCATGAATTAGAACATCTACAATTGGTATCAAACCTGATTGGTTTAGAGCATGTAATGGCACTTCAACCGGCATCAAATAGTGTTAATTGGTATAGAGAGGTTGGAGAATATGGTTTTTCCATTGCGATCGAAGGTGGAGAGAAAAAATTGGTATGAGAGCATAAATTTTCCTCAATTGGTATTAGTCAAAGGGGGAGAAAAATTATCTTCACCATTGCTAAGGAGAAGTGAAATACTGCAGCAACATGATGACCCGAGACAAGATGTTTAGGAGTGTGACCCTTTTCCATTGATTTCAAAGAGGGAGAAAGTTGTGTAAATGATCAAGAAAGTGAGCATGGGAGAAAATTATGCAAATTCTCATAAGGATGAGCAAAGGAGAATTGAGCTCAAATGATATCCACCATTAGTATCAAACCATTGATAGTTTGAGCATTTAGTTTTTCCATCAATGACAAAGCGGGAGATTGTTGCAGCATTATTTTCATTGATGTCAAAAGGGGATCAAATATAATTTGGAGCTAATCCTATAAAGGAGGATGTTGACATTAATGTAAGAGTGTCATTGATCTCAAAGAAGAGATCAAAAGTGAGATGGAATCGATCCTAAAGGGAAGATTTTTGGCATAATGTAAAAGGTGTCATTGATGCAAAAAGGAAGTTCAGTGGTGTGCTTGGATGCGTTGAAGACCAGAGGATCAATTTCTGGAAGAGTTGGTGTAGAATGTTGGTGAAAGAAGCATGATTCTACAAATGTTGCAACAATGTCATGAAATATTGACATACTTTTCCAGAGAGTTCTTCTAGAAGACAAAGGTGAAATAGAGTGAAAATTTGACATAGGTTTTCTGAGAGCTTCTCAAAAATGTGTAGTACAGGTCCAGAGGTTGAAGGATATGCTTAGAATGTAATTATTTGTGCTCTTAGAAATATTTAGGGTTTATCAGTTACATCCTAGGATAAAACTCATGGTGTTCAAATAGGCTTTTTATTTCTTCATTGAATTGTTATTGCAGGTTGTAGGTAGCTTAAGTTATTACTTAAGCCTATAGTGTTGTGTAGGTGACTGACCCCTTGACCTTATGTTTACTGGTCGAGCAAATATTTGTTGCATTAAATATTTCCTAAGTCCCATGCAAATATTTCTCTTTGTTGATATTGATGGTGTTGGTTGAGGTAGCAAGATCTAATAGCCTCCCCGTCAGCCCTTTGAGTTTTTGGTGGGCCCCGGCTAAGCCCTGAGGGATAGCAGGACTGGAGGTGATCGAATGTTGAAGATCAATGGTGCTCATAGTATGCACAGTGGGACCTACGGAGGTGACATACGAAGTTAGTGGAAGGTGATGTCACGATGACAGGTGGAAATGAATGATTGCATCAAGGCCCTTAGCGATGGAGTTTGATCAATGGTAGTATCAAGCCTTGGAGATTTGATGGTGCCCGTTAGCCCGTGGCACCTATAGTGGAACCTTGTCTGTACCTCATGGGGGAGGGAGGATTAGTGGAGATCAAATAGTGTTTTGATCTAATGGAGGACAAAGTACCTAGTGGGTCCTCAAGATGCAAGCTAGAGGCTCCTCATCAAGTAGATAGATGAATTTTGGTAGGGAAAAATGATTAGTCCCTTCAGCATGATGATAAACGACGAAGATCAAACAGGATTTTGACCGGATGATTCATGAAGTTGGTATTGGGTCCAACAGATACGTGACAACATATCACTTGGTCGCTTCACGTCACTATTGTGAAGTGAAGTGATAGGATGGTTCTCACAATGAGAAATAAAGAGGTGAAGGTGACATCAAAGGTGGATAGATAGCAATAGCCCTCTAGCCCGCTAAGATTTAGTGGGCCCATTGTTAGAGCTAGCGATATAAAGAGGGATGGTGTAGTTTGAATGTCAGTTGATCCAATGGTGATCACCATGTCCATTCACATCGCTTAAGAAGAAATAAAGGTATATGTGTAATAGTGATGCATAATAAATGATTGAATGATAGATATTGAAAGATGTTGATCGAACAATAAGATCACCTCATCGGGGAGAAAGATGAATATGGGTGGGAGCTACTTTGAAGTCCACTCGACACAACAAAGTCTTGATGATGACCTTGGTGGGACCCAATAGGGAGGTGATGATGGATTATGGTGACATGTGATAACAAATGGTGAAGGATGATTGATCGATAGACCAATTCACATCTTGGTTGTGAATTGCATGGCAATGATGTTGGCCCATGTCTTTTGCAAATGGTATTGGAGATAATGGTGTTTATCAAAGAGACTCTAAAGTGTCTCAGCCTGATATGTTAAAGTGTCATCAATGGTACAAAGAAGTCATCAATAGATGAAGATCAATGACACCAGTTTAAATGAAGATTTATCCAATGGTATTGTTTGAAAGATACCGAGATGAATGGAGATTGTAGGATCATGACGGGAAGAATAGAGATCAATAGTCAGAATTTGAAGGTGAAGGCTTCAAATGTATAAGTCCATGTAAATAGTGTTTTGAATAAGTAACTGACATCTAGGGAAAAATTAATTGGTTCAACTAAACCTACAACTAATGTCGATGAAAATTTGATTGGCAAAGCGGCGACATAGTTTGCGAAGGAGAGAGAGAGAGATCAAAATTAGATTGATAAAATAAGAATACATTGAATGCATATCTGATTGCTATTCTTAGAAAACTCTTTGTATCTATATTAAATGTTTTGAGGCTCGATATAGAGGTATTGCATTGAGGAAGATATTCAGTAAACCCTAATAGATGTTTCTAAATGAGCTGGATAGTGGTGCAAGGGTCGAGATGAACAGGAAGCTTGTTGGAGAAGTTAGCAGGTGGAATAAACCCTAACAAAGGATTTGAGATGATCTCATCATGTGTGAGAATCTCGAGGCAGTAATCATAGGGTGGTGGAGAAAAGAAAAAATTAGAAGACAATCAAAGACTTATCTAAGTTGTTGCATTTGTTGTAAGTGAAGAGGGTGTAGAGAGTGCATAATAGTGTTACATCTTGCTGAGAATGTAGTAGAGTTAAGTCTATGTAGAGAAGTATAATGCAAAAAATAGAGAGTATGCACAAGTTATGAATGAGTAGAACCCAAAAAAAAGGAAAAACATCATCAAGGGTTAACATTCAAGGTGCAGAGTGCAGTGCAACAAGATAGAACAAAGAATGTTCTAAGTGTAGAGGAGAAAAGGAAAGTGTAGAGCAGAGAAAGAAGAGAAGAGAAGAGTAGGGGGATGTTTTGTTGAGATTGTAGCAACAACAGTAAAGAGTGAGTTTCAAAGAGGGTAAAAAAGTTTTGTGCAGTTGCAAAGTAAGTTGCAACATTGAATTGTGTTCAATAGAACAATTTGTAATATTGTCATTAGAGAACTAAGTTG
Source organism: Sequoiadendron giganteum (assembly GCA_007115665.2). NCBI lineage: Eukaryota > Viridiplantae > Streptophyta > Pinopsida > Cupressales > Cupressaceae > Sequoiadendron > Sequoiadendron giganteum. The sequence goes on from CM021102.1 coordinate 478,781,344, forward strand.
GTGCTCGGTGTAGGGAGTTAGTGCTTCCCTGGAGTTGGTGCTCCTAAATAAGGGGATTGATGTATCTTTAGGGTTTCTGCCCTTAAACATCGTAATAGAGGATTTGATTGTGAGGCTGGATTAGGACAATAGATCCTACTAGCATTTCTCACCATGGTTTTTCTCATCTTGGGTTTTCCATGTACATCATGTGTTATGGAATTTTGTGTGTTGGCATGGTTCTCTCTATTAGTTTAGTGAATTTTCATAAAGTACTAAAAGGAATTAATTTATAGTATTGATTAAGGGCTTAAGAAGTTAGTCTGCACAAAAGGTTTTAAAGGCTAAGTTTTAATATCTACTTATTCACCCCCGTCTCAGTAGATTGTTGTGTTCCAATAGGATTCCCCTTGGCTTTGTTTAATATTTTAGAGGTTAGTGATGGTGACATCCTATTCTATGTTGAACGAGAAGTGGTTCACAAACTTGTTAGTCAATTCATCAAAACTCTTAATACCTAGTGGTAGATGGGAGAACCATTCCATAGTGCGACCAGTAAAGTCTCATTAGGTAGGAATCATTATATTGCACTTCCATGCAAGCTATTGAGAAATCTCACACATGTTCTATCATATCACCTTTTCCCTTGTACTTGTCAGACTTTAGTATTTTAATTTTTTTTGAGAAGGGGAGCATAGTAATAGAGCGATCGAAAGGGAACAAACATATATCCTAGAGAGTGTAGGTCTTCTTTGGTTTTCCAATCTACATGTCCAATATCCTTTGATTCATGGCTTGTATTTGCATGCCTACCTTTGTGTTTGGTACATTTGTTTGTGGACCCTATGCATAGTAGCTTTGCGATCCCAAAATGTTTGTTTGGCCATAAGTTGGGTATGGTGGAGGTATAGAACCTTGGTAACCATGTTGTGTGGAAGGAGGGTTAATTATAAGGAAGGCTAAGTCCTTGTTGCGTGAAAGGAGGATAAGTCCTTGTTGTGTGAAAGGAGGATTAATTCCTTGTTGATTGGAAGGAGTGTTAAGTCCTTGTGTGGAAGGAGGATTAAGTCCTTGTTGATTTTAAGGAGTGTTAAGTCCTTGTTGTGTGGAAAGAGGATTAAGTCCTTATTGATTATAAGGAGTGTTAATTCCTCATTGTATGGTAGGAGGATTACTTCCTTGTGATTTTAAGGAGTGTTAACTTCTTGTTGTGTGGAAGGAGGATTAAATCCTTGTTGATTGTAAGAAGTGTTAAGTACTTGTTGTGTGAAAGGATGATTAATTCCTTGTGGTTTTGTTGAAGAGGGTACCTTGATAGTGGGTTAGTGGTATGCCTTGTTGTTGGGATGAATTGTATTGAAGGGTACTCTGGTAGTGATTTTGGTGGCACACCTTGTTGGGGTGAATTGTTTTGAAGATTACCCTGGTAGTGCATTGGTGGTACACCTTGTTGTTGGGATGATTTTTTTTTAAGGTTACCCTACTAGTGCATTGGCGGTACACCTTGTTGTTGGGACAAATTATTTTGAAGGTTACCTTGGTAGTGTGTTAGTGGTAGACCTTTTTGTCGAGATGAATTGTTTTGAAGGTTACCCTGGTAGTGCATTTGGTACACCTTGTTGTTGGGATGAATTTTTTTGAAGGTTACCTTGGTAGTGCATTGGTGGTACACCTTGTTGATGGGACAAATTGTTTTGAAGGTTACCCTAGTAGTGCATTAGTGGTACACCTTGTTGACGGGATGAATTATTTGAAGGATCAATATATGATGCATTCTATGGTATGTATTGTCCTTGTGATGGGATATTACCTTGTTGTTCCACTATTGGATAGTTTCCCATGTTTTGCATATTGTTATTTTGTGGCATGTATTGAGTTGGTCCCCCTTGATATTGTTGGGCCACTATTGCTTGCTTGATTTGGGATGGTTTTCTAAACAAAGGGTTGTCCATTGGTTGTTGTTTAGGTTGATCATTGCTTTGTGAGAAGATTGGTGGCATGTTTTGAATCTCCACTGGCTTGGGTATCTTTCTCAAAACTGAGTTATCCCCTAAGGGAATGAGGTTAGGATCCTTAACACTTTCCACATTGAAGTCTATAGGTAACTTATCACCACTTTGTGCTAATTTGAAAAAATAGGCATTTGGATCCTTTCATAGTAGTTTTTCCATTAGTTTAAGTACCTTGGGATTGTTGGAGTTTTGAAAGTGTTCTTCCTCATCTAATTATTCCTCACTATCCACTTCTTCTATGACTGTGTCCTTTGGGTTTTGGTTTGACCTATCCATCATTTCTTGTAGTCTATGGATTACTTCCTCCTCACTTGGTGGTTGGTTTGATGTTGCCTTAAATGTCGGTTCCTTTTGAGAAGTTATAAGGTCACTTGGTCTATAATCCCATGGGTCATTTCCATCATTTTTGGTGTTTGCTAGGGACATACTAGAGCTATTTTTTTTCCTTCTGTGACCAATGACATAGTATAGGTTAACTACACCCAATCCATATGAATTCGAGGCATATTTAACCAACGAAGCATCAATCCCAATAAGATCATTCACTGTAAACAAAGAAAAAGAAGCCATTAAAACTAACATTCTAAATCATGAAAGCTTGACAAACCTCTAATCTAATACATTGAAACTTATCCTATTGGGAGAGTGGTGTCGCATTGATGTGCAAAGGTGACCCTTTCTCAATCCCTTGGATAACGATCTTGTTTCAATCGATTATATTGAAGAGAATCAACGAAAGCGATGAAATATGTGTGATAAAACATTATTTAAATGCTAAATTAACATGATGAAAGCTATTTTAACATGATATATGCTAAGATGATTTATATGGGTATATGCAAAGCTAATCTAAATGAAGTTCAAACTAAAAAATATTCAAACCTTAATTACACAATAATAAATGGATGCATTTATGTTATCATGGAAGCCAATAATGGAATCTAAGCTAATATGATGAAATTAAAATAATCTAAAATGAGGCTAAATATGAGTGCAAATGCAAGTGATTTTAACAATATAATTTTGATGTTAAAAGATGGATCCATCTGTCTCCAAATAGTGACCTATTTATAGGAAAGCAAATGAGAAATGAAGGGTTAAGATAAAAAAAGGCTAATCAATGGTCAAGGATGAAAGAAAGAAGAGGCATTGATCATGTGATGAGATTTAATCAAGGATTATCATTCCTTCAAACAAACACACTTTTAACCTGTACAAGAGGTCACAAGTTAACTTGCAGAATAAGTTTTGAGTTAACTTGCACATGAAGTTTTGTAACAATATTCCCTTTTTCAAATGAGTGAGGAGAAAGAATATTCTTTGGAATATTCTCATGGGTGAGGAAAATTAGATATTTAGCAAATTAAAACAAAGTTTTAATGTGCAAAAGGGGAAGGAATATTCCTTTTGGAATAATGTGCAAAGGAAGAATATTCCCTTGGAATATTCCTTTGCAACTGGGGGGATTAGATTTATTAGTTATTTGATAATTAATTAAAATTTCAATTATGCAAATTAGGGGATTTAGACAAGATTCATTAAATAAAATGATTTAATGAAAAGGATAAGGTGATATGACATTTAATTAAATAACTTAAGGTTATTTAATTAAATAAGAAGACTTTAAGGATTTAAATTAAATAACTTGATGTATTTAATTTAATAAGACAAAATGTTAGCATGAAAGGGGATTAATTAACATGATTAGATTAATTAGGTTAATAGATGCAAATGACATTGCTAATTAAATAGCTAGACTAATTTAATCAATTAAGTGAAAAGAGGATGGATTTTAGGATGAAATGTTGTTAGTTATCCAATGTGATCCATTGAGACATTTTTAGGTGTCTACATTTTTCCCCTCTTTGAAGCAATGTACTTGTTGCATTGGTTCAAAGATTGATGCTAATTTTGATGTTGATGATGATGCATAAATGGATATTGATGATCTATTTGAGATGTTGATAGTCGAGCTAAAGTTGATTGATTTGATTGATTGATAAAATTGTTGAGGATTCACAACAATGCAAGGATTATGTTGAAGAACACGAGGATTGGTAGGGAAAGATATATCCCAATGATGATTGATTTGATATTTTGAACAGGATTTGCTAGAAAGGCTAGGAACAAAGTTCATTAGATGATTTGATATTGATATGATCAAAAAATGGTTGGTTTCCCCCTCGAGAGATCAATCGAGAAATAAAGTGCTCCGATCGAGCTCATGATAGGTGAAAATCATACTTATGCTTGAGATGCTTGAGATTTCAGGTTGCTTTTCAATCAATGAGCTGCAAATTTTCAAATTGTTGAGTTGAAGATGATATAGATGCCCCACTATGCCCAGTGGAAGAGGGACTGTTGGTAAAGAGGATGAAAAATAGTTCCTAGAAAGCTTAGATGTTGATGTAGACAGATTTGATGAAGTATAGACATTCATTGACTATAGGTATCCTCATGTATATTTCAATGTAAATCAGATAAATTTGATGCTTGGATAGAAATGTTAGTAAAGATAGAAGAATATGAAGATAAGATGGATGGATTAATCATTGATTTAAAAATTCCAACAAGCCCACGATCCACCGAGACTTTATTAGAGATGGTAATGCATCATGATTATGATGATGATCTACTCATATGTTGGGATTGGGATTTTTTGTCATTCCTTATTTTTGATATAACACATAGACACAATGCATCAAGGTATTGAAAAGCAAGATGGTGTTGTATCTAGTGTAATGGACTCTAACTCTAAAAATAGATAGGATATTTTTTGTTCACACCTTAACATATGGAAACATCATTGGAATGTAGGTCAGAAGCTTAGAATATATTAGACCAAATCATATACAATAGTCAACAATGCACTCCAAACAACTTTCCTACACACAACTAAGTAAGTATGTGCCAAGATTATTTTACAAGAGTATCCACAAGTATAACAAAAAATATATAATGATCGATGCCCCATTCCTTTCTCTCTAAATCGTTTTGATAGACATCATCGAGAAGTCCTCAGAATGGGTCATTAAGATAAATCAGAAGAAAATATTAAAGACAAACAATCAGTGTTATCTATATATTTTGCCAGTTTAATATAGCTAAGGTGATTTCTGATATTGATTCCCATCGCAGGAAGGATACATCCTAGGACATGTTGATCAGATGGATTGATTAGGATGATGATGTTTCTTTATGATAAGTTGTTGATACAAACTCCACTAACTCATTTACCTATGATCTAGACTTTAGGTTTTGACACTTAAGTTCACTTTATGACTCACTATACTTGCCTTCTATTTTTTTTTCCAAAGGTTGAAGGTGACGATTGATTTATTATGGATGAAGGGTTATTGCGGATGAAAGCGAAATGGGATGGATGGTTTTGGGTATTAAATGTTTTTGGTATTTTGAAAATATTTTGAGGTTGTTTTTGGTCTTTTTGAAAGTTTATGTGAATTTTTTGGTTTTCGATTATTTGAGTCTATTTAGGTTTTTTCAAGGTTTTCCAATGTTTTGGGGTTTTTTCATTTTCCAATGTTTTTGTGTTTTTTCATTTTCAAATGTTTAAGGATTTTCTGAGATTTTGAATGTTTAAGATTTTTCCGATATTTGAATGTTTAGGGATTTTCTAAAGTTCTACCAAGAACCTAATGTAAAAATACCTATCCTAGGGGCCTTAGGGGTTGATCAAAGATTAGAATTGCCTACATTATACACACAGAGACCACATAGATCGATAAGGTATCGCTTTTAGATTTTAGATTTTCAACCTTTTTAGGGTTTTTTATTGGTTTTGGATGTTTTGAATTTTTCGCATGATGTTGATGAGTGTATGGATATTTGACAATGATATCAACAATCTATTTGGGATTTTTTTGAAATCCAAGCTAGGATTGATTGACGAGATTAATGGATTGATGATGATAACATTGTTGAGGATACACAACAATGCAAGGATAGTGTTAGCAACATGAGGATTGGGAAGGATGTCCCAAGATGATGATGGATTGATTGGATTTGATTGATCAAGATTTTGAAGCTTGGTTTAGAACAAAATTTGTTTGAATGATTTGATGTGACGTTGAAGTGAAATTGATATTGATTGTTTGGATTGATGTTTGATAAAAGATAAAGCTTGATAAGGAACATCTTCTCGTCAAAATGTGTCATGGGCTAGTGTTTTTGAAGTTTTAATGAAATTTTGTGGTAAACGATACCTAGCTCATGATCTCAATGTCACGTTGTGATATATAAGACATGGATCAAGAGTTATTTGAAAACAGGAGCGCAATAACCTTCCCCTAGTGTCTAGCAATGCTTCGTAGCCCAATGGAAAAACCAAGATAGATAATGTAGATGCAAAGAGTTCAATAGAGTTTTGGCATGTTAGATATAGGCTATGGGACTTCATGAGATAAAATGATGAAGAGCCTGTCAAGAGTTTTCCATTAGTAGAGTTGAAGTATATGCCAAATCTTTGTCAAGATCAAGATAAAGTGGAATATCTGGATAAATCTACATTGGATGGATGGAGGGAACATTGGATTTATAATGACAAGGATGAGATGCTTCTAACTAAGAAGGATCATATAGAAGCTAGATTCTACTCATGATGCTTGTTTTCCAAGTTTTCATCATAGTACTTACCCAAAGTGCCACCATAGTGTTTTTCACTGGAGGACGATTTTTATTTTTTGAAAATTTTACCCTCATATTAAACCACTTGGTGGAACTGATGTAGAGGCCATTGTCATAACATGTCAGCAATATCCTACTTGAAGAAGCTACTTTTCTAAGATATGAGCACTTGAATGCAACCTTGAAGAACTATGATTTGCCTTGATGATACTCAAATTAACCTTGTCTATGTGCACACATTGGGATAAAGTGCCTTTGGAATCCTTGTGATGAAGAGTAGCTACCAACACATGGTCAATGCAAGAATTGGATGCCATGAATGGAGTGGATGGTGAAATGTATGAAGGAATATGATATGTATTGGTTGATGGTTTGGAACCTTTGACTCTCCAAACTTGGGAAGATGAGTGATGATGGGTGGGAATAGAGGCTTTCATGGAATTAGGACCAACCACTAGATATAATTTGTTCCTTACTTGAGAAGCTTTCTTTTGTATTTGAGGACTCTTTTGATGGATACATTTCCCTTTTTTATTTTTCCCCATAGTTTCTTTGACTAATGGAGTTTTTGAGGGATGATTTTCTTTATTTTTCTTTGGTATCCATTTGTACTTGACATGTCCTTTTTTCTTTACTGCTTCATTTTCTTTGATGATATTTTCCTTGCTTCGATAGTAAATCTTCTTTTTACGTTGGTTGCAATTTGTGTATGAGATGATGGGTGAATGCCAACATATGATACAACTAGTTGTAGTAGTGATAGTATTTTCATCATAAGGATTCTTTGTGCCCCATTTGTTGATGATTTTTGTAGACAAGATTGCCCCCGGTGTTGTGAAGGTATTATCAATATCTAATCCTTTTCCTTGATAATGTATCCTTTGATCCATAGCCATTGAATATGAATTGACGTGAACACATGATATTGCTATGGGTTCCTATTGTTAAAGAATATGAATTGTTTGCTCTAATTATATGACATCATTAGCTATTGATACTACTTCAAAAGATGTTGATGCTAGCTCAAAAGATGTTGATGATGCACAATCATTGTAGGAATCAAGAATCTTGATGGTTACTGGCTCTTGTGTAGAAATATCAAGAGTGGGAGATGCTTGTTTTGGATGAAGAATGTCTATGTTTCCATCAGAAAGAAACATATCAGGGGTGATATTGGGGACATCTTAGGATTTTAATTTTTTTTGGAAGATGTCTCTTAGCTCTTGGTGAAACTCTGTGGATAGGGGTTCTTGATCCTAACTTGATTCGGAGCAACTTTCGTTATCCTCAAGAGCCTCCTCTTGACATGATCCTTGGGTGGATGATATATCATCAAAAAAAGACTCTTCACAAAATTTTGTGGGTATGGGTTCAATAAGGGATATTTCTAGCTCACTGAGAACTTCTTCAACATGCCCAATCATTGAATCATATGTGGGGGAGATATCAAAATCTGATATCCACTTGATGTCATTACGGTATAAAATAGTGCTAAACATTGTTCATGGGTTTGGACTTTGTTTTAAAATAGTATCTTGATATGAATCTAATTCCTCATGTTTTGATACATAAATATGTCCCAACATGGTATCACAAGTATTGTTTATGTTTTTTGAGGTTGATGCCTTTCCTAAATCTTTTTCTTTTGTATGGTTAGGCATAAGGTTTGTGTAATTTTTTTATATTTTCATTCCCATATTTTTGATCGACATGAATGTCTCCTTGTTTGATAAGATCTTCTATTATATGTTTTAGTCTTAAAATTTTTTGTGTGTTATGACCTTTGTGTCAGTGAAATTCACAAAAGTGATCGTCTCTTTAGCTACGAGGTTTGACTTGTGGCTCTTGATAGTTTGATAATCAGGGAGTGTGATAAGATTAGACTATATCAACCTCTTCAACACATCCTCCATAGGTTCCCCTAAGGAAGTGAATTGTAATTTAGGAGCACTATTTGTTCTTTGTTGTCCATGTTGAGTGTTTGCAACATTGATTTTTGTTTAATTGTTTGAAGGTGATGTGTATGGTTTTTGTGTGCATGGTTTTGGTGTATTCTTGTCTAGGAGTAGTTAAGACCACCTTTGCATCAACAACACCATCACTAGTAACATTTTTGTTCTTGGCCCAATAGTGGGGCTTGTTGTTAAAACTAGTGGATGGGCGATTGTCTCTATATACTTGTGTGTTTCCCTATGAGATTAGGGCTCTCTTGATGTTAAGGGATCTAGGGAAAATCTCATCATAAGAGGTAATTCATTACATCGTCAAGTGGAAGGATAGATGTGGAACAATATTTGCTATGATAATCCCCACTTGTCATTCGCTGGGAATGGTCCCCTTGCTCTTACTAGCTTTTGGCCTCCATCATTGCAAGAAATTGGTGAAGGATTCTCCTTTGTTTTGCTTCATTGTGCATAACTATTCTAAGCTCACATCCATGCCAATATTGAAGGAGAAGTGATCTATGAATCTATTAATGATTTCTTGGAAGGTTTTGATGTTTGGAGGTAACTATAAAAACCAATTCATGGCAAGACCTGTTAAACTTCGTGGGAAGAGGTGCATTAAGTAAGAATCATTATAGGCCACCTCCATGCACATGACATTGAATTCCTTGACATGGTCCACAAGATTTCCTCTCCCTTTGTATTTATCAAGTTTTGGGACCTCAAATCTAGGAGGAAAAGGTACCATTGTGATGTTTCAATCAAATGGATAAGGACATAGGTTTTGTTGTGTATGGGGCTTCTTCATCTTTCCCATTCAGAAATCTTGCATTTCTTGTGATAACACATTAAATTGTGATGCTACATCATCTTGTGGGTTTGGTGGAGGAAAATATGTTGTGTATTATGGGATGGTGGATGAAGTGTATGTGAGTATCTAATATGATGAGGTGTTGTATGGTATGTATGGTGGTATAGGATATTGTGAAGGTGATTGTGGTGTTGATGTATATGCTCCCAAAATATTTGGATTGACGATGTTTTGCTGAGGATTATAGTATAAACCCTACTATTTTTGTTGTTGTGTGAGCAGTTGTTGTTGTTGGGCATATTTTTGAGCAAGCCATGCATGTTGTTGGGATTTTTTTTGTTGAGATTGTTGTTGCATGGCTAAGGCAACTTGTCGGGCTTGTTGTTGTTGTTGTGCTACTAAGGCAACTTGTTGGAATTTTTGTTGTTATTGTGTTGCTAAGGTGGCTTGTTGAGCTTCTTGTTGTTGTTGTTGCATTGCTAAGGTTGCATGTTGTTGTTGTTGTGTTACTAAGGTTGCTTGATGTAATTATTGTGTTATTAAGTCAATTTGATGTTGTTGTTGTGTTGCTAGGGCTGCTTGATGGGCTTGTTTTTGTTGTGCTAAAGTTGCTTGTTATTGTTGATGCTATTGGACAGCTTATTGATAAGCTTGTTGTGCTTGTTGTAAAGCTAGGGCATGTGCTTAATATTGGAGATTGTTGGATATTTCTGATATTTGGTTGTCACTAATGTCAACACTATTGGCATTAATGTCCTTAAGGCTCTATATGTCGAGGATATTGAGAAAATTGTAATAAAATAAGTTACAGGTTGTCGGTGATGCAGTGAAGTTCAGTATGATGGCTAGCTCAGTATAATGATGGTGAGGAGTTCCAGACTAAAGGGTTTTTTGTCAAGTATATCTAGTTTATCCACCAAAAGTTTCAGAGGTTCACATGAATATTTGACCAAGTTATGAGTATCTATGTTCTGACAGTTGTTATGTTGCTTTAGCTAGTGTTCCTAAAAGAAGATGATGTGATTCTAGTAATCTGAGTTGTTGTGAATTCTTCTGTGGTGATTCATGATGCTTGTGGATGTTTCTAGATCATGCTCTATATGTGTTGTTGGTTTGCAACAATTTTTTTTCTCGGGATTGGTGATTTTATTCTGAATGTTCATGTTTTCCATGTTCATGGCCGACAGGGTGATTGTAGTGTGTTGTGGATCTTCGAGGCTAATTGTTTAAGGTGTTTCGTGTTTGAGACATAATTTTTTGGGTCCTTGCTATGTTCTGGCCGACACTATTTGATTCGCATTAATAAATTATTTATTATTTTGGGCTGATAGTTTGTACACATTTTATATTTTGTTGGGCTGACATGTAGTTGATGTTATCCTTAGTTTCAGATATATATGATCGATTATTTTGAGGAAATTGAAATGAAAGATGCGAGATGTGGGAGTGCTATGTGCAAATAATGTTCTAATCTTTCAAAGGTAGAAGTAAAGTGTGAAGAAGAGTGAGCAAAAGGAAGTGTTCATGTGCTTAAACAAAACTATAATTAGGCATTAGCAGATGCTATCTTCTCAGTTCAAGATCTCTCAGATGGATGTAGTCCGAATGTGACTATAAGACAGTGTGTCTTCCTTTGGGAAGTAAGCATTTTTGTATTTGAGTAGTGAGCTCTAGGCAGTGTTCCTGAATGCATGTGCATTCCCTATTTGTAATACTTTCAACAGAGTATAATCTTGTGGATTAACCTCCACCATGGTTTTTCCCCTAATAGGGTTTCCACACAAAAATATTGGTGTTATGTGTGTTTTTGATGTGGTGATGGTTTATGCTTTCATGTTTATTTGTTAGATCTGAGAATAAGTTTAATAAGTAAAAATTTTGTGACAACTGATTCACCCCCCCTCTCAGTTGCCTGCCCTTGTGTTGCCAACACTTACAATCTAGGATCAGTTGGTTGTTGGGACATCTATTATGGATTGCGAGTGTTCATGTTTTGAGAGGGTATTGGATTTGTGATGAGAGGTTGAGGGTTCCCTTGGTTTAACATTTCTTGTAAGATGGTGGATTGAGATGGAGGAATGTAGGTTTGAGGTCCCATTTTATTTTGTATGGTAAGGGGGACCGTGGGGAAAGATGAGGATGGTGCCATTAGATTTTGTGATGGTAATGACACACCAGGACCTTGAGTCTATTGATTGAAAAGGTTCCCTTCTCTGATGCTTTGGGGATTTCCTTGTGCTTGGGATGTGGTCATGGTATTTCCTTGGTTGATGGGGTTCATAACCAAGGTGTTGTTTTGATTTGGGTTGATGATAGATGGCTTTGATGTGGATGGTGGATTGAATTGATTAGCTTGGGTAACCACTTGTTTCGATGTGTCAATGGGGCTGTTGGAATCACTTGCTAAGGGTTCCCTTACATGAGGGTGTTATCTTGTCCTTGTTGTCCTATTTGAGGCACTTGGTTCACATTACCTTGTGTAATGTTAGGCATAATTGGGGTATTTGTGGTGATGGATGAAGATGGTTGCACTCAAAATATCAAGGTTTTTGTGGCATCATGGAATGTAATTTTTTTTCCAAATGTTGGTGTCCAACTTGTGTTTTGGGGAATATTGGCAGTTATAATGGTTGTGTTATGAATACCCATAGTTGTTTTTGTTCCTAGACAAGAAATGAGACCAAGGTTGGTTCCTAGCCTAGTTGCAAGACTAGATGTTAAGGTTGACTTGGAACAGGGATGGAGTCAATTGAATCATATATTTGGTTAACCCTAGTGTCAAATTTTGTGCGAGAAAAGTTGGATGATTTTGTTCATACTCAAGGAGTTTGTCTTTGGTAAGTTGAAGTGGGTTGTTTGTGACATTTTCTACCTCATATGGCCCTAATGGAGATGAGGGTTGTTGTGATGGGGTAACTTGACTTCTTGGATAAAATTCTTGAGGATTAGGATCACTGATGGTAGATGAGACTTTGGTTTTCTCCATGATTCTCTTGTGTTGTGATCTTGTTACCATAAATTATGTGTCACCTATGGGAGAGTTGTGTTGAGATTTGTAATGTTTGAACTCTCTAGTTGACTCATAAGTTAGAAGGGATGTTCTAAGTCGTTTTAGAGAAATGGTGATAATGGGAGATGAAAAGGTGAATGATATGGGGGAATGATCTATTTAAACATTTTGGGACAACACTTTTGACTTAAATATTTGATTGTTTTGATGTTTGGATAAAGGATGTTAATGAACTTGAGAATCTTTAGGGTAGACTTTTGACCTTCAAGATAAACTAGTTTGAAGATGATAACTAACTTAACTAAATACATGGAAAATGATTCATTTCACATAGAAAGTAGCTAAGTTAGGGTTTGAGTTTGATTGATGTCTAAGTCCAAAAGTGTTAGTGTGTTCAAATTTTTTTGCAAAGTTTGGTGAAGTGAAATTTGGATTTTGATAAAGGGGTGGATGAAATGTTTAACCCAATTTTGTCCTAGAGTGACCCTTTGTTTTCAAAAACCAAGGTGGTGAAAAAATGATATACCTCAAAAGTGATCAAACCCTAAGGACTCAATGATTTTGGTAAAATAGAACCAAAATTTTTTTGGAAATAGGACCCAATAATTTTGACAATAGAATTCAATGACTTTGGATAATGGAACTTAATGATTTTAATAATAGAACTCAATGATTTTTGATAATGGAACTCAATGATTTTGACAATAAAACTCAATGATTTTGGACTCAATGTTTGTAATCTTTTCCTTGTATGATAGAGGGCATAAGGTCGGGTTATTCAATCAGCGTGATTAGTCACCAAATGGTCATGTGGGGTTCAATCTATCTTGCTTAATTAGTTTATTTTACCACAAACACTTGTCTTGATTATGTTTTCAAACTAAATGTCTATATCAAAAACATCATAAATTTCACAAGGTCCATTTTTTGAAAAGGATGAGGTTAGGGGCCATAGTTGCCTATGTTAACTTTTGGAAGTATGAATTGAGATGTAAACCAAAATATTTAGAAGTCTCTATGAATAAATTCTTAGGACCAACATTAATATCAAGGTTTTATCAAAGGGTATCCATACTTAGACCAAAGGGTTTGAAATTTTGAAAATACTTTGTTGATGTTTGTTTGCAATGTTTTGGAACCAATAAAAGTATTAAACTGACTCACAAGCACTTACTGTCCTAGGTTCAAAAGATACTACTTGTCGAATCCCCACTTGGATTTCTCCAAACACTAAGACAATGCGAACAACTAGAGATTTGGCAACACTCACTCCCCTCCACGTCACACACTTCTTGGGACCACCAAATCTCAAATCCTAAAGATTCAAATATTCTAAGGATTTTTTTGTTTCAAGAATTGAATAGTAAAATGTGGGCTGGCTTCAGAATGACTATTCCTACACGAACAAGCATATAGGATTTTGGCTTCTAAAAAATTGGTTTGTAGTAAGGGATTTTTTTTAAGGTGGCCATACACGTGGCAAGATTAGCTCAAGATTATTTCAATCAAGAGGCCTCCCAATCTCTTCCTAAGAAGAGATTTTAATGTATCTCATGAATACTAAGGGTGACACTTGTCAGTATGACACATCTATGCTTGTTGTTTATGACTTTCGTCACAAACACATTTTTGTATAGTGATTTGAAAGAGCTTGGCTTTAGCTCGTTACCACTTGGTTCATTCCCTCCTTTCAAAGCGGGGAGGCAAGCCCTCTAAAGATTAAAAAGCAAGGAAGTATGTTTGTAGTTCGATCTACCGGATCGCATGAAGCAAGGAGAGAGCACACACAAGCATTTTTCCTACACTAGCATGGGGTTCATTTTAAATCCAAATTTAAATATGTTGGTGGTTATACAAAATGTCAAAGGAACACTTTTAATTCTCAAGATTGTTGAGTGGTGCAAGACAAGAGCATATGAATTCAATGACGAAAATGCAAACCATAAGACATAGCAAACACTTGTTAATTTTAACCCTCAAAGAAAAGATGAGTTTATTTTAAGCACCAAACTGAGTGTGAATTTTCCTTGTTCAATTTTAATCCAACAAGCAAAATGATGTGAGGGTTCAATTTTAACCAATTTGAATGTTCATTAAAAACCCAATTGAAAGCTAGTGTGGTCTTAAAGTGTGAAATCAAAAGCATCATAAATGGGTTATAATTGCCCCAAAAGTGTCGCAACACTTGTTACAATCATAGTTCAAATGATAATAGTATGCTTCTTTTCTTCAAGTTGTATTGTCCAAACCTGCAAAACCCAATTAGTCTAAAAACCAAAACAAGAAGTTAGAGACATGTTAGCGTTCAGATAAATCCAAAAATATAAAGCACATGTCAAAATTTAAAGCAACTATGAGGTTGTTGATTCAATTTTATCCAACTTTGAAAGCTAATTCATTTTATCCTTTCAAGTGTTTGAGAAACATTTTTAGAAAATTATATATAACAACTTGAGATAATGACAACTTTCTCAAATCTTGATCAATTTTGAAATCGTAAAATATTATGGAAAGCTAAAAATGAGATCTTCAAAACCCAACAACCTTTCTTGAAGATTAATCCTATAGAATTCATTAAAAATTAAGGAAAATCGTGTATTTAAGAGATTAAACCCAAAAAAATAAAAATAAAAAAACAAAAAAATTAATGATGGATAGCAACTTGAGATAATGACAACTTTCTCAAATCTTGATTAATTTTGAAATCGTAAAAGGTTTTAGAAAGCTAAACATGAGATCTTCAAAACCCAACAACTTTTGTGCAAGATTAGTCATTTAAAATTTATTAAAAATTAAGGAAAATCATGCATTTAAGAGATTAAACCCAAAATTTCTCCAAAAAACAAACAAAACATTAAAGTTCACCCTCCTTCTAGTACCAAAATGTGATCAATGACATAGTATAGGTTAACTACACCCGATCCATATGAATTTGAGGCATATTTAACCCACTAAACATCAATCCCAATAAGATCATTCACTGTAAACAAAGACAAAGAACCATTAAAACTAACATTCTAAATCATGAAAGCTTGACGAACCTCTAATCTATGACATTGAAACTTATCCTATTGGGGGAGTGGTGTCACATTGATGTGGAATGATGACCCTTTCCCAATCGCTTGAATAATGAGCTTGTTTCAATCAATTATATTGAAGAGAATTGATGAAGCCAATGAAAGATGTGTGACAAAACATTATTTAAATGTTAAATTAACATGATGCAAGCTATTTTAACATGATGTATGCTAAGATGATTGATATGGGTATATGCAAAGCTAATCTAAATGAATTTTAAGCTTTAAAAAAGTCAAACCTTAATTACACAATACTAAATGGATGCATTTATGTTATCATGGAAGCCATTATTGGAAGCTAAGCTAATATGATGCAATTAAAATAATTTAAAATGAGGCTAAATGTGAGTGAAAATGCAAGTGATTTTTATAGCATAAGTTTGATGTTAAAAGATGGAACCATTTGTCTCCAAATAGTGACCTATTTATAGGAAAGCAAATGAGAAATGAAGGGTTAAGATCAAAAAGGATAATCAATGGTCAAGGATGAAAGAAAGAAGATGCATGGATCATGGATTATCATCGAGGGATGAGAATCAATGATGATATTGAATCAAGGGTTCTCATTCCTTCAAATGAACACACTTTTAACCTGTACAAGAGGTCACAAGTTAATTTGCAAATGAAGTTTTGAGTTAACTTGGAAATGAAGTTTTGAGGTAACTTGCACATCAAGTTTTGTAAGAATATTCCCCTTTTCAAATGAGTGAGGAGAAAGAATATTCTTTGGAATATTCTCATGGGTGAGGGAAATTAGATATTTAGCAAATTAAAATAAAATTTTAATGTGCAAAGGGGAAGGAATATTCCATGGAGATATTATTTTTGGAAGAATATGCAAAGGAGGAATACTCCCTTGGAATATTTTTTTGCAAGTTGGGGGGATTAGATTTGTTATAAATTTGATAGTTAATTAAAATTTCAATTATGCAAATTAGGGGATTTAGACAATATTCATTAAATAAAATGATTTAATGAAAAAGGGAAGGTGATATGACATTTAATTAATTAACTTAGGGCTGTTTAATTAAATAGGAGGACTTTAGGGATTTAAATTAAATAACTTGATGTATTTAATTTAATAAGATGAAATGTTAGCATGGAAGGGGATGAATTAACCTGATTAGATTAATTAGGTTAATGGATGCAAATAACATAATTAATTAAATAGCTAGACTAATTTAATCAATTAAGTGAAAAGAGAATGGGTTTTAGGATGAAATGGTGTTAGCCAATGTGATCCATCGAGACATTTTTAGGTGTCTATAGCTTCCATCTTCTTTTTGTGTTGAGATCATGTGGTTGTCATAAACAAGCGCCAAGATTTTGTGGAAGTTGGTGATTTCTAACTTATGGAATGAACTAATGCTTTGTTTTTTGGGATTTTCTATCTTTTTAGTGTTTTGGAATTTTTTTCTTAGTGTTTTGGGATTTTATATTTTTGAGTGTTTTGGGATTTAATATTTTTTTGAGTGTTTTGGGATTTTTTTTTTTGAAACGATGGTATCTATTGCCATGTAGGAGGTGGTAATACATGCCTTCTAGCTGCAAGATCCATTTTTCATTCTTCTTTGTCTAGGATATTAGTTATGTTTCTCCACTGAGTTTTTGTTTCATTTTTATCGAATACAAAACTTCTCAAACTATTGATGATTTATGTTTGTTTGCCTTCAATTCATGTGATGTTTGGTTGTATAATTGGTGCTGAAAGATTTGGTTGTTGAACTCGAGCAACTAGACACAAAATGGTCATAAAGTGAGTGATGTTGGTGAATGATGCTATTTTTGGGACTCAAGATGTTGAAGAATTGGATCGATATTCCACTTCATTTTTTCTAGAGGATATGTTGTGAAGAATCTACTTGAACTAGCCTTGAGGTTCAAGGAAATGTTGGTATCTTAGAAGTTTGAGTGAAGGAATGATCCAAGTTGTTTGTTTTGATTTTGAATCCTATAACTAGGTTGGAGTGTTTGTTTTTTGCAAATGGATGATGGAATGATGTAAATTATGATGTGTTTTGGGAGTCTAACTATTTTTATTCTCACAATATTTAACCAGTTTAAGATCAGTTTCCTATTTTCACTAGAAAGCAGGGAAAAAGGCAACAATTTTAGGGTAGTAGCAGAAATTCCTGTTAAAAGTGGCTAGATTTATATCAATAGTGGTCATGTCTTGAGGGAAACTGTGGTAAGATTTCACAAAAGTGGCTTTTGTTTCAAGTTTTCTATTTAGTAAATAGTGCAAGAAAAGTAGTGTTTTGAGCAAAATCAACCAATTTTAAGTCAACTGCGGTTCAAATAATAGGTCAAGTGTGGAAATACTAAGATCAACTGTGAAAATTCTAGGATCAACTATGTTCTTCTTTTCAAAAGTGACAAGTTTTTGAAAGTCACTGTGAAAAACCAGAGAGTAAAAGCGACCTATTTTAGGTTGATTGTGGCAATTTCGAATCAATAGTAGTAGAAACAACAACAATAGTAGTTTTTTGTGCAAATTCATTTTCTAGTTTTTGTGTTGGCAGCAGTTTAGATAAATTTACAAATTTGGTGTCTTTTTTTAATTTAATTTGACTTTTGCAAATTTTTGCAAGTGATAATACAACACAACAATCAAAACTATTTGACCCTAAATGTCTCTAGCTTTAAACACGTTTATTTCCACAAAAGCTCAAAGTTTATGAAAGTTGAAATGTTAAAGCCATAGTTTCCAATGTTGAATTTTTTGTTAGTGTGACTTGAAATTTAAGCCTCAATATTCGAAATCCCTAAAGATATTTGTTTAATATATCCTTTAATGAGTGCAAATATAGGGCTCTTTTTAGATGGTATTCTGCTACACCCTTAATATTGGGGAACATCAGGTTATGAATAGTCATCTTGTGGCTATCTTAACTCCTAATGAAGTCATGTTATCATTATTATATTATTATTTAGTTAGTTAGGTCATCCTAGGGCTTATATAGGGGTGTCTAAGTCAGTGTAGGTGATATCCTAGGCATAAATAGGTATATATAGGAGGTTGTGAGTCTTATTTCAACATCTTATGGTGAATTGTGTTCTCATTGGAGATATTTGGAGGTTTTCCCCCTTGAAGTGGCTTGTTATTCTCAGTTATTATCAAGTATTTGCAGCATAATTCATATCATATTCTTCTATTGTGCAAGTTATTTCATTACAAGTGGTATCAGACCATGATCTTGGCACCGTAAACACAAGGTTTTTTCTCATTCTTGGAGGTTATTTTGGGAAGAGAATATCTTTCAAATTTTGGTGAATTTTTTTCTAATTTTTAAAGAGTTTTTGAAGAACATATTAAGAAGATACAATCCATATTTTAGAGGAATTGGAGCAGAATTGAGCAAATTATTGTCGTATTAGGGTTAGTGCAAAATTAGGGTTTACACAAATATCACTCTCAAGGCTGCAAATCTGCTTATTTCTTTGAGATTTTTTTAGGTGAGAGGTATTTTGGCTCCAGTAAGTTACAGTAAAAAATTTAGAGAATTTGAGTTTTTCTTTTGTGATTTATCTCAAAATTATTAGTTCCCATCATGACAGGGCCTGCAACAAGGGGCAAAAAGAATGTTGTCACACTAGGGAAGTCTCCTCATAAGGATGGGGTAACAATAGAAGATATTAGTCCTAATGAGGAAATAAGTAAGGTTAAGGAAGACATTTCCTCAATGAATATGGATATGTGTGACCTAACAGGAGATATATCAGATATACGAAGCATGTTAAGCGCCTATGTGAATGAAACAAGAAAGGAGTTCTCAAGCAACCAACGAGAAAATTCCAGGTCATCTAATATTGAAAAAAAATTAATACTCCTATGGGATCTAGGAATTTGTTTCCAAAGGTTGATATGCACAAGTTTGATGGCAAGGATCCTCTAACATGGATAAACCAAATGGAGAATTTTTTTAAAGTACATCAAATCTCAAATGGATAAAAGGTCATGATGGCCTCCCTATATCTAGAAACAAATCAATTCATTTGGTATTGCTGGTTTTTTACTCATCGAAGGAAAAAGGGTCTCATTGTCTTAATGCCAATTTTTACGGAGGAACTCCAAGCACAATATAGCAATAGTGTGAGAGACAACTTCTTCAACCAACTTGCTAAACTTCAACAAATAGGATTCGTTAAGGATTATATTCAACAATTCCAAAATCTATCCTTAAGAGTGGGTACAATTATAGAGAACTTGAATTATTTATTCTTGGGTGGTCTCAAGGATCACATTCAACATGAGGTATGCATGTTTAGTCCTAGCTCTATAAATGAGTCTTTTATCTTAGCACATAGGGTAGAGGAGAAGTATTTGATACATAAGAAGTAAGGGGATAATGTGACAAGAGAGAAAGGATATTCAACTCCTTCTCTTCCTCAACCTACTAGATTGACTCCACAAAAAAATGAGGAGAAAAGAGCAAAAGGTTTTTGTTTCAATTGTGATATAAAATACAGTCGAAGACATAAATGTAGTGAAAATAAATTGTGCTATATTGAAGGTCCAAGTGAGGAAGAAGAGGAGGAACCCATGTTAGAGGATGAAAGAGATTCCAATAAGGAATAACATGATTCTCAACCAATCATTTATTGTCATGCACTCTCAAGTTTCAGTGCTCCATAAACTCTCAAGGTAGTGGGTTTCTTAAAGAAGCAAAAATTAATAGTGTTGATCGACTCAGGTAGTACTCATAATTTCATCAACAAAAATTTGGCTACTCGTCTAAACTGTTTTATATATCCAGCTCTATAATTTTAAGTTTTGATTGTAGATGGTGGTACAATTAGTTATTCTAGGAAGTGTCATAGCATTAAATTATCCATGGGAGATTATCAATTTGATACCCCAATTTATGCGATATCCATGGGTGCAACAGATATTGTTTTGGGAGCACAATGGCTTACTATATTGGGAACAACTGAGGTGAACTTCCAAGAACTATTCATGAGATTTCAATCAGAAGGAAATGTATTAGAGTTAAGTGGGTTGAAGGAAAATTCCCCATAGATGGTAAGCTCTCATCAAATGAAAAAGTTTCTTAAGAAAGGAGTGTATGGATTTGTGTCCTAGCTATGTTCATTAGAAGTCTCTCAATCTTATGCTCCTACTCATCTAGATTTATAAGCAATAATTAATCATCACTCTGTGGTTCTTGGAGATATGCCTAAAGGACTTCCTCCTAAGAGGGATCATGATCATTCCATACAACTAGTTCTAAGGATCCAACCACCGAACATTAGGCCTTACAAGTACCTACGCATACAGAAAAGTGAGATAGAAAAAATGTTGAGGAGATGTTGGAGGCAAGAATTATCAGGCATAGCCAAAGTTCTTACTCCTCGCTCATGGTGATGGTACATAAGAAGGATGAAACTTGGTGCATGTTTCTAGATTATAGAGTGCTCAACATGTACACCATTAAAGATAAGTTTCCTATTCTAGTCATTGATTATTTTCTAGATGAATTGAATGGACCTTATATTTTACCAAGTTAGATCTTAGATCTGGTTATCACCAAATTCAGATTAAAGGAGGAAGATATTTGTAAGACAAAATTTCAAACTCATGAGGGTCATTATGATTTTTTGGTGATGTCATTTGGTCTTACCAATGCACCATCTACATTCCAAAGTTTGATGAATTCCATTTTTAAGAAGTTCTTGAGAAATTTTGTGTTAGTGTTCTTTGATGATATATTGATTTATAGAGACTTGGGAAGAAAATTCACAGCATGTAGATCAATCATTACAGTTACTCAAAGATCATCAACTCTATGCTAAACCATCCAAGTGTTCTTTTGGTCTTAAGGAGGTGGAGCATTTGGGACGCATAGTTTCACATGAAGGAGTAAAGGTGGACCTTAACAAAACCAAGGCTATCATGGAATGGCCTATTCCAAAAAACATTAATAAATTGAGGAGTTTCTTGGGATTGATAGGGTACTATAGAAGATTTGTGAATAATTATAGTTGTATAGAAGCACCCCTCACCATTCTATTGAAGAAGGATTATTTTCATTGGAATGAGTCCGCTAATGCAACATTTGAGAGATTGAAGGAGGCTATGTGTATAGCTCTAGTGCTTGCCACTCTTGACTTCACCAAGCAATTCATTGTGGAATGTGATGCTTTTGGAAATGGGATAGTAGAATTTCTCATGCAAGAAGGTCGACCAATTGCTTTTGAGAGTCGCCAATTAAAGGGTAAGAATCAACTCAAATCTATTTATGAGAAGGAAATGCTAGCGATCCTTCACATAGTTAAACAAGGGAGGCCTTATCTAATGGGGAGACACTTCAAGGTTAAGAAATATCATGATAGCCTAAAATATTTTTTGGAACAAAGATTATCTTCTAAAGAGCAATAAAAATGTGTCACTAAGATGTTAGGATATAAATTTTATATTGTATAGAAGAAAGGGAAGGAAAATATTGTGGCAGATGAACTTTCTAGGAAGGATGAGAAAGATGAAGCCTTATTGTGTGCCCTTCAATATTACAAGAAAATTGGGTGAAAGAAGCCAAAGCAGAGTGGAAAAATGATGTTGTGATAAGTAATCTCATCCACTAATTAAAAAGTGATCCTAGTATTTCAGATAAGTTTTGTTGGAAGGGCGATACTCTTTGGTAGAAATAGTTTTTGTATCTTTGCAATAATTCCACTCTTAAACACAAGATTCTCATAGAACTACATGAGTCTCCAGTTGGTGGTCATTCAAGATTTTTGAAGACATATCATCAGGTCAAGCAAGATTTTTTTGCGAAGGGCTAAAAGGTGATGTTCAAAAATTTGTGGTTGAATGTTTGGTTTTTCAAATGAATAAAGGGGAGACAATTAGGACACCAGGTCTCTTGCAACCCTTATCTATTCCTAGTCAACATTGGGAAGAGGTATCCATGTACTTCATCATAGGGCTTCCCAAATCTAAAGGTCATAATGTCATCATGGTAGTAGTTGATTGCCTCACTAAATATGCACCTTTCATTGCATTATCACATCCTTTTATAGCAAGTATAGTGGAAAAAAAATTCTGGAGAATATCCAAAAGCTACATGGTACACCTAAGTTTATTGTCAATGATCATGATCCTATCTTTACAAGTCACTTTTGGTAAGATTTATTCTCATGTTTGGGTACTCAACTGGCTCATAGCTTTTCATACCACCCTCAATAAGATGGGAAAACTGAGGTTTTTAATAAGTGTTTGGAAGGATATCTATGGTGTTTCACTTCAGAGAAATAGTTTCAATGGGTAGATTAGCTACCACTCACTGAATGGTGGTATAACACTTCTATTCATAGCTCATCAAAAATGCCTCCATTTTTGGCACTTTATGGATATCATCCTCCTTCCATCACATCATCATTAAAGGTGTCACCAAGAGTTCAGGCATTAGAGTACCACTTGATCCATCAACAACAGGTACTTTCAGGATTCAAAGAGAATTTATCCTTGGCACAAAATTGAATGAAACAACAAGCATACCAGCATTGTAGCGAAAGAAGTTTTAAAGTTGGGGATTGGGTCTTCTTGAGATTGCAGCATTGTAAACAAATCTCACTGAAGAAACAAAAAAAGAATAATAATTTGTCTCCAAGGTATTATGGGCCATACCAAATCATGCAAAAGATCGGTAGTGTTTCCTACAAGCTAGAGCCACAAACAACAAAGATACATCCAGTTTTTCATGTTTCTTGTTTGAAGAAGGTAATTGGGCATAATATTACAACTAAAATAGTAAAACCAAAGCTCGATGAAGAAGGAAGAATCATTTTGGAACTAGAGTGCATTCATCAAACATGCATGAAGAAGCTAAGGAATAGAACTCTCACCAAGTATCTCATCAAATGGAAGAATTTACCAGTTGAAGATGCAACATGTGAGGATGAGAAGTTCATTCAAAAGAATCCACACTTGATTAGTATTAAGGACAATTCTTCCTTGAAGAGGGGGGTCATGCTACGCCCTTAATATTGGTGTACATCGGGTTATGAATAGTTGGCTTGTGGCTATCTTAACTCCTAATGAAGTCATGTTATCATTATTATATTATTATTTAATTAGTTAGGTTGGTCTAGGGCTTATATAGGGGTGGCTAAGTCGGCCTAGGTGATATCCTAGGCATAAATATGTATATATAGGAGGTTGTGAGTCTTATTTCATCATCTTATGGTGAATTGTGTTCTCATTGGAGATATTTGGAGGTTTTCCCCATCCAAGTGGCTTGTTATTCTCAGTTATTATCAAGTATTTGCAGCATAATTCATATTATCTTCTTCTATTGTGCAAGTTATTTCATTACATATTCACACTAAGTCCAAAAGGTTTGAGTTTTGATAACCATGTTTAATTCTTTTTTGATTTGTTCATTTTAAAATCAAGCAATGTATTTAATGTCAATAAAGTAACCTTGGCATGCATCAACCAAGTCATACTAGGTAGGTACACTCTTTTTGGTAGGTTTACCTCATGCCTCAAAGGGATGATTTTACATGCATTTTATGGAGGGGTGTAGAGGTATGTTAAGAATGAACTCTTAAACTCTATGCCTCAACCAAAAATCGAACTTGGTAAGTAACTTCTCAAAAGCAAAGTTCTGATCCACCACTTTCAAAGAATGTTTTAGAAAACATGGATGGCTTCTAAAATAAGGATTTTAATGACAAAATTTGAACACCATACGTACACTACCATCTTTTGGTTACTTAAGACTCTTTAACCATTCTCATTCCACTTAATGTGTGAGATTAGGTGTAGTATGTTGTCACCCGGGATTGAATCTACTTTCTTACAGTTTTACAACCTTTAATATAGCATGCCAATAAACATGCTTTGAGACCTTGCTTATGATTTCTCCATCATGGGATGTATCTAATAGCAAGCCCACTTTTTAAGGAAATGTTTGAAATGAAATAAGTGCAAAACTCAAAGTGCTTTTCATTGCCCAAGATCTCCAAAAGATGCGAGGGGAGAGGATAGACACCTAGTTTTCCAAACACAAAATTCAAAACATACAATTCATCACAATATTCTTTTTAAGCCCCTCGAGCAACGCTATCTGAAAAAAGGAATAAATGAAGTGTATGCAAGATAGAAATTTTGTTTTATGTGCACCAATTTGAAGTATTTTGGATTTCAAGCAAGTAGATATTGGTACGCAAATCAAAATGTATTTGTCTAGTTTTAAGCACCAACTTGATGTTTCTAACAATCCTTGTCTTAATGTGATCAACAAAATAAACTCATGTTGTGTGCAAGTGAATTTGACCTAATAGAATGCAAAAACTGAATTATGAAAAGATCAAAGACATAAACAAAACACTCAAGATTGGCCTAGTTTAATCTAAACAAAAACACAAGAAATTGCAATTTTTTTCCTTGTTTATATTGTTCCTTTGGTTGACCCTTGTTGATTGTTGATTTGTGTACTCTCTCCTTAGCAAAACAACATAAAACCTAATGTAAAATGGAGCTAAGATGGAGATGAATGCAATGGAGATTGTGGCTATTGGATTAGATGCAATATGGAGATGCTAAGTGTTGCAGCAATGAAGGTATGCTTGGATTCCAGAGTGCTTGAATGCAAAAGTGGATGATTGTGTGTTAACAAAATGAGGGAAATTCCACCATTTTTAGGGGAAATTCCTCTAGACAATGGAGGGCCAGGATCAAGCCAAGATGTTGAAGATCAAAGGATAGGGTGAGCTGAGGACTCACAAGCCCTCACATCTTGACATGTGGTAGGTGACATGGAAAAAGGAGATGAGATAGACATGACATGGAGGTAATACATAGTACCTTTGGATTTGGACAAGATCTCCTCATAAAAGAGGTCCTTGTCCACATGTGGGTGAGAGGACATGTGAGGAATTAAAAACTCCTCAAAAATCCACATGGGGATGGGAGAAGGAATTTTAAATTCCTTAAAATGCATAGGATGAATAAAAGTGAATTAAAAATTCACTTGGGAAAGGGGATGCCTTCTCCAAATGGAGAAAGCATTTAATGTAGTTGACTTAGGACATATGCCATAAATGGCATGGTCATTAGGTTGACCTAATTAAGTGATTAAATTTTTTCAAACATGTGATTAGTTGGGCTAATGAGGGATTAGAGGCAAGTGGAGGATTATGGAGGATGTGACCCTAATGAGGATTAGGGGTGTGCCCATCCTAATCACAACTTAATTAAATTAATCTAGATTAGAGAGGATTATGGAGACATTTGGAGAGAGAAGAATGATTTAAAAATCAATTTAATTCATAAAATCCAAAGTGACTAAATTAAATAAATTGGAGTATTTATTTAATTTAGAGAGGAAAGGGGGGTAAGGTATTTAATTGATTTATTAAATACCTTAGGGACATTAGGATAAAATAAAATATTAATCAAATAAGGAGCTATTTAATTAATATGGATGAAAGGAGTGGGATGGAAGAATACAAGGATGAATTTGACCATATGGGGGTGGTCAAATTCAAGTGTCTACATTTTTCCCCTCTTTAAAATACTGTTAGAATAATAGTGTTTTGAAAAAGAAAAAAATATAGATGACTTGATAGAAGAACAAAATGCTAGATGATGACTTGGTATTGCAGGAAGATGGTTAGAAAGGAAAGATGAAGGGAAATGGTAGGGTATTCCCCCTCGAGAGGGTAGATGGAGAAGAAAAAGGGGCCTTGGGTAACTTCTTGATATGAGAAAACAGAGGGAACCATGCGGTAGAGAATGAAAAACCATGAAGAATGGATTTTGAACAGAGGAAAATAGACACACAGAGTGTGAATGGAAATTGTTAGAAAAAAGTGGTGAATGAATTAATTAAGGGTTAATTAAAGGGTAAAAATTACCCAAAAATTAAAAGGCTAATTAGGGTCAACAATGAAAATCATGTAAATAGTAAATTTAAAAATTTACTATTCACCTAATTCTCATTTGCACACTTGGTAGCTGACTAAGTAAGAGAGAGAGAGAGAGAGAAATCGAATGACTAGGATGGCTAATGGATCGACTGGTGGTGAGGGAAACACAAATGAAAATTTGATTCACTGAGGCGAGCAGGTGTGCTAGTTCTACTACGAGCACGTGGCATCCCACCAGGTAGGCCTCAAGACCCACTTTATGATTTGGATTTAATTCTTTAAGCATATTTTAAATTTGTTTGGGTAGGTAGACTAGGGTACGATCGTGGGATGAAAGGGAAAATTCGCCTGTCCATAAGAAAAATTCACTCATCCTGGGGGATCGACAAAGAAAGGGGTGAAGGAATACTATGCAAGGGTGAGTGCACATGGGGGAGGGGCAATCACAATATCACCTTTCCCCGAAAAGGGCGATCTTGCATTATGTAGGGGTGGGAATGCAAGTAGATAGGTGAATGTGAATTCGCCAAAACTAGGAAAGGGTGAATACAAAATCACCCAAAAGTAGAAAAGGAAAATGTGAGTTCACCAAAAGGGGAAATAGGTGGATGCAAATCCACCCCTTGAGGAAATGGGTGAATGTGAATTCACCCATGGGGGTGAAAAGATACAGGGGTGATTGTGAAATCGCCTCTGTGGAGAAAACGTGTGAATTCGCGCCTAGGAAAGAGAGGGGTGAAGTCTATTGACAAATAGGTGAATCGCTAAAAGACCAGAAAGGGGTGAACGTGCTAGCTGGACAGATGAATGCATGAAAAGGGGAAAATGGGAAAATTTGCCTAACATAGAGGTGAATTCACCAAATTGGGGTAGGGATAAAAAAATGGAAGAAAAAGGAAATGAAAAGTTAGGAACTCACAAAATGGTCTACATGGATGTAGAACTTCGAGAAGCTGAGGACCTGGGAGCGACACTCGATAGTACTAGAGGTGAAAGCTCAGTGATGAATGCCCATGATCACAGATCACTGGCATAGATGGGACTACTGCAAATGTTGGGGTATCCCAACATCAAAGCACACTGAGGACTTTTGATCGCACTTATGGAGAGGTGGAGCTCAGAGACATCAACCTTCCATCTCCTGACAGGGGAGGTGATAGTGACATTAGAGGATGTGTGGAGGATTTTGCTATTGCCCATCTAAGGGCACTTAGTTAGTTGGACCCACAGTAGGGTAGTAGAGGAGAGTCTACATGCTTATTTTAGACCAGTAGAGCTACCCATCTAGGGGAGGGAGTTGGACTTGGATGCATGCTTGGGGTTGGAGATACCAGCCCTACCATTGTACTTATGTGGGTTGATCAGTGGCTTTATGTTTCCAGATAGGAGTGGACAATTATGTAGCCTTAAGATTATTGAGGTTGTTATTCATATTGTGGATAGATGGGAGGGGGAGTTTTCCTGGGGGCATGTGTACTGACTTAGATTTATAGAGATATGCACATCATCCGTTACAAACGAGCCTTGAGCATTACACATGTGAATTTTCTACATGTATGGGCCTTAGAGCACATTAGTGTTGTTAGGCTAGATATTCTAATCATCAAGGCACAAGATGAGACCTTGCCCGCAACATATTGGTGGTGGATGGAGCATGGTTGGAGGTTTCATTACAAGGATGTGGGAGATCTAGAGGGATGTAGGCGAGGGATTGATGATTTGAGCTTAGAGGATATCACCTAGAGACCATACCTAACATGACATTTCCAAGGGTGGAGGGATGAGGACAGGAGATATAGGGGTTATTTATTTTCAGTCTGCTACTTGATTGGTAGGAGCCTTTTATTGCGGAGCTGCACAAAATAGATAGGGTCACCAGATTGTTTGGTATTCAAAGAGATACACCCGGAGAACCACAAAGATTCTGATAGTTTACACATAAGCCAACAACACTATGGGGAGAGTGGATCATTGTGGATTATTCTTGGCACATGTGGGAGGGGGTGCCATTGACACTATACTCATGGAGAAGAGGGCTAGAAGATGCAGGTACCACAACATTGTATGCTATAATGTGGGAGGAGATGGGGCTAGGGAGGATGACGATAATGCATATGATTTTTGAGGCTCTTGGATATGGATCAGATGATGAGAGGAGTCTAGCAAGGAAATAGAGGAGGAGGAGGAGAGGTGGCTAACATAGGAGAGGGGGAGACAGGCATGTGGAGATGCAGGAGGTAGGGGAGGAGCATCAGGCCATGGAGGTGGGGCCACTAGCGATGGTTCCATATGTACCACTGCCACTTGAGGATCCAACATTATTGTTGATAAGAGCCTTAGCCCGATTGAGGATAATGGAGAAGAGATTACAAGACTTTGAGGTATACTACGATAGGCTACAAAGGGAGGTAGATGGGCTGCAGGGTGAGGAGAGGAGGCTACAAGAGGTAGAGAGGATTGGAGAGAGGGAATATGTAGCCCTAGCAAATGAGGCCTTGAGGATGCAGGGAGAGAGGGATGTCGCTTGGAGAGAGTGGGATGAGGCTCTAAGGGAGAGGGATGATTTGTGGGATAGGGGGATTGTGCAAAAGAGATGATGGGAGATGTTGGCAGATGGATGGAGAGGGAAGAGGCAGTAGAGGCCCAAGTGCAGGCACTATAGGGTGAGAGATGTTGAGGATCAAAGGATAGCCCAGTTGTAGGAAGAAGTGGACGAGATGAGGCTGGCCTAGTATGCATGGGAGTAGGAGTAGAGACATATCATGGGGCTATGGGATAGGTACCAGATAGAGAGAGACCTGGCCAGGGCACAAGTGGAAAAGGTGACTGACGCCAGGAAAGAGGCGGCCTACTACATGCTTACATATCAGTAGGCCATCCCAGATCTAACACAAAGGGTATCGCCATATGTTAGAATAGTGTCTTAGATTCCAGTGCCATCATAGGGAGAAACACACACATGGGGATATACCAATTACCGAGAGACACCTCCCAGAGGTATAAGATCAATTCCAGACTCCCCCCAGAGGATAGATGCAGAGAGCAGTGGGTCGGTTAGGAGAGGAGGATGAGGAGATAGGGCCCTAATTTTTTTACAGGTACAAATATTGTGTATAGTACACGGGGACAGAGGCCACAGATTCTTTACGTAGATTTTGAGATTGATCCATTCATTGATTCATATATTCTTTATTCTTTATTCATTATTCTTTCAAGAGATGTAGTCTCTGTATTATCTGATTAGCGCTCTGTACTTGTACCTTTATTTTATGGATTTTCATGGACTTGATGGATGGACTTTATTATGTTTTATGATGGAATTATTATGGACTTTTATGATCTTTTATTATAGACTATGATGGACTCGATGGACATCATATTATTTTTGACATTTATATGATATGTGGTTATTATGTGATTGTGATGACTATGATGTATGCATATGATTATAATGATTTATTTCTATGTCTATGTGGATGATATGGATTATATGCATTATGTCTAATGATTGTGGATGAAGGATGTGATGTAATATGATTTATGCTCTTATGATGTATGCTATGGATATGTTACTAATGAATTTGGATGTACGTGGCAATGTGATTATGGTTATTATGTGATGTATGAATGAGAGTTTTGATATGGAAATTGATCATGTATGGATAATGTATCATGTATGGATAATGCATTGTAATGGTTAATTATGTATGGATGGATGACATGAAAATGCAATGAAATTTAATGGATGGAAATGTATGATGTACAGATGCTTATGAAAGTGATAATGAAATGAAATGAAAGAAAATGTATGATGTATGGATATGATGTAGTGTAATGTATATAATAAAATGAATGGACATGTTTAGAAAAATAACTCTAACCAACTTAAGATGATAGTGAAAATGATAATGCAAATGCAATGAAATGATAATGTAATGGAATGAACTTAAGATACTTAGAATATCAAATATTTTTCAATCTAAACAACTTAAGATGATAATGAAAATGATAGCAAAAATGCAATGATAATGCAATGACATGATAATGTAATGGAATGAACTTAAGATGCTTAGAATAACAAATTTATGTCAATCTAAACAACTTAAGATGACAATGAAAATGCAAAGGAATGAATGAAAATGATATGGATTTAAGATGCTTAGACTAACAAATCTATATTAATCTAAACAACTTAAGATGAAGATGAAAATGATAATGCAAATGCAATGGATAATAATATGCATATGGATAATGATAATGAAAGTGAAACTAGCTGAGCAATGATGGGTATGGAAATGCATCACATAAAATAGAAATATGAATGATGATGGGTGCAAGAGTGCACCTGTCAATAACCATAGAAACCCTATCAGGAAGAATAGGTGGGAGAGGAACATTTGCACAACCAAAATCAGTAATCATAGGCTAGGGAAAAGAGATGGATGGGAGAAATGCAATGCAATGGAAAGATAAATGAACTGCAAGTATAATGTCATTTTTTCCATATTAGGAGCACTGATTTTTACTATAGTAGGGGACACGATGCGCCAGGGTATGAAGAACCAAGGCCGATTAGTGTCCAATGCATAAAACAGACACAACAAACAAGAAGGCTATCCCAACACCCTAAAATCACAAGGCCTTTGATCAAGCTTGATGTTGGGATAACCACAAACATAAAGGATTCCCCAACATAACGCAAGATCATGGAGATCTTGGTGGGTACTATGTGGGACAACCAGGAAGACAAGAACAAATGAAATATCAAGATATGCCCCTATGTCTACTTTTCAAAGCACTCCATGATACGATAGATCATGGCAACCCTGACAAGGTAGAAGAGGAAGCTCAAATGATAAACAAAAGCTAAAAGTATAAAAAATATCACAATAAATTCCAAATTTCCTTTGCCATAGGATCAAAAGGTGGATGGGATTGATGCGGTGTGATTTAAGAAGGATACATCTTGTTAAGACCAAAGATCATGGATAGATTAAATGATTGATATGACTAATGATACTCAAAATCGGTGGAACCTCATGATGCTAGTGACCTTTTTTCATTAGGCATCAGCTAATTAGGGATATACTTCATGACAGGACACAACAAGACACACCCTAAGGACCTAGGGGCTCAAGGGTTGATCAAAGATCAACCTTGCCTGTGTGAAAGTGCAGAGCCCTCGTAGTTCGATAAAAGATTGATCACTGACCATGGATAAAAGCAGAAAGAGGAAAATGGAGACCTCGATGGATGACAAAGACTGGATAGACAAATACCCCAAGGGCTGATCAAATGATTAACCTTGCCTATGTTAAAGTGCAAGGGTAACGTAGTTTGAAAAAATGGACCAAGGATGAGACAGGACCTAATGATAGCCGATGCAATGGAGGATCCTAGATGAGGATGCAAGATTGATGAAATGACATGGATATATAGATAACAAAAAGCTTAGGATTTAGGAGAAAAAACTTTGGGTTTTGGATAGCTGATTTGAATCATCCAATGCTCAATCATAATATACCATGTGATGGATGACAAGATGTTGATGGAAGGACAAGATTAATTGTATATAAGGATAGGCTATGCAGATAGGATGGATGGAAGTATAAAGCAACTAGGATGCAAGGTAAATAATGATTAAGCCCTCTACGAATGGTGCTTGTTACCAGGTTTTCACTTTTATTTTTATTTTTCTACGTAGGATAACCCAACTGACTTAGGTATAGAACCTCTTTAGATGCATGATATTGATGGGATCCTCTAAGGGCTCTCCTACAGGTGTCGCAAGCCTATATGCCCAAGAACCATATTTTTTTGTGATAACATAGGGACCCAACCAATTCAGTTCAAACTTCCCCTTCTTTTCTCTATCTTGTTGGGTACACTAGTTTTCCTTCAGGAAAAAATCTCCAACATTGAACTAATGAGGATAGACCTTCTTGTTGTAGTTCCTCCTAAGACGATGTTGGTATGCTTGAAGGTGATTGTAGGCCTTGATCCTTTTTTCATCCAGGAGTTCAAGCTGACTTAAGCATGCAACCTGAGCATCTTCATCACTGATGATTCTTCAGGAAGATTCAGAGTGACGGGATTTCAACTTCGATTGGAAAGATTGCGTCAGTACCATATACAAGAGAGTATGGGGTTGCACCAGTAGGAGTGTAGATGGATGTGCAATAGGCCCAAAGGGTGGGATGGAGATGGAGATGCCAATCTTGACTAGTATTGTTGACCATATTTTTGAGGATTTTGATCAAGGTTTTGTTGGTTGCTTCTACTTGACCATTAGCTTGAGGGTAATAGGGCATGGACCAATGATGTTGGATTTAGTAGGTCTCATAAAAGAACTTCATATACTTTTTTTTGAATGGATTTCCATTGTCGGTGATGATGGTTTAACGGATTCCATATCTACAGATAATATGAAAGAGGATGAGTTTGGATATCTGAATACCCATGATTTGAGTGAGTGGAATTTCTTCCACCCACTTAGTAAAGTATTCAGTGGATGTGATAATGAAAGTATGGCCATCGGAGGATGGGTGGTAAATCTTGCCGATCAAGTCAAAACCACACTGAGAAAAAGGCCATGGTTCTATGATAGGTTGAAAGTCTTGTGTTGGAGCATGGATTAAGTCTATATGTTGTTGATAGGGCAAAAATTTCTTCATGAACTCACAAGCATCATGTTCCATAGTGGGCCAATAGTATCCAGCTCTGAGAATCTTCTTTTCTAAATCCATGCCATTAGAATGGGACCCACAAACACCACTATGTATGCCATTTAATGCAATATGATATTTTGATTCATTGAGACATTGAAGGAGTGTACCATCATACCCTAGGTGATAAAGTGTATCTCCCACAATAGTGTGTCGGGATAAACATTGAATAAATGATTTTCATTAGTTGCGGATAAGATTAGGGGGGAGGTATGTTGTCATGGAGATAGGTATAAATGTGATGGTACCAAGGTGAATCAGGATCTACGATATCACACACCATCTCACTACTAGGGACATCATATGTCGGGATTAGTAGTTACTCAACAAGAAATTCACAATCTGTGCGATCTTTGGGCATGTCGATAAGGAAATCAATCATAGCCATTACATTCGCTGCTTTATTCTAGACTCTGGTGATATGTTCAAATCAGATGGAGGTGAAATAATTTTTAAAGTCATCCACCATGCATTTGTATAGAAAAATCTTATCATCTTTTTTCTGAAACTCATAATTGACCTGTTTGATAATAAGTTGAGAGTCGCCAAAGACTCAAAGATGGGTGATGCTCCATTGGATGGCGATTTGAAGGCCAATGATTAAATCTTCACACTTAGCAATATTATTGGTGCATAGAAAGGATAATTTGAATGACTTTGGGATATAGTCACCTTGAGGAGTGACGAATAAAACTTGCACTAGCTCCATTATGCATATATGACCCATCAAAGTATATCATCCATGTGTCTATTTCTGTGACTGTAAGAACTTCTTCATCAATAAATTTGGCTACTAGAGGATAAGCATCAACCAAAGGGGCATCACCCAATCGATCTGCTATTTCTCTTTCGATCCACATACTCGATGTTAAACTCACTTAGCAACATAACCCACTTAGGCATATAGCCAGTCAAAGAAGTTCTAGATAACAGGTACTTAAGTGGGTCTACCTTTGATATTAGCTTGATGGAATGACTAATAATGTAGTGACGAAGCTTTTCTAAACTGAAGACCACTTCCAAACAAGACTTTTCGATAGGAGAATAGTTGACCTCATAACCTACATGTGTTCAATTAATTTAATAGATAGCATGTTCCTTAGAGGACTCATCATGTTGTGCTAATAACTCCCCTAGTGCAACAGATGTAGCTGAGATGTACAACAAAAGTGGTTTTCCTGGAATGGGAGGCATTAGAATAGGTGGGTGAGCCAAGTACTCCTTAATCTTCTCAAAGCCTTGTTGACACCCTAAATCCCACTTGAAAGTGATTTTTTTGCATAACAAATGAGTGAATGATTGAAACTTGTCGACAAGCTAAGATATGAAGTGTCTAATGGACTATAACTTTTGTTGAAGGCTCCTTAATTGCTTGAGATTATGTGGTGGGGGCATTTCCATGATTTCTTTTACTTTGGCCAGATCTACTTCTATACCCCTACTAGAGACTATGAAGCCCAATAGATTTCCAGATGTGACCCCGAATACAAATTTCTTGAGATTCAGACCACTCAAATATTTTCTTCAAGATTACAGGATGCTCTTCTCTAGTCTTAGATTTCCCAATATGTCATCAACATAATCTTCCATGATGATGTGGATGAGATCATGAAAGATAACAGTCATCGCATGTTGATAGGTTGCCCCTATATTTTTAAGGACAAAGGGCATGAAATTGTAGCATAAGGTGCCCTAAGGAGTAGTGAAGGCAGTTTTATGTTGATCTTCTGGTGCGAGTCTAATTTGGTTATAGCTAGAAAATCCATCCATTGGGGATAACATCTCATGCCCTACTATAAGATCGACTAGCATATCAATATTTGGAAGAGGAAAGTCATCCTTCGAACAAGCTTTATTGAGATCCCAAAAATCTGTGCAGATTCTGATATTCCCATTTGATTTGGCAATAGGAACTATGTTGGAGATCCAGTCAAAATAATCAATAGGTCTAATGAACCCAACTTTAAATAGTTTCTCCAATTTCTTGATGAGAAAATCCACTTGGGGATTCATTTATATTAGCTTTTGTTTAACAAGTTTAGCATCTAGATGAACGTCCAAATGGTGCACAACTAGTGCAGGATCTAATCTTGACATGTCTGAATAGGCCCATGTGAAATTGATGATTCCTTGATTGAGCAAGTTGACAATGGCAGAATGTTCTTCCTCTAACAATGATTTGGCTACGTATGTGATTTTAGAATCTTCCTTGATTCCCAAATTAACCTCTTGTGTTTCTTCAATCAGGATAGAATATCAGTCAAATAAGTGAGCTCCTATAAGGGGAAGATGAACATCCCCATCCTCTAGCTCCTCATCGAGGTTTTTATTGTCAGATGCACCCTTTGTTTTTACTTTTGGTGATTCAAGAAGTTCCTCAAAGAGGTTTTCACTAGATGACCCTTTTTTATTTTGTTTCTTCCTATTTTTGCGGTTGAGGTGTTCATCTTCCCCCAATCCAATGAGATGCACATAAGTGTCCACTAAAGGAAAGGTGTCAATAGGTGCACTAATTCGTAGGTCCCAATCGATCAATTCAGGGTGGCAGAGGGAAAGGCTAATGGTAAATACCGATGTGGAATCAAAGAGGGATGAGAGATCTATATCATCGTATGAGAGTATGATGGTTTCTTCTTCTAGTATGTCCTCAAGGAGACCTTCATCCGTATTAACATTATTTGAGGTACTAGAGGATGATGCAGGACCCTTCTATTTTATGTCATAGCCTAGACCCACATATTTTGGTCGCATAGGTGCCGCAAGAGGTTGTAATCTCCCTTGATCTTCTATGCCAAGACCTCCTCCTTGGTAATTGTATTTTTTAGCAAAATTTGATGCATGGGGATAGACTTCTTGAAATTATTCTACAAGGGGAGGTGATGGTTTTGGTTCTTCTTTGTAGACCAATTGGTTAATGTCATCTTCCATCTGATCTTGAAGTGTACCCAAATCTCAAAATGTCATCAAATTCATATTCTTAGAGGTGAGGGTTTTGGTCTTTTCTTCTAGTTTTGGCATTGATTAAGAGGGTTTCCCATACGTGTGGGGAGATGGTGGCATTGTGGAAACATTCAGTGTGGTATGTATTTCATATTCTTTGCAGCCGTTGTCAATGATCTAGACTTTGGTGATGGTTGATTCAGATGTGGTGGATGTTGTAGATGTTGTGTTGGATGATGGATTATGAGATGGATTGGAGGATGAGGCTTGAGCTGCCCCACTTCAAATCTTGGGAAATGTCGAGAGTGAGGGAAAGAGGCTTCAAGAGCATGGAAATATTCAAAGGGTTGAGGATCAGCATGAATGGTGACCTACATCCTATTGAAAGGAAATTTCAGGAACTGATGGTAAGTGGAAGGAACAGCTTGCATGGAATGAATCTGTGGGCAGTCGAGGAGGAGATTATATGGGAGGTCCAAATCAAGGACATGACATGTGGTGTATTGTACAATGGGGCCAACCTGAATAGGAAGACAAATGATGCCTTCAAAATCCCTCTTTGCATTATCATAGGCATTGGTGGTGATAACTTGATTATTCAAGTCAGCTTGGGTATATCCTACTTGCTTTATGAACTTCAATATATAGAAGTTAAGGGCGGGACCATTATCTACCGGGACCCTTTTCACCTTATGATGGGCCATGAGGACTTTGATATGGAGGGGACAGTTATGGTTCAAATCAATTAAGGGTATATCATTTTAACTAAATCCCTGTTGGTATGTAGATGACAAATGTCCTACTAAGGCTTGAAATTGAGTAGGATCTATATCATCAGGTACATGGGTATCCTAGAGAGATTTGGTGAGGATTTCTTGATGGATAGAAGAAGACTTAAGTAAATCCAAAATTGATATCTGAGTGGGAGTCTTTCTAAGGTGATCAAGAATATTATATTAGGAGCTCATAGGAGTTGGCTAGGATGACGTGGAAGGACTAGGAATGGATATACAGGTGTAGCAGATAGTAACATCACATTGTGGGTCTTTGCCTTCAACATGGATCATGGACACACATGGCTCTACCTAGCTGATGCACATAACTATGCCATAATATTTATAGGGTACATTCCTATAACTGATATTGTTATTGTTGTTGCCTTGGTTATTGTTATTTCTAGGCTCGGGATTAGCGTTGGAAATGCTAGCACCTTGAATGTGTTTGGGGAAAGCATTTTGATATATTTGCAATTGAGAATCGGATGAGGTTTCTTGATTCTCATCCACTAATATGACACCTTGATCTATAAGATCTTGGATATACATTTTAAGACCTTGACACTTATTAGTTGTGTGACCCTTGATTTTATGGAAGTCACAATACTCATTTTCCTTATACCAGGTAGGCTTCGATTTGGATTCGTCAAAGGGCTTCGTCACAGGATAGACAATTGGATAGTTCACCTGAAGCAACCTATTGAATATGGCACTCAAGGGTTCTCCCAAAGGAGTGAATGAGTGCTTATTGTCCCTTGATTATTCTGATTGGACTGTTGAGGAGGACAGGGTGTACCATGCGGTACAAATATGACATTAGGAGGCGATTGTTGATTAGGGACATATTGAGATTATTGAGAGGTGTTGGCTACTTGGACATGCTTAGTATTAGTGAAACCACCATTGATAGCATTCTTATTCATATTCCAATAGTATGATCTATCACCTGATGATTTGTCCTTACTTGAATTAAAAAATCTGAATTTTCCCTTAGCAATGAGGGCCCTCTCAATGGTGGTGCCCTTCTCAATAAATTTTGAAAAGTTGGTAACACACTGCAAATTAATATTGTGTGCCATGTTAGGATGGGAATTTCCAATGAAGATGGTCACCATATCCTTCTCACTGAGATTAGATTTTAATCAACTAGCCAAGGAACACCACCTTTGGAGGTAACTCGCAAAGGTTTCTCCCTCATGTTGTTTCTCTTTCAATAGATCTAAGGTGTCTATGTCCTCCAAATTGAAGGAGAAGTGTGCCATGATTTTTTTTTTTTTAAATTGTGAAAGAAGAGATTGATCCCTTTTGAAGACCAATGAACCAATCTATAGCTATCCCTATTAGACTTATAGGGAATAGATGTAGGAGATAATTATCATTGTGCAGGACTTCTTGGCAATGTGAGTAAAATTATTGCAAGTGGGTTCTTGGGTCACCCTTTTCTTTATATTTA
Source organism: Sequoiadendron giganteum (assembly GCA_007115665.2). Taxonomy (NCBI): domain Eukaryota; kingdom Viridiplantae; phylum Streptophyta; class Pinopsida; order Cupressales; family Cupressaceae; genus Sequoiadendron; species Sequoiadendron giganteum. The sequence continues at coordinate 478,819,592 of CM021102.1, forward strand.
TCAAACTTGGGAATTTCAAAGTGCTTAAGAAAGGGGACAAGTGAGATGGAGGGATCAAATGGATCAGGAAAATCTCTTCAAACTTAAAACAATTTTTGGATGTCCCCACTTGCAAGTCCCTTAATGCAACTTTTACTTCTTCCCACTCCTTGTTGATAGGTAATGATGAGGAGGGGCATGCTTGATTGGATTGATTGTAGGGGGAACATTGTTGATGAGATGGAGATAGAGTCAAAATGGTTTGATCATGTGGTGGTGGAGATGGATATGAAGGAATTTGTTGATATTGATTGGCGTATGTGGATTGAGGATTGACATAAGGTGGTTGATATGATGGAGGGGTTTGATGATGCGAAGAAGAGGAGGCACCTTGTTGATAAGATGGTGGTTGTTGATAGTAATACAGATAGGATTGATAATTGTAGACGGGTTGTTCTTGGGAAGCATATGGAGGTTGTTGAGGAGTGGATTTCTAGTAATAGGGATATTGTTGGGATTGTTGGAGGGTAGTGTGAGATTTCTACTAGGATTGTTGTACATAAGGTAGTTGTTGTTGAGATTTTTGGCGAGTGTATTATTAACAATTTGGATTGGGATTGGATGTAGTGGCTTGTGGACGATAAGAGCTTTGGGGTTGATATAGGTATTGGGTAGTAGGGTTGCCTAGGTTTTGTTGAGTTGATTGTTGGGGTCATGTTGGGATTTTCAAATACTGAGGAGTTCATTGGTAATATGGTGGTTGTTGATGAGGAGGTTTTGATGGAATTTGAGTATGTTGAGGGGTGATTTCAATGAATGAGGAGGTTGTTGTTGAAGTTATTATGAGATTTGACCATGTTGGGGATTAACTTGCGGTTGATGCAAAGGTTGAGATGGTGTACCCTAAGCTTAATGTAAGGGTAGTTGTTGAGGCTTTGATGGGATAGCAGTGTGAGGCAAGGCCTGTGAAGGGGTCTATTGTGATGGAAGAGTGCCTTGGGGCAGTTTTTGGGATGTGAATGGAGGTGGCAGTAACTTAGATGCAGGTGTATAACCAGGAGGTGGTGGTGGTGCAATGAAAGGATTATAAGTTGTGCCCCCAACATTCCTAGGAAGTTGACCCAGTTGGTTTGGTGGAAGAGGTGGAGAGGATGGTACGGGGATTGAAATTTGTGATATGTTTGTGCTTTTCGGATTAGGTGGACCTTGTGGCATACCAAGGTAAAAAGGATTATTAGGATCGAGGCCCTAAGGATTGTTAGGATCAAGCAATGATCCCATAACAGAAATTGGAACTTGAGGGGGTGGTGCAGGATTTTTCACTTGATAAACAACAACATTTCCAAACCTAGGTTGATACCAACCCTCTTGGGGTGAACCTTGGGGGACATATGAATTTCCAAGGTCATTCTGATAATTTTGAGGGTCTTGTGACACAAGAGGTGCAAAAGGTATGATGTTGACATATTTTGATAGGTCAAATTCTGGTGGTGGTTTGATACCCTTCATGATCACGGTGGAAAATATCTTATCCCCACACTCATCTAGAAGATTATCTATCATTTGCAAATTGGTGGGATTACTGAGGTATTCATCAATTGTGAGCTCAGGTTGATTGACCATGCTCTCATTAGGAGGAGATTGAGAAGGGGCCTTAGTATTAGATTGTGATGAGACACCGTTGGTGGGTTGATCCTGGGGGTTATGAGGCTGAGCATCTTGAGGTTGTTGTTGTTCCATGATTTTCTTTGCTTGCGATCGGGTAATGGGCATGAAAATGCAAAATGGTTAGGTGACTAGGATGATACCAAGCTCTAGGCTATACCTAAATGATGACTAAAGGATTGATTGAACTAGATGATTGATTGATGGATTGGATGGTATTATTTGGATAATTGAGTTTATTAGATGATTGATGGGATCGGATGACTGATAATATTGGATGATTGATAGGATTGGGTGATTTGATTGGATTAGATTGATGAAATCGACTCTAAACTGGTTCAAGGGATTAACTTCATGATAATAGGATGATCACAACACATAATCTACCTCATGATTAGAGGATATTGATAAGGTCATTGAGGATTACTAACTTAGGATGGATAACAATCCCAAGCAAGCATGGATGATGACGATTAGGGTTAGCTCCCTAGACCAATTGGGTAAAAGGCCCCTAAAACGAAGTCTACAGGATTCAAAATGATGATGGAAATGCAATCTAGGAGTGTTCTAAGATGCCCCTATGTGATTTGATTGAGGATTTGATGACTTTTGAAAAATGCAGACGGACTAAAATGACAATTACAGGCAAATGGATGATGATAAAAAAATGTTGATAGCGACAATGAACTCAGAAAATGACAAGCTTTCAACAGTTAAGAGGGTTTACTCTTGACAGTTTTGTATGGGAATCACATACGTCTCTATGTGTAGCAAGTTCACTCCTCCAGGTGATAGGTTTTCCTATCTAACCTTAGAAAAATTGCCTCTATGTTTGGAAAAATCAACTATATGTTTGACAAAATCGCCTCTATGTTTGACAGTCACCTTTTTCTAGGACTCAAATTTTCCTGTGTCTTGAGGTACAAAAGGAACAGATGTACACGAGATGAAAATTTTCCTATTTAGGTTTCAACTTTGCCTATTTGTTAACAAGGTCACATTTCTAAGACACGGGATTGCCTATGGCTTGAAACAACTAAAGGAAAACGGGCAGACTCGTGATGCAAAATCACCTATCTAAGGATAAAATTTGCCTCTTTCTTGAAATTTTTGGACGTAAGTGGGTTCACCTATCTAGGCGACAATGGGTTCACCTATGTCTTGGATCGTACGAACAAGGATAGTATGGACAAATGCGGATTCGCCCCTATGAACAATAGGTTCACCTATTTCAAGAACAAACGGACGGGGTGACGCAAACTCTCCTATCAAGGAAGAAGATTTGCCTATTCCAAGGGAATGGGTGGATGTGGGGTCACCTAGTGGTGGGACCCACAAGAAAATTCACCCCTAACAAGGATGATTTCACCCAAAGTATGGCCTGAACCAAACTCAAGACACGGATTCGCCCCTGTTCAGGGCAGGATCACCTGTCCACAATGCAAATTTGCCTCTATGAGAATAAAATTTTCCACTAAGGGTAGGGGTAGACTACAACAAAGGACTAAAGACATGGAAAACAAAAAGCACTATGCTAGATAGACTCAAAATGACGACAAGCATTGGTATCGCAAAAGAAGACACACCAGGCAACACCTAGAATTAGTGATAAGGATTTACAAACTCAATGTATGCACACCACCTTTGAGGGGACACCCCAAGATTAATACTCTGTGATACTAGGGTGGTTCTTTGGATCACCCTTTCTCACAAAGGCAGATAGCTAGAGATCCAGTGGCACAAGGTCATCAACAAACACCATAGGCTCACCTTCTCCCTCTCACTCGAGGACTATCATTTTCCACCTCAAGAATTTCTATCTCAACCCAAGGGAGTATGTGGTGAGTAACTTTGGGGTATAGTGTGCATCCATTGCACTACACCAAGCCGTAGCTAAAACACAAGTCTCTATCTAGGATAAACAAGGCTATCTCGTGTGTCCTTGATATATGCAAGGTATTTGAGGCACAATCATGAACACCAGCCTGTCACAAGCGTGAGTCGGGAGCCCCAATGAGGTACTAGAAATTCAAACCAACTTTGCACTTCTTATCTAGGTATCACCTTAGCTTCGACGCTTCGCTAAACACAACGTGACTAGATTAAGGTACAACTTTAGCTCTACCCCCTTTAGATACCCCACTGGTAACATGTGGTTGGCATCATCCCCTGGGTGATGAAATTCCAGAAATGTTCCGCTAAGGGAAGGAAATGCTAGATATTTTGGTTGGTCCCCAGGCTCGCACATAGTGCAAGGGGAGAGCTTACATGCACTAACACTTCCTGGGTAGACTAGACTGGATTGGAATGGGTTATGATTTCTCATCACCCAGGATCACCGAGAGGTGCAAGGGGAGTGGATACATCAACAAATCACTCCCAAACATGGAAAAAAAAGTTCATTGAACCTTTAATTAAGTCTATGTGTGCCTAAATTAGTATGAAAAAGATGCACAAACAATCTGATCTAGGGGTATTCGACCGCTCATCATGCAACACACGAATTATTAATTTGATACTCTAGTCTTCGTCAAACATGGATCAAGTTGCACAAACAGTTAGTGAAATCCCACAATCATAGAAAAAAAGTTAACAGATTAGTATCCCAAAACTGAAATCAAATTTTAGTCCAAAGTGAAAAATTTTAAGTTTGGGATAACCGCAAATTGGCCTTCGTCTGTTACAAATTCACCCTTATCAATGGGTCATAGTCGCCTGTTTGGGTGGACGGGTGAAGTCACATTCGCCTATTTTTGTGGATGGGCATATTCGATTTTGCCTCCGTAAGTATTGCACCTTCACCTCTGTACTCAACAATATCTCCCCTTTCTATTAGCTCCCCATGTATTCACCTCTAAACTTGGCAATTCTGGTAAAAGGTTGCAAGTTCACCCTTTTCTAGAAAAAGGCGAATATGACTCCACCTATTATCGATGCAGATTCACCCTTGTGTCAAGCAAGTTCGCACCTAAGGTGCGCAGATTCTCCCCTACGCATAAAACCAGAACCTACAAAATTCAAACAACAAGAAAAAGTAAAGTAGACCTGTGACGTGGGTCCCACTGGGCATGCCAAAGATATGTGCAAGTGAATTTGACCTACGAGAATGCAAAAACTAAATTATGCAAAGATCAAAGACACAAACAAAACACTCTAGATTGGACTAATTGAATCTACATAAAAACACAAGAAATTGCAATTATTTACCTTCTTTAGATTGTTCCTTTGGTTGGCCCTTGTTGATTTTTCATTCGTGTGCTCTTTCTTTAGCAAAACGGCATAAAACCTAATGCAAAATGGAGCTAAGATGGATATGAATGCAATGGAGATTATGGGTATTGGATTAGATGCAATATGGAGGTGCTAAGTGCTGCAACAATGGAGGTATTCTTAGATGCCAGAGTGCTTGAATGTAAAAGTGGATGATTGTGTGTTAGCTAAATGAAGGAAATTTCACCTTTTTATGGGAAATTCCTCTAAAAACGGAGGGACAAAATCAAGCCAAGATGGACAAGATCAAGGGCTAGGATGAGCTGAGAACTCACAATCCCTCACATCTTGACATGTGGCAAGTGACATGGAAAGAGGAGATGAGGTGGTCATGACATGGAGGTACTACATAGTACCTTGGGATTTGGACAAGATCTCCTCATAAAGGAGGTCCTTGTCCACATGTGGGTGAGAGGACATGTGAGGAAAATTCCTCAAAAATCCACATGGGGATGGGAGAAGGAATTTTAAATTCCTTAAAATGCATAGGATGAATAAAGTAAATTAAAAATTCACTTTGGAAAGAGGATGCCTTCTCCAAATGGAGAAATCATTTAATGTAGCTGACTTAGGACATGTGCCATAAATGGAATGGTCATTAGGTTGACCTAATTAAGTGATTAAGTTTGTGCAAACATGTGATTAGCTGGGCTAATGAGGGATTAGAGGCAAGTGGAGGATTATGGAGGATGTGACCCTAATGAGGATTAGGGGTGTGCCCATCCTAATCGCAACTTAATTAAATTAACCGGGATTAGAGAGGATTATGGAGGATGTGACATTTGGAGAGAGAAGAATGATTTAAAAATTAATTTAATTCATAAAAGCTAAAGTGACTAAATTAAATAAATTGGACTATTTATTTAATTTAGAGAGGAAAGGGGGGTAAGGTATTTAATTGATTTATTAAATACCTTAGGAACATTAGGATGAAATAAAATATTAATCAAATAAGAAGCTATTTAATAATATGTATGAAAGGTGCGGGATGAAAGAATACGAGGATGGATTTTACCATATGGGGTTAGTCAAATTCAGATGTCTACACATTCATTTTATCAACATATTAAAAGCCTTGGTGAAAAGACAACATTCCATTTTATGAGCACCAAAACTGGAGTGTTTTTCTAATCTATGAAAGCTTTTGAAATTTCTTTTTAGAACACCAAACCAAAAGTGTGTAAGTTTGTGGGGTTCATTTTTATAAAACCAAATCAAAAGGTTCTAAACTAGAAAGCTTCTTGAACATTCTTTGTAAGCACCAAATGAAAAATTTCTTTAAAATAGCAAGCTTTTTGAAAATTCCATTTTAAGAACCAAATTAAAAATTTCTCTAAACTATAAATCTTTTTGAAAAGTCCTTTTTAAGCACCAAATCAATTTTTTTTCTAAACTAGCAATATTTTTGAAAGATTCTTTTTAAAGCACCAAATCAATTTTTTTTCTAAACTAGAAATATTTTTAAAAGATTTCTTTTTAAAGCACCAAATCAAAAGCATGTGAGTTGTGGGGTTCATTTGTTAAGCACCAAATTGAAAAATTTATAAGCTAGAAAGGATTCGAGAAGTAGGACTTGGACCATTCACCTTCTATGCAATAAAATTATTAGTTGTTCTTGATGTAAAGTGTACCATATCTTGCAAGATCTACACAAACAAAGTTAGCAAACACAAAACATCCAAAACAAGCACTCGCTAGCGTCAGAATTGAAAAATTACTTTGTAGATCTTGGATCAAAAAATAACAGAGCAAAAGTAAAAATTTAAATCAAAAGCGGCCCTATTATGTTTAGAAAATGCAATTAGAAAAGTCAAAGATAGATCTATTATGTGCGGTTGCGGTCATCTTTTTCAAAAGTGGCCCAATTTTTGGAAGCAGAAGTGACTAGAATTTTCCAAAGTGGCCCTATTTTTTAAACAAAAGCGTTAGAATGGCAAAAGCGGTTGAAAAATGAGGAACTGTGGTAGAAATGAAAGAGTGACCTCAAGAGGATTTTTTAGCTTTTGCATGAAGATTTTTCAAATGAATTTTTGGAACCTGCAACTGTTCAAAACACACTCAAGAAAATGTTAATGTCGAGGATCAAGGTCCCATCGGGCATGACGAATGTTGTAAGGGGGAAATCCATAAGCATAAGAAATCAATGTAAATGAATTAAACAAGATCTAATTCAAACAAAGATTAAGACTCATACCCATTAATCATGAAATAAAACTACGAAGAAACAAAATCAAACAATGTAATCAAATTAGAGAACATAAATTGAATTCATAAAACATAGCGTTGCCATCCCGTGTCGAAGTGTATTTGCAATGATATTGGATTGGTGTATCAATGCAAAGCCTCCATTTATGCATTTTGCAAAAGCTCCAAATGTGCATTGATGTTGATCAAAGATGTGTGTAAAATCTTGTGTTAAATCAATTGTCAATTCTACATTATTTTGTTGTACAAAAGATGTCAATTCTATGATTGTTTTCTAGGATGAAGAGGATTATTATATATATTTTACAAATTGAAATGAACGATCGAGATCGCATAGTGGAATATCTTGAACAACGGTTGAAAGATGTTGAGAGGAATGAAATGGGAAGTATTAGTGGATTTTGATTATGTAATCGATGTGATTGATGAAATCAATTTGAGTTTCCAATGAAATTGAGGAAATAGGTTGAGCTTTCAGTGGGATTGAAGAATAGATGAATCAATCAGCCAATCAGAGTGAGCAATCGAGGGATCCTAATTTTCTCAATCATGAAAGTTGGCGAGGGTAATTAATTAATTGATATTTTTGAGTTGAACATGCAAATCATGTTTTGACTTTGAGAAAAGAAAGTTGCATTTGTTTGTTTTGACCTTTTTGAATGATTTATTTAATTATTCAAGTTTACGAGAAAGTGATTTAATTAAAATATTAAGTGATAATAATTTAACTGATTTGGGGAAATAGGGTAAATTAGCGAAATAATTAAATTATTGATGTTATTTAATTAATCAAGAGGAATAAATTTAGATTAGGACTTTATTAAATAAATGAAATTTATTTAATTAGTATAAAATGATGAAAAAGTGAATTAATTAAATAATATAATTGTATAGGAGTGAATTTTCACCCCTAATGCAAATTCCCCTTTTACCCTTCCTCACTTTAGAAAACCAAATTTGCAGGCTTAATTCCACATAAGCCCGCTGTCCCCATTCCACTTGGCACCTGTTTGGAGCATCGGTGGAGGAATAACTATCAGGGATGCCCATGCAGCACACAAAAGTCTGCAAGACACACTTATTTCCCTGGTAGATTCTTGCGGCTGGAGCCTACATAGGCATTACAGTTCCCATTGGAAGTCGACTTGTAATGACCTATTCAGCTGAGTGACCTGAATATGGCCATTTTCTTCATTCATTCTTCAAATTCACTCACTCTCATTCCATTTCATCCTCTTAGACAATCTCATCTACAGATTCAACCATTCACTTCAACCATTCAAGCACATTCTTGCACTCCATAGTAGCAATTCCATCACTCCATCTACTCAATAGAGCAAGTGTGGGGCAACACCATTGCAACAGAGGCTTGAGTTCCTCTCATTCTCTCCCCCATTATCCTTGAGCACTCTTGGTTGAGGTGGTAAGCTTCCTACTCGTCTCCTCTATTATTTGGTTGAGTAAGCACATTACTATTTTTTAGTGTTTTAGTGTTCTTTGCTTGTATTTCCTTCTTTATCGTATTATTTCTCTATCATTGCAAACTTGGTTGTCCATGAAGGTGGAAACACCAAAACGAGGGTCTGAATGAAGCATACCCCTATACAACCACCCCCAATAATTTTCTTCTTTGTTGAGTGTAGGTGGACATGTTTCGTGGAGCTATCTAGTGAACAAGCTTTTGTGTGAGATCATTCTTGTCACCTTTGCATTGATCTTCTTGTTTTATCATATATATTTATATGTCTCTTCATAGTATTATTTTTTTCACTTAGAAATCATTATCTAGGTTGTTAGTTTGTTTTCTAGTGGTTAGACCTTGTCTTCTTGGTTCTTTGGTCGTACGGATGTTAGCACACCTAAGAGATGCCAGTGCATCGTGTTGTCATCCCAGAATACCGCACTTCTATCCTCTAACATAGAGCTATCTGAGACACAGAGTTAACCCTGAAAACTAACTCACCTAGTCTCCTCTCAAATCTTAGGTTTATGGAATGATCGAAGGACCTTATATTCCTCATCATTCTCATCTGGCCTTTCCTAATACTCCCTTAAACTTAGGTAAGTTAGGGAAGCCTACTGCTCTTAGCTCTCATTGACTTGGGGCCTTGATGTGGTTGGTCCCCCTCTCTTAAATTTTTGGTGAACTCGACGTGAACCATTTTGGTTCCATTTTGCAATATTGAAAGTTCCTTTCCTCATATCATAGGAGCGTTGTAGGTGTGATTTGTGTGAGGCTCTCGCCTTGCAACCCAACTTATGACCCCTAGTAGGCATAGTTGGAAGGTTCAAAACCATAATTAGGTCACTGCATTATCTTATAACCTTTAGGAGGCTCTATGAAAGTGTTGTTTACTGTGCGTAATGGCCTCTTTCTTTCATCAACATATTCCCTATGTGTATCCTGTGAGCAGTGGTACTAGTATAACCTTCACTTCATAGGACCTATCGATGGGCTTTAACAAAGAACCATCTCCTCTCTACATTCTTATGAGGATAAATAGAAACATCGTGGCAGGTGTTCTCATTGATTTGACATCTCAAGTGAATATCATAACTAAAGAGATCATGTTAATCAACTTCTTGCATAAGGGTGGATATGATGCACCTGTGAGTACCATTCGCACACACAATAGACTTTTCATAACCCCTATAGGTAGCATTTTCCTATCGGTTCTCGTCAAACCTAGCTCCATGAACGTCATGTTTGATATTATCTCAGGGTTTGAACTCTTCAGAGTGAAGCTAGGCATCCCCTAGCTGGTAGCTATGAATGTAGTTCCCTCGATTGTGCATAAGTGTTTGAAATTCACTCATGAGGGTTTTGTACATGTGATCCACGACACTAGCTACAGACCGACGGTTTCTCATGGTAGTTACTCCTTATATTAATTTTGTCCTGCACCTGTTTGTCCTCTCCCTCCCAGGAAGTGTAGCACCCCTCTGTTGTTCTCTTTGGATCAGACAGTGTGTTTCTTTGTTATGCTTTGTTTTTTCTTAACACCTTGACTATGTTATACTATGATGCTTGATTATTATTTGATCGCTAACTTTAGAGCGATGTGGATTTTATATTATGATGTGATGGTACCTTATTTTGATGTTATCATTATGACATGCTTTTGGATTAGCATAATGGTTATTTGAATTAATATTGTTATATGCACATGAGTAGATTATTGATGTTAGAATCGCCAATTTTGTGACATTGTATTGGTGAAGGGGATGAAATTGCACCACTTGCTTGCGAGTGCCCTGTGATTCTACAATTCTCTCGTCATGGTGTGTTTAATTATGATATATGTATGCATGTTCGATATATGCCTTGTTTATAGGTTTGTAGGTACAGGACATCAACTCCACTTGGTTTCATAGGTTTGAGCATGTCCATGCCCAACAATAATTTTGATTGTGAGATAGTAGCTAGGATTCTTGTGTCAAGCCACCACCCTAGTCATAATGTGTTGTCGGTTCTAGTTGGATTTGTTTGTTCAATTTTGTTTAATTTTGCTTTGAGATTATTTATATTGCAAAGTTTCTAAAAGGTAGATAATAGATTTAAATATTTTAGTTGATTATTAAATTAATCTGGTTTATTATGTTAGAAGATGGTAATTAATTAATTAATTAATTTAATCTAATTGGTAAAATAATCTAATCTTGGGATTATATTTATTTTATTAATTAATTAAATTAGTTGAATTAAGTTAAATTAGAAATGCTAAGTATTTTAGAAATTATTAAATGTTTTATTTTTTTTAAATATCTTGAGGATTTGGTGCAATTTGATTTTAAAAGATATTTTGGTTTTCAACATGTGTTTGAAAAAATTATGAGGGTTGTTGGGAAAATATATTCACAAAGAAATTGATGGTGGTAACCATAAGAGGCAAGAAGCTTCTTCACGGAAGGGAGAAGAGGACATTTTGTGGGGAAAGGTTGTTTAAAAAAAGAATTGAGTTTGGTTGTTGTATGCAGTTGTTGAAATTTTGGAAAAAAAAATATAGTCTCAGGATAGTTCTTGTGTTCTAGAATTTTAATTGTTTCTGGAGGAAGCTCTGGTTGTTCTGGAAGAATCTTGGTTCTATGGAAGAGGGTCTACGTCAATTCACGTCTTCTCAGGTGTTGGATTTCAGGTTCCTCTTTAATTTTAGTTAAATTCATTTTGGAAAAGTGTCTTAGATTAGATTACTGTATGGAAAAAGATTGACTATGAAAATTTAAAGCTTTTGAGTTTTGTTAAAAATTGTAAATGTCGTATGTGAAATCTTCTATGAAAATGAAATCATCTGTAGAAACGAAAGCTTCTGTTGAAACTATTGAAAATTTTAAATTGGGATTATTGAAAACAATGAAGAACCCTGAAGAAAATATTAGGGATTTGGAAATTGGGAGGAAATTAGACTCTCTGTAGAAATTCTTCTATAGGATTAAACCTCACAGGAAGTGTCTTGTAAAATTTTTATGTAAGAATATTATTGTTCTTCCTCTTTTAGATTCGTTGTTTGCAAAAATTTAAAAGAATCCTCTATATTTATGTTAGCAATCAGATATGCACCCTGTCAGATTTGCAAAAATCAGACTATCTATTGCAACATGGAAACTCTTTCCAAATGTGGGAAATCTATAAGAAAAGAGAATCTACAGAGTGAGCGGGTTCTCCGTATGATGATCCTATTCTAAAGGTCCTTTTGGGAAAAGGGATAGAGAATAACTGAAAATAAAATATGTGATTTGAAATGATTTTTTTTAAGGCTTGATAATAACCTAACGATGACTCTGGTTTTTTCCCTCACTAACAGTTTTCAGAAAACAACACAATCTCACAACCTCTCATGAACAATTTTACATAAATGATTTGCATGAAGATTTGATTTTTAAATACGATATGCAACCTGTATCTTGAACTTTTCTGCATCAAAATTATAGTCTTAGGACATAATAAGGACTCTGTAAATAGAAATCACAACATAACATCAACTGAAACAACAAGTAGACACCAAAAATGATAAGTAGGAATGTTGTTTTTTATTCAATTGTAGGAGTATGCCCAAAATATCCAATTGAGTACAAAGCAATTTTACAAGATCAAAAATGTGTGAGAGCAAGAAACTAGAATCTGAACTGGAAAACCCTAATCCGAGCTCTAGAAAAAAGCTCAAGGAAAAGGTCTCAAAAACTATCCAAAAAGTCAACACAAAAGTGGAAAGTCTCACTTTTCGCATGCTCATACTGTTAAGCCTCTTAAAATATACACAAAGTTCTTTTAAAGCAAATAAATCACCTTATCTCTCCAACAGAAATCTCAAATCCGACCAAGAGGAAAAGTCAATGCTCAACTGCTAAAATAGCAAGAAAACATAAGACAATTTATAAAGTATTGCTTTTTCTTTTGCTTTACATACATGCAGTTTTATAATTACTTTAGTTTCCAATCACTTACAAAACATCACCCTTATTTCTCCAATACAAATTTGATTTTTCTTGTAAAAAATCATAAAAATAATAATAATCTCCTAATACACATTTAATTGTTTTTCTTTAAAAAATAATTAAAAAATAAAATACCTAAGACTTAACCCTTAAAATAAACCCCTAATTCATAACAAAGCCTTCAAATTTAAATTTAATTGACCCCCCTCCATATCAGTTAAAATCTAAGGTCTCCACTATCATTCGTTTCGATCAAACCATGTTGACATAAAACCCTAAAGCTCTAAGTCATAAAGAAAACCTTCAATGGACAAGCCTAAAGACTTAGGAAAAATATTAAAACCTCCCCATAAGGCTCGAACTAGTAAATAAACCCAGCCACATAAAGTATTACAATCAAACTTAATACTTTAAAAACTATGCAAAAATCCTCAATGGGTCGAATTAGGTCATTTGAGATATGGATAAAACTTGCAAGAAAACCCTAAATCCATCTCATTCACACTTTGTGATTTGGAGAAAGAGGCTCTGCATGAGAAAAATGTGCCGCCATGTCTATGCTTAGTGTTGAGCTTGCAGATGCTTGGGAACTCCATGACTTGGTCTTCAGATGGTCGATTCTCTTCCCAGCTACTATGGTGAGTTGATTTCTTAGCATTGTGACGGATTTCTCCATTGTTTTTAAAGAAAAAAATAGGCCATAAGGCCGCGGCCTCTCCCCTTTATTTCTGGTTTCCATGCTCATTTGTTTTCTATGCTTACTTTTTTATTGTTGGCCGCCATTGATGAGTTCGACCCTTGTATTTGTGAGCTCCAATGAGCTAGGCCGCACCATGAAACTCCTCCACCAACATTCTTGTTGTTCTCTCCATCCAAACTAAAGCTTATGAAGCTTTATCTCTGCAAATAATCATTTCTACTTTGGTAAACTTTGCAGGCCATCACAGAGGTCGCGCCATTACATGTTTTGATGATGATTTTTTGAAGAAATCTGCATTGTATATCTCTTTATTTTGTAAATGGAAGACTCTTAAAAGTTTAAACATAAGAGCCATGATGCTTCAAATGATACTTGGGCCGAAATCCCCTCCTCTTGGCCATGGCCTGTCCTGCACACAATGGGATTCCCTTTTAATTTTCTAGGCTCGACCCATGACTTATGTATGTAACTTGTGTTTCTTGCAGAACCCCCTCATGGGTATGCTGAAAATAGTGAAAAAGCCTCATTTCGCTCCAAACCCCCATGTGGGTTCTCAGAATTTTGGAATAAATTTACTTCTGCATTTTTATGTAAAACTCCATGTGGGTATTTGATATTATGAATAAAATTGTTCCTTTTCCATTCTGTTGAAAAACCCTCACATGGGTATCCTCTATTTGAAGCACAAAGTGCATTTTAACAAACAATGCTCATATGGGTATTCAGTATTTATGTGTTTAGCTCGAAAACTAAAAATGGGTATTTGTTAATTTTGAAGAAAATCTAATTTGAATTGAAGTTCCTAGATGATCTTTGTGCATTTCAAAAAACTACACTCTTGTCAAGAACCCAATGTGGGTATCCATTATTTTGAATAAATCTATACTTTGATAAAAATGCTCACATGGAACTTTGGAAACCATAATAAATCTGTATCTGAATCTAAACCCATCATGTGGGTATGCCTGAAACAATGAAAATCTTGAAGAAGACCACACTCTAAAATAAAATTCATATGGATATTGAAATTTCTGTTCAAATTGTATTTCTACACTCTGGCTATTTTCTTTCATTTCTGAGAATCTTGCTCCATTTTATTTGAAAATGATTAAACATGAACCTTGCTCCATTCTATTTTTAGTTTATTGTATCTCCTTTGACTGTATCTTGGTTCACAAGTCATTTTATATCGTTTCAGCTTGCATCTGTAAGCTCCCTCATCCTTTGTCTTTCTCTACTCATTCTGGAAACAAACTCTTCATAATGCAATCCATCTATGCTTGTCTGCCTGATACCTGTCCCCCTTCATTCAATATGAGAAACTTGAACTCTTCACTTACTTGTCATGTCCTTACCTATTCTTGGTCTCTATACCTAGCACTCTCCATGCATAATGCATATGCAAACATGAAACTCTTACAGATAACCCCGTTATTTTCTAAATAATCTGTTGATGAGGCATATGTATGCCTGTTCACTATCACATTATGAGATAGAACATTGCTGCTCCAAAACAGAAAATATGGAACAACACTATGTGAACAGACTTTAAACAACAAAAAAGTAATATGACAGCAGTACCAAACCTTTTCAGCAAAAAATGATAGATTGATAGTCTTCAGCTGAAACAGTTGTCCAATTTTTATTCATTTTCAATTTTCACTTCAATATGTTGATCTAATTGTTATAAATGCATGGTAATTTTGATTACTCCTTTAGTTGTAAAGTTTAGGAGAGCATGATGATTGTATTTTCCTTCTCAGCCCACTTTTAATGTATAAGGGGCAGCATGTCGAGCTCTACCCTTGTGGGAGCCCATTTTCCCCACATGCTTGGTCTTCAAATAATAATCAGGTTCATGACTTTTCCTATACCTACACAAAGAAACAAATGATAGCAAAAAAAACAATATGTGATGATGATGTTTCCCTTTTTCAGTTCATGCTTCTGCTCTTTCCTTTAGTTGTTTCTCTGTATTTCAAGGATTTAAATATATCTCTATTAGTATGGCGTGTAGTATTGTTCATATCCTGAGCTCTTAATTGACACCCTTCTCAAAATTTTATAGGTACATTCAAGAGCGGAAGCATTCGGGAGTGAAAGCAGAATGGAGTCAGCTTTGAGAAACCAACCGAAGACCAACTTAGGCAATGAAGGATATGTCTAATGTTATTTTCCCTTTTATTTTCAGTTGTATATTTCTTTCCTTGTCATGAATGGAAACGGCTAAAGCCACGGCTTGTGTGGATATTTAATTTTGTTCTTTCACTTCCATTTTGAAAGAAAAGCATTAAAATGCAAAACTGTACTGTCATTTGTATTCTTGCAATCAAATGAAAACATGTAAATATGCATCTCTTGATGAAATAAATGAGAGCATTATGCTTTATCATTTGTATACTCAGTTCTGTACTCTATTTGATTTATGCAAAAACATGAATGATACTTTTGAAATTCAGTTTTCTCAAAACACCTGCACAATTGTCACTTTATGAAATAGAATGAAGTGCAAACAACACTCAAGCATATGTAGAAATAACTGCATTTTCACTTAAAAATATAACAATATCTAGACCAGCTCCACCATTTGAGCTGTACGGAAAGATTGGTAACAGTTTTTATTTGAGAAATTCGTCTATAAGAAATTTCTTTGTAAGTTGGCTTTTTGAATGTTTTTGGAAAAGTTTCCTATAGAATACATTTTGAAAAAAAATAAAATTCCCCAAATAGAGTAAAGGTTTGATTAAATTTATATATATCCATATATATTTATAAACATATTTATATATTCTTAATTTATTTGGAGGATTTGTAAATATCCTTGGAAAACCTGTATCATATTTTCCGTACAGCGACGAAGATTTTATTTAGTTCACAGTTTTTATTTTAAAATAAAAATACTTAGAACTTTATTTAATGGATTCTTTGGGCAGCCGGCAGCTGCCACAGCCGACCCCCCATAAGAGGGGACTCGACATTGTGAGCAGTTGAGCACCCCCCTCTCATGGGGAAGCTGGTTTTGAAGCAGTTGGCACTCATACCGTGACATCGGCTCTGCCTTATGGCAATGTCCCAAACCTTGTGCGAAATTTATGCAGATTTCGTCTTCCTTTAAAAAAACTTGAATGTGATTTGTATTTTATTTTAAAAGGGTTTTAAATTGCAATATGTGTATATTATATATATATAATATATATTATCTGTATATATATATACATACATATATATATGTTTATGAATATTAAATACATATATGTTTATTTCTTTTGAATGACAAATTTGTAATTAGTTTTTAAAATAATTAAATAATGTATATATACATAATTATATATGAATATATAAAATTGTGTGTATGTTTTTATATGTGTATATATTTTAATATATTTTTTAAATATTTTATTTTCTTTAAAATGAGTGCATGCAATATATGCACAATTAGAAGATTGGGTTGAAATAATCTTTAAGTAGAAATTGTTATTTTATAAAAATGTAATTGAGGAAATTGAAGTATTAGATAGATTGATTTTCTTCTCTATCTATAAATGGTTTTATTTAATTAGTGTATTTGGGAAATTTATATTACTATTTTTTTTTTCACTAAATGAAATTGGATTTAGGAAATCCAAATGATAGATCTATTTCTTGTCTTGATTGCCCTTTTTGTATCTGATTTCTTCTAGTTACGTTTTGGGGAAAATTGGTTAAAGTGTTAGTTAATAATTTTTAAGTCTTCAAGAAGAGTCGTTAGGTTTGGGGGTTGTTGTATTGTAATGTCAGCCCTTCAATTACCCTTGGATAGTTCTTATAGTCAATTTTAGTGAATCACCCGATTACCACGAATGGTGATATATCACCTCCTATGTTTGGAGTGGAATTTATTATGTATTGCCTCCTATGTTTGGAGTGGAATTTGTCATATGTTGCCTCTTATAGTTTGGAGTGGAATTTGTTATCCATTTTTGTGCACTATGTTACCCTAGGGTTTTGTTATGATCCGTATGTTGTCAGTAGGAGAGTGGATTTCGTTAGGGGCCAGAGCCCTAAAGAGGTAAATTGGGTAACCTTTCGAAAGTAGTTAATCAAGTGAAAAAATAATTTAAAATAATTAGGGGATTGGGTAGTAACTCATAGTAATTAAGCTAAGATAGCCTCACTCATGGACTCAAGTGCTCGTTTGGGCTTGGGATGAGTGTGAAGGCCTGGAATGGCGAAGGTGATCTTCCTTTTCTCTGCAAAAGGTAAGTTGATCCCGCATGAGTGAGAATGGGGGTTGAGGATTGGTTGAGGTTGCTAGGTTTTAACTAGTTAGTGGGCCAGTAACCTATGAAGATCCACATTGGATAACCCATGTCGAGCTGGTGTGATGACACTCTTCCTACGACAACGATTTTTGTGTATGGTTTAGTTTACATACTTGATTATTATAACTTTGGAAGCAATGTGACCAATGTATTAGTGTTGTACTTGTGATAGATTGAGTTCAGTTATGTGTTAGCTTGTGTCTAGAGGTAGTGGGTCTTGTCTAGGAATCCTTGTTACTATCTCTTCAAAAGGTAAGTTGATCCCGCATGAGTGAGAATGGGGGTCGAGGATTGGTTGAGGTTGCTAGGTTTTAACCAATTAGGGGGCCAGTAACCTATGAAGATCCACATTGGATAACCCATGTCGATCTGGTGTGATGACACTCTTCCTACGACAACGGTTTTTATGTATGGTTTTGTTTACATACTTGATTATTATAACTCTGGAAGCAATGTGACCAATGTATTAGTGTTGTACTTGTGATAGATTGAGTTTAGTTATGTGTTAGCTTGTGTCTAGAGGTAGTGGGTCTTGTCTAGGAATCCTTGTTACTATCTCCTAGCACGGGGGATGGTCCTTCAGGTACCACTTGGTTGGTAGGAACGTGCACCTTACTCTATTGGGTCCCCTTCTTTTGTTCGTGATGGTGAGGTCTTCCAGTTCGAGATCTTGTGGATACTGGTGATTTGATCCTTTCATTTGATGTATTGTTTTAGTTGGACTTTGTATTTATTTTACTCCTCAGTTGTGTTCAAGGAGGTCTCATGTAAATTGTAATCACTCATGTATGATCTTCCTCATTCTGGGAATGAATATTGTAAACCTTACTTGAAAATTAATGTAATCTTTGGATCTTGATGTGTTTCTATCCTATGTGATGCAATTTCAATGCTTTGAATGTATGTACTTCAAATTCATAAGTAGTTAATCATATGTTATGAATGTATTTTGTTTATGTTACGGGAATCAGATGTAACCTTAGTCTCATGCCTTAGAGGATGTTTTTGATAGTTAGTTCACCTTTCATGTTAATATTGCACTTTAAAAGGAAAAAAATTATACGCTTTCGTAGTTGTTGCAACCTCCTCTAGGGTTACATGGTGGGGCATTACAAGATGGAACTCTTATATCACACATATCAAAATTATAAGAAAGGGTGTTCTAGGCCAAAAGTGAGATACCCTCCTTCACCTTATGCTATTTCTCATAGGGCCTACTTGAAATCTAACAGTGATGCTAACAAGGCACGTAGAAGGGAAGAAGAGAAGTGATCTCGAGATCCTCCTTCTTTCTCTTTCATTGTTTAGCTTGGTGCTTCTCCTCGCTCTATTGTGGTGCCATCTACTTTTTCCTCATGTTCGTGAGAGAACCCCATGATGCCCGCTTGGTGAAGGTCCAAGCAACCTACATTCGAGCTTCCTATCCTACCCATAGAGCCTAGGCTTGTTCGGTATGGGAGGAAAAAATCCCCTATGGGGAATCCTCTGTATCCCAGCCTTTGCGGCCTCCTACCACCCCTACTTCTAAGGTAGTGAATGGGAAGAGGCCTGCTACTGAGGCATTGGAGCCAACTCCCCCCATTGTCTCTAAGACTTCCCCTCCACTGGAAACAGTTGTGGAGGACACTCACATGGCTGAGTAGGATCCTTTCACTCCTTTGCAAACTCCAGCCTCTAGTTCAAAGTGTCGCAAAACCGCCTTGCATGTGAGCGCAAGAGCTGGCAAAAGGCTCTCCTAGCTGAGCAGGCTACTTTATAGAGGAAGGAAGAGAAGATGACTACCCCTATTTTAGGGCCTTCTACTATGTCCTCCTCTCTCCTCCCCTTTGTTCCCATTCAAACCAGTTCTGTACCACTTTTGGCTCCTACTACGAGCATAAATGTGTCTGACCTTAGAAAGGTGTAGGTGTTCATCGCTCCTTCAGTGGATCCACCCATGTTGACATCCATTCCGGATGTCCCACCTTTTTTGAATCACATAGATATGACTAACACCTTGGTCGTATATGCTAAGGTTCTTTCCTCCTCATCTCCATCTACCTTTCTTGCCTCATCTATGGGGAGCTCACCTCCTCTGACGAAGATGAAAGTAGATGGTGGTCCCTCTTGTTGGTTTGTGGTGACTAATCATGCTATACTATACAATCTTTAGTATTGTACACTCTTCATGTATCCTCACCGGGGTCCGGGGTTGGTCCGGGCCCCGGGCAGGGGTTCGGGGGCGGTTGCCCCCAAGAAAAAAAATCACCTTTTTTCGCTTCGTCACCGAAAAAGAAAAAGATGACTTTGTAAACCCTAATTTCTAGAAGCTTCTAAAATCTTGTTATAAGTGGTTGGGATGAGGAGTTGTAGTATGGTATTATTCACAATATTGTAATATGTTTTGCACTGGATAATAAAATCATTGGATGGCTACGGTTTTGTGGATGTAGCCTAGATTGGGTAAACCACGTTAAATTCTTTGTGTTGTCTTGTTTCTACTATAACTTTCTGTGTGTTTTATTTCTCTATTTTATTGATCAAACCTGCAATTAACTTGTTACGTATCTTCCTTCTAACCCTAACAAGTGGCATCAGAGCAAGGTTGTGTTTGGTTATCATCTGCAGGAAGGTCTCACGGGTGAGTGGGAGTCTCATGGTTGAGTGGGAGAAATGGTAGACGAGAGTAAGTTGAAGGTTGAAAAGTTCAATAGGCAGAACTATCAGTTATGGAAGATGCAGATGGAGGACTACCTTTATCAGAAGGATTTATGGCGGCCATTGGAAGGGAAAACCAAGAAACCCTCAGCAATGTCTGATGAGGACTAGGATATTTTTGACAGAAAGGCACTTGGCAGTATTCGTTAATGCCTTGCATAATCGATGGCATTCATATTACAAAAGCAAAGACAACTCAAGAGTTGATGGAAACCCTAGCAAAGTTATATGAGAATCCTTCCACTTCAAATAAGGTATTTCTTATGAAGCGTTTATTTAATATGAAAATGGTAGAAGGTGATTCAATTGTTGATCATTTAAATGAGTTTAATATGGTTAACAGTCAATTAACTTTTGTAAATGTAAACTTTGATGAAGAAGTTAGGGCTCTTCTTGTTCTGTGTTATTTTCTTGAAAGCTGGAATAGCTTGGTAATGGTTGTTAGCAATTCTATTTCTAGTTCAAATACATTAAAATTTGATGATGTTTTTGGTGTTATTTTGAGTGAGGAAATTCGTAGGAAAATCTCAGATGGAACATCTACATCAAGTAGTGTTTTGAATGAAAAAAGTAGGGGCAAAACCAAGGAGAGAGGAAATAATTCTGGAAGTCGTGGGAAGTCATGAGGAAAATCAAAGGACAGAAGGTCCCAATCTAGAGACAAGAGGGATTGTTGGTACTATGGTAAGCCGGGTCATTTAAAGAAAGATTGTTGGTCTCGAAAAAATAAATAAGGAGACAAAAAGGAAGGAAATAAAGAGGCAAATGTGGTAAGTAATAAATCTGATGAAGATGCTTTGATTCTTTCCCTTGACAATGTTGATGATTCTTGGGTGTTAGATTTAGGGGCTTCATTTCATGCTACGCCACATAGAAATTATTTTCTTGATTATGTCCAAGGGGATTTTGGGTTGGTTTATTTGGGAGATAACGAATCCTATTAGATTGTTGGAAAGGGAAGAATCAATATTAAGTTACAAAATGGGAATCATTGGCTACTACATGAGGTAAGGCACGTTCCAAAGTTAAGAAGAAATTTAATTTCAGCAGGGAAACTAGATGATGAAGGTTGTGTTGTTACATTTAGTGATAAAATTTGGAAGGTTACAAAAGGTGCCTTAGTGGTAGAAAAAGATGTTAAAGTAGGCACCTTATATCTTTGTATAGGTCATACTACTCTTTCTACTTTAGCTATTGCAAATAAAAATCAATGTTCAAGAACAGTTGTTGCAGTTCAACAAGCAGAAAATCAGATAGTTGATGTGGATTATGAATCAGCTCTATGTCATAATAGACTTGGGCATATGAGTGCAAAAGGTATGAAATTACTTCACTCAAAGAATGTTCTACCAGGTCTAAAATGTGTTAATATGGATTTCTATAAAAGTTGTGTGTATGGAAAATAAAAGAGCGTTAGTTTTCTCAAAGATGGGAAACAAAAGAAAGATGAGAAATTGGAGCTTGTGCATGCGGATGTATGGGGACTAGCTCAGGTATCTTCTCTCGGTGACTCTTAGTATTATGTTACATTCATTGATGATGTAACTAGGAAGGTATGGATTTATTTCCTTAGGTAGAAATCTGATGTATTTGAAAAATTTTAAAAATGGAGAAGCTTGGTTGAGAATGAGACAGGTAAAAAGTTAAAATGTCTCAGATCTGATAATGGTGGTGAGTATTGCAGCAAAGAGTTTGAATATTATTGTTCCTCTAATGGTATTCATAGGAAGAAAATAGTTTTAAGGACTCCACAAGAAAATGGAGTGTTTGAAAGCAGGAATAGAACAATAATGGAGCGTGCACGGATTATGAAATTGCATGTTGGGTTGACTTTAAACATGTGGGAAGAGGTTGTAAACATTGTTGTTTATTTAATTAATAGAGGTCCCTCTAATCTTTTGTGTTGTGGTATTCCAAAGGACGCATGGATAGGTAAGAAGGTGAGTTATTATTTTCTCAAAACCTTCAGTTGTGAAGAATTTGCACATGTAGATTCTAAAACTAGAACAAATCTTGATGCAAAATCAAAGAAATGTATATTTGTTGGATATGGCATTGATGAATTTGGTTATAGGCTTTGGTATTTTGAAAATAAGAAATTTGTGAGAAGTAGGGATGTCATATTCAACGAGAAAGTGTTGTACAAAGAACAGTTGCAGCAGCATGAGAAGAAAGAAAATGATTATGCAGTGTTGGATGATACTCCAAACAACAATGTTCCAGTGATTCCTTATGCTCCACAACAACAACAACAACAAAAAATACCACAAACTCCAATGAATGTTAGACAATATTCAAGGATAAGTAGACCTCTGTAAAGATTTTCTCCCTCTTTGTATTATATTTTATTAACTGATGTTGGTGAACCGAAATGTTATCATGAAGCTATGCAGGTGGATACTAAGGTTCAGTGGGAGCATGGAATGGAAGAAGAAATGGGATCCTTGCTAAAAAATCAAACTTGGGAATTATGCAAGTTGCTTGCAGGTAAAAAGGCTTTACCAAACAAATGGGTTTACAGGCTGAAAAAGGAAGATGGAGGTAAGAAAAGATTTAAAGCCAGATTAGTTGTAAAGAGATTTGCACAAAAAAAGGGTATTGATTTTGATGAAATGTTTTCTCCAGTTGTTAAAATGACTTCTATTCATATTGTTTTAAGTATTGTGGTTGCTGAAGATTTGCATTTAGAACAACTTGATGTTAAAATTACCTTTCTCCATGGTGATTTGGAAGAGGAAATATATATGGAACAGCCACAAGGATTTGAGGTCAAAGGTAAGGAGAAACTAGTGTGTAGATTGAAGAAAAGTTTATATGGCTTGAAGCAAGCGCCTCGGAAATGGTATATTAAATTTGATAGTTTTATGGCTGAGCAAGGCTACAACATGTGTAATTCAGACCATTGTGTTTACTTTAAGAGGTTAGCTGAAGATAGCTACATTATTTTATGTTTATATGTTGATGATATGCTTGTAGCAGGGTCTAACATGGATCACATAAAGGAGTTAAAACAATGGTTAGTAAATTCATTTGATATGAAGGATTTGGGGGCAGCAAAACAAATTCTTGGTATGAAGATTACAAGAGATAGGAAAAAAAGAAAATTGTTTCTATCTCAAGCTGATTATGTTGAAAAGGTGTTGCACAGATTTCATATGGAGAATGCAAAAGCTATCAGCAAACCTTTTCCCAATCATGTCAAATTGACTAAGGATATGTGTCCAAAGACACAAGAGGAGGAAGAAAAAATATCAAAGGTACCATATGCTTCAACTATAGGCAGTTTAATGTACGTCACGGTATGCACGAGACCAGATATTGCACATGTCATAGGAGTTGTTAGCAGGTATATGAGTCATCCTGGAGTTGAGCATTGGAATGCAATAAAATGGATTCTTAGGTACTTGAGAGATACATCCAATAAATGCTTATGTTTTGGGGGCTCTAATAATGATTTAAAAGGCTATGTTGACTCAGATTTGGTAGGGGATATAGATACCAGGCGGAGTACCACAGGTTATGTATTTATAGTTGGTGGGATAGCAGTGAGTTGGATTTCTCTGTTGCAAAAGGTGGTTTCTTTATCCACTGCGGAGGCAAAGTATGTTGCTACAACAGAGGTAGAAAAGGAGATGATATGGCTGCAATTTTTTATGGAAGAGTTGGGAAAACAACAGGTTGAAAATCACTTGTTTACAGACAGCCAGAGTGATATACATCTTTCAAAGAATTCTTCCTTGCACTCTAAGACCAAATACATATAGCTGAGATATCATTTCATTTGGTCGATATTAAAGAATGGACAGGTAAAGTTGGAAAAGATACACGTAGATGCCAATCCAACAGATATGTTTACAAAGGTAGTGACAAGGTAGAATTTGAGCTCCTTTTCAACTTTATTTGGTCTTCATGGTTAAAATTATAATAGAACAGAAAGGTCCAAGGTGCTTATTTCTAGTGGGAGCTATAAGTGCAGCGGTGTCATCTAGGATCAGTCTCCAAGTGGGAGATTGTGTTGGTTTTGAGCCTGATCAGTCTCCAAGTGGGAGATTGTTGGTATGTGGTGATTGATCATGCTATATTGTACTTTCTTTAGTACTATACACTCTTCATGTATCCTTGCCAAAGTTTGGGGCCAGGACAGGCCTCGGGTGGGAGTTCGGAGGCGGCAACCCCCAAGAAAAAAAATTCACCTTATTTCACTTCGTCATCAAAAAAGAAAAAAGCCGACTTTGCAAACCCTAATTTTTGGAAGCTTCTAAAATCTTGTTAGAAGTGGTTGGGATGGGGAGTTGTAGTATGGTATTATTCACAATATTGTAATATGTTTTGCACTAGATAATAAAATCATTGGATGGTTGCGGTTTTGTGGATGTAGCCCAGATTGGGTGAACCGCGTTAAATTATCTTGTTGTCTTGTTTCTGTTATAGTTTTTTATGTATTTTATTTCTCTGTTTTATTGATCAAATCTGCATTTAACTTGTTTTTATCTTCTTTCTAACCCTAACACCTCCAACAACGGAGGACGTAAGAGGATCCCACCTTCTCTGAAAGGTGGCCCCATGCTAACTTGTTTTATCCTAGTAAAATAACCAATCGTGTCTTCCCCTGAGTTCATCACCGCTCTTGAATCACTCAATGAACTTAGCAGTGAACCTCGGGTGAAAACTCCTCCGTCCGTCGAGGCGAAATAGGGCACTCACGTTAAGTGCATGTTTAACTTGGTGGATGAATTTTTGACCTTGTCAACGATCTTCGCGAAGTCGTTGACCTTAAACCCACAAGATTTGAGTGATGGAGACCTTGGAGGTCCTTCTTCCTTATCCCTCATTGTGGGAGGGTTGGAAGCTCCTCCCCTTAACATTCCACCATTGCAGGATCATCCTCCTTCCCCCTATGATGATCTAGAGTGGGAAGTTGAAAACCTCTTGGTTGGTTAGTGTTAGGGGGAGACCCCTTCTTTATCTTTAGATTAGATGTGTGTGTGCCATGATGTGTTCCCCCATGATCATGCTACATGTGCTTGGATGACCCTCATCACCCCTATTGGTGTTTGGATATAGATGTGGTGTTTGTGTTATAAACCTTCTTCTATTTGTATCATCATTCTTCCATGTTTTTGATTGACTTTCAAAAAATTGGGGATGATGCAAAGCGTTGGGAACATTTAGGCTCCCCTTCCATGTTGACCCAATTTTTTACTTTTACTTATTTTTCCATGCATTCCTCTTGATCTAGTTGGGGACTGATGATCTTTCACCTTACATCATGGTTACCTACTATATGCAAGTGTAGATATGACCTCGCTAAACCAAATCCCCCTATTCCCTTTGTTCGTGGTCTCTTTCCCTTTGCTTTATCTTTATCTTTCTCTCTTCTTTGCTTGAGTTGTCCCTCTCATGTGTGACAACACCACCTTTACATCACCTCGATCTTTAGAAAATGCATTCTTTGCCAACAAATCTTTTCTCAAGATTTTTCTCACACGTCTTTGTTAGAATTGCACTCTCAACTTGAAACCCTAACAGAACATGTTTCCTTCATCACGGGTTCATAAAGAAAGGACTTGGAAACCTTCCTCCAAAGAAGGAACAACTTTGATCTTCCCCTTATGTGGGGGCATATTCTTCCTTTCAAATTCCTTGATGAAGTGAACATATTTCAAAAGTATTCCTTGATGATGAATTGATTCAAGAAAGAAGCCACCAGCTTTTGAACCATACGTCCCTTGAGTGGACCCTCTCTTTTAATGTCGAGTTCTCGAGGGACCCCTTCAAAAAAAATTATCTCAAGTAAGTTCTATGGCATCTAGCTCGGGGGTAGCCTAACTAGACCTGTTTCCTATCTTTGTGTCTAGCTCGGTGGCAGCCTGACTAGACCTATTTTACATCTTTCCATCTAGCTCGGGGGCAACCTGACTAGACCCACTTTAAATCTTTGTATCTAGCTTGGGGACAGCCTGACTAGACCTTGTTTTTTCAAATAGTGTGTACCTTGAGTGGACCCCTCTTCCTTTTGAAGGGTTCCTAAGGGAGCTCTTTGAAAGTCTTCCAACCTATCAATGGTATGCATGACTGTCTGCTTACTTTTTTGTGTGACTGCTTCGTAACATGTTCTATCTGTAGGTAAACATGTTGCTGCATGGGTGCGCCCGTGAAGCCACTTTTTGACTCTATAGAGTCTGCTTTTCACAGTTTCCCTCATGTGAGAGTTCTTGGGGGATACCTTCCTTATAGGTCTATGGGTCTGTAAGGCACTTTTCTCAATTTCCTTTTTGTGAGAGTTCTTGGGGGATGCCTTCCTTGCAGGTTTGCAGGTCTGTAAAGCACTTTTCTTAGTTTCCTTCATGTGAGGGTTCTTGGAGGATACCTTCCTTGCAGGTCTATGAGCCTATAAGGCGCTTTCTTTCTTCAGCTTCATAGTTTTGCGAAGCTATGAAGTCCTTTTCCTATCCTGCACTCCTAGGTTCGCCAAATCATGGTATGCTTCCTCGATGGTTTAGGTATGTATCTCTAACCCTACTACCTCCTCGATCTACTTTATCGAAGCACTCACCACTATTTTTGCTCGCTAAAGTGGGGACAAAATGTATAGGAGCAAATTTTCACCCCTAATTCAAATTCCCCTTTTACCCTTCCTCACTTTAGAAAACCAAATTCAAAGGCTTAATTTCACATAAGCTCGTTGTCCTCGTTCCACTTGGCACCTATTTTGAGATTCGATGGAGGAATAACTATCGGGGATGCTCGTGCAACGCATAGATGTTTGTGTGGCATTCTTACATCCTTGGTAGATTCCTGTAGTTGGAGCCTACAAAGGCATCACACTTCCCATTGGAAGTTAACTTGTAACATCCTCTTTGGCTAACCGACCCAAATATTGTCTTTTTCTTCATTCCTCCTTCAAAATCACTCACTCTCATTCCATTTCATCCTCTTAGATAATCTCATCTATAGATTCAAGCACATTCATGCACTCCATAGTAGTAATTCCATCACTCCATCAACTCAATAGAGCAAGTGTGGAACACCACCATTATAGCAGAGGCTTAAGTTCCTCTCATTCTCTCCCCCATTAGCCTTGAACGCTCTTGGTGGAGGTGGTAAGATTCCTACTCCTCTCCTCTATTATTTGGTATTTGAGTAAGCACATTATTGTTTTGTAGTGTTTTAGTGTTCTTTGCTTCCATTTCCTTCTTTATCGTACTATTTCTCTATCGTTGCAAACTTGGTTGTCTGTGGAGGTGGAAACACCAAAACGGGGTCTGACTGAGCTAGACCCCTATACACCTCCCCCAAAATAATTCCTCTTTGTTGTGTGTAGGTGGACGTGTTTCATGGACCTAGCTAGCGAACAAGCTTTTGTGTGAGATCATTCTTGTCACCCTTGCATTGATCTACTTGTTTTATCATATTCGTTTATATGTCTCTTACTTCATAGTATTATTTTATTTGCTTAAAAATCATTAACTAGGTCATTAGTTTATTTTCTAGTGGTTAGACCTTGTCTTCCTGGTTCTCTATTCGTACAGATGCCAACGCACCTGATAGACGCCAGTGTGTCGCATTTTCATCCCAGAACCACTCTTCTATCCTTTGACAGAGAGTTATCTGAGACATAGAGTTGACCCTGAAAACTGACCTGCCTAGTCTCCTCTCAAATCTCAAGTTTGCAGAGTGATCGAAGGACCTTATAGTCCTCATCATTCTCATCCTTCCTTTCCTAATACTCCCTTAAACTAAGGTAAGTTAGGGCAGCCTACTGCTCTTGACCCTCCATGACTTGGGGCCTTGATGTGGTTGGTCCCCCTCTCTTACAATAATATTATTCGATTAATAGAGGAAATTAGGTTTTTTTTATGTAATTGATGCAAAACATATTGATGTTAGATTATATTAATACCAATGATGAGAAAATGTCATTTAGGATGTGTGATAAGTGTTAGGTCATTTTTATGTCTACAGAAAGACCTTCAATCAAACATGTTTATGTGTCACCTATCCATCATGATCACTTTCTATTTCTATTTGAAAAAAATATTGATTCAAGCCATATTTTTCACAGTCAAACAAAGCCATCATTAAACATGAGATTTTACATGATCATATCCCTCATAATATTTTTTTTGAAAAGTATGATTTGTAATTTTTTTGTTTAGTTATTATTTTTAAAAAAATTGGATAAAATATTTGTTTACCAAACATAAAGGTCTTTGTTTGACACATGAAAAAATAGAAAATTAATGACTAGCCTTTTGTATTAATATCCTTGTTTCAAAAATCTAATGGATACACACAAAATAAAGTTATACATAATAAAATACATGTTTAAATTATTACTAGTTTAAATTTAATTTTTTCACAATAAATAAAAATGTAACAGTAAATTAAAAAATATATATGCATGCCTAAAATATCAATTCCAATGACCATTATTTAAGCAATTATGAGTTGACCTCATTTCTAACTTAAGCTATGTGTTATGTTATGTTGTGGACAAATATTTCTCATTAAAAATAATATAGAATATAAAAAAATAATTAACAATTATTTAAAAATGAGATATTGTTTTTAAACAATTTAAAAATACATATTTTGAATCTTATAAAAAAAAATTATAAGTACTAATTCAAACCATCTTCAAATTATTAACAATTCACTTGCCTCAAATGAAGGAAAATGACTTTTTGGTTAAAACTATTATTCAAGTGGACCACTTAGATAAAAAGTGGGACATGTCTTTATGATTCCACCCAATGTTATATATAATATTCAATATTTCTATAATATATCAATGTTATTTAAGACATAAATTCAACACAAGCATTACAAAATTATAATTTCATCCCTACCACCTAAATATTTTCACATTAATAATCATCTCACCCGATTTAAAAAATTATTGATGGTTTCAATTGTATTTCTTAGATTCTTGAATTTTCAAAGACATTACAAGAAGCTTTCATCAACATTATAGAAAATATATATTACCATTATATATTAATTAATTACACAAATTTTGTAAGCATCCCACTATACATGACATGTAAGAATTTTTCTAAAATTGTTGATCCATATGATGCAAGTAACACCATTCGACATTAATTCAAAATTGTTTAGTCCTTATGTTAAAATGAATAAAATGTAAACATTTTGCTAGGAAATTAAAGTCTAACAATATAAAGTAAAAACCCACAATGACAATAGTAACTTATTGTTTTGTATGATTACATATTATTATTGGATAACTATTTTCTATGTACATATTTCATTGTAAAAAAACATTCTTGATTAATCATGTATATTTGATGACAATTTTTCATAATAAATATACTATGCATGTCTAATATGAAAACAACACCCATTATGAATTACCTTGTTTAACAAGTATGATATTCAATTGACATGCCTTAATTTTTGGAGATATTTTCTCTAAAATATAAATATAGCAATTAGTCAAACTAGTGTTATCTACATCATCCGCAAAAAAAAAAGAAATATGTATTTGGTTACTTATAGTCTCTTTGTTTTGAATTCAATCATTAAACACCTCATGATCTAGTTTTATATTTTGAAAATGTGAGATGTCAAAAAGATAACCTCATATCAGGCTGTGGTTGTTGCATGTATATTTCTTCTTATAAAAAATTATGGAGAAATTTTTTTTTCACATCTAGCTATGTGAGATGTAAGTCTTTTGCAACCATAATACTTAGAACAATTCTAATTAAGGTCATTTTTACATACAAAGAAAAAATTTCATCAAAATCAATACTTTTTTTATACAAAACCTTTTCATGAGTTTGGCCTTATAACTTTTCTTGCATCCTTCTTCTTTCAGCCTATAAACCCATTTGTTTGGCAAAGCTCTTTTACTTGTAGGGAATTTGACTAAATCCCAAGTCTAATTTTGTAGCGAGGAAGTCATCTCCTCTTTCATTCCTTGCTCCCAATATTCTTTGGCATCTACCTACATTTCTTCTTCATGTCCTTTTAGTTCACCAATATCAATTAGTAATATAAAATACAATGAAGGAGAAAATATTTTGGGAGGTCTACTTATCCTTGTAAAATGTCTAACATTTGCAAGAGTCTAATATATTTCTTGTTGTTGTTGAGCATCAAGTATTAATAGAATTTTATTTTCTAGAATATCATCCAACACCACATATTCTCTTTTTTCTTTTTCATGTTTATTTTCCTACAACTGATCCTGATACATAATCTTCTCATTGAAAATAACATATTTGCTTCTAATAATTTTCTGATTTTCAAAATCCCATAACCAATATCCAAAGTCATCTATTCCATATCCAATTAAGGTACACTTTTATATTTTTCTTTTGGCTTGGTTGTATTCTCAATACATGTACAAAAGCTTCACAACTAAAGGTATTTAGAAAATAATAATTCACCTTCTTACCCATTCACGCCTCCTTTGGAATACCACCATCCAACAAATTTGAAGGCCCTTTGATAATTAAATAAAAATATATATGTACAACATCTACCCTTAAATGTAAAGGTAGCCTAACCTATAATCTCATGCTCCTTTCATTCTCCATTATTGTCCTATTCATTCTCTCAGACACACCATTTTCTTGTGGATTTATTGGAATTGTCTTTTTTCTATGGATTCCAATATATGAACAATAATTTTTTAATTCTCTTCTACAATACTCACCCCCATTATCTGACTAGAGACACTTTAAACTTTTTCCCTATCACATTCTCAACCAAGGCTTTCCATTTTTAAAGTTTCAAATATATCTAATTTTTTTTAGGAAATAAACCCATATTTTCCTAGGTATATCATCAATAAAAGTGACATAATAACAAAAGTCACCAAAAGAAGATACCTGAGTTGGTCCCCATACATTTTTATGCACAAGATCTAATTTCTCTCTTCTTTTGTTTCCCATATATGATAAATTTGACTCTCCTTTGTTTCCCATAAACACAATTTTCACATAAATCCAAGTAAATTATTTCAATCCTAGCACAAATTCCTAGAGTGGACAATTTTCATCCCTTTCTCACTCATATGCCCAAGTCTATGATGCCACGGTGTTTTTCTTGTACTTGCACCAATTTTTCTTCTTGCAGTAGTTGTTCCTACAACAAGTGTTCCTATTGTAGTTGTTTTTACAAGAATTGTTCTTCTATCAACTAAGGTAGAAGAAATATTATTACCAATACACCAATATAAAGTGCCTACCTTTACACCTTTATCTACTATTGATGCACCTTTAGTGACTTTACAAACTTTGTCTATAAAGGTAAGTATCCAACCTTCACCTCACAGATGCCCCATTGAGATAAAATTTCTTCTTAGGTTTGGAACATGTCTTACCTCTTGTAGCATTTGTTAGCAGGTCAAGGTCAGAAAGAGAACATATCGCGGGGTACCAAAAGGAGTCCACAGTACTAGGAGAAGACATTAGTTACTATTACTATTCATGTCCCTTCAAAGGACTATATGTATATATGTTATATGTAATCGAATAAAAGTGTGTGTAGAGATAGATGTATGTGGATATAAGATAGGAATTATAACATAAAGGAGTTATAAGGAGTATATGTATGTGTAATGGATACGTGAGAGTTTTATTTGATGTTATGATATTGTATGTGATGCATGCCTTCTAGATTCTTACCGAACTGTCTTGTTTCTCTTATTGTATCCTTTGGGTATAAATAGACTACTCAATGAGTATTGGGGTATAGATCTTCAAACTATAATTTCCTCATTTCTCTTTCCAACATTGGTTCTGTTGCTGAGATCTTGGAGAGAATAGTAAAGAAATTAGAATCATAAAAGAGTAAGAAATATTGGAAAAGAAAAAAAAATTGTCGTCAGACCCTGAAGGCCACATCTATAAGAGGGGGTAGGCCATTAGGGGATGACGAATGGAAAGGAGGCAAGGATCCCATAGATCCTTGAAAAGAGGTGATTTTTTAAAATCTTCTTTCAAAATCCTGATATAGGGAAAAAGGATAGAAGTCTAGACCAGTGATACATATGGGAATAGGAAAACCCAAAAGGAAGAGAGATATCAAAAATTATCAAATTAGGGATGGAAATGAATGTAGAAGAAAGGAGACTGAAAATCCAGGAAAGAGAAGAAAGGTACCATAAGAGATAAATAGAAAGTGGAGAAAAATAACAAGCAGGAAAAATGGTAGAGGAAATCCTAAAGAAATGAGTGGAGCGTTCCAATAAGGATGTTGTTGAGTGTATTGAGGTGGGTGTAGATGATGAAAGGAAGATAAAAATAATCAAAATCCAAGGATACTGCTAAAGAGAAAAAGTAAAAAGTAGTGGAGCCTAATCCCAATCCTGAGGATTTATTAAGTAAACACAAAACGAGATCAATCACTAATAAAAATACACAATTTAAAATGAAAAGGTACAAAGAACAAACATCACCCCTGAACATAGAGTTGCCTCTTAGGCTAGATATAATATGCATAGAGATAGACAATGAGAGGAAGGTAGAAAAACTAAATTATGCACAAAATATATAGTAAATTAGGATTTCATATAAGGTAGCAATCAATCTATTGAGTGGAGAACCATAGAGAAATAAAGTAACTATGAAAGGATAGAAAGTGATATTGATCCTAGCTTTATCTTTAGCAATCAGAGAAGCGATAGCACAAGTCCATAGGAAATATCATCGAAGGAGGATATGACCATAATTAGGAAGATGACAGTCTTTGAAAAGGACACTAATAATGTTGAATAAAATGTATTCTTATTAGAAACCATATTGAAAAGCCTGAATGAACACCGAGAAATCATGAAGCTATTTGATTTTATCAATTCCTTGAGAGAAGAACCACTAAAATGGTATCACAAATCATACCCCCAGAACAACAAGCCTTGGGATGAGGTGAAATAAGCATTTTTAAAAAACTTTAACAACCCAGAACTCCCGATAGAGGGAGTAAGAAAGCTAAGAGAATTATCTCAGCCGGATGATGAATCCATCTTAGAGCTTAACAAGAGGTTCAAGGAAGTGGTCAAGTGACTAGATGAACCACTAAATGACAAAAAAAATAGATAATGGTTCCTTTTTTCCATAACTCTAGAACTCAAAATGGCCCTATACAATAGAAACCTTAACTCATACTCAAAATTAGTCACATTGGCATGTTGAATAGAAGATCAATCCTAGAAAAGGATGGAGAAGTTAAAGGGGAATAAGAAAATGGAAAGATTATAGATTGAAATGGATCAGTTGTGGTTAATAAAAGAGCTTATGAAACAAGTGATTGGTCCATAGAGGCCTAACATATAATGTTCCTATTGTGGTAGAGAAGGCCACATTCAAAATGAATGTCTGATGGAGATAGGGGAGAAGAAGGAAAATACACTAAGGGTAGACCTTCACATCGTTAGAAAACCCAATTCTCTATATTGTGGCATTTGTGGAGAGTGGGATAGCCATGAAACAATAGAATGTCCATCACACAAATTATGATTGAAAGAGGAACCCAACTATGACCAGGAGATGGCATACATGAAGGGGTTGGAGGAAGGACCATCATACGCCCAAGATCATGGTTACAAAATCCCACCATGGAAAAACTAGAGAAATGCGAACATCATCCAAGGTCTAGGAGCCTACAATGATAACAACCCATATCGGGGAGGAAGGGGTCACGAACAAGGAAGAGGAAGAAAAGCTTATGCTACCTAATTTAACTACAATAAACCAAGACACTTTGCTATGGAATGCTAGGGGGAAAAGGAAAAGAAATGCAGATTTTTTAGTGAAGAAGATCATGATGAATTTAATTGTGAAAAAGTGCACCAATATTATAAGATTACCCAATCACAAGGTCAAAAGGACAAAAAACAAGATTCAAACACCATGATAGGGGCTAGAATCCTCCGCAAAAAACCCAAAGACATAGAGGAAGGGACCAAATGATGTTGGAAGATAAGAAAAGATGAAGGGTATGTAATGGAAGAGGATAGCACTGAAGAAGAATATAACTTGGAGGCTAGACACATGAAAAATGGTAAGCCCACGATAATAGCCAAGCAAGGCATAGATACCAGAAGAGCTAATGTAGTGCCCTTAGAAGAAGAGGAAATCTTTGAGGAGGAAGGAGAATTCCACCCTACAAAGGAACAACATTATTAGATAGTAAAACAAACTAAAAGAATTTTAGAGCAACAACAAGAGAAGGAGAAAGATGAGAACAACTATTTTACAGAACAAGAAGTAAAGGCTCTTAAGCAATTCAAAAAATTAGTAGGGCAACATGACCATCTTACCAAATTAAAATAGTTTAGTAAATATTGGAACAAGAGAAGCATATTGCAAGTCAGAACGGTGGGCAAACATTGCAAAATGAGACCAATAATTATCAAACTTTGGATCCACCATAAGAAGATTCCTAAAGTAATGGTTAATCTGGGATCATATTTCAACATAATTCCAAAAATAATATGGGAATACCTAGTTAGATCAACACTAGAACCAACCCCCTACAACATCAACTTAGTAGATGGTACTAAAATGAAGACACTAGGTACATGGAGAGAGGTAGAAGATATAAAATTGGTAAAAGAGTTCATAGACTTCAAGGTGGTCACGATGAAGGAAACGCTTGACTTGTTTGATGCATTGTTAGGGCTGAGATGGTTTGTAGATTCCCAAGGAATCATAGATGCTCGAAAGGAGGAAATATCCTTTGCGGATGATAAAAGAGTAGTCCACATACCCCTAGGTAAATATAAATAAGGATCCTATATAGAAGAAGTCAATATAGAAGAATATGAGGACAATGAATAGACAATAAATACCATAACCATACTAGCCAATGAAAATTAGGAAGAACCTAATTCTGAGGGATAACTTGAAGTAGAAGACACTGAAGGTAGTACTGATAGCGATATAGTGCTAGAAGCATGGGTACAAGATAATCAAGATGTATATTCTCAGAGAATCTTTTAATCCCAAAGAATATTCATGATAAGAAAAACCCAACCAAAACAAGGTAGTGTAGCACAAGACATGTTCGGTACCGCCAAGGAAGAGGAGGAGAAAAATAAGGGGGACTCTCATATGATTTATCATATTACTCAAGAAATCTCTCAAATTAAGCTACCCAAATACTCTAGGATAGGCGAATTGATACCCTATATAACCCTATTGGAAGTATGCAAAAGATTATTCCTATATTGTCATTGATGTCACCATGTTGGTTGGGTACCTTGTACCGATGTGTAGATCAAGCTTATCTCATGTGGTATTTGATCTGGTAATCAGTATGGTTTAAGGTTTTGGGAAAATGTTTATGATCATCAGAAGCGTGTATGTATGTATTATCATATGTTCATATGTTTGGACGTTACGTTGGCATCAAATTTTTTGTGATTGCATTTTGTTATTAGGTTAATCATGGCCAACCTAATAATCAGTCTATAGCTCAACACAAATTGTCATTATATGTGAGACATAGTTTTTCTCCCAGCCGATATAATGTTGCATGACATGGGTGAATTACTTTCGGAAAAGATTTATATGAAGCCTAAAAGTTATCATTTTGAAAATATGAATTGCATCCAATTAGGCTGACCTAATTGATGCATGTGAACATATATACAAGATGGTTTGAAGATGATTGAATGTGAAGAGAAGAAGAAGTGTGTGTGTGTGTGTGTGTGTGTGGTGAGCGAAGTGTGCGAATAGAAGGTTGAAGATTAGTCTGATGTCATGCGAGTGAATACTCTGAGCATCAAAGGAACTGAATCTACACTTGTGGTGTAACTTCATCAATTCAACTTTGGTGGTTAGCCTTTTTTTTTTAC
The DNA here is from genome assembly GCA_007115665.2 of Sequoiadendron giganteum. NCBI lineage: Eukaryota > Viridiplantae > Streptophyta > Pinopsida > Cupressales > Cupressaceae > Sequoiadendron > Sequoiadendron giganteum. The sequence goes on from CM021102.1 coordinate 478,855,671, forward strand.
ATAATTTATGTAGGCAGTGAGCCTCCATGTTTGGACAGTGAGTCCTTGTAAGCAGTGAGCTTTTGTATCTAGTATTGAAATAACTATATATTGTGAGCTAATCCTCACCGTGGTTTTTCCCCCATTAGGTTTTCCACGTAAAATTTGGTGTTCTTGTATTGTGTAATTTCATGTTTTATTATTTCTCTTATCTATTCTATGTTGTAAAGCAATTAAAGGTGTTTTTTCAATAAGTTTTAGTGGATACTAATTCACCCCCCCTCCCAGTATCTTGATTATTCAACAAACTTAAATTTAGAGAATCATTCCTAAATAAATAAATAGATTGGCCATCCTACAACATACTCTTACTACATTGTTGCATGTTGCTATAACATGTACAAACAAACCATTAAAGTGGGAAGATTTTAAGAACCTAATAAAGGAAATATTTCTACTAGAGGTAGGATATTGTGATGATATGCCTCCCTACAAAGGTGGCATTCCGCTGAAAATCCACCTAGGCATATGGATATAGTATTTGGAAGAAAACTATGAGTGTGATGACTAACTATACATTCAACTATTCTGTTGAACATTATTCCCTGTAGTAAGAACATGGTATATTGATTAGGAAAGGAGAGACAAGACCAAAACATCGACAAAACTGACTACAGACTTCATCCAAACCTTTTAATTTTGTAGTAAAAACCCTCAAATCCAAACCACAATAGCTAAAATAAAGGAAATTATTTTCAGCCCGATAGAGGAATACAAAACACTAGTACTACAACCCCATTCCACACCATCGAAGGAAGAGGAATCATATGAATATAATGACTGGATAGAATGGGAGGTAGCCGAATCAACAAAATATTGTTGTGTGGTACATGATAACGAGGAGGAACAAATACCATCTATATAAATCGGTTAGGGGGAGAGGGAAATAGAAGAATCTACCACCCCAAAACAAAATATTGTAATAAACTGATTAAAATAAAAGAAACAAAAATTGCAGTAGAGGAAGATCCTAAACTAGCACACATAGGTGATTATAGGGATGAAAAAGTAGAAAAAATAATTGAAGCACTAATAAATCTCCAAGATGTGTTCCCTCAAAACTTTAGTGAAATTAAAGGAATCAAGGAGAAGGTTTGAGTCATTAAAATTCAACTCAAAGAAGGTTCCAAACTTGTCTAGAAGAGACCATACAAATTAAATCCAATATGAAGAAGAAATTAAAAACTAAAATAGAGAAGATATTGGTTGTCAAGATAATCAAAATGGTAGAGGATGTGGAATGGTTAAGTCTAATGGTAGTACAAAACAAAAATACTAGAGAAATAAGGGTGTGTGTCAACTTCTAGGAATTAAACAAAGCATGTGTACATGACTCATTTCCCACACCGTTCATAGAGGAAATATTAGTCAGAAATTGGAAGGAAGATTTACTCATTCATAGAGGGTTTCTCTTATTACCACCAAGTAAAGATCAAGGAAGAAGATCAACCCAAAACAAAAAATTCTACCAAATGGCGATCCTATATGTATACAGTCATGTCATTTGGAATGAAGAATGCTCCAACAGTATTCAACTGGATAATGGTCAATACTTTCAAAGACTTTATTCATGATTTCTTAAAGTATACTTAGATGATTGGATAGTCTATGGCTTAGTGAAATACCATGTTCATTTCCTCCATATGATGCTAAATAGGTGTAGAAGCATACAAATTTCACTAAACCTAAAGAAATGCACATTTTTTGTACCATATGGGACACTTTTAGGCCACATCATATGTAAGGAAGGACTAATGGTAGATGCAATGAAAGTGGCCCTGATCCTAAATTTTCCACCACCAAAGAGTTCTTTGAAATTCAATACATTTTTAGGATACATGGGATATCACAAGAAATTCATCAAGGGTTATGTCAGAATTGCAGTGCCACTAGAAAAACTTCTAGAAAAGAAAATTAGGAGAAGCATCAAATGGAATGAAGAAGCCCAAAAGGCCTTTAATACTTTGAAGTAGAAAATTACATAAGCATCAATCCTAATCTTTATGGATTGGAATAATCCCTTTCATGTTCATGTTGATTCCTTTGAAATAGAAATAGGATCAGTGCTCACCCAACTAAAGGGGAATAAATATCATCCTATAGCATTTGCTAGTAGGAAAATTTCAAAAAAATAAAAGAATTATACTACCATGAAAAGAGAAGCATTGGCAATGGTATACACCTTACAAAATTATAAACATTATTTACTATCTACCCCTTTCACCTTCTTCACCAATCATGAACCCCTCATATACCTACTCAACAAAGCAGTAACCCATGGACAAATATCTAGATGGCTATTAATATTCCAATAATTTGAGTTTAAGATAATGGTAAAAGTCGAAAGAACAACCAGGGACTAGATTACCTATCATGGATTGAAACTAGGGAAGAACCAACTGTACACGGGAAATATTTACCCGATACACACTTGTTCCATATTATGGTAATACCAGAAGAATTAGAGGATATTGCTATTTTTCTATCAACTAGGGAATTCCCAAAAGACATATCCTCATAAGACAAACAATTATTAGTGAAGAGAGAAACACCATACACATTAGTAGAGGGAGAACTACACCATATAGGGAAAGATGATATCCTAAGAAGAGTTATATATAAACATGAAAGGAAGTTCATTTTACAAGAGGCGCATGGAGGAATTGTCAAAGGACATCATTCCAGAGAAACCATCACAAGAAGGGTAAAATTGGCAGGCCTATGGTGGCCAAAGTTACACAAGGATTCCAAATAATATGAAAAGGGGTGTGATATATTTCAAAGAGTAGGGAAACCTACCACCCATCATGAGATGCCCCTAAGACCAATACTAGCCCAAAATGATTTTCAAAAATGGGTAATAGATTTCATAGGGTCAATCGACCCACCAACAAATTACTCAAAAGCTAGATTCATTTTAATTGAGGTCAAATATCTAACAAAGTGGGAAAAATTAGAACTGACCAGAGACTGTACTACCAAAATTGTCACCAAGTTTTTATATGAAAACATTAACACCAAATATGGATTCATGTTAAGTATAATCAATGATCAGGGTAAGAAATTCATAAACAATATGATAAAATAACTACTACATAGCTTTATAGTAACACACAAAAAAGTCTCTCCATGTACCATCCACAAGTGAATGGGGCCAGTGAAGCCTTAAACAAAATAATTGAAAAAGCATTAACGACGATGTGTGATGGGATCCAAATAGATTGGGATGTTAAGATACTAGAGGTACTTTGGTCATACTACACTTCCTACAAAAGGACTAGAAAATTCACACCATTTTAGTTGGTATATGGCCTGGATGCAATAGTATCGATGAGTTCCATAGTACCTAAAATGCATACCACACTAACTTTGTGGATAGAAGAGGATGAATCTTTAAGGGAAATAATAGAAGACTTGGAAAAGTTGGATGAATTTTGGAGAGTTGCTATGTATAACCAGCAGTTAGAATGACAAAGACAAAAGGCATGACATGACCAAAACTTGGGTTGAAAATATTCCAAGTAGGGGACTTAGTATTTCTATATTACAACAAGTTTAAGAAACAACAGAATCTGAAGGTCTGTTGGTTGGGACCCTATTACATCCATAATAATTGAATCTAGAGCAATCAAACTATGACAACTAGATGGTACACTCATAGTAGGGAACGTTAATGGAGCATGATTGAAGAATTATTACCTACCACTAGATTGAACACATTAAATCATAAAACATACAATCTAAACTATGTACCATAGTCTCAACCTCAGAAAAATTAACCATAAAAAACATAAACGCCACCCATCAAATCATCCTAATAGCTTGAAAAACCCACAAAACATGAAGAGAATTTATTAACCAACTACCACTCCACTACATCATGGCTCATACCTCACTAACCAAAATTCTATATAATCCCATGTCCCTACTTCAATCCTCACAAATGCGATTATGAGCCAAGTGTGCACTAAGTGTCCACTGAGAAATTCAGAAGTTTTTTAAAAAGAAGCCTTCCAAAGATCCTCCCTACACTAAAATGGTTTCCCCCATAGTTGTAAAGGTCTCTGAGAAACCCAGACTAATATATTCAAACAATACCTATTCAAGGCAATGCAAACCAACAAGGATGGGGAATTCTCAATATTACCACACAATGTTGTCTACTTGGGGGATGTCCAAAAATACATCCATGAACTGATAGTAGAAATTAACCACACCATGATAGAAGACCTCCACTACCAACTGCTGGAGAATGATGATAAAATCTACAAGCCAAAATATACAAAGATTGGTTGGAAGAATTTGGATGTATGGAAAGATTACCTAGATTTTTATGATGAAGAGGAATGGGTTCAAATTGTGCTAAGCTAGGTGCACGAAAAATTCATGTACCTCGATAAACCAGATAAAATTATAAAAGAAGCCATCCATGCAATAATATGGTTAAGAATGGTAGGGGGATTCCAGCCAAAAAAGGAAATTAAGAACAATGAAGTATAAATTCTAACCAAAGCAAAACTTGATGATAGAAGCTTGAGCTTGAAGACAAACACCAACCTAGGATTCTAGTATGTAGCAATGGGAATAGCCTACAAAGTCTAGCACGCCAACTGAGAAGACTCTGAAACCACCATCGCCATTCACACTATATATCAAATGGTCATAGAAGGAAAGGACTTTGACTTGTGTGAAGTTATGAGAGGACAACTATTAGAGAACTTCCACAAAATCAAGAACTCCAAGTACTATTTCTAGTATGGTACACTACTTATCTATTTAATGTTCTACTCTTTCAATGAAATACCAAACTTTAAGGGGGAGGTCTAGAAACTCAACCAAACCATGGCTACTCAGATCAAATATCATACCTGTGAATTTTTGGACCTATAATCATATAAAGAAGCATACTAGGGGTTTTTCAAAACCTTCTAGGGACAAATACAACTAAGGGAAATGGTCCCCTAAGAATTAGCTCAATAATATGCAAACACTATAATGTTCTAGGTAGATAAAGATTATACTTATATGTAGGTGGTTGAACCTCATACTGTCTAGATTCTAGCATTACCCTATGAAGTATCCCATTATGAAATAGATATATATGAAATAACCTTGCTTCAGAACCCCAAGGATACTAATGTGGAGAGATTCAAAACATATTAGGAAGTTATGGATAAAAATATTGACAGAGAAACCTAGGAAGACATAGAGAAGAACAAAATCAAGCTATATAAAAAATGGAGCATGTCAGAAGGAGGGCTTAAACAAGTGGAAACCGCCACAACACAATCAGAACCTTTCGAGAGAATGGATACAAGGTCCCAAACCACCCCGATAATAAAATTTGAAGGACCTTTGACATCGACACCAGTAGTCTCTCACCTAGAGAAGCCACCACAAGCCTCAAAAATAATCTGACATAAAAGGACAAATAAAGGGCCCAAAGGAAAAAAGAGGAAGAGGTGGAAGAATCCAAGATAGAATAAGTGTTAGAAGAAGAAGAAGAAGAAGAAGTTGAGCAACCTCTATAGAAAAAGAGAAGAAGATGAAGGTCTCTCATTACTCCACCCCTAGCTAAACCAGAGCAACAAAAAGTATAACAACTAGAGAAAAACCTAGATCAACAATCTCTATTAATACTGGAAGAACCAATCAATGTGCTCAAAACTTTCAATGCCATCGTTCATCATGGGATGCTACTATAGATCCTCAAAATGCATGAGGATTAAAATGAGGACAATAAAGATAAAATAATTCAAAGATTATTACAATATGTAAACCATTTGAATAAAGGCCTCAAAGAGGTAATGAAAGGGTTTCTGAAATAAATTGCAATAGAAATAAGGGGAAAAAGGGCTAAAGCCTTGGGTCAAGATGGAAATTTAAAGGAGAAGGCCATATCAGCAATAAGTCCAAATATTATAGAGGATCAAAAACAAGCTCTAACACAAGCCTAATAATTAGAGCTCTGGACTAAGCATCAAGTCGACAAACTCATGACAAATAATCTAGAGGACATAGAAGCCATCTAAAAGGAGATTGAAGATGCTACCTAGAAGATCTACAAAGAAATGACTAAGGACCCAAAGCAAGTAGCAGGCCCAACTCTAGAGGGCATCATTCCCCGAGAAACAAGAACCGACACAAGAGAGTAGATGGAGAAACAAGAAGGAAAAGAAGAGGGGCCTAGAGGATAAGCTAAAAAGAGGAAGGAAGACTCTAGAGAATTATCCACCGCATTAGATACTATCTCCGACATCAATAAATTTCTAGCATGAAAACAAAAAATTCAACTGACTCCATCTCCACAACTACTCCAAGTTCCATTGGTGGGCTCCCAAGTAAACCTATTTGGAATGTTACCCATCCAAAAGAAAGAACTAGGGAATATTTTCCATGCAACTACTAGAGAAGAGCTCCTCCAAGAACGTGTACAACAAACAAAAAAAACTATAGGAGGCAATAGATACACTCCAAAAAGTAATTCCATGTTTTTCTAGGGATCAATCACTTCCCTTGCCTCAAAAACTTCAAAAATTGGTGACCAGAATATAGACAACCTTGACATCCCAAAAGGAAAACATAATGAAGGAGGCCTAGGATGAGTTTATTAAGTAGAGTACCCAGTAGTTCATTAAAATATGTTCTACCACACAAACTCAACTAGAGCAATAGATCAAATAGACCAAGGACAACATAAAGGAGGTTGATCTGATATACCAATTTTTCTTACAGTGGCCAAATACAACAAAGAACCTCCATAACCAAACCATTCAGCTAGAAGATCAGGTAGCACAAGTAGCCTATGATCTATTACAAGATACAACCAAAGAAACAAGGGATAATATAAAACATCTACACATTCAACTACAACAACTCCATACCCAAAGGGATTTAGTTAAAGAACAACTACATCAGTTAAGGGAATCAATCAGTAACAACTTGTGACTCCAAATCATTTTGAAAGAGGAAAAGTAGATAACCAGCAATATTACAATCTTGACCACTCTTCGAGAAGCAAAGCATACATTGGCCCAAATACAAGCACAAGTAGGAACACTCCTCTAGGTACAAGCACATTGGACCTCCACATTATCAAGACTAAAGATCAAATACCAGAACATCCTTCCCAATTGAGTAACATGTCTTGAGGAAAATACATCATTTTAAAATGGGGGGTGATGTTAGCAATTCAAGGTCAAAAATATAACATATCACAGGGTACCAAAAGGAGTCCGCGGTACTAGGAGAAGACACTAGTTACTATTAGGAATCATGTCACTTCAAAGGAGTATATGTATATATGTTATATGTAGTAGAATAGAACTTTGTGTAGAGATATATGCATGTGGATATAAGATAAGATAGAAATACTTACTAGAGAAAATACTAGACCCGCCCTTTTGTATCTACTATATTATAATATAAAGGAGTTATATGGAGTATATGTATGTGTAATAGATACATGAGAATTTTCTTTAATATGATATTTTTTGTGATGTACGCCTTCTAGATTCTTACCACAAATTTTTGTTTCTCTTACTATATCCTCTGGGGTATAAACAGACTACTCAAGAAGTACAAGGGTATAGATCTCTGGACTATACTTCCCGATTTCTCTTGCCAACAATGGCCATTGATTTTCATTCTACGATTTTATTTTTATTTTTCCCTTTACAACAATCTAACAAGGTTCATCATTACCCAAATATACATGTCCAAAATCTCCTTAGACATAATCTAGAAAATAATTTATATGACGCATAGCATGAAATGAAACGCCTAAATCTATTAGCCAAGAATCATCAACATTATCGAGGGGAAGAATTAAAGCATCCTCTAATGAGTTACTTACAACATATTCTTCCTTATTGTTATCATGTTGTTTGCCTCCTTATTTTCCTTTTCGAGACCAACAATATTTCTTTAAATTAATGTCTTGATTTTCCATAGTACTAGTAATCCTTCATTCCTCTAGATTATGACCTTCCTTTATTCAATTTCCCTCATGACTTCCCATGATTTCTCGAGCTTTTTCCTCCCTTCTTTGATCTTTCCCTATCCTCTACATTCAAAACATTACCTGACGTTGAAGTCTCACCTATGCTCTTCCTTCACATCTCTTCACTTAGACTCACTCCAATAACATCATCAAATTTTAAGGCATTTTCAAACTAGAAATAGAGTTTCTTATAGCCATAACCAATATATTCCAATTTTTTGGTAAAGAATATAGAATCAAGAGAGCTCAACCCTCTTCATCAAAATTTACATGTATAGAATTTATTTAACCGTTAACTGTATTAAATTTGTTTAAATGGTCTATCAAAAAACCTCCTTTATCCATTTTCATATTGAATAATTGATTCCTTAAGAATTACTTATTTGAAGTTGAGGGATTTACATACAATACTGCCAATGTTTTCATCAAATCATTAGTTGTTGGTTCTTTGAATATATTAAATGCTACAAATGGTTCCCAATGCCTTTCTCTCCCAAAATTCCTCAATTTTCATGTAACATCATTGATGGTTTCTTTGCTTTTCCTTGTAATGGTCACTATAAATATTTCTAATATAGATAATCTTCCATCTGCATTTTCCATAATTGATAAAAATATTTCTAATATAGATAATGGTTTCTTTGCTTTTCCTTGCAATGGCCACTATAAATATTTCTAATATAGATAATCTTCCATTTGCATTTTCCATAATTGATAAAAAAAAATTGTTTAACTTTTCAACCTTAAATTTTCCTTCTTCAAACATTTCTCTTACTCAAACTTGAAACTCTTTTGTCAAATAATCGAACTACATTGCTCTGATATAATTTTTTAAGATTTATAGGTAGACTGAAGCAATTGAAATAATATCAATCATAATATAAGTTATAAATACGAAAGAAAAAAAATACAAAATAACACAAAATTTACTGTGGTTAACAATGTGGGCTACATCCACCAAGAAATAATCGTCCACTATATTTTTATTATCCAGCAAAATATCAAATTACAAAACTTTTATCTCTCACAACATAATCTACTACCATTTTCTAAATCCAAGCACTCATGCTTCCTTATCTCTTAAAATTTTGCATTCACATCCATTCAAAAAATAAGCCCATTTTGGTGGTTTTACAAAATAGTTTTAAAACCTAAACAATAACTACCTTTTCTATTAAAATATGAACAATTTTTGCTTTGAATGTGTTTCCCCCGAGCCCTTTGTTTGGGGTTCTTCCCCTAGCAACCCTCATTGGGGGTGTTGTCTGTAGACCCCCACTCTGGGCATTACCCATAGACCCTCATTATGGGCTTCATCCCTAAGCCCCAACTAGCAGATAGCCCCCCAAACATCGTACGAGGGATGCTACCCCCTGTGTTCCCCATAAATCAATTTGGGGTCAAAATGTGGTTACCATAGTCACCAAAATTTTAATGCAACATGATCAGTTGCCACATACCAACATCTTCCTTCTAAATAAAAAATCAAATATTATCCTCATACTATTTTTTGTTGTTAATAATGTGTGTATCAAATGCACTCTCATTGACCCTAGATCAAGTCTCAATTTTTGTGGTGTTAATTTTTTACCGCACATTCATGTAGATCCCTCTTCTCTTACTACTACATATCTCTCCATTCATTTGATAATGTTGGTCAACAAGCTTTGGGAATGGTAATCTTACCTATTTAGCTAGGACCCAATACCTTACCTACCTTGTTATATGTCATGCCAAGAAATTTATCATATAATATCCTTCTAGGTCGGCCATGGATACACATTATGGGTGCATTCTTATCTACGTCATCAATTGATTCAACTAATCCATAATAATAAAGCATTTATATTACGACCTAACCCTAATCTCTTTTAATACTATCAAAAGGTTGATATTGGTCATTCATTAATTTTTTCTCGTACTCTTAAAAATTTAATTCCTTATTCATTCCCAAATCCTATTACACCACCATTGAATCCTATCATTAATGGTGTAAAATCTCTTTCTTCACCTATTTCTAATGCATGTCTTAGTGATGATTGAAACTCATTAGAATTTACTATTGAAATGCACAAGACAACTAAGAGGGGGGGTGAATCAGTTGTACCAAATAACTTTACTTCTAGCCTTAATCAATTTCACTTTAACTTATTCTATTATTAAGTGCAAACATGAAATGAAAATAACAAAAAGAAAACACCAGAGACACCAAATTTATGTGGAAAACCCAATGAGGGAAAAACCGCGGTGAGGATTAGCTCACAATATAGTAATAATGCAATATCGGATACAAAGGCTCACCGCTAGAGGGCTCACTACCCAGATACAAACGCTCATTGCCAATAATAGGACTCACTATCCAGAAGGAGGCTCATTTCCTACAGAAAGAAAAAGATAGATAAAGATCCACCACAAAGGTTCTACACATTGGTAGTTTGATCAGAATATTGTAGATACCATTAGCTCACTACTTTCAGGAATCTAACACATCAAAGTACTATTTCCTCAATTCGCTCTTGCACACTCTTTTTTTCGCATTTTTTCACACACTTCTCTTGCTTTCTCAATTCATATTTAAGTTTTAACTTCTTGATTTAGTTTTATACCATCATCAACCCTAGAAACATTCTCCAAGGTCGGCTAAACATTCTTCAATTTACAAATTCAAATTAGGTTGGCTATTCAACATTCCTGCAGTGGATAAAAACGAGAGAGGGACAATTACACATTTAATTAGGATCCAAACAACATCTTGGATCGAACACCTGCTTTCTTAATTCGATGCAAAATCTTAATGTAATGTGTAGACACTAGGTCGGCCAAACCTAATGAAAATTCCAATGATCTTTGAAGTATGTGCATCTCTAGCAAGATGATCACACGTGGATCACTCAACATGCTTCGCCAGACATTTTACCATCTCCAAGAAACCTTCAAGTACATCTGTAGTGACTGCAACACTCTTCATTCACATAATACTCTTCAATAGTCCAACCAGATCAACTAGCAATACACAGGAGCTCTAGGGTAGGTCTTCTAGAGCGCCAAATCATAAGCACATTTTTTAGAACACAAAAACCATCAAAATGAATCATCTCCTAGATCTGCAAGATATGAAACCAAATACCAAAAGACTACGAAGCCAAAACATTTCTCCTAGTTGACAAACATATAATTATGTCAAACCAGTTCACACACCGATGAACACATCTTTCACTCTCCATCAAACCACAAGCTAAAAATTGGGATATATTATGCATTGAAGCTCATGAACACAACTATAAATCTGCATAGGCATAGGGTCAACACAGAAGAAATGAAGAGCACAATACTGGAGCACATTTAGAACACACACTTCAACACCGCTTTCATTATTTCTCAAATTTTCTCAAAAGCACTTGGCAAAAATACAACTACAACTTCATAAATATAGCTCCATGTACTCTAAGCACTTCTATAGTATCTCAACTATACAAGTACCATCTACAATCAACTTGAATTTTGTTGACATCAATGACAACACCACCAAACACATCCATACTTGCAACAATCTCCCCCTTTGTCATTGATGGCAACACATGATGTGAAAAACCATCAAAGTAAGCATACACAATCTCCTGCTTCTTCTTCCCTTTCTTTTGCTTCAAAAGTGACAACCTACACAAGCATAATATTTTCACATGACTTTCTCTCCCCCTTTTACATCAATGAAAAATAAAAATTTTCATGAAAAATCTTTCCATATAAAGCTTTGTTCACTCCCCCTTAGGAGTGCACCCACATCACATACTACAACAATGCACTTCTCTACTCCCCCTAAGGAGTGGACCTCAATCATTAGTCCAAACCAAAAGAATCTATGAATCCACTAGATTGATGCACCTCCATGTGCATTTAGCTCAAGGAAGGAGGGGCAGTAACCCCTAACTTTCCCCTGAGATACTCAAAAGTATCCTTTGGAAGGGCCTTAGTGAATATTTCAGCAATTTTTTCTTTGGTAGCTACATATTCAAGTCTAACTTCATTATCCAACACTTTCTCCCTCAAGAAGTGATACTTGATATATATGTGCTTTGTCTTAGAATGCATCATTGGATTCTTTGAAATGTTTATAGGACTTGTATTGTCACAAAAGATGGAGATAGGATCATCACACAACACACATATGTCCTTCAAGGTTTGCTTCATCCACAATACTTGTGTATAGTAGGATGCTGCTACAATATACTCTACTTTTGTAGTGGATAAAGAAACTGAATCATGTTTCTTACTCAACCATGAAACTAATCTCCCTCCAAGGAATAATGCACCACCACTTGTACTCTTTTGGTCATCTACACAACCAGCCCAATCTACATAAGTGTAGTAATTTAATGTGAAATCATTATCCTTTAGATACCATAGCCCAAAATCTAGAGTTCCCTTAAGATATTTGAATATCCTCTTCACAACTATAACATAAGCTCCCTTAGATTCTGCTTGAAATCTTGCAACTAAACATACTGCATGCATGATATCTAGTCTAGTAGCAGTAAGATACAACAATCCACCAATCATAGATCTGTACATGCTCTGATCAACTTTAGCAAATTCATCATCCTTACTCATCTTACATTCGGTTACCATAGGGGTATAGACCAGTTTGGAGTCATCCATTCCAAACTACTTCAATAATTCCTTAACATATTTAGATTGTGAAATAAATGTCCCTTTGTTAGTTTGATTTATTTGAAGTCCAACAAAGAAATTCAACTCACCAATCATGGAAATTTCAAAAAAAATTGTATTTCTTCTACAAATTTCTTACACATTCCTTCATTTCCACCAAAGATGATGTCATCAACATATACCTCAACTATCCAAAAAAAAAATCTCAACTTTCAAGTAAAGATTGGTGTCTGCAGACCCGTTTTTGAAACCTTGTTGTGTCAAGTATCTATCCAACCTTGCATACCAAGCTTTGGGAGCCTGTTTAAGTCCATATAATGCCTTCTTTAACCTGCAAACTATGTTCGGTTTTTCTGACAGCTAAAAACCTTTTGGTTGCTCCATATATACTTCTTCTTCCAACTCACCATTCAGAAATGAAAACTTGACATCCATCTAATATACTTTGAAGTCTTTATGAGCTAACAATGCCAAGAACATCTGAATGGCCCCCATTCTTGCTACAGGTGCAAAAATTTCTTCAAAATCTATTCATTCAACTTGTGAATATCCTTTGCATACATGTATCACTTTGTTCCTTACCACTTCACCATCTTCATTCAATTTATTTCTGAATACCCATTTTGAACCAATTACATTCTTATTTATAGGTCTAGGGACTAGTTCCCATGTTTCATTCTTCTCTATTTGCTACAGTTCCTCTTTCATTGCTTTAGTCCAACTTTCATCATTACATACTTCACTCACAGTCTTAGGTTCTATCTTAGAAAGTAAACAAAAGTTTACCTTAACCACTTTGCTTCTTGTCTTTACACCTTCACTTATGTCTCCAATTATCCATTCCTCTAGATGATTTCTCTATACATATTTAGGGGTCTTAGGTGCAGGTTTTGGAATCTCCTCTTCATCACCTTGTTCTTTCTCCTTTTCTTCTTCTTTCACTTGCCCATAGATAGGATCATTAGGTTCAGCTTCACTTATTTCTACTAGTCTATACATAGCTTCATCAACCTTTACATTAGCACTTTCAACTATTTTCCTCAGTCTTTTATTAAAGCATCTATATGCCTTGTTATTTGAATATCCAAGAAAAATTCCTTCATCACATCTATTATCAAACTTTCTAAGATTTTCATCATCTCTTTTAATGTAACATCTTCTTCTAAACACTTTAAAGTATTTAACAGTAGGAGTCTCACCAGTCCATAACTCATAAGGAGTCTTAGTGTTTCTACCTCTAATCTATACTTTGTTAAGAATGTAAATAGCAGTGTGGATTGCTTCTCTCCAATACACATCAGGAACATTTGCTTCTTTCATCATAGTTTTGGCAGCCTCTTGAACAGTTTTGTTCTTTCCTTCCACAACTCCATTTTGTTGAGGGGTTCTAGGAGAAGAATAATGTCTCTTTATGCCATGTTCTTCACAGATTGCATTAAACTCGCCAAAAGTTAATTCTCCACCTCTATCAGACCTTAAACATTTGATTTTTAGGTTTGCCTCATTCTCTACTCTTGCCTTGAATACCTTGAATCTATCAAGAGCCTGAGCTTTCTCTCTAAGAAAAGTAACCCATGTCATCCTAGAGTAATCATCAATCAAGAGCATAAAGTTCATGACACTATTAAGGCTTCCTATTCTTGTAGGGCCACAGAGGTCTGTAAGAATTAATTCCAACATTCTGGTGGATAATTTTTCTTTTCCTTTAAAGTTGCTTCTTGTTTGTTTTCCCAACTAGAAACTTCTGCAAATTGAATTTGAAGGCTTTGTGATTCTAGGAGGATCTCTAACAACTTCCCTAGAGCTGATCTTGATTAGATTGTTGAAATTCACATGTCCCATCCTCTGGTGCCATAGCCAACTTTCATTAATCTGTGAAACAAAACATTGACCATCACCAATCTTAAGCTGATAGATATTTCAATGAATTCTTCTTCTTGTTGCTACCACAGTTCCAAATCCTTTTCTAATCTCATGGGTGTTATCCTGAAACACAAGCTTGAATCCTTTGCTACACATTTTTCCAACACTTAAGAGATTATGCCTTAAACCCTTTACATAATAGATATTATTAGTACTATGTTTCCCATCAAAACTAATTGTTCCTTTACCAACAATCTTAGCACCAAAATCATCTCCAAACATAACTATTCCTCCATCATATTTTTCAAGTTTAGTGAACTTAATCTTATCTCCATTCATATGATTTGAACACCTACAGTCAATTACCTAAAAGTCTTCATCCTGTCTAGCATGAAAATCAGTCACCAGATTGCCTTCCATCTCATCCTTCTTGCTCTCTGGACCAGATTCGTTTGCACATCCTCCATGGCTAGAAGATACAAATTTATTTTCCAGGGCTAGAAATAAAAATTCATCTTTATCTTCCTCAAAGTCAAATTCATCATCAAAAATTCCTTCATCTTCTTTGACATAATACAATTTCTTGAACTTCCTATCCTTCTTGTCTCTGTGATTATTATTATTATCCTTGTTCTTCTTGTGTGTAGCTCTATTAGGACATCTTGATGCATAATGACCAATATTTCCACAACTGAAACACTTAAAGGGCAACATACCTTTGTATTTACTAGTACCTTTCTTCAATTTCCTTGTGAATTTTTCTTCCAACTCTTCTGAATCATCATCATCTAAGTCATCTCCTATCTTCATTTCTTTAAAAAAAATTTCGGTCTTCTCCTTATCTCTTGCAAATTTTCTCATATCGAATGCAGCCAAGACACCAAATAGCTACTCCTTAGTAAATGTTTTTGGATCATATGATTCTTCAATAGCAAATAAATTTTCATTGTAATTATCCAGTAGGGTCATCAAGATCTTCTCAATTATATCTTCATCTGACATGGTACCACCTTGATTCTTGATCTCATTTGCTATAAGTTCAACTCTCTGATAATAGCTTGTAATTTCTTCTCCCTCTTCCATTCTCAAGTTCTCAAATTTTTGCTTAGCAGTTAGTTTCCTTGACAATTTTACTCTATCATTTCCTTCATAATTGTTTTTCAATTTTTCCCATACTTCATAAGCAATGCCTAAAGAAATAACTTTTGTCCTTTCAGTTTTAGATAGAGCACTAAAGATAGCATACCTTGCCTTTTCATTCTCTTCATAAGTTGCAATATCATATGTAGAGGAAGGACCAGCGAATGGTGCAACATACTTTGTCTCCACAAATTTTTAGGTCTTGAAACCAAGAGAAACCAAATAACATCTCATTTTCTCTTTCCAATCATTGTAATCAACTCCATCAAAAATAGGGATTTTCAACTTGTGCACCATCCAATCTACCTCAAGCAATTAAGCTTTTCATCAAGGAACCAGAGCTCTAATACCAATTATTGAAATGCACAAGACAATTGAGACGAGGAGTGAATCAATTGTACCAAATAAATTTACTTCTAACCTTAATCAATTTCACTTTAAATCAGTTTGTTATTAAGTGTAAACATGAAATGCAAATAATAGAAAGAAAACACCAAAGACACTAGATTTACATGGAAAACCCAATGAGGGAAAAACCACAGTGATGATTAGCTCGTAATATAGTAATAATGCAATA
Organism: Sequoiadendron giganteum; assembly: GCA_007115665.2. Classification (NCBI taxonomy): domain Eukaryota; kingdom Viridiplantae; phylum Streptophyta; class Pinopsida; order Cupressales; family Cupressaceae; genus Sequoiadendron; species Sequoiadendron giganteum. The sequence goes on from CM021102.1 coordinate 478,871,960, forward strand.
CCAGATATAAAGGCTCACTACCAGAGGGCTCACTACCCAGATACAAAGGCTCACTATCGATAATAGGACTCACTATCCAGAAGGAGGCTCACTTCCTACGGAAAGAAAAAGATAGATAAATATCCACCACAAAGGTTATACACATTCATAGCTTGATCAAAATATTATAGATACCGTTAGCTCACTACTTTTAGGAATATAACACATCAAAGTACTATTGCCTCAATTCACTCTTGCACACTCTTCTTTTCGCACTTGTTCACACACTTCTCTTGGTTTCTCAATTCATCTTCAATTCGCAACTTCTTGATTTTCTTTTATACCATCATCAACCCTAGAAACATTCTCCAAGGTCGGCTAAACATTCTTCAATTTACAAATTCGAATTAAGTTAGCTACTGAAAATTCTCACAATGGATATAAATGAGAGAGGACCAATTACACATTTAATTAGGATCCAAACAACATCTTGGATCAAACACACGCTTTCTTAATTCGATGCAAAATCTTAATATAACGTGTAGACACCAGGTCATCCAAACCTAATGAAAACACAAATGATCTTTGAAGTACGCACATCTCCAGCAAGATGATCACACGTGGATCACTCAACATGCTTCACCATACATTTTACCATCTCCAAGAAACCTTCAAGTACATCCGCAATGACTGCAACACTCTTCATTCACAGAATACTCTTCAACAGTTCAACCAAATCAACCAGCAATACACAGGAGCTCTAGAGCAAGTCTTCTGGAGCACCAAATCATAAGCATATTTGTCAAAACATAGAAACCATCAAAATGAAACATCTCCCAGATCCGCAAGATCTGAAAACAAATACCAGAAGACTACAGAGCCCAAACATTTTTCCCAGTTGACAAACAAATAGTTTTGTCAAACCAGTTCAAACATTGGTGAACACATCTTTCACTCTCCATCAAACCAAAAGCTAAAACTCGGGATATATTATCCATTGAAGCTCATGAACACAACTATAGATCCGCACAGGAATAGGATCAACACAGAAAGCATGAAGAGTACAATGTCGGAGCACATTCAAAACACACACTTCAACATTGCCTTCATTATTTCTCAAATTTTCTCAAAAGCACTTGGAAAAAACACAACTACAACTTCATAAATATAGCTCCATGTACTCTAAGCACTTATAGAGTATCTCAACTATACAAGTACCATCTACAATCAACCTAGATTGTGTTCACATCAATGACAACACCACCAAACACATCCATACTTGTAACATTTACACCATCCCTTTTTGGAGTATATAAATTCAACCCAACTCACTTTGACATTCCAAAAATATCATTCACTCCTATAGAAGTTGCAATTCCTTCTACTTTTAAGGATAATGATAATTATTCATATGATTATACTTATCATATTGACTATGTCACTAATCATGATCATCCTTCTTTTGAGGAGATGCAATCATGTTATGACTTAGTATTTAATACTCTTTCTAAAATAGGTTATAATGGTAATGGTTGTGGTCATACCAAGTAACGTATCAAGATCCCTTTAGAGCCAAACCCACATAACTCTAATGGAGGTCTTGGATACCACCATTCATGATGTACACTATGACCTACATTAAATGTAAATATTATTTCTTTAGATTTTGCTTCACTTCCTCTTATTCATCTTTAACTCATTATGGGTAGTGTAGATTCATCTAAGCCCCCTCTAGATTCTTTTTAATAGGGAATAATATCTAGTAGATTTTGTTAGGGTATATTCTAATTTACTATCCTATCATAATGATTGTAGATTCCCTTATTGCTTGAATCCTTAGTAATATTTTGTGGAATTTATCATGCATTAAAATTAATTAACTCCACTTTCCAATATTGATAAGGATTTTAAAATTATTGATCCTTCAGACCATAGTACACTTGTTCTTTTCTAGATGAAGTAATTTAGATTTGGAAATTTATTTATTTTGAGTGTGCCTCTTATATATATATCATGTATTCATTTCCTAATATATTTTCTTGGTCATATAAGGATATTCCTGGTATCAACCCTTCTATAGTGGTTAATAACATAGTGCTATATCCTTATTCCCAACTAGTTAAAAATAAAATTTGAAATATGAAACCTAACGTAATTCCTTTAATGGTCAATATTGAGATAAAAAAATATTTTAATTTTTTTGATCCCTCATATTGAGTATTCAACATGTATATCAAATATTTTTGTCGTTGCAAAAAATGATGGTCGTATTCATGTATGCATTGATTTTTTAGATTTAAATAAGTATCCTCTTAAGGATGACTTTTCTCTTCCTGATATAGATATGATTGTGGAATTGAAAACATGCCTTACATTACTTTCTTTTATGGATTGCTTCTCGAGTTACAACCAAATCCTTATAAATTTGAAGGATCAACATAGAACAACTTTCCCTACACCTTGGGGTACCTTTTGTTACACAATCATGCCATTTGGTTTAAATAATGCTAGTACTATTTACCAATGTGCTATAACTCTAATCATTCATGAATTTATTCATTAAATTCTTGAAAATTATGTTGATAATGTCTTGGCTAATTTTATAGCTCACCAAGATCACATTAATAATATCCATCTTCTCTTTGAATGACTTTGACTCTACAAAATGAGACTAAATCCTCTCAATGCATCTTTGGTGTTGATATTGGAATTTTTTTGGGATTTATAGTCTATCACTATGAAATTGATGTTGATACTAATAAGATAGATGTTATTGTAAACATGCCTCGACATAAAAACATTTCTCAACTGTGTATTCTTCAAGGGAAGATATGGGCCATAAGAATATTTATCTTTGAATTAGCTAATTGTACCCTCCCTTTTATACACCTTCTTAAAAAGGATGTCTATTTTTAGTGGGATGATAATTGCTAAAAAAAATATTCATTAAAAATTATTTGGCTAATCCTCCTATTCTAATTCTAGAAATAAAAGGATGAACTTTTCTTCTCTATACATTCACTTCATCTCATGCCTTAGCAGCCTTATTATCTCAACATGATGATGAAGGTAAGGACAGGTTAGTATATTATATCATTCATATTCCACTTGATTATGAAACTAGGTATTTTGTATTAGAGATCAATGCCTTTCTCTTGTCTTCATAATGCAAAGCCAAAACATTATCTCTAAAATTGATCTTTCAAGAAGTTTGGCTAAGTGGTTCATGTTAATAATTGAGTTTGATCTTAATTTTTTCTCTCAAAAATAAATAAAGTGACAATATATGGCTAAGAAGTTATTTGATTCCCCTTCACCATATTCCTTTCCTAATCTAATTTTTTTTTTAATGAGCATACTCTTTTTGTACAAAATAATCATACATGGGGTATGTACTTTGATGAATCAAGTTTTCAAATTGGCTCTCAAGTGGGAGTGACCCTAATTCCCCCTTCTATTAAGCCACTTCCCTCTCCTTCTATCTAAATTTTCCATGCACAAAAAATTGATGAGTACAAAGCCCTTATTGTTGGCTTAAGTTTCACTTTGTTGTTAAACATGAAACACATTAAAATTTATGGTGACTCTCACCTGTAATAATAAACTAAATTAAAAAATCCTATCAAGATAAACATGATAAACTCTTTAAATATTATGATTTGGCCTTATATTTACTAAACAACTTCTCTTCATTCACTATTGACACTATTTCATGTAAAGAGAATTATCATGTAGATGCAATGGTAAGAAAAAAATCCCTTGTATCGTTCAACAACAAAGAAAATGATTACAATTGTAATTCAATTGTTGTCTTCACCTGCTATTGTCAATAGCTCCACTTCAAGTAGTCTCCTTTGAGCCAATATAGAATCTGGAGAATGGTATTCACACATTTATAATTATTTAAATGATGAAAAAATTCTTAATACTGCTTCTAAAAATGATTGCATTCATATTTGAAATCTTGTAGTTCATTATATTATACTTACTAACATTCTTTATTAAAAATATTACAATGGTCTTTTACTTTGTTTCATTTAACTAAGCCAAAAATGCCCCTTGCTCTCTAAGAAGCCCATGCAAGCTTTGGTGGTGGAAATTTTGGTGGTATATCCTTAGTTCAAAAACTTTAATGCATGGGCTATTACTAGAAAACAATGGAACAAGATTCATTTTCCTTTTCCAATAAATTCCCACAATATCAACAACATGGCAACTTAACCTAAGCTCTAGCATAAAAAAATTATGCCCAAGCTTTGCCTTGGAAAATTTCCATTTGGGATTTGGATATCATTTGTAAAATCTCTCCACCCTATTATAGATGACATACTTTCATCATCATAGCTACCAATATTTTCATGAAGTGGTTCAAATTTGTCCCACTTTATTCCAATACTACTAAAGTAATTTGTAGATTTATTCTAGACAACATAATTTCTCATTTTGGGTTACCTTCAAATTTTGTTTATGATAATGGTCCATCATTTAAAAACAAAGAAATTAAGTAATTCTCAAAGATATTTCTTCATCATCACTTTTCTACTCCTTATTATCCTCAATCAAATGGTCAATCTAAGGCTTCTAACAAAAATATTGAACAAACTCTTTATAAGATTATTAACAAACAAGGTAAGGATTGCACATAATTTCCATATGCATTTTGGGCCTATCACAAAAGTATTCCTATAGCTAATACTACTACCTCATACAATATTGTGTATGGTATTGATACTATCATGCCTTTGGAGTTGGAAGTTCCTTCCTTGCCAGTTTCCCTCCAAGGACTTATTGATGACAATACTTATCATGAGCAACATCTTCACTAGCTTGAATTGCTTGATGAGTTTCATATAAATTCTCTTAAAGATCTTCAAGCATATCAAAAATATTTTTATCATCAATACAATCAACATGTTCTTTCTCATTATTTTAAAGTAGGTGATCTGGTTCTTTATGAGAACCATCATAATATAAATGCACCCACCAACACCAAAGGGAAATTCAGCCCTAATTGGTTGGGTCCTTACACCATCTTTATGGTTCTATAGATTATGTATTTTCTACAATGGATGGTAAGCCTCTTAAATAACCTATAAATGCTATGTGTTTCCATCACTTTCATGCTCAAATTATTTATGTGACATTTATAATTGATCAATCCTTCCAAGTTTGGTATGGTTTATCTTATTTCATTCAAACGTGAACATAAACTATTGGTGTTATGATTTCCATGAGTATTTTGTGTTCAGTAAAAATGTGAAATCCATGTAAATAAAACATAATGTATCATATTTCTTAAACATGAAAATATTTACAATTCTTTAAATGTTTGTTGTTTCCATTTTCAACACATTCTATTATCTTGAATTATTTGAGTGGTCTTCATTATGTTGAAAATTGATTAATGATTTGCTAAATGTAGATTAGCTTTAATTTAAGCAAACATTTTTCATAATTTCTTAATAAATCTCTTATTTTCATAGAAATTAGTTTTATTTCATGTTGGAATTGTTCTTTAGATTCTTTTATACCATGTTCATTCTATTTAATTAGTATTTTTGCATAAAAATGATTAATTAAATTCATTTACATAATTAAATTATTTTCTATTTATTGTTCAATTAGATCATTATTACATTTAATTAATTAATTCATGATTTTATTTAATATAACATGTACATCATATCACGTAAGCATGCATAAAATATATAAAATATCCATGAAACATCCACACATGTACATGAAAAAATCAAAATATGTTACATATATATAATGGCTCAAATAGAAATATCATCACCACTATAACAAAATGTAGTGTTTATACATCAAAATAAAGTCATATATAAAAACATGCATCAAGGTGTGTGGGTTTCTAACCCCTCTAATATTGGTGGCTCATCTAGATAAGGTGGCAGCTATCTAATCAAGGCTACTAATCGAGAGTGTCTTAGATACACTCCATGTTATAGACCACATAATTCTAAGCTCACTCCTCAAGCCAAATTTATTCTCCCTTAGGGTCATTTCCTACTCTCCCAATGATGTTACCTGCTCCATCAACTCCCACAATCTTCCATTATTGATATTAGTAGGGGAAATGGATTGTTCTCTCTAAATATCCCCTCGAAGAAACTCAACTTGGCTCAAAAGAGAATTAAGTTTCATCTTGAAACTCTCTACTCTCATCATTGTTTGGTCTCACTCTCATATGAGTTCAACAACTTGGTCTTTGAGCTGATCTCTCTCTCTAGTGAGTGTCTACATCCTTGATGATTTTTATTCACTATCATTCATCAGTGTCACAAGATCACAACTCTCTAACTCTCTCAGATGACCTAAGAATCCTCATACATTGCTTACATCTATGTGATGGGCTCAAAAATCTCTAGGTGGTGGTCAATATTTTTATGTGCCTTGTAGGTAGCTCACATTGCTCCCTCTAAGTGCATAGTTGGGACCATCTCATCTATGACTCAGCCAATAAATTTGAGCCACTTTTTAATCCACACTATAAAACAAAAATAATATATCTATCAGTATCTCATCATATATCAAAAATTAGTAAATTAAATAAGTTTTATTGTAAAAAATACTATACATATCCAAACATAAACATCATAAATATAATCATTCAAGTCCTTAATCTACTAGTTAGATCAAATATAGTAGGTTCGCTCATAAGAGTTTCACCTAAAGTTGTATATGGCATCAAAGATGGTATCACAACACCACTAAAAATATATCCTCTCTCTATCTAACTTGGTGTGTTAGCTATTGTGGGTAACCCTGACAATCTATGACATACTCTTAGTCTCTCCTCTAGTGATCTCTCCTCTCCACTAGTGCTTTGATCCTCACTCAACCCCTATACACTAGAATATCCTCTAGAAGCATCCTAAGAAAAAATAATGTGGCCATAAAAATTTTGACCATGTGATGTAGTTAGGTGTAACACCTACATCATCTATGTATAAAACTAGGAAGGAATCCTCTCCATCATTATATGGGTCGCTCAATGGTACATCAATGATATTGGATTGAGGAAGGTCACCCAATCTCGTGATACTAAAATGTGATTCCATGTAGGTAGGTATAACTCGAGGAACTTGTTGCACCTGGTCAAAATGCCTCATAACCCACCCATAGTAAAATAGAATAACAATAAATCATTTATTGAAAAAAGTGATCTCTCTGCATATGAGCTAGTTGTAACAAAATGATTAGCCATGCTCACATCTACATATATGGATACCACACAAACTTTGTACTATGCAATCTATCAAAATTTTGTCTCTATATACAAAATCACTAAACCTCCAACCTCAAGGTAGTGGGTAGGCATGTGCCCTCAACATATCAAATGAGACTTAGCTTGGGTAACTAACTAGTCTCATGCATGTGATGTTCTTGAGAGTCCACTCCTAAATCAATATACATACCATCAATTTGTGGACCTCATGGTAGATGAAGTGGCCCAAAACATAGTTTGAGTGGGTGAGAATGCTTTTTCACCATGCAAACATTATTTGATCATCCTCCATAGAACAGATGATATGATCAAGTCCCTCATGAATTTTCATGCCACATCCATCTATTTCAACTTGAATGGCTATAATAACAATCATGATGCATCTAATAATGGGCATACAACCTAAACCCAACTCAACCATAACACATATATGCGACCTATAGTTTCATTGGGTGCTACTCAACCAAGAGCATAGCATTGATCCTCTTGTATAATGGTCAATGATATTTTGTCCTTGATTGTGCCTATGTGACCTAGTATCAACATTCTCAAAATTTAGTATAAATCCTCCAATGTCACTGTCATCTCTCTTGTTAAGAGAATGAAGGTAGATATGTTGGCATCCCACCACTCCATCACTATTATTAGCATGCTAGAGTAGAAGCGCATCTTTGTAAGAATAAATACCCAGTAGGTCCCTACCCATAGAAGAAGTGATACCTCATCTTCTAAGAGAGATACCAATATAATGTACAAAAAAGAAATAAATTTCCCTCCTTCATGCTTGTACATAAAGGGAATGGGCTGAAAAATAGTACACATTTCACATTCTATCATTTTCTACTCTAACTATCAAATTCTATATTCTACTCAAAAACTTAAATTTTTCACTTTTCTTTTGAACAATAGTGTGTCCTCATATGCTAGCATATCACATGGATAATAATGTGTCCTTTGGATTCTAGCATGTAGGTTATATGCATGTGCATCCCCTAGATGATTGCACATTGATAAATGCTAGTAGGATCAATAAATGCTAGTGCACATCATTTGACCCATCAGAGATAACACGTTAAAAATCTTGTAAAATCTAAAAAAAAACACTCACCTCATGTAGGAATGCTCCTTTCTCAACTCCCTTGAAAATCTCATCCAACCTAAATCACCTAAATTCTTGTCTGTGTGTCATTTTTTATCAAGAATCACTAGAAACTCTTTGAAAATGTAAATGTTAATAGTGAAAATGAATAGTAAATTTTAAATTTTTCTTATATATAAATAAAGTTTCTAAAAAATATATCATTAACTCTTCTTAAGGTAAATTCACCTTCCTACTTTCTCCCCTACTAGAGTCAAAAAAACATGATGGGGCACCTATTCACCGCTCTCAAAATATTCGTCTAAACTTTCTTCTTTGAAAAATTATTCTCTCCATAATAGTTTTCCTATGATTTTTGGAATTGATATATTTGGTTTTGTGGGATGTGTGAATTTTTATTCTAACATTTAGCCCTATAGGACCATAGAGCCAAATATTGTGGAGTTTCATAGAATTTGAATCTAGAGACATCATCAATCTTCCTAACAAGCTTATGTGTCCTCTATAATATCCTTTTATATGGTATTATTTTCATTCTTCCCACATTTAGATATCTACTTTAGTATAGCTCATTTCTTAGTGTAATCAACTCACAAAATAGGGGAAAAATGTATTGTCAAAAATTGCAAAATTGTGCTACTTCACATTACACTTTGAAGTCACCTTAGCTCATGTTTTAATGATAGATTTTGGCACTTCTTTATATTGAAATATTTTTCCCCCATTCAAAGAGCATAGCATATTTCCAACATGTATGCCAAATTTCAATAAAATTCTCTTGATGGTAACGTGATGCGTAGATGTCCACACGAAGCACTAATGTCCCAAGATTTTTGAAATTCAAAAGTGAACTTTTTGCATGGCTCATTTATGAAATGTGTCATAATGCGTGAATGAGAAAGTAACACCTCCCCCCTCTTATCCGAGAAAATAAAACCCACTCTCATACCATTTTCAAGTGTGTTTTCACAATTTTCAACAACTAGCTCTCTATTTCACTTTCTTAGGGAAACTTTGCAAAAATATTGGCTTCCATAAAATCTATTCTTTTAGTGATGTATTCTTGTGTTATCGGATCTTTCTTCATAGTAGTTCAATCTTCTCAAGGAAAGATACTATTTTTTCATCCATCACATCCATTTGAGATAGTATTATTATGTTGGTTATATCACTATCTTATTCTTTTATCTTTTTGTAATGTGAGACAACTTTGACATAGAAGTTCATAAATTTATTATTATTATTATCTACATGCAATGATGGTTTTGCTTGTAGACCAAGGTTAACATCATTATCAAGCATATTATTTATCATTTCTTTTAATCATAAATACACTTAGGATTTAAAATATTTCATTTTTATCAATATGTTTTCTTTGTTGTCTATGGAGGTCAAAAGACCAAAATGGGGGTTGCCCCTAAACAACCTCAACATTTTTTTTCATCTCTATGTATGTGTAGGACAAAGTGATTTTGGGACCTAAGCCAATATTCTAGGAGATTCTAGAGCGACTAGTGAAGGAAAAAGGTGTGACAAAAGGACATTTTGTGTGATCTGCTAACATCTTGGACATAGAGCTACCACATCTAGTGCCTGATTCCTCTATATCTATGTTTTCATTTCCAACTAGAATAAGATCTTGAAATTCTTTATATTTTTTATAAATTCTAGTTTTCTTTACTTCTCCAAGAGCTTGTAATTTAAAAATGGTTTATCATTTTGGCTTAAAATACATTCTAGTTTTTTTATAAAAAAAATTATTATTTTTGTAAACAAATATAGAGGTTTTGTTTCATTTGAGGTAGGATATGAATTTGGTCTTTAGAACTAATTATTTTAATTAAACCCAAAAAATCCTTTCTTTACAATAAGTTGAGTATGGATGATTTCAGAGGCTAGGTTTTTCCCTTTGATGTTTTTCCCAAGGTATCACATATTTGTCTCTCATGAGGTTATGTGGAAATATTTTTATTGTTACGATATTTTTCCTTTCACTCTAGTGCATATGGAAAATTAGTTTCAATAATCTTAAGCTCCTTATCCACATTCTTTTCTATTATTTTTAATACATATTTTTCTTTAATAAATTGATTGCAATGATTTATCAATTCTTTAATGGTCTTATGTCCCAATACAAGTAATTCACTACTTCATGCATATATGTGGACATCACCAAATTCCTTAACTCACCTATAGCTAGTACTCCTTCTATGTGTTAGGAATAAGTTGAGATAGTGAAAATACATCAAAATAATCAATTCAAGGCTGATGAAGTTCTCAATATAGGTCATACGATATGCTACTTTTTGTTTAGTGTTGCTTAGAAGCTTTCTCTTTGTCCATCTTATGAAGCAACTAGTCAAGAAAAAAAAAATTCATCTACTTTCCTTCTTCCCTATATGACTTTGCTATTGAAATGGTTATGACTATATAATTTGATGGCTGTATATATGCTTCCATCACATCCAATAGAAGGGTCACAATCGATGGGTTTTTTATTTCCCTTGGTTCTTTGTAGACAAAAAGTCTAACTCTTTCTATTTTCAAAGGAGGAGGGTTCATAATCATTTATTGAGATATCTCTTGGCTCAAACAACTTCAAATTAACTTGAGATACTTTAGCTTTTGCACTCTTGGTAGCTTGTGTGGTTAAACAAATAAATGCATTGATAGAAATGGGAAATGAGGTCACTTTTAATATCTTCTCTAAACATATCTTGTAATTTTTTAATAATTACCTACACAAATCTATAAGCATCAATTTATGAATAATATATTGTGGTAATTTGTATGGCGGTTTATCAAGACCACCAAGTTTGATGTATGTAAAAGTGGAAAACTAGATATACCAATTGCCTATTTTTCATAGTTTTGCAATTTATTATGCATACATTCTCTTAGAGTGATCCCCTTCTAACATCCTTATAATATAGAAAATAAAGACGTCATTGACCCTCATGAATGACTTTGCACTTTCCTTAATTTCTAGTTGGGGATAATAGTCATAAACTTCATGTTGTACCAAAACCATCACACCAACCATTTGTAATCTAGGGAACTATTATCTTCTGGATAGAGCATAGACTAGGTATGAGGTCATATAAAACTTATTTGTCTAAAGTACATTAGAAATTTTCTCATACAATGTTTCACTGATTAAAGTTTCCCAATCAATAAGTTCTCTTATAGCTTAGATCTTGGGAATATATAGGTACATCAAGGATTGTAATTCCTTTGCCATTTCCTATTTGATTACTTTTCTCAACAATGTGATGATATTATTTACATCCTTAATGAACTTATTTCTAAAGAGTTTCTTATTACTAACATCTGAGAAATTACTTAGGTGATCTTCATAATACTTTTGCGAAGATTTCATAGAGATCCCAACATATTCTATTATTAAGGATAGCCCAAACATTTCCTCAACGTATTAAGGTTATATCAATATTATTGCATTCCCCTCAAGAGTTATAAGCTATCAATGTTGTTGATTGTAATATTGGACACATGTTATAACTAAGTCTATTGATTACATCATTATTAGAAATCTTGCAACTTGCACTAATCCACTTGATTACAATTTTTGTGTTGTTAGGCTGACTCAATTATCTGCATTCATTCTTATATTAAACTCTTCCAACCCAACATGTCCAAGGTCAGTATCTATCACGTTCATCAATTCTATTTATATCTTTTAAATTAGGACAACACCTTTGAACTCGTATCTCATCTTGACAAATAAAGTCATACTCATGTAAATAACTCCTAAAAATAGACTATTTTAATCAACATACTTTCATATTTTATAAATATCAAAACCTAAAAATCACATACCTCAAATCAAGATTTCACTTATTAAACCCATATGAAATCATATGCATAACTTTTAAAGATAAATTCAGCTAAAATCTCCATTTGCATGATGAAGATTTTTTTAAATGAGTGTTTTGTTATTTGAGTGCAAATGAGGGTTCAAGCCTGCCTTTCATATTGCAAATTGGGGTTCAAACCTACGACACGCTTTGTATTTTTGTATGCGTATTGTAAATTGGAAAATGTAAAATATTTGGCATGCCAAAGTTTCGGTCCGTAGCCTGCGATGAGTGCATGTAAGTTGGAGTTCATTTGCTGACTACTCAACGTGCAAAGTTTTCTTGCATTTTGTATTCGAACTACAAATGGTAAACGAGTTAGACTTGGCATGTGCAATGCAATTTACCCATTGTGGTGGAAGTCCAAATTATGATTGGGGCAATATGGTTTAGACTATAAAATGCATGTGAAGTTTGAATTGTGGATTAAAAATCCTATAAATGAAAAAAAAAAAAATTGCATTTTGAAATATATGTGAAGTTTAAATTGTGGACTAAAAATCTTAACAAATGAAGAAAAAATGTACTTAAAATGCATGTGAAAGTTCGAATTGTGAACTAAAAATCTTCATAAATGAAGAAAATAAATTGTATGCTAGTTTCTAAATCAAGTTACTAATTTATGTATTTTAATCAAATCTAATTATTAACTATTATATAAATTGCAAATTAATTTGAAGATCAGATAAGTTTGGTAAAATTTAGGACATGAATAGCTTTGGGCTGAGGATGCACTATTTGGGGAAATAAGTGTCATTCAAATAAAATATATATGCAAAATGAAAATACAAGAGATTTTGAAATGCAATCAAATCTTAAAGAAAGAATAAGCCAAAAAATTAAAAAATGGAGATCTTGTAGTTTGCAAATGAGATTTAAAACCTAAGAGATCTAAAAATCTAGGGCACAAGAGAGTTTTGAGTTGAGGATTCCCTAAAAAAAAAATAGATGTAATTTAAAAGACTCTCAGTGCTCAAATGAAAATGTAGGCTATTATTTAACATCATTTGAGGAAATTTAATAGTGAAATTTGATCAAAATGTATAGATACAACAATTCAACAATAAAAAACTCTAAGAGGAGGAAAGAGAAAATTAAAAAAAAAATTGTAAGGAATTGACCTTTAATAGATTGAGGGAGATGGAGCCTTGAGAAGTTTATACCCTTACATAGATGTAGGGCATCAATGCTCAATGACCTAATGTTTCAAGGTTTCAAGGGAAACATACATAAGCACTACCTCAAACTGTGGGGTTTTAGGAAATTTTTGTAATATTGTGGGATGGAATTTGTGATAAGTTAGCAACTTGGAAAATATCATCAAAATTTAATTTTATAAACCTTGGAAAGTATATAAAAGGATTTGCACTTTTTAGGTTATGTATTTTAATCAATGAGATATAACATCAATCCTACAAAGATCCAAAAAAACTAAATAAAAAGATAGGGACTTTTCATTGAAACAAATTTAAAAAATTAAATGAGGGAAAATTAGGGGCATTTTGTGAATGTCACAACAAGACCTTATAGTGTCCTTCGTCTAGTGGATCAAAATGCTTGAGGATATAAGGGTTGAACAACATCTTTAACACAAAATAGAAAAAAGGTGTATATCATTATGATTGCTACCATATATAAATCCTTTAAATCACACTAGATTTGATCAAAGCCAAGGGGAAATAAATTACCCCCTGCTTCAAATTATATACTTAAAATGTGAGTAACAAGGAATGTGTGTCTCCCCAACACCAATGAGTTTATAACATATAGCCTAGTGGGATTACCATAATATAAAATTACATGGCACCACTAGGATCTCAACTAGTAAACACACAAAAAAAAAAATCCAATCATATCTATATACCATACTAGTGCTCACTTTCAAGCTCAACTTGGTTCACACATCCCTCATATGGGGCTCATGTTCACAAGAGAAATTACTACTATGAAAAGCACCTCCTCAAGAACTTATCTAGAATAATTAAAATAACCCTTAGAATCCAATATTTGTAGTGCCTTATTAGTGCATCCCTTGCAAGCTTTTCCATAATTTTAAGGGGAGGGAGACCTAAACTCACACATCAAATTGTACACAAGAGCAGTGAGTCAACTCCTCCCTTGGAATAGATTTGTGGCTAGAATATTTCCAAATAACCTTGATTAAGGGGTTACTTTGGATTGGTACTATTGCCTATAAGAGTTGGCTATGGAGATAGCCACCCAAGATCTAGAGGCCAAATGGAAAGCACAAAGAGAGAATATCAATATGACAAGAATAAATTGTATTCCTATCAATAATGCAAATAAAATTCATATACAATGTATGAGAGACCCTTGGTTATATAGCCAAGGTGAGACATAGGATCAGACAAGATCATGACAAGTATCTTAATCCTATTTCATGAGATAACTAACTCGTCAAATATTAAATGACCTAGGTAACAAGAAGAAAATATCGCATGACACCTAATACTTCTAAAATATTCCTAGGACCTAAGTAAACTTAACATGTGAATAGGACCTGCTAGGTGAACTAGCTAGGTAAGAAACCTTATTCACACTAACACCCCCCTCCTTTAGTGCAACTTAGGGAAGATGAAACTAATGCAAATAATGTAAAGATGATAATGGGTCCTAACTACTAGGCCATGTAAGGTATCCATGTACAAATGCAATCTCTCACAAATGGAGAAAAGGAGAAAACCTGGTGGGACAAAACTCCTCCCAAAAGAGATGAAAAAAACACTCTCCCTAAAAAATTAGAAGGACAAAACCACATGCAAGGAAAAAGATCCCCCCCATATGAGATGAGAATAAGAGAGACTATGCAGCCCCCCTCAATGTAGTGTCTAGATTGAAATCATTGTAGATGCCTGACAATGAATGTTGAAGATGATCCAAGACCGTCAAACAATATTTCTCCCCTTAGGAATAAACAAAACCAATAATGTATGCAAGATTTGTTCCTAGTCTTAAAAGGAAGATAATGGAAGAAGGATGATGTAAGATTTCTTTGAAGAATGCTCAAGTGTCTCCATGTCAATGTCAAAATTCAACACACTCCAAACAAGCGTTCTAGGCCACACTGGTGAAAAGGATAGTCCATAATCTAGTGGAAATGAATGTAGAACACAATCCAAAGACAAATATATCTCCTCTAAAGATAAAGAAGCCTCCTCCAAATTCTAATCAAAAGTATCCACGCTCATGTCAAACTGTGAAGAATGATCATTTAGAGAATGAACAAGAGGGGAAGAGTCTTCCCTCACAAAAACTAAACAATTATCATCTCCATCAAAGACAAGATGAATTCTATCAATGATGTCTCCCAAATCTGAAATACCTATCAAGAAGTCATCCCAATTCACCATATTTGGAAGACAATGAATATCTTGTTGCACTAAATCACAAGAAGCCATAATTGTGGTAACACAAGAATCATCAAATACAATAGTATATGAATATGTGATCTCAATAAGAGGTGGAGAAGCAATAAGAGAAGTACATTTGTTAACTAGGAATTCAAGGCATTCATTATATTCAAGCTCCTCTAAAGTATGATCATCAAATGGTATATTATCAACATCATCAAGGGGAATTCAACAATTTGCAGCATGATCATTTGGGAATGGAGAGATATGAGAGTCTCCAAATATCTCCCAAATATTGGTCCAAAGGGTGTGTGGGTACTCAATCTCTTAGATCTCCATATGGATATCAACACCAATAGTTGTACCAATCAATCCTATAATATGATCATTATTATTACCCCAAATTGATTTCTTCTGAGCTATGTCTGGTTTAGGTAAGAGTCCATAAAGATATGGAAAAATCTTAAGCCACATGAGATGTGTTATAATACCTTTTTTCCAAGACTCGTGATTGTCCTTTTTCATAATTACCATAGAAGGATGAATAGAATAACAAATGATAACTCCTCAAATGAAGAAATTTGAGATCAAAAAAAATGAAGTGACCACAATATTACCCCTTAAATTAAATCAATCAACGAACTCCCCAAAAATATATGATCTTGGCACTTTATAATTAGTGTGATTATAAATACCACTTGCCAAGAACAACATAGTGGTCTTGATCTTGGTACATGCAAATGCTAAATTTGGCCACAAAATCAAAGTATAATTTTATTGATAAAATGAGATCAATCTAATCATACCACTACAAAGTACACAAAAAATTATGCACTTTCAAAAAAATTGCACCCAAAAAAGTTACTATAGGAGCAAGAACGAAGCTCCTGAAGTTCCCAAAATGAGAATGACTCAACAACACCTGTGAGAATCTATAATTTTTAGAAAATATAGACACGAAAATAAAAAACTAACTACACCACTGTGAAGAGCATAAAATTATTCCCCAAATAAAATAAAAAAATTTGAAAAATGGAGATCTTGAGCCTAAGTTATGAGCATTTGAGAATTGACTACCAAAACTAAATCATCAACAGAGAGAGCGGAGGAGTATATAAAGGCCTTTCTAACATCAACAAATACTATTCTCTATAATATTATCTTAGTTCACTATGTTAAACTTGATGTCTATATGGTCATCACGTGCTTGGATCGTCCCACCAGAATATTTATTTTGATGATATTTCCTTCAAGTATCAGAATATTAGCACTTCTTTGGCATTGTTGGAATCTCGGTGGAATCTACATTTGAAAGTTGGAATATTCTTTGTTTTAATCCAATTTTTTTAACTAATCACCATTCATTTTAAATTTCAGGTGACCATGTGAGGTTGGTGGCAGGACCAGTGGGTTTGTTCCATGTGGCACCCTCTAGGCATCATCGTGTGCTTTGCATAGATTTAATAAATTTTTATTTTTTATTTTTAATTTAAATTTTCTAAAAAAAAATCTTTTCAATATATATATATAATTTTTAGAAAAAATTAAATGAAATAAAATCTTTTTTTCTTTTGTGAATTATATCGAATGAAATCATGGCAATCATACAATCGTTTACATGACCAAGAGGGGAAATGTTTTCTCTAATGGCCTCAGGAAAAGTTGTTTGATTTGATGAATTGGTAGTCAATCTTGGGGTTTTTGGGGCTTTTGGACATGATGGGAAGGTCAAATTTAACCTAAAATGCTTCAAAATTGTAGCTACCTCTTGGATCTGGTAACCACTCTTCAACTTCAAAGCCTCTTAGATCTAGCCTCATATATCCAATTTGGAAAAAACAAATGGAAAAACTGACTTTCTCAAATATCTTGAACTCAATGGTGATCTCATATTTTCACCAACAAGCTCCTAAAAAACCTACAATACAAAGCCACAAAGAGGAACCCCCCAAAATCTAGTATTTCTATCAAGTTTTTGATTCTTTGAATCATCATTCGATTCAAGTGAAGAGCATACCAAGATCTCTCTGAAAGGACTAACCATAGGCACCCAACTATCTCTGATACCATGTAAAATTTGGCTATGAAGATAGCCACCCAAGATCTAGAGGCCAAATAGAAAACACAAAGAAAGAATATCAATATAACAAGAATAAATCATATTATTGTCAACAATGCAAATAGAATTTATATACAATGTATGAGAGACCCTTGGTTATATAGCCAAGGTGAGACATAGGATTTGAAATGATCATGACAAGTTTATTTTAATCATATATCATGAGACAACTAACTCATCAAATATTAAATGACCTAGGAAACAAGAAGATAAGATCACATGAAACCTAATACTTCTAGAAAGATTTCTAGGATCTAAGTAAATTTAACATGTGAATGGTACATACTAGGTGAAATAGTTAGGTAAGAAACCTTATTCATACCAACATTACCTACTTGAGGCTTTTGAAAAGAAAAGCAAAGTTACGGAATACACTTTCCTAACACAAAATCCTCAGAGGAGAAGTGCAAAACACCATCATTTAAAAATTTCTTGCATTTAAGATGCGCTAACATAGTATAACAAGAAAGACATAAATAAAACACACACAAAGATAAAACCAGATATACGGGGGAAAACCCTTACGGGAGAAAAACCCACCACACTAAGTAAAATCGTTTTGTATTACAGTAAAACAATTACATACAGAGTTACAGACTTCACTCTCGGATGTTAGTTCACAATAGCATTACTTAGTCGACCTCCTCATAGACTTTAGTTTATTACATTCACTATTACAATGCTCTCATAGCATACAATGAATCACACTACGTTGTCACCTTAGTCTCTATGCCTTTTATTTCGTCTGTTCTCACTTCTTCAACCAACAACAAATAGAGTGTATTTAATTACATGCTTCACCGACAAGAAATCTCGTTCTCTGATCAAACCGCCTTGCAATCATGCATCGGGCCACCCCAGCATTTAATCCTGTTACAGAGAATTACCTATATTTGGATTTTTTCAACCACCGAATCAGATCTTATAGTTAATGCATATATCACTTTCAAAGATTTAAACATCTAGCCAATAATTGTTGATTTACAACAACGATGTAAAATCAACGAGTGAGATCATGCCACATGTCATAACGCCATTCATCCATCGCTTTGACTATTGAATCGATCAACTGCACCCTGAGCTCCTTCTACCATGCTACCACTTTCCATCCATCATACCCTCGAGGTAAGGCGGTATACCGCGCTACCATGCCAAGGTTCACAGGCACTCATGGTATGGCGGTGCCACCGTGCTACCATGTCAGGGCTGAAAGACCCCCGTGGTATGGAAGCAACTTCCCGATCGCCTAACCATCGCCATTCACCACTCTACCGCTGCAAGACTGGTAGGGACATGCGGTATGGTGGTGCCACCGTGCTACCGCATCAAGGCTAAAAGACCCCCATGGTATGGCGATGTCACCGTACAACCGCCAATCAATGAGAGAAGCCTCATGGTAAGGAGGTAACTGCTTCGCCAGACCACCACAGTTCATCGCACCACCGCCAAGGAAGATGAAGGACTTTTCAGTATAGCTGTAACACCACATATCCGCTCCTTAACTAGAAAGGACCTGTGGTAAGGTGGTAAACTGTGCAATCACCGAGTAGACCAAAGACCTCCACGGTAAAGAGGTAAACCGTGCAACTGCGCCACCTCCAAAAGTTCCCAGCGGTATAGCAGTAAAGGCATGAATAGAAGATAAATTCGTCAAGTCTTTAACAGAGGTTCAAGCCAGCAAGTTGAGGCACCTTTTTCCAACAGCTTCAATACATTTGTTTTGGCAACTCAATAGTGATTTTTTCGTGATATTTGATGCAAAAAAACTAATAAGGATATGAATCTTAAAACTCATAAGCATGGATTAGGATGTTAATTCAAGTCTATAGTGCACTTCATCACATGTTAGAGCTAAGACCTATATTCATTAATGAGTGTGCCTAACATGGACAATTGAGAACTATGTGACCACTTTTAACATGCCCTCAATAGGGGCATAAGAGATGAGTTTCAAAAATTTCCCTATAAATCCCATGAAGAGGCCTTGGAAAGTACATTAAGAATTGACCAATCCACTATCAAAAATGAGAAAAGAACATATGGAGTGATTATAAGACCCATGAATGCACAATCAATGATAATTATTGAAATAACCCTTTAAAAAATAACAACACAATAGGTAGGGTTAGTAATCCACCCCTATCAAGAACACTGACAATAAGGGTTATAGTAATAGATTAGAAGAAGAGATTAAATTACCTAGAACAACCAACATGTCAATGCTATTTACTACCCTTGAAATAAAAACAATTATTATCAAAGGGATAACCAGTCTCAAGGAAACTACTAGTATCAAGATAACTAATTATATAAACCATATCATCAAACATATAAGAATAATCAATATCATTCATTTCATAAAATGAAGGTAGACAACATAGAGTCATTTTAAGAGTATAATAGGTTCATCTCAAGAATCCCTAAGGATAAAACACTGCATAAAAATTTTCTGCAAACCTCAAGAGAAGATGGCCAATAATTATAACAATTGATGGACACCCAATGCCTTATAGAACATGAATACAAGAATATTTTAGGATTATTTTCCTTCTCATTGCAACAAATAAGTAGATACTCATAATGCAACCAATTTAGGATCAAACAATAGTTCTCATCCCAAATATCCTAATATGATTAGTTAGTTGGTATCAAAAGGATAAACCACAAAATTGGGTTCATTAAAAGTAGTAGTCCTAGGTAAATCAAATAGTGAACTCAACATTGAGTAAGAGATAATTTCATGGTAAGGTCGTATTGATCATAGATCCTACACCACCTCCCATTGGACTCTATGATATCATTAAGGATTTTAAGAAAACAAATAAGAATATTAGTTTCATTTATCTTCTTATAATTTTTCATCACATCATGTACCCTCCTAAAAGCAATCGGGTTCAAGTATCTCAATCACATAATTCCATCTCCAAAAGAGAAAATAAATGAGGTCGATCTATACATGATACCACCAAAGGGAAAATTATAAGATCCTATTTTCTCATTTGATCTAAATAAAATGCCTATATATTCTAAGTTAATGAGAAGAGGAGATATTTCCTTATATTTATAGGTCTTGGTTAATAAAACTTGCATAAAGAGAACAATAATAAACAATGGTGCAATAGTGAACATTGTACCATTTCCCATTCTTTAGAATGGGATATGACTACACTAACATAACTACCTATAAGGAGACCTTATATGGTTATGAAAACATAAAATCATCCACCATAGAGAAGATAACATGGTTGGAAGTGATGTTGTAAAGAGGGAGATTGTTGGAAGGTTGTCATTGATGATGTTGTTTAGTAACATGAGAATGGTATGTAGCATGGTATGTACATTTTGTATGATCTAGTGTTGTAATTTATGTCAACATTGTTTTGGATCATTCTAATATGACTTAGAAGTATTTTTGAAGAATTTTATACAATATAACTTGGTTTGGAATGTATATCTACAAAGGGAAATGCCTAGTGTTAGTATAGGTATGGATGACCCAGTGTGCTAGTGCTAATTGCAGAGGTTGTTTGTTATTTGTAGGAGTGTGTTGGTGTATATTTAGGTCCTAGTTAACTTTTTGTATGGTCTTCCTTCACTTCTTTCCATCATGGGTGTTTGGGGTTGTTCTATTTAGTGGTTGCACGTTTGAGGTGCATACATTTCATTGAGGCCAACATGGAGAAATGTTTTGAGGTTGTGAAGGATATATATGAAATTTAGTTTTTGAAGAAGTGTGTGATGTGTAGTGTGGTGTGAAATGATACAAATGTGATCAATTTTGGTGATCTAAGTGTGATATCAAATGCCTAAGGCTACCAGATGTAGTGAGATAAAGGTTATAGATGGTGCAGAGTTGTAGTGGTGGATATTTCTTGTTGCTCTAAGATAGTGAATCTATTTGTAACAGTCTTCTTCCATTCTTCTTTCTTTCAAATAGTGAGTTCGTTGGGTAGTGAGCCCTTAATAGTGAGCCATTCTTCTCTTTTAGGTAGTGTGCCCTTTTGGTAGTGAGCCTACTACATTCGGAATTTCTATTCATATATATGCGAGCTAATCCTCATTGTGGTTTCTCCTTGATTAGGGTTTTCCACGTAAATCTAGTGTTCTCTTGTGTATGGTTTTGTATGTGTTTATGTTTCATTTATTTACATTCTGCTAATGATAATAAGGGTTTAAGGTTTTAATGTATAATTGATTCATCCCCCCTCTCAATTGTCCTATTTTTCTAACAGGAAGTCTTCCTATTCTAAAAAGGAACATGAGGGAAGAAGAGTGATATGAAATATCTCAAAATGATGCTCAAGTGTCTCCATATTGATGCGAAAGGCTGGCAAACTCCATATAGGTGTTCTAGGCCACACAAGTAAAGATTTCAAGAAGCTAAATGTCTCCTCTGAATCATGATTCACACTAGAAGTGTGATCAAAAGTTGAAGGAACAATGTTGCCATCAAAAGAAAAATATGCAAAGGTATTCACCGATATGAATGATCAACCATCAAGCAATAGCAATAATCTCTCTACTCTAAGTCTTGAATAATGATTGAATCAGGAGTGAACTCCATAGTCCTTCCATCTCCACCATGTGTAATATGATATATGGGACGAAGATTATTTTTCAAATGAGGAATACACAAAACATCCTGGAAAGTGTTTTTCCCCAAAACTAATAGACCCCTTCCCAAGTACACTCGTGTATGTATTATTTTCGATCAAAGTAGGAGACATGGCACAAGGCTCAAAAGAAGAGAATATAGATGACAAAGATTCCATATGATGAGATGCTCTTGAATCTAGAATCCATCTCCTTGATCTTCAACCTGAAAAAGCACAAAGAGCATGTCCTTTATTTCTTGAAAAAGCACAAAGAGCATGTCCTTTATTTCCTAATGTAGAAGCCAAACTAGCATGGCCTTTTCCCTTAAATTGGACTATTTTTAAGAAGAAGAAGAAGGTGGTGACTTAGACATCCTAGAAGGAAAATCAATCTAATTATTTTTTAGAAGATGCTTCAACTCATCAATATCTTTCTTGTAACAATAATATTCATCATTCCCAAACCACTTTCAATACCAACAAGTAGACTTCTCCTTATTAGATGCTTTATTTAAGGAAGAGGATTCATTCTTTGGTTGATCTGAATGTGGATTGGATTTCTTTGATTTATTTTGTTTCTTACCAAGATTGTCTGACTCTTTCACTTAACTAGCCAATAACACAAGATTTAGAAGACTCAAAGAAACCCATCAAGATAAGATTTTGTTGATTGTGATTCAACATATCAAAAGATGATGCAAATGATGGTGTAGTATATGCAGACCTCGTATTCAACCTATGAGTATGTAAGCTAGAAACAAAATCAACATAATTAGGATCAAGTTTGTTCAATGAATTGTATACCAACTAAATGTTCTTCTTATCAGTTCCACATGCTTTACATTGCTCCCTTAGATCATTAACCCTAGTCATGTAGTCTTGGATGTTGTCAAAGTTCTTACTATCAAGGCTCATTAATTCATTGTCAAGTTGATAGCCTCTGACTTCGTCTATAGAACCATATAATGTTTTCAATTTGTCCCAAGCCTTATGAGAATTCTTCCATGATTCAATCTAGAACAATAAATCTTGAGAAACTAGTTAACAAAGACATCCAAGAGCTTATGTGTGTTCAATCATCCATTTAATATTTTTCTCATCATCTCTAGGTTTAGGTACCTTATTTTCAACATATAGAGAGTGACCTTCATTCATTAGTATACTCCATGCATGTTGAATAGTTATATGATTTTAGAAAAGGAACCTTGGAATGGTCCATGAAAACAAAGAGAGCACAAGTAAACATATTAAAATAATGAACCAAGAGACACCCCCCAGCCAATCAATCAATAATCCCTAATAATATGTGTAGCACTTTGTATGTAGTGTGTCTTCGATACCAGAAATGTGTTTTAGATTTATAATGCCAAGATGGATCAAAGATGGAAAAATTACAACAATATCTTAGAAAGTTGAAGGTAACCTCTCCCAATATGATCTATACCAAAAATGAATCCTTCCCAAGTGGATACAACTTCTCCAAAATGTAGTATGTCCAAGTAATCAACCAAAATGAAAAATTGCACAAATCTAAATAAAAATTACCTAGTTCTAAATCTGAAAAAAGTGCATGAATAGAAATATAGAGCTCCTCAATACCTTTCCAACACCATAAGAATCATGAAAATTAGAGATCATGGCAAAAAATATGAGCTCGGGAGTCCAAAAGAGAAAATATAGCTTTGACCAGCAATAAAATTCACCTTAGGCAAAATCTAAAAAAATGGAATACACCACTATAAAGTGCTCAAGACCAGCTTTCCATTGATATATTGTTTGCAAAATTTCAACACCATAGTAGAAAGTTATGGCTTAAAGAAAAAAATTGCCCTCTTAGGGTCTCCGAGGGATCAAATAAGGGGTGGCAAATGGGCAGTGGGTAGAGCCATGTCGCTACCCCTCCACTCGAGCTTAGTGCTAGGTGATGGGTTAAAACCACTCGTGAAACTATGGTTTTGGAATAAATTTGAACATCGATAAAAAATAAAATGTTATTAAAATTAATCTGTTGAAATTTAAAACTTTGCGACTGTACCTTAGTGGCACGATGTGATAGGTATGACCACTGACGTAAAAATTATGTAGAGAGAGTACGATGAAGAATATACTGACGAATATTCTAATTTTTGTATACTGTAGACGATGATGCTATCATAGGTATGGAAGGTATAGCCTATATGAATCTATACACTGTATGGACTATTTTTTGCAACCTTTCACCAAAACCCTCAAAAATGGCTCTAAAATTTCTTTCATCCAAATATCAAGTGTTTTATATGAAAATAGGGGGTTTTGGGCCTTTTAGACTCAACCACATAAGGTTTGTGTCATCCCAATGCGCACCCTACAAAATCTAAATCTTGAATCACCTTGGATCTGAGAAGGGGTTTTGTAAAACTAAAGCTTTTGAGACCATGTTTATGTCACTCAAGGACTCAAGCCTCCAAGACCATTTGCAAAATCCAATAACAACCTTCTACAAGAGGGAAAATCAAGAACATGAAATTATAACAATGGATGCAAGATGTGGCTGATATACAGTATTCAATATTGCAATAATATATTGGACTTACACAACTAAAAAATATCTCAACTGACTTACTTGGATACAATGTACATATGAATTCTTTCTTATATAAGTAAGGGTGATGATGTAGCAATGTTAAATGGTCATCATAATTAAATGACATGAGCCAATATTAAATAACCTAGGACATAATAATTAAATAAAAGGCAACTAGATAAGATAAGTGACAGTTAATTCTAACAAGAAAGATTCCTTCCTAGAACCTAAGTGGACTTAACAATGTAAATAGGACATAGATAATACTAGATAGGGAAAATACCTATTTACACCAACATATTTTACCAATGAAAGAGTGATTCCTTGGTTCTTTTTGTTCTTTATTTATAATTTTGTCTCAAAAAATTATAGCAATTTTCTATTTTTCATTTTTATTTAAGTTACCACTCCATAAGAATTTTGAAGATGTTTTTCTATTTCTATCACTATGCCTTTTGGAATTTTTAAAATTGACATCATGTAAAAAATAATAGCATATGTGACTACTTTTATCATTGTAGATTTCATTACTAGAGTTAGCCACCTACTTTCCAAAGTTGACATTTTATTATGAATAGAGACAACAATATTTTTCAAAAAGTCATTTCTATGAGCCCTTGTAAATAGAGGAATACCCAAATTTTGAGTGTAAAATTCTCAATCATGAAACCCAAAAGGGTGGAGATATTATTTTGCACAATCGAAAGAGTATTAAAATAATATTTTTATTTAATTGGATTTACTTTTTGACTTGATATCTAGTATAAGATAATAGTAGAAATTTGATATTATTTGCTTCTAGAACTATGGATTAACCAAATAATAAAGTGTCATCAACAACATGAGTAATTGACATTATAAGTCTATAAATATTAATTTATTTCCAAATTTATGCTCTATTTAGACAAATAATAGATCTACTAAGGGCCTCTACCATTATAATAGAAAGGAAAGGAGATATGTGATCTCCTTCTTTAATAACTTGGATGGAATTAAAGAAACTAACTAGGAAGCCTCTAAGGAGAATATAAAATTTTCCTCCAAAAATATATGAGAAATCCACTTACACCATTGAGAGGAAAACCAAACTTCTTTAGAACCTTAATGAGGAAATCCTAGTTGACTTTATCACAATCCTTTAGCATATCTAGTTTAATCACAATTGCTAAAAGTTTCTTCTCTTGAATAGAATGTAGCACTTCATGAGCTACCAAAGAAACCTAAATATTATATATTTATCTATAAAAAATCCTCCTTTCTCTTTTGAAATAATAGAGGGATAGTAGATCTCAATCTAATGAGATCTAGTATTTTAAAAGATCTTGTAAATTGTATTACATAAAGAAATAGGTATTATTCTACAAAAGAGGTTGGGAAAATATTTTTGGAAATTAAAGAAACAAGGGTTGCAATAATTTCTTTGAGGATGGATCTATCTCTTCTAGCTTCTTCAATTACAAACCACAAACTTAATCTCTTCCATAGAAAGGGGATAGTAGATTCTCATTATTGCACCCAAGTGAAAAAATATACAAGTGCATTAAATTGCATAGGATGACACGTGATATTCTAACATTGATTTAGTAGTAGAAATTATGACCCACATGGCATAGCATGAGTTACACATCATCTTAGAATTTCCCAACTTGATGACATTGTCCTTTCCCGTCCTATCCTCTTATACATCTCATTTAGCATTTGAATTAAGTTTTAGGCACTTGCACAATAGACATTTTTTTTATATAACTTCAACTAAATGATCTCTTTGGAGATTGTATGGTTAGCCATTTGACCTATCTTAAGTTGTAAGGAACGCAATCAACTAGCCTTAGAAAAAGGGGTGACCTTGACCCTATAAATGATAAAAGCTATCATATTTGGTATATGTAAAGGTTAATTTATGTATAGCCATTTTAACACCATTTTTTCTCATGAATGAGACTTCTTTCCAATCCTAATTGATTTGTAACTCCCCTTGATTGATTCTCTTCTCCCCTTGACTCTTAATCATCCCTTCAATCATCTATCAATTAGCTCTCCAATCTTTATTGAGCATGGAATCCCTTGGCTGATTCTCTTCTCCCCTTGACTCTCAATAAAATCTTCAATCATCTATCCATTAGATTGTATTATTTCCTAGGTCACATGTCTTGAATGAGATTATTTTAATTTTTGTTTTTGATTAGGGGAAAATAGGTTTTGATGGGACTCGAAACCCATTACAAACAAGTTTTGTGGGGACTTGAAACCCACTAAAAAGAAAGCTACAAATATATAAGACACAAACCATTAGCAACCCAACAACATTAGCACCCAAAAATTACACAAGACTACCCATGCTGGAAGGACTAGGTTTTGAAGGGGACCTGAAACCCATAACAACCATGTTTTAGTAGGGACCTAAAACCCAAAAAATAAAGAAAGATTTCTTGAGTCAACCAAGCAACAAGAAATTGTCAGAATTAGCTAGGCAACAACACAATTGGATTGCAACAAACCATCCACTCAGTAATCTCAACATTGAGCCACAAGGAATAGGGCAGCAAGAGCTCCCTTTTAGAACTATCAGATCAAACAAAATCCCTACCTTAGTGAGAGAATTACAAAGAAAAGTTGAGTAGGAAGTAGGAAGAATTCCCTTAAAACATCTATCAATCCAATAAACCTGCAATAGCCAACCCACAAAAAACCATCCACTCATCACTGAGCCACAACAGAAAGGGCAACAAGAGCTCCCTTTTAGCACAATCAATTTCACCAAACTCCTTACCTCAATAAGAGAGCTACAAGGAAAAAATGAGAAAGAGAACATTGTTGAACACTAAGAAGCCTCAGCATTCTTGCAGCACCATCCCACTCGATCTGCCAACTCAAGATCCACCTCTATAGGAGAGAGCTCCCCTCTATAGCAGAGGATAAAATGAGAACCCTTTCTACCAAAGCCACCACTCTCCTCATCCTCGACATTAAAATACTATTTCCAACTCAAGGTCCACCACTATAGAATTATTTTAATTTTTGTTGCCAATTTATGAACTTGGTATTTAAATACTATCTCCAAAGAATATTTCTTTTATTTAGCCACTTCCCATTACTGTACCAATCATGATACAAACATAATAGACTATTTAGAGAAGTTTTGTACACATCGTGTTCCATCTATCTCACACTCTACTTAAACATCACACTCTTCAATGATCAAATAGTTAATAGAAATTTTGCACTTCATCCCTACCAAAAGTGGTAATTAGTGAAGTCTATTTCTTTCTTAAATATTGAATAAATTGGCATCCACTAAAGGAGCTCAAATTACTAAAAAAAAAAAAAAATTGTATTTATTCTCAAGAGCTTGGAATGTATGTACACTATACATACAAGAGTTATTTGAGCCAGTGTAAGCAGTTTTACATAGTTTTAGTTTTAATTATTTTCTACTACTTTATTATAAGGGTTATACTTTTTCTACAAGAAATTGTAGGTACATTAATGAAAATGTTGAATAGGTTGACATTTAAAATTAGAACATGCTTGTGGCTAGTGGGATTTTCCACCATTGAGCCACTTGCCCTTTCATAATGGAAACTTTCAAATTCTATCAAGAAGTATATTTCATTTCCAACACACCCTCTAAGGTACATTCATGTTGAGATCAACCCTATTACAAATTCAAATATTCAAACATAATATAATTCAATTCCAATAAATTTCAGATGAGATAGAACTTCAACTATGATACATAATTTTTAATTCTAATTATTTTTCTAATACTTACAACAAAATTTATTTTACTAACTTTCTTCCTACAAATAATATATTTAATAAGCTACATACATTTTATAATAAAAAATTTGACTATGAAAAAAATATATCTCCCTAGCAAAATTTTACTATAATAATAAAAAAATCACACACCCATTCAACCTATGGATCCAATAGTTAGTTTTATCTATAAAAAAAAATCATAAAAAACAAAAACAAAAAATATACCCCGACTTCGTAGCGGTACCTAATGAAAGGCCCACTCTAAATGTGAAAAGGTTGAGACGGTGAAAGTCTTGGGTTAACGCAGGAGTACGTGGCTGTATACAAACCTCTCATCTACTAAACCTTGGTTAAAGATGTGCACACACAGCCGTTGGCCTACTTTCATGACTTGTGGAAGCGCGAAGTCTACGCGGGTGCGGGCGAGAGAAGTAAAGCTTAATTTCTTATACCTCTTCCCTTCTTCGTCTTCTCACCGTCACGATAAAGAAAAATAGATTTAAAAATTCCAAACCAAACCAAGTCAAAGTCAACAGTTTTACCCAGACAACATATTTTGTTCGTCTTTCTCCATTGACTGGAACCGACCCACAATAAACAAGTGAAAGCCGCGGTTGGTCTGGAGGCTTCGAACGTCAGAAGCACTGAATATTCAAGCGAGCGGCACAAGTCAGCGATACGTGTTAGACTGGCTGCTCTTCTCTACACTGCGCATTCCATATTCAAATGCGCGTACCCCCGACTCGCGACTCCACTGCCCCAATTCTTTTTCTTTATATATATCTCCATATCCTATGCTCTCAATTTCCATCTACATCTCAGCCATATCGGATCATAAACTGGAAATTGAAGATTGGATCTACCAGACTAAGAAGAAGAAAAGATGAAGGCTGACGAGCTGAGGATCTCGACGTTCGTTCCGCCGTTCTTCAGATGCCCGATTTCGCTAGAAGTGATGAGAGACCCGGTGAGCCTGTGCACAGGCGTGACATACGACCGTGTCAACATTGAGAAATGGCTCGACTTGGGCAACAAGGTCTGCCCAGCCACCATGGAGCCCCTGCAAAGCCTGGACATCGTCCCCAATCATACGTTACGAAGGCTCATCCAGGACTGGTGCGTCTCTAAAGGCCTCGACAGGATTCCCACACCCAAATCCCCCGTTAATCCTTGTAAACTGAATCGGATGCTCCAAGACATGAGCGCCGACGCCGACATTAACAGGGCTCTGGAGACCTTGGCAACTCTTAAGGTTTTGGCCAAATCTAGTGCAAGAAACAGAAAGTGCATGCTTTCTGTGGGGATTCTCAGGGTGTTGGCGCAGCTCATATTGTCCACTGAAAACAGAGAAATCTTGCAAGAAGCCGTCGGTATCATTTCTTGTTTCGACTCGCTTGACGACTCCACTCGACAGCTTTTGCGAGGCCCACGAATGCTCGCATCTTTGAGAACGCTTTTAATGGGTGATAATAAAGAGGCCCGAATGAACACGGCAGTTGTTGTTGAGTATATGTCGAGGGACAGAGGCTGTGCAAGGGAAATGGGATCCAACGAAGGAGTAATTGAATCTTTGATCAGCGTTGTCAGAGAAGACGTTGAGGAGAGCGTGAGTGTGGGCGTCAGTGCTCTGTTTAATCTTTGCGTGGTGGGTCGAAATCGAATGCGAATTGCAGAAGCTCCGGACGCTGTGTGCGCTCTTACTGATGTCGTCAATGGCGGCGGTGATAAGAAACTGCGTGAGAAATGTTTGGGCGTTCTGGACGCGTTGTCCACCACGGCCGAAGGGCGCGCCGCCATTGACGACCATACTCTTGCTTTGCCGGCTGTCGTGAAGAGCTTGCTTTGTGTCTCTGAGAGTGCTGATGAGTACTCTGTGGGGATCCTTTGGAGGATTTGCTTCAAGTCAGGGGAGGAGAATGGATTTAATGAGGATCTGTTGACTGGGGCGTTTAAGAAGCTTCTGGTGTTTGTGCAGATCGATTCCGCTTCTCCCACCACAAAGGCCAAGGCCAACCAACTCCTCAAACTCTTCTCTCCAATGCGACATAGCCACGCTTCTTCCTAGACCTGTTAGTTCTTTGTTTCCAATCTTTTTTTTTGTGTGTATACAAATATATTTTTTTGGATTTCACAACATACTGGCATTGTTTATACCCAAAACTTGTGATTCAATCGATCAAACTTCGTTGGAATAAATGGACGAGTATCTATAGATTCGTCAACTCTTAACATATATATGTTCTCTGAGAAAATTTTGATTTGGGAGATCTTCTACATAGTATTTTAAGATAGAAGGGAATCCATTTTAAACTATCATATCTTGTGTGCGTTTTTTGCTTACTAATTTGGAAAACCCCGGGATGCCAGGTTCATAACATGTCATTTTAGTCCTTAGCAGAATGGAGAGAATAAAGGTCAGGTCGGAGTTGTTTGATGAATCATATTAAACTACTCCACAGTGGAGAAATAAGAAAAATATACAAGTAGTTATTGACGAAGGATCATTAGTAGTTATTGTTGAAGAATCATTAGTTAGTTTGTGTGTACTAGCAGCTAGTAAATTTTAATATATCATTCTTAAATAATTAGAAAGGTAGTGATCAAATGTGAGGATCATTTTTTTAAAGCATAATATTGGTAAGGACAGTTTAATTTCAGCTATTCTTAAACATCGTCTAGTTCAATAATCAAAGGTTGATTTTGGTCAAGAAAAATAGGAAGAAACATGTCATTTTTTGATGTGGATTCAAGGTGTAGAATTTCTATTGATTAGTGTAGGATTGAATCACACCATCACTCACTAGACCCAATGAAGAATATGCATGTCTATTGTTGGTTCAAAAAAATTAACAATATGAGAACTCATATACATTTATAATTTTCACAAAATACACGAGAATTTGTAAAGAATGCTAGCTTCTTATAATTCTACTTGCAAACTAATTATAAAATAAAAGCTAGTTTAGAACTAATATACTTTTAATCTAGAGCTTGGGGAGGAAATGGGTTAGAGAGAGAATGGGAGAGGGAGAGAGGGAGAGGGAGGGACATGGGGACGAGGGAGAGAGAGAGAGGGAGGGGAAATAGGTTAGATATGAAGAGGGGGAGAGAGAAACCAAAGCTCTTCCTTACATGATAGAGGGTTTAATGTTGTTTAAAAGGTGGTTGTGCCTAGTGGTTGATCTCCATGGTGGTTCTATGGTTTTTCTATTTCCATGGATGTTTTAAAAACTACTAAAAAATGCTTATAAATGACTAAGCATGGTCACACACGACCATTAGTAGCTTATTGCCAGTCATTTATAACATGGTTGAACTTATGACTAAACCATTTTTAGTCATTTATTGGTTGTTTTGATTGATCAATTTGGTAGTATATTTAATCATTAATTTAGTCATTGATTGTTGTTAATTAATCACTTATTTAGTCATTTTTATTCACTGATTTTTGGTCCATTGGTAGTGTATTTAGTCATTTTAATCATCATTTTGATCAATTTGGTAGTTTTCTCTCAACTGGTAGTATATTGATACATTGTTTATTAATTGTATAATCATTATATTTAGTCATATTTATTCACTAATTTATGTCAATTGGTAATATATTTAGTCAATTGGTAGTTTATTTAACTGTTTTTGTTCATTGATTTCTACCTAAAAGTGTTGGAAGTGAGGCAATGCTTTTGAGGTTTAAACATAAAACATAGAAAAATATAATCAATCATTCATTTGTACATAAGGAAACAACTATTAAGAAGGAAAAATACTAAAATTTTATTGAGAAAAGGTGTCCTTACAACAAATACAAGACTTAAATATGTGTCTTTGCGTTGAAAAATGTGTTACAAAGTGTTTTTCTCAGTTTTGTGACTAAGAAAGTTGAGTTGCAATGCTCCATTTTTTGCTTATACAACTCCAAAACATGAAAGAACTACTTGAAAAATGAAGCCTAAGGGTTCTATAAAAGACTCCTATGCAAACTTCACACCATGAATACTCAGTATGGACTGAGAACTATGTTCTACATATACCTTGACTGATAAGATTTATTGAACATGATAGTGGACCATAATAACATGCTTTTACAAAGTCATGTTTACATTTGAGACTTTCAACTCTTGGAAATCCAACTTTAAGCATAACGCCTCTTCATACTCAAAGAAAAAATAAATAGGTTCATACATTGTTTATGCTTTAGAAGAGATTATATGCTCTACCATTTCATAATTGTTCATAGAGAGTGATTCACTGTCATAAAAGGCATAGATAAGCCTTTTTTGTTTAGTGTTATAAACTGTCAATTTGAAACATATTATCTAAAACTTCTTATGTTAATCAAAGATCAAGTTACTACATATCTTGTAGCATTTAATGAGGTAAAAGCCACCAAACCACTAGAAATCAGTGCAGTAATAAGCATTAACAAATTGGTCTAAACCCAAACCTCTATACTCCACTTTGTAGTCATTATGCAAGAGAATATATTCACTGAACAATTAAATATATTATTCATTGGCAAGCAACATGAACTTTGTGATCAAACCCCACACTTCACACTACACTAGCAAGCAAATACTAATATATACCACTATACCACCTTCTGGGCAATTGCATGAGAAAACTTCACTCTAGAGTAGATTCATGATGCAAGAGAAATATATGGCATTGAAAGGAAGTCACTGTCAACATTATGAAATTGAAAGAAAGTCACTGTTAGAAGTGTCATAAGAAAGAAGTATACCACTGTCACAAGCTCAAGAAATTTGTTGAGTTGCCAAGTAACCACTATGAACACAAATTGTTTGTAGCATAGAGACCATACAAGATGTCACTGGCCATTGATAGAGGACTACTACATAGTGAGGTAATTGTACTATCCAGTTCATCAAGGTGTACAACAATGACATTGTATTGTTATCACATCAATGTTTATTTCAAGAACACTATCTACTAGCAACTACTGACACATGAGTTATAAGTCACTATCATAAACCAAAAAACCAATATCATTGTCATGTCATATCAGTACTATCAAGTCAAGCAAATAAAGATAGTTCTATCATTGTCAAGAAACCATCCACTGTCTTTATCTCAATTGGAAACTCGGGAACTAATACATCCATAATACCACATACCTGTGTTCATCAAAAGAACGATGATAGCAAGGAAGATGGATTGTACACTAGCAAAGAGGCATATCATTAGCAAAGATAGAACAAAGACTTCATGTTGCAAGACCATCAAGATACTCCACATACCACTCCACTGTGCTATACAAATATTCATAACACTGCCAGCAGAGAACTGCAACTAATCATCTCAGTAGAAGGGATATAAGGACAAGAAACGTATAGAAGAACTATCTAAAATCATAAAATGGCACCATCAAATTAGAAGGATTATTGTCACACTATCAAAGAATTGTTGCCATTAGGAACATGAGCCATAATACACATGGATATGTATATTGTCTTTGTAATCACTACCATTATAAACCAACTACAAACAAATACACGTATGTTTGAAACCAATGAGGAAAGAATTCGTGTCTAAAACCAAGTAACCATTGTTAGAATAAAATGAAGTAAATATGCCATTTTTCATTGTGCATTGAGAATATAATTGTCTCAAAAGACCATATCTATTCACCTTGCATCAACAAAAACTATTACCTTTGACACCAATGATGTGCAACCAACGATCAAAGAAGGATGCAGATGCATACCACTACCAAAAATACCACTGTCACAAGCAACCATTGTCATTAGCAAGTCACTTTTTTATTGTCACAAACAAGAAGTATAAGACCATAATTATCATAGTTAGAGAATTGAAAACTATCACTATAGAAATTGGCTTGGAAAATCGAGGCAAGAAGGTATTTCCAGATTTAAGACTTTTAGTTAATGTTGTGGAATAGAAGAAAAAAAAATCATTTATCTGCCACCATAGTGCAAATTTACCAATTGCATTTGGTTTTTTAAACATGGCCCTCGGTACAACTATTAGAGTTGTTAAGAACCTTTGAGTATGTTCTGATTTTCACAATAGATCTAAATTCATCTCCAAGATTATTGCAAGAGAAATTATTCTGAGAGATGTGAACCATTTCCATCATTTTAAATAGGGACAATGTTCTTGTGGAGAATATTGGTGATGCTAAATGAAACAATATGAAAAATAGGCTTGCACTATAATAATGTGCACTACATCAAATATCTAGTAATAATGAAGGGGAATCCATCAAAGCATAACAACAAGGATTTTTTTGTCATATGTTGTAGTTACAAGTGCCTTGGTAGAAATACATGAAAATGTAGAAGCATAGACAAGGAAAGTAAAATATTTCAAAAAATTCCTCAAAGAAATGTGATATCATGAAATATCGTGATTAAAGGATATGTTCAAAATGGGTTTTTTCTGAAAAGTCCTTAGAAAATTTTAAGGAAATGCAACCAGTGGGTGTAAAGCCTAGTTTTCCTCAACCTTTGAAAGCTTCACTATATTCCTCCACCACAACACCACATGGTTTGTTGTTGGACTTCGCACTGATGCGGGAAAACCATGTTGAGTCACCCGCTCTCTCGCAAACTCTTCAATTCATGCCAGCGATGATGCGGGAATTATAGTCTATGACCATGTAAGTTATTTTTTGTATCTTGTGTTTTGTGTATGTGATTTTTTGTGACTACCCACATTTTTCTTTTGGTCTCATGCCTTCTTCACTTCATCATTCAATTTTATATGAAATTCCAGTGCGTTTATGTTCCTGGTATTTATTATTAGCTAATGAATGGTGTAGCAATAAAAAAAATTCAAGTGCTAAAGAGATTCATGGAAGCTACATTTTACTCCAAGCATCTTTGCATGTTTTTACTTTCCTTATTTCTATGCAGTAATTTTCTCCTTGAAGGTTGGTTCTTAGTTTCAGTCAACTCATAGATTTTACCGATCCCTCAAATTGTATTGAAACAAAAGTCTTCCTCCTAGCACATATGCATGTGGAAGAGAATTAAATAGTTGCATGAATGCTACCACTCAATAGGTTAGCCTAGATCCCACTTTACTGCTCGTGTTTGGTTTATGCTTTCATTTTGCTAGCTTTGTTGCATGATGAAGGATTACATTATATTTTATTTTATCGGAAGAAAAATGTTGAAGTGGGAAACAATTTAATAGGGTCAAGTAAATGCAAGAAGATGAGTCCACGAAACATGGAAGTTTTTTCCTTAGGAAAAAAATTTGAAATCGGCATGAAGAAAATGGGATCCCGTTTTTAATAAATGGGATCCTACTTTTAATAAACGAGATCTCATTTTTTTTAAAATGGGATCCTGTTTAGTAATGGGTCTCAAACTGGCCTTTTGAAAGCGGGATCCTACTTTTTACAAAATGTGATCCCATTTTGTATGGTATTTGTTAAAAAAAAATGAAACTACAGTCATTTTCACTACACAATGATCCTAATTGAGGATGACAAACAACAACCTCCAGGTATGTGCCCCACCCCAATTTTTTGCATTTTTCAAAAAAACTTGAAATTTTTAATATAAAGAGATTTTAGTATGTATTTTTTCAAATTTTTTAGAGCTTTATGTATTTTTATTTACTTGTAATAAAAGAAATGAGGCTTTGTAGAAGAAGAAAAAAACATGAAATGAAACCCTCAAATATTGAA
Source organism: Sequoiadendron giganteum (assembly GCA_007115665.2). Lineage (NCBI taxonomy): Eukaryota > Viridiplantae > Streptophyta > Pinopsida > Cupressales > Cupressaceae > Sequoiadendron > Sequoiadendron giganteum. The sequence goes on from CM021102.1 coordinate 478,908,250, forward strand.
TAGAAATGAAATCAACCTTAAATCATAACCTAAGAAAAAAAAAAGCTTTTAAAACCCTGAATTGTTCAATCAAACAAACAAAAATGCATTTGAAAACCCTAAATTGAAAGGAAACAAAAAAAATGCATTTGAAAACCCTAAATTTAAATGAAATAAAAGTGTGCATTTGAAAACCCTTATTGTTTTTCAAACCCTAAATTGAAATCAATCAAAAATTTGCATTGAAAACCCTAAATTAAATTCAAATTAAAAAATTGCATTTGAAAACCATAAATTGAAATCAAACAAAAAAATTTGCATTTGAAAACCCTAATTTCAAGCTTGAATATTTGATAATGAAAAAAATTCATTTGCATTTCTTAAATGTTTTAAATTTCATTTGCATTGTATAGAGACAAGTATGTAGGCATGATTATGGAAGAAATTAGTCGGTAGATTTAGGTTGATACAAAGTAAACTAGGGTCCTTGATATTGACAATGAAATAGGATTTGATAAATATTATACATTTAAATGTGTATTCATTAAGTTAGAGACATGTCAAGAGACACAATCAATTAAACATTATGAACATAGATATAATTAGATTAGAAAACAATATGTTAAACCTTGTGGGACTAGTGGATCGTTAGAATTGATATAAATTATGTGTTTCTATTATGGATTATGCTCAATTAGTTTATGTTTTTATTACCACATGATAAATTAATAGATCAAAATGTATGCATAATCTATGATGCTTCATTATGTTCTATTGAGATGTCAAATTACATTATTTTTAGCTTACAATGAAAATATATTTAACATGTACTTTGGTGTTTTATATTGTTTTCTAATGACCAATTAAAGGGTAATTGTATGTGGTACCTTAATTGAGTTGATAATACGGGCCTTATGCATCTATTATGATTCATATTATCTTACAACATGATACTATACCATAATATGCTACAATTTAAACCATGATTGTTAAAAGCTAAGTAGATAGTTAAATTTACTCACTAGAAGAGTAGAGACTTCAACATAATTTTATGATCACTTATATACTTATATGGTAGTGATATATATTCTATTTTTATGGATCTTCAATTAGTAAACATATGTGTGAAGCCTAGGATCAAACCCATGTTTGCAAGGAATCTAGCTAGAGCATTATAAAACTTGGTCCACAAGTTAAAGATCATTACTCAATAATTATATGGGAAAATGCTCTTAAAATAACTCTACATTGACTCACCTCTTAAGGGTTTTATTGACCTTGTTCCCAAGAATAATGTAGCTATTTTAGGACCAATGAATCATTTTTCCCTATGCTTGAATGCTTAATAATCCTCAAATTTACTATGGATGATTGCCTTGATCTAAATAGAGAATCAATCCAACTTTGGTCATAGGTTGTATTTCCACACCTTTTATTCATAGACTTCGAAGATAATTAGGGAAGGAATAGAAATTAACAATACTAATCAAGGATTCATATGTGATGACTTAAAAGTTTATCAACCCCCTTACTTTCCATCCTATTACCCTAAACCCTAAATCCATCATTTTGTCCTAGGACCTTAATTCATAGATCTCCTTAAGCCATCCTATTACCCTAAACCCTAAAACCTAAACCCTAAAGCATTCATTTTATCCTAGGACCTTAAAATGAAATTTGGTTGCCTTGGGAAACTTCACCAAATTTTATTCCCTTAAGCCATGTCATTTTATCGTAGGAACTTACTACATAGATCCCCTTAAGCCATCCTTTTATCCTAAACCATAAATCCATAATTTTTTCTTAGGACCTTAATTCATAGATCCTGTAAGACCCCTCCATTTTCCTCTTTTGATCGAACAGTGTCCTGTTTGGTTATGTGGTGTCTTTTGTTAGTGCTTGGACTTTGGTACTCGATTACTATTTGATCATTGTCTGTAAAATGATGTGCTTGTTATATTTTGACGTAAGGGTATTTTATTGGATGTTATCCTTATTCCATGCTTTGGATTAGCATAGCAGTTATTTGAATTAAAGATGATTATGCTTTGGATTATACTAGCATGTTAGAATTGTCAGTTATCTGCAGTGTGTTGGTGAAGGGGACGGTATCGTATCACTCGCTTGCGAGCGCCCTACGATCCCGTGATTTCCTCTTCACAGTGTGTATTTTATGTTTTTTATACTATATGTTGTGGTTACTTGAATTGCAGGTTGACAGGTGCAGGACATCGACTCCACCTAGTTTCATAGGTTGGAGCGTGTTCAATACCCAACGGTATTCGATTGGGAGATAGTAACTAGGTTTCCGTGTCAAGTCGTCACCCTAGTCCTTGTATGTCGTCAGTTGTCTGTCAGGTTGTGTTGCTTTGAATATTGGGCCCTCTCTTCGTATTTAATTGCAAGTTGGAAAAAGGGGTAATTAAATAGCGTAATGTATTTAAGTTGTGGATTAATGTGTTCTGGAATTATGTTGAAATGTAATTTATTTTATGATTAATTTAATTTAATTAATAAATAATTTAATCGTTGATTAAATCTATTTATTAAGTAATTAAATTTAATTGGTTGAAAGAATTTTGTTTATTTATGTTGAAGTTATTGTTATTTTGTTGAATTTGAAAATATAGAAAATGAATTTAAAAGTCAATTTGAAAGTTGAAATTCAAAATTAAAGAAATTAGATATTTTTGCATTTTCTGTTTTGAAGAATTTATTAGGGTGGTTGTTGAATTTTTAGGGTTGAATCCTTATGTTTGAAATTTGCTTCAATTTTGGGGATTATGAAGTTTTTGGAAAATAAAAATGGAGGAGGAAGAACTATTGGTTTTTGTGGGTTTTGGATTGGAGTGGTGAAATTTGTTGAACTGAAGAGGGAATCAAGGAAGAAGCTGGGCATCGTCTAGATCTTCTCCAAATTCTTGCAATACCAGGTTCATTCAATTAATAGCTTCATTTTGAAAATTATATAGTTTGAATATGCTTTGGAAATCACTTAAATTCTGGTTGTGGATTGCAATTAGAAAACCCATGTTGAATTCTGAGTTTGTTGCAAAAAATCCCTTCTTTGTAAAATCATCTTTTCAAGAAAAATTTTGTGTTCTTGGCTGCAAATAATTGTTTTGAAAATTATTTGTTCAATTTGTGTTGCAAATCTTAAATTGGGGTAATTTAAATGTTTTCATATATTTATATATATGTATTTATATACATATATATTATATATATTTATCTAATTTTTATTCTAATTGAGGGTTATGCTGCTGAGTTAAAATTTGAAAAAACCCCTTGAGAAGAGGAGCAGATTTCAAAAAATCCGCAGGTCTGGATAAAAAAAATTAAAACAAATTGAAAAAAAAAAAAAAATAATAATAATAAAAAAATTAAAAAGTTTGTGGGGGGGGTTGGGGGCTCAACCCCCACCGCACTTCCCATGGAGGCGGGTGGAGGGAGCCGCGCCTAGCATGAGCCCCACCTCCCTCCGTCCGTAGCAACCCCGCGACCGCTATTCACACAGCCGCCACCGCTAGTGGTGGACAGCTGTGCTAAGCACAACCGCACCACCACCAGGGGTTGTCAGTTGTGCAGTAGCTACCGCCACCCCTCTGTGTGGCATGTTCTCCCCGTCCTCAATAAAACTGCGGCTGCCATGTAACCACCCTACGCCATCTGCCGCCCTCTGTCAACAAGTCATAGTCGGCCCTAAAACGGTGCGCGGCTCGAGGCGCATGGGTTTCTTTTAAAAAAATAAATAGAAGGTTTTTTTATATATGCATATTAAAATATTAATATATTAATTTTATATTATTATATTTATAATATGAATATGTTAATATATATTATAATAATATAATATTTATTAATATATTTAGTTTTATATTATATAATAATATAATATTATGTATATTGTTTTAGTAAATTGAAATAGTTGTGTATATAATTTTAAAATAAGGAATTAAACGATGTTATAATCTATTTGACTAATCACATGTTTTTTTAATGGAATTGGGGAATTTTAAAATCATATGATATAGTGGATGTAATCGATTTGTTTTAAAATAATAATTTAATTAAGGGCATAATTCAAGTTAAATTGTGAAAATGGAAAACGTGATAATTTTAATTAGATCATCGTCTAATTTTAAAATATCTTTTTGTAAGTGACATAGTTTTGGGATATAAATATTATGAATGTAAGTCATGTTAAATGTTTTATATTGGTTATATGGAAAGGAAGAAGCAATATTTATTTTAATCAATGAAATTTGAATTGTATAAATAATTGGTTATTTATTATTATGCAATAAGGGAATTAAACTTTGAGTTCTAAATTCTCCCTTGTTTGAAAGAGACTTAAGTTAATCAGTTTATTTAATGCAATAAATTATTGAATTATTATGTGGAAAGTGGATTTAGAATATCCAAAGGTAGATTATTTCACATAGAATATCCAAAGGTGAAATAATCTACCCCTCATGCTCTTGTTTGGGAAATGGGTTAAAGGTGTGCTTTGTTCGTAAGCCTTCCAGATGAGATTTTCAGTTTTGTGGTTGTCATTTGTGATGTCAACCTGTTATGAATTATCTTGGATAGTACATAAGGATTGTGTCTACGGGGAGGTTTGTGCCTCCTAAGAAAGGAGGATTTTGTAGTGTGTGCCTCCTTGTCAGGAGCGGTCAAGAGTAGTTTTGTTATTGTTGTTACCTCCAGTGTTTGGAGATGGTTTTATCTTTGTTGCTCCTGAGAAAGGAGTGGATTTTGTAAGGTGTGCCTCCTTGTCGGGAGTGGTTCTGTTATTGTGGTTACCTCCAGTGTTGGAGTGCGTTTCAGTTTGTGTCACCTCCTGAAAAAGGAGAGGTTGTGGTATCTTGTTTGTTGCACCTTGGTTCCCTTGATGTTTGGTTGGTGTGTGTGTGTTGTCAAGTAGAAGAGTGGCTTGTAACGGGGGCCAGCACACGAAGTGGTGCTAGGATAACTCATTGTAAGTTATTTAATCAAGTGATAACTAAAACAATACTTAGAAGATTAGGACTAACTTCTCACTAATCAAGATTTTAATGCCTCACTCATGGACCCAAGTGCTCGGTTAGGTTTGGGATGAGATGGGAAGGCTTGGAATGGCAAGGTCATCTATCTTATCTATACAAAAGGTATTTGGCTCCGCATGAGTGAGTATGGGGGCTGGGATTCAGTAAAGGTCACCAGGATAACCTTTTCTTGTGGGGGCCAGAGCCTATGAAGATTCCCAAGGATAACCCATGACGAGCTGTGTGATGACACTCTATCTAAGACAACAGTCGGTCTTTGTTTTAGGGGTATGGTCTCCGTAACATACTTGATGTGACCATAGTTGGTATTCGATGTTGTGGGTATGGTTTCCGTAACATACCTGATGTGACCATAGCTAGTTCTTGTTAATTGTGGGTATGGTTTCCTTAACATACCTAATGTGACCATAGTTGGTATTCGATTATTATGTGTATGGTTCTCTTGACATACTTGATCTGCTTTATATCTGGAAGCAAAGTGACCATGTAGAGTTGTACTTGTGAGGTACTCGTGATGCTATTGGGTTGTACTTGTGATGTGCTTGTGTCGTACATGTGATTGGTTGTTCAGTTTGGTTCAGTTTATGTTAGCCTGTGTCTAGAGGTAGATGGTCTTGACTAGGATTCCTGGTTACTATCTCCTAGCACGGGGGGTGGGCCTTTGGGTTCCACTTGGTTGGGTGGCATGCACCTTAATCTATTGGGTCCTTTCTTCACGTTCGTATGGACGAGACTTCCAGTTGGAGAGCTCATGGGTTTCAGTATTATTCCTTATTGTATTTCATTTCAGTTGATCTTGTATTTTACCCCTCATCTGTTATTGAGGTGGACGTTGTAACTATAACCTTATTTATTGGACTTGCCTCATTCGGGGAATGAGAGTTGTAATAGTAATATTTAATTATGGATAAATGAGTTTGAAGGTTATCTATTATGCTTGGATGTAATTTATCTTGTATGGAATGTATGCGTACTTATTATCTTGAGCAGATAAATGTTATGGTTTCATTGTTGTTGTTGTTGTGGGTTGTTAAGTTGTTTCTATCTCGTAACCTTATGGGATGGTTGCATTGGGAAGCGAACTTGAATATAATTATACTTAAACACAAAAAAAAATTAGCCTGTTTAAGTAGTTGTTTGCATCATCCTCTAGGGTTGCGTGATGGGGCGTTACAGATCCCCTTATGCCATCTTATCACCCTAAACCGTAAACCCTAAACTCTAAACCTTAAACCCTAAAGAATTCATTTTTCCCTAGGACCTTAAAATGAAATTTGGTTGCCTTGGGAAAATTCACCAAATTGTATTCCCTTAAGCCATCCTATTACCCTAAACCCTAAACCCTAAACTCAAAACCATGAACCCTAAAGCATTCATTTTGTCCTAAGACCTTAAAATGAAATTTGGTTTCCTTGGGAAAGTTCACCAAATTTTATTCCCTTAAGCCATACCATTTTGTTCTAGGACCTTAATTCACAGTTCCCCTTAAGCCATCCTACGAGGTCCCCTTTAAAAGCCAACATAATTTCTCCCACTTTAATGTAAATTTTAATGAGATTTCACATCACATTAACAACTAATTATTTTTTTCATTCAAGTAACATGCCTTAAACATAAATGAGGTTTACACATTTTATCATGTGTATTCAATTAGGCCATTTATATTGAATGGTTTAAGGAGATTTTTAAACATGTATCTTACATTTTGAAATTACAAATATAATGCAAGTTCACTTATATCTTAGAGATCATGGATCAATTCAATAATGATGATATCCATAATCCACCTCCACACCCTCCATCTCCACCACCTTCACCTCCACCTCCACCCACTCCACCCACTCCACCTCATAACCCCCCACCTCCACCACCTAAATCCAATGGTGCTCGCTTGCAAGCATGGATTGATGCAAATGTTAGATTCATTTAGGATCAAATCAACGCTATTCAAAAAAATGAAGAATGTATTGCACCACCTTTGAGGCATTTTACATCTATGATGCAAAATTTTGTTGCTGTTGTTAGGTCCATGGATGTGGTCTTAAATGAGCATTGACGATGGCTAGAGGAGATGAGAAAATTTGATTCTAAAAAGGAAAACACAACAAAATGAAGAGATGCAATAGAGAGCCTCAACACTTTATAAATTAAGACAATGATCTTATATTTGTGAATTTATAAATTTGGTTGGATGGATATTTTTTGTGATGAATTTGTGAATTTTTTTGGATGGATATTTTTAGTGATGAATTTATGAATTTGGTTGGATGGATATTTTTAGTGATGAATTTATGAATTTGGTTGGATGGATATTTTTTAGTGTTGTATTTATGAATATAATAGTATAATGATGAATTTATAATAGTATATTTTATGACTACTATCATAATTTATACTATTGGAAAAATGTAATTTACATGCATTAGACATAAATGAGCTTTTTGTGAATGTTTTAAGTTTATTGTTTAGTATGTACATGTATTAAAATTAAGTAGTTCTAGATCTTAAATTTTGAAATTTGCATGTACACATAGTCTAGTTGAATGTTGTATGCATGTATTATACATCCTATTTTTTATTTTAAATGTATGTACATCTCAAATCTTGAAATTTGTATGTACATGCTCAATTTGAATCAATGTGTGTATGTGTATGTATATGTATGCATGCATCTTATTTAAACAAATTTGCATGTACATTTAAAATTTAACTATTTCTTGTAATTTTGTATGTTAATTTTTTATAATTTAATGTAGGCGAGCATTTGTATATATCATGGATCAATTTGATAGTGATGATATCATTAATCAACCTCCTCAACAACCTCCACCTCCACCTCCCCCTCCACCCCCTCCACCTCATATCCCACCTCCACCACCTACTTGATCTGATGAGGCTCGCTTGTGAGCATGAATCAATGAAAATGTTGCATCTATTTAAAATAAAATCAATTCTATGAAAAATGAAGTATTGATTCCACCACATGTGAGATAATTTGCATTTGCGATGCAAAACATTGGTGATGCCATTAGGTCTATTGATTCTGACTTAGATAGGCATCAATGAGATAGGGAGGAGATGAGATGATTTTATCCAGATGGTCTCTCATATAAAAAATATTTAGACCCAAAAATAACAAAATCCCATCTAGCACCTTAGTTTATCGACCCTAACACTCACTAGCCCATTCCTACAACTAAATCTAGAATATCCATGAGGTGGTGTATACATCCACAGATGACTGGAACTTTTTGGGAGCGATGGTGGATGGTATTTGATAGTCCACCACATGCTAATCTGGAGGTCCCATTATATTTTTGAGGAAACTATATGTATAGTTTGCTTTGGGGAAAAATCCCAATTATTTTGATTTTAAATCATTTCAAGGTGTTGGTGGCGACATTCCACAATAAAGGTTAGGGGCAAGGGTTGATCCCCAATGCCTCATGCATGCACAACCCCTTTTTTCTCCTCTCATTCTTACCATTCCCACACATGTGCATCAATGTGCAGTGATATTCGCATAGCTAGGATCTCTAAGTACGCTCGCGAGAAACCTTGATGATCATGCTACTACGATGGCAATTGGGGACCTAGAGACCATGATGATGGAGGAGCATTCTATGGAGTTGGTCATAGTACCACTCCATGAGTGTTGACACCCCATGTATGTACTAGTTGCCACCAGTTATGCTATGGACCTGATCAGACCACACCCAGTTCAAATGGATATGGAGATTCTAGTGGATCATCTGGTTGCATCAGTTCATTTGTAGAATTTCTAACTACAGAGAATCACCCTGTAGATAGTGTGACACAAGTATAAATATGAATCTACATGTTGAATTTATAAGAATTTTTAATGAAAATATATATCAAAAATAATTGCAACATGTTTTAACAATCAAACTATTTGGTGTAGTTGACATTTATCATAGGGGAATCATCAGCTCCTCGAGTACATATGTTGACACCAGTGCTAGTTGGAAAACCTTATGGGGTATTTTGATTTCAATTTTTTAAATTATATATGAAATAATTTTTTAAATTGACTTTTTAATTTGTAATTCAATCATGAACATATTTTTTAAATATTTAAGTTGGTTCAGGTGACTCAATCAACTTCCACGTCGATTCCACCTAAGGGGTTGTTAAGCTCTCATCCATTGTTGAGCGACTCACATTAGGTGCAGGTACATTTATATTATAAATTATTTAACTTGTTACTATAGTTACAATTATGAATTTTGAAATCACTATATATCAAATGTGTGTGTGCACTTGTAAATATTATAAGTGTTAAATGTCTATATATGTATGTCTAGGTTGACACAACAATGAGAATGGGGATCAAAAAAACATTAGATGTGGTAGCTACTCATGAGGCATATGAATTTCAAGTTGTTTATAAAAATTTCTACACAAAGTGTGCAAACTTGAATATATATATTTTAACCTAATTCTTGAGCATGTGTGATTTAAATTTGACCTTGTAGGAATTTTTTAGTGCCACTTTCTACCCTGATGAGGTCACAACACCTCAAGGAGGACATGTAGAGCAGCCAAATATCATGGTAATTTAAATTTTTTATTGTATTTAAAGTCAATTACAAATTGTACATTGTGAATAACTTAAATTAAATTTAAAATCAAGAATATATATATATGATCTCATACATGTTAAATTCTTTTTCTTTTATAGTAGGAGACACATCTTGTAGTTGAGCATGTACATACAGGTCCTGGAATAGAGGGTGCACAACCTCTTACGATATAATTTAAATATGATAAATTATAAATTAAATTGAATTAAATCTTTTGTAATTATATAATTACATCTAATATCAAATTTCTTTCTCTTGTATATGTAGATTGATTCAAAAAATTTAGAGGTTGTGCAAGGTACACCAAAGCATGCAGAGCCAAATATCATTGAAATTTAATTTTATGATGAATTATAAATTAAATTATAATTAAATAATTTTTAATCATCTTACATCTGATTTCATCTTTACTTCTCTTGCACAGGGTGGTTCAAGTCATCCACATAGTTTGCATGGAATGAAGAGGTCTCTTGATTATAAAGACAATATGAGTTAGATGAGCTCATGGGTTGTATTTGATTATTTAATGTACTACATATTTGCTTTCTTATGGACTTAATATATTATTTCATGGGTTGTACTCTAATGGACTTAATATATTGTAAATAATTGACTTTATTATTTTTAAATTTTCATTTACACATGCGTATTTATGCATTTTATGTGAAATTTTAATATGTGATTGGTAGGACATATTTTTACTTTCCAAAAGATTTATAGTCAAGACATTAATAGGACATTAATGTGAAATTAAATAAAAATATAAAATTAAAGTTGAAATTAATTGGACATTTCAATTTATTTGTACTTTACAAATTTAGTGTTTCATATATGATATATACATGATATACATGATAATTAGTGATAAGTAGTCAAAGAACTTATTTAATTCATGTTGTAATAGGATGTTTTAAAGGGTCCTAATAGGATGTCTTAATGGATCCTAAAAGGATGTCTTAAGGGGTCCTAATACAACATCTTAAGGGGATCAAAGACATAAAAGAGTTATTGGCACCTAAGTTCTTAACCCACACACAACTTAAATTGCTAGCAAGTAGTCTAGCAATTAAGTGAAGAAAGTGGGCACCAAAAAGTCAATTATTTTGATGCTTCCTAATACACGGGTTATCTAATAAAATAAGAAAATAAATCATAATCTACAAAAAAAGAAATTTGTTTATATACCACAAAGGGTGAAATTTTAAGAAATAAACAATACCATACAAGATTAGAGAACAAAATCATTAATAAATTCTATAAACTAAACATAAATACAAATAAAAATGCAATGAGTTTTGCCAAAAAAATTGTTATATAAGTATACACCATATTTCCTAGTTCTTTTACAACATAAAATTAAAAAACAATCATACAACTTAATTATCCAAAAATAGGCTAAAGTTTTGAAATTAAATCATGTACTCCTGTATTTACAAATCATGTAAAGTTCTAGAGAAAACTTAAGAACTAAAAATTCCTCTTGAACTCATGTTCCACAAAAAACACTAATTTATAAGTTGTCAAAATAAATAATAGAATCCAAGAATAATACTACAACCTTCTTCCTCTTCGTCCACCCTTTCTTCTGGTACTATTTGTTGGAATGGGATTCACATCCTCTTTCAAAAGAGATAACTAAGTTAATCTACAATTTTCCATGTAATTGGCATCATCCTAAACCAAATGATTTCAAAATACAAATCAAATAATAGCAAACATGTTCACCTTTGCGAATAATCCTCATTCCATATTGAGCAAGAGCACAAAGATCTAATTGTGCTCCAGGTCCAAGAGTCTTTGTCTTATTCCCTCCTATTGCACGAAGCTTAATATGAAAGGCATTTATGCCAAGCTCCTGAAATGAAGAGATTGTAACAAATGATATAATTAAGTATACATATTTAGTGATATAATATATAATTAAGTATAAAGACTTTAGGGTGAATCATCATAAAAAATGATATGATTAAGTATAAATATTTAGGATATGTCCTAATAGGACATCTTAAGGGGATGAAATTATTCAAAGTACATGTCTCATATTTAATTGCAACTAATATAATTAACTTAGAATTTAGGATGACTCATCATAACAATCAAATTTTATACAATTTAGATAGTGTCAATATTTATTTAATTCATGTCACAATAGGATGTCTTAAGGGATCCTAATATGACATCTTAAGGGGATCAAAGAAGAGTATAATTAAGTATAAATATTAAGTGATATAAATAAGTATTATACTTTAGGGTCACTCATCATAGAAAATGATATAATTAAGAATAAAAGTTAGGATATGTCCTAATAGGATTTCTTATGGGGATGAAATACTTCAAAGTACATGTCTCATATTTAATTGCAATTGATATAAATAACTTATAATTTAGGATGAATCATCATAACAATCACATTCTATAAAATTTAAATAGTGTCAATGTATATTTAATTCATGTCATAGTAGGATGTCTTAAGGGGTCCTAAAACGACATCTTAGGGGGATCAAAGAAGTTGTCAAAATTTGGTGAAGTTGCCCAAGGCAACCAAATTTAACCATAATATACATCTTATTTAGTGATTATACAATCAAATTTAAAGTTTTAAAGTAGGGTGACTCATCATAACAAATGATATAATTAAGTATAATATTTAACTAATAATCACCTATTTTTACCAAGTGTTCCATGTTGTCTAGGTTGAATCTACATGGACTCTCCTTTTTGTCTTAAAGTATGTGATGAATTTGTGATGATGGATTAAGGATATAAAGGGAAAATTTAAATCAATTTCAACTAATAACACACAAGCAATATCAAAACATGTATTTAATCTATTTAAAGGGTAATATAAAACTAAAACTATATTTACTTATTCCATTATACCATTTTCATCCTCTCTTTTTTGCAACACATCTATGATTGTCTCATGCTCTTCCATAAAAATTGTCCATAGCTCTTTATTTGTAGGTATTTCATGATACCTCACTAGTTTTATATTTGTTGCCACCACCAAATGTGAGTAGTGCATGGTCTTCTTATGTGTTTCATAATCTTCAAATGTAGGCAAACCATTCTTCCTTATTAGTTATTTTTGTAGCCAAGTGCCAACAACCACCACCGATCATATTGGATAACATGATAGCCATCATCAAAGAAGTTCTCTAAATTTTCTTAAGGGGATCAAAAAAAATTATCAAAACTTTCTTAAGGGGATGTTTGAAGGGGATCACCGTACCTGTTGGATAATGATAGCCATCATCATCTTCTTGAGGTGATATTAACTTGTGTTTAGTATACACAGAATAATCCAACTAATATTTTGTTTCCTCTTCATTCCCCTCAGGTGCAACAACAACCTAAACATGTCCTATAAACAAAATTTGATTTAATAACTTGCTCATGTCCATATAATTTGACCAATCTACATACATTCATTCATATGTATATAAATAAATAATTTAGTATTACAAAATAGTAATAAAGTGAAATGAAATTAAATAAATTGAATTAAATTACCTTCTTGTATTGTTGGAAAATAAAATGTTCCTAAGCCTCATGCTCATCCGTCAAAACCCCCAATTGTTCACCTACCCATCAGGAGTCCTTTTTTTGTTTTGGGGATCATCCCTGCAGCTCCTAACCGCTCCAAAAATAAATGTGGTAGCTTATTTTGAATTTGAAATTTATGGTGGTATATAATTTATAATTTTGAAAGGGAATGTTGTAGAGACAAAAGGAATGAAGGCGGGTAGTTCTATCAGTGAAGAAGAATTTTATTGTAGCAACAGTTTGTGTGAAGATCATTATGTGTGATCTCCCAGAAGCTCCTGAACAACAATAGTTGTATTTTTTTGTAAGTGAGCAGTGATTGCTCCAGGTCGAGCTCTGCGTAGCTCTTGAAAGTGATCTCCTAGGAGCTCCTGAAGTTTATCAATCTGGTTGAGCAGCTCATGAAGGCTCCCAGAAATTTGTAATCCATAGTTTAAGTTTAGATTTTAGATTTTAATGTTTTTCCCTTTTGTATTTTTCATTTCCAGCTTAATGAATACAAGCGAATGTTGCATGTCTCCATGTGCTTTCGTGTTTTGAATCTGTGTATTCCTAGATGATTGGGAAAGAGAGCAGCAACTCTGTGTTATTCTATGCATTTGAAATTTTGACATGGTATCAGAGTGTTTCAACTCATCAAATTATTGACATGGTATCAGAGCTATAGGCCCCATTTCTTCGTGAGTTAGGTAATTTGTTCTTTCTGGGTATTGATTTTTTTCTGTAGGAGACATGGTTGGAGATGAAGGGAAGATTTGGTAGTAGCCATTGTCCTTTAATGGAAAAAACTATGATGTATGGACAAAGAATATGAAGATCGTTATGGTCGCCAATGATTTGTGGGATTTTTTGATAAATGGGTTTGTGGATGTCACTGACCCAACTCAGTATGTAGCTCTCACAAATAACCAGAAGACCTAGTTGAAAGAGGAGAGGAAGAAAGATGCTAAGGAATTGAGTTTGACAGAAGCATCCTTGAGAAAGGCCATTTTTCCCAGAATAGCAGCAGCTGAGTATGCAAAGGAATCTTGGGAAATCCTCCAAACCAGTTATAAAGAGACTAAAAAAGGCAAATCGGTGAAGCTCCAGATACTTTGAAGAAATTTTGAGACCGTTGAAATGAAGGAAAGTGAGTCTATTTCATAATTTCAGACAAGGTTCTCAAATTTTTTAATTCAGTTGAGAATGAATGGAGAAATGATGGAGGAGCAGAAGATTATGGAAAAAATCCTCAGATGTCTAACCACAAGGTATGATGCACTCGTCATTGTTATTGAAGAGGCAAAGGACCTCTCAACTTTGACGATGGATGGTTTAATGGGTTCTCTTCAAACCCATGAGCAATGCCTAAATAGGTCTTCTACTTCTTCCCAAGAGAAAGCTTTCAAAGATCAGTCAAATGCAAGAGGCAGGGGGAGAGGTAGAAACAACTCCCGAAGAGGTAGAGGCAGATCCAAACAAGGAAATATTGGAGGAGAAATCTCAGGACAAGAAAGCAACCAAGAGGGAGAAAGAAGCTCTCAAAACAAATCCTGAAGAGGCATGAAGAACAATAGTTTGAATCAGAGAAATGATAAGAGCAACATTGAATGCTACTACTGTCATAAATTTGGTCATTATGTGAGTGACTGCTGGAAAAAGCACAATAATCAGCCAAGAAAAAATGCAAATGTGGTTGATTCAATTGTGGCTAAAGGAAACCAATCCACAACCTTCATCATATGTAACATTGGTGAAGAATTCAGCCCCGAAGTCTGGTATTTGGACAACGGTTGCAACAACCACATGAGTGGTAATGAAATTTTATTTTCTTTCATTGATAATAATGCAAAATATGAGATAAGAATGGGGAACAATGGAGTAGTTTCAGTCAAGGGAAAAGGATCTATCATGATCTGCACCAAGTAAGGTGAGAAGAAGGAGTTTCAAAATGTATTTTTTGCACCTAGGTTAAAGTATAACCTCATGAGTGTTGGACAGCTGATCCAAAATGGATTCAAAGTGTTGATGGAGAAGGGTCAATGCATCATTTATGACAAGAATGAGAGGATGAAAGTGTTTTCAATAGTTCAAATGACAAAGAATCAGATGTTTCCTTTGAAGATTGAGATGTGTTTCTTATCTCAGTCCATTGTTGCACCTCTCATGAATGGAAAATGTACACCAATACATTTAGTGGCCCTCAAGAGCACCATTCAAAACCCCTCCAAGCTATGGCATCTCAGGTACGGACACTTAGGCTTTGTTGGTTTAAGTCTTTTGTCTAAGAACAATATGGTTGATGGTTTTCCAAGAATAGTAGAGCCTCATTTTAGGTGTGAGGCTTGCATTTTGGGAAAGCAACATAGGCAGCCCTTTCAATCGGGCAACTCTACAAGGGTAAGAGCACCATCGGATTTGGTGCACATCGATTTTGTAGGCCCTATGCAAATCACATCTATTGGTAAAAGCCATTTTTTTATGACCTTCATTGATGATTTCAGTCGTAAGACATAGATCTATTTTTTGCAACATAAGTCTAATGCATTTGATAAGTTTTTGTTGTTTAAGGCCCAAGCTGAAAAGGAGAGTGGACATTTCATCAAGGTCTTAAGGTCAAATCAAGGAGGAGAGTATACCTCCAATCATTTTGTGAATTTTTTGCAGGAAAAATAGCATTAAAGAAAGGAACTAACAACCAATTATACTCCACAGCAAAATGGAGTGGTTGAGAGAAACAATAGGATCATCGTGGAGATGTGAAGGAGCATGATGAAAGAAAAGGGACTCCCTACTAAAAATTGGGGAGAGGTTGTAGCAACAATTGTTTATTTGATAAATAGAAGTCCAACAAAGGTGATCCATGACAAAATACAACAAGAGGCGTGGATGAAATGAAAGTGGATGGTTGAGCACTTAAAAGTGTTTGGATGTGTGGCATATGCACTTGTGCCAAAAGAAAAGAGGAATAAGTTGGATGACAAGGGTGAAAAGTGCATTTTCATGGGCTACAGTGAAGATTCCAAATCTTATAGGTTGTTTAACTTGGTCACCAAGAAAATTGTCATTAGTAGAGACGTGGAGTTCTTAGAAGATGAGTCATGGGATGGCATGAAAAATCCTGACAACTCCTAAAATCTCCTAACAGTTCAGGATGATGAAGAAGATGACTAGGAAGATCAACAATATCCTACAGTAGTAGAAACAATTAGCTCCCAATAGCTCCTAAAAGCTCCTAAAGCAAACAGGCAGCTAAATAGATTGTCATAGAATTCAGTCGGAGAGAGCTACTAAGAGTTCTTGAAGCTAGAAGACAGTCACAAATATCCAAATATTTGGCCATAGAGAGCTCCCGACGACTCTTGAGAGCTCCTGAAGTGAGAAGATAGAAAGGCAAGCAGCCAGAGACAACCAAAAGATCGGCTCCTAAGAGCTCTTAAACCTGCACATTCAACAGAGCAGCAACAATAGTGAAAGTTCAGACCCCACTCTCACCTCCCTAATGCCAAAGAAGACCAAGAGTCTAAGGGAGATCTACCAAGATGAAAGGTATGATGAAGAGTTTGGTGAGAACATGAATTTTTCATTATTTTCTAATAGTGATCCGATTTATTTTGAGGATGATGTGAAAGAGGAGAAATGGTGTGAGGCAATGGATGAGGAGATAGATGGAATAGAGAGGAAAAACACATGGGAGTTAACTGATTTTCCTCCCAACAAGCAAGTTATTGGGTTGAAATGGGTCTACAAGACCAAGTGCAATGTTGAAGGAAGGATAGATCAACATAAGGCACGTTTGGTGGTTAAGGGGTACAAACAGCAGTTTGGGAGAGATTATGATGAGATGTATTCCCCTGTTGCAAGGATGGAGACCATGTGGGTAGTCATAGAAATTGTAGCCCAACACAAATGGAAGGTGTTTAAAATGGACGTGAAGTTTGCCTTCCTTAATGGAGTGTTGAAAGAGGAAGTTTATGTGGAGCATCCTTTTGGATATGAAGTTCCAAGTCAAGAACACAAGGTGTATAAGCTCCTAAAAGCTCTTTATGGGCTGAAACAAGCTCCACGAGCATGGTACAATAGGATTGACTCGTATTTGATGAGCAATGGCTTTAGCAAAAGTGATGGTGATCCCACTCTTTACATCAAGGCAGAAAATGGTAATATTTTGATTGTTGTCTTATATGTTGATGATTTAGTTTTTACTAAGGATGATGATTTCTCCATTGTTGATTTTAAAGAGGCCATGAAAAGAGAGTTTGAAATGACAGATTTAGGTCTCTTGAGATATTTTCTAGGCATAGAAGTAAAAAAAATTCATGATGCTATATTTATCTCTCAAGAAAAATATGCAAATGAGATCTTGAAGAGATTTAGGATGCTTGAAAGAAAGCCTGCACCAACACCAATAGTAGTAAGTCTAAAGTTGAGCAAGGTAGATTGTAGCAGCAATGTGGACCCGGCCATGTTTAAAAGTTTGGTTGGAAGTTTGATGTACTTAACTACAACTAGGACGGATATAATGCATGGAGTGAGTCTTATTTCTAGATTTATAGAGACTCCAAGAGACACCCATTGGTAGGGAGGTAAAGGGATCTTGAGGTACGTGAATGGCACCAAAGGATATGGCATTTTGTACACAACAAAAAATGAGTTTGGGCTAGTTGGTTACACAGACAACAATTGGGTAGGAATTTTGGATGATATGAAGAGCACATTAGGCTATGTGTTTCATTTGGGTTTGGGAGCTATCTCATGGGATTCCAAGAAGCAACCTATTGTTTTCCTATCAATAGCAGAGGCTAATTATATAGCAGCAAATGCAGCAGCATGTCAAGATATTTGGTTGAGAAGAATCTTGGAAAATTTGAAAGAAGAACAAAAAGATGGAACAACAATGTTTTGTGATAATGTTTCATCAATAGTTTTGATGAAAAATCTTGTGTTTCATGGAAAAATCAAACACATTGAAATTAGGTATCATTTTATCAGAGAGTTAGTTGAAAATGGTGAAATTAAAATGGTTTTTTGTAGGTTTGAGCAGTAGCTAGTAGACATATTCACCAAGCCCTTGAGCAAGGATAGTTTCAAGCACCTGAGGAGCAGATTGGGCATTGTTGATTTGGATCATAATTGATCTTGTTTTGTTAGCTCAAGACCAAGGGGGAGTGTTGGAAAATTAAATGTTCCTAAGCCTCCTACTCATTTGTCAAAACCCCCAACTGTTCACCTACCCGTCAGGAGTCCTTTTATCTTTTGGGGATCATCCCTGTAGCTCTTGACAGCTCCAGAATTAAATGTGGTAGCTGATTTTAAATTTGCAATTTATGGTTGTAGGTAATTTCAAATTTTGAGAGGGAATGTTGTAGAGACAAAATGAATGAAGGAAAGGAGTTCTATCACTGAAGAAGAATAAGTTTGTTGCAGCAGCAGTCTGTGTGAAGAACATTTTGTGTGAGCTCCTTGCTTCCTGAACAACAACAGTTTTATTCGTTTGTAAGTGAGCACTGATTGCTCCAGTTTGAGCTCTACGTAGCTCTTGACAGTGAGCTCCCAGGAGCTCTTAAAGTTTATCAATTTGGTTGAGTAGCTCATGAAGGCTCCCAGAAATTTGTAATTCATAGTTTAAGTTTAGATTTCTGAGTTTTATGTTTTTCCCTTTTGTATTTGTCATTTCCAACTTAATGAATACAAGCGAATGTTGCATGTCTCCTTGTGCTTCCACATTTTGAATATGTGTATTCCCAACTGATTGGGAAATAGAGCAGAAACTTTGTGTTATTTTGTGCATTTGAAATTATGACATGGTATCAGAGCATTTCAGCTCATCAAATTAGTGACAGTACAAGGTCTGAAACATGGTCATAGTCATCTGATGCAAACACTTGATCATTGTCTTCAATTGTTGTTTCATATTGATTGTGTGCTTATGCAGGTGTCATTGATCTTTTTTCCACTCTTCAACCCATTTTGTATTTTCACATGCTTCCCAATCCCCTCAAATATAAAAATGACAAAAAAAATGCAAGCTCTCTTGTCCAAATAGTCCATGTGCTTGCATTTGAACTCTTAAATGAACGCCATTTAGTAGATCCATTGATTGTCTCACAATCAAGTCTAGGTAAAATTTTCTCTTCTTCAA
Organism: Sequoiadendron giganteum; assembly: GCA_007115665.2. Taxonomy (NCBI): domain Eukaryota; kingdom Viridiplantae; phylum Streptophyta; class Pinopsida; order Cupressales; family Cupressaceae; genus Sequoiadendron; species Sequoiadendron giganteum. The sequence continues at coordinate 478,927,548 of CM021102.1, forward strand.
CCAACCAAAATAATTGATGAACTATAGATTACTCGCTTGAACGAGGTGTAGATAATCTTGTATTGTACCAATCCATAATCCCACGTGCATCTTTAAATTTTATTGCATCCTAAAATTTCAATTGTTCTCTAGCAAGAATTATTTCAACACATGCACTAGATCCATCATGTTCTCCTTTACCATGCCCAACTTCGAAAATACTCCATATATGTTGTACATTATGTTCCTTATGAACCCTACTTAACCAATAGAAAATCCAAGCATTCTTGAACTGTCTCGTACAATTATCTGACCATATGAGGTGTTCCATCATCTGGATTCCTTTTTCTCTTAAATTTGTATAAAATATATTGAAACAATATTGAACAAACTCTAACGAGTGTAACTGGTGGTTACTCAAATAGAAATGATACTCCCTCAAAACTATTCTATTATCCATTGTGCTATCATTTGCATGTCTATAAACAATATGAACAAACATAGCCACTTGCACTGAATTATAATATTGTGATTGGATTTCCTCTTGCGAAGCTAGAGTATAGTTTTTTGTAAAATCAACCACTAATAGTGTAGTACCAACTGGAAATGTGTTTCTACATGCATGGAATTGGCCATCAATCCATCGAGCATGTTGAGAGTGCATGAAATATTTTGGTACAATCTTATTCTTAAATTTTGATATGAATACATGTACACTGACTTTTTTTGTAACTAAATCACAACGCTTTCTAATTTTTCCATCTTTTAAAGAATAGTCAACATTCTGAAATCTTTTTAACATCCACTAATTGTTGTCCAACATCATTATCAACACTTTCATGCATAAAAACTCTTAATAATGAAAGATTGTCACAACTAGTGCATTGTCCAAAAATATAAGAACTTAAATAAAATAATGTTTCATTAGATTTTTCACAAAAAAAACTTGATATAAACTCCCTTATTGTTTCAAGTGAAATATTAATACCACATTCCTGCATAATCATGTTAGTATGCAAAGTACAACATATGTATCAAAAAACATCATAAAAATAATGAAATTGAACATGTGTTTTACAACAACAAGATATTCATTGCTTATTAATTTTTACATACCAAGGTTTACATTTTTCAAAAGACCTTTGACTTATTTTAATATTACTAGGTAACACTAAATCACCACAATTTTTTTATAAAATTTGGTTTGTGTTGTATCTAATAGGTGTTTTGGATGAGGATCGCGAACTTTGGACCCACTCTTAATTTTAAAACATCTCTACCATTAGATGATACCGTAGTATTATCATGCCAATATTTTTCAATCAAAGATTTGATTTCAACATTCAATTTCATGTCAAACCTTAGGAGTCAACCACTAAAACTCCAACATTGGTTGATTGGATCATTTTCTATACTTTCTCTTCTTTTTTTCACTCTTAGAAATGTTTTAGGATGTATTTTTATAATTTCACTAATATTGCTTACCATTCTTTTATTCAAAGTTGCTTTATTAACTATAGCAGTTGTTATAGCTCTTCTTAATGCATTCTTATCTTTAGATCGACTATTTTTTTAATAGATTCAATGGAACTAGCAATAGTAGACATAGCATGTTTTAGTGATTGATCTTTTATTTTTGGTTTAACAAAATGCCTAATTTTTTCATTACTTTTCTCATTTTTTTGCATTCTCATCAATTAGATCATTAGTTGACATTGAACTGAATTTTTTTTACAATAAATAAGAATTCTTTGTATAATCTATTGACATGTGTTCTTATTTGTCTCCAAGAAAACTTACTAGGAAGATTATCCAAAACATCACTTTCAATTAAAAATTATATATATTCATTTTCAACATCACATCCTAGATTTTCATTTTCATTTTCAACTTCAAAACTATTTTCATTTTCATCTTCATTTTCATCAATGAAACGGTTTTCATTTTTAGGTTCAATAAAAGGATTTTCATTTTCAGGTTTAATAAAAGGATTTTCATTTTCATTTTCAATAAAAGGATTTTCATTTTTTGTTTTCAACAACAAAATGGTTTTCATTTTAATTTTCAATAAAAATATTTTCATTTTCATTTTCAACAACAAAACGGTTTTCATTTTCATTTTCAATAAAAGGATTTTCATTTTTATTCTCAAAAAAACTATTTTTTATCTTCATTTTCAACAACAAAACGATTTTCATTTTCATTTTCAACAACAATTTGACTCAAATGTAGAACTATATGAATATTATCGATGTCAACATTATTATATCCAGCGTCTTTTAAATCTCTAATTTATATTTCATTCAAAAGTGGATTTGAAGACGTACCTAGATTTGTGTCTATTGAAACATTCTCCATAGCATTGAAAGGGAGATTTCAAGACATACCAGGAGTAGTTTGTAAAATCACATTAGTTTCCACATTCACCTCTTGAAAATTTGCATCGTCTACATCCATGGTTTCCTCAATGTTTTTATCTTCAATAGTTCTAGAATTGGATGCTTCAACATCATTCATTGATTGAATTCTCATTCTTCTATCTCTTTGTCTTTTTCATCCTTCTCTCTCTTTGCAATAATTTATTTAGGGGTCAATACCTTCCTATCTTTCCTCTTATTACAACATTGTGATCCCATGATTAAATTTTTTTGAAGTATGTACAAATGAATGTCAAAAAATTGAAAGTCTTCCTTCTTTTTTCCTCCTTCAAACAAGTATCAATTGAACAACATTCCCCTTCCTCCTTCAAACAAGTAGCAATTGAACAAAATTCATCTTCCTCCTTTGAAAACAAGTAGCAATTGAACAAAATTCATCTTCCTCCTTTGAAAATAAGTAGCAATTCAACAAAATTCCTTTCTAACAATGTCCCAATGATGCTTCCTTTCAAAATTGAAAAATAATCCCAAGTTGAAGAGCCTCTACAAGATAAAAATTGAGCAAAATTGGACTCTTCCTCCTTCAAACAAGTAGAAATTGAAAAAAAATCCTCTTCCTCCTTCGAAAACAAGTAGCAATTCAACAAAGTTCCTTCCTAATAGTGTCCCAATGATGCCTCCTTTCAAAATTGAAAAAAAATCCCAAGTTGAAGAGCCTCTACAAGACAAAAGTTGATAGAAAATAGGGAGTATGTTGTAGTATGTTGTACAGAGAAATTCGCAGACCCGAAATGTACTTGTTTGATAGTAAAATTTTTTAAAATGGTCAAAAATAACTCGAGATCTCATTTACTAAACAAGATCCTGATTTATACTATTTAGTAAATGAGATCCCGTAGTAAACAAGATCTTGATCCTTTTTCAATAAACGAATGGGAAATGGGATCCTGTTTATTAAATGACATCTCGTTTATAAACAAAATGGGATCTTGTTTATAAACAAAATGGTTTTGAAATTTCAAATGTAGGCCAAGGTTTTTCTTTGTTAACAAGTTTGGGAAAATATTTGGGGATCCGAACCTAGGCCTTAGACCTGATTTGACCTGCAAGTTGAAGTTCCTAGCAATGTCAGAAGAAAATAGTGACTTTGGACATATGTCTGGAGATGTTTTTGCTGAAGTTTTTGACGAAATTAAAACCCATTATAGATGAGACAGTGTAGATTCCAAATATGTAATTTTTTTTACAATTGGATTAATTTTTTAAAATTTTCAATTAATTTATGATGAAATTGGTCCATAAACTTGAATTATCAAGGTTTTTTAGTATTTTAATAACTTTTTATAAACATAATTTTTTGAAAAAAAATTGTACGAAAGTGTACTTTAGAGAATTATTTTTAATTTAAAAAAAATCAAAAAATGATAAGTTTACGTCATCTTATCTGTGACACACACAACAATTTTTTAAAACACCAAATATGGCCAGTAAAAATTTAACAAATAAAATATTCAATAAAAAATTATAAAAAAATATGGAAAGTGTGCTTTGGTGAATTACAAATATTTTCCCAAAAGGATTTAGAAAAATATGATTATTTAAGTGAAAATATGGATGATGTACACGTGCATGGTATGGTAAAAAAAGTGACTTTTAAACAGTGGTTTTTAGAAACACTTATTGAAAATCAATTTGTATCACCTAGGTATTGAAATAAATTACATATTTGGAAACTAGACTCTGAGTACTACTACATTTTATGATTAAGCAATGAATATCTTGTTGTTGTAGGACATAACATAGTGAGTTGGTATTTGATCTCAGGTAGGACATTTGAGTCAAAGATATCTACCAATTCCTTGTTGGGAATGGGCCATTTGCATCGACTAGCTTTGTGCCTCCATCTCTGTAGGTAGGAGATAAAATAATCTCCTTGAATTTGTTTGATCTTGGATAAATTTGTGATGGTGACATCTTGCTCTATGTTGAATTAGAAGGGACTTATGATTTTTTTAGATATTTTGTCAAAGGTTTTAATTCTCAGTAAAAAATGAGAAAACCACACCATAGCATGACATGTAAGGCTGTGTGGAAAGTGTTAGTGTAGAATAAGATCATCTCATTGTAATCTTTGATTTCTTGAATAATATCAATTTGCACATTTCATGCAAAGCTCTATTTTTTCATTATTTTTCTCTTTTGTGGAAGGTGTTTAGGTTTGCATGTTTGATCTTCGTTTCTAGCATGGTATCAGAGCCTTGACATGCAACCCCTTCTCAAATTCTGGAGAAAATCATTGCAGAGTTCGTTCAGGGTTCCTCGAGGGTATCATGCCTTGAGTTCATTTATGTGGCATTTTGGATCAAATTGGGCTTCATCATTGGATTTAGAGCACTAGAAAAAGTCAAGAATGACTTATTTTTTTGATTTTGGTCATCGTTGAAGAAATTTGTGAGGGTTTCAAGCTCGGTGATTTTTTGCAAGCTTTGGAGGTAGCTGATTTTTCGGAGCATTTGGAGCATGAACGAAGGTCACCATTGTGTTTGCAACAACCAAAAACCCTAAGGACACCTATCGTTTGGTCAATTTTTGAGCACTTGATCCGGAAGGCAAAAAAAAATTGCTAGGGAAGCCGTATGACCTCCCCAGCACGCACTCTGAGGCACGATTTTAAAAAAAATGCAAAAAAAAATCCAAAAATTATGTTTTTCGGGATGTAGGCTGGCGCTCCCAGTTCAAATCCACCCACCACCTAACGCCTGCCGGTCTGCCACCACCGGGCTATGCCGCCAAAACCCGTCGCTCGCCAAGCTCAGCCCCCACGGGCTCCCTACAACCATGTCACGGTCCTATAGGGGACCGGGCGCTATGCGCCCAGCCCCCGGCAGGCCTCCCAACTCCTTTGGTGGTCACATGGGTGACCAGTGGCTCCACCCTAGGCCTCTGCATGCCAGCCCCTGGTCACGCACAGGACCAAGGGCCGAAATGTTTTTAGCCCCCTGGGCTGCCTGCAGGCCTTATTGGCCAAATTGGAGCACTTTTACAAAATCAGGTGTAACTTTTGCGTACGGTGTCTTTTTTTCATAAACAAGACACCGTTGGAAAGCTGATTCTAATGCCAATCTAGTGGGGAAGGTAGTTTTCTCTGATTTTTCTCCAAATTTATTTTTCAGGTCCTTGAACTCAGATGTTGTGTTTTTCACTCTAGAGGGCATATCTTTTGACTCGGTGATCCTTTTTTTGCCATTCTTGCGGCATTGGAAATCCGGTTCTATACTGTACATAGAATTGAGGTCTTTTGTTATTTTATATTTATGCATGTATAGGAATTTTCTCCTTTTGCAATCATTGGGTATTGTAATAAATGAACTGATATAAAGTTCCATCAAGTGGGTTTCTTGCATAATAATCTTATTAGAGTGTGCATGCACTTTTATATTCATCTTGTGTTGATGAAAAATCTCATGGATTGTAATCTAGTTTCTTAGTTTCTTTTGGCCACTTTTTTGTCTTAGCTTGACACATATCAAATTCATTTCGGATCCATCTCAGTTTGAGGGCCAATAAATTTGTGGTCAATGTTCCTGAGTCTTTATGGTACTTGTTCCCATGGAAAAAATTTAGTCTCAGTTTGGCATCGGCATCGAGATTCACAACTTCCAGATTATGTCATCATCATATCATCTATTGTTGCTTTATGGATTCCAGGGTTGTTCCTGTTTGGTGTTTTTGAGTGTTCCTTGGCATTGGGTCTATTGTTGCATTATTATGATTCTGATATGGTTTCTTGTAGATAGAAGTATCTTTCCTTGCTTTTCAAATTGCGGTTTCAGTGTTACTGCACAATGTTCTTCCAGTGCTTCTTTGCAGTAGTCATCTCATTGTAGGGGGGGTTGTCCCACTGGGTTTTCCTTCTCTACCTCATTATTGCATTTGTACATGGGTACCTGATCAGGCCTTGTTGCCGAGACCCATTCATGCTTTCTTGCATTCATTTTAGTTTTAGGTGCATGCTTATTTAGTCTCCCTAAGTTGCACTTATGGGGGGGTGTTAGTGTAATTAATATTTAATTACACTTGCATAACTTTACTTAGGTAATAATTAGTTTACTTAATTAATAAGTAAGCTTTATTTAGTTGAGTTATTTTTAGGTCAACATTAGGGTAGCATACTTTTCTTTTATAACTCAAATCATCTCATTGTAATCTTTGATTTCCTGAATAATATCAATTTGCACATTTCATGCAAAGCTCTGCTTTTTCATTGTTTTTCTCTTTTGTGGAAGGTGTTTAGGTTTGCATGTCTGATATTGGTTTCTAACAGAAAGAGCCTCATGACGTAAGAGTCATTTTTTTGTACCTCCATACATGATATTGAAAAATATTGTATGTGCTCCATTGGAACTCCTCTTCCTTTGTACTTGTCAAACTTGGATATTTCAAAGTTTTTTGGAAAAAGGTACCATAGTGATGGAACGATCGAAGGGGAATGGACATATTTCCTAGAGGGTGTAGGTCTTCTTTGTTTTCCCTACCTAGATTTCTAATATTCTTTGATTCATCACCTCTATTTTTAGTTCCATCTCATTTTTGGTACATTTGTTTGCAAGTCTTGCATGTAATAGCCTTGTTGTTCCATAATGTTTTTTTGGTCATAATTTGGATAGAACAAGGGTATGGAACTTGGTAGCTATTCTAAACATAATGTGGGTTAGGTCCTTACTAAGTGTAATGAGGGTTAGCCCCTTGTTGAGTATAAGGAGGGTTAGCTCATTATTGTTGGGATGAATTATATTGAAGGTTACCCTGTTGATGTGTTAGCGGGACACCTTGTTGGTAGGATGAATTAGGAAGGGTACTAGGTGGTACACCTTGTTGTTGGGACACATTTTTTTGAAGGTTACCTTGATGATTCATTAACGAGACACATTTTTGGTAGGACCAATTGGGAAGGGTGCCATGTGACACACCTTTTTGTTGGAGTGAACTATACTAAAGGTTTCCTGATGGTGCATTAGTGGGTTACCTTGTTAATGGGACAAACTAGGAAGGGTACCATGTGGCACACCTTGTTATTGAGCCATATTATATTGAAGTTTTCCCTAATGATGCGTTGGCGAGTTACCTTGTTGATGGGACAAACTATACTGAAAGTTTCTCTAATGGTCCATTGGTGGGTTACCTTGTTGATGGGATGAACTAGGAAGGGTGCCATGTGGCACACCTCTTTGTTGGTATTGATATGAAAGGGGACCCTATGGCCCACCTTGTTGATGGTATTGACTTGGAATTGGACCCTATGGTCAACCTTTTTGATGGTATTGATTTGGGAGGGGACCCTATGGTCCACCTTATTGATGGTATTGTTGATTGGGAAGGGGACCCTATGGTCCACCTTGTTGATGGTACTACATATTTTGGGAAGGATCGACATGCAAAGTTTTTTGAGGCAACATATTGTCCTAGTGGAGGATTATTGCTTTGTGGTACATACTGGGATGGACCTCCTTGATACTGTTGTGTGACTGTCGCTTGTTCAATTTGAGTTGGTTTTCTATACATTGGGTTTTCCTTGGGTTGACCATTGTTTTGTGATAATATAGGTGGCATCTTTTAAATCTTTGTGGGTTCATATATCTCTATCTCACAACTAATTTATCCAATAAGGGAATAATATTAGGATCTTTGGGAGCCTCCACATTAAAGTCTATTGGCAATTTAGCATCACTTTGTGCTAACTTGAAGAAGTAAGAATTTGGGTCCTTTTTCAACAATTTTTTCATTAGTTTGAGAAACTTGCGGTTGTTGGAATGTTGAAATAATTCCTCATCATTCATTTCTTCCTTAGTATCCACCTCTTTTATGACCAATCATTTTCGGTCTTGGTTGGACTGTTTTATCACTTCTTTTCGTTTATGGTTTAACTCTTCCTCACTGCTCTATACATAGGTCTCTTTTGGGGTGTTTCAAGGTCACTTGTGCAATAGCCCCATGGGACACCTTCTTCATTAATGGTGTTTTTTGGTGGGATGTTGGTGTTTATTTTGTTTGCTTCCATGTTCTTCCTATGTTGTGATCTCGTAGTTGTCATAAAAAACTACCAAAATTTTGTGAACGTTTTCATGACTCCTAGCTATAGAAAAAGAATGTTTTTGTTTTTGGATTTTCTATTTTAGGAAAAATGATATTTCCTTGGTTTTTATTTTTTGGATTTTATATTGAAGATCTAAAGGTGGTTGGCACATTGAAAAGTTTAAATAGAAATTTTATAGTCGATTTTTATGGGTGTGTTAAGTTCTCAAGATGTGCCCTTTGGAGAACTTTAGACTATGATGGTTCTTTGAAAGTAAGAATATGGATTTTTGCCTAAATATTTTTCTCTTGCTAGAGATAATAAAGGATGGATACCTATTTCCATGCAAGGGGTGGTAACACAGGTCTTTTGGTTGCTAGGTTTTCTTTCTCTTTCTCTTTATCCAAGATGTTTTTTGTGTTTCTCCATTGGTTGGGTGTTTCGTTCTTCTCAAATATGAAGGTCCTTAAATTGCTAATGGTATTATTTTTTTCACCTTTAATGTGTGTGAGACTTGGTTGGAGGATTGGTGCTATAAGGTTCAGTTGTTGAACTAGCTAAAATGGTCACCAAATGGTCATATGGTGAAGGTTTTGATGTTTTGATATGGTTTTTATGAATCTCAAGACCCTAAATTTTGAGTGTTATTTTGAGGTGACACTATTCTCGAAACTCAAAAATGTTGAGAGGCCTAGATTGATATCTCACTTCTTCTTCTAGAGGATATGTTGCAAAAAATATTACTTGAACTAACTATGAGGTTCAACTAACTATTGATATCTTAGAAGTGTGAGCGAGGGAATAATCCAGGTTTGTTTGTTTTGATTTTGATTTCCAAACGTAGGATGGAATGTGAAGATTGGATGAAGGACTATATGACCTATCTTAGATTCCAATGGTTTCATTCTAAAAATGATCCTATAAGTAGCTTCAGTTTGTTTTTCTTGATTGTCAGTAGGACAGAGCAATAGCGATGGTTTTTGAGAAAAAAGTGGCAAACTATGAGCAAAAGCAACCAAGTTTGTCAACTATGAGCAAACTGTTGTCAAGTGTGCTAAATTTTGGAAATCAAGTGGGCATAGAAATATCAAGTATGGCCTCTATATTTTTTTTTCCAATGTGGTGAATTACTTAATCAAAAGCGATCTATTTTGGCAAGTGCAAGCATATTTCTTGCAACTGCTGGAATTTTTTTGGCAATTGCAGCATAAAAAGAGCAAGTGTGTTGGATTTTGCATCAAGCACACACATTCTATCAAATGAAATAGTTTTTCATCAATACAATTTATAAGACAGAGAGAAAAAGTGGGATTTTTCTAGCAAATGTGACCAAGTCTTGGTCAAAAATGCTAGAAACAGTAGCAAAAGAAATCTATATTCAAATCTGTCTTCTAGTTTAGTATTTGGTAGTAGCGTTGATGATTTTCTTGAAATTTTTTGGATGTCTCAATCTATTTCTAGATGTGGTAAGTGATACAAAAACTTTGACTAACTCAAGAAGCATGTACTTGTGTGACCTATATGTCTATGGCTTTAAGTTGTGAAATCATGATACCCAAGCCATAGTTTCCAATGTTTAATTTGAGCCAATGTAGCCTAAACATAAAGCCTGAATATTCAAAAACCTTTCAAGAGTGAAAATATAGGGCTTCTCTTAAAATAATACACTAATTCAAAGGGTTTGTGATTCAACCATCATGTTTAGTGTTTGTTTTGATATGTTTATTTTAAATTCAAGCACAATGTTTGATGTTAAAATTTGTTTTGAATGTTTTTGGAAATTTTTACATAAACAAACATCGCAACCCTAGAGATAGAAACCATCCTTTTAGGTAGGCCAACCTCATGCCTATAAGGGATGATTTTACATGCAACTTATGGCATAGGTCTGAATTCAAACATGGCAAGTAACTTCTCGGAAGTAAATTTTGATGTACCACTTTCAAAGAATATTTTTGGATAAAGGGTAGCTTCTACAAACGTTGGTTCTTAGTCATGTTTTGGGATTATTATTTTCAGATCTCTATGCATGTGGCATTTTTCTCAATTAAGAGGCCTCCTAGCCCTTACGGGGTTTTACGTATCACACATATACTAGGGGCAATTGGTGTCAGTATAGAACAACAACACCTGATGGATGATGAAATTTCCTCACACCCACAATAATTTATATAACGGACCAAACCAAAGTGTCACTTGGGTCACCTTTGAGTTCTCCAATGTGGGATGTGTCTCAAAAGGTAGGCCCTATAAAGGTATACTTTGAATGAAACATTTCAAAGTTCAAAATTTTTTCGCTCACCCAAGATCGCCAAAAGGTGCGAGGGGAGAAGACAAACACCTAGCTTGCCAAACACGGAATACACTTCATAGCAATTTGTTTTTTTTTAAGCACCTTAAATGGTGTTATCCCTAAAAAAGTGTGAATAAGATAGCAATGGCTCTTTTTAAAAGCATCCAATGGAAGTGTTTTGGATATCAATCAATGAGATAGCAAAGGTGCAAGACAAAAATTGTTTTTTTTATTTTAAGGCCAAAACTTGAGTGTTTCTAAATCGATCCCAGTCTTACTTGGTCAACAAAAATGAATGTGGGTGCGCATCAACAAAAAGGAAATTTTTTGGTCAACATAAATAAAATAAAACATTCCAAGTATCCATTTGAAAGCTTAAAAATAGTTTTTAGAGCACCAATTGAATTGTTTGTTTGTGTTCTTTTTATGCACCAAATTGAAGCATTTTCTAATCTAGAAAGCTTTGAAAGGGTTCATTTTTAGAATACCAAAACCAAAGTGTTTGTTTGTGGGGTTCTTTTTATGCACCAAATTGAAGAATTTTCTAATCTAGAAATATTTGAAAGGGTTCATATTTAGAGCACCAAAAACTGAAGTGTTCATTTTTTGTGATTCTTTTTATGCACCAAATTGAAATTTCCTAACTTAAGAAACCTATGAAAATTGTAATTTCTTCGACCATTTGTCTTCCCTATAGAAAATTTTTTAATGGTTTCTAATAACTCTACCAATCCTACATACACACACATTAGTACCTATCACACATTCAAACCAGGCACCCGTTAGCATTAAAAATTAAAAATTCAATTTGCAGATCTCAAACACAAGTTTAATAGAGAAAAAGTGTAGAACAACAAGAAAAAGTGCCCTCAGTCAAAGAGAAAAGGTGCTAAGAAAAATCAAGAGAATCCTCTATCAGAATACAAAAGTGCTAAAAAATGTCAATAACACAAAAAATAGGGTCAAGTGTGTCAGAAACAGAGTCAAGTGTGCCAGTTTCATGAAATCAAGTGTAAAGGTTTTCTACAACATGTACATGAAGATTTTTCTAGAGCACCTTCAGGACCTGTAACTTCAAAATTAGCTCATGAAATTGATAGTGTTGAGGAAAATGGTCCCACCGAGCATTCCAGAATGTGTGAGATGGAAAATATGAGAGTGTAGACAAGATAATTTGCAATGAAATAGAAGCTAATCTAATCAAAACAAGAATCTAGATCTATGCCCATTCACTCATGAAATGAAGCTAAACTATTACTAAATTCAAGAAATGAAATCAAAAGATGAAAGCATACATGAATTCACAAAAATAATAGTGTTACCATCTCGTGTAAGAATGTATTCGCAAGATGTTGGTTTGTTCATATCATTGTGAAGCCTCCATTATTGTGTGTGAGAGCTTTGAAGAATGATTTGTGTGTTTGATTGAAGATGTTGGTTGAAGCTTTGTCAATGTCAATTTGGCATTACTTCAACTGTATTGATTCTTTGATCCTTTTTGTGAGGAAAGAGGTTTGTTATATAGAAATTGGATTTTGAAATGGACGATCAGGATTAAACAATGTTGAATCAAGATCGACAGTTAAAAGTTGTTGAGAGGATTTAGATGGGCATAATCTATGCAAAATAGATTATGTAATTAGTGTGATTGAGGAATAGATTGATTAGTTAGGAAATAGATTGATCAGTCAGGGATTAGATTGATCAGTCAAGGATTAGAATGAGTAATCTGTGGGATTAAATAATAGATTGATCAGTCAAGAATTAGATTGAGTAATTTGTGAGATTGAAGAATATATTGATCAGTCAAGAATTAGATTGAGAAATTAGTGATTCATAATTTTCTCAATCAAGAAAGTGGTTGAGAATGATTAATTAATTAATTTCTTTTGGAGTTGAATGTGCAAATCAATTTTGAATTTTGCAAACAAAGTTGCATTGGTTTGATTTGATTTTTTATGATGTTTTGAATAGTTTTATTAGATTATTCTAATTTGGAGGGAAAGTGATTTTTATTAAATTATTATGTTTAAATAATTTAATCGACTCGGGGGAATAAAGTGAATTAGTGACGTAATTAAATAATTGGCATTATTTAACTAATCAGGATGAAATAAAGTGAGATTAAGACTTTATTAAATAAATTTAATTATTTAATTAGTTGGTTTGATGAAAAGTGAATTAAATAAAGTTTTTTTATTCAATTAATAGCATAAATAGGATTTTAGGACTTTATTAAATAAATGGAATTTATTTAATTAGTCAAAAATGATGAAAAAGGGAATTAATTAAATAATGTTGTATTATTTAATTAATAGAGGAATTTAGGGTTTTTTATGCTTTTGATGTGAAATATAGTGATATTCAATAATAATGATGTTGATGATGTGAAAATTTCATTTAGTATATGTGTGATAAGTGTTAGATCAATTTTATATGTCTACAATCCTAACTAGTTCCATCTGTCTCCCACATGCTAAAGAAGAACAAGTAGGTGGTGATCCCACAATACAAGTATATAATTATAGCAAACAAATATAATGCACCAAGGTATTAATAACCAATAGAGAAAGCATATAATAAAAAATACCTTGGGGTGATCCCACAATACTAGTTTACAATTTTTGGCCAAACTGGACATTGAATTGAATTTTTTTAACTAAATTTTCACTTTAGGGCACCTATAGCAGCTAAACCATGAGGAATTTGAAGATGATGCAAACTAGTGATTTGTGACATTTTGTCTATAGATTCTAAATATTTTTTTTTTTTAAACTTTGAAATCAAATTGGACTTCTTTTTCCATCTCCTTCTAAAACTATTTTTTAACAATAAACAACATTTTTAAAGAGTGGAATTACTGGATAACACGTAACTTTTTCTCTATGAAGGATTAAAAAAAATTAATTAATTTATATTTGTAACTATGATATCTAGTGCATGGAATTGGCTTAATAGTATTATATTGAAATTTTTTTCTTAATTAAATTTCAAAGTGAAACCAGTTGCAATTTAGAGATGATTTACTAGCTAAAACATAACTTTTTCTGTATGTATCAAAATTCAAAAAAAATTGTTGGATTAGGGACAAAAATATCTAGTGCACTGATATTTTTTAATTCTCTTTGATAATCTTCTATTTTTCCCCATGTGCATAATAGAGAGCTTGATTTTTAGTGAAAAACCTATGTTTAATCAAACTAAAAAAAATACATATTAAAACCAGAATATATTAAAATTATATTCAATGGATAGCTCGTTTTGAGGACTACCATCATCTATTGGGTCTCTGAATTCTCCTCCATTTTCATCCTCAACCCAAGATTCAAAAGGCAAAATTCTGCAGAGATTTGGTAGAAAAGGGGGGAGAAAGGGGAAAAAGGGGGGTTCAAGCGAACCAGTGTTCACTCAAACCCCCCTTAAACCATTCACTTGAATGGGAGTTCGAGAAAATAGGGATTCACTCAAACCCCTTTAAAATAATATTAAAAAAATCTGGTCGAGGTGGTTCAAGCAAATCCTTGGCTGACATCTGCTCGAACCCTTGGTCGACCAGTTAATATTATATTTTTTTATAATTAAATATGCATATAAATATGTGTTTATTTTTTCATTTTTTCAATATCAACATTGGAAGATTAATTCACATTTTTATCGTTCAAGTGAGATTTTGGAGTTTTTGGATTTTTGAAGTCATCTTTTGGTCTAGATGATTTGTGAAATCATCTTCCATCAAGGGAGATTTTGAAGATTTTTGGATATTTTGGATTTGTGAAGTCATCTTCCATCAAAGGAGATTTTGGAGATTTTGGATTTGTGAAGTCATCTTTTGGTAGAGGATTTGTGAAGTCATATTTTGTTCTAGAGGATTTGTGAAGTCATTTTTTGGTAGAGTAAGAAAATGACTTGTAAAAGAACAATAACAAATAAGACCGAACAAAATTATTTAGAAGAACAACAACAAAAGAAGCGTGAAAAAAATTTGGCAAACCATCATAGAAAGAAACAAGGTATGCATGTTTTCTTTCCTAACTTATCTATCTTATTTTATTTTCATACACTCATGGTGCTTAAAATTAACAAGTTCATTTACATACACAGAGTTAGAAATTTTTTGTTTTAAATAATTTTTTTTAATTTTCTCATATTTCACGAGTTGTCAAAATAATGTGTTATGTTGTTTTTTATTAATTTATAAGACTTAAATGACATAGGTATAATTCTACATGTGCTTTATGTTGAACCATTTGATTCAAAAACCTTAGAATACTATGTATAATATTTGTGTGTGGAATGTAGTGGTTTTATATATTTTTCTTCCATAGTTCAAGCTCCTTCAACATTGACACCTCCTTGTGTTCATGATTGAGTAGAATATTGCTCAAGAAAATATGGCTATTTCCACACACTATCTTCCATTCAATTAAAATATATATACTAGAAAATACACTTATCAATGAAATACTAGGAACAAGTAGGAGCTAACAAAGTCATAGCCTACGGGTGTTACTCCTCTCCCATTTAATTATAAGCTTAGGAGATCCTAGTAATGTTCTAACCTACAATTCTTCTTGGTGTCTATAGGCCCATAATCTATCTATGCAAATTGAGAATAATATGCATGTATACTTACTTGAGAGTACAATTGAAATCACTACAAAATATTAATGTGATAGAAATAAGAATATAATTTTTACTTCTAAATTTACAAGCATGGAATTTCATGTTAGTTATTTATAATTTAAATATTTGGCTTTCAACTAATCTTGAAGATATAAATGATCTCAATCCCAAGCTATTAAGAGCCTTCTTGAACCATTAGGATATTACCTGATTTTCCAAACATATTCTTATTGAATCCTTAAGGTTCTACTATAGAATAATGGACACAAATAAGAATTTTGGAACTTGATTTAGAATATATGTGGTTCATGCTATATAGTTTTTTAATATCTCCACATTTGAGGACTTTTTTCCTCAAGGAACAAGAGGAATGTGATAAATTTAAGCTATCATAGGTGGTTTACATACAAGAACACCTCACATTATTTAAATAAGTATGCATTCTTTATTCATTGCACAAAATCTCGTTGGTAGTTATCATTCTTGTTCACCACTAGCATCTAATATATATTATGTGTTGTTAAAAAAATTAAATTAAACATTAGATAAATTAGGCACTATTGCAATGCACATTGCAAGAGCTATGTTATATTCTATAAACATGCCATGTTTAACACAAAATTGTCTAGGGCTCTCACAAACTACCCTATGATGCCATAATTAAACTTAGGATCTTCATGAACCTTTGAGAAGAATGGAATAAGAGTTTCAAAATTACCATTTGAAGGTCTACATTTTTATTTCACATAATGAATATTGATAGAGCATTATATGAGAGATGAATTGAGTCCACAAAGCCCAATTGTCTAGGAACATTTTATAATTTGCATTTGTTGATTTGCATATTTCATTGAAGAGATGGAACAACCCATTTGGACATATTGGATTTTTCCTAAATTCAGTTTATGAATTGTCTTCCTTTGCTCTAGCTTCATTCATTTCTTTTTTTACAATCATTTATATGAACCTATATTTAATTCTTAAAATTGTGCTATTATAATTTCATTTCAAGTAACTAGATAAGCATAGTCTTTGAAGTAGTGTAATCATTTCTTATTTCCAAATATTATATAAGTGTTATAATTATATTGGTAAATGGTTCGAGTCATTGGGCTTAAAATTTACAATAATTTGCATATTTTCACTCATTGGTTGAAAAAAACTTGCATATTCATTGATTGGTCTAAAATTAACCTTGCATCAAGTGTCTTCATTGTCATAGGGGTATCTTAGTTTAATTAAGCTACCTTACTTTGGGTTTTCCACAAGGTGCTTAAAGTAGTCATACCTTTACTCATCATCCTCCCACACTTGCACTACAGTTGGCATATCTTAGACATCATTTTTCATCTAGACATTACCATAGCTTTGGACTTCATTGTAATATTTATCCTATTAACACCATCATCCTCCCACACTTGCACTACATTTGGCATACCTTAGACATCATTCTACATCTAGACATTACCATAGCTTTGGACTTCATCGTGACATTTATCCTATTTTCCAGCATTTGTTCCATGGAATTCTTAAGTTCAAGAATATTTGATTTCATTTGATTCAAGTTCTACTCCACTTATAGCGCCATCTCTCACTTTTTTGGCTTCCACATGTAAACACATATGAAATACTTTTTTTTGACCTCATGAAGTTTTAAACTCATTTCAAGCCTAAAAATTTCTTATCATCTATTTCCAATTGGATTTGTTCCATGAAATTCTTAAGTTCAAAAATCTTTTATTTCATTTGATTTCATACACTTATATGGAATAATCTCACAATTTCTTTGCACAATATTTTTTGACATGTAGAAAGGGCTCAAAAAGTAGGAAGTTCTCAAGTAGAAGTTGAGCCAAATCTAGATATTGGATCAGACGACTCGACTGAAGAACACATGGAACTTGAAGATAGGGAGGAGGCCCAAGTTCAAACAATACATGTTGGAGAGTGGTCAAGATCACTTCTATTGGTATGGATGAGCATATAAAACTAGCTAAAAAGATGAGGAAACAAATTTCTTATAGAAATTTAGATCATTTACTTGAAATGGATATGGAGAAACTAAAATGTTATGCCAGCCAACCTACAAATAGGATTAAGAGTTCAATGACTAAATAATCAATTTTCATTTCAATCATCTTAAAACACTTGAAAAAACCCAATTGTTATCATATTTACTTCTTCATGATGATCTGAAAGAGTCATTACAATTGTTGGGTGTACATTCGGCATCGAATAAGAGGAAACACATGATACTACAAAATCTATTGTTGAAAATGTTAAAAAAGGTTTAGATTCCATTGGTAAAGGATCTTGATAAGTGGATAAGGCCATTACAAGAATGGTGATGTTGAAATCTATTTTAAATAAAGATATATCAAGAAAATGAAAAATGTTTGCACTTTTGGCTGAAATTGGTTATAGTAGAACCACACTAATAAAATATGAGAAAAAGAGAAAGGTTTTGAATGATAGTTTAGAAGGCAATTGGGAAATTATGTGTAGAGCTTCCTGTTTTGAAAATATTGAAGATGTTGTTAGGAACTTGATCTCAAGTTTTTAGAATGATCAGACCCATCCATCATCAAATACTAGAGATGTTATGAGACACAGGATTGGGCCTAGTATTTATGAAAATCATATTAAACATTGGCTAAACATAACATAACCTGAGATGTATATGAACTTTTGTAATATGTATCCTCATACAAATATTGGGAAAATAATGTTTGAAAGGTTAAAGCCATATTATGTGAAGATAAAGAAGTTTTTTGAAACTTGTTGTCATTATCATATTGAATTTGATCTCTACTATCAGGTGTTTCAAAAGATGAGAGAATAAATTTATGGTTTTCAAAATGCACCTCCTAAATAGGTAAGTTTTTTCATAAAGGATATGTTATGTGATCATGAAAATGCATGTGGACAAAAAAAATGAAGACTATATAGTGATGATCATCAGAATATTTTACATGTTATTGAAGAGCGGGGTGAACCAAAATGTTTGAGTTAGATTGTATCCATGATTTTCAAGTTCACCTGTACATGTATAAATGTGTTCAAGTGAGAACTTATAGTAACTTGTTTGAACTCTAGGTTTTTTTAATTGCATATAATATATTTTGATGACAAGTATTTGAAATTTGGTTGGAGACAAATTAGAGGTTGAAACACATTGGGACCCTTAAATTGAGTCGATATTTCCAATTACATATTTGTTCCATGGAATTATTAATTGTTCAATAATCTTTGTTTTCATTTTAAATTTCAACTCCACTTATATCTCATCATCTCTCACTTTTTTTTCTTGCATGCAAACTCATATGCAATAATTGTTCAATCTAGTGAATTTTTTAAACTCATTTTGCCTAAATTCCTTATCATCTATTTCCAATTGCATTTGTGAACCTGGTGAAGTTTTTTAAAATCATTTTTCCTAAATTCCAATTATATTTATATGTGCTGAATGGAATTCTTAAGTTCAAGAATCTTGGATTTCATTTGAAAAATTTCAACTCCACTTATAGCATCATCTCTCACTTTTTTTGCTTGAATATAAACTCATATATATGCTTTCAATACTTGTTTGAAACCTAGTGAAGTTTTTTAAAATCATTTTGCATAAATTCCAATTATATGTATATTTGCTCCATGGAATTATTAAGTTCAAGAATATTTTATTTCATTTGAAATTTCAACTCCACTTATAGCATCATCTCTCACTTTTTTTTCTTGCATTATATTCTTTCAATACTTGTTTAAAACCTAGTGAAGTTTTTTAAAATATTTTTTCCTAAATTTCAATTATATTATATTTTTTGCATGGAATTCTTAATTTCAAGAATATTTTATTTCATTTGAAATTTCAACTCCACTTATAGCATCATCTCTCACTTTTTTTTCTTGCATGTAAACTCATATATATGCTTTCAATACTTGTTTGAAACCTAGTGAAGTTTTTTTAAATCATTTTGCCTAAATTCCAATTATATGTATATATGTTCCATGGAATTATTAAGTTCAAAAATCTTTGATTTCATTTGAAAAAAATTCAACTCCACTTATAGCATCATCTCTCACTTTTTTTTCTTGCATGTAAACTCATATATATGCTTTCAATACTTGTTTGAAACCTAGTGAGGTTTTTTTTTTTTTTTAAATCCTAAATTCCAATTATATATATATTTGTTCCATGGAATTCTTAAGTTCAAGAATCTTTGATTTAATTTTAAAAATTCGAACTCCAATTATAACATCATCTCACTTTTTTTTCTTGCATGTAAACTCATATATATGCTTTCAATACTTGTTTGAAACCTAGTGAAATTTTTTAAAATCATTTTGCCTAAATTCCAATTATATGTATATTTGTTCCATGGAATTCTTAAGTTCAAGAATCTTTGATTTCATTTGAAAAATTTCAACTCCACTTATAGCATCATCTCTCACTTTTTTTTCTTGCATGTAAACTGGTATATATGCTTGATACATGTTTGAAACCTAGTGAAGTTTTTTAAAATCATTTTTCCTAAATTCCAATTATATGTATATTTTTTCCATGGAATTATTAAGTTCAAGAATCTTTTATTTCATTTGAAATTTCAACTCCACTTATAGCATCATCTCTCACTTTTTTTTCTTGCATGTAAACTCATATATATGCTCAAGATACTTGTTTGAAACCTAGTGAAGTTTTTAAAATCATTTTGTGTAAATTCCGATTATATTGTATACTTGTTCCATGGAATTCTTAAGTTCAAGAATCTTTAATTTCATTTGAATCATTTTTCTAATATTTCCCTTCTACCATGTTATTTCTAGATAATTTAATTATGAAGTATTCATGCCTAGTATTTTGTAAATTATGAAGTATGAAATATGTTGTTTTCCTAAAAAAATTGTACACTCTCAAGTAATATTTCCTAGGTCTTTCTATCCTAAGAAAGGATTCAATACTTAAATTTATTCTTTTCTTGAACTAGATTATTCTTATGCTTAGATTATACAATAACTAGTTTCATATGTGTATTTTATTCAAATTTTATATCATTACATGTGTGTGTACATGTGTTGAACTACATACATGTGTACGTACATAATGTATTTAATGTACATGTAAATAACATGATTAACATATATAAATCATAAATACATGAGCATGAGTTCTCTATTTATCTAGAAATAATGTATAAACACTATATTGAGTGTAAACATCATGTACATGTACACATGTAGATTAACATGTAAACATTTAAACATAAGAAAACACATGTATAAACATATAATAATGTTATAATCAAAGAGGTACATGCACATAGATTGAATGAAAATAAACATATAAACATATGCAAATGAATATTTTTAAGCTCAAACACATGTATATATATATATATATATATCATATAAGAAAATTTACTAGAGATCATCAAAAATATATAATGTATCAACAACCTAACAAATGTACTAGAGATCATAAAATGCAGGTAATAATTATCAACAACCTAACAAATGTACTAGAGATCATCAAATGTAGGAAATAACATGTATCAACAAACTAACACATGTACTAGATATCATCAAATGTCTAGAGGTAATATAACATGTATCAACAACCTAAAAAACATGTACTACAACTCATCAAATGTAGCCTATCATATATAATGTGAACACCAACCCGTAGATCCAGTGAAGCCTAATAGTCATGTCAACTCCTAGTCGAACGACCCTCTAAATGTGAATCCTACTTTGCTAGATGTGTCGAGCCCTAGAGATAAAATTATACACAATACATGTTAAATACGTATAATATATATATAAATGAAAGTTAAATTTAATAATTTATTACATTGTATTTATAAATATCTATCTAGATATATATATACATGTATGCACACACATATATAAAAATTTAAAACTCACATGTCCACTGGCAACAGTATCATCCATAAAATCACGTCGACGTACACGATTTGAACCCAGGCTAGGAGTAACATGAAGTATGTCGATCTACAATATGTACATATATTACATGAATATATAAAACTAAAATTTAAATAATTTAAAAAAAAAATTGAACATGCACATGCACACATACATATAGATATACATTTACTTGCACAGGTGGCATCAGATGATATGAGCCCTCTACAATGGTTGTCTCCACCAAATCGACCAAATGAGTTGTCCAATTCAATGTGTCAAGATCTACATCTATTTTATCCTTTGCAAATCATTCCAAAAATTATGAGTGAAGTGGGCTAACGAGATGAGATGGCATCGGTGATGACGAACCTAGACCAACCAACATGTCTATATAACCCATGGTCTGCAACCTCTCCAGGTCAACTGAATGGTCAATAGCTTGTGTGCTAGCAACCAAATAATCTATAGGTGGATCCTAATGTGTTGCACTGGTGTCGGGTTGAGAGTGATGAGAATGATGGGATGGTGGATGTGAATGAACTAATGTGTGCCTCAAATGACATATAACCTAGTCTATATAGATCACATGGTCTGATGTGATGTATGCATATGCCTCCAAGAGGTCCTCAGCCAAATAATGTAAAATATTGTGTGACATCTCTCTTGTAACTTCATCCAGCTGTGTGGTTGTAGGGATGCCCCATCGTTGTACAAGGATCAATTTTGTTGTGTTGTTTTGAAAATGGAACTGTGGATCATGAATGTCTAGACATCAAATACTAACCCACATGATCAGTAGATATCCTAGTGTTCATAGCTGCAATATCACCCACACTATCAATTTCTTCCTTTTGTGAAGCAACAAAAACTTGATTCGCTAAAGGGGGTAGAGCTAGGGTGAGATCATGAGATCTATCACCAACCAATACCCTAAACACAGGTGTTGGTCTACTTGCTCGATGATAGGTGGGCCTATCGGCAATCCAGCCACACCCTTGACCAACATATGGTGGAATGTCGAGGTATTTGACTTTGAGACCCAAATGAACCTCAGCATACAACTGATAAACAAAATATAGTGGAAGATGGTCATTGTTTGGATATTGACCACGTGCTGCAAGAAATCTTGGGTAGATCAATGCAGCCATAACAACATCCACACATTTGGTGACCTGGTATCCCCTCACCTTACGTTTATTTTCATTGAATGGAAAACATTAGTTTTTAATCATATCTTTGGCACAACATCTTTTATTTGAGAATAGGGAACCTCACCATGTACTTCTTCCCGCATGTGGGAAAGAATAACAGCTGCTCTATCAAGGGAAAATGCACCAATATCCCCAATTTTATCTCTTATTTATTCTAGTCTTTGTAATATGGGAATGCAAGTGTCTACATATATGCATGTGTTTGTACAATTAGTTAATGAATCTCTCAATCTCCTAATCTCACTATTAGTATTTTCTAATAGTGCCTGTGGAGGTGGAACAGGTGCATTTTCCATGATATGTACACCTAAAGGAGCAATGATACCTTTCTTTAATATATCTAGATCTAGAGAATAGACATAACATGGAACATGTACATGTGTTCATTTAAATTTAAAATATTTCTAAATAAATACAAGTGCGCACATGATATATAGAATGTATATAAATTAAACATGAACACTAGATCTATCTAGATAATAGTTTTCAAGTGCATACATGTACATTTAATAAATTTAATGTAACTTCTACCTAAATTACTAAACACTTGTGAAAAAAGTAAATTAATTTGAAATATTAATAAATCTCTAAAAAATTACATAATTCAAAGTCATGCATGAACTCATTTCACCAAAATGTAGAATCTTCTAACTATACATTTAATTTATATATAAAATGATCTTAAATATATTTAATCTGCATGAGTTACAAATCACAAGGGGGCCAACAAGTGCTAAATTAGCTTGAGATTTGAAAGTGCGCATATATTAGAGATAAGGTCTAGTCCAAACCATTTAATAAAACATGTTTCACATTTCTTATAGAAATTTCAAGCTAACATGTATGTAAATTGTAATTATCTATGTTCAACAAAACTATATTTAAACTTCATACAATCAAAAGGCATATCAAATTTAGATAAGAAATTTATCAAATACAAAACTTTCATGTGTGACACGCATTACTTGAGAGTTATTGGTCAATCCACACTAGAGTTTCAAAAAAAATTCTTATACTAGAGGTGAGGAGGGGTCCATTTTTTTGGAACTAAATGTGAACTTTTAAATAAGTGCATGCAAAGTAACATGATTTAATTGTGTCATTAAGAGGGTTTGGTGCAATTTAAAGGGATTTTTGACATGGTCTAATTATGAGGTTAAGATAGAAAATATTCTTAAATCAAGAGACTTGAAAGGTGCATAAAATGATTGATATATATACAAAGTTGTGTCTTGTAGTAAAGCATCAAAATGATATGAACATGTAATTCATGATAAGGCTCATATATACATAGTGACATAAGGATGAGCTCGAGCATGCATGTAAAATTGATAATCATTAAGTTTAAAATATGATGCCTCATAAGTAGTTAAACATGAAGAATTATATATGGTATCAAAATAGATAGAAATTATAATGAAAATAAGAATAAAATCACAGCCTACGCACAAAGAAGGCATCATACGTATGTAGCATAGATCATGAAAACTCATAAAATATATGTGAATGATTCTTATCATATGAATACCCAAATTGTGAGAAATAATATTTAAGATAGATCAAGAATTCATCAAGAAAAATATGAGAGTG
Source organism: Sequoiadendron giganteum (assembly GCA_007115665.2). Lineage (NCBI taxonomy): Eukaryota > Viridiplantae > Streptophyta > Pinopsida > Cupressales > Cupressaceae > Sequoiadendron > Sequoiadendron giganteum. Next base: position 478,951,617 of record CM021102.1, read on the forward strand.
AAATGTATATGATAGATAAAGAGAGCATAATTGCTAAATATAAAAATGATAATATATAATATAGAAATCCCTCTTGAGTGTGTAAATGACTTGAATAAATCCTAATAGAGAAATTAAAAGAGAGTATATAAAACATAAAAAACATGACTAATGAAGGTGTTTAAAATGTAAGGACACACAAAATATAATTATAGATGAAGTAGCAAGGAGGATCACACCAAAGATGACATAAATTAAAGGCTAATGTGTAGAACTAATACATAATACAATTGGAATAAGTGACATAAAAATATAACATATGTTCAAAGTACTTGTATTGAAACATATACTGGACTATTTAGGTGTCTTTGCATTATCCAATTTATATTTAACTAAGAACATGGTAACATAAAGCCAAGAGAGAAGAGGGTATGTGCAGGATCATGATGGGCCAAAAAGTGGCGATATGTAAGCCATGTGATGGTCCATGTGGATGATGACTTTTTTTTTACCCAAAATTGATGAAACGAAAAGGGTTTTTAGAGGCGATTATCAGCTTTCCAACAATATAAATTATGTTTTACTTTGAATTTAATAAATAATTTATTGATTTTATATTAAGATTACGAATAAAGTCCTGATTGATAGGTTGATTGAAAAACATCTATAAATTTCAAATGGTATCACATTTTTTGAGTCTGAAACATGCATCACATTCTATGCTTTACATAATATAGGATTAAAAATAAATAAATTTAATTTCATGAATTTTTTACCAAGTTAAGGTGGTTAGACAGAGGAGATTTTATATATATTTTAAGTTGTAATAAAAAATTCATAATTAATTATTTACTTGGAAAAAAAATATGCATCACATAGGGACATGAGTCCTTTGCTTATATCTAAAAGCTTATAAAAAATAATTAGAATTTTATTGTGGTTAGGGTGGTTAGACAGACACCTACTTCTTATTTTTACCCTAAAATCTAAATACTACTGCATTGAAATTTTAATTTTTCACCAAATAGATTTTTTTTTTTTAAAAATAAAGGTCTAGTAGTTTAGAAACTACATTCAATTTTCTACATATTCTATTTTTACATTTTTTTGAAATAATATAGATAACTTATTCAAATATTTACATCAAGTTGTCTAAATCTGATTTTTTGTCATTTTATTGCCACTTAAGGGCCTATTTTTTCCATGATGATCCTGCACATACCCAAGAAAAACATAAAATGTGCCAAGTAGCAATGGGAATAGGTTAGAATACCTAAGTAATCAAATGGTCTATGAGGTATTACCATAAAGATAAATAGGTCATAGTATTCAAATGGTTTTTATTTTATTTTTTAGTAGGGGATATGATTGATGAATAAGACAAATATTCAAATCAAGATAAATAAATCTAATAAACCAACCATCTAGAGGTCTCATGATTATAAGGCTTAGAATTTTCCAAAGGTAGATACCTATTGGTTAAGATCACCCATGAGAAAAATAGTCTTTGGCCCTTGTTATAATTGGCTAGGATCCATGCAACTAAAATTCATGTCCACTATGAGCAATTTGATTGTATCCACATGTTGACATCCATGGCCCGAGGGGGGTGAGCCCTTTTGAAAGGTGGAGTAAGATATACTCTACCAACCATTTATTAGTAAGAGATGAGAACATGGTCTATAATCCATTTTTAAAGAAATAAAAAAAATCTTTTTTAAAAATCTTGGATGACCACATCATGGGGTGATAAATCCATTAATTTAATATTATGAGAATCTAAAAATTGATAGATGGATAGAAAACTTTTAAAAATATCAAGAACATGGCATACACCATTTATTTACCCATCTTATAATCAAACCATGTCATATCCTAAAAAAACAATTTAAATAGAGTCTCCAATGATAAATCTTTGAATTGCTAGTATTGAAATAAGAATTAAGAATCTCTTGAGAATGAATCCTATTCAAGAAGATCTGAAATCAAGTATCAAAATCTTGGAAGAGGCACCCAAAACTCTATTAAAAAGATCTTGTATTTTATTAGTTAAAGAGGAGGAAGAAATATAATTTTTATGTTGATGAATGGCTTTCTCTAATGAATCCATTCTATTTTATAAATGTATAGAAAAATGTAGGATGATCAAGTGTGCAACAAAATCTAAAAGAGTCATTTGATTTCTTCTTCATCTTGGAACAAAACTTCAACTAGACTTTGAAGGTTAAGGGTTACTGGTTTTGTGATTGAAATTATTATTATTAAATACTTGAACATTGGAACAATAGTACAACCAAACAGCTCTATTTTTCAAATCTATAGGAGTGAGGATACATTGCAAGAAGTATGTAACATATGAAGATGATTATGAATATCACTTTAGAGGTGTCATATGTCAAGTAGTTCACAGGTACACAATGATTTCATGAAGGAAGCTTTGTTCCATGTTGTCATGTTAGTTTTAGATATCAAAGGATTGATTAGCAGAAGCATTCCAAATAAATATGACCATTTCGTCTAACATTTATAAGCTCGGTTGCAACTGTGTGCAATATCTCAAAATTCCAAAGCATACCAATGTAGATTTTAATCAAACACGTCTAGGGTTAGGGTTTTATCTCTGATTTTTTTAACCGAATGCAAAAATTTGAGATTTTAAGAGTTCATGAGAAGAATTTACAAGGAAACGAACATCGATCAATAGAAACATTGATAAGGCAACATAACTATTTGAATGATTTGAACAAATACTCACTCATCGACTGCCATTCTTGATTGAAAGATATGCACAAAACGGAATTGTTTGAAACACCATTTAAAGAAACCAAACTGAAACAAAATGGAATTAGTCGTTGGTCACTGGTCAATTCGAGGGTGGTGAAGATATTTGTCTCTTGATAAATCTTCACTCATAGGTTGGGTTCAAGGGTTTGGGTTTGGCGTAGGTATGGATGAAAATGACTGTTGAAAATGACAATACAATTTTTTCAATAAAAAAAAACCTAACTCAAGGGTTTTCTCGAACATAGGTTTGAGTGAACCTTATTATTTAATTACAAAAATAGGGGTTCAGCTGAACTAGGGGGTTTGAGTGAATGGGGGTGTTTTCACGAACCCTAAAAGGTGTTCGAGTGAACTATTGGGTTCGAGGGAACCCCTTGAAATTTTCCAAACATCGAAAATGGATTTTTCCTTAATTAAAGTGTAAACCACTTTTGTAGGTTTACCCCTTGCCTACGTTATACACGCAGAGGCTCGTAGTTCACTTGGTTTGAATTTTTTTTATCTTTTTTCTATTTTGTGAATGTTTTTATATTTTATATTTTTTTTACTAACTTGAAATAAAGCATGATAGAAACCTAATGGGACTGACCTAAGGCCTTGGGGGTTGTTAATCCTTTCCTTACATTGTACATGTAGAGACTGCATAGTTCAACCAATTGAATCAAAGCATAACATGTTTTTGTGATTCAAGCAACATTGATAACTTGGATTGATATTCCACTTCTGTTTCTAGAGGATATGTTGCAGAAAATCTACTTGAACTAATCGTGAGGCTCAAGAAAATTTTGATATCTTAGAATATTTGAGTGAAGGAATAATCCAATGATGTTGTTTTGGTTTTTTGATGTTTTTCAAATGTTTTTTATTTTGTAGTTTTTTGGATGTTTTTGATTTTGTTGTTTTTTTACCATGATGGAATACGCAAGGATCTAATCCATGACCAGCTTCAAGAAGTTGCCCCCAGTTGGAGACAAGACTACTTTCCTCGATCAATAACAAGCCATGGTTTGACACGTGCTTTATTATGGAATGGATGGGTGAATTCTTTTGATAGTATCAATAGATAATGATGTGAGTCTTTTTCCAACATAGTGTCTGTTAGTCAGGTTTTCACTACGCTGCCTATTATAGGAGTGCCACAAAGTGGTTTTCACTCAAAGAACACTTTATTTGTCTTTATTGTTTTCTTTCTTCTTCTTTTTTATGTTTTTTCTCTTTTCTATTTTTATTTTTATTTTTACCCTTTTTCCTGGGGTATTCTAATGTGCTTTATGTGTAGAACTTCTTGAGGTGGTTGTTGTTTAGTGGTTCATCTAAGGGTTCATCTTTAGGAGTAGCCAACTGATATGCTCTTGAATCATAGCTTGTTGTGATGATGAATGGGCTTAATCAGTTGGGTTCAATTTTCCTTTGCCATCTTGACTCAGTTGTACCTTTTGATTCTCCTTGAGGACCAAGTCATCAACTTGAAACTTTATGTCTTTGATTTTCTTATCAAATCTTTGTTTGAGCCAATTTTGATAAACCTTAAGATGGTTCAATGTGCTCAAATGTCTTTCATCTACTTGAGTTCTAATTCATTTAACCAAGATACCTAATATTCTTTGTTGTTGACCATGCCTTTTAATGAGATTCACAATGAGGGGATTTCGACCTCAATAGGTAAGACAACCTCTAATCCGTAGACCAAGAAAAATGGTGTGGAACCTGTAGGTGTTCAGATGCTAGTTCGATAAGCCCATAGGGTTGGGTTTAGCTTCAAATTCTAGTCATAGTCAGTTTCATTAAGAATCTTCTTTAGTATTTTCAAGATGGTTTTGTTAGACTCTTCAGCTTGACCGTTTCCTTGAGGATAGTAGGGCATGGGAAATCTATGTTGGATAGATAATTTGGAACAAATTTCTTGGATGTATTGATTCTTGAATGGGGTTCCATTGTCCATTAATATCATTTGGGGAGTTCCATACCTACAAATTAGATAATTTAGAATGAACTTTGATATCTATTTTCCAATGATGTAGGTCAATGGAATTGCCTCTATCCATTTCATGAAATACTTTGTAGTTGTGATAATAAATGTGTGTCTGTTAGATGAAGCGGGTGAAATCTTACCTACCAGGTCTAATCCCCATTGCAATAAAGGCCATGGTTGTGTGATGAGTAACAACTCCTATGTTGGTGTGTGCATGAGGTCACTATGTTGTTGGGATTGGTGACACTTTTGAGAATACTGAATACAATCCTACTCCATGGAGGGCCAATAATACCCCGTTCTAAGTAGTTTTTGGACTAGGTTAGGTCCGCTAGAGTGGGACCTACAAACACCTTCATGTACCTCTTGTAAGGTCATTTGTGCTTCTTCTATGTTAAGACACCGGAGTAACATACTATCTAGACTACGACAATATAGGATATCTCCTAGGATTGCAAATATGGAAGTCCTATGGGTGAAGGTGTTCTTTTGGGTGGTCGTTAGGTCAAGTAGTATGATACCATGCTAGATGTAGTCAAAGGTGTCTTGGTACCATAGGGAGTTAGGACCAACAAAAAAATATACCAGTTCTAATTTTGAGATGTCAAATGCAGGTGTGAGCAATTTTTCGACGAGGAACTCATACTTAGGAACATTAAATGGAATATCTAGAATTGATCCTATTTTTTCCATTGCATCGACAACTCTATTGTCGATCCAAGGAATTTGTTCAAAGTTTATTGTGAAAAAATATTCCTTGAAACTATCCACCATCCTTTTATACGATATCAGCTTGTCGTATTTTTTTTGGTACTCATCGTTTGAAGTAAATAATAGTGAGCATCAGTGTGTTTGAAGTAAATTTCTCAAAACCCTAAGCTGCTCATTTATTAGAAGTAGGAGCTTAAACTAGGTAAGATTCCCAATTCTATAGTGCTACTGCTACTAGAGTTAGTGTAAATTTATCCCCATGTTTATTTATGAGCCTCTTGTGTTTATTGAAAATAGTGAAAAATAGAACATAAGTGTGATTGGGAATTTTAAAATCATAGCTCAAACCATTTCAAAAATAGAAGCTCTACAACAACTAATAAAAAAAATTATGTCCTTCATTTCATTACCAAAATTTGAATCTCTTAAGGATTATAATTCCCAACAACTAATACTATGGAAATGGATAGAACAATTAAGAAATTGGCCAACAAACATTTGTATTCCACAAATTCAAATACAAATAGAGAAGTCTTGCCAGCGTGGATTTTTTGGCAGAGTTCTCAAGTTGTAGTCAGGTGTCGAAGGCTTTACTTATACAGTGATTTTTCAAAAGAAGCATCTTCAAAAGTGATCATGGGTAAGCTTTAAAATTTATCAAGTTTGCATTATCAAGATAATCGCTACATGCAATAATTTGTGGGTGTCTCTAGAAGCTTGCATTGTGTATTATCATTTGTAAAAAAAACTAAATTTTGGGTATTTAAAGCATCACATTAAAGCAACAACACTATTTGAAGGTGGTGCAAGGATCATGTTCTAAAGTGTTCAAGGGTAAGTTGCAGAATCTTTGAATTCTTTAAAATATTTGGAAACATTATGGGTTCTCTTATATTCTTGGTTTGCTATATCTTCTTCTCAAGTGTGGTAGGATTCTAGGTTTTTATATTTTCAGAGCATTATTATATCTTGTTTCAAATTTGATATACTCTATTTCCAAATTCTATACATATGTTGTGTGTGATGGGCTCACTAGAAAAGAAAGAACAGATAAATGTAATTTTGCAACATATGTAAATTTTGAATGTGGTTGCTCCTTGTTAACAAAGATATCGAAGGGTATGCCTTGCTTTCATATCTAAGTTCTGAGGTACTAAAGGGTGTTAATTCAGGGTGTAATTGGGTGTTATATAGAAATTTTCCTCCATGTAATTTATTCCCAAAAATTACAGAGCGCCATTTCCAGTGCAACAATGGGAACTACCATTATCTACAGGTTTGGACAAAGAACAATTGTCTCATGTGTTTAAAATAGATTGTTCCTCTATCTTCAAATGTGTGAAGACTATAACCAGGGATGAGATACTATAGCCATCAACATAGAGGATAATTTTTCCTTCAAATTTGGTATCAATCTTTGTTTCTAATATAAATGATTTGAATTCAAATTACCAAGACATGCAAAAAGTTGCAAATGCAGTAATTCAAGAGGTCTTTTAAGAGGAAAATGCTCTACTTACAAGCATATAAAAATATGAATCCTATCAGGGAGAATCGTATATTGGTGGTGTCTTTCCTAGACACTATCTACATCATAAAGTTAGTTACAAAAACATTTACAATGGTATGAGAATGGTGCTTGAATTTGACTCATCAAGCTACTTGTACAGGGAAATGAGTTGTTATCACTTTGAACTAGGAAATGACATGGAAAGGAGTTTCAAAAACAAATATCATGCACTTTCATTTCTTTTAACACATCATTGTCACTAGGTTGTTATTGTCAGACCTCCAATGCTGCCACAACAGAGAGAGTTGGAACCAGCTGAGTCACAAGCATCACTAGTGGTTCAAAATGCTCAACAAGTCTACCAAATGATCCTCCCAAACATGAATATAATAGAGAATTCAAAGACAACTTTTCCAATGAATCAAATTATGCAAAAGGAAGGGAATAAAGGAAGCTTCTCAGTAGGAAAGTCTTGAAAAGCATATACAAACTACTTAATATTTTAGTGTTCTTCAATGTTAATCTTTAAAATGTCAAAGTGTTATCATAAAAAATAGCAAAAGTCAATTGTTTTTTCCTTTTAATAAGTTGACATTTTGTATCTACAACATATTTAGGTAGTTTCATATTACGTTAGTGGTATCTAGTCAGGGTGGAAATGTAAATCCTGGATCAGCTGTAGCCATGATATGTTGTAACCTATCCTATTAGATAATATAAATAGTCAGCTTAAACACCTTTTAATTAAAAAAAATATTCTCTACAACTCCAAGAGAATCTTAAGCCACGAGAGTGTTGGCAGATGTTGATTCACTACAGTTACATACCATAAGTTGTATAATTAGCCAAAAAAATAAGTGTTACCCACAAGGAAAGCATAAGCTACATCAAATAAACTTAACCAATAATAAATTTCCTTATATTAGCATAAGACAACATGATCAAGAAGAATAGATTGCAATTTTATGACAGTACAATTTGATGATTTCATTGTCAATAGTCAAAAAACCTTGAAAGTTCATGAACAATATACTTTTATCTAAATGATCCCTTTATTTAATAAAATTTCTAGTTAGAAATGATAATTATTACTTAAACCTCACAACCATTATTCACAAAAATTTCAAGTTCAACTGCATTCATTATCAAACAGGTTAAAATACCAACTTCCACCATGCCATTATGAAACTATATATCTACATAATCCTTGTGTGAGGGGGAAAATATGAGAGTGTAAAAAATATAATTACAATGAAATAGAAACTAATCTAATCAAAACAAGAATCTAGATATATGCCCATTCACTCATGAAATGAAGCTAAACTATTACTAAATTCAAGAAATGAAATCAAAAGATGAAAGAATACATGAATTCACAAAAAGAATAGTGTTACCATCCTATGTCGGAGTGTATTCACAAGATGTTGGGTTGTTCATATCACTGTGAAGCCTCCATTGTTTCGTGTGAGAGATTTGAAGAATGATGTGTGTGTTTGATCGAAGATATTGGTTGAATCTTTGTCAATGTCGATTTGGCATTACTTCATTATTTAAATTGTATTGGTTCTTCGATCCTTTTTGTGAGGAAAGAGGTTTGTTATATAGAAATTGGGTTTTGAAATGGATGATCAAGATTAAACAATGTTGAATCAAGATCGGTGGTCCAAAGTTGTTGAGAGGATTTAGATGGGCATAATCTATGCAAAATAGATTGCGTAATTAGTGCGATTGAGGAATATATTGATCAGCTAGGAAATAGATTGATCAGTCAGGGATTAGATTGAGTAATCTATGGGATTGAAGAATAGATTGATCAGTCAAGAATTATATTGATTAATCTGTCGGATTGAAGAATAGATTGATCAATCAGGAATTAGATTGAGCAATCAATGATTCATAATTTTCTCAATCAGGAAAGTGGTTGAGAATGATTAATTAATTGATTTAATTAATTAAATCCTTTTGGAGTTGAACTTGCAAATCAAGTTTGACTTTTGCAAACAAAGTTGCATTGGTTTGATTTTATTTTTGATGATTTTTTGAATAGTTTTATTCGATTATTCAAATTTGGAGGGAAAGTGATTTTATTAAATTATTATGTTTTAATAATTTAATAGACTTAGTGGAATAAAGTGAATTAGCGACGTAATTAAATAATTGGCATTATTTAACTAATCGGAATGAAATAAAGTGAGATTAAGACTTTATTAAATAAATGTAATTTACTTAATTGGTCGATTTGATGAAAAGTGAATTAATTAAATAAAGTCATTTTATTCAATTAATAGCATAAATAGGGTTTTAGGACTTTATTAAATTAATGGAATTTATTTAATTAGTCAAAAATGATGAAAAAGTGAAATAATTAAATAATTTTGTATTATTTAATTAATAGATGAATTCAAGGTTTTTGATGCTTCTGATGTGAAATGCAGTGATATTTGATAATAATGATGATGATGTGAAAATATCATTTAGTATGTGTGATAAGTGTTAGGTCAGTTTTATATGTCTACATTTTCCCCTCTTTGATACAAAGTATGGGTTGCTTTGTTTCAAAGATTCGATGTTAAGATCAAGATTTTGAAAAACAATTATGCCCCACTATGCCCCAATGGTCAGCAGAATGATGGTAGGACTCTGTGTTGCCCCCTCAAGAGGTTGGCCGAAAATTTCAATTTTGAGGTCAAGCTCACAACATTGTTTTATTTTAGTTCAGTTGCATAGAGGATGAAAAATTAAGTCTATAGGTCCCTCGTTGCTTATTCAATGTTCTTGGGAGCTCTTAATTTTAACTTAGGAAGGTTTCCTAAGTAAATTTTAGGGTTTTTGAGGGTTAAAATGGGCAATTAAGGTTCTAATTACCTCATTTTCACTTTGAGCCTATAAAGAATTCTTGCCTCTAGATTTCTCATTTTTTCAATTGTCAACGAGCTATGGTGTTGATTCAGGGAGCCCCACATCATGCAGATGCGGTTTGAGAGTATGGGCAGCCTGTAAGTGTCAATGCCTTGGTATGTACCCTCTTGATTCTCATTTTCGTCTTTCCATGTTCCTGTAATTAATGTGTAAAGTCCAACAAGTCAAAAGCGTATGTTTTAGGGTTTTAGCACTATTGATTTGGTTTGCTCGCTTTTGCCTCTATGAACTAGGCGGTTTTGCAAAAATTCTATGCACTTGACTCCATTTTGTACCTTTGACCTACTTTGTTGCTTTTGTAATTCGCTTTTGCTATAGACTTTCACTTTTGATTGCTTCTTTTTTTTTTTCTCGCTTTTGTGATAAATTTATGATTTTGCAAAAGTTTTTCGCTTTTTCATTCCTAGCCTTTGATATTCTTCATCATTTTTGACTAAATTTCCTTGCATTTATTTGTTTTCTTTTCTTTTTCCAAAAACTTCATCACTTTTTCTACAATTTTTTTGCTTTTGACTTTTTGGAACCCTAAGTTTATTCATCATTTTTTATTTCATTTTGTGTGTTCAGAGTGAATCTCTAACATCGTGGGTTGGATGATTACAGGTGGTCCTTAAACCACTACACTCAAGAGAGCGACGACCTCGAGATCTATTGGATTTGATTGTGGGCTTCGATATTTTGGAGTGATATTTTATAGATGTGTTCGAGCTACGTCACATTTGTTACATACCTCCAATCTGATGTCACACTATGATGATGACCACGCTCATGGAGTGGTTGCATTCATATACTTCTTCATTCCATGTATCTACTAGGGAGTCTACTATTACTCTCAAGGATGTGTGGAGGATCCTTCGTATACCCATATATGGTGATCTTGTTACTTATCATGTTTGATAGGGTACTTGCACTATGCGTAGTGTGATTGGTGTCAAATGCTTGGAGGTTCGACAGTTTGAGATAGATTTATCTAATTTTTTTGGTAGTGATGATCTAGTTTCCCTTGTTCTTTATGGTTTGGTTTCAGGGATGGTTGTTCCTGATAGGAGAGGTCATTAGTTTCTTGTTGGATGGGGTAAATGTATTGAGGATATGTTTGAGCATGGGACTATATATGCATGGGGTCCATGTCTTCTCACCCACCTATATAGAGATATGCATGAGGTTACATATCATGGTGGAAAATCCATTTCTTCAAGTGTCTCTCTTCTTCATGTATGAGCCTGGGAGAACATCACAGTTGCTCGGCCTAATGGTATACAAGATCATAGTGTTGGTGATCAATACTCTTATTATTATGGAGATTTTCTAAATTATACCTTGCCTGGGGAGATTTCATACTAGCGTTTGGTATTTGATGATATGTCAAGTTTTATATGGAGGCCATATATGGATTGTGAGGCCTAGCCTAAGGATCAAGAGCAGCTAGTATATTTCCAGCAAACTAGATGGTTGATTTGTCACTCTCACTCTCTTTTGGAGAGGTATCTTCTCGAAAGGGTATGCAAGCAGTTTGGAGAGAGACAAGGTCACTTTCTAGACACCTATGAGGCTTGGTTTGGTCAGACCACTAGAGAGGCCTGAGTATGGGGTCTACAGGTTGACCAAAATGTTGCTATTGTTGCATTCAGAGCTCTTTCCCCAGTTGGATGGGATTGGCCAATGGGTTTAGTGGATTTGAGTGCCACTCTCAATTTTGATCAATGGTGGGCGCAACATGTTCTTGTGAGATTTACAAATCCTGGTAGTGATCTCACAGTGGGAAGAGCAGGCATCACAGGTTGGCAAGGAGAGAGACAACGTCTCAAGATTCTAGAAGAGCAACTTGGTAGGGCCTAACAAGATGGTGCCCAGGTTGGATAAGGGGATCAGATGCAATAGGATCAGGAACATGTTCTAGGTCCCCCTCCACCACCTATGGATGGAGGTGCTTAGTTAGTTGTAGAAAATGGGTAGTGATAGGTTGTGGAGGCATAGATTGTTACTCTCATTGCAAAGCAAGATAGTCTCATAGCAGAGTGAGAGACAAAGATTGGGTGTCATCTCATTGTTCAGACATAGTTACAGATCATTACCACCAAGAGGGATAGCCTAAGGAAAGAGTGTGGTAGTCTTTACGCTGAGTGGGATCAGTTATTACAAAGGGCTACATATTACTAGACTTTGTATGATGATTTTTTCCTCAAGCATAATGACGATCAAGATTCAGAGAGCCTAATGTCATGAGTGGTGGTGGTGATTCATTCAGGCAGTCTATTAGATAGCTAGATCCAAATGGTGGTTAGCAGCATGGTCTATAAATTCCTCCTTTTCTTGTCGGGCAGTGGTATTTTGTACTTGATATTTATGATGTTGTTATTTAGATACTGTGTAGACATGATTTTGTATATCTATTCATCAGCCCAATTGAGGCCTTGTATATATGTATTATTTTGTATTATCCTATCACACTTATTTCCATGATGATGATGCACTATGACATTCTCCTTTTTTGATGATGATATATATATGAGATATACCTTCTTCGATTCAGCTTCACTGTGTTTATGTGATGATTATAGATGATGATTTATGATGATGTATGTTTATGTTTTTTTGTACTTTTATGATGTATTCATATGTTGTGGATGGATGGATGGATCATATATTATTTCATATGATGTTTTATTATGGATTATCAATATGGACAATAAATGATGGATGTATGCCATTTATTCATGATACATGATATTTTCATTGGTTTATTATTATCATGATATGTATTGATGTTGTTAGTACTGATGAGTTGCTTTTTCTTTGCTTGGAGGCTTCACATTTTGAATAATCCTGATTGATGTAGCAAAAAAATACAATGCACCAAGGTATTAATAACCAATATAGCATATAATAACAAAAGTACCAATATATCATTAAGATTTTATATTTCAAAGATACTTGTTTGAAACCTAGTGAATTTTTTTAAAATCATTTTTCCTAAATTTCAATTATATGTATATTTTTTGCCAATGGCCTGCCTGTTCTATCATCAAGATACTTTCATCTGGAAATTCCACTATGAGAGGCTTGTGATCATCTGTGGGTGCTTTAGCCAGCTAGTCTACTATGATTTTTCCCTTGATGGCTCTTTAATCCACATACTCTATGTCAAATTCCCTCAGAATCATCACCCATTTAGCAATTCAGCTTGTTAGGGATACTTTTTCTAGTAGGTACTTTAGTGGGTCTACTTTTGAAATCAATTTTACCTTTTTGTTTAAGATTTAGTGTCTTAGCTTTTATGTCACAAATACGATTGACACACTCTTTATGTGGCTGAGTAGTTCAACTCGTATCCCACTAGTGTTTGGTTGATGTAGTAGATCACTCTTTCTTTTTTATCATCATCTAGTTGGGCTAGGAGAGCTCCCAATGCTACTTGTGTAGTAGACATGTAGAGTATCATTTCTTTGTTCAGAATAGGTGGAATGAGTACAAGAGGAGTAAGTAGGTACTCCTTGAATTATTGGAATGCTTGGTCACATCTCCCATCCCACTTGAAAGTGATGTACTTGTGTAGGAGATGAGTGAAAGGGTGACATTTGTCTACCAATTGTGTTATAAATCACTTGATGGATTGCAGCTTCCCTTGTAAACTTCTTAGTTGTTTTAATGTATTTGTGGAGGCATCTCTAGTATAGATTTTACATTTGTAGGATCCACTTCAATCCCCCTTCTTGACACTATGTACCCTAACAAATTTTTGTATGTTACTTTGAACACACACTTCTTAGGGTTGAGTCTCAAATTATATTGTTCTAGGTGATCAAACATCTTTGCAAGATTGGTTAGGTGATCTCCCCTTTTGAAATTTTTTTATAAAATGTCATCTACTTAGTCTTCCATGATTGTGTGTAGCATATCATGGAAGATGGTCATTATTTCTCTTTGATATTTTTCTCTTGTGTTCTTTAGACCAAATGGCATTACATTCTAGCAGAAGGTCCCCCAAGCACAAGTAAATGTTGTTTTGTGTTGATCATCTAGAGAGATTTTATCTGATTATATTTGGAGAAACCATCCATTAAGGATAGCATCTCATGCCCTGTTCTTAGATCCATGATCATGTCAGTTCTTGGGAGGGGGAATTCATCCTTTGGGAAAGCTTTGTTCAGGTCCCTAATGTTTGTGTAGATCCTTATTCCCCCAGTAGGCTTTGACACAGGTACTAGATTTGATATCCATTTTGGATAGTTGATGGGTCTAATGAAACCCACATATAGTAACTTCTTTAGTTCTACCTTTACCAAGAATGTTATCTGAGGATGCATTTTTTTGAGTTTTTGCTTGATGGGCTTTGCTCTAGGGGAGACAGCCTAATGGTGTACCATTAGTGTTGGATCTATTCTAGGCATATTTGCATAGGTCCACGCAAAACTTACCTTCTTGTCATTGATGAATGTTGTGAAATTTACTTTCTCTTCGGGATCAAGCAATGTCGCATGGTATGTTATCTTTGGGTCCTTTGTTGTGCCAACATTTATGGGCTCTACTTATTCTACTAGGAACGTTGATTTTTCTTGATATTCTAATATGGATAGATTGAACCCTCTATCCTCGAGTGCCTTGGGGAGGTTTTCACCTTCAAATGCATCCTTTATTTTCTTCTTTTTTGGGTCTGATAGAGCCACATTGTGGTCTTCTTTAAGTGATCGCATTTTTATTTTTGTGTTTTCTCTTTCATTTTTGTGACTAGAAGATTCAATATCTCTTCCAAAATATGCATCTAGTTCAAGTTCCATGACGAACCGTGCTTTGTGATCTCATGTTGGTATGTCTATTTGAAGTCCCATGAGCATTGCAATTGCCTCATCATTCGAGAATTGATCCATAATATATGTATGTTGTTGTTGGTGCCATTCTATCAATTATGGGTAGTAGAGGGGTAGGCTATCATCATTATCCACAAAGATTATGAATTTTGTTGAAATGGTTACTATGGCTCTAGTATCCTTTTCCCATTGGGTGTCTAGGTCATTATTACAAGAAGTGTGGGAACCATATCTAGTGATAAAGGAAGGATAATCCCATTCTTATTTGTTAGAATCCATTCCAGAATAATAATAGATATTGGGAATGGTTTTGATGAACTAGAGAGGGAACCTATCAATGCTAAAGTTATTGAATAAGTCTTCAACTAGTAAATCATTGTTCATGATATGGTAGATATCTAATGCCTTAACGCTATCAGAAGTTTCTTGTTTCTTAAAAGAGGTTCATCCGATTTTTGGAGTAACCACATATTTTTTCTCATAACCTAGTCCTATATTTTTCTTTCTTTGTCCCACTATGATAGGCTCCCATCGGCCTTGTTTGTGTAGCCCAAGGCCACATGTTCCTTGATATCCCATTTTTTTAGCTAATTGATAACCTCTACTTTTAGGATCAAATAGAATGGGTTGTTCCTTTTCTAGTTCTTTTTGGTCCTCTTTGTAAATCATGGATCAGAAGTCCTCTTTAAATACCTCTTCATCTTTCATATTTCCCCACTTGGTGAAAATTGTGGGTTTGGCTATCATTTGCACTATTTGAGCACACGTGATTTCTTTCGAACCTCCATGGACTTTGGGTGTTGGTGGAAGCATGCCAATGGAGAATGCTTGGTTGAAGTGGTAGTTTCCATTACCCCTTTCTAGTACTTGAACCTTGGTTTCTATTTTTGGTTGCTCACTTGATGTGATCTTGGTTGAGGTGGATGGTAGCTTGGAAGGGTCAACATATGGGAATGAATGGAAGGATATGTCATTTTTAGGTATGCGTTGGATCGTATTTAACTTCTCCTCCAACTTTGCACAAAAATGGAAGGGTTTAGGATCAACATATAAGGTCACCTCTTTTCCTTCATGGGGAAACTTTAGGAATTGGTCAAAGGTTGATGGTACCGCTTGTAATGCATGGATCCAAGGGAATCCTAGAAGGAGGTTATACATCAATTCAAGGTCAAGTACTTGATATGTAGCTCATGTGATGGTCGATCCTATCTACATTGGTAGCTTGATTGTTCCTTTTGAATTCCTTTCAAGGTGATCATAGGCCCTTATAGTGATACTCTTTCCTTTGTCTATGATATCATCAGAATACCTCAACTATTTGATGAATTTTAAGGTACAAAATTTTAGACCCGTACCATTATCTATCAACACCCACTTGACCATGTTCTTGTGGAAACCAACCTCTATGTAGAGGGCTTGGTTGTGGAACGTCCTTTGTGGAAGATCTTTCTCAAAAAAGACTAAATGATTATTTGTCATGATTTTTCCAACCATGGATTGGAACTGATCCAAGTCGAGGTTCTTAGGCACCAATGCTTCCAATGCTTTTTCTAATATTTCCCTATGTGTGGGTGACTTTTTCAGCAGTTCTAGGATTGAGATTAAGGCAAGAGTCTTCTTCAGTTGCTCCACAATGTTGTAGTCATTTGATGACTTAGTAATGGGTTTAGGAGGGGCTCCTTATATTATAACTCTCCCTCAATGGGTAGTTATGTTATAATTGTTATTTCCACCCTATATAGTCACTACATTTTCCCTATTGTCATTAGTTTGTGAGAGGGTTCCTAGAACTATCACCATACTTGTAGTTAGCATTGTGATAGTCTTGGTAATTTCCTTTGTCATTCATTTTAGCATGGTTTGGGATTGGTTTTGTGTATATCTAGAGGTCCTTGTTTCTAGGGTGATGTTCGACATCCACTTCCCCTTTGTCTATGAAGTCTTGGATGAGGTTCTTGAGTCTCATGCAGTGATTTGTGATGTGTCCTTTGATTTTATGGAACTCATGTAAATCTTTCTCATTGCACCATGATGTTTTGAAGCTAGGATCCTCATAGTTTGGATGATCATTTACCTTGATGAGGGTTTTTTGCACTAGTTTATGCATGACTATCTCAAGTAACTCTCCTAGTACCATGAACTACCTCCTTGGTTGATCGTATTGCCTTTTTTTTCCTCCTTGATTCAATTTTTGGTTGATTGTATGATTATTCTTGGGATAGGTAAGTTTGTTGTTTTGTGTACTATTTGGAACATAGCTTGTTTGTGCCACTTGTGGTTTATTTCGAGGTACGTTTTGCACATGCCATAGTGCTCTCTCATCAACTACTCCATCATTTGTAATGTTCTTGTTCTTTTCCCAGATCTTAGATTTATCATTTGAACTAGAGGGACTGTCTTTTGAGCTGTTCAATTTAAGGACTCCCCTTGCTATGAGGGATATCTCAATATGTAATCCCTTTTCAAGAGTTTCTTAAAATTTTGTAGGACATAACATGGTGAGTTGGTAGTTGATCTCAAGTAGGACATTTGAGACAAAGATATCTACCAATTTCTTGTTGGGAATGGGCCATTTGCATCGACTAGCTTTGTGCCTCCATCTTTGTAGGTAGGATGTAAAATAATCTCCTTGACTTTGTTTGATCTTGGATAAATTTGTGATGGTGACATCTTGCTCTATGTTGAATTAGAAGTGACTTATGAATTTGTTAGATAGTTTGTCGAAGGTTTTAATTCTCAGTGAAAAATGAGAAAACCACACCATAGCATGACTTGTAAGGCTACGTGGAAAGTGTTAGTGTAGAATAAGATCATCTCATTGTAATCTTTGATTTCCTGAATAATATCAATTTGCACATTTTATGCAAAGCTCTAATTTTTCATTGTTTTTCTCTTCTGTGGAAGGTGTTTAGGTTTGCATGTTTGATCTTGGTTTCTAACATGGTATCAGAGCCTTGACATGCAACCCCTTCTCAAATTCTGGAGAAAATCATTACAGAGTTCATTCGGGGTTCCTCGAGGGTAACATGCCTTGAGTTCATTTATGTGGAATTTTGGATCAGATTGGGCTTCATCATTGGATTCAGAGCGCTGGAAAAAGTCAAGAATGACTTTTATTTTTTTGATTTTGGTCATCGTTGAAGAAATCTGTGAGGGTTTCAAGCTCAGTGATTTTTTGCAAGCTCTGGAGGTAGCTGATTTTTCAAAGCATTTTGAGCATGAACGGAGGTCACCATCGTGTTCACAGTGGCCAAAAACCTTAAGGACGCTTTTCCTTTCTTCAATTTCTAAGCATTTGTTCCGAAAGGCAAAAAAAAAATTCCAGGGAAGTCGTACGACCTCCCCAGCACGCACTCTGAGGCACGATTTTCAAAAAAATGCAAAAAAAAATCCAAAAATTGTGGTTTTTGGGATGCAGACTGGCACTCCCAGTTCAAATCTACCTGGTGGCCACTAGTCCACCACCATCAGGCTGCACCGCGAAAACCCGCCCCTCGCCAAGCTCAGCGCCCATGAGCTCCCTACAGTCAGGTCGCGGTCTCATGGGGGACCGGGCGCATAGCAGGCCTCCCAGCACCTCCGGTGGTCACATGGGTGACCAGGGGCTTCGCCCCAACCCCCTGCATGCCAGCCCCTGGTCACACACAGGACTAGGGACCGAAATTTTTTTAGCCCCCTCAGCTGCCTACAGGCCTTATTGGCCAAATTGGAGCACTTTTACAAAATCGGGTGTAACTTTTGCGTATGGTGTCCTTTTTTCACAAAAAAGATACCATTGGAAATATGATTCTGACACCAATCTAGTGGGGAAGGTAGTTTTCTCTAATTTTTCTCCAATTTTATTTTGCAGGTCCTTGAACTTAGATGTTGTTTTTTTCACTCTAGAGGGCATATCTTTTGACTCGGTGATCCTTTTTTCGCCATTATTGCGGCATTGGAAAGCTGGTTCAGTCCTCTACACAGATCTGAGGTATTTTTTTTTTTTTTATGCATGTTTAGGCATTCTCTCCTTTTGCAATCATTGGGTATTGTAATAAATGAACTGATATAAAGTTCCATCAAGTGGGTTTCTTGCATAATAATCTTATTAGAGTGTGCATGCCCTTTGATGTTCATCTTGTTTTGATGACAAGTCTCATGGATTATAATCTGATTTCTTAGTTTCTTTTGGCCACTTTTTTGTCTTAGCTTGACACATATCAAATTCATTTCGGATGCATCTCAGTTTGAGGGCCACTAAATTTGTGGTCAATGTTCCTAAGTCTTTATGGTACTTCTTCCCATGGAAAAAATTTAGTCTCATTTTGGCATTGGCATCGAGATTCATGGCTTCCAGATTCTATCATCATCATATCATCTATTGTTGCTTTATGGATTATAGGGTTGTTCCCATTTGGTTTTTTCGAGTGTTCCATGCCATCGGGTCTGCTATTGAATTATTATGATTCCGATATGGTTTATTGTAGACAGAAGTATCTTTCCTTGCTTGTCAGATTGTGGTTCCAGTTTTACTCCACAATGTTCTTCTAGTGCTTCTTTGTAGCAGTCATCTCATTGTAGGGGGGGTTGTCCCATTGGGTTTTCCTTCTCTACCACATTATTGCATTTGTACATGGGTACCTGATCAGGCCTTGTTGCCAAGACCCATTCATGCTTTCTTGCATTCATCTTAGTTTTAGGTGCATGCTTATTTAGTCTCCCTAAGTTGCACTTATGGGGGGGTGTTAGTGTAATTAATATTTAATTACACTTGCATAACTTTACTTAGGTTTTGCTTAGGTAATAATTAATTTAATTAATTAATAATTAAGCTTTATTTAGTTGAATTGTTTTTAGGTCAACATTAGGGTTGCATAATTTTCTTTTATAAATCAAATCATCTCATTGTAATCTTTGATTTCCTAAATAATCAATTTCCACATTTCATGCAAAGCTCTACTTTTTCATTGTTTTTCTCTTTTGTGGAAGGTGTTTAGGTTTGCATGTTTGATCTTGGTTTCTAACAGAAAGAGCCTCATGAGGTAGGAGCCATTTTTTTGTACCTCCATACATGATATTGAAAAATATTGTATGTGCTCCACTGGATCTCCTCTTCCTTTGTACTTTTCAAACTTGGATATTTCAAAGTTTTTTGGAAAAGGTAGCATAGTGATGGAACGATCGAAGGGGAATGGACATATTTCCTAGAGGGTGTAGGTCTTCTTTATTTTCCCTACCTACATGTCTGATATTCTTTGATTCATCACCTCTATTTTTAGTTCCATCTCATTTTTGGTACATTTGTTTGCAAGTCTTGCATGTAATAGCCTTGTTGTTCTACAATGTTTTTTGGTCATAATTTGGATAGAACAGGGGTATGGAACTTGGTAGCTATTCTTAACATAAGGTGGGTTAGGTCCTTACTAAGTGTAATGAGGGTTAGCCCCTTGTTGAGTATAAGGAGGGTTAGCTCATTGTTGTTGGGATGAATTATATTGAAGGTTACCCTGTTGATGAGTTAGCGGGACACCTTGTTGGTAGGATGAATTAGGAAGGGTACTAGGTGGTACACCTTGTTGTTGGGACACATTTTTTAAAATTTTACCTTGATGATTCATTAACATGACACGTTTTTGGTAGGACGAATTGGGAAGGGTGCCATGTGACACACCTTTTTGTTGGGGTGAACTATACTAAAGGTTTCTTGATGGTGCATTACTGGGTTACCTTGTTGATGGGACAAACTAGGAAGGGTACCATGTGTCACACCTTGTTGTTGAGCCATACTATATTGAAGTTTTCCCTGATGATGCGTTGGCAGGTTACCTTGTTGATGGGACAAACTATACTGAAAGTTTCTTTGATGGTCCATTGGTGGGTTACCTTGTTGACGGGATGAACTAGGAAGGGTACCATGTGGCACACCTCTTTGTTGGTATTGATATGGAAGGGGACCCTATGGCCCACCTTGTTGATGGTATTGACTTGGAATTGGACCCTATGGTCAACCTTTTTGATGGTACTGATTTGGGAGGGGACCCTATGGTCCGCCTTATTGATGGTATTGTTGATTGGGAAGGGGACCCTATGGTCCACCTTGTTGATGGTACAGCATATTTTGGGAAGGGTCGACATACAAATTTTTTTGAGGCAACATATTGTCCTAGTGGAGGATTATTTCTTTGTGGTACATACTGGGATGGACCTCCTTGATACTATTGTGTGACTGTCACTTGTTCAATTTGAGTTGGTTTTCTATACACTGGGTTTTCCATGGGTTGACCATTGTTTTGTGATAATATAGGTGGCATATTTTAAATCTTTGTGGGTTCAGATATCTATCTCACAACTAGTTTATCCCATAAGGGAATAATATTTAGATTTCTGAGAGCCTCCACATTAAAGTCTATTGGCAATTTAGCATCACTCTATGCTAACTTGAAGAAGTAAGAATTTGGGTCCTTTTTCAATAATTTTTTCATTAGTTTGAGAAATTTGGGGTTGTTGGAATGTTGAAATAGTTCCTCATCATTCATTTCTTCCTTAGTATCCACCTCTTCTATGACCACTCCTTTTCAGTCCTGGTTGGATTGTTTTATCACTTCTTGTCATTTATGGTTTAACTCTTCCTCACTGATTTTTTCTCTATACGTAGGTCTCTTTTGGGGTGTTTTAAGGTCACTTGTGCAATAGCCCCATTGGACACCTTCTTCATTAATGGTGTTTTTTGGTGGTATGTTGGTGTTGTTTTTTTTTGCTTCCATGTTCTTCCTTTGTTGTGATCTCGTAGTTGTCATAGAAAACTAGCAAAATTTTGTGAACGTTTTCATGACTCCAAGCTACAGAAAAAGAATGCTTTTTTTTTTGGATTTTCTATTTTAGGAAAAATGAGATTTCCTTTGTTTTTCTTTTTTGGATTTTATATTGAAGATCTAAGGTGGTTGGCCCATTGAAAAGTGTAAATAGAAATGTTATAGTCGATTTTTATGGGTGTGTTAAGTTCTCAAGATGTGCCCTTTGGAGAACTTTAGACTATGACGGTTCTTTGAAAGTAAGAATATGGATTTTTGCCTAAATATTTTTCTCTTGCTAGAGATAATAAATGATGGATACCTATTGCCATGCAAGGGGTGGTAACACAGGTCTTTTGGTTGCTAGGTTTTCTTTCTCTTTCTCTTTATCCAAGATTTTTTTTGTGTTTCTCCATTGGTTGGGTGTTTCATTCTTCTCAAATAGGAATGTCCTTAAAGTGCTAATGTTATCAATTTTTTCACCTTTAATGTGTGTGAGACTTGGTTGGAGGATTGGTGCTATAAGGTTCAGTTGTTGAACTTGAGAAAATGGTCATATGGTGAAGGTTTCGATGTTTTGATATGGTTTTTATGAATCTCAAGACCCTAAATTTTGAGTGTTATTTTGAGGTGACACTATTCGCAGAACTCAAAAATGTTGAGAGGCCTAGATTGATATCTCACTTCTTCTTCTAGAGGATATGTTGCAGAAAATATTACTTGAACTAGCTGTGAGGTTCAAGTAACTATTGATATCTTAGAAGTGCGAGCGAGGGAATAATCCAGGTTTTTTTGTTTTAATTTTGATTTCCAAACGTAGGATGGAATGTGAAGAGTGGATGACCTATGTTTATTTTAAATTCAAGCACAATGTTTGATGTTAAAATTTGTTTTGAATGTTTTTGGAAATTTTTACATAAACAAACATCGCAACCCTAGAGATAGAAACCATCCTTTTAGGTAGGCCTGCCTCATGCCTAGAAGGGATGATTTTACATACAACTTATGTCATAGGCCTGAATTCAAACATGGCAAGTAACTTCTCAGAAGTAAATTTTGATGTACCACTTTCAAAGAATATTTTTGGATAAATGGTAGCTTCTACAAACGTTGGTTCTTAGTCATGTTTTGGGATTATTATTTTCAGATCTCTATGCATGTGGCATTTTTCTCAATTAAGAGGCCTCCTAGCCCTTACGGGGTTTTACGTATCACACATATACTAGGGGAGATTGGTGTCAGTATAGAACAACAACACCTGATGGATGATGAACTTTCCTCACACCCACAATAATTTATATAACGGACCAAACCAAAGTGTCACTTGGGTCACCTTTGAGTTCTCCAATGTGGGATGTGTCTCAAAAGGTAGGCCCTATAAAGGTATACTTTGAATGAAACATTTCAAAGTTCAAAATGTTTTCGCTCACCCAAGATAGCCAAAAGGTGCGAGGGGAGAAGACAAACACCTAGCTTTCCAAACGCGGAATACACTTCATAGAAATTTGATTATTTTTAAGCACCTTAAATGGTCCTATACATAAAAAAGTGTGAATAAGATAGCAATGGCTCTTTTTAAAAGCATCCAATGGAAGTGTTTTGGATATCAATCAATGAGATAGCAAAGGTGCAAGACAAAAATTGTTTTTTTATTTTAAGCCCAAAACTTGAGTGTTTCTAAATCGATCCCAGTCTTACTTGGTCAATAAAAATGAATGTGGGCGTGCATCAACAAAAAGGAAATTGTTTGGTCAACATAAATAAAATAAAACATTCCAAGTATCCATTTGAAAGCTTAAAAATAGTTTTTAGAGCACCAATTGAATTGTTTGTTTGTGTTGTTCTTTTTATGCACCAAATTGAAGCATTTTCTAATCTAGAAAGCTTTGAAAGGGTTCATTTTTAGAATACCAAAACCAAAGTGTTTGTTTGTGGGGTTCTTTTTATGTACCAAATTGAAGAATTTTCTAATCTAGACAGATTTGAAAGGGTTCATATTTAGAGCACCAAAAACTGAAGTGTTCATTTTTGGGATTCTTTTTATGCACCAAATTGAAATTTCCTAACTTAAGAAACCTATGAAAATTGTAATTTCTTCGACCGTTTGTCTTCCCTACAGAAAAAGTTTTAATGGTTTCTAATAACTCTACCAATCCTACATACACACACATTAGTACCTGTCACACATTCAAACCAAGCACCCATTAGTAATAAAAATTCAAAATTCAACTTGCAAATCTCAGACACAAGTTTAACAGAGAAAAAGTGCCCTCAGTCAAAGAGAAAAGGTGCTAAGAAAAATCAAGAGAATCCTCTATCAGAATACAAAAGTGCTAAAAAATGTCAATAACACAAAAATAGGGTCAAGTGTGTCGGAAACAGAGTCAAGTGTGCCAGTTTCATGAAATCAAGTGTAAAGGTTTTCTGCAACATGTACATGAATATTTTTCTAGAGCACCTTCAGGACCTGTAACTTCAAAATTAGCTCATGAAATTGATAGTGTTGAGGAACATGGTCCCACCGGGCATTCCAGAATGTGTGAGATGGAAAATATGAGAGTGTAGACAAGATAATTTGCAATGAAATAGAAACTAATCTAATCAAAACAAGAATCTAGATCTATGCCCATTCACTCATGAAATGAAGCTAAACTATTACTAAATTCAAGAAATGAAATCAAAAGATGAAAGAATACATGAATTTCAAAAATAATAGTGTTACCATCTTGTGTAAGAGTGTATTCACAAGATGTTGGTTTTTTCGTATCACTGTGAAGCCTCCATTATTGTGTGTGAGAGCTTTGAAGAATGATGTGTGTGTTTGATTGAAGATGTTGGTTGAAGCTTTGTCAATGTCAATTTGGCATTACTTCAACTGTATTGATTCTTTGATCCTTTTTGTGAGGAAAGAGGTTTGTTATATAGAAATTGGATTTTGAAATGGGCAATCAGGATTAAACAATGTTGAATCAAGATCAACAGCTAAAAGTTGTTGAGAGGATTTAGATGGGCATAATCTATGAAAAATAGATTATGTAATTAGTGTGATTGAGGAATAGATTGATTAGTTGGGAAATAGATTGATCAGTCAGGGATTAGATTGAGTAATCTGTGGGATTAAATAATAGATTGATCAATCAGGAATTAGATTGAGTAATTTGTGAGATTGAAGAATAGATTGATCGGTCAGGAATTAGATTGAGCAATTAGTGATTCATAATTTTCTCAATCAGGAAAGTGGTTGAGAATGATTAATTAATTAATTTCTTTTGGAGTTGAATGTGCAAATCAATTTTGACTTTTGCAAACAAATTTGCATTGGTTTGATTTGATTTTTGATGATGTTTTGAATAGTTTTATTAGATTATTCGAATTTGGAGGGAAAGTGATTTTTATTAAATTATTATGTTTAAATAATTTAATCAACTCAGGGGAATAAAGTGAATTAGCGACGTAATTAAATAATTGGCATTATTTAACTAATCAGGATGAAATAAAGTGAGATTAGGACTTTATTAAATAAATTTAATTATTTAATTAGTTGGTTTGATGAAAAGTGAATTAAATAAAGTTTTTTTATTCAATTAATAGCATAAACAGGATTTTAGGACTTTATTAAATAAATGGAATTTATTTAACTAGTCAAAAATGATGAAAAAGGGAATTAATTAAATAATGTTGTATTATTTAATTAATAGAGGAATTTAGGGTTTTTGATGCTTTTGATGTGAAATATAGTGATATTCGATAATAATGATGTTGATGATGTGAAAATGTCATTTAGTATATGTGTGATAAGTGTTAGATCAATTTTATATGTCTACAATCCTGACTAGTTCCATCTGTCTCCCACCATAAACAGTACCATTCTCCTTTAATTCACAAAGCAACAATAACCATTGTTCCATACAATACCCTTTTAATGTGGATAATAAAAGACAAGGATACCTAGCTAGAGTCTCTGCTCCTTAAAATCCACAGAAGTGGGCAACATTAATATCAGTAAAAAATTATTCTTTACACTAGTAAAATCCTGTCTAAGCTAGAGAGACAGTGCATGTCTAGAGAGAAAATTCGCAAGACATGATTACAAATTATTTGTAGTGGAAATTTATAGGGTGGACAGGAAACCCCAACTCAGACTCAGAAAATTATGGCCTAGGGACACAAGAAACCCCACCACTGACCAGGAAAAGAGGTCCACCAGGCAATGGGATGGCAGATGTAGTGTGGATGTTACCTAAATTAATCATCCCTTACAAAGAGAGCCCAGGTACATTCCTACTGCATCCTTGCAAACTAAGGGTCACATTTACCAGGAACATGCCCCCATTGAACATACATTAACAACAAATATTTAAGTAAACATACCAAGTTATATTCATTGTATGTGTCACAAAGATGGATACAACAATAATAAAATAAGGAATATCTTAATATTTACAAATAGGTGGTAGCTTCTTGACCCTCTTGTAATATCTTGCCAATCTATGGACTCTTCTCTCCACTAAAATCAAGTGAAACTTAGAATCCATATCCTTGTGATTCCTCTCAAGATGTTTCTTTACTACAACTACCTTCTTAATTAGATGATATAGATCATCTGGTATTTTTGGTGCAAGGCCTCCTCCTCTGAGTAAAAATACTATAAAATTTCATGGTCGTACATAATAGTTGTCTAAGCTAGTCATCAGAAACTAGAATGTCACAGTTTATAGATGATGCCTAAAGACCAAATTAGATACCATGTGCTTTTAGAACTCACAATATTTTACTTCCTATCACACTCTTGGCCTGACCAATCCCATGAGTGTCACGAAGAATTATACCAATTTTTTATGGTGTCAAACCCTTCTTTGCAAACTTCTAGATATTCTCCTTGACCTAAAGAATAAAAACATCAAGAAGATTATGTGTAGTTTGCATTAGGTCCAAGAGAATTAGCAGTTGCACATAACCATCAGTAATAAGAACAATATGCAAAGCAAGACAACATACACAACAATCGGCAAAGAAGATCAGAATGCCAAGTTAGAAATATAGCATTACCACAAAATTAACAATTGCATAAAAGAATGTTATTGAATGACTAAAAGTGAAAAATATGATTTTGACTTTCAGAATGCCAAGTTAGAATTATAGCATTACCACAAAATTAACAATTGCATAAAAGAATGTTATTGAATGACTAAAAGTGAAAAATATGATTTTGACTTTCGAAATGCCAAGTTAGAAATATAGCATTACCACAAAATTAACAATTGCATAAAAGAATGTTATTGAATGACTAAAAGTGAGAAATATAATTTTGACTTTAATATAATGGAGCCAATATAAATATTAAAAAATTAAAAAAGTAAATCCATCCTAAATGAGGGAGAAAATACTATATGATCAATTCAAAGGTCTATATAACCATCCAAGCAGTATGGCTAATAAAAGTCATAAATTTATCTAATACATAGATATGACGATATAATATAGATATAACCATTAATTTCAAATACCATCGCTTGCAACTTACATCCAAAGCTGAAAAATTCAACCAACTTGGGGGAGTCCTCTTGTAGGGTAGTGTTGAAGAGGAAATACCTTTTCTGCAAAGCGAATCAACCCATAAAAAATATTATAAATTTTAAAAATTGAATTCTCATTACATAACTAGTATAGAATGTGACTTGATGAGATATAATACTATCAAAAAAGAAATAATGACACACTTACAATACGACAAAATATTTTGCCCATTGAAACCATTGTGCCAAAAACACAACAAAAACAACACTGGCTTAGTGTTTTAACTCATCCTTCACAATAAAACATAATATTTTAAACTTTTGTTCAACCTTAATCCATGAAATTATTTATAGGCACTAGTAAATTTCTAAATGGTATTACATACAAAGGGTATAAAACCATGGGCAGGAAAAACCTACCTATAGGGAACCTCAAAAAAATTTAGGGGTCCAACTGATTGTGGGCCTGTGGCAGGGTATACTGTATGTATTGAGTGTAAAACTTGCACAATTTTATACATACAACATCACTCTCTATTTGATAGAATATTAAGCCCGAACATTTACTAAGAAGTCACAATCTCACAATGCTCCCATACTACATATATCTTTAGTTTCAATGAAAAGAAATATCTATCTAAGAATAATCCAATGAGTACAAGATACAAATTCATGTACCAAATATAAAAGGATAATAAAAACATTTATAATATTTAAAAGAGAAGATACTTCTCTAAACCATTGATAACTAGATTCCATCCAATTTTAACACCTAATAAAATTACAAAGGCACACAACTTCAAGTATTTGAATGAACTAAACAACCACAATTAATAGTTACTTAGGAAATGCATTCAAGGCCCAATTCTTTAATCTTTCTCAAATACAAAGGACAAAATAATTTGAATATCTATGAATTCTGAAAACTAAATAGAGAATTTCTTACTCTCACTCCATTCCACTACCTTTCAATATCCCATCCTTTACCAACACAAACCAGTTTTATTAATGCTAAGATGAAAATTCTAAATGCATTCAACCTACTACAATTTGAAAAGCATATGATGCAATACATAGTCATCCTCCTTTTTGAGAATATGCAAATCAATCCAAAAATGAAATCATCAGTTAATGCAAGATGACTCCTCCCAAGAAATCTCAAATAATATCTCTTATTATTTTCACAATTGCTTGAATACCATTATGACCTTTACAAAGTGCGATTTTCAAACAAAGAAACCTTCATAAATGTAATATAGGAGCAATCCCAATTCTTGGGTACATTTATTGGAGATGGATGCAAGAAAGATACAGGAAGAAAATCAAGAGCATGGAGCAGGTACACAAAAAAATCCTTAAATCGGTATAAAAATTGATGGGAATTTGATAGGTAAGAACAACATGGTCAAAACAACACTAACAGTAAAGAGAACCATGGAAATTGATTCTAGGAACCACCTAAAATAGGAAGTCTGAAATTTAATTTCAATTCAGCAGGTCGTGAACCTTTACATGAGAAGCATGGGTGGAACTTAGTAAATGATCAAGGTACTTGGTGTTTATGTATGTTGTAGACATGTATCGGCAATACTGCAATAACAAAGTTAAGGTTGAAAAACATTATAGGGATTTAAAGGATTGCTAAGAAGATAATACAATAAGATGTATCAGGAAGAAGATTATAAAACAAGAATGTTAAAAAAGGACTTGTCAGAGATCTCTTGGAAGAAATGATAACACATTTTTAGCATGTACTTTGAGAACAACATTTTTTCCATTAGTAGACAAATAAATATTCTGATTGTGCAGAAAATAGGGTATTAGCTATTCTAAAAAGAGTGAATACAAGAAAAAATTTAAAAGTTGATAAGGAAGAAGATGAGGTAAGGTATAATTTTGACAGAGCTCCTATTTGTAGAGAAGACCACAACTAGTCCTCCAACTTACTTGCATTCTATCACTACTATTATTCATCATTTTAGAATCTAAAGGATTTGGCTCTAAATAAATTTTTGTAGCTAAGCAGAAAAGGTATAGTCTCACATGACATTTTTGTGCAAAAAAAATCTGAAGTTATCCTCAGAATAGGAGAAAAATACTTCCCATCAAGCATGTGCCTTAAATTCAGGACGAAAATAAAATGAGAAGTAATTATAGACTCTATAAGTTTCTAGCCTCAAGTTATATTCGACAACACTTACAAAATTGCAAAAAATGTTAAAATGAGCCACACACATCTGAATGTAAATAATATTGGTGTTGAACAATATTTATTCCTTTGATTTTTACCACCTATGCAAGAATGATTACTTAAATGAAAATTAATGGTAGTCAGTTATTTATTCTATTGTGACATTTGGATTGGGAGTTTTATAGCAATAAAGAAAACAAACATAAGTCTAATGCTATTGCAAGGCAATTGTTTGTAAGAAAAATCCTCTACTAACATTAGTTGAATTTCATTTAAGAAGGATGATAAAGATTAAACACGACAAATATGATTATAGGTGGAAACTCATAAAGAAACCCACTGTCATTTTGGAATATATCATGACTAACATAAAGATCAAAGTGAACCACTATTTGATTCCATTCAATATGGATTGTTATCCATTGTTTTATGTCACTCCTTAGTAAAGGACTATCTATTAACCCTATTTCAAATATCCTATTGACATTGTATCACTCTATCTAGGGTTTCAACAACATAAATGTAACCTCTTTTCATAGAAGAAAACAAGCACTTCTCAACAGTATAAGGCCTTTGAGGCATACCTAGCAGTTTTATGCATGGGAGATGCATGCAAAGTCTTCAGATCTTTCAGTTGGCAATGTGGGAGGTTCCTGGAAGTTAGGAACCACATATCTCTCTTCAATCCTCAAGAAAACCATCTATTTTCTTCACCTTCAATAGGAGAAAACCCATAGTATTCATCTTCAACATGGAGTTCTATTCAAATCTACCCTTCTCCACGAATGTTGTTGTTCAAACATGAAGTTAACCCTAAAATTACTTCATAACATGAGCTTCTCTTACCCTTTCCTTGAAATTTGGTGGTATCCTTTAGTTTTGCTTTGTTTTTCATTCAAATTCCAATGCCTAAACCTATTTTTTCTTTTTTTCTTTATGGTTTGAAACCTTTTGTGTGAAGCTAATACCTTTGAAATAAAAAAATTTAGTAAATTTCCTAAATAAAAGGTCAAAATTTTCTCCTCCCTTAGAACAAAGACTTTAAGACAGAAAAGATTTAAATCAAATATCTAAATTTAATTTTGAACAATTGCCTAAGACTTATGAAAATATGTATTTCAAGTCTATTGGTACATTGTTTATTAATTGCATAATCATTATATTTACTACTATTTTAGTAGTGAATTTTTATTTATATGATATGAATAATTTATTAAATACCATAAATTGTATAATGCAAAAATAAACATATTGTTAAACTTGAACTAAAACATAAAAGAAAATAAAAATACAGAAACAAAAATATTATTCCATACAATATATTATTAAACTTTAATATCATATTGTCTAATTTTTATTTGTGTGACTAATTATTTAGTTGTGTTTCTTATCCAACAATCAAATTAGTTACTTATGATGATCAAATTAGTCATTTATAGTTGTGTTGCAAAAGCTGATTAGAATTTAGTCATTTTTAGTTGTCGTGACTAAAAGTTTTAGTCACGTAGTCATTTATTTTCCAAATTCTACTAGTGATGATGTGGTGTCCCAAGTTTGATCTATGGTTAATCTCAAATGACCCAATTGTTCTACTTGAAAGATTGTTGTCTATATCTTGTTGGCGGTGATAAGATGGTAGGAATTTGAATTTTCTTTCCAATGTCTAAATTTGAGTGTTATATATTGGTGAGTTGGAGTTCAACAACTTGCCAAACACTAGTGAACATTTAATTCCCCCTAAAATTTTCAACCAAAAATGAGAGAGAGAGATGACAAAGAAGCATTGTGGGCCAAAGACTCGTGAATATTTTATTCTCCCTATAATGAGTAATTAACCATGTATATACTGTCATTACAACCAAAATTAGTTTAACTTGGTTCTAGATAAAATTAATGATATACAAAACTCTCAATAAGCATTGATCAATAAGGTTTATGACTATCAAACAATATGAAGAGCACATTTTTTCTCGAGGACCATACGAAGGAACTTATAGTTACGTGTACACAATATCAAGATAGATGACACTCTCTAAGATGAGATTTTGAGGAATAGAATAAATACAATTATATTCATCAAAGAGCCAAAAGATATTTGCATATGGGAATTCACCATATTTATGCACATAATAGGAATTTAAATTGCACAAAGGAATTGATCAAAGTCAAGAAGAATTACAAGGTAGAAGAGAGGAAAAAAAAGGTATCAAACAATGCATGATAATACTTAAGTTCTAGTGTAGTAGCAATATTAAAAATAATAATATTGCTTTAGTAATATTATTTTCTTAGTTTCTTGTTATTCTTATTTTTAGAAACATCTTGTTCTTTGTTTCTTGAAGCTTCCTCATTGTAATTTATATATAATTCATTATACGAATGAGAATATACATGTCTTTTATTGTACATAATTTGTATTGCATATTTATTTTGTGCACTCATATCAATTACTATTACTTGTTTGATCACAACCTTTGATCAAGTGTTTAGAAGGTTTTAGCTACCTTTACTAGATTATCATCTTTGGTTGCTATAGATTTAGCCTCCCCAATAAATTCCTTTGGGTATTCTCTTTAGACCTTCATCTATATCCTAGAGATCTAGTCTCCTTGAAAATTTACACACATTATTCTCATTGTATATTCATTTTTTAGTACTCAATTATCACACTATAAAGCTTTATAGCCCAATTTTGGGGTCTTTCAAGTGATTTTGAAGGTTTTAATGATCACTAGATCAATCTTTGATTTGTTTAACATAGATTATATTGAGATCTTCAATTTTGAAAAATAAGTGAAATTCAAAGCTATGGATCAAAAATTACACACTTGAGTGGGTGCACAAAGATGGGGGGCCAAAAAGTGGCAACTCCACTTTTTGGTCCCAAAATAGTGAATATAGAGCACGTTTTAATAAAAAGTGCTCACACTTTGGCTTGGTAATGACCAAGCCCACTCCACTTTTTGGTCTCGAAATAGTGAAAATGTGAGCACATTACAATTAAATGTGCTCACGTTATGGGTTGGTAGTGATAATTTTTGGTCTTGAAATGGCAAAAAACGTGAGCGCATTACAATTAAATGTGCTCACATTATGGGTTGGTAGTGACCAAGCCTAGGCTTGATCATTACCAATCCAAAATGTGAACACATTATAACACGCTTGTTTTATGGTTTGAATTTCAAAAAATACACATTTTTTGAATGTATTGCCAAAATGCGAGCATGTTATAGTGCACCCTGTTTTGTGAATACATTTACAAAATGCAAGCATGTTATAATTTTCTTGCCCTTTGGTCTGCATAGAAACTATATACATGAAATAAAAAAAATTATGAGGTGGCATTTACATATGGATATTTACCTTCTTATACTTAAGTTATATTTGATGCATATAATTTCAGGATATTTGAGAGTTGTTTCAGATCTCTAAGAGTTATAAAGCAAATTCTAGTTTTTGGAAGATCTTATAATTTTTTAGACAGTTTAGTCAAATTTCATTAATCAAAATATCAAATTTCAATAATCAGGAGGTCAAATTTTAGTAATCAACAAGTTGTATCATCTCTCTCTCTATCTATCTCTCATTTTTGATCCCTTACACTTTAGACCTCTCTCTCACTATATCCATCCCTTTATTTCACTATCTCTCCCTTGAGCTTAAGATATCTACCTATCCATCTCTCTCTCTCTCTTCCTCCATTTCACCCACCTTCACTATCCACTTCTCTCTATCTAACCTATCCCTCTCTAACTATCTATCACCCTTCCTCCTCTCTCTCTCTCAATCTCTCCACCTTCCTCCTTCCCCCTCTTTCTCATTCTCTCTATCTTACTTCTCCATCCCTCCATCCATTCTCCACTTCTCTCTATGTATCTCGCTCATTCCTCTCTCCCTATCTCACCTTTCTCTCCCTCCCTACCTCTCCCTCTCTCTCACTCTACTTCTCCCTCCCTCCTCGCCCTCTCTATCTCTTCTTCCCTATATACTTCTCTATATATATCTCTCTCCATCTCTACCTCTCCCTCCCTCATTCCCCCTCTCCCTCTCTCGATCCCTCTATCTTAATAGCCCAACCTTTCTCCTTCCCTCTCTATTTATCTCTCTCACACACTCTCTCCCTCCCTCCCCCATCTATATATTTCACTCTCCTTCCCTCTCTAATCTCTAGATCACCATTCTCTCTCCCTCTCTCTTAATATCCCAACCTTTCTCCTTCCCTCTTTATTTCTCTCACACACTTTCTCCCTCCCCAATATTTATATCTCTCTCTCCTTCCCTCTCTAATCTCTCTCCCTCCCTCTCTCTCTCTCTCTACTTCTCCCTCCCTCTTCCTCCTATCTATCTCTCCTTCCCTATATACTTCTCTATATATCTCTCTCCATATCTACCTCTCCCTCACTCCTTTCCTCTCTCTCTCTCCCTCTCTCAATCTCCTAACCTTCCTCCTTACATCTCTCTCTCTCTCTCTCTCTCCATCTCTGCCTCTCCCTCTCTCCTTCCCTCTCTCTTTCTCCATCTTTCTCTCGCTCTATCATTTCCTCTCTACTATCTATCTCACCATTCTCTCTCTACTTCTCCCTCTCTATGTCTCCTTCCCTATGTACTTCTCTCTATCTCTCGCTCTTAATCTCTACCTCTCCCTCCCTCCTTACCTCTCTCCCTCACTCCCAATCTCCTAAACTTCCTCCTTCCCTCTCTATTTTTTCTTTATCTCTCTACATCTCTACCTCTCACTCCCTCATTTCCTCTCTCACTCTCTCTCTCCCTCTTTATTTCCCTCTCTCTCAATCTCTCTCTCCCTCTCTCTTCCCTCTCTACTTCTCTCTCGATCTCTTCCTCTCCATCTATACCTCTCCCTCCCTCATTCCCTCTCTCTCCCTCTTAATCTCCCAAACTCACTCCCCTCTCTATTTCTCTCTCTCCCTCCCCCATCTCTCTCACTCTCTCCTTCCCTCTCTACTCTCTATCTCACCATTCTCCCTCTCTATCTCTCATTCTCTTTATACTTCTCTATCTTTATCCATCTCTACCTCTCCCTTCATCCATCTCTACCTCTCCCTTCCTCCTTCCGTCTCTCTCTCGCTCTCTCAATCTCCCCATCTTCCTCTTCTTTCTTTCTCCTTCCCTCTATACTTATCTCTATATCACATCTCTCTCCCTCCCTCCCTCCTTACCTCTAATTTTCTCTATCTCCCCCTCTCTCTTCCTTCCTCCAACCCACCTTCCCTCTCTACTTCTCTTTATATAACCTATCCCTCTCTACCTCTCTCTCTCTCTCTCCCTCTCTCCTCTCTCTCTATTAATCTCTCCACCTTCCTCCTTCCCTCTCTACTTTTCTCTATCACCTCTCTCTCCTTCCCTCTCACCCTCTCTCTCAATCTCCCAAACACTATACCAAATATCCTAAATCATAATCCCTATACCCTAAACCCTACATCCTCAACCCTCATCTCTATACCTTATACCCTCAAACTTATAACCTAATATAGACATGGAAAGTAAACAAGTTCGTTTTGGCACACCTGATCCCGATTACTAACAACATTTCCTCTTAAATCACATTCTTGGCTTTTCACCACATTCTATCCCTTAACTTGATAAATCATTATTTATTGAATTAAGTCTTCTCCTTTCAACGATTAAATTAATTGATTTAATTTAATTAACCTTACATATCTATTTAATTAAGTAAATCATTTTATTTAATTAAATTCTCTAAAGTCTTCCTATTAAATTAAATAAATTAAACCTTATTTGATTTAATCTAACATATTCCTCCTTTATTAAATAAATCAAAACATTTATTTAATAAATCATTTTTGAACTTAAATCAATTCATAAATCTAAGTCTAAATTGTCACATCACCTAATTTTTCATTAACTTAATCAAAACCATGATTAAGTTAATCTCTTTCATTAAAATCTTCTAGAGAATGCAAGTTGCACAATAAATCAATTTATTTGATTTACTAAATTCTCTATTTTCCCTCACAAGGCATCAAAAGGGAATATTCCCTCATTTGAATTCAAAAAGGCCAAGTGGACTTGGTCCTTCCAACAAGGCATTTAAAGCCTCTTACATGTCCTTGACCTTGAGCCAAGTGACATTAACTTCATTCCTTTTCCCTCTTCAACATGTCATTTCTCAAATTTGAAATGCCACCTAAATGCATTTATTAGCACATTGGCCAAAACTTGCACATTCCTCATCCAATCACATTTGGACAAGTGGCACAATGCCATTGGACTATCTTTTGTCCCACATTGCTTATTTCCACTATCTCTTCCAAGATTTGAATCTATAAATTGGAGACCCTTCCTCTCAATCTTCATCCACAATCCACATGCAAAGTTACTCTCTTCAATTGAGAACTAATTTTGCTCACTTCATCCAATCATCCATCATTTTTCATAGATTATAACAAGACTATGCTCAAATCTCTTTGGATATTTGACCATTGATTCACTCAACTCACATTGAAACATAGGAATTGGGAAAGGGCCAATTGCAACATATCATTGGCACCAATTCCCCCATGGGATCATCATTTTATTGGCTTAATTAGGATATAGTTTAAGTTTCTTGTTTTATGTTCTTCATATTCCTAATTTTAGCTTTAATAGATGGATTTTGTGGGGAATCTCTCACTCTTTGCATGCATTTAGATTTAACACTAACATTGTTTGTCATCTTTGTGCAATTACAGGTTTAGGGGTTCACATTTTGGCACTAGAAGGAGGGCAATCTCAAAATTTAATACGTTTTCTTCAAATTTTTGCAGTTTTTTTCACGTTTTTTGTTCACATACAGGAAACTGCACCGCGGATCAAGAACGCGGTGCTGTATTGCACCGCACCTCCAGAAGCCCATGGCACCATATAGCACTACAATTGCTTCCCGCGCTTCAAATTTGAAAATTTGTTGAACACCGCTGCTTCCAAACTCCACCGCGTGTAAAACTCTACCACACCCGCGGCCTCTATTTCTGTAGAGCGCCACATATAGTCGTTCACGTGGTGCTGTATAGCACTGCCTATGTTTTTAAGTAGCACTGCACCCGCTAAACAGCACCACACTTGCTAAACTCTACCGCGGGAACAATCTGGTTTTAAAATTTGAATAAATTTTTAAACTTTTTAGCATTAACTTGGTTTGCTGTATTTTTTGCTCTTTGTTTTTTCTATTATTTTGCAAGATGGAAGCAAAAGGAGAAGTTCATCATGATGTTATCTTCACAAACCCAAAGTGTTCTTTAACACTCCTTGAGAAAATTTGTTAAAATCTTTGGATTTAGGAAAAAAAAAATTATTTTGGGTTTAAAAAGAACAAGTAATTTCATTTTTATGTCACCATGCCTTTTATGTGTACAAAGTGTTTTTTTTAAACACTAAAGTTTTTTTAAGCACTCAACAAAGGATTTGATAAGTTCATTGACCTTAGGACACTAAATTTCCATTGGGTTCTAAAATAAACAACTCAAATTTATTTTCAAAAGTTGCCAAGGGGCTAAAAAGAACTTTTAGGCAAATACACTAGATTTGGTTTAAAAGGTAACAATTGAACAAAGCAAATTCACATTTCTATTTGGTGTTTAAAAAGAAGTCATTACTGCTTTGAGATTTAAAATGAACAAGTGTCTTTCATGTTTTGCAAACTTTTTCACAAATTAACATCATTAAAATGCATATGCGCTTCTCTCGCGCTTTACAGCAATATTGAGAATCAAAAGCATTTTGGTGATATTAACTTGTCAAAAAGATCGCCTCCACATTTTGATTTGGGCACTTAAAATTGAACAAAACATGCGAGTAAGGATAGACTTATTGCGAGTGTTCTCCTTTTGTTTTTAGACAAAAGTCAATCGAACTATGAATAATGTTTGTTCGCTATTGTTTATCTTAGAGGGCCTGCCTTATGGGAAAAAGTACTCACCCAAGGGAATGACCCAACCGGGAACACGCTAAAGCCAAGTGACTTCCACCCAAGATATAAGTGTGGATATTGGAACAAAGGCCAATATCACGAGGATTATTTTCATGAGATCGACAACAATGGACTCTCACCAATGTTGGATAATCCCCCATGAACAGAATGCCTGAATTAGAACCCCTTGTCTAGAAAAAGGCCAAAACCTTGTCTATCTTGTTGGTGCAAAATTTCATGTCCTTTGAAGCCGCCCCACGTTATACATGCGGTCTTGTTGTGGAAATGAAAAGTATGCCATGGGAGATTCATGGGTACTAATGCTTGGCTGACCCGAATAAGTGAGTGTCGTGGAGGGGAGCTAGTGTGGTCAAGCATTTATCCATTCGCACAAGATATGTGCAGCTGGATTTATCCAAGTGGGAACCCAATAAGATATTGCCTAATCAACCTAGGAGTGTAAAAGTGCTTGGAAGAAATACATTGCTTGATCTTGAAAACATTTGAGAAAACAAACATTCACAAGACCTTCAAATTTCAAACCCCTTGTGAGAAACAAATTCTCTTGACGAATTTAGGCACTCTTGCTTTCCCTTGGGATCATATTCCTAGAGGTTTCTAAGTACACAAATTCTACTGTCATTTGTTTTCAACAAGGTTAAACATAAGGAACTTTTGCCCTATTTTCCTCGATTTCCACACAATGGACCTTGTGGGATGAGAATGAAAGTGGGACATTAGATACATAGTTTGAAAAGCATAATCAAGAAAGTGTGTGTGGGAAAAAGAATCGAACTTAAGCAAGAGAAAAGACAAATTGAACCACACATATGTTTGTTCTCTTTTGGGTCATTTGGTTTCCATGCAAACATTGGTCTTTTGGTTTGAATTACTTCTAGGGAAAAGCATGTTCTTCATCACCTTGGTCTTGTAAGTAAGTCCTCTTAGGGTCATCTAGGATCAAAATCATCACTTCATCCATCCAAACATCAATCAAATTTCCATCTCACCAACAACTTTTGGAACCTTGCAACATCACTTATGCTAGACTTTTGGAAAATCAAAATCACCTTGTTTGACTTAATGCACCTAGTCAAATTATCAATCTTCTTGAACAAATTTGCCTCTAGGATAACACAACTTCCTGAGGTCTACTAGTTCATTATCACTTTGATTTGGCTTAACACACTTAGCCAATTCATTCTCTTATGCAAGTTTTCCCTAGGATAACACAACTTCCTAGGGTTTACAAATTCACCATCATCTTGTTTGACTTAACACACCTAGTCAAACTATTGTCAAAATTAAATCGAATCAATTCCTAAAGTCTAGCATTGATCCAAAGTTCCTAAACGTTCAAACACCCATATCACTCACCCTTTCATCCTCCATCTCATTATTGGTCCTAAACACCTTAGAGGTTCACTCTCGCAACAAGGTCAAAACATAAGAAAAGCATGGAATTCAAACTTGACTCATACATCATGAGTAATCCAAGTCAACCAAACTATCCAAGTCTCACAATGCCAATTGATTATCGAAACTCACATTTAGACATGCCATCATTATCTTGTCCAAACCTAAAAAGTACAACAAATGTGAGCATGCCCAATCTAAAGTTTGGAACACCTTTCCCAATGGTAGATTTAAATCCAAGTCCAAATTTGCAAATCTATCAACCAAATGCTCAATGCATGAGTTTTCCAAATAACATTATCCCACCAAATCCATACATGCCAAATACAAGTTTTTTGAACATGACATTTCAAATCCATACTTGGTGAATTTTGGGATAGATATGATTACAAATCAAACCAATGTTCAAAATCCAGGCAATATGTTAAAAACTCCATATGTTGATTCAAGTCAAGGTAACACCATGCAAAATAAAAGTTACCTAAATCAAGGCAATATGATTCTCAACCACAAAAATGTTCAAATTCAACCTATAATGCCGAGTCAAAACATCATACCAAATCATCCCACCTTGCCATCGATATCGCAACAGTAGGTGGCAACCATCCAAGCAACCCCAACAATCAACACCATCCCCAACCCACCATCGCCACCACCGCCAAAACACAATATGAACAATTCATTCTCCATCATGTTGCAAGCCACTCAAGAAGATTCCCACAAAAAGGCATTCCAAGCCCAACAAGCCGCACAAGTTGCGCAAGTGGCTCAAGTATCCCAACAAGCACAGGCTCAAGCTCAAGCCCAACACCAAGCTTGACAAGCACAAGCACAATTTTAGGCACTATTGCAAGCAATCCAAGAACAAGTAGAACAACAAGGAGCCCAACAAAATGCTTTGTTGGCACAACAACAAGCTTTGTTGGAACAACAAAAACACGGCCAACAACAAGCGTTATTGGCTCAACAGCAAACATAAGCCTTACTCATGCAGCAAAGCTTGCAATGGATTCCCATCAAAATCGTTCAAACTGATGATCAAGATCCTTTGACCAATGATAATGTTGAAAATGTCTCTACATCACCTAATGAATTAGAGGACATATCTCAAGAATTTATTCCAAAGCATGATCAGCATCTTTCACCAAGATCTAGCAATGATCCTTTCCAAAACATATGGCCATCCTTTGACCTCATGACATTTGAGAATATTCCTATGCCTAATGAAGATATCCAAGAAAACAATCCATTCTTTGAAATTGACCCATGTCAAGAACTTGATCCAAAGCATGTCGAAAGCAATTCTGAAATCATTCAAGATAAATAATTTGCATCTCCAAGCTACTACAACGATATAATGGACACTCTCCTATCTATACAAGATGTTGCAAATGATGACCATATCCGCATAGGACATACTCCTCCATCTACCCATAAGATGCTTTCTTTGGAAGGACATGTAGATGATCTTCATTCAAAACAAGAGTCTCATACTCTTGACATCATTACCAAGGTACAAGAGTTTCCTAGTCCTAACATTTGTACACATGATCAAGATATAGAGAAATGTAGAGACATATCAGAAACAAATCATGAAGAAGGCTTCTATGGAAGTTGTGAATCAGAAACATCATGTGAAATCATATCAAGAATGAATCATGAGGAAGACTTTTACAAGGACAATGAAGCATCAACACTTCTTGAAGAAGCACTACAATCTGATATCTCACAAGATCAAGCTGGAGATATCAATCAGAAAGTCATCCCACATATGGAGGATCCTCTCACTTATAAACTTGGATCACTTACCTTTGTAAGAGAAAGCTATCTCATCAATACAGTAGCTGGAATTTTTGAAGATCCACCACAGAGCAGAGAAGGAGTAGCACCTTGTTTCCAAGAAAAATCATATCCTTTTGCAAATAAAATGTTTCAACAGATGAAGTATCAAGGCAGAGGATTAGGCCTACATGAATAGGGTATCCTGGAATCAGTGCAGATTTTTGGTAATCCTAAGCATCAAGGCCTTGGTTATTCGACAATCAAGGAATACAAACGTATCAGTGATACTTCCACAATACTGGGGGCAACTTCGTCTCGAGTCAACAACATCAATGTAGGGAGCACAAAGAATCCTTATGATGAAACCAATGCCAATACTACAACCAGCCACGTCATGAATCTTCATCC
Organism: Sequoiadendron giganteum; assembly: GCA_007115665.2. NCBI lineage: Eukaryota > Viridiplantae > Streptophyta > Pinopsida > Cupressales > Cupressaceae > Sequoiadendron > Sequoiadendron giganteum. The sequence goes on from CM021102.1 coordinate 478,992,310, forward strand.
ATCCATCACCCCATCCATGAATTGGGACCAACATCAAAAGAAAGAGTTGAATCAAAACACAAAGATTACTATCAAAGAAAAAGAAGCAGAGAAGCATAATGGACAAATCAAATATAGGTGGATACCAAAACAAGCAAAGAAAGATTATCCCTATCAAACTCCACTAGTCAAAGAAACTATGGGGCAAAATAAAAAAGGGAAAAGTATCCATCCAAGATATCCACAAAGGAAAAACCAGGCTTCTCAAGTGACATACAAAGTGTATCAAGTAGTTGGTCCTAATTCCACATACACTTCCGTATCCACCCATCATTCCTCATCTTCCCAAGTTTGGAGAGTCAAAGGCTCCAAATTGGCAACCAATCCATCTTTTATCCCTAAACACACTTCATCCACGCCTCTACGCATGATATCCAAGTCTCACATTGACCATGTATTGGCAGCAACCCTTCATCATAAGGATTCAGAAGGCACTCTATCACGATGTGTACACAAAGACAGAGTTAACTCCGGTATCAGCAAAACAGATCAGGGATCTCAAAAGTTGCATTCAAGTGCACGTGTCTTGGAAAAGCAGCTTCTTCAAGCAGGATACCAATGGAATGTTATGACAAAAGTATGTACAGCAACACCACCAGGTTGTTCAACATTGACTTAAAATCTCTCAGAAAATACAAAAAATAATAATAATAATAATAAATTAAAAAATTTTAAAAAAGGATTGAAAACAGTAAAGAAAAAAATTGTCCTCTAGTGAAAACCACTTTGGTGGCGCTTTGGACAAGTACCATGATGAAAACTTGGCAAACAGACGTCATGAGTAGAATCAAACATCTACGTGCATCAGTTCAGAAGAAAGCATCTTATTGCATCCATAATAAATCCAACATTCCCTCCATCTTACCCATGTAAATCCATTCATCCATGAACCGTTTATGCAATCCATTTTCATCCATCTGCATCCATACTCCAAGTTATCTTGATCTTGGAAAATTTTGGTGCACACTTTACACTTGCTTATGGTAGTCATCTTGACATGGGTCATTTTCATTGGTCCTATACTACCCAACAACATCTAAGCCTTGAAGCATTATCCAAATGAGAATTCCTCTATTCAAATACCTTATCTTGTCACAAGACAATCCTTGGCATCCTTTGCATGCTTATTGTATCTATCTATACATCTATCCAAGAATCCACCCATGGTCGTTCAAACATTGCTAGACACTGGGGGCAGATATTTAGATCTTGCTTCAGAAATAATTCTTGATATATATCCTCCAACTTATGTGGTGATCTGAGCATTGGCAAATGTGAAATCAAACTGGTCAAAGAATTTGTGAGCCAAAAATCCAAATCACTAGCCCATGGCATATTTTGACAGCAAGAAGACGTTCCTTATCAAGCTTTATCTTTCATCGAACATCAATCCAAATAATTCATATCAATCACATCTAATGTGTACTTCAATGTCACATCAAATCATCAAAGCTATTTTGTTCCAAATCAAGCTTCATCATTGATCAATCGAATCCAATCAACTATCACCTTGTTTGACTTAACACACTTAGTCAAACTATCATCTTGTGCACAAAGAATAACACAACTTCCTTAGGTTTACAAGTCCATTATCATCTTTGTTTGGCTTAACACACTTAGCCAAATTATCAAATCCATAATCACCTCGTTTGGCTTAACACACCTAGCCAAATTATCATCTTTGTGCAAGTTTACTCTGGGATAACACAACTTCCTAGATTTTACAAGTGCATCATCACTTTTGTTTGACTTAACACACTTAGTCAAACTATCCATCCATCAACCGATTGATCAAATATTAAGCTTGGTTTTCAGCAAAACCCCAAAACAGAGCACTGATATCATCACATATCCATATCCAAATTGTCAAAATCATGCGAAAAATTCAAAAACATTCAAAAATTAATCTAAACTCAAAAAACATCCAAATCATCAAAAAATCCAAAAACATGTCAAATATCATAAAATCTTCAAAAAATTCATTAGTCTTGTCAGTCTTTCACCTTGTCGAACTACGTCATCTCTGAGCTTGAACATAGGCAAGGTTGATCTTTGATCATCCCCCGAGATAGTTAGGGTCAGTCCTTAGGCGTCCGTTGCATTGGCAATACCTTTGCCCATCTAAGTCTGCATCTTAAGTCAGTCCTTTAGGCAATAAAATGGCAACCCGTTTGACCATCTTATGATCAAGTCAGTCCACCACCAGTCGAACTACGTGGTCTTTGTGTATATAACGTAGGCAAAGCTCATCTATGGATTATCTCCCGAGACCCCCAAGATAGGTTTTTAAGTTAGTCCATTTGTCATAAATCCTGAAAATACCAAAAACATTGAATGTGAAAATTCCAAAAACAGCCTCAAAAGATCTGAAAACCCAAAATGGTGCATCAATTCCATCTCGCTTTCACCCATGATTGTCCTTGCTCATAATAAAATCAATCGTCACTTTCACCCTTTGGTGAGTCAACTAGAAGCAAGTTTAGCAGGTTCCAAAGTGAACTCCCTAATCGTCAAAGTCTCGAAAGTCTAAGTCAGTAAGTCAGCAAGTTGGTCAACTCGGAGTATCAATAGCTTATCACCCAATCAGTCTCACCAAAACCCTAATCACTACATGTCCTAGGATGAAGCTTTCCTATGATGGACATAAGAATCAAGTACCCCATAGTAGTTAGTCTTGGCTAGCAGTATGAAGAACATTAGCTTGTTTGGTTTGCTCTTTCTTGGTCTTGTTTAGACTTATCTTATTTTGTCCTCATTCCAAGGACCTCTCGATGATGCCTAATCAAAAACAGGTTTAGGGAGAAAGGAATGGGGGCAACGATCATTATCTTTTTATCTGCTATGCTTGTGGGATACGCTTGTAAGATAACTTAGTCATAAATATTTTGTTTGGTTTGTAGGGAGGATATTTTAGATATCTTGTTGACCACATAGGAAAGCTTGTTTTTCTATGTTTTGGTCGGAGATATTTAAAAGGTGTGAACTACATCTCGAATGAAATGTGTGTGTTAAGTATGAACAAGAGTACTCCTATCTAATTGTCAAGTCAAAGTCCATCACACTAGGTACCACGCCATCCTAGTTCTTAATACCTTGATGCATCGTACCCATGTGTGTTATCAAACACAACACAATTGACCCTTTGAAAATCCTAATTCCTAGCAATGCAAATCACCATCTCCATCTTCACTAATTCATTAATTATGTGTTTCTTCTATCTTCTTTCCACACTAACATGGTATCATAATAGCGATCAAAAGCATCGTCCGTGCATACACCCTGCATCCACATGATCATCAGCATTAAAACAATATTACATCATACATAATCATTTACGTCCATCATCATTTGCACCCATTTCCATTTGCATATCATTACACCATCATACATTACATCCATAAAGCATGAAAAATATACAAAAACAAATACATCCATTACATACATCACATAAGCATAAAAAACAGAAACATCTCACAGCATCATACATTTGCATAAACATACATCTGCATACCATACATGTGCACCATACATATCATAAAAAGGGCGAATCATCTCATACATATCATCAAAAGATACTGGTATGATACAAAATTGGATCAGGTGTACATCGAATACAGAATACAATAAGGCCAAATACTGCAACCCGTATATCAAAAATGAAGCAAACTGTCCTGTGATCAAAAGGGGGGCGGGCCCTGCTGGCTGCTGCCCTCCCCATCCTGTCTCTCACCGTGTGCCTCTATTGGTCACCTCACTATCCGCTAGGAAAAGTCTAGCACTCTACGGTCTGACGGCACTACCTGTTGATAATGGTGCCGATAGTATTTGGCCTCTTTGATGGCCTCTCTGTAATCTCGAATATCAATCGACCGGGCCCGAGATGAAGACGCTGCACTCTCTAACTGCCATCGTTGACCTATCTCCTGATCCCTCTTAGATCATACCTGGTCTCTCTCTGCAGTCAGAACCTGTATCTACCCCTGTAGCTGCTAAATCAACACATCTCAGTGATCGGGCTGCCCTCCTGGCTACTGTGCTGGTTGTCCTGCCGGCTGTCCTGTTGGATGCCCTGCTGGCTGCTGCATTGGTCATCCTATTGGCTGTCCTACTAGATGCCCTGCTCGCTGCCCTACTAAGTGCTGCTCCTGCCCACCTCTACCCCGCCCTCTGCCACCTGCCTAGCCCCTGCATCTGTGTTGTGGGACAACTACGCCTAGAACTATCAATCTGAGGGGAGGTTTGAACCATGCCCTATAAGCTGCAGTGACCCCTGATCATATGGCCATAGTCGAGCCACTAACTGCCTAAACGAGGACACCGCCTCAGTTGCTGGGATGGGCTGGCCCCATGTTGTCTCCCTAGTAGTACATACAAAAATGGCCACATACTGGTCATCAGGCCTATCCTGTACCTCCCCGAACTGACGAGCAACCCTATCCGAAAGATATCTCTCGATCATGGTATGCTCTTGCCCCTGCATCAATTTTTCCTATCGAGCGAAGAAGAGCTGCTAGAAATCATCTCCCCATGGACCAACATCCATCCACAGTCTCCAGATGAACTCTCTCATATCATCAAGAACTCACCGCCAATGCGGAATACCACCTGCGCCAGTGAAGGAAAAATGCATCAATACCCTACCATACTGCCAAACAAGGGGATCATCTGTCTCCAAGAGAACCGATGTGATATCTGGATGAAGCAACGGGATCCTCTCCCATCCCCAGACATGCAGTAGGGTACCTCCTGCCCCGATGGACCCACTGTCCAAATAGACAAAATCATGAAGGTCCCTATAAAGGGACGCTAGTAGTACCTGTCCCCAAGCAAAGCACTCTCTCTGGTGAACCATCTAATCCCATGCTAGTCCCCATCCTGGACTGAAGTATCGGCCCCGTCGATTAGGTACTACGAGGCCTGAGATAATAGCAGTGATAATCAGTCGGTACGTGTGCACGCGGTCGCGATATAGCTCCAGGTCGATCTGACCATCGCAAAACTCAATAACATCCATCTGCATCACCCCATAACAAGCCTCTCTACTAGCATCTGGATCATAGATGACTCGGGTCTCATGAATAGGAAATTAGAGAATGCGCCATACATCCTCAAGAGTAATAGTGGCCTCGCCAGTAGGAGGATGGAAGGAGGAGGTATCACTGTGCCATCGCTCTGCCAGAGCCGTAAGCATGCCTAGGTGAGCCCAAACAGGAGGGGCGTACATAACATACCAAAGACCGATGGCACCAAGATGCTCCTGAACCAACTCAGCCATGGCCCCTAATCTGCTAAGCACCGGCCATCGGTGCTCCCATGAATAAAGTACACCGAGCTCCTCCTGCACAGGGAAGGTCGTCACGTCAAAAAAAATAAAGTTTCAAAGTCAAAATTTGCCTTAACTGGCAAATGCGGCGTTGTTTGTGGGTGCAACGTAGTTTGGAAAGTTCCAAACTGCACCGCCGCAGTGGAGTTTTCCATTTTGGCAATCGCAAAGTGCCCCGCGCGGTGCACTTTTCATATGCGGTCTTGCTTGGTGCAAACCCTATTTCCCTAACTGCGTCGCGCGGTGAAGTATGGACATGCGGCGAACTTTTGACCAACCAAATGCTAGTTTACAAAGTGGCCCATGTGGTGCACTTCGCATATGTGGTGCCATACAGGACCGCGCGGTTGCGATAAGGCACTTTCCGAGGTGCCATATGGTACCACGCATTTTGTGCAAGACCTTAACCCTGTTTAATGCACATAAAATGATAAAATTAAAAGATGGATAGGGGTACATACCACGGGTCCTGTGCCGACTAGCTGTTGATGCATCTGAACCCTCTCCAACACGTGCCTAGGAAGTTGTCATTGTGCCATTTCAACCAAGACTCAGAGCTCAGAGTGTCAAATTTCTTAAAGGTTAAGAGTGCAAATGAATTGAAAATGACCCCTCGAGGTCTATTTAAGCCTAAAAGTTAGGGTTTTTTACCTAATTTGACATTTTGAAGAGGGTTTTTGTCCCCCCAACCCATTTTTACCCAACCAAAAGTCATTTTGCATTCCTTCTGGCATTTTAAAAGCATTTTTCTAGCATTCTGGGGCGTTTCTGGCCTGGCAGGCACCTTGTCATCTTTTTCGTGAGATCATCCAAAAAATCAAAATTTTCGTCTGATCTCTCGAGGGGGCAATATCCAGCAATATCCTTCCGTTGGGCAATAGTGGGGCATCCAGACCTTTGATCGCAGCAATTTATTCTTTAAATCAATACAACAAGTACATTGCTTCAAAGAGGGGCAAAATGTAGACATGGAAAATGAACAAGTTTGTTTTGGCACACCTAATTCCGATTACTATCAACATTTCCTCTTAAATCACATTCTCAGCTTTTCACCACATTCTATCCCTTAACTTGATAAATCATTATTTATTGAATTAAGTCTTCTCCTTTCAACGATTAAATTAATCAATTTAATTTAATTAACCTTACATATCTATTTAATTAAGTAAATCATTTTATTTAATTAAATTCTCTAAAGTCCTATTAAATTAAATAAATTAAACCTTATTTGATTTAATCTAACATATTTCTCCTTGATTAAATAAATCAAAACATTTATTTAATAAATCATTTTTGAACTTAAATCAATTCATAAATCTAAGTCTAAATTGTCACATCACCTAATTCTTCATTAAATTAATCAGAACCATGATTAAGTTAATCTCTTTCATTAAAATCTTCTAGAGAATGCAAGTTGCACAATAAATCAATTTATTTGATTTACTAAATTCTCTATTTTCCCTCACAAGGCATCAAAAGGGAATATTCCCTCATTCGAATTCAAAAAGGCCAAGTGGACTTGGTCCTTCCAACAAGGCATTTAAAGCCTCTTACATGTCCTTGACCTTGAGCCAAGTGACATTAACTTCATTCCTTTTCCCTCTTCAACATGTCATTTCTCAAATTTGAAATGCCACCTAATTGCATTTATTGGCACATTGGCCAAAACTTGCACATTCCTCATCCAATCACATTTGGACAAGTGGCACAATGCCATTGGACTATCTTTTGTCCCACATTGCTTATTTCCACTATCTCTTCCAAGATTTGAATCTATAAATTGGAGACCCTTCCTCTCAATCTTCATCCACAATCCACATGCAAAGTTACTCTCTTCAATTGAGAACTAATTTTGCTCACTTCATCCAATCATCCATCATTTTTCATAGATTATAACAAGACTATGCTCAAATCTCTTTGGAGATTTGACCATTGATTCACTCAACTCACATTGCAACATAGGAATTGGGAAAGGGCCAATTGCAACATATCATTGGCACCAATTCCCCCATGGGATCATCATTTTATTGGCTTAATTAGGATATAGTTTAAGTTTCTTGTTTTATGTTCTTCATTTTCCTAATTTTAGCTTTAATAGATGGATTTTTTGGGGAATCTCTCACTCTTTTCATGCATTTAGATCTAACACTAACAATATTTGTCATCTTTGTGCAATTGCAGGTTTAGGGGTTCACACCTAAACCTTGAGAATTATACCTCAACCCTATACTTAAACCCTAAACCGTACATTCAACCTTGCACCCTAATCCCTAAACTCTAAATCCAATACCCACAACCCAATACCCTATACATTTAACCTTATACCCTCAACCCTAAACCCTCATCCCTCATCCCTATACCCTATACCTTCAATATTATACCTTAAACTCTAAACATTATCCCTCAACTCTATACCCTTAACCCTATAATTAAACCCTAAACCCTGCACTCTCAACCCTTAACCCTATACACTAAACCTTCAACATTATACCTTGAACATTATTTCTCTCTCTATCTCTCTCCATCTCTACCTCTCACTCCCTCATTTCCTCTGTCTCACTCTCTCTCTCCCTCTTTATTTCCCTCTCTCTCAATCTCTCTCTCCCTCTCTCTTCCCTCTCTCTTCCCTCTCTGTTTCTCTCTCTATCTCTTCCTCTTCATTTGTACCTCTCCCTCCCTCCTTCCCTATCTCTCCCTCTCAATCTCCCAAACTCACTCCTTCCCTCTTTATTTTTCTGTCTCCCTCCCCCATCTCTCTTACTCTCTCCTTCCCTCTCTACTCTCTATCTCACCATTTTCCCTCTCTATCTCTCATTCTCTTTATACTTCTCTATCTTTATCCATCTTTACCTCTCCCTTCCTCCTTCCCTCTATACTTCTCTCTATATCACCTCTCCCTCCCTCCCTCCCTCCTTACCTCTCTAATTTTCTCTATCTCCCCCTCTCTCTCTTCCTTACTCCCACCCACCTTCCCTCTCTACTTCTCTCTATATAACCTATCCCTCTCTACCTCTCTCTCTCCCTCCCTCCTCTCTCTCTATTAATCTCTCCACCTTCCTCCTTCCCTCTCTACTTCTCTTTATCACCTCTCTCTCTCTCGTTCCCTCTCTACTTCTCCCTCTCTCTCTCCCTCTCTCCCTCTCTCACGCTGTCTCTCAATATCCCAAACCCTATACCAAATATCCTAAATCATAATCCCTATACCCTAAACCCTAAATCCCCAACCCTCATCCCTATACCTTATACCCTCAAAATTATAACCATAACCTTGAGAATTATACCTCAACCCTATACTTAAACCCTTAACTGTATATTCAACCTTGCACCCTAATCCTTTAACTCTAAACTCTCAATCCTAAACCCAATACCCACAAAACTATACCCTATACATTTAACCTTATACCCTCAACCCTACACCCTCATCCCTCATCCCTATACCCTATACCTTCAACATTATACCTTAAACTCTAAACATTATCCCTCAAATCTATACCCTCAACCCTATAATTAAACCATAAACCCTACACTCTCAACCCTTAACCCTATACAATAAACCTTCAACATTATACCTCAGCCCTATAATTAAACCCTAAGCCCTACATTCAACCTTGTTCCCTAAGACCTAAACTCTAAAACCTCAATCCTAAACCCAATACCCTCAACCCTATACCCATTATTCTAAACCCTAATCCCTATACCATTTACACTTAACCCTATACCCTCAACCTCGAATACTATCCCTCAACCCTCAACCATATACCTTAAACCCTAAACCCTACACCCTCAACCCTCATACCTATACCCTATACCCTCAACCTTATACTCTAAACCCTAAACATTATCCCTCAACTCTATACCCTCAACCCTATGTTTAAAAACTAAACCCTACACTCTCAACCCTTAACCTTATACCTTATACCCTAAACCCCAATCCCTATACCCTATACATAACCTTATACCCTCAACCTTGAATATTTTCCCTCAACTGTAAACCTGTAACCCTCAATCCTATAATTAAATCGTAAACCCTATACCCAATATCCTAAACCCTAATCCCTATACCCTATACACTTAACCCTATACCCTCAACCTTGAAAACTATCCCTAAAATCTCAACCCTATACCTTAAACCCTAAACCTTACACCCTCAACCCTATACTTACACCTAAAACCTACATTCAAACTTGTACCTTAAACCCTAAACCCTAAACCCAATACCCTCAACCTTATATTGAATATCCTAAACCCTAATACCTATACCATATACACTTAACCCTATACCCTTAACCCTAAACAATATCCATCAACCCTATACCTTAAATTGTAAACCCTTCACCCTCAACCCTCATCTCTATACCCTATACCCTCAACCTTGTACCCTAAACCCTGAACATTATCCCTCAACCCTATACTTAAACCCTAAACCCTACAATCTCAACCCTTAACCCTATACCTTATACCCTATACCCAATATCCTAAACCCTAATCCTTATAACCTATACACTTAACCTTATACCCTCAACCTTGAAACATAAACCCTCAGCCTTATAGTTAAACCCTAAATCGTAAACCCTAAACCTAAATTCAATACCCACAACCCTATACCTAATATCTTAAACCCTAATCCCTATACCCTTATCCCTTACCACTATCCCTCAACCCTCAACCATAAACATTATCCCTCAACCCTCAACACTATACTTAAACCCTAAACCCAATAACCTCAACCCTATACCCAATATCCTAAACCCTAGTCCCTATACCCTATACACTTAACTGTATACCCTCAACCTTGAACACTATCTCTTAAACCTAAATTATATACCTAAAACCCTAAAATTTACATCCTCAACCCTCAACATTATACCCAATATCCTAAACCCTAAATCTTACACCCTTAACCCTCATAAGGGGAGAGAGAAAGAGGGGGGAGGGAGGGAGGGAGGAAGGAGAGAGAAAGGAAGATGATATAGAGTAGAGAGGGAAGGAGAGAGTGAGATAGAAATATGGGGATGGAGAGAGGGACAAAGGAGGGAGGGAGAGAGATGGGGGAGGTAGAGAGAAATATGAGGGATATAGAGTATATAAGGAGAGAAGGAGGGAGAGGTATAGAGGGAGAGATAGAGAGAGAGGTGAGATATAGAGAAATAGAGAGAGAGTGGTAGGGAATGATGAAGGGAGATACAGATAGAGAGGGATAGGTTAGATAGAGAGAGATAGAGGGAAGGAGTGAGGGTGGGAGAGGTAAAGAGGGATAGGTGAGATAAAGAGAAGTAGAGAGAGAATGGTGAGATATAGAGGAGAGAGTGGGAGAGAGGGATAGATAATGGTGAGATAGAGAGGAGAGAGTGATAGAGAAGAGGGGGAGGGAGGAGAGAGAGAGAGGGGGGATAAATAAAGAGTAGATAGGGGAAGAGATAGGGAGGGAGACATAGGTGATATAGAGAGAATGATGGAGGGAGAGGTAGATAGATATAGGGAGAGGGGAGATAACAATAATTATAGAGGGAAGGAGATGTAGAGATAGATAAAGAGAAGTAGAGATGGAATGAGGGAGGGAGGGAGAGTGGTGAGATAGATAGGTGTAGAGAGAGTGATAGTGAATTATGGATGTAGGGGTAGGTAAAGAGAGGTATTAGAGAGATAGAGATTAGATGGAAGGAGAAAGGGAGGGAGAGAATGGGAGATGATAGAGAGGTGAGATATAGAGAAATAGAGAGAGAGTGGTACACAATGATGGATGGATCTGTAGGTAGAGAGGAAGAGGGGAAATATAAAGAAGTAGAGAGGGAGGGAGGGAGGGAGGTGAGATATAGAAATTTAGAGGGAGTGATGGAGGGAGAGGTAGGTAGAGAGAGGGAGAGGGGAGATAAAGATAAGTAGAGAGGGAATGAGGGAGGGAGGGAGAGAGAGAGGTGAGATAGAGAGGTGTGGAGAGAGAGTGGTAGGGTGTGATGGCTGAAGAGGTAGGCAGAGAAAGGGATTTGGAGATAGAGAGTAGATATGGAAGAAGAGAGGGAGGGATAATTATGGAGTGAGAGAGAGAGAGAGAGGTGAGATAGAGAGAAATAAAGAGAATGGTAAGGAGTGATGGAGGGATAGGTAGGTAGAGAGGGAGAGGGGAGATAGAGATTAGAGAGAGAATGAGGGAGGGACGGAGGGAGAGAGAGAGAGAGAGAGAGAGGTGGAGAGAAGGATGGATAGGTAAAGAGGTCATTCTTGAGATCAAGAGAGAGAGTCAAATAAAAGGTATGAGATAGTGAGAGAGAGAGGTCTATAGTGTAAGAGATAAACAATGAGTGAGATAGAGAGAGAAATTATACAACTTGCTGATTACTAAAATTTGACTATCTAAACAATTATAAGATCTTCCAAAAATCTAGAATTTGCATTATAACTCAGAGATCTAAACCCACTCTCAAACATCCTAAAACTATATACATGAAATATAACTTAAAGTATAAGAAATTAAATGTCCATAAGTAAATGTCAACTTATACTTTCATGTATATAGTTTCATTGAAAGATAAGAAGAAGAAAGAAAAAAAGAGAATAATTATTTCAATGCAAACCAAAATATGAAAGAATTATAATATGCTTGTTTTTGTTTACAAGAATGAAAAGACTGAAGGTGTTGAGGAAATTTTGAAGGTGTTCTCATTGATGTCAATCGGTCAACTGGTAATCTACTAGGTGTTGTTGACTGTAAATGTCGAGGATATTGAGAAAATTATAATAAAGATATGTTGCATATGTTCAATGGTTGCTCCAGTTTTTTATCTAGATTTGCTCATGTGGTTGTGTGGTTTAGATATGATGTTCATGGTTGTTAGCAGATTTTTTATCCAGATTTTTGGTTGTTGATTCATTGTACAGTGCAGGTTGTGTTAACTAGTTGTAAACTATGGTTTTCTATGTTTCGGGTTGAGTTCGGGGAGAAATATTGTTGTTCTAGATTTTTCTTTGATGAATTCTTATGACCTGTGGTTCTAGAGTTGTGTTTCCTTGGTTCTATTAAAGATATTTTCAGCATTTGAAAATTTTGTGCTTAATGGTTCTATGTGTTTTACACTAGTTTGGCCAACCTTGTGTGAAATAATATTTTTGAGAATGATAAAGTGTGTTGGATCTTTTTGGGTCCCTTGAAGCATGTGTTGGGTCACCCTCATTCTAATTCTACCCTAGGATGTTTTGGTGCTGACCTAATTTAAATTTGAATTTGGATGGCCGACTTTGGATATGCTTCAAAGTTGAAGATGGTATAAATACAAGATGATTTGATGGTGAACAGTGGTGATGCAAGAGCGAAGAAGTAGAGCGATAAGAGAAAAGAGAAATTACAATTTTGTGTGACATTGATTCTATTTGATAAGTGTGTGTGTTGAGAGTGTGGCAGATCAATACAAAGCTTAATACTAATTTTTTGGATGCAGTGAGAAGAAGGAAAACCCTATCATTCATGCATGTGTGGAGTAATTGTGATCGAATTATTTTTTGCATTTGGATTGTAGCCTCTCTGTAACATCTCTTATTTGTCTTCTTTGTATCCCTGTAGCAGTGAGCCCTTTAGGTTGTAGTCCTGTTGGGTAGTGAGTCCATGTTCTAGATAGTGAGTCCTTAATTTAGGTAGTGAACCTTATTTCTAGCAGTGATCCTTTTGTAATCGGTTTTGATATTCTCTATAGTGTGAGTTAATCCTCACCATGGTTTTTCCCATATTGATTTTTCCACATAAATCTGGTGGTATTGTGTTTATGTGTTGGATAAGTTTCTACATTGGCATTTGATAATTAATCATTGAAGCAATATTAGAGATTAGTTCTAGTGATTGAATTAAAGGCATGATTCTATGACAACTGATTCACCCTCCTCTCAGTTTTCCTATTCAACAATTGGTATCAGATCTTGGTTCCTTGGTGAAGAGCTTAACCGCTTGAGGAAGGTCTGGGATGACTGGAAAAATGGTTTATGATTATCCAAGGTTTGATGGACCTAATTATGGTATATGGAAAGTATGGATGGAAGAATATTTGGAGTATTATGGATATGATGTGGAGAAAGCTTATAAAAATCCTTACACTCCTCCTGCTAATGGTTTGAGTACACCTGAAGAACCGAATTACATGAAGTGAACAATAAGGCAAAATACATTTTGAAGTATAGTCTGGTACATTCAGAGTTGATCAAGGTTCAGAATTTGAAGATAGCTAAGGAATTCTGGGATGCTTTAGAAAGAGCGCATGATGATGATGAAAGAGTTAAAGAGGAAAAACAATAGAATTTAGAGACACGGATTGATTTTCTACATATGTCTGAAGATTAAAATGTTAAAGCTTATGTACAAAGATTGGATGAGATAGTGGTTGCTATGTGAGGGCTTGGTGCTAATGTTGATGAAACAAGGATTGTAAAGAAGATTCTTAGAACTCTTCATGATGCTTATAGTGAGAATGTGAGTGTTATTGAGCATAGTATAGATTATAAGACTTGTACTAAGGATCTATTGTTAGGATTTTTGAAATCTTATGAGATGAGGAAGTCAAGTCTAAGGAATGGAAGCAAATTAGATACTGTCATTAAAGCTAAAAAAGTTGAAGATCTTGATGAAGAGAACTTTGATGAAATAGAAGCTAACTTTGTAAGAAGAATGAGGAAAGGCTCCAGTAAGTATGAAGGTAACTTTCCCTTTAATTGCTTTAGTTGTGGAGAAATAGGTCATTATGCTGCAAAGTGTTTGAAAAGAGCTAAAAGGAATAAAATAAGATATGAGAAGGAAAAGAAAGGAAAGAAGATTAACAGGGCTTACTATGTGAATGAGAATGCTAGTATTTCTTATGAGGATTCAAAATATGAAGATCCAAAATGAGAATGAAAAATAGGTAAAGGAAAGCCCTTTGGAAAAGGATAAAAATGAAGGTACGGTTATCTCTGCCCTACATGCTAAACAAGAGAAAAATTATTGGGTAGTTGATAATGGTTGTTCACATCACATGACTGGTGATAAAATTAAGTTTTTTAAGCTTGAGAAATATGATGGAGGCTTGGTTATATTTAGAGATGATATCGGTGCTAAAATATGTGGGATAGGTTTAGTAAGTTTTGATGGCAAGTATCATACTGACGATGTTTACTATGTTAAGGGTTTAAGGCACAATTTATTAAGTGTTGGTCAGATGTGGAGAAAAAGATATGATCTTATGTTTAAGGATGAGAAATGTGAGATCCAAAAAGGATCCATGTTTACTGTGTTTTTTTGCAACTTCTCAGCTTGTGTGCTACCACTCTTGAAAAGTAATTTCAACAACTAAGTTGGAGAAATCACCCCAAGGTCTCTCAAGTGTCAGGTCATGACATGCTTGGAATAGTTCACTTGGTTGATGTGATCTTGTTGGTAATCAAAGGGAAGACTTATGGACGAGTTACAATGCATGGGAAGCTGGGTCTACAAATGGATTTTCAAAGTGTTGGAGGTGAATGAATAGTGGTTGCCCACTCAAAACAGCAAGTTGAAACTCACTATGTTCATCAGATTTGGCATTATGGTGATTCCTGGAAGTCTTCCCTAACAAGGGACTAAAAGAAATAGCAAAAGGAAAAAGGGTAAATAAAGTTGTTCTAAATCCAAGCATGAATGAACAGTAACAATGGTGGTTGGTACAGTAGACAAACTTCCTGAACTGGGTTTTGCTTGACCAAGAGAACCTAAAACTACAAAAAACCAGTGTGATCTTCTAAGGTTTTTTGATTTTCAGATTGTACATGCACATCATGAACATGCAATCGAACTAAGTTGTAGCAATGAAATATGGAAGCCCAAGCTAACTTTGTACAACAACTTGTCATCAACAAGTGCCAAAAGTATGGGCTGGAAATTCATCAAATACCATAACAGAAAACAACATTATCACAACCATTCAAGAAATTAACAACTAAGTCTAACATGGGAATTGAACCATGCATGCATAATGACCAAACTCAAAAGAAACACCCATAAATCATGCAACTCTTCTCTCTATTGCTGCAAAATTCCCTTCACACAAGTTCTCCAACCCTTTACAAATGAGGGGTAAGCCCCTATTTATATTTTTCCAAAAGTAGAATGAATGGCCAAGATTGATTTGCATTGTGTGGCTCAGATTTGTTTTGCATTAGGGTTTCACCTACCCCCATTATATAGGAATTTAAAATACATCATTTGTCTCATTCCTATTTTGTCATCTAGTGACCCAAGTATTGTAGCAGTTTTGTCTTCTAGCTGATTGCCTTTGTTGCAGTTGAAAGTTGTCAAAGGCTACCATTTTGCTTGATGTATTTGCAACATTCTTGTAGCCAATTAAGTGCATTATTTTTTCAGATTTATGTAACTAAAAAGCAGATGTACTACTCTTGATCCCAATGGATAGCTCTTGACAAATCATGATCATCTTGGTGGAGAATAAAATAACTCCTTCTAGCTCTCCTCAAAGCCACCCTTTGTAGTTTTCTTACTGACTTCCTCGGCATAGGCCTTCTTCTAATGCTAGCTCTATTGATGGGTGCTAGGAGGAGAGGCAAGCATAAAATTAATGGTGATTGAAGCAATGTACTCTTTCCTAGTTCAAATTTTTCAGTGGGCCTCCCCGACGGACCCGCATTAGGATCCATAAATCCTTCATACACGAAGTGTAGTAAGTGCTTTTATACGTAAATCAAGGAAAATTTTAATCAAATCCTACAAGCTCATTGTTAGATCCATCCATAAATCATTAAAAGATCATAATATTCATCATTGTTCCCCATTCTCATTTGGACCATAAACATAAATGCGGGTATAGGGGTGTGGGTTCCCCTTAGGACATTCGGTGAACAATGGACGATAGACAACGGACGGAAGGCGGACAGTGAATGGTTAGAAAATGGAAGGCAGACGACCAGCGGATGGCGGAAAACCTTTCGCAATGGTAGACCCACAAGCGACAGAAGGACAGCGAATGAAAGGCAGATGGTCGACGGATGGCGGATGGCAAATGGTGGATAGCGGACAACCTTCTACAAGGGCAGACCCACAAACAAATGAAAGGACAATGGATGGTGGACAGTCAATGGATGGAAGGTGAACAACGGATGATGGACGACTGATGGATGGAGGGCAGACAGCAGACAACATTCCGCAAGGGTAGACCCGCAAGTGGCGGAAGGATAGCAGACGATGGACGATCGATGAACAGAAGGCGGAAAACAAATAGAAGGTGGCTAACGAAAGGTGAACAGCGAATGACCGACGAATGGAAGGCAGACGACTAGCAAACGATGGACAACCTTTTGCAAGGGCGGATCCATAAGCCACAAAAGGACAGCAGATGTTGGACAGTAGATGGCTGAGGAACGAAAGGCAAACGATGGATGAAATAACTAAATGTGGAGCCCACCAGGTGGGCGAAGTCAAGGGTCGACCATCCTAAAAGAGGCAATGAGCATATGGTGACCCGCACACGCTGGCCCGCAAAGGAATTCTCATAGACGGCGATGGAGGGATGACAGACTGCAAGGGAAGTTCCCACAGACGGTGTCAAAGGGACGATGGACAACCAAGGGTGGACCTACGGCAGATGGATGGGGGATAGCACATGATGGATGATGAATGGAGAATGACAGAAAAACTTCTGCAGGGGAAAACCCGCAAGCCGCTTGACTTGGTGGTTTTACCATCTTGGTCCTCATGTTTTAGATCATTGATAACATCTATGAAATGCACAACTCGAGAGGGTCATGAAGGCCTCATCATTGAAGAAAAATGAAAGGGGCACAATGGGTGCAGAGTTCACAATGTCGGGGGGAAGTCAAAGGTTGGCCATTATGAAGGTGGCAAAATGGGAATGGAGGTCTGCATAGGGCAACACACAACTGCAGATCCGCGATACATGAAGGATGTTGTGACGAGGATGAATGTGAGGTCTTCCATGCGGGTAGAAACCAATGCTTGGCTAAAAGTGAACAATGGAGTGCAACGGTGAACAACAAGAGGAGACCCGCAAATGCAGGTTCACAAGGGTCAACGGATGCTCGGAAAAAAGCTAAGGGAAGTCCGGAAATGCTAACAACTTAGTGAAACCTAGCCAATAATAAAATTGATCATTTTAAGGTACATGACCATCCTAGGCTTGGGATTAGGGGCATGCAAAATGAGGCAGGAGAAAAACTGCCCGTCAGGAGCAAAAGAAAGGGGGTCCCTGCCTTCGGCAGGGTTGTGCACAAAATATGCACAAATGGTCACTCGTTGGGGAAATGCTCCAGAGAATTTTGATGACAAACTAGAATCACGAACACAGAATCTTTGGCTCTGACCTTTACATTAGGAAAAACAAACTAGATGTTCAACCAAAGGATCAAAACCAATAGTCAAACCAACCCTCAGTATGCTAAAATCCCAAGTGTGTGCAGACATGTTCATTCTCATCCTTAAGTCACTACAAGAACCTATGCTCCATCAAGTTAAGCTACGTAATTGATTCTAACTCCAAAATCACCTGGGACATTGCCTCACTACCTGTCAGGTGTCCATAGCCCCGATGAGGTTGTCATTGTGATTCTCCTGAACTTTGCTCTATTGTTGGTCAAGCGTCCATAGCCCCGGTAGATTTATTCGTATCCTCTTTAAAGTTGAATTTATCCCTTTTGATTTTCAATTTCTTTTCGTTTCCTTTTAATTTTTCTCTTTTCGATTCTTTCTTTTTCAACCCACAAGTAGTGAAGCTCACACTTAGGGTTGAGAATCACAGTGGCACTAAAGCAGAATTTTAGATTTTTCACTTAACTCAACTTCACAAACCAATCGCCAGATCCTTAAAGTATGTGAGATATGTAAGATTTCATAATACATCTGAGTTAAATCAACCAATGACCTATCCCCTTCAAACCAAACATCCAAGTCACTTGACATTAACAAAATACCCTTACCATCCACTCTAAGAACTTGATTAAAGTTTATTGAATAAATACATAGAACAACCCCAAGAAATAAAATGTTTGTTGTGTGCATGAACATGCCCAACTAAAATCAGAGGGACCCCGAGCAAAGCAACAGCCTTGTGAAATAAAAATGGAAAACAAGCGAGAAGCAAATGGAAATCAAACACCTACACTGACCAAAGCGAGAAAGCAAAAGCAGACAGTGAGGAAACTAATCTAAAGAAAATGAACCTACAACAAGCCAACTAACCTAACGAAAGCAAGAAAGTAGAGTATCTACATGAAAGTGAGATAGGTACATGAAGCCTACACTACTCAAAATGGACTATGTACAAAGATATTTACAAAGCACGACATTCACGCAAGGCAAACCGACACTCACGCCCATTGGATTTCGTAATGCGTATACAAGAAGAAGGGCAATCATTATAGTTCTAAGCCATGCAGATTCATCCTTATATTCAAGAAAAAAAAGTTTAACATTGTAACATTCAAATTTAATCACATAGTTCCAAAAAATAAGCAACTAAGGAGGTTCATTAAATCTATGGTCAATCCATAAATAAGTTCATCTCCCCTCATTCCCATAGTAAAAATAATAAATGCGGCTATAGGAATTCATAGGAGAAAGGAAAGATAGAACCTGGATGTCGACATGTGAAGGTGGTAGTTTTTGACAGTCGAGAGCAAGCACTACATCATTGGTAGCCTCCAATGGACACAATGAATGGTGTAGCATCCCTCTTACATTATAAATTTGTAGATCACCGTCAAACTGATCAGGCAGTACATGTTGTGAAGAAAAAATTTCAAATGCAAGGAACCTTATACCTGATCTTGGGCTTGTATAAGGTTGAGAGAACAAGGCAACATACACCTCTTCCAAGTTACCAGTGGTACCTACAACCTCCATCCGTTGTTCCTCAAGGAGATACAATTTGTCATGTTGATCTTTCTTAGTCTAGGACGTTGTTTGATTGTTGTCTTCAAGAGGCAGTGTTCTATCCCATCTCCTTCCCCATGTGTTGACCTTAATTTTATGATGTTCATTGTCATAAGAAGATGACATGGATGAATATTTCCTACTACAGCTTCTGGAACATGTAATAGGATCAACAATAATCATGGTGGAAGGACTCCCAGTCGCCACTTGTAGTAGGTCAGGCCCATCATACTTGTGGGAAACCAATAGAACACCCTCGCCTTTATCTTCTTCTCTTTGGAGTTCATGTATTTCATCATGACATTCACTTGTTTCCTCTTATTCATCATCACTGTAGATGAAGAAGGAGTTCCTCTTTGAATCCTGAAACTCCAATGCCTCACCATTCGGAGGTTCAAGTAGTATATCTTCATCATTTCCCACTTTTGAAATGTACTCTTCTTCAACATTGGCATACCTCCATAGTACAAATCCAAGGGAAAAAAGTCATCACTTGATTGTACCTCTTCAAGGGGACTAAAATTTACTATATGATTTCCCTCCAGTGATTCCCCATAAGGCCTATCATCCATTATGTATAGATGCTCTACAAGAGGGAAAAATTCTTGATGACTGATGGATAGCTCTCCCACTTGATCTACTTCATCATTCAGAGGCTCAAGACTATATTGTTCCTCTACCATTATTGTCTTAAAATCCTCTTGAGGGTTGCCTTCAACTGAGCTGGCACTTGTTTCCAGCCCTTGGCCCTCTAGCTCAATCCTTGAAGCAGCGGTGGGAGGTAGCACACCCAGTTGCTCCACTTGATCTCTAACTTGCTCGGTGGCCTCTTGGCATAGTTCACACGTGAACTCGAAATGAGCTAAATCATGGAGCCTACACCAATTTGGGAGCAACAAAATCTCCAAATCTACTTGATGTCTTAGCTCATACCAATCCCTCATGATTCTTGACATGATTTTGTTGTATCTTTCCACTATCGGATCCTCATCATCACTTAGGAAGGAAGTTTGATGGTAAACAGCTGTGACCTGTAGTTTTTCCCACTCCTCCAAATCTTCTTTTTCAATTTTTTGATTGTTCCCATCCATTGAGAATGGGTCCTAAAATTCAACTTCACTGGAGCTTTCATCATTATTTTTTGCTGCCCCAAGGCTTTTAGCCTCTTCTTCTTTCTATTCTTTAGTATTTGCGTTGGCTGCCCCAACAAATAGTGTTGCAGATTCATCTTCCATAAAGTGCCTCTCAGTTTTCAATTGTTCTTCTTCTTGAATGGAGGGTTGTTCTTCACCTATGGAGAAAAGATTTTATGATTTCTTCCTGACTGGACTCTCATCAAGACTCTTTCCTATCTCAAGGAATTCAGTTTCTTTCTTTAGATGTTTGGCCTCAATGTGTGTTGTCCCAACACTTACTTCTATGGAGCTCCCTAGCTCAATTTCAATTGATTTCCCGCCAAATGATGACAACTCTTTTACCTCAATGGATGACTCCCCTTCATTGAGAATTGGTTGCTCTGACTTGCCTAAACAGCCCTTGACTTGGGTGATAATTTCTACACATGATGGACAAGTAAATTCGAAATGGGGTGCATTGTGAAATCTGTACCAACTAGTCATCAACACCTCTTCTAATCTCAGGTTGTCCTTGATGTTCAAGTGTTCTTGAGTGAAATCCTGGAAGGCTTTGGCTTCCATGGTTATCAATTCATCTTTTGGGTCTGCAGGAGCCAAGGGTTGGTATATTTCCCAAAAGAGGATTTCTCTTTGCAGCACCTTTTCAATTTTTCCCAAGAATGTGACACATTCCAGTTCATTGTGTTTGCATGTGCCATGGATTCTACATTTTTCTATCAATGCAAATTGTTGCAATGGTCTCCTCAATCTCTTATTCAAATCTGTATGTAGCTGAGTAATGTTGATTTGAAAATGTTGTTCCATCTCAGCTCAGTCGTTGTTTTGCCTTCCAATTTTTGATTTTAATATTTCAGCATTTAAAGAGATCTCCTTATCTCATAGTTTTACTTGAAGGTGCCTTTCAACTTCCAAATTTCAGCTTTGCAGCCTCAAGCTCTGCCATGCCCTCCTTCTAGCGCCAGTTCTTTTGATTGGTGTTAGGAGGAGAAGGGCATGGAGTGAGTGAAGCAATCTATTTTCAAGCCCTCCTTCTAGCACCAATTCTCTTGATGTTTGTTTTTGCATCTTCTCAACACAGGTAGCACACAAGTGTGCTACCTCTCTTGAAAGGTAATTTCAACAACTAAGTTGGAGAAATCACCCCAAGGTCTCTTGGGTGTCAGGTCATGACATGCTTTGAATAGTTCAATTGGTTGATGTGATCTTGTTCATAATCATAGGGAAAACTTACAGATGAGTTACAAAGCATAGGAAGTTGGGTCTGCAAATGGAGTTTCAAAGTGTTGGAGGTGAATAAACAGTGGCTGCCCACTCAAAACAGCAAGCTGAAACTCACTATGTTCATCAGATTTGGCATTATGGTGATGCCTGGAATTCTACCCTAACAAGAGACTAAAAGAAATAGCAAAAGGAAAAAGGGTAAAGAAATTTGTTCTAAATCCAATCATGAATGAACAGTAACAATGGTGGTTGCTACAGTAGACAAACTTCCTAAACTGGGTTTTGCTTGACCAACAGAACCTACAACTACACAAAACCAATGCAATCTTCTAAGGTCTACTGGTTTTCAGATTTCACATGCATATCATGAACATGCAATTGAACTAAGTTGCAGCAATTAAATATGGAAGCCCAGACTAACTTTGCACAACAACTTGTCATCAACAAGTGCCAAAAGTATGGGCTGGAAATTCATCAAATATCATAACAGCAAACACCATTATCACAACCATTCAAGAAACTAACAACTAAATCTAACATGGGAGTTGAACCATGCATTAATAATGAACAAACTCAAAAGAAACACCCATAAATCATGCAATGCTTCTCTCTACTGTTGCAAAATGTCATTCACACCAGTTCTCCAACCCTTTACTAATGAGGGTAAGCCCCTATTTATAGTTTTCCAAAAGTAGAATGAATGGTCAAGATTGATTTGCATTGTGTGGCTCAGATTTTTTTTACATTAGGGTTTCACCTACCCCCATTATATAGGAATTTAAAATACATCATTTGTCTCATTCCTATTTTGTCATCTAGTGACCCAAGTACTGTAGCAGTTTTGTCTTCTAATTGATTGCCTTTAGAGTAGTTGAAAATTGTCAAAGGTTGCCCTTTTGTTTGATGTATTTGCAACATTCTTGTAGCCAATTAAGTGCATTCTTTTTGCAGATTTATGTAACTGAAAAGCAGATGTACTACTCTTGATCCCAGTGGATAGCTCTTGACAAATCATGATCATCTTGGTGGAGAATAAATCATCTCCTTCTAGCTCTCCTCAAAGCCACCCTTTGTAGTTTTTTTACTGACTTCCTCGACATAGGCCTTCTTCTAACACAAGCTCTATTGATGGGTGTTAGGAGGAGAGGTGAGTGTAAAATGAATGGTGATTGGATCAATGTACTCTTTCCTGGTTCAACTTTTCCAACAGGCCTCCCCGACGAACCCGCATCAGGTTCCACAAATCCTTCATACATGAAGTACAGTAAGTTCTTTTATACGTAAATCAAGGCAAATGTCAATCAAATCCTACAAGCTCATTGTTAGATCCATCCATGAATCAATAAAAGATCATAGTATTCATCATTATTCCCCATTTAGAGCTCATTTGGACCACAAACATAAATGTGGGTATAGGGGTGCAGGTTCTCCTTAGGATGGTCGGTGAATGGTGGATGATGGATAGAAGGTAGGTGGCAGAAGGTCAGTGGATGGAAAGCAGATGACCAGCAAATGGTGGACAACCTTCTGCAAGGGTAGACCCACAAGCCGCGGAATGGCGGCGAACGACCGACGGACGGAGGATGACGGACAACCTTTTGCAAGGGTAGACCCGCAAGCGGATGAAAGGAGAGTGGATGATGGATGACAGATGGAGGGAAGACAATGGATGAAATAAAATGGACAACCTTCCACAAGGTAGAACCTACAAGTGGTGGAAGGATAGTGGATGATGGACGGTCGGCAGATGGAAGAACAAAAGGTGGCGAACGAAAGGCTTACGGAAGGTGGACGACCAACGGATGGTGGACAACCTTTCACAAGCGCAAACCCGCAAGTAGTGGAAGGAAAGTGTATGGAAGGTGGATAGAAGATGATCAGCAGATGAAAGGCAGATGGTGAATGAAAAATTTGAATGCAGAGCCTACCAGGCGGGGGGAAGTCAAGGTTCAATCATCCTAAAAGAGGCAATGAGCACATGATGACCCACACACAGAAGACCACAAAGTAATTCTCGCAGACGACGGCCCACAAGAGAAGTTCCATGCATGGAAACAGAGGGATGGTGGACAACCAAGGGCGGATGATAGACGATGGACAACCAAGGGCGGACCAACAACGGACAGCAGACAATGAACGGTGGACGACGAATAAAAAATGACGGAAAAACTTTCGCAAGTGCAAACCCACATACCACTTGACTTGGTAGTTTTACCATCTTGGCCTCAAGTTTGAGATCATTGATAACATCTATGAAATGCACAACTCGGGAGGGTTGTGAAGGCCTCATCATTGAAGAAAAATGAAAGGGGCACAATGGGTGCAAAGTCCATAATGTTGGGGGGAAGTCAAAGGTTGGTCGTTGCAAAGGTGGTGAAATTGGAATAGAGGCCCGCATAGAGTGACCCACAACTATTGGTTTGTGATACATGAAGGACGTTGCAACGAGGATGAATGCGAGCTCCAACACGTGGGCAGACACCAATGCTTGGCTATAGGTGAACAATGGAGCGCAATGGTGAATAGCAAGAGGAGACCCACAAATGCAGGTCCGCAAGGGTCAATGGATGCCAGGCTAAAATCTAAGGGAAGCTTACAGGAACTAGCCCACAAATACTAACGACTTAGTGAAACCTAGCTAAGTGAACCCAGCCAATAAAAAATTGATCATTTTAAGGTACATGACCATCCTAGGCTTGGGAATAGGGGCATACAAAATGAGGTGAGAGAAAAACTACTTTTTGGGAGCCAAAAAAACCCTTCAGGAACAAGAGAAAGGGGTTCCCTACTTTCGACAAGGCGTGTGCGAAAAATATGCACAACAATCCAGAACATTGATTGCTACAGGAAATAAATCTAAAGGGAATATCTATCAAATTAAGGGTGTTCATGGACAATGCTTTATGACTCAGATAAATAATAGTTGGTTATGGAATAAGAGAATGTGTCACATGAATCTTGATAACTTGGCAAGGATTAGTGTTGTTCAGGTCTTGAGATATTTACCAAGAATTACAAATTTTGTTAATGTTATTTGCAAGAATTGTCAGTTTGGAAAGCAAGAAAGAAATCATTACAGATCAAAGGAACAGTCTACAACTAGACTACTAGATTTAGTTCATACAAATCTTTATGGTCCTACAAGAGAAAGAAGTCTACTTGGTGAAAGGTACTTTATACTTTTAATTGATGGTTATTCTAGATATACATGGGTTATATTTCTTAGAGAAAAATCGGATGCATTAGATAGATTCAAGGCATTCAAAGCAATGATTGAAAATTAAGCGAATTTGAAGATAAAATGCTTAAGATCTGAAAAAGGTAGATAATTCACCTCCCATGAGTTTAATATATTTTTTGAAGTGTGTGGAATAAAGAGACAATTATCTGCTCCAAGAAATCCCTAGAAAAATGGAGTTGTTAAAAGGAAAAATAGAACAATTCAAGAAGTTGTTAGGTCAATGATTACTGAGATTGCTTTACCAAAAGTTTATTGGAAAGAAGCTATTCATACTTTTGTTTATGTGTTCAATCAAGTTCAAGTAAGAGAAAATAGTACAAAGACTCCCTATGAGCTATGACATGGAATAATTCCTACAGTTAAATATTTCAAGGTATTCATAAGCAAATGCTATATCAAAAGAGATGAAGAAACTCTAGGAAAGTTTGATGCAAGAATTGATGAAGGAATTTTTATTGGATATTCTACTAAAAGCAAGGCATACAGATGTTTCAATAAAAGACTGAGAAATATTGTAGAAATCTTGAATGTGAAGGTTGATGAGACAATGAAGAATTCTATCGACACCGATGGATATGTATTTGATGACCATGATTGTGCAAGAATAGAAGAAATTATGGAAGAATAGGAAAAATATAAACAAGAGAAGTAGGATGAACAAAATGAAAGAGAAGAAGATGATTCGGTGATGTCCCCTAGGACACCTAGATATGTACAGAGGAATCATTCAGAAAGTCAGATTATTGGATATAAGAAAAAATGAGTGTTAACTAGAGGCAAAGCTATCGCTGAAGTGAATTTATGTTTAATTTCTAAGATAGAACCGAAGATAGTAAGTTAATCTTGTAAAGATGAACATTGGAAGGAAGCGATGAAAGATGAAGTTTTGCAAATTGAGAAGAATCAAACTTGGGAATCGGTCCCAAGACCAGCAAATAAAAATATCATTGGATCAAAGTGGGTATTTAGAAATAAGTTGAATGAGAATGGAGAAGTAGTTAGAAACAAAGTGAGGCTTGTGTGTAAAGGTTACTCACAAGTAGTAGGCATATCTTTTTAGGAAACTTTTGCCCCGGAAGCAAGAATGGAACCTATAAGTATTTTCTTGGCACTTGATTCTTACAAATATTTCAAGGTCTATCAAATGGATGTAAAGTCAATATTTTTGAATGGAGAGCTAGAACAAGAAGTCTATATGGAACAACCAGATGGATTTTAGTTGATAGATACACTAGATAAGGTGTGTAAATTGAAGAAAGATTTATATGGGTTGAATCAAGATCCTAGAGCTTGGTATGCAAGGTTAGACAAGTACTTGATTCAGCAAGGATTTAACAAAGGTACGATATATAGTAATTTGTACTTTAAGATTGAAAATGACAAAATCTTGATTGTAGTTGTGTATGTTGATGAAATTATCTTTGGAGGAAATGAAAGTATGTGCAAGATGTTTGCGGAAGAATTGCAGAAAGAATTTGAAATGTCTATGTTTGGGGAGATGAATTTCTTCCTTGGTCTATAGATTAATCAGACAAAGAAAGGAATTTTGATTTCACGGTCTAAGTATGTGAGAGAGATGTTGAAGAAGTTTGGGATGGATGGTTCCAAAATAGTAAGTAATCCTATGGTGATTGGTTGTAAATTGGGTAAAGATTATAATTCACCTAAGGCTGATTAGAGCAAGTATAGATCTATGATTGGTGGACTATTATATTTGACTCCTACTAGATGGAATATCATGCATGCAGTCTATCTTGTGGCCAGATTTCAAGAAGATCCAAAGGAAACACATGTTTCTATAGTTAAAATAATATTCATATATTTGAATGGAACTCCAGATTATGGATTGTGGTATCCTAAAGATACTAACTTTACACTTAGTGCCTATATAGATGCAAATTGGGCTAGATGTGTAGATAACAGAAAGAGTACAAGTGGTGGTGCATTCTTTCATGGATACAGATTGGTGGAATGGTTGAGTAAGAAGCAAGATACTTTTGAGTATCTCTGGGAGAAGTTAGGGGTTATTGCCCCTCCTTTCTTGAACTAGATGCATATGGAGATACATAAGTCTGGTGGATCCATGGATCGATCTTTCTTCTAGATTGATGTTTTGGTGGCTACCTCTCAGAGGGAGTAGGTAGTATCAGGTGTTGTCATTTTGTGTATTCTATTGTCATGTCAAAGGATAGATCAATGGAAAATATTCTTTTGCCTTTTCCATTGAAGGGGGAGAGAAGAAGCATGTGAAAAGAGAGTGAGAAGAAGCATATAAGAGATTATCTTTTAAGGGGGGGAAAATAAAAAAATGTATTCAGAGCTAGTATGTTGTCTTTGATGGTTTTTCACATCATGTGTTTCCATCAATGACAAAGGGGGAGATTGTTGCAAGAATGAAAAGACTAAAGGTGTTGAGGAAGGTTTGCAGGTGTTGTCATTGATTTTAACCAGTCAACTGGTTATCTACTATTTGTTGTTGATTGTATATGTCGAGGATATTGAGAAAATTGTAATAAAGATATGTTGCATATGTCCAGTGGTTGCTCCAGTTTTTGGTCTGAATTTTCTCCTATGGTTGTGCAATTTAGATATGATTTTCATGGTTGTTAGCAAATGTTTTATCCAAATGTGTGGTTGTTGATTCAATGTACAGTGCAAGTTGTGCTCACTAATTGTGAACTATGGTTTTCTATGTTTTTGGTTGAGGTTTGGGAAAAATATTAGTGGTTTGGAATTCTCTTTGATGAAGTCTTATGACTTGTGGTTCTAAATTTATGTTTCCCTAGTTCTATTGAAGATATTTTTAGCATTTGGAAGATTTTTGCTTAATGGTTCTATGTGTTTTACACCGGTTTGGCCTACCTTGTGTGAAATACTACTTTTGAGGATGATGAAGTGTGTTGGATCTTTTTGGGTCCCTTGAAGCATGTGTTTGAGTCGCCCTCATTCTAATTCCACCCTAGGATGTTTTGGTGTCACCCTTATTTGAATTTGAAAGAGAAAGTATATTTTTGTGTGACATTGATTATATTCAATAAGTGTGTGTGTGTTCAAAGTGTGGCAGATCAATGTGAAGCTTAATGTTGAGTTTCTAGATACAGTGAGCAGAAGGCGAACTCTATCGTTCATGCATGTGTGGAGTAATTATGGTGGAATTATTTTTTTCATTGGGATTGATGTCTCTTTGTGACATATCTTCTTTGTATTCTTTGTATCCATGTGGTAGTGAGCCCTCTGGGTTATAGCCCTAGTGGACAATGAGTCCTTGTTTTGAATAGTGGGTCTTTATTTCAGGCAGTGAGCCTTTTGTAATCGGTTTTGATATTCTCTATAGTGTGAGTTAATCCTCACTGTGGTTTTTCTCGTATTGGGTTTTCCACATTGGTAAATTTTGACCCAATTTCCGACGAAAGGTCGTCGAAATTTTCACGAACTTTCGTCTAAGGAATTTCATCAAAAAATCGACAAAAATTGAAACGTCGATTTTTCGACCCAGCCGACGATCCTGGGTTGGAAAATCGATGTTTCAAATTTCGTCGATTTTTCGACGAAATATTTTCGATGAACAGTCATCAAAATTTCGACGAACTTTCATCGAAAATTGGGTCAAAATGTATCAGTGCCACATAAATCTTGTGTTATTGTGTTTGTGTGTTGGATTTAATTTTTTGCATTGGCATTTGATGATTAATCATTTAAGCAGTATTAGAGATTAGTTCTAGTGATTGAATTAAAGGCCTAATTCTATGACAACTGATTCACCCCCTCTCAGTTGTCTTATTCAGTAGTTTTTTGTCAATGCAATCAAATAACATGAGCGCATCATAATGCACTCAAATTTATTTTTTCTTTGGGAATCCCCAAACCTTTGGCTTGGATTTTCTTTGGATTTCCAACCCAAAGGCTTGGAATCCCTTTCCAATGCCCAAAAAAGTGTTTTTGCATATTCTACAAAATTTCACATAATCTCATTCGTGCTAATAATCAGGTTTGTACATGTTTCAAGGTCAAGTAAAACAAACACCTGGGTAGTGTTAAGCTCTCTCTTAACTATTTAATGATTTTTTTTTTCACATTTTGACTTCATCTTTATTTTATTTTTGTTGGTCTATCCATTTTTTTTGTCAAAAACCAATGTTTGGTATTTTTTACTTTCTTTTTTAATTTTTCATTGAAATTTCAAATAAATTACATTTTTATAAACTATACTCCATTCTACGCATATTCAAAAAATGTATTTTTTATTAGTTTTAAAAAATTATAGGGGTAGTATGGTCAATTTTTATGTTTTTTAGGATGTGTCCACTTTGAAAATTAGTAAAAAAATATATATTCATTAAAAAAATATTAGAAAAAATCAAGCATAAATTGCATGTTGTTAGCTAATTTCCCATTCAAGCGATTTTAAAAATACTAAAAAAATGTTAAAATTTTGAGGGAGCCACAACGGACGCTATGTTATATTTTTTTGAAAAAACAGGACCAATTTGTGTGGCTCCCTTTTTTGAACCCCTTAATCTCTACCATTTTCAAATAAAATTAGTAGTTTAGAAAGTATATTTAGAGCACTACGACCCTTATTTTTGTTGCAACTTAAATTTTTGAGTGTAACTATCCTCAATTTCTCATCCAAGGTTAGTATTTCCTAATTTCAAAAAGAAAAAAATGGCCACTTAAGAGCCTTTTTTTGGCCCCTCATCTTTGTCCACTTACCCCTTTAAAAGGTATAATAAAAAATGATTTTTAAAATGAATTTATTTTCCTACTTGTATTTATAAGGTTACAATTTGTACATCCTACAATTTTGACATTCCAAACCATACCCATTGTGCTTCATATTTTTGTCATGTGTTTTAGAACAAATGTCAAAAAAATTGTCATCATTTTTTAGACCCATTCTATCAATTTTGTGTCTTTTTCTTATGAATGTTAGTGTTTTATCATCCCCCAATTATATGATCATATGAGCTCCACTTAGCACTTAGAACAAAGGTGCTTGTGATACTTTTTGTAACCAACATCAATCCTAATTTTGTGTTCATCTAGTAGTCATGATTTTGATTCCCTTTCTAAGTTTAGAATTATGGGAATGCAAGTTTGAATGGGTTTTAGCTCTCACATCTTCCATGTTTGGTTTTGATATAAAATTCTAGATCCTCTTATAACTTCAATCATCTTCTTGCAACTTATAATTTCTCATGTAAAATATACATCATTTCATAATCTCTCCATTGGTATTCAATCCATTGATTTATAGATTCATGCACTATATTTTGTTTATTTCATGGTATTCTCATTCAAAAATTAATAATATTTTAATGGGTAAAAATTCATTGCTTGATGCTAAAGTTTCTACATTGGAGGATTGATACTTACAACTATTGCAATTCCTACTCACTAGCCTAACAAGTGTTCCTTCACAAGTCTTCTTTATATGGGTGAAATTAGATACTTATTCTCTCATAATCTTGTAATTTTTCACCCTTCACTTTAATTCTAGGCTATACAAAACTTCATAGCACACTTTCTTGAATCTTTTGATAAGCATTATTCTTAAGTTCCCTTTATACTTACCTTCCTTCTTCTGATATTTTTTACTATCTCTTAATTTTTTTAATTTTTTAGGATACTTATATGTATATGTACATCTACGCCTATATTATATGCATGTTTGTCTTCATATTCAAAATATAACCTCATAGTTAATAGATTGATATTCTCTTAATTTTTCTTGTCATTTAAATAATTTTATATTAATTTTATATCTATTGAATATTTTTATGATTATCTATTATATTAACATTATTTTATACTCTTTTGTCCCTATGCAAGTCCTCTCTAGTAGATTTTCTTGTTGATATATTTGGAAACCAAGACAATTTCCAAACTACAAGAAAAGTGTGTTAATTTTAGATATCTACAATTTCATCCAATCTCTACCGGATAATATTGGATTCCATTTCCAAGAGCTCCAAAGCAACACACACTATCTCTATAATACTATTCTTTTAATATATTATTCATTAAATCATTCTTTCGAACACTTAATTCTTGTGTCGTTAGGAAGCATGATTTATTATTTACCAAAATTCCAATAATATAAATAGTACTAAAAATAATGTTCCTAGCTCTTATTCTGATTAGATCAATATGTTGTTTCTTCATTTATGTTTAAAGTAGATAAAATTTTATATTATAGTATATTTGATTTGAGATGCATCCTAAGAAGCATACACTACATGAAGGGGCATATGAAGAATTAGTAAATATAAACACCCTCCAACGTATTTTATAAAATCAAGTAGAAATCCAAAAACATGCATTACAAGATCTATATGAAATATTTTAAATGACACTCTAGTGCACTCTATCCATTATACATGTGGATTAAAACCCTAGATTCCAACTAGAAATGAAGGTTTTTATTTAAAATTTTGATGGAATATTTGATGGTGAGACATTGCTTAGATGTATCTACCATGAGGCATATTTTAAACCTTTTCCTCATCTAACCAATCGTATAAAGATTTAAATAGTTGAGGTACGTATGATAAATTTATCCTTAGAGTAGTGGAATAACCATTATAATATACTTGCAACAAGAGATGAGGAAGTCATGTAGTGGGAATATTTAAGAGATAACATTCAAAGGGGATATTTAATCTCTGGATGCCTATGAAATATGTTGTCTTAGTAGCTACAACTCTAGTAATAACCAATTAAATATGTGTACCAACTCAGTTTCAACAAGTTTCATATTCCAAGTCCAAAAGAGGTACTCATTTTTAAATTTTGTTCTAACCTACTCCCCATGCTTCATAAAGAGTTAGATATTTATTAAATAAAATTATTGTATGTAACTTTTAAGGTTGTTTTATCTATATAAAACAAGTTAAGCATTAAAAAGTGGATTCTATATGAAGCTTGAAAACCATCTACAAACCCCAATAGAGTGTCCAAATTTACAAATCAATCTACCTCCCCTACTACTATTCAAATATAATTTTGTAGGTATCACAAGAGCTAGAATCATTATATTAAAGGTTATAGGTTTCAAAAAAAAAAAAGGAAAATATTTTATTATTTTCTAATAGTGGAAGTTGATAATCCTGGATTTTCTAACCTCACTCTTTTACTCATGGACTATGCCAAGACATCTTAGGAATCCTTCTTCACCCAAAAATACCAAATCAAGAATAAAATGGCTCTTAATCATTATCGATAAAAGTGAAAATAATCTATTTAGTGAAATGTTGGTGTCAAACCTACAACTTCCAACATATTATCATCCTCAACCATACCATCTATGGTGGGTACAAGAACATGGATCTCAAAAATTAATAAACAAAATTGTGTAGTCGTCTTTTCTATTGGGCCTTTTAAAGATATATGTTAATGTTATTTAGCACCATTGGATTATTTATATCTCCTTTTGGTATTGTGAACTGGGGCTAGTGGAAAATAGAAATGA
This sequence comes from Sequoiadendron giganteum, assembly GCA_007115665.2. Classification (NCBI taxonomy): domain Eukaryota; kingdom Viridiplantae; phylum Streptophyta; class Pinopsida; order Cupressales; family Cupressaceae; genus Sequoiadendron; species Sequoiadendron giganteum. The sequence goes on from CM021102.1 coordinate 479,024,632, forward strand.
AGAATGAATTATCAATAAAAGGGTTAGAATTCACAATACCCAAATCAATAAATGATCAAATCCCACTTAAATATCAAATTGAATGCATACATGGTTAGAAATCAGTATATAGTAAATGAAAAGCAATTCAAAACATGAAAACAAACCATGTGAAAACATTACATTCTATTTTAATGGTGCTGGTATGTTGTATTTCTCAATCAAGAAGCTCGCATGATTGCAAAAGCATGAAATGATGATAATTGCTCAAATTCTCAATGATATGAATGTCTTCACATGAATTCAAAGTTTCTAGGCTTCTAGGTTGTTGATAATGAAGGAATGAAGGATGTTTCATAGATTTCCAAGAATATGATCAACGGTTGGGATTAAACCGTAAGACCCATGAAGGAGAGTGAATCGAGGAAGATTAGGGATCAAGATCAATTTGAACTCAAAATATCTCCATAATTTAATGAACACTAGCTTGCTAATGCTCACGTGATTTTTTGCATGGAATGCCTTAAAGAAATGTGGTCATGTGGCATTTCATGGTTGCAAGATAGGCTCAAAATGGAAGCATGGACAAGGCATGTGAATTTTTTGACAATAATGTTTTTGTAGAAATGTATGCAAAATGTGGTAGCGTGATCACCATGAGACCCCATTTCTATGAGGCATTTTTTTATGTTTCCCCTACCTTGTCAACCCTACCGTATTGGAAAGCTAGTGAGCTCACTAGCTTGCTAAAGCTACCACATTTTGCATACATGTCTACAAAAACATTATTGTCAAACAATTCACATGCCTTTTCGATGCTTCCATTTTGAGCCTATCTTGCAACCATGACTTGCCACATGACCACATTTCTTTAAGGCATTCCATCTAAAAAAATTATGTGACATTTTTCTATGCTAGAAATACTCTTCTACAAGATTATTGTAAGTATTTTGTATGAAGCCTTGAATAAACTTTATTTAATTTATTTGTATGGATTAATTTCTTAGGAACTAATATTTGTCTCATTACCATGCTATAGGTAAAATTATCTGCCATGCCAAGGAAATGAAGAAGGAATAAACCAACAGATGAAGAGTATGAAACTAATAAAGAAAATAAAAAAGAATGAATGAGGGAATATCGTCAGAAGAAGAAATTGGATACGATTGATGAAAACAAGCCAATTGAAGAGGAACCTCAACCATCAAAAAGAGAAAATGCATTGGCATCACAAAGGGAACAAATGCAAAAGCATCATGCTAAGACAGATTTTATTATCGTAGTTGGAGACACACCCTCTACCATAAGTGAATACAAAGGGGAACCATCTACCACAAGTGAATATGGAGGGACACCATCTACCACAAGTGAAATGGAAGGACACCATCTACCGTAAGTGAATATGAAGGGACACCATCCACCACATATAAAGTTGAGAGTACATCATCACTCGGATTTGATGAAGAAGTTATGCCATCATTCCCATGTCAACCTCAAGGTATGTTGTATATTCCACCCTCGATCGAAGGTACGTGATCTATCCCACCTCACTTAAATATTGATGAAATTCATAACATTGAGATGTATGTACCTAGGAGAACACCACCTATAATTTTGCATAGAAAGCCAAAGTATTTGATTAATATTGATGAGAATATTTTTTGGCACATGGAAGGTAAGATTCTAGAATACATTTGTGTTTGGCCTTGCAACATGAGCATGAAGTATGGATGGTTTGTGTTGCTTGTCTCTATGTTTTCATTCATGCCAACATGGTGATAACTATATGGGAAGTCTACTTGGTTTACCGAAAGTTGTTCTCTACCAGTAATACTCTTTTGGATGGATCATTGTGTGTGTATTTGAGTCCATAATTCACTGCAAGATCTAACATGACTTTAATGTGTTAACTATGTTACCATGACTCATTCAAATAGTTGTATCTTGGATCTTGCGAAATATTTAGTTGTGAGCAGAAAGCTATCTCTAACAGAGTTCAACTATGTATTCTACTTTTGTTTTGTGCTTGGCATACTATGTGGGAGACTCCACATTCTATTAAGGACAAGTTGATAAAGTGAATGATTATATTGAAAAGTTGCAAAGTAACAATGTCGAAGCATGCAATGTATTGGATAAGGAAAATGAAATTATCTCCAAACTGTTGCAACAATTGGATGAGAAGAAAAGAACTGAAGAATGTCAAGAAATTGAGATTCAGAGGAAGATAGATGAATGCATAAAGCTTGAGGAAGAAGTAGAAATCTTGAGATCTAATCTGGAAAAGGCAAGAAGTTTTGAAGAAAAAATTAAAATAAGCTTGGAAATTTTTGATAAGTTGATTACCATTCAAAAAACGGCAATGGATAAGAATGGTTTAGGGTTTGAGGAAGTTCAAAGTTCCAAAGTGAAGAAGACTCCATGCAAAGAGGGATGAATCAAGGATCTAAGAAAGAACTCTGGAAGAATTCTTGTCAAACAATCTGATGCTAAAAATTATTTATCTTTCAATGTTGTTTGTTATTTTTGCAAGAAATTCGGTCATAAGGTAAAGGTTTGCAAAATTAAGATGAATGATTCTTTATCATTCCCCAAAAAATATCTTGAGTGCAAGAAGATTGGGTATAAAGTTAATATATGTGAAGATAAGTTGAATAAAAGAAAAGATGGAAAGAAGAATGTTATTTGTTGTAAGTACAACAATCTAGAACACCCTATTAATAACTACAAAAGAAGAAAGAATAATCCAGTGAAAAAGAATAATCAAATCATAAATCTAAAAGAAGCAAGAAAGGAAATGAAAAATATTTGGAAAAAGGAAGGAGAATTCAAGCAAGATTCAGAATCACCAGTGTTATCTATGTCGACCTTTGGTGTAGATACTCCCATCAATTTTTAAGTCAAGTATTGGCTAAGGGGGAGAAATTATCAAAAAATATATTAAAACCCCTCATCGATACTTGTGTCACATCATCATATAAGTATATTTAATATGGTAACAAAATTAAGGAATTTTCTCAGTTGCATGTGTGAAGGATTAGGTCTATATAATTTGAAAGAATGGATGCATACGCAATATTCAAGGAAATCTACATGCGAGTTGAAGCATTTATTGCAAAATAATTTGGAATGAAAGGAATAAATTCAAATAATTCAAGAAGCTTATGTATTTTTCAGAGAAGCGTACAAAGGAAGTTTAGAGGGAAATTCAAAGTTTCAGGGTTTGAAGAAGAAATCAAGTGGATTTGAAGTGAGCTTTGGAAGTAGGATATCTATACATTCCTTGTTGGCATTTACAGAGGTATTCATGTTTGCACAATATTTCATCTTTATTACTATGGATAATTCAAAGGTTGTGAATAGTGTGGATAGAGTGAAAGTTAGTTTAAAGAGATATTTGAAGAATGTGTTAGAAGAGTTTGTTGGTGCATTCTCTCGCATCCCTCTAAGAGTGTTTCCCATAGAAAATATTTATGCATTTGTTAAATACAAGATAGAAGAAATATCATTAATTCAGTTGAGCATGTTATGGAAGAATGAATTGGATGAGAGCGTTGATGCCTACAAAGTGTTAGTTGAGAAGAAGTTTTGTGTTTGGAGGAAAGTCCCTTTGTTTTAGTTTTAGAAGAAGTATATTCAAATAGTATCGAGCAAAATTCACGATGAATTTTTGTGTATTGTGAGACACATTTGATTACTAGAGAAGTAATCAGAGATGTAACTGGTTTGTGTTACTTTGGACCAGTTCCCAAATGGAAGACTATGGATGAGAAAGAGATAATTGAGGTTACCAGTGCAAATCTTAAAGGAAAAGAGATTGATTTGAGATCAAATGTGGATCCGTTAATAAGGTATGCTACTATGGTCATCGTTCATAAAGTTTGTATTCCTAGCAATGACGATACAGTTTCTACTACTATTCTACATAATTTTGTTGATATGGTGAAAAGAGGTATGGATTATGACTTGTTACTTCATATACATCTTTTAAAGAATCTAAAGGAAATTAAGAAGAATAATAAGAACATATGTTGGTATGGCAATTTGGTTATTTGTTTACTTTTCTAATTTTTGAGAGAGCTACCCATAATAGGAAGGATAGAATGGTCAAATGCAGAGCCTGTTACCCATCAAATCAAGAACTTCATGGTAAATCTTGGTAGCTTAGATGCATAAGAGACTACCCTTGTTGCATTCTTTGGAACATTTCAGATGAGGATGAGTAGAAGGCTTATAATTCCAATAAGTGTTGTTGAAAGGTACTCTAGAAGCATCAATTTTCTTGTGTCTACATATTTCTATCACATGGAAGCAGTTGAATCAAGGTTGGTTTGGATATCAAAATTAGATAATGAAGTTCTAGAGGCTGAAGTTGACAATTATGCAAAATTATTTTGGAAATCCCTAAGAATCTCAGTGTAGAAGGTAACTCCAGTAGTGCAACTAGAATAGGGAATAAAAGGAAGAGTGTTTTTAAGAAAGAAGTTGAAGAAGGAAATAAGTTTGAGAGAGCTCAATGTGAGCATGAATTAATAAATAGTCAAAGAGCTTTAGAAGAATTGTAGAAGGTCATTTTCGGTGCTAATTTTGATTCATCTATTTTTGTTGGGGAGAATCTTTGTGGCATGATTGATTATTTGAAGGTCTACATATTTGGACTTGAAGTGCATGCTGGAATTAGGTTTGATGAAGGAAATTTGGAAGATATCAAGGAAAAATGTGCAAATGCACACAGACGAGTAATGAAAGAGTTGTAAAGTGTATAGGTTTGTGAAGAAGAGGCACAAGAACTACTTTAGTTTTGCCTAGATTGATCTGGAAGTACACTGGATATAAGAAATGAGATAAGGATGAATGAGCACTCAGGCGGACACATACAGGTTAGCAAAAGATAGAGATAATCAAAGGTGGTCCTACATTATGCAACTTCAAGACAAATTATTTTCTCTGCAAGATCAAAGGACCGATGTTATCAAGAATTTTTTGGCACTCAGAGACATGATTAAACTCAAGCACACTTCTATTTCTAGTGCTCTTTGTTGTATTGGAGAATTATTAGAGATTAATCTTAGTCCCAATACTCTAGCAGATGGTATAGAGTCCTTAACTAATCTTGAGATATTTCACAAGACTCTTATAAGTACAAACGGTTGATGGGAAGAAGGAAAATCATAGTGGAAGATCATCCTAGAGAATCTTAGAGGTTCTTCTTTAGGTTCAATTTAGTGTTCATATCTTTTTGGTTACATTTTGATGCATATATACATACATACCAATCCCCGTCCTTTGTCATTGATGTCAAAGGGGGAGACAAAGATATATAGAGATAAAGAGATGAAGAGATAGAAAAAAAAATTGTGAAGAACAATTTTGATAAGGGGGGTATTCAAAATATTCAGTTGCAGTACATTGGAAAAAAAAATTGTGATGCATTTTTCCATAAATACCAAAGTGGGAGATTGTTGGGCCTTGCAACATCAGCATGAAGTATGGATGGTTTTTGTTGGTTTTCTCTATGTTGTCATTGATTTCAACATGGTCATAACTATATAAGAATTCTACTTGGTTTACCAGAAGTTGTTCTTTGTCAGTAATACTTTTTTGTGATGGATCGATGTGTTGGTATTTGAGTCCGGAATTCACCGAAAGATCTGACATGACTCTAATATCTTAACCATGTTGTCGAGACTCATTCAGATAGTTGTATCCTAGATCTTGAGACATCTTTAGCTATCAGCAGAAATTTATCTCTAACTGAGTACAACTCTCTGTTCTACTATTGTTTTGTGCTTGGCATATTGTGTGGAAGACTCCCCATTCTATTAAGGTGAACACTCTTATGTTGTGGTTTTTTTTATAGTCTCTATGTTGATATTATGATGGGAAATTAATGTGTTCTCACATCCGAAATATTTTTTATTTGAGGTTTATTTGTTGGTTTGGAGAATTACATTCTGGTCTTAGCTGACTTAGTGTATGAAATGCATTATGGAGACTAGCTATGCTTTATGGATGTTAGTTGGCTTGGTATAATGCACTACATGGATTAAATTTTTAAATCATACATGGTGTTGAAAAAGAGATTTTGGATTATTTTGTTTTCATCTAATTAGGTCGACCTAATTGATGAATAAGATATACGTTTATATATTTAATATGTTTTGAGGAATGAAAAGAAGAGTGAGAGAAGAAGTGTGTGAAAGTGTATGGAAGAAAGGTTTGAGCCTAAATTCTTTACCAGTTGAGGATCAGTGTAGATTTGTTGAGTGATTTTTGTGTGAGGCAATACTTCATATTCTGAGCTTCATTGGAACTATACCCTGCACATTGAAGGTGTATTTCATCAGTTCAAACTTTTGGCAGTGAGCCATTATCTTTGTATCTTGGTGGTTAGCCATATTTTGTACTCAAGAAGTGAGCCTTTTTAAGGACAGTGAGTCATGGTAGTGATCCCTATAATATTTTGTATCTAGATATAATATATTGTAAGTTAACCCGCACCGTTGTTTTTCCCTTTATGGCTTTTCCATGTAAAAATCTTGGTGTTCATGTGTATGGTTGCATTCATTTTTTCTTATGTTCCTTCTTACTGATCCACTCAGATTTGTGATAATGATTAGATGGATTTTGTTATGGTTTTATGGAATATTGATTCACCCCCCCCCCCACTCTTAGTATTTTGGATGTTCAACAATTTGTAGAAGATATGCAGATAAGATTTGGAAATTGTTCTTTGAAAGGCTAAATGAGACTATAAGATGTCAAATATTTGTTGAAATGATGTGATGTTTAAAGTATAGAAACATCATGAAGATTCTTAGGGTGATAACATTGAATGCTTCAAGTGAAAACACTATTGCGAAAAATCTAATGGATGCTTATGAGAGTGTGGGTAAGACCTCATGCTTAAAGGATAGTAATGTCACCTAACGTATCATTAAATCGAATTTGATAAGTAGTCAAACAAGGATATCTCATCTCATTAGAAAGATGAGCCAACAATTGAGAATTAATAGAAAAACTTTATCAAGAGTCATTCAAAGGCGGCAAAGAATTGAGGGCACTGATTCAAATGAATTATGGGCATTCTCAGGGAGACTCCCACAAAAAGATAAACCAGTTATTGAAGAATTGATAAAACTAATTGAATACTATTGGAAGAATAACAAAAGGCCATCTCTGAATCAAAGGGATGTGCTAAGAAGGAGAATCGGTATTCAAAATTGTGAGCCACATCTAAAGCATTTTTTGGATACAACTCAAACCTAATTTTTTCATAAATTTCAACAAGATTATCCTCAAATTCAAATTTTCCAAATATATTTTGAAATGATTAAACCTTTTTATGTCAAGATAAATCACGCATGCACTACTTTTTGTTGTACACTAAATATTGAATTATCTAACCATTATGATGTTTATCGTTCTATATGTTTAGATTTGCATACTAATGATGTTTTGTAGGATTGTAGCGTACATGCCCCACCAACATCTTCAAGAGAGTTCTTATGAAATATTTTATGTGAAAGAGAGGATGGCCAAATATTCTATAGGAAATTATGATTGGATGGTTCATGTCAAAGTTGTGGTGGCTTGCAACATATGCTAGTATGTCAACATATGGAAAGCACACATGAGGTGGGAAAGCTAAGAAAGCATCAGATGCCATAGCACAAGTTGAAGCTTTGGCAAAAAAATGGGAATTAGATGCCAAGGCACATGCTAAAGCTTTGGCAAAGAAAAAAGAAATGGATACAAAAGCACAAGCTGATGCAGTACTCCAACAACAACAGTTAGAGGCCAAGCGCAAAGTTGATGAATTGATCAAGCAGCAGCAGGAAAAGGAGCATGAGCTCAGAGTAAAGGAGGAAAATGATAGATTAGAGATGCTAAAAAAGATTCATGAGCTGGAGGGGGACAAGGCCAAACAAAGAAGAGAAAGGGAGGCCCTTGAGGCTAAGTTTAAAATGATTGAAGAGGCCTATAAGAAAAGAGAGGAAGCAGAACACTTACAGAAAGAAAAGGATGTTGAAGAGCTTGTTAAGCAACAACAAAAGGAGAAGTAAGTGTGGTACAAGCTCAAAGAATTGGAAGGAGAAAAAGATAAACTCCTTGAGGAGAATAAATTAGAGGAAGAACGATTGAAAAAGGAAACCAAAGTCAACACTTCTTGAGCAATCAATCATCGAGGAAGACAATGAAAATTTCTTGGAAAAATCCTCAAGCATAATCTGGTTTAGTTTTCATTTTATATACAAGCATAGGAATGAAATTCAAGATGCTAGTAAGGACTTGAATGAGCAACTTGATGAACTAGAAGCTATTGTAGCCATTCTAGTTAATGTGGATATACCGGTTAAGGAGGGCATGCCTCTGAATCAATTAAAGGAGAAATGGGACAATAAGTTTCAAGAGGTTATGCAGAAAGAGGATGATGGAGAGGATTTATTATTAGATAGACTAATGGATGTTAAGGAAGAAGTGAAATTTGTAACAAGAGAGTTGACGATATTAAAAGATATGAAGGGATTTTCCTCTGTAGTGAAGAGCTTGCTAAGCAACAACAAAAGGAGAAGGAAGTGTGGGACAAGCTCAAGGACTTGGAAGGAGAAAGAGATACATTGCTTGAGGAGAAGAAATTGGAGGAAGAATTATTGAAAAAGGAAAAAGAAGATAAAAGGCTACAGGAGCATAAGGATAGGGAAGAGGCTGAGAAGCTTGCACAAGAGAATGCAGAAAGAGAATAGAAAAACGTGCAAGAGGTTGATTCTCAACCTAAAGTTAATTTATTGTAGCCACTATCTTCTACAAATGTTGTCTCTTCCTCTACAATAGTGGATACCACTCCTAGTGCTCCTACCTAGTTGAAGCTTGATCTTGAAAAGAAACAAATAGCTCCACCATAGCCTCTTAATTGGGAATAAATGATGAAGGAGACAGAAAAGGAGAGACCCAAGAAGAAGGCCAGCATATCCATTCCACAAGGCTCACCGAGGTAGGGGAGATTATTGCAAAATGTGCAATTCCAGTAGTGGACAAGGATAGGGGAGATATGCAAGTCACTGATTATCAACTGGGCATGGTCAATTTAGGGAAGCCTACAAGGAATCAACAAATGAATTTGATTGGTGTTGTAGCTTCATCCACTAAGTCTAGAATGATCAAAGATAAACAAAGAAAGGATGAGCTCAAGGCTCAGTTGGATTAGCTGCATACTTTCTTAAGGGATGTTTCCACTCCTAGGTCACAACAACTTGTTGCCTTGGAAATGCCAGTTTTGCTCAGAAAAAGAGAAGTTGATGATCCGGTGCCTTGGCATCTAATTCCTGTTGTTTTTCCAAAGCTTCAGCTTTTGCTTTGGCATTTGATGCTTTCTTAGCTTCTTCAAATAGTTCCCATTGATCCTTTGTTGTCAAAACATGCTCGGTTTCATCAAGAGGCATCTCCTCTAGTGTCTCCTTATCTGGTACTTTGTCAGATAAGGAGACACTAGAGGAGATGCCTCTTGATGAAACCGAGCATGTTTTGACAATAGAGGATCAATGGGCACTATTTGAAGAAGCTAAGAAAGCATCAGATGCCAAAGCACAAGCTGAAGCTTTGGAAAAACAACAAGAATTAGATGCCAAGGCACCAGATCGTCAACTTCTCTTTTGCTGAGCAAAATTGGCATTTCCAAGGCAACAAGTTGTTGTGACCTCGGAGTGGAAACATCCCTTAAGAAAGTATGCAGCTGATCCAACTGATCCTTGAGCTCATCCTTTCTTTGTTTGTCTTTGATCATTCTGGACTGAGTGGATGAAGCTACAACATCAATCAAATTTATTTGTTGATTCCAGATTTCGTTTCTATATCATGAATTTCCATATCAACTTATTTTCCCTTTAAAGTCTCAACTTCCATATGAAGGGTTCCCCTAGGAACTTCTCCACCTAGTTGCTTTGTAGGAGGGAGTTGAGTAGGAAACTCACCCATAACCGATGTTGAGGCCACAGGTCCTATTGGGACTTCTTCTTCTTGTGCTTTAGGAAAATCTTGAGTCGAAGCTTCAAGTTCAAATTCCTCTATGTTAAGAGGGAAATTCTAAGGGCTCCTTTCGAGGCACTCTTCTCTTTGTTCTCTTGTACCCTCTTCCTTTCTTGGAAGAAATATAACATATATTAGCCTAACTCCCAAGGTCCTGGTAGTTGGTTCTCAACTGTTTGATGTCACTCAATTGGCCAATGCAACCATAATATTCAAGGGGCCTTTGCTGGTGATAAGGAATATAAACAACAATGGATTCATCAATTTATGTTTAATGGGGGGGGTTTAAATAAATAGAAAAAGATAGATAAAGGCATAGATCAATACAATATGAACAAAATTCTCTAACATCCAGACACATATTCTTAAAAAAAATGCTTCTTAACATATCAAGAAAACCATAACATGATGCAATTCACAGAACAATCCATACCATTGCATACATTTACAATGCTTAGTTTAACCATCACAATACTTTAATATTTTTAAGAACAAACTCTTCACTCAGTGCCAATAACATAAATCAACATACATGTAACAATTCCATCCATAGACAATTTAATGAAATAATCTTTGAAATTTGGTTTCCCCTATTGATTCATATCAAATAAGAAAATTTTATACACAACAAACTTACTGGCATTCAAACCGATTATGGTTCATTAACCTCATCCAAGAAACTCAATTCCAACATAACACTGTATAAAAGTGTATCTAAATTCAACTAAACTTAAAACAAGGTATCTTTACTTAAAGCTATAAAATTCCTATCTGTTATCATCAGGTGGCTAATTCTACTTTCATCAGCTGACCTTTACAATATGAAGTTCAAAAATACATATAGGCATGCCAAGCATAAATCCCTCTCAATCAAAATTGAGATCCACTAATCAAGGAACCGAAACCTCCTCAAAATTTAGACTGGCTGATCTTTTATGCAAATCCACGCGAAAACGCCTCACTTTCGATTGAATTGCATTCCCAAATGCTCCACCGCAGCTCTGGTTTGATTTTACTTGTTAAACAGTGATAATAACCAATGAGTTAACCTTAATTAAGGTTAAAATTGAACCTCATAAATGGGAGGTGCCTGTAATTAATGTCATTAATGCAGCAGGTCAGATGCGGAATCGCGACGGGAATAGGCACAAGACTATTGTGCGATCGAAGTAAAGTTAGACAACAAAAAGAAAGGCGGGACCGTAAATGGAATGGAAACCAATTTGGGAACTTTTTCCAAGTTTCGATTTTGGTTTTGGATTCGATTCTGGTTCCGAAAATAAAGAAGAAAAGGAAAGAAAGAACAAAAACAGAAACATCAAGATCAAAACAAGAAAACCCATCACCGATCTCAAGTCCAAACAAACAAACCAAAGGCGGAGGCGGAGGCGGAGGTGGAGGCGGAGGTGGAGCCCATTTGATATTGAGTTTTCCTTTTCTCTCTTTCTCTTCTCTTTTTTTTTTTTACTTAAGTTTCACTTGTAGAAACCTTTTACGAACTTTTCTCAATACCCAGATGCAATTGGTCTGAAATATGGGTTGAGAACTACAATGAATTTCATGATAGTCTTGGAATTGGATTTTTCACTTCAATCAGAGATAAAGCCACCTTGAAGTAAATAGGTATTTACTTAGGTAGATGTTTATCTACTTTGTGACAGACTTTTATCATAATTCATGAGATATTCACAATGTACCTTTTACCCTTAATAACTTTTCAAACCAACATTATAATGGTCATAAGACATGAGTTTTAGAATGAAATCCTTCAATAGATGCTTGTTGAAAATACATAAATCAATTTCTCTCCTAGTGCCTGCACCATACTTTGCATAACAACCCCTTTTCTTGGAATGGATAGAAATGAGGATCCCCAACGAACAAGACAAAACATAAACAAAATAACAAAGAAAGAAAAAAAGGAACACGAAAACAACAAAAGAAAGAACTAATTACATATAACACAATATAGTATAGTTATTTAGAACATCAGACCTTCATGAGCCAAAATAATGTTTAATAAACTGACCATTAACTGGAAATGGAACAGGTTCTCCTATCATGGTACTCAAATGAAAAGCATTCTCGCCTAGTATCTCAGCTACTTGATATGGACCTAACCAAAGTCTATCAAATTTCTGGTGATCTCCCTTCTTCTCTTTAGCTTTGTCCCATAGTAACACAAGATCTGATATCCAAAAGGCCTTTACCTTAGCCCTCTTTTCAAACTAGCATTTGACAATAGTTTGATGTTTAGAGAACTGTTGCAAAGTAGCATCTCTCTATTCCTCCATGTTGAACAAGTTGGTTAGTCTGACCTCAATCCTATTATCCTTCATATAAAATTCCTGCATAAACTTGAGGACAGGTATTTGCAAATGGATCAGGAAGACTGGGTCTTGGTCATAGACTAATTTGAATAGTGAATTTCCTAGGGCGGCTTTGATTTGAGTTTGATCTGCCCATAGGGAAAATTGCAGGTTTGTATGCCAGTCTCTAAGATTATTTTCTAACAATCTTTTAATTACCTCCAACAAATTTTTATTAGTGGACTCAGCCACTCGATTTCCCTGAGGGTAGTAATTAGACAAATATTTCAAAATGATTTTATGTTCATAAGCCCATTGAATAAATTCAGTTGAAGAAAAAGAAGGGCCATTATCACATACCAGGGTGAATGGTACTCCAAACCTGGTGGTGATGTTCTTAGTTAGAAACTTGATAACCACCTCTATGGTGCTATTTTTGCATGGTTGAGCCTCAGTCCAACGTGTATAGTAGTCAGTTGCAGTCAAGATGAACTTGTGACCTACAGAAGAGTTTGGATTAATGACACCTATAAAGTCTAGTTCCCATTGAGCGAATGGTCTTACCTCACACACTGGTTGCAAAGGCATTGTTGGATTTCTTTCCCTAGGTGCAAAGGTCTAGCATACATAGAATGTCTATACATTTTGGTGTGCATCTCGAAATACATAAGGTCAATAATAGCCTAATCTAAGAATTTTATGGGCCAGAGCATCTGCAGATCCATGTCTTGTACCATGTCTTCCATGAAAATCAGCAATGGCGTGCTTAGCCTCTTGTTGATCCAAACAGCGTAAGTAAATTCCTTGAAAAATTATTTTGTATATAGATCCCCCTTGAGCATATAATGAGCACTCTTCATCCTCAGTTCTCTTCTCTGATTAGCATTCATCCCTTCTGGGCATCTTTTTTTGAGGAGGCAGAAGATCAAATCTGTGTACCAGGGATCCTTAGTAAATGACTGCACAATGTATTGCTAAAATGTGATATTCTTGTCCACATCTACCATTGCCTTCGATAAACCCTACCCTTAGACGAGTTTCATTGGATAAATCTCTAAGTCAAACTCTTGCAAAATAGCCATCCACTTTCCTCTTCGCTCTCCCAATTCGCTTTGCATCAGGAGGGATTTTACAGCTGGATCAAGAATTATGGTAATTACCTAACTTTGAAGAATGTAATGCCTAAATTTCTTTACTGCTCTAACTAATGCAAAGGCCTAATTCTCAAGGGGCAACTATCTGACTTCTGCATTCTTAAATGGATATCTCATGAAGGTGATAGGTCTTTCCTCTTCCTCACCTCTTTGTTGTGTTAAAATATTTGCACATGAATGGTTAGACGCAAAAGAATAGATATAGAAGGGATTTAGATAATCTGGGTTGGTCAAGACAGGGGCCTCGAATATTGATTGTTTAATCTGCGAGAAATCATATTTGGCCTCATTGCTCCATTCTATTTTCACATCTATTTTCATCATCTCATTAAGGGGTTTGACAATTTCCACAAACCCTGTTATGAATTTTCTAACAAAATTAATCCTTCTAAAGAAGGATCTCATTTATTTCTTACTTCCTAGCCATGTCAGCTTTAAGATGGCCTCTATTCTATCAGGATCTATGGATATCCCTTCTTCTGATATCATGTATCCTAGGATTTTCCCTTCAGATACTCCAAACACACACTTTTTTGGATTGAGGGAGACACCATAGCTTATACACCTTTTGAGGACCTTTTCTAGATCTATAGCATGGTCTCCCTGGTTCTTGGAGAAGATAGTTAAGTCATCCACATAAATAATGACACACTTACCTATTAGATCCTTGAATGCTACATCCATTGCATGCTAAAAGGTTGCCCCAACGTTGACAAGTCTAAATGGCATCCTCTGATAGGAAAATGTGCCCCACTTGGTGGTGAAGGCAGTTTTCATTCTGTCCTCGTGACTAACAAGAACCTGATTATACCCAGAATAGCCATCCAAAAATGACATCACCTGGGACCCATTAACTATTTATAATACCTCATCAAGAGAAGGTAGTGGGTAATTATCCTTCTTGAAGGCCTTATTCAAATTCCTGAAATCAACACATAACCTGATCTCACCATTTTTCTTATGCGCAGGAACTAAATTTTCAACCCACATAGAATGTTTGTCTAGGAAGATTATTCTTGCAGATAAGAGATTTTGCACCTCCTTTTGAATCAAAGGCTCAATCAAAGCATTGACCAGGAATTCTTTTTACAGAAGGGCTTGGCTTCTAGCTTAAGAGGTATGGTATGTGTGATCACCGAAGTGTCAAAGGTCTTTAAGTCATCATAACTCCAAGAAATGGTTGCAATGTTCTTCTCCAAAACTTTAACTATCTTGTCCTTAATTTATTGAGGACAAGTCCTTCCTATAAGAACATTCCTTTCAGGACCCAAGTGAGTCAGATTAACAGATTCATACTTTCCCCCATCACTCTCTATGGGCACCCTTTGATGAGCCCATGGGTCAAAGTCAAAGATTTTTTCTAAAGATACCATCCCCTTTGGAATACTATTGCTTTTCAAGTCCATTATCCCTTCTGCGTCACCATTCTCAGGATCCCAATCTCCCTGATCTCTCTCAGATTCATCTATTATCTGTCCTTCAAAGAAATCTGAACTTGCCAAGAAGGCCAATATATGTTGATCATCATCGAATACCTAAAAGTTCCAAACATTATCCGAGACAGCTGGGACTGAGACTAATTCAACTGAAAATATTTTTATCTTAGAGTCTTGCATAGGCTCCAAGGTGCTAGCAATGATGGCAAGGGCATCTGCAATCTGATTAACTTCTCTAGGAATCAAAGTGATCCCAAAAGCATCAAAGTATTCAATCAGATTCCAAATTCTATTTTTGTATGCAGCCAATCTTTTGTTATGACAAGTATACTGGTTGAATACCTACTTTGCAATTACTTTAGAATCCCCCACCACCATGTGAGCGGTGACCTTCTTTTGATGGGAAAACATAAGTCCATGAGTGAGTGCTTCATATTCAGCCACATTGTTTGTGCAACCAAACTGCAACCTGTAAGATGCAAAGTAAGTCTTCCCTTTTAGGTTGGTTATTTCAATCCCTACCCAACTTCCTACTTTGGATTTAGAGCCATCAAATTTAAGACTCCATAATTGATCTTTAGTTGGGAGCTCTTTATTTTTTTGTATAATAGGGGATGAATTACTTGAGATAGGTGGCGGCTCAAACTTTTGTTGGCCATCAAGAATTAAAGGTGACTGGGGACAAGGCTCACTTAAAGTATTTTCTATATTTAAAGCTTGCTCAAGAATCACTTCCTGAATAATTTCTTGGATCAAGTTGTAATCCAATTCATTTTTTAATCAATTCCTTAGGCATTGGTAGAGTATCCGGGGCAGGGGTATTGGATAAAGGTTGAGACACCTCAATCTCCTCCTAAAATTTAGAGCATAGAACCTGAGTTTTCTCCAATGGTGAGGAATCTTCCCCTTGATAAAGACTAGTTCTAGTGAGGATGGTAGCATCCTTAGCTTCAAATGGGAATTCATTGATGGGTGCTTGAGGTCAATCTTGGCCAATCAATTGAGGTTGGCCTATATGGTTTAAGATATCTAGGCAGGGTTGACATGTCAATTTAGAATGATTCTAATAATGTATCCTACACCAATTAGGAAGCAACAAACTGCACAAGTCAGACTCTTCTCCCAATACTAGTTTATCTTGTTGCAATTTTTTTATTAGAACTTTTTGGTTGATCGAGATCATTGGGTTACTCTCTTCTAGGGGTAGTGCATCATCAGGATTGAGTACTGAGAATTTCATGACTTCCTCTTATTTTAAAAATCCTATCTCAGTCTTGAAGTATGCTACTTCATTTGGAGAATCATATTTTGTAATCATGTTTTTGAGCCTAGGCTCACTCTCAATTCTAATCTGTGTTGCTATCCCTTTCCAAGGTAGCCACATGTGAGAGAAATCCAAAGACAAATACCCCCCAATACTCTTCATTAGCTCCCGACTCAGGAGCATACCATATGTTTATGGGATATCAGCCACTTGGATATCTATGTAAGTTTGGATCCTTGGATCCAATCCAACTTGTACATGCATATTTTTTAATTCTCCCACCACATTAACCTCAGTTTTGTCCAACTAAATTACTTTCTTATTAGTCCGGGTAGGACTTAATCCTAGCTTCTTTCAAATTGAAAAGGGCATGACATTACCCGATGCTTCGGAGTCTAGCAGATAGTTATGCAGATTCTTTCCAAAGATCCTTAAACTTAAAAGGAAAGGTGGGGTACTAGTCTTACCTTTATAGATGGTTGCATTCGTCTCCTTCATTGGAGTCACTTTACCTTTTCCTTTTGAATGATCTGCCTCCTCCAAGGCTTTCAACACAATTTCCCATTGGGTCGAGCACCACTTCATAATGTCAAAGAATCACAATGATGTCTTTTGTCTCTGTAACTTTGCAATAAAATCAAACTCTAAATCATTCCGAACTTGATATTTAGGAAAATAAGGTGGATTACCTTTATTATGAAAGTCAAAAGGTCCCTTTGGTGGTGGTGGGTTATTATCTACATTTTGATTAGGTGGGACCATGTTGTTTGGGGGTGTAGATGTAGTGAATGGGCCCTTATTCTAATTTCTCAGGAAGTGACCACCTTTGGAATGGAAGGCTTGGGCATCATACACATCTTCTTCTTGTTCATTGTCTCCCTAGTCTCATAAATCATAGTAGTACTTACTAACCCACTGTCTTGATTGGAATTTCCTTGTGGAGGGTGGGAATCAACTTGTGCAATCTTCACCATTTTTTCCATCTTTGGGCAATTGACCTTAGAATGTGTTGCGGTATCATGTAGTCTACACCAATTAGTCATGAAATTGAGGTCTGCCACATTAGCAGTGTGTGGTTTATCCTCACCAGATTGATAATTATGGGGAACTCCCCCGTTGTTGGGTCTAGTGTTCCACTGCCTATTGTTATTTTTGGACCTCTGATTGTATCCTCTGTTCTAATTTTGATAATTTTGGTTAGAGGATTTTGGTTCTAGAAGTTCCTATTGGTGTTTTGATTTGCATTCTGGTTAGAGTAACCACCCTGATTGTTATAACCTCCCTGATTCTGATAATTCTAGTTTTGGTTTTGAGGGGGGTTAAGTCTAAGTTGTGCCATGTTGTTGGATATTTGAGATAGAGTCTTTTTTAGAGTCTCTACCTCATTGGTTAGTTTTGCAGTTTGTTCATTTTGCACAATCTACCCTACAAATGGAGAATGAACATGAGTTGACCCTCCCCCTAATGTTGGTGGTTTTGAGACTATTGTGAAGAATCTTGCATGCCATTAGCGAAAAAAGGCATGGTAGGTGAGGCTTGTAACTCAAAAACAAGTCCATATTGGGAGTAAGAGATCCTTGGGACTGTGTTAAACAATGGTGGGTTAGGCATCTGATAACCCATGGGAGGGAGAGTTGCTCCTAAACTTCCTGATTGCAGACTTATTTGTTGTTGCAATTTAATGGCTAGATGATAAACCTTAGACAAAGAATCAATCTCGTTGGTAGTATAGGTTCTCTGCAAGAATAGGCCAATCAAGGGATCAACAGCTCTTAAATATGCCTTAATTCCAATATTTTTTGCCACTAAGTAGGGGTCTTGTAACCTGTGGAACATTCTTTGGAATCTAGTGTTGAATAATGGTAATGGTTCATGATGTTACTTTCTTATGGTAGTGAATTGATGATACAAGATGGTCGAGTCTACATAGACCCGAAATTGATTAATAAAAGCATTTTCTAAATCCGTGCAGCTTAGAATAGATGCCTAGGGTAGATTTCCATACTAGTTGTATACCATGTCCCCCAAACAATAAGGAAACGACCTACATACAACATCTTGGTGAGCCACCTGAGCACGGGTACAGGCATCCTTAAATGCTTGTATATGTTCCTTTGCACTTCTTAATTCTCCATGCATATACTTGGGGCAAAAACTTTTTGAATTCTTTGGTAGATCATGGATACCCCAAGAATAGTCCCTAATGGAGAGGGGTTATTCACAAAGTAAGCCATGTATGGTGGTGGCATTGGTTGAGCAGGTTGGACTGGTGGTGATATAGGCTGAACCGGTGGTGACACTGGTTGGACTAGTAGATTAGGTTGCTAGGGTGATAAATATGGATTTGGCCAAAATCCAGGTGGAGTAAGTGGTGGTGACAATGGTGGGATCAAAATTCTATGAGCTTGAGGTCTATGTCTAGTCGGGGTTCGAAGTTCAATTAATGGTTCAGGGTCAGTCGAGGATCTGAGAATCCTCCCATACTTTTCCAATGAGAATGACCCAATCTAAGCCAGCTTGTTCCTTTAGGCCCTCCTTCTAGCGCCAAATCTGTTGATGGTGAAAATGACACAAACAACGTAAAACATAATATTTTTACTCTATTCTCTTGAAAAAGAAAGACAACATATAGTAGCCTAACTCCCAAGGTCCTGGTAGTTGGTTCTCAAATATCTAATGTCACTCAATTGAATAATGCAACTATAATATTCAAGGGGCCTTTGTTGGTGATAAGGAATACAAACAACAATGGATTCATCAATCTATGTTTAATTGGGGGGGTTTAAATAGAAAAAGATAGATCAAGGCATAGATCAGTACAATATGAACAAAATTATCTAATATCTAGACATATATTCTTAACAATGAATGCTTATTAACAAATCAAGAAAACCATAGCATGATGTAATTCACAGAACAATCCATACCATTGATACATTTATAGTGCTTAGTTTAACCATCACAATATTTTAAGATTTAAAAGAACAAACTCTTCATTCGTTGCCAATAACATAGATCAACAAACATGTAACAATTCCATCCATAGACAATCTAATGAAATAATATTTGAAATTTGGTTTCCGAGCTATTGATTCACATCAAATAAGAAACATTTATGCATAATAAACTCACTGGCATACAAACCGATTATGGTTCATTAACCTCATCCAAGAAACTCAATTCCAACATAACACTATATAAAAGTGTATCTAAATTCAGCTGAACTTAAAATAAGGTATCTTTAATTAAAGCTATAAAATTCCTATCTGCTATCATCAGGTGGCTAATTCTACTTTCATCAGCCGAACTTTATAATATGAAGTTCAAAAATGCATATAGGCATGCCAAGCACAAAGCCCTCTCAATAAAAATTGAGATCCACTAATCAAGGAACCGACACCTCCTCAAAATTTAGACTAGTTGATCTTTAGTCCCAATGTTGATTGCCCTGTGGAATAGGAGAGAAAAGGGGGAGAATTCATGTGCCCAAAATAGATCATCTTGATGCCAACTCATTCCTGCGTTGTTTGATCAAGAAGGTATTCATCATAACTAGAGAAGACTTGTTGAAGAATATCCACATCAAGCCCATCAATCTAGTTATCCTCAAATTTAATTCTCTTCAACTCTGCAGAGGAAAATCCCTTCATATCTTTTAATTTCGTCAACTATCTCCTAATAGATTTCACTTCTTCCTTAACATCCATTAGTCTATCTAATAACAAATCCTCTCCATCATCCTCTTTCTACATAACCTCTTGAAACCTATTGTCCCATTTCTCCTTTAATTGATTCAAAGGCATGCCCTCCTTAACCGGCATATCCACATTAACTAGAATGGCTACAATAGCTTCTAGTTCATCAAGCTGCTCATTCAAGTCCTTACTAGCATCTTGAATTTCATTCCTATGCTTGTATATAAAATCAAATCTAAATCATATTATGCTTGAGGTTTTTTCCAAGAAATTTGCATTGTCTTCCTTGAGGATTTATTGCTCAAGAAGAGTTGCCTTTGGTAATTTATTGACCTCCTTTATTTTTTGAATATACCCCCTATATTCCTCCTCCTATTTTTCTAAAGCTTCAGTGTGGTGACTCATTTCCTCTATTAACTTCGGTGTTGTCTTATGAATTTCAAAACTACTTACCAACACCTCACCCATTTCTTGGTTAATCTTATATATCCACCTATCCATCATCCCATACTTATTCTTCATTTGCACCAGATCATCAACTTCTCTTTTGCTGAGAAAAACTGGCATTTCCAAGGCAGCAACTTGTTGTGACCTAGGAGTGGAAACATCCCTTAAGAAAGTATGCAGTTGATCCAACTGAGCCTTGAGCTCATCCTTTCTTTGTTTGTCTTTGATCATTTTGGAGTTGGTAGATGAAGCTACAACATCGATCGAATTCATCTGTTGATTCCTTATAGGCTTCCCTAAATTGATTGTGCCCAGTTGATAATCAGTGACCTGCATATCTCCCTATCCTTGTCCACTACTGGAATTGCACATTCTACAATAATCTCCCCTACCTCGGTGAGCCTTGTGGAGTGAAGAATGTTGGCCTTCTTCTTGGGTCTCTCCTTTTCTATCTCCTTCATCATTTCTTCCCAATTAAGAGGTTGTGGTGGAGCTATTTGTTTCTTTTCAAGATCAAGCTTCAACCAGGTAGGAGCACTAGGAGTGGTAGCCATTACTATAGAGGAAGAGGCAATAGTTGTAGAAGATAGTGGCTACAATAAATTAACTTTAGGTTGAGAATCAACCTCCTGCACATTTTGTTGTTCTTTTTCCGCATTCTCTTGTGCAAGCTTCTCAGCCTCTTCCCTATCCTTTTGCTCCTATAGCCTTTTATCTTCTTGTTCCTTTTTCAATCGTTCTTCCTCCAATTTCTTCTCCTCAAGTAGTTTATCTCTTTCTCCTTCCAAGTCCTTGAGCTTTTCCCACGCTTCCTTCTCCTTTTGTTGTTGCTTAGCAAGCTCTTTAGCATCCTTTTCTTTCTGCAAGCATTTTGCTTCCTCTCTTTTCTTATAGGCCTCTTCAATCATTTCAAACTTAGCCTCAAGGGCCTCCCTTTCTCCTCCTCCAACTCATGAATATTTTACAACATCTCTAATCTATCATTTTCCTCCTTTACTTTGAGCTCATTCTCCTTTTCCTACTATTGCTTGATCAATTCATTAGCTTTATGCTTGGCCTCTAACTGTTGTTGTTGGAGTACTGCATCAGCTTGTGCTTTTGTATCCATTTCTTTTTTCTTTGCCAAAGCTTTAGCATGTGCCTTGGCATCTAATTCCTATTGTTTTTCTAAAGCTTCAGCTTGTGCTTTGGCATCTGATGTTTTCTTAGCTTCTTCAAATAGTGCCCATTCATCCTCTGCTATCAAAACATGCTCGGTTTCATCAAGAGGCATCTCCTCTAGTGTCTCCTTATCTGACAAAGTACCCTCAGAGTTTGTTTCTATATTAGGAATTTCCATATCAACTTCCTTTCCCTTTAAATTCTTAGCTTCCATATGAAGGGTTCCCCTAGGCACTTCTCCACCTAGTTGCTCTATAGGAGGGAGTTGAGTAGGCAACTCACCCATAACCGATGTTGAGGCCACAAGTCCTATTGGGACTTCTTCTTCTTGTGCTTTAGGCAAATCTTGAGTCGGAGCTTCAAGTTCAAATTCCTCTATGTCAAGAGGGAGGAATTCCAAGGGCTCCTTTGGAGGCACTCTTCTCTTTGTTCTCTTGTACCCTCTTCCTTTCTTAGAAGTTTGACCCCTAGGTGTTTTGGTTCTAAGTATAACCCATTGGATACTTCTATCCAATACTGGTCTTGCTATCTGTTTAATATCAATTGTCTCCTCTGCATCCCAATCTATAGGATCCCAACTCTTAGTACCTACATTTTGTGCCCCATATGAGGGATCCAAAACTGCCCCATCATCTTATAGTGTTTCAGGAATGTCCACTTTAACCCCATATTCCACCATGAGTGGAATAGGCAACCTTTCATAATTCCTTTTCCTCAAGTCATATTCATCCTGAAGATCACTCCAGAAGTCCTCCAATAGATTAAAGTGTCTATCAAAAATGGAAGCAAGGAATTAATCTTTTTCCTTGGATCAAAGTGCTTCCTAGCAGTATACAGGCCCAATTTCAGATGCATCACTTCATTACAAACAACCTTAGCTCCCACAAGGTGTGGGCAGCTATATTCACCCAATTGCATGGGGAACTTATGGCAACCAAGCTTATGCTTTATACCAAATTTAGCATTCACCCCTAAGGCTTGGTAAACAAATTCCATTAAGACCATCCTGTTGTTGCAACATCTAGGGAGTAAGTGAGGATGACCATCAAACCCAACCAACTTAAAATAAGTAAACTTGGGGTATTGGATAAACCAATATCCCCACTCCGTAATGAACGCGGTGGCCTCCTGGCTCAATCTACACCCTACATCTCCATTAACCTGGTTAATAATAACATACAAAAATGCATCATTAACTCTTCTATAATACAGTTCAAAAATCTGCAAGGATAGTTGATCATAATAGTTCCATACGTTATTTTTTCCATCAGCTTCTCCCAACACCCCCACTCTGTTTAACCCTAGAAAAATGCCTCTCCTTGTTGCTGCATAGATGACATAAGAGTTCATAAAAAAAATCTTGGTTTCTCTCACTCTAACCATTTGATTGTGTATGCTTTTAGACACAATCAAACTGTTGCTTGCGATTCAAGATTGTTTGAATGAATGCAAACATCCATTATTTGAAGTGAAAAGCATCCCTCTTTCCAAAGACTCTGGATAACATCATTATTATTTCCCCAACCTCTTTGTTCAACTCTGCCCTTTTAGGCTGATCTGGAAGCTTAATTAGAGACTTCTTCTCAGTCTCATCCATTTCTTATTCAAATGAGCTTTGTTGGCTTCCTTATGGTTACTAAATATTTTCAAAGCCTCCGCCTCATTGAGCTGGCCAGGATTCCTTGGATTGGGGACATTGAACATAAATTAGAACATTTGGGGGGTCAAATCAATGATGACATTGCCTTGTGAATCCACACACTGTCTAGTAGTTGGATTATAGGCCCTAGTTGTTGTCATTATTAGTTCAGAGAATTGAATTGACAGAGGAAAAATAATTATATGAGCCAATCCTGATTCAACTACCCATTGGGTCCTCCCTATCACCACTTCAACAAATATTTCAGAGTACAACTCCTCATAATGGAACAGACCCATATTTGTATCAGTTATGTTTGCCCAATCGGACTCCACCTTGCTAGCTGTGATGATAGGACCTCGATGATTATACCTCAAAGTATAAGGGAGTTGCTCAGGCTTAACGTTTTTAGGCTTAGCTTCTAGTTTTGAAGTTTCTGTAGGTTGACTCCTCTAAGAAGCCTCACTCAATGCTCCTGACATTCTTTAATCTTTGCAATAAAAACCCCAGATTAGATTTACAAGAAGTATAACAAAAACCTGGTTAGAGATCTTAACCTTCATACACACCGAAGGTGGGACCAGGCAGAAGACATCCCTAAAAATCCTTTTAAAATGACATCGGGGTCAAGACCACAATGGGCATTGAGCTCTCAACAAACCATATGGTGGGGTCAAAGGTGGAGTCAGAATAGTATTCAGGATTGGAATCATAATGGAAGTTAATTTGAGTACGATGAAGAAATTCCAAACATATGTCCCATTCTGGTTCTGACTATGTGAACAACATTTTACAAAATCTATAACTTATTAGAAGTGGAATCAGAGACTGATTCAACATCCATTACAAACCAAGGTTTGAGACCAAAATCAATTTTGGATCTGACCTCGATTCGAAATAATTGTGACGTCACTAGAAACTTCAACCGGGCAATGAATGACATCATAATCTAAAAACAAGGTCACCTGAAAAAACAAAGCGGTTTAAAAATAATAGTACGAGACTGTCCCCATATGACCGAGAGGAAACCTAGCAACTAGGGCATCATTTTCTAATTTAAATAGAGTCGTGCATAAAAACCCTTCGACTTAAATAATTAGGGAACAAACTTAACCCTATTTAAAACCAATGAGCTGATACACAGAAGAATCAGTAGGTAAACAAACGAATCAAAGAACACCATAAAGATAAAGTAGAAAATGATCAACACCCCCAAAAACCTAGGGCACCACAGTATGGGCACGAAGAAAATGTGAAAACAATCGCAGCAAAATGAACAAACAAGAAAATGACAAACAGTAAAATAAAAGACAAACTGAAAACAAGAAAAATAAAGCCGAACAAAAGAGAAGACATGCAAAACAAACAACAAGGATTCGAAAGAAAACAAAGAGCTATGAACCCACGCAAAGAACAAGAGACTAAAAAAAACACAACGAATAGAAAATGAAGAACAAAAACCCTACCTCCAAATGCAACCCAACAGGTTGGCCCCTTGATGCGAATCCACGTAAAAATGTCCCACTTTCGATTGAATCGTGTTCCCAAATGCTCCACCAAAGCTCCGGTTTGATTTTACTTGTTAAACAGTGATAATAACCAACGAGTTAACCTTAATTAAGGTTAAAATTGAACCTCATACGTCGGAGGTTCCTTAATGCCATTAATGTGACAGGTCGAACACGGAATTGCGGTGGGAACAGGCACAAGACTATTGTGTGACCGAAGTAAAGTTAGACAACAAAAAGAAAGGCGAGACCAGAAATGGAATGGAAACCGATTTGGGAACTTTGTCCAAGTTTCGAGTTTGGTTCTAGATCTGATTCCAGTTTCGACAACAAAGAAGAAAAGGAAAGAAAAAACAAAATGAGAAACACTAAGATCGAAACAAGAAAACCCATCACCGATCTCAAGTCCAAACAAACAAACCAAAAGAGGAGGCGGAGGCGGAGGCGAGATGGAAATAATTTCGAGACTATATACAAAGCTTCAAACTTAATATCCATTTTGACTCCAACTCTGGCAAAACAACAAAGACAAAACCCAAAAATACCAACAAAGAGACAAATGGGACCGGGATCAGAATGGAATCCTCAAAACAAGTTTCAAACTAGATTTCATTTCGGTTTTGATTTCGCCAAAACAGAAAGGAAAACAAAGCATTGGAAGAAATAAAAACTCCAACTTTGTTGAAAAACAACCAAGGATAGAAAACAAAAAGGGGGACCCATTTTGACCAAGGCAAAAGATAGGGTGGTTATGCAAGGCATAACAGGATGGTTCATGTCAAAGTTGTGGTGGCTTGCAACGTATGCTAGTATGTCAACATATGGAAAGCACACATGAGGTGGGAAAGCAACTAGTCGAGTTCAAGAAGTATAAAACAATGGCATACATTACAAAAGATGGTAATCAAACAAAAATGTGTGAGTTGGTCATTCAAAAGATTCCAGTGTATCAGTATATGTCTACATTTCATGACAATATAGTGTATGAGTATGCAAGGCATACCCATAGAGCTCGATGGTTGGACTTGCAACTCAAGTTATGCAAGGACACCTTTCCAATTGGTAGCATAGTTTTAGTGGTCGACTTTGCATAGAACTACACTTTACAGCCACAACACGAGGTGCAGTAACAATATTACAACTCTACACAGGTTTCGATATTTGTGCATAGAATTCATTCATGCATCCCATAGTATAGAGGACCAAAGGAAGGTATTGAGGTAGTATCACTTTTATATTAGTTATGATCGCACACATTCTCTAGAGTTCATGCAAGGTTTCTTCCAGTTGTTCTACGGTGATTTGGCTCAAAGGGGCATAGCATATGATCGACATATAATATGGTCAGATAACTATACAGCATAGTTTAAGAACTCACACATGTTCTACTGGTTGATTTGGATGCATGTCATTACAAGTGTTTAGAATATGTGGAAATTTTGTGAGGTCGTGCATGGAAAGGGGGAGCATGATGGTGTAGGAGCATGTGTCAAAAGAGCATTAGCATGAGAAGAGTTGAAGTAAAGATAATGAAAAGTTGATAGATGCAAAATCAATCATCGAGTGATGTAATTTTTTGATGGGTCCAAGTAATGAAGGTACGTATTCAATTCATAGATTTTTTTGGTTGATGAATGATACTAGCATTGCACCATATGAGGATTGTTGTACACTAATAGGATCGAGTGAGCTACACTCTTTCCTTAGCTCAAATGCAATTTCATGGAGTATCCATACACAAAATATGGGATGCTTTTGTTCTTCATGTACAATGCAAGCCTAGGATGATTGCAAATCAAAGAAGTGGGTTGATAAATGGTCATTAAGTTATCTTAGTCCACTTCACATGTATTGCCCTCTAACGGCATTGGAACTAACATAGATGGAATCATCGATTGAATTTGACCACATATCAGATCTAGTTCAACTAGGTAATATATCTAGTTGCATAGTTTTTAAAATTCCTATTGTTATCTTACTTTATAGTGTATTTGTAATGTTGACTAATTTCATCTAATTTTTTGCACATATCAATGTAGGGCATGTTTATGTAGTTATTATAGATGAAGACAATGAAGAGGGAAGGGATTATTACTTGTGTTGTTATGTTGAGGCCAAAAAAGAATTGGAGGCCCTAGTTATAGATGGAGAAAACATCAAATACCCTACAAGCTCAGTTGTTGTTACTGGAACGTGGCTTAGAAGGTACCCACATAAGAGTGTTAATGTTTGGATGTTTCAAGACTTTGACATGCATCGGAAGATTTTTCATTACTCAAACCTTGTCATGGCATCCAATATTTGTTTGATCAAATATTGGGGTAGACCTTTGAAAAAGACCTTGTGGAAGGTGTGTGAGTCTGACCATGAGGAAATACTTGACACAATAAAGAGTAGAGCAAACTCGGATAGTTCATTGGATTAATTTATAAGTATGCACATTGGTTCTTATTAATTTTTAAGTATGCACATTAATTTTTATGATGCCAATGCTATCATCTAATGTTTATATCATGTATGTAGGTGATTGATGAAGTTGTCAGACTTGCAAATGTAGCACACTTTATGTTTAGAACTGTGTCAAAGGATACAAAGTTCAATTGTATTTTATTTTCTCTCAAAAATATGCAAAAAAAATGATGTAATATATTCTCAATAGATTAGTAAACTAAGTGGAAGATTAAATTGTGTTGTTTTTATAACAGGTTACAAGTTTCCAAAAGGTTGGAGAGTAATATTTTGGTTACACTCTATTCATGTTCTATTCATGAGAGGTTGTTGTGTGCAATAGGTATCTTGGAACTCCCAATGAAGATGTATGGCCAAGAGTGATTAAGTTGAGAGACTGGCATGCCTATCCTCAATGGAAGCATCAAAATTTAAGCCTTGTTTTTCCCGACTTTCAACCAAATGGTGTGGATTTGTTGTTTGTAAGTGTCTTCCATCTATTTTCATTTCATTTCCATTTTGGATGCATTTTCTTTTTCTTCTTTTACTTTTCCTATTTGTAAGTAAACTACTAAAAAATGATTGATGTCTCCTTGCAAAAAATGTTGATTATGAGCCATCCAAGAGAATCTCAGCCAAAAAAGAAATGAAAAATCCTTTTTTTGATGATCTTGAAAAATCTCAATTCTTATTTTAAGCTAGGGTTTCTGAAAATTCCCAATTTTCATAGAAACTATCTTAATATGTTTAAATCGAGCATTGGTTAGTGGGGTACATGGTTCTCTGAACATGGATGAAGCTTATATTTGAATTTCAATATTCCCATACTTGGGAATTATCTTTTATGAATTATTTGAACCCATAATCCTTACTTTGAGAACCCTTTAAAGTGTAATCCTGATAGATGGGAGGTATGCTTGATATTCATATAAAAATTATTTTTTTAATATATGCAATGGTCTAGATTGACTAGTGATAAGCTATAAGATATTGCATAATTGAGCACACAAGTTTTAGATTATTGACATATCACATGTTTATTTGAATTAATTATGTGATTATGTGAATATTAATATTTACAATCTCTTTTCTTTGTTTAGGTGGGAGCTAGTAAACCCAAATAAAGTTATAAAGTATATGCCAAATCCAAGACTAGCAGATGGTACTAAATTATTCATTTCAAGTTAACGTCATCATGACCACCTATGGCGTAGAAGTTATAAAAGTGTGTGTGAAGCTTACTGAGGGAATTTCAATTTATTCATTTGAAGTTAACCTCATCACGAGCATCTATGATGTAGACATTATAAGAGCATCTCGAATGTATGAGTGACATTGTAAAAGATCTATGAGAACAAAGTACATAAGGCATCCAAATATAAGAATTAGGATTACCAAATAAATCTCATTTATTTTAAACATCATATTATTAATATAGTGAGTGTAATAACCATTGATGGTTACCAATCATTCTTTTTCTTCTTTAATTATCTCCCTATTATAACTAGCACCAATTGACTAACTTATTATAAAAACCTCATTTATTAAAACAAAACAACCTAATTATTATATATCAATATCAATATAGCATATCATCTATTCACATAAAAAAATTTAATGATATTTACTCGAAGTTTGAAATTTATTGCTGCCATCAAACATTTGTAATTCATGGAGCATAATCCCTTAAAAGTCTAAATTACAAAAGGGCAGAAATATTTGATGGTCTTTTACTCATAGACCGTATCAGTTATGGGAATTTCTTCAGAGGCATCAGGATCACATAGGGAACCTCTAGAATAACCTCTCTTATTTTTTGTTATCTTGAAGTTGTTTTCCTGTGGTGACCAGTTTTCACTTGATGGAAAAAAGGTCGAATGCAAGTAGTGTAAAGTTGTAAAGTGGTGCAACTTTTTTTTTTTGTAACTCGTGTGACCAAATGGACTATTCCAATGCATTTGGATGGGTACTTTTACACTAGGAATGGTCATGTTTTGCACCCAAACACATTGAATCACTTTGAGCTACATTCAATTGACTCGATCCCTTAAGAGTCCAAAGTGCAAAATGGATGCAATATTTGGTGGGCTATTACTCATAAATTGTGATGTTTAAAAAATCTACATCTAATCCTATAGGATTCCATTACGCCCCTCTACAATAACCTCTCTCATTTTTGTAATCTCGAATTTGTATTCCCATGGTGCCCAATTTTCACTTGATGGAAAAAATGTCACATGCAAGCAGTGTAAAGTTGCAAAGCGGTGCAACTTTCATTTTGAAAATCATGTGACCAAATAGAATATTCTAATGTATGTGGATGGGTATATTTACACTATTAATGGTCCTCTTTCACACCCAAACACATCAAATTACTCTGAGCTACATTCAACCGACTCAATCCCTTAAGGGTCCAAAGTGCAAAATGGTTGCAATCTTTGACAGGTTGTTACTCAAAAATAATGATGCTTAAAAACTCTCCATTTGATTCTATAGGATTTTATTGGGACCCTCTACAATAACCTCTCTTGGTTTTTGTTATCTTGAAGTCATTTTCCTGTGGTGTCCAGTTTTCACTTGATGGAAAAAATGTGAGATGCAAGCAGTGTGAAGTTGCAAAGTGGTGCAACTTTCATTCTGCAACTCGTGTGACCAAACAAACTATTCTAATGCATTTGGATTGGTGCATTTACACTAGACATGGTCCTCTTTCACACTCAAACACACCGAATCACTCTGAGCTACGTTTAACCAGCTCGATCCCTTAAGGGTCTAAAATGCAAAATGGCTGCAATCTTTGACAAGCTATTACTTAGAAACTGTGATGCTTACAAACTCTCTATCTAAGCCTACAGTATCACATTAGGCCCCTCTACAATAACCTATCTCATTTTTTATTATCTTGGATTCATTTTCTCGTGGTGTCTAGTTTTCACTTGATGGAAAAAGTGTGAAATGCAAGTAGTGTGAAGTTGCAAAGTGGTGCAAATTTTGTTTTGTAACTCGTGTGACCAAACAAACTATTCCAATGCATCTAGATGGGTACGTTTACACTAGGAATGGTCCTCTTTCACACCCAAATAGGTCAAATCACTCCAAGCTACGTTCAATCGACTCAATCCCTTAAGGGTCTAAAGTGCAAAATGGTTGCAATATTTTATGAGCTATTACTCAGAAAATGTGATGCTTAAAAACTCTATATCTATGCCTATGAGATTTCATTTGGCCCCTCTACAATAACCTCTCTCAGTTTTTGTTATCTCAAAGTTTTTTTTCCGTGGTGTCCAGTTTTCACTTGATGGAAAAAGTGTCAAATGCAAGCAATGCAAAGTTGTAAAGTGGTGCAACTTTCGTTCTACAACTCATGTGACCAAACAAACTATTCCAGCACATCTAGCTGGGTACATTTATGATAGGAATGGTCTTCTTTCACACCCAAACATGTCGAATCACTCTGAGCTATGTTCAACCTGCTCGATCCCTTAAGGGTCCAAAGTGAAAAATGGTTGGAATCTTTGATGGGTTGTTACTCGGAAATTGTGATGATTACGAACTCTCCATCTGAACCTACAATATCACGTTGGGCCCCTCTATAATAAAATTTCTCAATTTTTGTTATCTCAAATTCATTTTTTTGTGGTGTCCAATTTCCACTTGATGGAAAAAGTGTCAAATGCAAGCAGTGTAAAGTTACAAAGTGGTGCAAATTTTGTTCTGCAACTCATGTGACCAAATGAACTATTCCAATGTGTTTGGATAGGTATTTTTATGCTAGGCATGGTCCTCTTTCGCACCCAAACACACTGAATCATTATGAGCTAAGTTCAACTGGCTCAATCCCTTATGATGGCATGCAAAACAATCAAAAAGAGAAACATTCACATGACAATTGAGAAGTCTAAGTTTTTCATACCAAAATCATATCATCATCCTCAAGTCTAGCAAGGGAAAGACGCTTTTTAATTATCCTCTTTCCCTTACAACAATATACAACCAAGTGAAAATGTGTACAATGGTGGAACTTGGAAACATTTTATTTTTTCCTCAATTAACAACTTTGGTTGTGAAACATTTTGTCATTTTCATTTGAAATGATTTTCTATGCTTGAAAATTGGAATCTAATAGAAACAAGTGATTCTCTCATGTACATTTATTATTTGGTGTCATAAATAAAGTTTTCACCCAAGTCCATTTCTTACTTGTATTATAAATTATAAAGCTTTATCCCAAGTCCATTTTCTATACAGGAAATAATATTGCAAAAAGATGACATATACATCTTTCGACGTGTTTATATGGTGATGAATCAAGAACATAATAATTCATTATGTACTATGAGGATTATGCTATGAAAATGTTTAAAGACTATTCAAGATAAATTTTTGTATGATAATGTGTCAAGAATTTAACTACTCATCATATACTATGAATATTATGTTTTGTAAGTGTTTTGAAGATTATGTATCATTTTCTTAATTGAGTTGTTCCAATCAAAAGATTAAATATACTAGAATATTTTTATGAAACATCTCATGGAATACCAATTGAAAACGTGTTTTTTCTTTTAGATAAATCATTTAATGGAGCTCTTTGAGTTAAATTGAATTAAGATATATGTAAGAACAAGGCAGCATTAGGAAATAAATTACTCAAGGATATTAAATAAGCCTTCTTACCAAATTTGAAAAAGCATGATAAGCCCATCGTTGAAAATTTTGTAGTCATCAAAGTGGGTATTAATTCTATATTATATAGATCATAATTCTTCTTTATCTTTAAGATCTTCTATGTTTGGCAATGGTTTCACAAATCTATCAAGGGTGAACTCTTCTTTAGTCAGTTATGCCTATGTGGATTCATTTGCATTATCTCCTATTGCAATTTTGGGTGGATTATTAATTTCAAAGTATTGGGAATGCGTTGTTAGATTTATATTCATTGATCCAATGGACATTGAAATATATCACAGGGGTTTCTTGATAAAGTTTGGTTGACATTTGGGGAGCGAGCATGGAAACAAGCCATTGATTATGAAAATGTCAGTGTAGAATATTCTACCTAAAATATTCATTTAGATAAGTTTGCTAGTTGTTAGATTTTTAAGATAATTATTGTTTAGTTGTGCAATCTTGCATGGAGTTTCATGCCTATTTTATAGTTGGAAGTTTCCATTCTAGAAGACTCATCTCTTGATATATATATTATACTCATTCTTAATCAATTATCAAGTTAATAATCAGTGCATTTATTTGCAGTTAATATTTTCTTTCCAATTTGTGCAATTTTGTAATTTGTAACTCTACTAGTATTCCTAGAAATATTGAAGTTGTTTAGAATCAACTAATAAATTTGTTTAGCATCAATCAATAAATATACAAGACAAACCATGAAGGACAGTAATGATCAATGCTAGGGCTAACCAATTAATAAGTATACATGAGAAGAATTCAAGCATACATTTGAATAAGGGAAGCACAAGTACTCAAATAAATGTAAGCCTTGAAGTATACACATGAATACATAGTATGTGCAAATTAATACAAAGTATATGCATGAATACAACGTATATGCATGAAAACACATAAATTTCAAAGCATACATTGGAATACACATAAGTTGTAAAGTATACACTCGAATACACGTAATTCATATATATTGAACCGTGGATTTATAATGCAAATATGGACACCATCGATAAAAATATTTTTATTAACCAAATAGCCATGTAGCCATACATCAATATATGTCGATATAAGTATAAAATATATACAAAATAGCCATATAGGCTTATGAGAATGCCATATAGGCATACAATGTCAAATATATCCAATACAAAATATGTACAAAAATGCCATATAGGCATACAACAAAGGGATCTAGAACCAAAATTCATTGCTCTCCATGCTCTCAAAATAAATTCTTGCCCTTTTTTGGTAAGCCAAATGGTGATAAGTATGGCAATCATTTAATTTGAGGTCGAGGAGTGCTCCTACTGCTCCTCCTAAGGTTTAGTTCTCGATCAAGCCTTATCTGTTACAATAACAAGTAAAGACATTAATATATAGAAATTACAGTATAAAAATGATATATTTAACAAAATAATCATCTACCACCTCTAGATAATCACTCTCCTCAAGGGAAATATTTGCATGCCCATGTTGTGGCGTGTTGAAGCCCTATAGAAACCATCCAAAGAGAAATTAAACTACGAATCAATAATGGTTTGATTTTTCACTAACTAATAGCTATAACAACAAATGCAAATTGAAATTTAATAATTTTCCACATACCCCCTGAGAGGCATCAAGGAGTCTATAGCAGTAGAAACACCAAGCTCCATTGCCCTATTAACATCTGGAGGTGTTTCCTTCCACAACATTTGAAAATAAAACAAAAAATTATTCAATCAAAAAAACTATAATAGTGATGCACGTCATGGCTTATAATGAATGAGACAATGAACAAAATTTTGAGTACTTATTAAACTATATATTTCTGACTATCATTCTTACTATTTTCCTTATCCATAGCTTGTTTGAAAACACCTATTTTAGGCTTTTATTCATAGCAACAAAGCAATGAATTGTTTGATAAAATGATTTGGTAGACATGTACAAAAATTGTGGTAGCATAGAGAAGACAATGAACTGTTTCAAAAAATACCTCAAAGAAATGTGGTCTCGTGGTGATGGAATTCCATTACAAACAAATGTGTCATGGCATTCCATCACCATGAGATTACATTTCTTTGAGGCATTTTTTCAAACATTTCATTGCCTTCTCTATGGTATTATGCTATTATGTATGATCTTCGTAAATGGAGAATAAGGGTAAACTAGTTACTAAATTCTAGGAATGAAATAAGGACAATATTCAAGTATATTCAAGAAGCTTAGAGTTTTAAGTTAACTGAGATAAGCTAAGGAACTCCTAGGATAAATATTTCCATTATAGGAGAGATTGTGTGAATTACTTGTTATGTTGGTTATTTTCTAGCAGTTAGAATGTCATAGGTTGGTCTAGGGTGATTGATAACCATTGAAGAACTTGAACCTATATTTTTTTGTCTTAGATTAGATTGATGTAGGATAGTTTGGGATGATAGGAAATCCAGTGAAGGACTAAGCCTACACGTAGTGTAAGATAGCATTAAGTCAAATCGGCCTTGAGTAGTGTATATGATAGATGACCTTCATTCGAAGTACTGAATGAGAATACTTTGGCCAAAGTAGTGAAATGTACGACATCCATTTAGATTGTGTAATGCTTGAAAATACACTATCAGTTCATCGTGATCCTTGTACTAGTATGAGATTTTGAAATAGCAAGATTCTAGTTATGAATAGGACACAACACTATGCTTAGTTGGGTTGTCACAATCGGATACTCTACCAATCTCTTCGTTCGAGGGGAAGTCCATCTATTGAATGATAGATGTGCGGGGGACCACGTTAATAGTCTGTGGTTGGTGGAAAAGTGCCTGAGTGATGTTTCTCCTCCACATTAGGCAACAAATACACCAAGATTTGAAAGGAAGGGAACCTGAACCATCTTACTACTATTTGTGCAAAAGCTTACGAGCTATGTATATAGTTGTTTTAATTTTGTACTCTGATTTATATTTGCAATGAAAATTGAATTCATGTGGAAATAATTTTTAACTTGCATGTATTTATCAATGAAGAAAGGAGGAATCTTATTGTAATGTCTTTGTTACTTGTTACTTTTATATGTTTGAAGTGAAATGTTAAGAACAAAATTATTACCCAAGCATTAGATCGTTATAGCCTTATCTATGTTATCGCTTACTATTATGCTTTTATAGATTTTTTCCAAGCATCCATAGTTTGTTGGAAAGCACCTAATTTAGTATTTTAGCCATAGCAACAAGGAAGTGAGTAGATTGATTAAATGATTTGGTACACCTGTATGGAAAATGTAGTAGCATAGAAAAGGTGGTGAGCAGTTTCAAAAAATGCCTCAAGGAAATGTGGTCTCATGGTGATGGAATGGTATTCTATCACCATGAGACCACATTTCTTCAAGGCATTTTTAAAACTACTCACTACCTTGTCTATGTTATTGCTTACTATTATGCTTTGATATATTTTTTCCAAGCATCCATAGTTTGTTAGAAAGCACCTATTTTAGGCTTTTAGCCATAGCAACAAGGAAGTGAGTAGATTGATAGAATTGTTTGGTAGACATGTATGGAAAATGTGGTAGCATAGAAAAGGTGGTGAGTTGTTTGAAAAAATGCCTCTAAGAAATGTGGTCTCATGGTGATGGAATGGCATTCCATCACCATGAGATCACATTTCTTTCAAACATTTTTTCAAACTACTCACTCCCTTGTCTATGCTATTGCTTACTATTATTTTTTGATGGATTTTTTTCCAAGAATCCATAGTTTTTTGGAAAGCACCTTTTTTTAAGATTTTAGCCATAGTAGCAAGGAAGTGAACTGTTTGATAAAATTCTTTGGTAGACATGTACGGAAAATGTGGTAGCATAGAAAAGGTGGTGAGCTATTTCAAAAAATGCCTCAAAGAAATTGGGTCTCATGGTGATGGACATCACCATGAGACCACATTTCTTTGAGGCATTTTTTCAAACAACTCATTGCCTTGTCTATGCTATTGCTTACTATTATTCTTTCCTATATTTCTTCCAAGCATCCATAGCATAGACAAGGCAATGAATTGTTTGAAAAAATGCCTTAGTAAAAAGTGGTCTCATGGAATGCCATGACAAGAAAATGCAATTGGAAACTGCTCCTAGTTATTACTTATGCTATGTGAAGTAATTGCATCACTGCTTATGTTGACTTTCTAAACAACTATATTTTAGTTGAAATTTTGTCATCTATCAACATCTAGTTATTAGTTATGGAAAGTGAAGTAATGATTTGAGTTTGAAATATGTGCAATGCAATACAATCAATGATATGAATATAAACTACACAAATCTATTAAGTACAATACATTAGTTAAACTCTTTATTCTATTACCTATGTGTAGGTTTGTCTAACTCCACTGGAACTAGGAGGTGTTCCCATGAAACCTCCAACATTAGCCTATTCAACATCCAAAATCATATATTAGAATACCATTCATATAAGAATGTTATTCATGTGTAATAAATTTATAATTGTTTACTAGTTACATACCTCAATGGTAGATGCAGTGGAGTAACAAACAGGTGTAGGGCCGATGTATCCAGTATCAACATTGTGACCCTACAATTTTATTACAATCATAAAACTATAAATTAATTAATCATGCATTTCAAAAATGAAATTTAATAAATTAAATTCAACGAACATGCTAACATTTACCTGAGTACTGATGTCAAAAGCCTCATTCAAAATGTTAGTTTCCCTCACCATCTTCGTAGTTGTAGATGTATCTTATGTAGTAGCCTCCCGCGTGTTTATGGGGTCATATAAACAAGTCACCCCACAAACCTGACATGAATGGGGTGGAATCCTACCACTTGAAGACTCCCCTAAATGGAATTGTACTACAAGACTAGCTTGTTGGATGATACTTTGAGTCAAAGAGTTGATAGACTATGAAGTGTCTACCTCAGCACTCTCCTTTGTGATAAAAGGGATAACGATGTGCTCATGAATCAGACTAGCGAGAGCTCATCTCGCTTGTCGTTGAGGATCCAATCGTGCACCAGGTCTATCTTGTGTCAACCCCCCACCTCTCCCCTGAAAGTCCCTCATATAAAAATAATTAGATATTTTGTTGAGGATGAACTCACAGTAGAGTTTCCTCAAGAAATATTGTGGGACTTCACAATTTTTGCATGGTGGGTAGTCAAAAACCATGTACCACCTATCCAAAAAGTAGTTCATAATCCCTTGGTGGTGGCACCAATGGATAGGAAACCTCTTGGAATTAAGGTCAAGATTTTGATTTGTGTGTGGGTCGGTGAATAATGAGCACAAATGATATTTTGTATTTTTTTCATCTTTTACTTCTTTATATGATAATTTATCTACGTAAAAATTCCTAGCCACCTACCTCCTATCTGCCCAACCAATTAATTGTTTTTTGATTGCATCTACATGTTTTAACATTTATTTAAGTGAACTTGCAAGTTTTCTTCTTTCCATGGTTGAACTTACTGGATCAT
This sequence comes from Sequoiadendron giganteum, assembly GCA_007115665.2. NCBI lineage: Eukaryota > Viridiplantae > Streptophyta > Pinopsida > Cupressales > Cupressaceae > Sequoiadendron > Sequoiadendron giganteum. Next base: position 479,061,845 of record CM021102.1, read on the forward strand.
TCAACCTCGTGATTGACTCATCAATCTATTTTTTATTGTTTTCAATTACCCCCATTAAATTTTGTTGAGTGTCAGGAGGATGTTGAGGAATTGGTGGAGGAGATTATTGTTGTGTTTGTTGAGGATTTTGTTCATGTTCTTGTTTCTCTAGTTGTTGAGGATTTTCAAGAGGGTTTTCAAGATCATTAACATTTCCCACAAATTAAACAAATGAATATAAAAAATAACCTAAAACTACCAATTTAGCAACAAATTCACAACAACAAAAAACACTCCTTACTTATTCAACCTCCTCGTCGACATGGCGGAATCCTAGCGATGAAATTGCAATAAATTGATGAAGAAAATGAAAAATAACGTCATTCCACAACGTGAGTGTGCAAAAGCAGGAGTTTTGGCTGTGGGTGGCAAAAATAATCATAATAACAATGAATTTGTTTTGTTTGTTTTTGTTTTAATAACCTATAACGTGCTCGCGTTATACCACAAGTGAATTATAGGCTCAATCTGGTTGAGGCTTTGGCTCAGTCACACCAAGCCATAACTCGAGCATATTATAATGCGCTCACATTATAGCCTCTCAAATGCTTTTTAAAATTTTGGCCACTTTTTGGCTCCCCATCTTTTTGCACCTGCCCATCATACTCATAATTTTTGGCAATAGCTAAGTCACATTCCAATCTGAGCCAAATTGAGGAGTTTTTCTTATGTTTTGCAAGTTCAACATCTTTTTCTAGTGCTAGATTGCATGACTTTATGTTGGTCTTGATGGTTATTTTTCTTTTATCTTATCATCCTTTCAAGGACTCTTTTCACTTAGTACAAGTGTTTGGAATTAGATCGATTAGGCAACCAAATTGGTGTCTCTCTTTTGAATTTTGTCTTTGTGTGCTCTTTAGATTATCTTTTTGCATGGAATTGAAAAGTAAAATTTTGTACAGACCAACACTAGTTTCGATGTTTGATTGTAGCATAATGTATAGGGTTGCTTAAGTTGAACACAATTCTAGTGATAGCTCTATGTCAAAGACTAATTATATTATATTAGATGTGCATGAAAGTTTGTGTACTTTTAATTATAAGAATATTTTTTAGGTTTAGTAAGATGAATTATTAAATACCCATTGTTATTCCCTACAAGCAACCATGGAACTGGAAGGTCCAATGTTGAAACTCTTTTAAAAAAATAGTTCAAATTAAAAATTACGGTTAGTAGCTAGTTAAACTATAATTAGGGAGTTACTGCATCATATCTTGCTTTAGCTAGAACCATTTAAATTAATAAAGGTTATTTATTTTATGCCCTTTTGAATAATGGAATGCTTAATAATCCACCCAAGTGCAGGTGATTTACACTTAGTAAGAAACTATATGGTGAATAATCTATTCCATTTTAAAAGAAAAACAATGTTTGGGTATTATGTTCTCTAAGTTATTGTGATAATAAAATGGAATTCACTATTTAAAATATTATTATTATTACTATTGTATATAATTTTACTTGCAATTATTTTTGTTATTTAATAAAGATTAGTAAAAGTCATTATCAAATTAGTTAATTTATATTCATCTCAAAATGGTTAGAGTCTTATGTAGTATACTCTAAGTAAAAATATATGTATATGTGGAAGTTAGTTTTATGTAAGTAATAAAAAATGTTGGGAATAGGTGCCTCAACTTTTCACTTGAACCTCTGAAAAGACTTGGAAAAATTATTACCTTTCACAGCCTTTACGTCTCTACCATTGAGAGCTTTTATTAGAGGCGTGGTATGGCGATTTACCGCCTTATCGCAGGCCTATGTTGGTTTGTCCACGGTTGGGTGGTGTTACTGCCATACCGTGGGCTCTTCGTCTTGGGTTGGCGGTAGCACGGTTGACGGGCGCAGTTTGTGTGAAGGTCTACCTCCCTACCGTGGAGGGTGCTTTTTGGTGCCACGATGAACATCGACAATTAGCGAAGTTCGCTTACTACCACACCGCGATGGCCTCTTGGCCATGTCACGGTGGCACGGTAAGCCTTGGTAGTCAAAGATAACAGTTACCTCCTTATCACGAGAGGTGTTGCTTAACCTTGCGGTTGGGCGGTGGCACCACCATACCACAGTGGCCTCTTTGGCTCAATGAGGTAGCACGGTAAGATGTGTTTGACAGTTGTGTTGACCAGTCAGACTTGACTGGAAGTGGTGAACAAATAGAGAGGCAACATGTGGCAAGTAATCAACATCTAATTGGTTAAAGTCTGGAGCGATGAAAGCAATAATCACAAGACGTGTTTTGGTTGATGAAAAAACCTGATTAAGGCAAGAAGAGTTAATGCCTAGGTGGCCCGATGCGTGATTGCAAAGCAGATCAAATTGCTTGATTGGGTAAACGGTGCATAATTAAGGTATGCAATTGGCTAGTATGATTAATGTGATGTATGACTTGTATAATCAATTACATTATATAGTCACTAAGGGTGACAGTGAAGAGTAAGAGAGACACAATAGAGAGTTGTATTCATTGTATACTGAAAGAAGTATTATAACAATGAGTGCATGAAAACTCAAGTTTGTTGCTGTGAGCTAACTATCAGAGAGTGACGACTGTGAGCTTTGTTTTGTAATTTATTTTATTATAATACAAAGTGTCTTCTCTTGGTGTGGTGGGTTTTTTCATGAAGGGGTTTTCCCACGTAAATCTGGTGTTATCTGAGATTGTTTATTTATGTTACTCTTGTTACCTTGTATGTGTTCATCTGAGTTGTTTTAAGAAGTTTCAAAAGAGGCCTTTGCACTTCTCCTCTATAGTTTTTAGTGTTAAGAAAGTATTTCTGCACCTCTGCTTTTCCTTTCAAGTGGTATCAGAGCCTGGCCAGTTGTGCTATCCTTGTTAGTAAGGCTGGGTTTTTGTGCTAATATTGTTCCAGTGGGAGTATTGTAAAGTTAGAACCTAATTCTATTTGAGATGGTGAGTACATCAGGTAGAGTAGAGATTGAAAAATTCAATGGTGGCAACTTTGAGCTATGGAAACTCAAAATGGAAGACTTGCTTGTGGATAGAGACCTTTGGGTTGTTGTGTCTGGAACTATGCCACAAAGTATGAAGCAAGAATATTGGGACCTTATAGATAGAAAAGCGAGAGGTTTGATCAGACTTAGTCTGGCCGATTCCGTACTCCTGAACATCCATGAGGAGAAGTTTGCAGCGTCATTATGGAAGAAGCTTGGTGATATTTATCAGGAAAAGTCTCTGGTAAATAAGTTATTCTTGGGGACGAAGTTATACTCCTTGAAGATGGAAGAAGGTGTATCTATTGCAAACCATCTGAACTCATTTAATATGAGTGTTGCTCAGTTGGCGTCTGTGGGTGTAAAGATTAAGGAGAAGGATCATTGCATGATCCTTTATGTTCGTTACCTGACACTTGGGATCATCTTGTAATGGCTATTGGAAGTACGACCACTACTTTCAAGATGGAAGACGTTGTTGCCTCACTATTTTTTGAAGAGATGTGGAGGAAGTCTTCAGAGATGGCCAAAGAGGCCCTTGTTGTTCAAGGTAGATCGAAGGAGAAAGGCAAGAAGAAGGAAAAGAAGTCCAAATCTAAATTTGTAGGTAGATCAAAGTCTCTTGGTAAAAATTCCAAGGTGAAATGTTGGAACTGTGGGCTACCTAGTCATATCTGAAAGGATTGTAAGGAGAAGAAGAAGAAGAGTAACTTTTCAAACAATGAATCTTCTCAAAGTGATGCAGATTCCTTCATTGCAACCTTGGCAACTCAGGCATCTGATGATGTCTGGCTGGTTGACTCAAGTGCATCTTTTCACATGACCTCTCATAGAGAATGGTTCACTAAGTATGAGAAGTATGATGGTGGAAAGGTGTACCTAGCGAGTGATTCAATATTGGAGATTATTGGTCATGGAAGAGTCAAAATACAGTTCCTTGACAGAAGAATCAAAGAGATTGGTGGTGTACTGCACATACCAAGTTTGGCTCATAACTTACTTTATGTTAGTAAGCTGAATGATGTTGGCATGGAAGTTTCTTTCTCAAGTAAAGGATGTAAGATGGCTAGAGGTGCAATGGTGTTGACTAAGGGTGTACGTACTGGCACTTTATACAAGCTAGATGCACGTCTTGTTCAATGCAACAACGCCTCTATAAAGTCAAGCAAAGTTATTCCTATAGAGGAAGGTGAAGATGCTTCTCTAGCTGCAAATGCCTTGGAGGTGAAACTCCCAGCAAAGAAGACCATGTTGTGGCATCATATAATCAGTCACATAGGTGATAAAGGTTTAAAAACTTGAAAAATAAAAATCTTGTTGAAGGGCTTGATGATTGTAACCTTGAGTTCAATTTTTGTGAACACTGTATTTATGGAAAGCAACACTGTGTTTCATTTTATTTAAGTTCCCATAAATCTTCTTGTGTATTGGATTATGTTCATTCTAATGTGTTTGATCTAGTTAACGTTCCTTCATTATCAAAGTCTAGATATTATGTTTCTTTTATTGATGACTATTCGAGAAGGGCATTTATATACTTTCTTAAGAGTAAATCAGAAGTGTTCAGTCAATTTAAAGAATTTAAAACTTTGGTAGAGAATCAAATTGGAAAGAAAATCAAATGCTTGAGGATGGATAATGGTGGTGAGTTTTATTCTATAGAATTCAAAAGGTATTGCATAGACCATGGGATTAAAAGGCATAAAACTAGACCTTATACTCCACAACAGAATGGAGTTGTTGAAAGGTTGAACAAAACGTTAATGGAAAGAGCGAGAAGTATTTTGAGCAGTGCTGGTCTAGAGCAGAAGTTATGGGCTGAGACTGTGGCTATAACATGTTACCTGATAAATCATTCACCTTATTCTGATCTAGTTGACAAGACACCTTTGGAAGCATGGTCTGGTAAGAAGCCCTCTCTTAGACATATTTGTGTCTTTGGCTGTGAGGCATATGCATATGTGCCAAATGAGAAAATATCAAAGTTGGAGAACAAGGCTGTTAAATATATCTTCATCGACTATGGCATTGGTGTGAAAGGATACAAGCTTTGGAATCCTGATACTAAGAAGGTTTTGAACAATAGAAGTGAAATATTTTATGAGTTGAAACCTTCAGTAGCTGATCCACAGCTAGAGACAAATAAAAGAGAAAAGAAGAATGATGTAGTTCAGATTCCTCAAACTCCAGAAAAAGAGGAACTACATTATGTACCTAAAACTGAGGAGAGTTCAAGCATCTCTGAGAGTTTTGAAGATGAAGAACTACAACCTCATCCAGTAAGAAGGTCTACACATGAAAAATGACAACCTGATAGGTATGGTTTCTCTATGTTATATTTGAACTGTGCCTATGCTTTGATTACTAGCACTGATGAGCCTAGGACTATAAAAGGGGCAATTAATATGTCTGATTCAAATTTTTGGTTGGAAGCCATGAATGAAGAAATGGAATCATTGAAGAAAAATGAAACCTAGGATTTGGTGCCTTTCCCTGAAGGGTGAAAGCCTGTTGACTATAAATGGGTATTCAAGAAGAAGATTGGTCTAGATGGCAGTGTAGAAAAGTATAAGGCAAGGTTGGTTGCAAAGGGATTTTCCCAGAAAGAGGGAATTGATTATGGAGAAATTTTTTCCCTTGTAGAAAAGTTGACATCTATCAGATTTTTGTTGTCATTGGCAGCAACATATGACTTAGAGATTGAGAAGATGGATGTGAAGACAACGTTTCTTCATGGAGAGCTGGAAGAAGAAATTTATATGTCCCAGTCTGAGCACTTCGTTGAAAAAGGTAAAGAAAGTCTAGTATGCAAATTAAAGAAATCTCTGTATGGTTTGAAGCAGTCCCCTAGAATGTGGTACCAAAAGTTTGACACCTTTGTGTTGTCTATGGGATTTGTGAGATCAAAATCAAATCATTGTGTTTATTATAAATCTAAAAATGATCACGTGCTTATTATTACCCTGTATGTGGATGATATGTTGTTAATAGGAAATAGTAAGTCTATGATTTCTAATCTTAAATCTCAGTTGTTTGCAAAGTTTGAAATGAAAGATCTAGGTGCAGCAAGGTATATTCTAGGGATGGAGATAATCAAGGATAGAAAAAGCAGAAAGCTTTGGGTAAGTCAGAGTAAGTATCTCAATACAGTTCTGGAGAGATTTGGTATGGATGATTGCAAGTAGCTAGTTGTTCCAGTTATGCAAGGAATGAAGCTATCTGTTGAAGATTGTCCAAAATCTTCTACTGAGATGGAGGACATGACCAAGGTGCCTTATGCAAGTGTTGTTGGCAGTCTAATGTATGCAATGGTATGTACAAGGCCAAACATTGCCCAAGTAGTGGGAGTTCTCAGTCATTTTATGGAAAATCTAGGAAGATCACACGAGATGTTGTGAAGAGAGTGTTCAGATATTTAAAGGGGACTTCAAAATATGCTCTGTATTACCATGGTATTTTGGTTGCATCACATAGAACACTCAACATTTTTGGATATGTAGATTCTAATTGGGTAGGGGACATTGACAGTAGAAGATCCACCAATGGATACACTTTCATGTTAAATGGTGGTGCAGTCAGTTGGATGAGCAAGTGACAGGCTATAGTCACTTTATCCACTACAGAGGTCGAATACATGGTAACAACACACGCCTGCAAAGAAGCAATTTGGTTGAGTCAATTGTGCTCTGATATTGGTTTTAATGTAGGGTAGATTATAATTTGTTGTGACAGTCAGAGTGCCATTTTTTTGGTAAAGAATCCGACTTTCCATGTCAAGACAAAGCACATTGATGTGCACTATCACTTTGTGAGGGATATGGTGGAAGATGGAAAGATTTGTTTAGAAAAGGTTGACACCTTGAAGAATGTTGCAAATGCATTAATGAAGCCAGTGAGCACGAAAAAATTTAGATGGTGCACAGATTCGATGGGCCTTGGGGCCTATGATCATTAGTAATTTTTGAAGTCTAGAAGAAGCTAGGAAGTCTTCGTCAAGTGGGAGCTTGTTGGGAATAGGTGCCTCAACTTCTAGCTTGAACCTCTGAAAAAACTTGGCAAAATGATTACCTTTTGTAACCTTTACCTCTCTACCACTGAGAGCTTTTCTTAGAGGCATGATATGACGATTTACCGTCTTACTATGGGCCTCTATCGGTCTATCTATGGTTGGACGGTGTTACCACCATACTGCGGGGTCTCTGTCTTGGGCTAGCGGTAGCATGGTTGACGGGTGCAGTCTGTGTGAAGGTCTACCTCCCTATCGCAGAGGGTGCTTGTTGGTGGCGCGGTGGCCACGATGAAAAATGATAGTTAGCAAAGTTTGCTTGCTGCCACACTACGATGGCCTCTTGGCCATGTTGTGGTGGCATGGTAAGCCTTGGTGGTCAGAGATAATGATTACCTCCTTACTGCGGGAGGTGTTGCTCAGCATTGCGATTGGGTAGTGGCACTACCATACCATGGTGGCCTCTTTGGCTTGGTGAGGTAGCGTGGTAAGAGGTGTTTGACAGTTGTGTTGATTGGTCAAACTTGACTGGAAGCGGAAAACAAATAGAGAGGCAACACATGGTAAGTAATCAACATCTGATTGGTCGAAGTCTGGAGCGGTGAAAACAATAATGGAAAGACATGTTTTGGTTGATGACAGAACCTGATTAAGGCAAGAAGAGTTAATGTCTGGGTGGCTCGATGCGTGATTGCAGAGCAGATCGGTCAAAAGATCGGATTGCTTGATTGGGTGAACGATGCATAATTAAGGCATGCGATTGGTTGGTATGATTGATGCGATGTATGATGTGTATAGTCGATTACATTATATAATCACTAAGGGTGACGGTGAAGAGTAAGAGAGACATAATAGAGAGTTGTATTCATTGTATATTGAAAGAAGTATTGTAACAATGAGTGCATGAAAACTCAAGTTTGTTGTTGTGAGCTAACTATCAGAGAGTGAGGACTGTGAGCTTTGTTTTGTAATTTATTTTACTGTAATACAAAGTGTCTTCTCTTGGTGTGGTGGGTTTTTTCCCGAAAGGGTTTTCCCACGTAAATCTGGTGTTATCTGAGATTGTTTATTTTTATTACTCTTGTTACCCTGTATGTGTTCATCTCAGTTGTTTTAAGAAGTTTCAAAACAGGTCTTTTCACTTCTCCTTTGTAGTTTTTAGCATTAGGAAAGCGTTTTTGCACCTCTGCTTTTCCTTTTAAAAAATATTGATATTAGTAGTTTTATAATTCCTAATTTTATTTTGAAGAATAAGTCAAGTATTTTCATAAAAAAATTAAGTATTAGTTTCTCAAGGAGCACATAATGCATAGTTGAATCAATAACAAGATATTCTACATACTTTGACCCATTTATGGGATTTTGTTTTGTGGAATTTGCAAGTAAACAAATTTACCCGAGATGTTATGCTTATTAATGTGATAGTTGATTTACAATAAATTTAAGTATTTTCCCTTTGTAGCTAAAAGTTGTAGTATATTGGATATTTTGCATTAATGAAAATGTTAAATATCCTCAAGATGATATAGCTTTTCTTGTAGATAATTTAATTATGCAAGACTAATATGTTGATATTTAAAGGTAATCACAAGTGCAATAGTCATCTATACCGTGATAAAGACATTTCTTTATGATAGCATAAAGTGCATTTCCTTCTAGTAGATAAAATGTTTGATTTAATCAGTATGTTTACATTTGTATATCATTAATACCTTATCCTCGTTGCTTTCCAATGATTCTTAATGTCTTAACAATATTAGACCAATTATTGATGTGTGTTTAGCTACAAGTCTATGTTAATAAAATTTATCAAGACACATGTCATTTGTTTTAGGTACAATAATATATATGTTTTTTTCTAAGTTAATGCAAGAATACATTCTTATCACTCACCACTGAATAAGTGGAAGAGTAAATGTTCATTATGTTTTTATTTTTGATTCCTAACCCCACTAAATAAGTGGTATATCACTCACCATTGAATAAGTGGAAGAGTATATGTTCATTACATTAATAATATTTTGGTGCTAACCCCCACTGAATAAGTGGTATATCACTCACCACTAAATAAGTGGAAGAGTAATTATTCCTTACATTATTACCTTTGATTTATAACCCCACTAAATAAGTGGAATTATCACTCACCATTGAATAATTGGAAGAGTATTTGTTCTCTTTTCTTTAGTTTATTAGTTTATAATCTCCACTAAAAAAGTGGATTTCACTCACCACTAAATAAGTAGAAGAGAATGATTTTCTTTACTTCCTTTAAATAGATGATAATTATAATTCTCATACCTATACACTGCATGCTCTCACCTCGCTCCAATGAGGATCTTGGTGATAAAAAATTGGAGAGGGTAGTTGTTAAGATTCTTGCTTTCCTTGTGGGTGGTAGTCATTGGGAAACTATCTAGGAGCAGGGGTCCTAGAAAGGACTGCATACCCATGAACATGGTAGTAAAATTGTAATATTCTAAGAAGGGATAATTTAACCAAAATAATTTGGTAGTCCCTTTCTTGCTCGGGGGTTTGGCTAGAGTCCACGTGACTTCACGATGCTAATATGGTTGGGTGGTGAGAAATCTTGACATGATGTTTGAACATTGTAGTAATATGCTATTTATAACAGTAAGATGGTTCTTATATTAATTGTTATGTTTCTCTTTTTTTTTTTAAATATAGTATAAATTTTGAGATTATCTGATTTGGTTGTTACATGTGGTATCAAAGTGAGGTTTGAACACTAGGCCTGATGACCTACTATTAATGCTCATGTTGCAACTAAATTTTTATTATTGTAGTCTAACAAATAATGAGTTGTATATTAAAGGAATGTGAAGAATCCAAAATGCGTAAAAGAAAAGAAAGGGAATAAGCGAGTAAGTTTCTCTTATTTAGTCCAATCAAAAATTGAGTAATATTTTTTGTAATGTTGTTTCCTTCAAAATAAATTTCGTCCTAATTATACCTTCAAGATTAAAAGAAGGGATGTAACCTTGAAAAATAATATGTTCTTTATATACTCAAAAGGGATCCCGAATGGATCCGCTTGACTCCCCAAGGCTTTGGGATGAATTATGAGGCAAGACTTAAGCTAATTATTATTTTCTTATATACTCCTAAGGACAAAAACCTTAGTGCACTTCCAATAGGGAAGTGTAGTCTTTAGAGAGTGACTCGGGACCTGAAAGGTCTTGATGGGTCTAAGCCTCTGGCTAGAGCATGTGTCCTATCCTATATGGATAGATGCCTATCCCATTTGAATAGATGCCTATCCCAGATGGATAGATGAACTCTTGTCCCATAAGGACAAATGCCTAACCCATATGGTTGGATTCCTATCCCAGATGGATAGATATCTATCTCGTATGGATAGAAGTAATCGAGTATCCAATTGAACAAATATGTAATAATTATTTTATGCAAAAAAAGTAGAAAATTTCAATATGAATTGATTTGGTTATTACATGTGGCATCATAAATGGAATGGTATCAGTACATGGTATGTACCTATCTCTCAAACTTGTGCTTTAATTGTTATATGATTGGTAAATTCTTATGCATAATCTACATAAATAATTGAACTTAAAAAATTCAGGTGTAGTGCAATGGTTTACTCTCTTGTGAAGTGTATATTTTGAACTTGAGTTTTCCTTTCAAATTTTTTGTACTATTTGATGCATTTATGTTATGGAATAATATGAAAAATTCAAGACATCAAACTTTATAATTATCTTTTCATATTTGATTTGTTCTTGAGTTTGAATTCATCTTATATCTTATTAATGAGATGGATACTCTTTAAGGAATTAATATTCATCCAACGTGGTGTTTCCTCTAGTTTTGAGATGATCATGTTTGGTTGATTCGGTAGATACCATGAATCTTGGTAAGTTTCCTTCTCCATGTTCATGGAAGGTCTCCAATAAGTTGTATAAGGAGAGGAATGCACTTAATGTGATATATGAAGAACTAAATTGAATGTGATATTGAGTGAATTGTTGGGATACAATGAAACTATATAAGATATGAATAACTTGGATGGTTGAAGGTATGCCACTTCTCATGGATAATATCTTATGAATATCAAATTTATGAACTAAAATGATAATCTCTTGATTCCTATAAGGAGATGTATTTGAATGTATCTTGATAATTAAATGTTTTACTTAGCTCATCAATAGTAACCATCTTAGATGTAATCCTACTAGTGTTCTAATATTAAAAGAAAAGTATGAGTTTATATTTAATAAATAAAGAATATATTATTTGGATAAGGTTACCAGGAAAACAAAGGAGAAGGATCATAATATATCTTGGAGATGAAATTTTGGAGGAAAAACCATATCCATCGTCATGATCAACATGTATGTAGTAACTTTACTTAAACATAACCATCTACACAAATAAGTGGATTATGAAGTATTCTTACAAGGAGAACTCGTAATATCATTTCTAATTATTCTTGTGCTCTTGAATTCATGGATTCTATGTTTTTTTTTTTTTTTTACTATCCAGGGGGTATCCCCGCGGCCCAGCCCAGCGCCCAACAACTCGTATCTTGGGTACCTAAGGTGAGACTAATCCCCCTTGAGATGCACCCACCCTCCCGCTAGACCAGTGCATCGGTTGAATCTGGCCCTCAAAGTCGAACCCAAGACCTCAGGGAGCAAACTCGAGACTTAAGCCTCCTCCGTTGACCGTGCGGGTGCGAGCCGAAGCCCATGGGTTCTATGTTTTAATTTGATTTTTAGCTACCTTATCCTTCCATGCCAAAAAACCATCTTTATGAACCTTAAGAGGAATTTATGTTGATAAAAGTGTAAACAGTTAAAGATGTTAAAAGCAATCTTATTCAAATGGGAATATACAAGGAATGACCTCACTGTTTCGTATTCCATATCACAGATGTCCAATGAGAGGAACCATATTATTATGAATTTACAAGTACAGTATGCAGATGATAGGTATCTCAATTAAATCATTCAAATTATAAGGTACGGTGAATATAGGTGTGAAACCTTGTTGAGTATTATATTAGATATAATAACAAGTTAACTCTATCAAACTCCTATTAATCAATATTTTATACTCAAACTAAAGCTTATGTGCATTGGGACAAAACATAATATAAGGGGGAAAGATGTGACAACCCTCCTTCTAGATATGTAATTAACTCAAGGAAAAAATAAAATATATATGTCAAGTAAATTAATACTATGTTATTATTCAAGGAAGTTAAATGCCTTGGAGAAAAATAAAAATTCATTTTATATTATTATAAAAATTAACACATATACATAATGAATAGATAAAGATTATTTATTTCTTTGATCATTACATATTATATACACTTTAATTAATTATGAATTTTGAAGTAGTGTGGTGGCGAAATTGATCTTGAATCCATTTTAAATGGGTCCCGTTAACTTGTCCAAGAAGGGGGAGTTACAATGGATTTCATTTATGGTAACACTTGTGCCATGCAATTAAAGGGGGAGAAAATAATTCCTTGGGGGGGATCCCTAATCAGGGGATGATCATATGCTCAAAGGTAGTGGGTTATGGAATGGGAAGGAGAAGAGAGGAATGAAAAAATATTTTGGGGGAAAGGAAGGCAATGGCACATGATCTCTGTAATGAATTTTTGTTGTTGATTATGACGAATGGTTTTTGGCTCCAAAAATTAGCAAGAGAAGTGGCGTTTTAGGAAGACACATTGTGGGACTGGCCCTTGCATTTTCTTTATTTGTTTGACCAGGGTTTTAGATGTTAATGACATTGCAAGCTTATACTTAAAGGTGATGAAGGACTTGAGAAAATGGAAAAAGGACCTAGTAGGCGCAGGAGCTCGAGTATTGTCCTACAATAACATAAAAATTCAACAAAGATAAAGTATCAAATATGTGTCACTTATTTTATGGATTCTTTTTTATGATTATTAGTTGTTACTCGGGTGTGATGATAGTTCATTTATTTAGTTCTTGCATTTGGTTTTCTCATAACTAATTATGGTGATGTAGTTTTTAGTGTTGATTAAAATAATCACAAAAAAAAATGAAGAATGAATTATAGAAAAGAAAAACATAACAGGCAAAGATAAATCTGAACACATAGAAAAGAAGACACCAGATTTACACTGGTTCACCATAAAAGGCTACATCCACTTTTAGGGGATTCTCAATATTTTTATTATAGTCTCTGTTACAGATATTCAACATACTTCACTAGTATATACATCATACAACATAATAACATCTTCTTCTAGAAGATTCTCAAAAGAAAGACATGCATTGACATGCACAGGAGGAAATTGTTGGAGGCAAAAAGAATACTGTGATTAACTAAATATAACCAGTCTGTTAGAATTGGCTTCACATGTATCACACATGGCCAACAATATCCCACTTGAATACAAGTCATACCGGAAAGAAGAATGCTTAGAGATATACCCTATTGCAGGCTTATTGTCACATCGAGACAAGATCGAGAGAAGCTCTACAAAAATAGAACTTCTCTCGAGTTACAACCTTTGTCAATGCATCTACTGGATTCAATTTAGTGTCAATTTTCTCTACTTGCAACTTGCCTTCATCAAGAACATGGAGAATGAAGTGATACCTCAACTCTATGTGCTTAGTGCGACTATGAAAAACAAAAAAATTGGCCAAATGAATGGCACTATTACTATCACAAAACAAAGGAAAAATGGATTGCTTACTCCATAGTTCACCCAACAGCCGTTGTAACTAGATCATTTCTTCGGCTCCTTCAGTTAGAGTTATGTATTCAATCTCGGTTGAAGAGAGAACAACCACTTGCTGCAAGAGAGATACCCAACTTATTGTTGCCCCAACAAAAGTAAAAACATAACCAGTAGTAGACCTCCTCTTATCCAAATCTCTAGCCATATCCGAATCAACATAACCCTGAAGTTGAGTGTTCTTATCTCCAAAACATAGAACATAATCAGAAGTCCCTTTCAAATAGCGAAAAATCCATTGAATGGCTTGCCAATGTGTCTTACCCGAATTACTCACAAATCTGCTCACAACTCCCACTGCATGAGCAATATCTGGTCTTGTACAAATCATGGCATACATGAGGTTGCCAACCACGAAAGAATATGGAATGATTTTTATGGATTCTTGATCCTTAGAAGTTTTTGGACACATAGTTGATGATAGACGGAAGTGATTAGCCAAGGGTGTGCTGACAGGATTTGCTTTTGACATATTAAACTTAGCCAAAACTTTATGAATGTATTTTTCTTGGGACAATCTGATTTCCCTTTTATTTCTATCCCTGATTATATGAATCCCAAGAATCATCTTTGCTGCCCCTAAGTCTTTCATGGCAAAATGAAGAGCTAAATGGTGTTTCAATTCACGAATAATTTGCACACTAGTTCCAACAACCAACATATCATCAACATAAGGTAAGAGAATGAAAAACTCACCATTTGCAAGTTTCTTATAGTAGACACATGGGTTTAATTCACATCTGGTAAAAATTTGCTGAGTCATGAAACTATCAAATTTCAAGTACCATTGTCTTGGGGCTTGCTTGAGCCCATACAAACTCTGTTTCAATTTGCAAATCAAATGTTCTTGTCCCTGTTTAACAAAGCCTTCAAGCTGCTCCATGTACAATTCCTCATTAATGTCCCCATGAAGAAATGTTGTTTTGACATCAAGTTGTTGAAGCTCTAAATCATAAACAACTGCCATGCCTAAAACAACACGAATTGTATGCATTTTTACAACTGGTGAAAAAAATTCATTTAAATCAATACCTTTTTGCTGAGCAATACCTTTCACCACTAATTTGGCCCTGTATCTTTGATGACCTCCATCTTCTTGTTTCAATTTATAGACCCATTTATTCTTCAGATATTTTTGATTTGGTGGAAGGGGAACCAAATCCCAATTAGATCATTTGCACACAAAGACTCCATTTCATTGTTCATTGCCTCCATCCACTTTACAAAATTTTCATTTTCACGTGCTTGTTTAAAAGTTACAGGGTCTGCCTCATCAGAGAGTAATAAATCGTAATATTCAAGTTTAGTTGAAAGCTTCTTCTGCTTGGTTGACCTCCGAAGTGGTGGTTGTGGCAAAACACCATGTTCTATAGTGTTATGTTCCTGAATATTGCCTCCAAGGCCCAACCCTTGTGTACCAAGAGGCTAGATAGCCAACTTTGATTGCACTGAATTTGATGACTGCTGCATAGAGGACATGGCAATCAAAGGAGACGGTGTAACAATGGAAAGAGGAAGCGCAAAAAAAATTGAGGCTATATGGCATGTTCAAAGGCTGGCGCAACCTGTTGAAAGGTTTGCGCAACCTCTCTATGGGTTGTCACAACCTTGTCAAATAGCTGTGTGGAGTCAAAAGGGGGGTGCATGGACAAGGAGGAAGGTGCAGGGGGTGGAGGGGACATAGTAAACAAAGAAGGCACAACAAGGTGTGAGGACTGTGATGGCACAGATAAAGGCAACATAGTATTTAAAAGAGGTTCCATAGAAACACGTGTAGGGTGTGCTTGATCATTAATTGGCAGCTCTGGAGTTGTAAGAGGCTGTGAAAACAATATAAGAGGCATTGAAAAAGAAAAAAAGGGCTGCATAGGAATAGATGAAGGCTGCATAGAAATTGTTAAAGGTTGGGAAAAAGAAACAAAGGTTTTCCTAGCTTGTCTAGGTTTACTATTTTCAAACAAATCAACATCAATAACTTCATGTGGAGATGAACTCTGTTTTTGCAAACCTGGGAAATTATGCTCATTAAATACAACATCACGGTTGCGAACAATTTTCTTTAAAATGGGATCCCACAATCAGAAACCAAACCGATCTTCACTGTAACCAAGGAAAATGCATCTCTTAGATTTGAAATCTAACTTTGTGCACTGCTCCTTTGGAATATGCACAAATGATTCACAACGAAAAACACGCAAATGATTGTGGGAAATCTTTTTTCCAGTCCACCTCTCCTGTGGAATGTTGAAGTCCAATCGAGATGAGGGATCTCGATTGATCAGATGTATGTAGTATTGCATGCCTCTGCCCAAAACTCTTTTCCTAAACCAGCATTGGAGAGCATACATCAAGCTCTCTCCAAAATAGTTCGATTTAGCCTCTTAGTTGTACCATTATCCTAAGGGGTGAGTGGAACCACTTTGATTCTTTGAATGCCATTGTCTGCACAAAACGCATCAAAATCTGAAGAGAAAAACTCTCCCCCATTGTCATTTTTGAGACAATTAAGTTTAGTTCCAATTTGATTTTCAACAAGAGCTTTGAAAGTTTTAAACTTGGAAAAGACTTCAGATTTTTTATTCAACATATAAATCCAAATTTTTTGAGTGCAATCATCTAGAAAAGTTAGAAAATAATTTGCACCACCAAACGATGTTACCTCTATGGGACCAAAGACATCAGAATGCACAAATTCCAATGGAGTAGTTTTAGTATCATGACTTGTTTTTAGAAAACTGCTTCGAATCTATTTGCCATAGAGGCAATGTTCACACAAATCCAAATCAATGGATTTGAGGCCTGAAAGTTGTCCTCATTGAAGCATAACTTCAAGTCCTTTCTTGCTTATATGTCCGAGCCTTTTGTGCCAAATTTCAAAACCACTTTCCTCAACTGTCATAACTGCTCCCACTTCATCGCTGCACTCTAAAACATACAAACTTCCCAATTTCTTTCCCTTTGCAAGCACCAACACACCTTTTGTCACTTTCCAAAAATCTAATCCAAAATTAACATTAAAACCTTGAGCATATAACTGACCTACAAAAATCAGATTTCTTTGGAGTGAAGGAACATGTCTCACATCCTTCAATAACCATTTATTACCATTTCTTAAGGACAATTTAAAACATCCCATTTTCCTACAATGTCACATTCCTTGTTATCCCCAAGAAACACTTTTCCAAACATACCTTCTTGGTAATTGGTAAAAAAACTCCGACACAGAGTAGCATAAAATGAAGCACCGAAGTCAAGTACCCATGAAGCTGCAATCATGTCACCTGCTAGGAGAATCAAAACATCGTCATCAACAACATTAAATTCATTATTATTTACCTTGTCTTGAGCCTTTTTATAGTTCCAACAATTTTTCTTTGTATGTCCCAGTTTTCCACAGAACCAACAAGCACCATTGTGTCCTCTTGACTTCAAACGTTTTGCAAATTTTGATCTTCTACAATCTTTATATCTTCCTCTATCTTGACTTCTCCCTCTATTGTCAGTTCTTACAACGGTTAATGCATCATTGGAAGAAGACTCTGAATGTTTTCTTCTCATGTCTTCACTAAGAAGTGTAGCAGCAACGTCATCAAATTTCAGTTTACTTTTCACAACCATCGAAGTGCTCACTGTCATCACCACACCTTCCCAACTATTTGGTAAAGAACACAATAATAAAATAGCCTTGATCTCATCATCTAAAATAATACCCATAGAGATTAATTGGGTGACTAATGTATTGAATTTGTTTAAATGATTTGAGACAATACCCCCTTCTCACATTTTCAAATTACATAATTTCTTCTTTATGAATACCTTATTCGAAGCTGATGCGATCTCATACAAAGAAGATAATTTGTCCCACAAATCCTTCATTGTCTTCTCGACTGAGACATTGAAGAGCACATTACTGGCCAATGATAAGAAAATAGTTGCCCGAGCTTTCATGTCGATCTTCTCCCAATCTTCATTTGACATTGAACCCTTTCCTTTGGTTTTTCTGAGCAGAGCAAGTGAGAGTTCTTGCTTGATCAATAATGACTCCATTTGAACTTTCCATAATCCAAAGTTCTGACTAGCAAATTTTTCAATCTTCCATTTTTCTATTTCGTCCATTCTTCCAGATGTTCTTCAACCAACTTCACCACTGAGCTGAAACATTGAGCTTCTCAACCAGAGCTCTGATATCAATTGTTTATTAAAATAATCACAGAAACAAATGAAGAATGAATTGCAGAAAAGAAAAACAAAACAGACAAAGATAAATCAGAACACACAGAAAAGAAGACACCAGATTTACAATGGTCCACTTTCAGGAGATTCTCAGTATTTTTATTACAATCTCTGTCACAAATATTCAACATACTTCACTAGTATATACAACATACAACATAATACCATCTTCTTCTAGAAGATTCTAAAAAAAAGAAGACATGCATTGACATGCACAGGAGGAGACGGCTGAAGGTAGAAAGAATACTGTGATTAACTAAATATAGCCAGTCCGTTAGACTTGGCTTCACATGGCCAACATTCAGAACAAATTCCTCGATGATTAAACCATTCCTCTTGATGATATGAATTTGGGAACTTCTTCAAATAGATCTACATCGCTTCATCATGGAGTTATGGCACGGTTTGAGTAAGTATTCATGAATTGAATATGGTCTGAAATCCAACATAGCATGAAATAGAATGCAACAATTAGTGAGGTTGCATCGGATCCTTCCTTCTTGGACTTTGTGCATCAGGTAGATCTCAATCTCACATCCATTTCTCATGTATGCTCGTTTATAAACCAAATTATTATATTCTCGCGTGATTAAAGTTTATGCCATAGTAAATGGCAAGCTCAAATTCTTAATATGTTCCTTGCTTAACTAGCTGGCGCAATACTACTTCCTTCTACCCTGTCCAACAATTTTGGGTTCACCTTGTTGCTCGTGTTGTTAGCAATTCATTATTAGCATTAAGAATTTTTTTATTGATTTCTCATTTTAAGCGAGTTATTATGCATTGATGAAGCGAGTCCCTCATTTGACAGCCTATCGGTCTAATTATTTTAACTTGCTTAGTCTTCTGAAAGGCTGTCAAAGATCACAACACTTCATAGATCTTTCTATGCCAAAAATATTTCTCACTTCTCCAGCCGGGATATAAGAATCTAAGAATCTATGTAACTATCCGAGGATCCTTCATCTACAGTTTGAATGTCTTTTTCCCACTTTGGATGTGATTTCCTATAACAGGAATTACATATCCAATGAAAAACATTATTCTTGTTATTAGCGTTGTCCCAAAATTCAGAAAATTGGTAGCGAGTATAAAAGTTTGAACATATTCTTAATGTCATACTCATAATTTCTGGCAATAGCTAAGTTGCTTTCCAATCTGAGCCAAATTGAAGAGTTTTTCTTATGTTTAATTCAAGTTCAACATATATTTCTAGTGCTAGGTTGCATGCCTTTTTGCTGGTCTTGATGGTTATTTTTGCTTTTATTTTATCATCCTTCCAGGGATTCTTTTCACTTAGTACAAGTCATGTTTGGAATTAGATCGATTAGGCGACCGAATTGGTTTCTCTTTTGAATTTTGTCTTTGCATGCTCTTTAGATTATGTTTTTGCATAGCATTAAAAATAAAACTTCTGTTCATTTGACTAACACTGGTTTCAGTGTTTGCCTGTAGCATAATGTATAGGGCTACTCAAGTTGAACACAAATCTAGTGATAGCTCTATGTCAAAGAGTAGTTCTGTTATATTAGTTGTGCATTAAAGTTTGTGTAATTTAAATTATAAGATTTTTTTTTAAGTTTAGTAAGATGAATTATTAAATACTCACTGTTATTTCTTACTTAAGCAACCGCAAAACTCGAAGGTCCAATGTTGATACTCTTTTAAAAAAAATAGAAATTAAAAATTACGGACGTCAATAGCTAGTTGAACTATTAGGGAGTTACTACATCATATCTTGCTTTGAAGCTAGCACTATTTAAATCAATAATGGTTAGTTATGTTATGCCCTTTTGAATAATGGAATGCTTAATAATCCACCCAAGTGCAAGTTATTTACACTCACTAAGAAACTATGGTGAATAATCTATTCCGTTTTAAAAGAAAAAAAATGTTTGGGTATTATGTTCTCTAAATTATTGTGATAATAAAATGGAATTTAGTATTTAAAATCGTATTATTATTATTACTGTATATAATTTTATCCTTGCAATATTTTTTTATGAAAAATAAAGATTAGTAAAAGTCATTATCAAATTAGTAAATTTATATTCATCTCAAAATGGCTAGAGTTTGGATAATAACATTGAGGAAGGATTTGGAATGGAGGTGGTGAGGGTTTATGATAGTATGGGTGTTGTGTAGGCCACAAAAGCTTGAGTGGTCTGCCCTCTCTTTTTGTTTTGGTGGGTTGTGTTGTGCATGCCCTCTCTTTCGTGGGGCTTTAGCGTGGTTAGGGGTCAGTGGATGCATGCAAAGCCAATCTGGATTTTCTCTCTTGGATTGAGCCTTGTCTCATTTCTATTTTTTGATTTTCTTGCTGCTTTGGGTTTGTGTATTTGGTGTTGGGTGGGTGTTTTTTCATGGCGCCCTCTGGGGGATCCAAAGACCCATCTCGTTTGTCTTTTAAATCTGTTGCTATGAATGGAGATTCTTCTTCATCAAGGCATGGAGATGCTATTAATTTCATGTTGCAGGTTACAGAGGAGTCACAAATAAATCATTCTTTGGAATCGAAATAAAAACCAATGGGTTTCTTAGAAAGGAGCAAAGACTGCTCGATTGTGGCAATCAATCTTGAAGTTATTATAGAAGAGAGGAGAAATAAACATGATTGTCATTATTGTCAATGGTTGCATTCTCTTGCACTAAGCTAACCTCACACATAGGAGATATAATGGGAGAGGGATCAATGAAAAATAATAAGAGAGGAGAAATAAAGTCATTTTCACATGCTTGTAACAAAAATTCTTTAAAATCCTTAACAAGATTTGACAATAAAATGTGAATCATGAAAACACAATATTTTTGCAATGAGAACATTATGTTATGCCCTATGGATCAAACTAGCAATTTTTTTTAGCAAAACAGACAGTTATAGGACTGATATTAAGAGGTTGAACCTAGATTTGGGTAGGGACCAAAGACAAGGTTTTGCACATAATGTTTGAGCTCCAATTGGTTGGATAGGGCACCTAGGGTGCTTGTGTCTGGCACTGAATTCAAATTTTGACTATGTATAATACTGTTTTAGGTTCTTATCTCTCTGTGTGTGCAAGTGTAATAGTGAGTATTTTTCTTAAATTTGACAAATTTATGCTTATGCAATGCAACATGCAAGTGTGCAACAATCTTGAAAATGTTTAAACAATAAAAGAAAATTCCAAATGCAATTTCCAAATCTAAGATGTAATAATTTAATGATCCTAATTTGCAAAATTTGAAAATGGTGATATTGATGCCTTTTCAAAACAAAACAATGCAATTTTGCACCTTTTGAACTATATGCAAAATACTTAAGTGAATGTAATGAACACTTTCAAGTTTGATTTAAGATCTAAGATGATCTAATGTAGATTTTTAAATGCAATTAAGATGTAGATTTGAGCTATGATGATTGAATTAACCTTATTGAAAGCTATGATACAATATGACATGCAATTTTTTTGAATTTTTATGCTTTTTATGATGCAAAAATGAATGCCTAAATGAACATAATTTTTAACCCTAGATCTAGGATGATATACTTTAGATCTCAAGAGGTCTATAATGTTTATGCACTTGGTTCACCAAAATGATATGTTGGAAGTGGACCCTATGGTTTTACCTTAGGGCACCTTTCCCAATATCATCATAATTTGAGGTAGTGATGGTTTGATGGGTTTGGACAAAGGTGCAAGGCTAACTTGCAACCCAAAAGGTGAATCAACCTGTGCTTGACCAAACTTGGAATTTGTTTTAGAATGAAATACAATGGTTTAACTAGCCAATGATGCAAATAACCTATTTTGATGCAAAAATAGTAAATTTGGAAAGTCACAAACAAATTCAAACTTTTGAAACAAACTGAGTAGAGTACTATGCACCTATGGTATGAATCTGAAGTTAATTCTAGAGGACTAAGTCACATAGGGCGATTATGTCCTATTGAATGAAATTGAAATATGATTTCACTATCCTCTGGAGCTTGCTCAGAGCCTTCTTTCTTCTTGGTCTCACTGTCAGATCTTAGTTGCTTACTGAGATAATTGAGTTTTTGTATGTTATCAAGTTGTAGGGTTTGAATGCAATAATGAAAAAATAATCTTCAATCTTCCTCTACTCTTCTTCAGATCTAAAAATTTCACATTCATAGAGAGAGGAAGGGTTGTGCCATGTAGGGGATTGCCTCAATCAAACCCCATGTTGGTGTTTCCACCTCCACAATGGCAAAGTTGATAAAAGAGAACTTATCCTTTTGAGGGATAAAGGATAACTGATAAACAAATGATGAATCAACAATGGACTATAACTCACCATTCAAATACAACTTCCTTGAAGGACTAATTTATACAAATCTCATCAAGGCTTGATTATTGTTTGGCTTGATTGGCTTTGAAGACCTATAAGGGTTAGATCTCACAAACAAAATGATAGCATGAACACACTCACATAAAACTTGACATGATGCTTTGATGTTGAAATGCTACAATAAATATGCTCTTGATTTCTCTTGGCTTGATAATAATTGCTTGATAATGCTCTTGATTCCAAAATTGCCTCTTAGCTCCACTTAGTTTTCAAATGATGCAATGACTAGGTATTTATAGGCATTTAATCTAAATTCCCTCAAATTAAATCCTGATAGCCAACATTTGACATTTGAAATTCAAACAATAAAATGTCAACTCTGACATATTAAAATTTGGAGGAAAAATAGGGGGAGAAAGTTGCCTAGGGTGACTTTGTCCTAGCCTTATTTTGCAGGATGTAAGGTGTCGAGAGGAAAATATTAAATGTTTGCATTTGTTTCATAAATGAATTTTCTTGATAAATGTTGAAATGGGCCATGTAATGCATAATTTAGGACATTAGATGCATAATTAGGTCTAATCACTTAAGAGGGAGCAAAACATAGTGTGAAATTGTCAAGGGTGACAATTTATGATGCTACAACAACCCATTATAATTTTTTTACTTTCTTGACATTCTTACATTTCTAAATGGCTCTCATACACACCATTTCTAATTCCATTTAATCATATCTCTACTAGTCCTTCCTTCTATTCATTAAAATAAATCAATCTTCATTAGATAGTCTATATTTCATTCTCTCTTGCATCTATCTACCTTTTCTTCACATTCTTGCTTGTTGAATTTGTTCAAGGTAATGTTTACTGTATGGATTTGAAAAATTTGATTATGAAGCTTAAATCCTTGACATCAACCACCAAACCTTTAGAAGTAAGCTTATAAAATCAAATCCAAAATAATGAAGCACAATCAACATAAAGGAAATTGAATGCAAACAAATAAAGAAAAGTATGCCTTTATACCTTTGTTGGTTGATCTCCATTGCTCTTCTCTCCTTCGCTTTTGAAGATTTGTGATATGTTGCTCTAAGTTTTTAGAGTTCACAAATTGATTGACTCAAGAAGATAGTAACAATGGAAGGTTGAATATGGTGGTTCTCGAAATCAAGAGATAAATGTCAAATTTATAGATGAGAAGATGGCTAAATGAACAGACGAGATCGAGAGAAGAATGAACGATCAATATCGCACAAGAAAAAATCAATATAAACCTTGCTCATTTTTAGATTCAAAATTAGTGCCATGTGATTAGAGAAATTAGTGGGATGGAGGCTAAATTAATGGATAGAAGAAAATTGGCCAAATTGGTGACAATTTGGAAGAGTTTAAATTTAAAAATTAGTGGATATTTGGAAGATTTTAAATTTCAAAATTAATGGACATTTGTAAGAGTTTAAATTTTGAAAATCATGGAGCAATGTAAGAATTCATTTTTTGAAAATTAAAAATAAATTCAAAAAATCATTTATATTTTCAAAACCTGGATAATTAATTTAATTAATCATTAGATTAGTGAGATTAAATAAATAAAATTATTTATTTAATCAAATTTGATGTTTTTGATTAATGCAAAACATGTTTTGAAAGGGCCTTGAAACCCTATACAAAAGAAAAGGGAACATAGATATAGTAGCTAAGCTGCCCCACCAACATAAAAACTAAGCTAATTAAACAACAATCAACACCCCATCAATAAACAACGACCAAAGAAACAACAAATAAAACAAAAAAGACAGAAAAAGCAGTGACTAAAGAAGTTCCTTTAACATCCTAGTTGCTTCCAAATCCTTAGATATCACCTTATTATGCATTTCCATGATCTCGTCCACATTCTACCTCAACACCACCTTGCTCTTTTTTGTTTTTCTTCGATTACGAACGCTCGGCCTAGTTCTCAAGGCAGTAGCCTGCATACCCTTCTCTACATCCTCATCACCATCCTGATTCATTGGTTCATTAAGCAGGGATCTACTCGTCCATTCCCTAGCTTTCTCATTCAGGAATACCAACCCTTCAACAAAGGACTCAAGCTTCTCCTTGTTGAGATTAATCAACGCATTGAGATCATTACACAACTGTATAGAATTTCTCTCCATAGTGGAGAGCCGAGGACCATGATCTTTTTTTAGATTAGCAACATCCTCTAACATAAGGTCGAGGTTGGAATTCAATGATCTTACCATACTAAAGTTAGAGTCCTTCTCCCTTAAACTTCTTTGGGTAGATATATTGCATCGAGCAATCGTGCCATACTTGTCATGGAGGTCCTAAACCTCTTGAACCAACCACATAAGTATATTAAAAGAGATATCTATCCCTTCCTTGACCAACCTCGATGCTTGCAAAAAGTCCATCGCACCCAATACAAACCCCTCCCCTGGTGAGAGCTCATGGGAGGGTCTTCTTCCTAGATTCCCTCAGGTGGAGCAACCTTTTCCTTGCCCCTATGTTTAGACGCCACCACCGCATGAGAATCCTCCAAATCCACAAGACTATTCACCTTCCCCATAGTTGGGACCTCCCCATCCCCACCACACTGCTGAATATTCTCCTCATTCACAAAATCCACCACCTCATTGACCATATTAACCCTAATTCCCTCCTGCGTATTATCAACTAGTTCATGGGAACACACCAACCCCTATTTCAAGGTCTTCCTTTTGCTAGCCTTACCCTCTAGAACCTCCTCATTGCAGGAAATTTTGCATTTTGCATGTGAGGAAGAGGGCTTAGTATTTTTGGAAACACTTTTATCTCCCCCAATAGATGGGGTATAATCTAGGTCCGTGTGGTTACCATCAGACCATGCAAAAGATTCATCCTCAATTTTCATTCTAGAATCATCTTCTACCTCCTCAATCTGGTATTTCCCACTTGTCTTCTCCTTCTTCTTGGACTTACCAAGCTTAACAAGAACATGGGACTCAATAACAAAATTAGCTTTTATATGTTCCATAATTAATAACATTAAACCCTCATGTAGGTAAGGATTTTTGGGGTTCCTTTTGAAGTCCTCAATCCCATCTTCCAGAGACAATAGAAGATAGAAACGGAAAGCAACAAGCCTACCATGTTGGAAGTGATTAAGCAACACAAAGTGGTGTCCATACAGAGCCATGTATCTCCTGTCCAAAGTAAAATAATGCATCAACGGTATGATCATGTCACCTCAGATGGGCTTGATTTTGGAATGGTCATAACACCCACTTTGGAGTCTGACCATCTTCGCCTTCTCCTTGTCCCGAAGGACATCCATTTTGGCAACCCATGACATAGATTTCTCTCTGTAAAATTTCCTTCCTTGAGTCAACATCCCCATCACTTTTGCAATAAACTCCTCATTGATAGTGATATCCATACCAAACAAGCTCAACACCCGACCATGCCAAGCTTCAACAAATTCCTATGAAACCTTTGACTCAAACCCATGTAATCTCTCCATAAATGAGGTAACCCCACCCTTTTGTAAAATTTCCCACACCTCAACATTAGTTTTGATCTCTTCACACAAAAATGGCTTTGTCCTACACCTATCCCCACCCATCTTCAATGGCTAGGAAAGAGACCACACAGAAAACAAATGCAAGAAATCAACAAGGTCGAAGAGAAAAATACACCCAAAAAGCGTGTGGGCTTGCCTTTCAAGGTACAAAGAAAAATGATGACCAAAATCCTCCTGTGCAAACAACTCATCCTACAATTTCCAATGAGCACAACCAGTGTCAAGTGTCTTATCAACATGAAAAGATAATAATAAACCCACTAGCCCTTAAGAACACTTGAAGATACGATCCCCACCAAAACATTAGAAGCTATCATTATTAAGCAAGGTTAAAAGTTCCATCAACAAATTATCATTAACCTCCCATGATCTAGTTGAAATCACACCAAGATTTGCCAACAAATCCACCACCCCTTTTGCCTCACAAAAGGCATGTGAAATATAGACATCATCAAAATCCACAATAAATCTTTCAATAGACCAAGAAGGGGGGGAGATTTTCCTTAGGCAATTAATAATATTCAATGAATCCCAAATTTTGGAAATCCCCTTCTCTCTAGCCAACTTAATGCCATGATAGGCTAATCAAAGGTGATGTTAATAATTAAATAATTAAGTAATAATTATTTAATCAGATGGATTAATGAAATGGAGGACAATAATATAATTAAATAATAAAAAATATTTAATTATTTGTGCATGTGAGGAAGAGGGTGGAATCAGATTAAGGTTAAATGAAGAATTAAGATTAGGTGATGTATTAGGGTTAAGCAAAGAATTAGAGTTAGACGAAGAATTATATGAGAAATTAGTCAAAAAATGTTGTCGCAAGCTCGAGACAATTTTAAGTGCCTACATTTACGACCACCTTTAAGAGATTGACAACTCGAAAAAGAAAACATTCTCCTAAATCAACACCCCTATTAAACTAGATTAATAGGAGAAATCATATACAAGCTACGGATTAATGACACATTATATATCTTTATATACAAAGCAACATGTCCCTTAGCTACTTCCATAGCTAATCCTAAAACAAATGCATATTGAGTTAGCTCAAAAAATGAAAAAGTTAAAATTTAAACTTGAGGTCCATTCCACGTGCATCAAGATTGATACTCATGACACACAAGTGAATTTAGATAATGAAATAATAATCTTAAAATAATAAAGAAATGTATTGAAATAATTGCAAATGAAGCATAATAAAAAGGATTAATGTGAATATTTGAAAATAAATAATGATTAGAACATAAATCAAACGTAATATAAGAATGTGCCATTATTCCATATTATTTTTTACACATTTCGTAAAAAATAAACATAAAGTAAATGGAAAATAGACCGGGTATATACAAATTTCGCCATTACTTATTTTTTAGGTGGGGCAAGGAGGTGAGGCGACTCTTAAGTTACCGAGAAAACTTGTAGTGGATGACGCCCCCATCTCTATCGATCGAAGGAGAGTTGTTCCATTGAAAACATAAAATTAAAATTTAAGTTTAAGATACTTATCACTACGATACAATTCCGCAATTGTACTTTGCTATTTTACGGGTGTCACGCAGGGTTCACATCATTGCATATACGTATTTCTGTCCGCGGTCTGTTTTGAGGGCTTGGGTATTCGTGCAGCGGAAAGAGGAAAGGCAAAATAAAGATACAGGCGTTACTGGAGAAACAGGGAGAGAGAGAGAGAATTGCGATGGGGTCTTCAGGAGGGGAGTCATGGATGAAGGAGATGAAAGAGGCGTCGGCACTTGCGGACGATATCAATGCGAGAATAGCAGAGCGAGCAGCGCTGCCGGCGGCGGGGCCGGAGACGCAGCGCCATCTCTCCGCTATACGCCGCAAGATCACCATCCTCGCCACCAGGCTCGACTCCCTCGAATCCCTCCTCCACAAGCTTCCTTCCAAACAACCCATGTAACTCTTCATCGCCTTTCTTTTTATGCCATTCTTTCATTACAACGTGATTAGCAGCATGCCCCCGACAAAGATCAGACCAGTTTCCTTTGCTTCAAATCCAATGTTGGTTCTACAACGTGATTATGCCTCTATCTTACATCAGAAATCTATAAGAAAATTAATTCAAACAATGTGGAATTTTTTAATAACTCAATGATCTTACTGTAGCACGTAACCAAAGTTAACAGTAGTCGACTCACTAGTTCTTCTGATCCATATAAATATAATGTTGATAATACAAAGAATTTAAAGATTAGTGATTTTAGAAAAAAGAAAAGCCTTTCTATTGTTAAAATTCTCTCCCATGGTATTCAGAGGTGAGAATCCTGGGATTTTACTATTTACATTGCTGAGCTGTAATCCTCAGCTTTTTGCGATTATCTGGGCTCCAGCAATCGGTGTCTATCCCCAGCACAAGAATTTCTCCAATGCAGAATTTTGACCTTGGGCATCCTAATAAGTTTGGGCTAGGGCTGCTTCCAGGGGCCTCACCATCTAAAATACCAATCATCACTTGAGTGTCAAGATTCAAGATAATCTTCATATTGATAATTTGTTATTTATTTATTATCCCTCTCCCAGCAGTTACTCACATAAAGCTGAGAATTTCTCCGAAGCGGAATTTTGAACCTGGCCATCCTAATATATATCGGCTAGAGTTATGCTCCCGGGCCTCACCATCTGGAATACAAATCCTCACTTGAGTATCAAGATAGCCTTCATTTTGATATTTTGCTGTTTGTTTATTTCCTTTACCAGTAATTGCTCACGAAAGCCGCACTCTTCTTCTTATAGTGAATCTCTTTTCTTTTACACTAAGTAAGTTGAGCACTGAAACATTTAGTCAACTTTTATTATTTGTTGCTTAAAGGTCAGTTCATAAATTAGCTTCCTTATCTAGTTCCTGATTTCCCTTTTTTGCCACCTATACCTAAATGAGTCTTTCTTTTGTTAGGAAAATAAACTTATATTATATTTAGCAAAATCATTTTACATATATACCATTAGTCATTACTTGTTCCTTCCTCAAGGAGTATGTTAGTCTGTCAGAATGGCTACCAACAGATGGTATCTGAATCTTATGCAAGGAGACATACTGCATGAATAAACTATCTTGTAGCAGCACTGGGTAGGAAAAATATATCAACTTTCTCAGGTGATTCTCCAGGCTCTCTCATTTCAGTTTCCAACAAACCATATTGTGTACACCTCGGGGAAGCATTTGCATGCCTATCTCAAAGTTAATAAGGTTTTCCTTTTGGGTTCTACAACTTATCATTTGGAGGTTTGCTTGCTTCTAGGATGCTTTTGATGGTCTGATCTTGTAATGTTCCCTTTTTGGGATTGCCCAAAATCTTGCCCTAGAATCAAAATTTAATGTAGTTAAGATAATAACTAACCAATTATATGCTTGAAGCAATATAAACCTTGGTTTAGGTCCTGCAATCATGTTAGAAAATATTGGAAATATAATTCATATGATCAAAACATATATAATAAATGTCTTATCTATTTAAACCATGCAAAAATATATAACTATTTCCAAACTATATAAACTACACCATATCCATAATGCATAGTGGACGTTTAATCATAATAGGACTTGGATGAGAAACATGGTAAGTCTGCTTGAAGCTATCCATACTAAGCCCAAGAGCGGATATACCATCCCTCTTGGCCCCAAGTGGCAGACACGCAGGCATCCAACATGGGGTGGCGTACTTAGTGGATAAACTTGTATCTGCTTTCCCTATCCATGCTGCCTTATCCATCTCTCTTATGATTGAAACTCTTTGAATCCATCCCAACAACCAATACATGTAGAGATTGGGGAAAAACTACAATAGGAGGCATGTAGATTCCCCTTTCCAAGCCCAAGGGCGGACACTCACCCCCTTGGCTCGAAGTGGCCAACTTGGAGTGGCGTACTTAGAAAGAAATCTAGTATCTGCTCACCATATTGGTATTTCCCCCACTCCTCCTCATGGTTGCTTGTTGAGAATTACAAACACTAAATCTATTCAGATTCATAGAGATTATACAATAATAAATATATCATTATACACCATAATCACAATAGAGCATGCCACAATACTTGCTAACATATAAGATTGCTATATTCTAAGATGCAAATATATTAACAAATGCTAACTTCTACCCTTGTCTGCTGAGTGCAGATGATTATGTTTGATCTGCTCTGCTCTGCTCCTATTGTCTGTCTTGTTTGATCTGTTTTGAATATCCAGAAGTTACTGCTTTCCTGACTGCAGATGTATTTCTGAATATCATTCCATGATGATTGATTGGCAATTATATACCTATATATATTCTATATAGTTATTCCTTATTTATATTGATTGGTAATATATATATATATATATAATCATTCTTTATTTATATTCTACCATTTACCTCCCAATATTGTTCTTGCAGCAAACAGTATTTATTTTCAGCAGATATCTCATATTTTATTTCCTTATTTTCCTTTTCCAAATCATATTCCTTTTATCCAAAATTGATGCCCTTACCAATGAATTGTTTCCCCCTTAAATATCTTCAATGGTGGGGAAAAGCCACCTCTTTTCATTACATCCTTACCATGGTAAGGGACACATCCCTTCATAACCAAGTGCTGCCCCCCTTAGACTCTCTTTAATTATTAATTATTTGTTTTCTTGCTACATTAACAGTCCTTCCCATTGATGCCACTTTAGTACCTCTTGGTCAGCGATTAATTGACTCAGGAAAGGCTGCGATTAATTATTCCTTTGAGCCGCCACTTTAATATTTCCTGGGGTCAGCGATTAATTCCTTTTAAGACAGGCTGTGATTAATACTTCTTTGGACAGCGATTATCTTATGTGCTAAAAGGAGTCAGCCCAAGGTTTTAAGTATTACTGTATTATTTAATTCAAGATTTTTTTATAAATAATTATGTATTGCTGCTGTGATCTAAGTGCTGGGGGCAGGTCATAATTATTGTATTAAATAAAATAGGACATCACAGATCTAGTGTTAGATCTGTTGATTGCTGGATATTTTTATAGATGCTCACGCAAGATTTGTTATTAACTTATTCCTAAATCAGATAACACTCTTTATCTGAATGTGGAATGCCATTGCTACCTTACACAGATTATGAGTATCCCTAATATGCTTATGGTTGGCCTAGAAAGCTTCAAGTTCAGAGTAAACAAATTCCTCATCCTGCTCAACATTTTTCCTAGAACTTTTGCCCTTGGCTTGCCAGTCGTCAATGATTTTGAATTAATATACTCTATTTTTTTTCTATAATTATCAAAGTTTACTGCACTTCCTCGGTTCCTAGGAGGATGTATTTTCATGCCTGGTCCAGCTAGTACCCATACTTCCATGATCCATCAGTATTGTCCCTTCTGTCTTGCACTTAAACTCTTTAAATGGGCCAGGAATGGCTTTTAACAAACTACCTTCTACACATTGTGATAGTCATACAACTTCATGAGCAAGGTAAGTATTACCTTTATTCACACTAATGAAGGGGGAAGGCATGATGGTTGTGGCAATAGGATTTTGGTTTTCACAGGTGGGCTGCCAACAAATTATCAGTCTGTCTAGCCCGCTCCTTCCATTCATCTGTATCTTGCATTGGATTGTATTTGATAGTATCCTGGCAGGCATGAATGTGCTGCATGCGAAAGGAAGCAGTGCATTACTCAACACTCCAAGTCACTATTTCAATATCATTCCTGCGCTTCTCATTATTTCCTTGTGCCACATCAGCTAAATCCTATTTTTCCCTGAGCTCCGACCTTTGACCTTTGATTGATTTAACATTATGGTCTTGGTATTTTGTCCGTTCCAAAGATTTAATATTGTGGACAAGTAATCTTTGTGTTTATCTTTTATGTTAGGTGGGACAATTAGTTATTCTATGCATTGTGTTATTTTTTATTTTTACACTTTCGCTATTTTTCGTATGTATATTCACACACTTTTCCGCACTTTTTCATCAAAATTGTCATATCTCTTTTCTTCAGTTACTTTTCTGTTATACCTGGTAATTGCGTTATGTTCATACCATACTAAATTTTAGATATATGGTCCTAACTGGCAAACATTTTGTGGCCCCATTTTCCATGACAAGTAATGTGGAAATAATATACAAAAATTGTTCCCAATAATACTGACTTGTAGACACAAATTTCTGTTTATCCCTTGCAATGGTTGACTTCAGCTTTGGTACCACTTCCAGTTCACCTAAGTAAAATCCCAAAAATTAAACAGAAGGAGCCTAAGATGTTGTTGTTGTAGTTTCGGGCTACATACTTCCGCCTTGATTATTGAACAATAAATTCATATAGCCTAACGGCTATTCATTTATTTATTAAAGTGAAGAGGTGTTTCACTTGGCAACATAATATAATATTTAATTATTGAGAATAATTAAATGGGGCTGACTTAAAGAAATAATATTTAATATTTGCTAATTCTTTATGAGGCCAACCTAGATGAAGTGTCACATTATTTTGTATTTATACAAGGTGGAGTTTGCTCATTTCATATTCAAGTTCATTCATCATATTCGCATTCCTAGAAGAAGTTCGCACTTGTGCAGCAGATCATCATCTTGAGCAGAAGATCATTATTTTGTGACAGCAGATTGATTTCAAAGAGAAACATATTCATGTTGTATTTTCGCATCTAGGAGAGGTGCTATTATTCATTGTATCAAATTCGGTCTTGTGTTGGGCCTGAGTTGTAAGCAGATTTCTGCTCTTGTTCCTGAATATATAAGCGATATATTTGCTGGGTTTTTCCCCTCAAGTTGGAGGGTTTTCCCAAGGTATCTTGTGGTGTTCATTGTCTAACGTGCTGCAATTTCTGTTTATTGTATTTCTGATCTTAAAACTGTTAATGATATTATTCAGATTAGTGATGAATACTTCAGACAATGAAGAGATAAATTTAAATGTAGCACTAAATGCTATTTAAATTTATACTTGCATATTCGAATTTAATTCATGGAGCCGACTTCTTGATTAATGATTAAATAAAATATAATGAAAAG
Organism: Sequoiadendron giganteum; assembly: GCA_007115665.2. Classification (NCBI taxonomy): domain Eukaryota; kingdom Viridiplantae; phylum Streptophyta; class Pinopsida; order Cupressales; family Cupressaceae; genus Sequoiadendron; species Sequoiadendron giganteum. The sequence goes on from CM021102.1 coordinate 479,094,714, forward strand.
ACGATTTATATTTAAGGCCGACCTTGATACAAAGAGGCGCAAATTTTTGAGAAAGACGTCTTATGTAAAGTGGCCGACCTCTCTTATGAAGGGGTGCGATTTCATTAGAGTGCCTATATATATGACTCTCCTCATTCGTATTTATAATTTCATAATCAAGTTATTCAAGTTCATGAAGCAGATCGAATTCAAGGAGAAGGACGCATTTGTATAGAGGAGGTTGATCTGAGCAGCAGATCATCATTTTTGTATCAGCAGATTATTGTATACTGTTTGTATTTACATCTGAGAGAGGTGCGAATTATCCATTGCATCAAATTCGGCTTTGTGTTGGCCTGAGTTGTAAGCAGATTGCTGTTCTTAATATATTCAATATATAAGATATATATTGGCTGGGTTTTTCTCCCTTAGGAGGGTGGTTTTCCCAGGGTATCTTGCTGTGTTTATTGGCTTATGTGTTGCATTTTCTTTATTGCCTTCATGTCTGATTATTAAAATCAACAAAAACTAACATTAGATATATGAGGGTTATCTCCCAAAGGGTTTAGCAAATTGTGGAATTTTTTTTTAGTATCAGGCACGAGAGTAAAACAAGTTATAATAAGAGCTATAGATTCTACAAATCCACTTTTGAAATTCTAATTAAATTTTCATTTAACTTCAATTTTGAGCTAACTGTTTAATGGTAAAAAGAGTTATAAATCTGTTGTCTAGAGTGAGTACCAGAATAGAACTTGGCTCAGTAGCTACCACTTTTGAGCTTTTAGCCTTTTTTTAAAGTTCCTTTGATACTTTCAGAATTTATATTTATGGTTGACATTCTATGAATATATGTAGACAAGCTATATTTGACTGATGCCTTGTAATTTCATGCAGATCCGAAAAAGAATTGCATCGGCGACAAGACATGCTTGTCAATCTTCGATCAAAAGCGAATCAGATGGCTTCTACTTTGAAAATGTCAACTTTTGCTAAAAGGTATGATGGTGCAATATAAATTTAAATGTCAAATTTAAATGCAATATAAAGTTAGTTTTACAAAAAACATTACATCACCAAAACATATAGATTTCCTTGCATCATTGTCAACTGTCCAGCTTATGATATTCTTTTCACAGATTTGATTTTGCTCAAAAAATTGGAGCTCTGTAGTTCAAAAGATAATATATTTCTAAGAAGAGAGCACAGTTAAAGTTAATAATATCCTGTACTAAATTGAGAAGTTGGCTATAAACCAGACCTTGATATTTTAAAATAGAGATTTAGAACTAGTATATAAAATAAAAAGGCAACATCTAAAATGCTATTGACAGAAAAAACTCATAGACCATGACTGAAGAGAGCATTTCCTTCTGTCAGTCTCCATAAAGCCAATGGGAGAGGAAGTAAGAGAAGAACAAGATGTCTCAGTTTGATCTGAGGGAGAGTGTCATGCCCCCTCCGCTTATTTGGGGTGACATTATTATTTTTTAAATTTATTTAAGGGGTAAATGCTTTTTACCCGGAGCTATGAACAGGTGAGGTCACAAATGGGGTACCTCATCCCCAATATAATCACCCTCAAGTCAGTAGCAACTGGTAGGACGAGAACCCTGCAATCATTGTGTTTACTTTTCTGATGAAAATCCCCTATTAGGGTTTGCAACTGAGCCTATTCTAAGCTATCTCTCATATCTTTCCAGGGTGGCATTATTGTCAATTGTCAAACAAGGGGATTGAGACTGTAATGTCCCTTTTGAAATTGAGTAAGGAAAAATAAGAAAATAAAATAAAATTTATTATTCTTGATTTTGGCGCTCAAGGGAAGGAGTGAAATAATAGTTAAATTTGATTTTTGGCGCCTAAGATATTTTTAATATTTTATTTGGGGCTGGGCGACCCCCTTTTTGGGAGATATAAGGAGAAAATAAATAAAAAAATATAAGAAATTTGAATTGTGGGTTTGGCGTCCAATTGGAGGAATCAAAATAAAATAAAAAGAAAAATTTAAAAGGTGAAAAGTGGTGCCCAAATTGGGTTGGCCTATTTGGGGAGTTAAGGAGGAAGTTGATATATATACAAGTTCATTTTGGGAGGATTATTATCATTCAGCATATTATCTTATTCCTTTTTGGTCTACAATTTATTTGTATCATATTCCAAGGACGAAAACCCTTGAGGATATAAGGTGAATTGGACAAAAATCTAATTCATCTTCGGAAGGCTTCATAACAGAGGCCTACTTGTACTTATCATTTGAAGAAGAAGAGCAGAAATTCCAATCAGATTTTTGGATCAGACTTGCTGGCATGTTTTGGAGGGTGATATGACTAGGGTTTGGCCCTAGAAGTGGTGCACCATAGTTGGGAAGAAGGGCGACTAGCATTGTAGGGTAGATTTGGGCATTTGGAAGAAGTTTGGTGTTGTGTTTGCTTCAGAATTGCACCAGCAGCAGAGCAGATCTAATTCATCTTCTTGGGAGCAGCATTTTGACGTCATTGGTGTTCACTTGTGCAAGGGTTTCTTACCCTCATTTTGGCGCCACATTTGGAGAGGCAATTCCATCATTTGGTAGTCATTTTTGCATGTTCGGTATGTAACAGTAAAACCCTTGGGGTTTATTTCAGTTGTGGTTAGTAGATTTCTGGGCATGTTTGGCATGCTTGCCTATGGTATTTGATGCATTTTCAGACTTCATATTTCTGATATATAACAACAGACTGCAGTGGTTGGTTTCATATCATTTGGTGACATTTTTGGTGTTGGTTCATTGTCTAATATATCTAATAACCCGGTTATACATTTGGCATATGATATGGCGTAATTTACATGATGTTTTAGCATGTTATGTGGCTGTTGTAAGTACTTGATCAGGTCTGAAATAAAATATTTTATTCATGATTGAAAAGATAATCATAAGGGCTCATAATCGCTTATTTGTTCAAGCATTTTCAGGCATTTTGGATGAGTTTATGTTGCTGTTCATGTTTATTTCAAATCAGAAAATTTACATCAGAAACTACGGTTTTAGCATAAATTTTTGAAGTGCAGAAATTAGGTCAGAAAGTTGAGTTAAAATCAGAAATTTAGGGCAATATCCTAGTTGGGATATTTCAGAAACCTAACAAGGCAGCGCATGCATTTGCCTTCCTTAGCAATTGGATCTGGGTTGCTGGCTGTGACATTCACTATTTTCTAGAGTTCTGTGAGCAGTCTACAAAGGTGCAGACATCAGAATCCCAAGGACAGAGCTGGAATCATTGTGTAGCAGTTTCGAGTTTTGACCACCTACCCTAGAGCGATTTTGTGATAGTAGCTGTCAAATTAAAGGCAGATCTAGGGTGATAAAGTTATTTAAGTCAATGTCCAGCAGTTCTGGGTGGCATTCAGCAAACCCTAGGTGTTCATTAGCAGACCCAACACAGAATTTTCGTTGCAGACCTGTAACCCTGCATTGGGTGGTTCATAGGGGCAGCTAGTTTGAGGGTTTCATGCCTTAAACCAGCCTACACAGAGTTAATATATTGTAAGCAGTTGGCTAAGCTGGAAATTTGCTGCTGATAAATTTTTGTAAGTTCAAATTGTGCCATGTGCTAATTGCCGGACAATTTTGTTACTCAATTATTGACTCTTTCCCAGATCTGAAATTCAGCCATTGTGTTCAAGAAATTCAGTGATGTTATTGCATTCAGTGGCTGTATGGTTTTTGCATTTTATATTGTAACCAAAGATGGATTCACTGTTATCTAACCTAGAGCCCTAGGTTCACTTCAGAGAGCAGAAGGTCAAAGCAGTAGCTGGATCCTGTCTTGTTTTGTGAGGCAAGAGGAATCTCACACCTGCTTGATAACCATGCAGTTTCGAAAGGGAGTTCATCAGCAATAAATGCTGGAGGAGTTTCCAAGCTGGCAATTCAAAGAACCCTGTTGAGATGAACGACATGAGGGCCTTGTTGGAAGCTTCCCACATCTTTAGTAATTCTTTAAGCTCTACTTTTGCATATGATTCTTGAACCTCTTTTCATTGGGCAGTTGAGTGTTTTGCCATGTTGCTCTGTGAGTGTTCAAAATTGCCATTGCTTCCTCTTAAGACTGAATCGACTATGTTGTCAATCCAGTTGCATGGAATAATCTCATCAGTGGCTTACCCATTCCACAATCCATAAAAAGACGACCTTGTTTTTAACAATTGCTGCCAATTTGAATTGAAAGTCTTGTATCGTGGCCTTCGTGTGTAAGCACATTGTGTTTTCACTACCTCCAATCCCAGCACTTGTTTAGCATCTGGTTTTGTTATCCGTGATGTTATTGTTGTTGTTTTAAGAACAGATATGCAGAAAGAAAGCAATCATAAAATGCAACACATAAGACAATGAACACAACAAGATACCCTGGGAAAACCCTCATCTTGAGGGAGAAAAACCCAGCAAATAGTCTCTCTATATGATGAACAATAGTAGCAGAATTCTGCTTACAACTCAAGCCTAACACATAGGCGAATCTGATACATAGATTAATAGTACCTCTCCTAGATGAAGTAAATACAATGAATATGTTTCTTCTTGAAATCGGACTGCTGCTACAAAATGGCGGACTGCTGCTAAAGTGCGAACACCTTCTTGAATGCGAATTGCTTAAGATATCTAATGAGCACATTCGACCTTCTATAAATACATATTGTGATCAACCTTGAAGTAGGTCGGCCCATTTTCAGAAACAAAACAATAATCATAAAGTCGGCCATAATACAATATGATCTTAAGGAAAGTCGGCCGCAATATTAAATAGCCATAAGGCAACTATTTAATATTCTTCAATCTTCTTGAAGCGCATGAGTGGAAGATGCAGCCCGACGCTGCTAACATCAACACTCCCTCTCAGCTAGGGATGAACTTCCACCAAAGTATGCGAGCAAGATAGGGTCGGCCCTCTTCATTCATTAAGTATTGTTTGTGATAAATTAAATAGTCGAATGGCTACACATTTAATTTATGCTTTCTTCTTGGAACTCGTGCAATGGAAGTGCAGCCCTAAGCTGCTATAACATCAACAGTTATTTATGAAGCCTGTTGGAGACAGCTCCAACTTATGGGTTATCTCAGGTGGGAGTATTCTCTTAAATCTTTAGCAACAGGTTCGACTTAATTTCTTTGCATAAAACTAGGAAGAAGGCAAAGAAGAAAGGGAGGGCTGAGAGTACAAATACGCAGAGAAAGAATTGAACCAAAAATTGAGAGGACAGTCTTAATAATGTAGTTGCAAGCCTTAATGGTAGTAAGGGTAAGTGTTGATGTAGGAGCATCACAGGGGTCAAGAGCATCACCCAAAAATATTTCTTTCTTGTTTATTTCTTTTTGCAGGTACATTGGAGTGTCATAATAATTCTGTTCCTATTTCAGAGGCCAATTCTCACCATAAGGGTTCATTCTAGCTATTGCCATAGATCAGCACAACAGAGTTGCAGATAGTGATTCCACTGTGCAGTGCGACATATTGATCATAGAGCCTCCAAATTGTAATTAAAACATTGTATTGAGACTTTGGATATGGCCACATGTCAAATGTTGTATTTGGTTCCCTTATTGTAATTTGTGGCATTTTTTAATTCCAGAATTGACTTATTTTGGGACTTTGTCCAATATTTGAAGCATGCCAAATGAAATGTTTTATATTTGGATATTAGTCCTAGGGAGGTTCATAGGAGAAATGTCATCGATTTTCAAGGCAAGCCACATAGGGCATTGTGCTATGTTTTGGATGGTGCTAACTTAGTATCATGCTTGTGGATAAATGACACTTTAGTTTTTCTTCTACCCATTTGGAGGCAATGTGGTTCTGTTGAGGGCACAGATCAGCAACCAAGAGATGGATGATCTTCTGTTGGAGCTTTCTATTGTTTTCTGAAACTTGTGCGAGGAACACCAGAAGGGAGACCTGTCTCACTAAGGTCACTGAAGCCATTGCCCTTATAAACCTGCATCTTCTGTGACTCAAATTCTGCTTCCGAGCGTGCCATGCAGGAAGGTCTTAGGATTTGTGAAAATATTGATTCCCGTCTATTTTTGGGATTCAAAAGTGGGGCCTGCTTGTGGAAGCATTTCTTTGCTTGTTGAGGGCACAGATCAGCAGCCAAGAGATGGATGATCTTCTGTTGGAGCTTTCTATTGTTTCTGAAACTTGTGCGAGGAACACCAGAAGGGAGACCTGTCTCACTAAGGTCACTGAAGCCATTGCCATTATAAACCTGCATCTTCTGTGACTCAAATTCTGCTTCCGAGCGTGCCATGCAGGAAGGTCTTAGGATTTGTGAAAATATTGATTCCCGTCTATTTTTGGGATTCAAAAGTGGGGCCTGCTTGTGGAAGCATTTCTTTGTTGTTTTCCCCAAGTTTTAAATTTTTTAAAGAGGAAAATAATGCAGCTCAGAAATAATTGCCTTGCCTTTGGAAGTCTCACCAGAATCAAGATTATCTGCCTTTATATTATACAAAACCTGTTAAGACACACCCGGAGATTGAGGCGGGGTGGAGCGGGATGGGAGGAAGGGGGAGGGGGGTAGCGGGGGGCGGTGGCAGGGTGAATCTGTCTTCTCAAAAACTCAAACCCTTAATATCTTAAACCCTTAAGCAAAACTCAAATTCTGACTTTCAACAGGATCAGCAACTTATAGCAGATCAACGATACTTAATCAAATCACCAGCAATGGAAGATAAGACAATGAACACACATGCACAAGATAACACCAGATTTACATGGAAAACCCAATGAGGGAAAACCACGGTGAGAGTTAACTCACAATATAAGAAGCTCATTGCTTACTAAATTAAGACTCGCTACAATATAAGAAGCTCATTGCTTACTAAATTAAGACTCGCTACAATATAAGAAGCTCATTGCTTACAAAATTAAGACTCACTACCAAAGACTTGCAAGCTAAGGCGCACTGCTTTAGGGCAAGATACAAAGAGGACTTGCAGGTTGAAGTGCACAACTTTAGGGCAAGATACAAGGACTTGACGAGACTCACTATCTTAGAGAAAGATACATAAAGATATAGAAAATTACAACATATGTCAACAATACTCTCTGCTGATTGAGGCGTTAAAGCTCATCTGATCAATCTTGCTCGTACATTTGCACTTCTCTGCTTGATAGTCAATTCATTTCACACTTATACATCCTTGCAATTGATTTGATCTTCCATTTATATCCTCCGCAAGATCTCAAAACATCAATTAGGTTGGCCAAAATAGGAGATAAACATTAATTCAACAAGTCGGCCATAAAAATTTAATGCAGTGCAAAGCGGTCCTATCCAGGAGATAGAGCAGACCAAAAACAACTTATTACTTCTTCCAATGTGGTCCAAAACACCATGTGTGTTGGTGCACAACATCCTAAATCAGCAACAAGGAAACGTAAAGATGAAACATGTAGCACATTACCGGTCGGCCCAAAAACATAACTTCGTTTTGAATTTACTCAAAGTGGATCATAACAAGATAGGACAAGACCCAAACACAACTTAACACAACCTCCAATGCTAGCGCAAACCCTCAAACACAAGGCGCAAGCAAGAATACAAGCCCTATCGGCCAAACATCCACAAGTTTTCAGAAAACCAACTGAACACAACATGCAGCACAAAAGAGATCAACTAATGATGTTCGGACCACATAGATGTTTTGTGAACAACCCACAACACTTCTAGATACTTCTCACACGGTCATGCCAAAACATCTACCACACTTCAAATAGAACCAAAATACTTATCGAGGAAACCAGGAAACAGAGTCATGAGCTAGAACATTCATAAATCAACCTACGGTAAACTTCACCACCTTAAAGCTGAACTGAGACATTGCACAAGCACTCAGAGCACATTCACCAAGCCGTAGGAGTAGAACCATCAACGCGGAGAAATGCGGAGCATTTTTTGGACCAGTCCAGACAAGCAGCTAGACTGCCAACACATTGCAATTACTAGAAACCTCCTCGGCAACACTGGTGACCTGAAAAGATAAGAGTGCAACATCCACAAAACAAAGACACTAAGTCCCAAACCGCAAGTCCACATCTTCAACAACGAAGAAATGCTGAGCATTCTCCCTTACAATCTTCACAACTTCCTGCAACAAAAACCTTCACTAACATTCGAAGACCAGAACCTCCAAGAAACAACTCATACTTCTTGAGGAACAAATTGACATCAAACAAGGCATGACATCCAACCATGAACATCAGCAACATCATTGACAACCACCTTAACATGTGTGCAACAATCTCATCAAGATACGTCATATCAACCACAACCCAAACTGGGTGTTGACATCAAACATCAAGCACATCAATGACAACCACAAAACTGGGTGTTGACACCAATGACAACAACATCAATGACAACCAAAGGCAACATATGTGCAACAAAACCTGCCAGAAATTTTGTATAGCATCTTCTTTGATTTTCAAAGCTTGTTTCTTAACAGGCATGTGGTGTATTATTTATCAGTGCTGGTAAGTTTTTTCTAAGAAAACCCAAATTATGTCAATAACCTTGATGCTGTTTCAGTTGTAAGATATGAAACCAAAGATACTGATGGTTAATTTAGTCTCACGTGTAGATTCATATCTGCAGATTCTAAGGTTACAGTTTGGTTTTCCATTTAGTCTCAAAGACTAGATAGTTTAGTTATATATATTATATTCTCAGATTCCATGGTTACATTCTCTTTGTTGCTGAAACCAAAATAACATGACTTGGACTTAGGGACCACTTAACAAAGTTAAGAAATCAACTGGTTAAGAGCATTGTATTTAAATATCTAGAATTATACAAAACGAAAGGATGGAAATACAAATGATAAGAGTCAACTCATTACCAAGCAAAAGTTCAACAAAATAAGATCATCATTTTTGAATATATGGTCTTGCAATGAATATCTAGTGATGTTTCATTGCATGCCAAATCCGCCAGCAAGGAATTGTACCAGACATAAGCTAATGTTAGTCCTAAATTGTATAGCAGATAAAAGGCTGAACTAGAGGGTCAAGGAAAGATTTCCTATAAAAAACCAGAGATGAGACCTAAAAATTACTCTACCCTATACCAACATATGAACTTCAACAAGCCTGCAGGCTATGTAAACTAAAGGTCATTTTTAGGGACAGTTTAAAAGGTTTGAATAGTTATTGTTTCTATTGTAAAAACCATTAATAAATATGTATGGACTACATGAATGGGGGACTGTGGCATAAAGAGTTTGAAACAGAGTCCATGAAACAAAGGGTTTGTAAGAACTCTTCTTGCCCTCGATTTTGTGACTTGTCTTTGTTTAATGTTTTGCAAATTTTTATGTATTTAGGGGTTTTTCAGCTTCTTGAAGTTTGGCAAATAATGAACAGAATGCAAGATATAGAATGTAATACTTTGACAGAAAAATGAAATACAGCTTCACAACTAACGTATCTTATTAATCAACTATAGAGGAAAGTCTAAATACAAGCATACCCGGAAAGAAAGAGAAATTACAATGGCTGTCATAAAATTTCTGCAAAAAAAGCACATCATAAAGGGGTTCGGTTCTCACTGGTTATGCAGCCTTTTTCGTCAAATTTGATGCTGCTGGCTGCAAAAAGGTTAGGCGTCCCTTCTTTGATTTATTCAGAATTTTTGATGCCCTTCTTAAGCAAAATTGCCCCTCCTCAAAGGTGCGCCATTTTGCTGCTGTAGATGCTTGAAAAAGCAAGCCGTACCCTCAGAGTGCAAGCTGAATCGTGCCTCAAAACTGCCCAGCTGTGTGCATACAACAGAAATCTAGAACAGCAGATGATATGCTTTGACAATCTTCAATGAAACCCTTCCAAACTTGCAAGAGAACTACACCAGTAAGCTCAAACACTGTAAAGTTACTGTTCACGTGTTACTGTAGCAGCAATTAACATTAAAAATCTGGTATAAAATGGCTGCCAAGAAAGAATCTCCAGGTCTGTTGTAGATATCCCCTTCCAATCCTTCAAACCCTAGATGAAATTCCTCACCTTTAAGCACAAATAGAACCTCCATACAAAGTCCCCCTGAATGCCAATTCAATGGATATTTCACCACCTCAAATGGCTGCAACAATGGAGAGTTAACGTTCTCCAATGGCCAATTGATTTAGAAACCCTTTGTTAGAGTTTCTTAGATCAGATTAGACAATAAATTGCTCAAAAGAAATGCAACACATAAGACAATGAACACAACAAGATACCCTGGGAAAACCCTCCTCTTGAGGGAGAAAAACCCAGCAAATGATTCTCTTATATATAGTGACAGAAATCTGCTTACAACACAGCCCAACAATGGCTAACAATGATTTCGCATTTTCCTTAATGCTCAAATAGAAATGAATCTGTTCTTCCTTGAAATCGGTCTGCTGCTACAGAAATTATGATCTGCTGAACAAGTATTAACTTCTTCTAGGACTGCGAATTCATCTACTGCTCAAGGTGCGAATTTCTGCCCTTCAAGGTAATTGCGAATCTTGCTTAATTGGAATGATCACAATACCAAAAAGGATCTTGTATATATACAACATAGGCGCCTTTTTTATTTAGGTCGGCCTTTACATGATAAATAATAAACAAATAACTTGTCTTAAGGTCGGCTCAAGGTTAAGACAATAATGGGCGAACTTATAAGGGTCGGCCCTTGGTTATATTTAAGCTTGTCTTTCTTGGGAAGTGCAGACCGAAGCTGCAAATAACATCAACACCCTTGGCTTCCTCTCTCAGACAAAAAACTCATCAACACCAATGCTCAATCGAATGCCCTCAATTTTCCTCCTCAATGCTTATTTATAAGCCTTCAAAGAGGGTTGACCCCCTCCCAAAAAGCATCATTAAACATTAAAAATGAAATTATAATATTTCATTTAATTCTCCATAGTCTCCACCTTGGGTTGAGCGCCCATAAATTAATTAAATAAATGGCCCCTTCTTATGGCGCCTGGACCTTCAATATTAAGTTAAGTTATAACTTAATATTATAATCTTTTAAAATAATTAATGTTTATTTAAGCCAAATAAACATTAATATCTCCATGAATACTCATTATCAAGCTAATTGGGTTTCAGATCAACAACATATTTCATTTTTTATGCCCTTATTCTGGCATCAACATCCTATTTATCAACAAAATTCAGAATTATTGAATCAAATCATTTTTGGTTTGTCTTGGCTGCCCTGGCAATTATGATGTCATTTATGAGATGCAGGTTGCTCTAGGTCACCTGGAGCTATGCCAGCCTAAAACCCATATTTGAGAGTACTTCTATAAGTGGTCATATATAACAGTGAAGATCAGACTGTCATTCAACATTGACCAATCATGCACTTGCTACTTGCCAGCCATCCAGCCTCGTTTTCTTTTTTGCACTCTGAACTGCCAATACAAAGGTAGGGCTAGCTGTACTAGTGATGTTAGCACAGATCCTGTTGATGTCGGTGTTAGTTGAGTTCTGTCCAAATACAATAAACAATGGAAGAAATCATAAGCAGAATTAACTTGACCAATAATTAAAATGAAAATCACAATGATTAAAATTAGAACACAGTAGAGCATGAGCATGTTTTGGTAAAGGCTCTAGCATTTTATTTTAGAAAATCTTTTGCTAGAGGATGTGTTTGTGACATTTAATCTGACATAATTTGAGACATAAAATGCTCAGGTATTCTTCACGACTGTTAATTAGCTGGTATATTAGTATGGAGTATGACATAACCATAAAGTAGTCACATGGAATATAAACAGATAACTCCCAAGATTTTATTATTGATGGTTGTCAAAATATATTGATTCAGCTGAATTCACTAAGATGAAACTCAACAAATTATAAATTGTGATTGACCCAAAAAACATGATAAATAGCTTGACAAATATTGACAGCAACATTGACAATAACACATCTACGTAAACAATTGGAAAACCCAGTCAACTTCTCCATCACACATTTCCAACCCTTTAAAACAATGGTAGAGGAGTACAATTTGGGAATTTCCTATAAATATCTAGAACCTGAATGAAACATGCTAGATAAATTGATTACGACATCATAGAGCTAGGATAAATGAACTAAACTACATAAGTTGTTAAGTATTACTATTTACTGATTAAAATTTTATTGTTGTTTTTTAGGGACGCCCATAGAATGGTTTTTGTTAGTCACAACTCAGGGACTATATGGTTGTTTCTAAACCATATTGAGCTGTTTTAAATATGTACTTCTTGATTATTGGAATGGTATTACTCCTCCATTGATTCCAACATTACAAATGTTGAAACAGTTATGCATCCATGCACCAACAAAATCAGCTACCGCTCTGTCCTAATCATCTTAGATTTGCAAATCACTATCCTACTTCTATAACCCTTTTCTCGTCCTCGTCTCCTGAAATTCCTTAACAGAACTGGTGGTTGCAGCTGTGATGAAGTAGGGAAACTCTCCCTTCTCAAACCACAAATGCAAATCTCTTAAATAATTTGACTTAAATATGAAATAACTTAGAAAAGTAAATAATGCAGAAATTTTGTAAATAAATTTCCAGATTTTTTTATTCATAGTTCTCCTGCAAACATTAGAGTATCTTCTCCAAAATGGAAATACAAAGATTTCAGCCTCTTGGACTGATAAATACATATTAAAAATCAGAGTCAAATCTGATATTGACAGTAAATAACAATAAATACAAACTCTTGATTCAACTCCTTCAAACCACTCTCAATCTACAACATTCACCTTGCAACCTCCAATTTGCAAACTGTACCCATCTTCAACAATCGATTCCATGATCCATTTTTTTGTCATGACACCTTCAAACCTGCAACAAAACACTCCCCATTTGCTCTCCAAGAAGATGCTACACCTGCAACAACAACCTTCCAATTCTAGCCAAGAATGGCTACCAAAACATAGTTAAATTGCTTGTAATCTTCAAAAACAAGCTCCAAAAACTTCACCAAAATTGCCAAAATTGGAGTGCATTTCTAAATTTTAGGGCAGTTTCCAATGTAACTCCTGCCAACTCACCTTGGGTGTGCACTTTTTTTATGCATGATTTTAGAAAGTTCTAAATGCACTTTCAAACTCATATTCCCTCCAAGACTCACACCCAAGAATATTTATTGCCAATTTTAAATATTAAATAATTTCCAAAATTTTCCCCTAATTTATCTCCACACCAATATCTTGCCACAAAATGACAAAGGCATTTATTTAATAAATATTTTACTCTATCCTTGCAAATTACCTTATCAAATAAATCTCCTACCAACCTTAGGAAAATAAATTAAAATATAATTTTTGGTTGATGCAAGATTGCTGGTCAACCACGGATGCTCCTGCATCAAGCTGACAAGGTACTATCACTCTCTCTAAACTGCCTATTTCAGAATCATCCAAACCCAGGGAACGAAATCAAAATAAAAACAATGTATGTGGCTTGTGTGAAGAAAGTGAAACCATTATAGCATGTTCTTTGGAATCTTCATAATCTGCAATGTACTGGAACTAAGATAATTTGGAGGAATGACCAATTTGGTGAGAATTGGTAATTACTAGTTATCCACCTAAACTTGTTGACCGCTTAACATTCATCTAATAAGACTAGCAATACCTCACAACAATCATCTATGATGAAATTTTTTAATTTGACCAATTTAACTGTTATTGCTGAATCTGAAGCTCTTTTGATTGGAATCTGCTGTCCTTGATGAGACACTTTGCTATTTAACTATCATCCTGTTGCAGGAACATATCTTGACTTTCCTTTACAGTTAAGTTGTCTATTGTCTCTCCCTTGAGTGGTGTGCTTGTCTGGCTGAGCTTTTAATGCCCTATTTTTATCAAGGAACAAACACTGTTGACTGTTAATATTGAATGCTGTACAAGAGTTGATTGAAATAAATATTAGTTGATTTTAGCAACCACCGCTTGCAATTTTATAATTTTTTAATGAAAACTTTGAATGAGATCCCTATATAGTATATACCATACTGTTATTGGGTGTGTGGCAGTTGTTTCACTGAGAATGTTGGTTAGTGAATTGGCAGAGAAAGCTTTGCATTTGAAGTATCATGGTGATCATTGAATACAACAGAGAAGGTTGTGTTGTTCTTTATGAGTTTGTGTTTTGCAGGGATGATTTGCTTGGCCAAGATAGTAAACAGCTTTCAGAAATAAATAGAACCTCTGGACTGGACAATTATGGCCTTGTTGGATTGCAACGGCAAATTATGAAAGGTCTAGTTGTTAACTTTTTTTTTATATTTTGTCATTAATATTGGTGATGTACCTAACACCGTCGACAAATCTGGAGCAGAACAAGATGAGGGCCTTGAAAAACTGGAGGAGACTGTAATAAGCACCAAACATATTGCATTGGCCGTGAATGAAGAATTGGACTTGCAGACTCATCTTCTTGTATGATCTTATTTGCACTTTAATTGATTAAATTCATTTCATGGATTTGGTTGACTTGCATGCATAGAACATCTAATGATATTTAATAAGTGTTATAATGTTGAGCGGTATTATTTAGTTCTCATGTCACCTTATAATTTTGAACAGGACAGTTTAGATCAAGATGTTGATGCAACAGGCTTCCGACTGCAGGTTTGGTTAATTTTCAAAATTTGTATTATATATAAACATGTTCTGTTTCACTTAATAGTCTATAATCATCAAAGTTTGCATCAATACAGTATTGTGTCTGCATAGTGTAAACTCACCTTTCTTAAATCATACAGCGTGTACAACGTAGATTGGCTGTGCTGAGTAAGAAGGCAAAGAGCAGTTGCTCATGTATGTGCTTGCTTATGATGGTTATTGCCATTGTCGTCCTGGCTGTTGTGATTTGGGTACTAATTAAGTTCTTGTAACTTGGGGAGCAGCTAAACGGGCTTGTTTGTCTCCTGACAAAGTGTGTATATTGTAAACCAGGGGGAGAGTATGTTGTGCAATTTTCTTGAACCTTGTGTGTATGATAAAGGTTGTCCCTCAATTTGGTCAACTGATCGGTCTGTTAATTGTATTTATATATTATAATTTGAGAGTCCCTTAGACACTGGTTCTATGAGATTCTTACATTTGACAATGGCTCCCATAAAGCCAGTTTGCTTGTGAAATGCTTGTTCATTGTTCTTGTTTTGACGGATCAAACATTTAAAAGAATGTATTGTCATTTGGTAGTATTTATAATTGCGATGCTTGAAGATGCATCCGTTACCCTGGGGAACTACAGTTTGAAGACGATAAGTGTTTTAGAATAGTATCTGATAATGTCCTAGAATGCCAGAAAGTTTATTATAGTTATAATGTGTTTGATATGCTAAGAGGTTAGTGGGAATTATCACTATAAGATGAGGCTTTAAGTTGTTGATAGTACTCCAAATTTCGCATTGGATTTTTATCATGTAAACATTATGAAGCCAACAAATTTCCTTTAGTTGCTTTTTTCGTGTTAAATGTTTTTACCAGGAAATAACCATTAAACCATCCTGTAAAACCTATGTATAACCAATAAACCATCCTTCTAAGAGCCTATGATTCAGCTGCTTGTATAAAAGCTAGAGGAAGATGCATGATGACTTCTGTTTAAAACAAATTTTCTTTGATGAATTCTATTAGTGACATTTTTTGGTAAGTGAAAAGATTATTGCACTTTGGCACAAAATAAGTGATAAAACATTTAAGTTTTTATGCCCATGAGATTCTTTGAAGAGCTTATGTAAAAGACACTGTTTTTTGCATCAGCATTTCAGATCACTCCGGCATCCATCATCAGGGTGAGAAATATATGACAAGATTTAACATTCAACATTGTGGATCACTCTATGAACCATCATGAAGATGAGAATCATATGACAAAAGATTACCATCATCACAATGATGGTTTGTGGAGTATGATCTGAAATGTTGATAAAAAAATGAACATAGTTTTTAAAGTCATCCAAGAAATGGTTTCATGATTTTACCAATTAGTGTGTTGGGTTAGATGGTAATTTTAAACAGGTATTTCAAAGAAATTTTTGTTGGTAATCCTGAAATGGTTTCTATCATATGTTATGGCTTTTACTAGAGTCCTTGGGGTCGTGGCAATAGAGTTATCATAAGTAATGATATAGCCCTTTAATATTGGTTATGGATTTGACATAAATTTTAGGCTATACATGTAATCTATTGAGGGAGTTAATTGGCTCAATAAAACATCATTACGATGATGCATGTAACTTTGTATCTCGCAATTTTCTCTTTGTATTTCGCACCTGTTATTGCAGGTCTTTCATTTTGACATCAAAAGTTTTCGGACCATTTTTAATTGTAGTTCTTGTCAACAAGAAGTATTTAGGCAACAATTAGGATAACGAAACTCCTTAATTCTAGTATGGTAAAAGTCATGTATAGGTTTTATTGTAAAGTTCTTACAGAATCATTTGTAAGGCTGTAAAAACGTTTGAAGCTTTATATTGTATGTGCTTATGGAGTTTATAGCTACTTCTTGAAATTGCTTCCACGTTGTCTTCTGTTGGTTCACTCCTTAACTTTCTTCCCGTGGAATGGAACTTGTTAACTGTATTTCCATTTCATGTGTGTTAAACAAATCGAATTTTGTTAGTGTGTAGAAGTAGTGTGCGAACTTTGGAGAATGATCGTTTGGAAGAATTGATCGGGAATTGTACTTGAATATTTTAGAATGTATTTATTAACATTTATTGATTATTTCTTTTTGGCAAGGAAATAACCAATAAATCATACCCATTAAGCTGTGTAAGTTGCTTGGATAAGTTTGGAGGGACGTGCATGATGTTAATACAAAATTTCTATGGTAAATTCTAGGAGGAGCAACATTTATGGTTCACAAAATCATTGTGTTTGACACAAAATAAATGATAATCATAGTATATGGGATTCTTTGAAGAGCTTCTAGGAAATACTTTTTTGCATCAATGTTTTTTTATTACACTTTGTAATCCATCATCATGATGAGAAACATAAGATAAGATTCAAAATTATTGTTGTGGATCATTCCATGAACCATCACTAGGATGGGAATTGAATGACAAAAGATGATTCTTCCCATGGAAATCGTATGACAAAAGATGATTCTCATGATGATGGGAATCATATGAGAAAAGATGGTTTTCATCTTGATGCTGGAAATTGTATGAGAAAATATGGTTTTCATCTTGATGATGGTTTATTGAGTGTGATCAATTAATGCAAAAACAAACACTTTTTTGTTTGTTTGTTAAGGTCCGTAAGAAAGTAACAAAATAAATGATTCATGATTGAATGATATTTTTTTTTTCACACATTGTAAGAGATAAAAAACAATTAATGGGTCATGTTGATAGTTGGTAATAGTAAATAGGTATTTTTAGTTTATTGGGGTTGATAATATTGAATTTTAAAACGATTTCTAGCATATGGTATGGACATTAGTGTAGTATTTGGGGTGATAAATTCAAAGGCCCATCAATAGGTGTGATGCAAACAAAAGAACATTTAGTAGAAGAAGCTAACTAATGAACAACTGTGTTAGGAGCTTGGTGGGATTCACCAATAAAAGTTGAATGAGCCTTATGAGCGAGACTCTTCGGAGCAACACAAGTTGCCTGAGAATCCCCTTGGGAATGAAAAGATATGACCTTTCTTGTATTGTTTTTGTCAGTAATAAGTAACTGGTCAGTGATTAAGATAACACAAATCCTTTATTTTAATATGTTGGAATTCTTCGGTAGGTTTTATTGTAAAGTTTTTATAAATTACATTGTAAGGTTTACATGTTTGGAAGCTTTACATCACATGTGCTTGTGGAGCCTATAGACATTTTAAATTACTTCTATGCTAGCTTTTGTTGGATCGCTCTTAACCTTTTTTCTTTAGAATGGAACTTGTTCATTATATTTTCATTTCATTTTTTTATTAAACATGTTTTTTTAGTGTACAGAACTATTGTATGAACCGATGAAATTTGAAGAACTAACATAAAATTATACTTATCTTAAAAATATATTTATGAAAATATTTTTAATATTAATATTTAATGGGAAATAACCAATAAACCATATCCTTGAAACTATATGTATAAACAATAATCTAATCTTATAAGAGCTTGTGTAAGCTGTTGGATAAGTTTGGGGCACACACGATGGCTTTTGCTTAATACAATTTTTTTTTTGTGAGTTGTAAGAGGATCGACATTTTGTGGTTAGTCACAAGATCATTATGCTTTGACACAAAATAAATGATAAATATTAAGTTTTCACAATCTATGAGATTTTTTGAAAAGCTTATAGGAAAAACTTTCTTTTTTGCATCAACATTCTGAATCGCACTAAACCTACAAAATAGACAAATAAGGATGAAACTTACAATCCCTTTTGAAACCCTAACATTTGGTTAAAAAATTTCTTTCCTACCACTCCTAGTTCAAAAAATAAGAAGAGTTTTGGTTTGACCCATTTGGGATTTTGTTTGATATGCTTTGAGCTATTCTATTTAATGTACAAGGTTTATGGTCCCTCCAAAACCAACTTACTTTAATCAAAACATTCAAATCACAATCCATAATCCATCATCATGATGAGAAACATAAGATAAAATATCTAATATAACATTATAGAATAGTCCATGGACCATCATTGAGATTTAAAGATAATTCTCATCTTAATGATGGCTCATGGATTGTGACATGAAATGATCATGTAAAAAATAGTTATAATTTTTAAGGTCCTTAATGAAGGAATGTAATAAATGGTTCATGAGTGCGATAAACTTGTTTTGCATAGACATAAAAGTGATTGATAACAAGTAATGGATCATTTAATAGAAGCTAATATTAAATAGGTATTTAGTAAGAAATTTTTGTTGGCAATCTCAAATTTTAAATGATTCCATCATATGGTATGGGCATTAGTGTAGTCCATGGGAAGCTATTTGGTAAAGTTATTGTAGTCCATGGGAAGCTATTTGGTAAAGTTATTGCAAGTCATGATATAGCCATTTAATATAGGTTATGTATTTGACATAAGTTTGAGTTTATTTGTGTAGTTTGTAGTCTAGTTAGGGAGTTGATTTGTTCAATACATCATCTTTGCAATGTACATGTAACTCTATATCTTGGATTTGTTCTTGTAAGTCTTCATTTTTGGGCAGCAAAGTTTATAGGAACTTTCTTCTATTGCAATTCTTGTCAACAAGTATTTAGGTTATGATTAGGATAACAAAAATCCTTAATTCTAACATGGTTAAAGTCTTCAATGGATTCTAATGTAAAGTTTATAGAATCCACTATTAGATTGTAAAGCAAAAACTTTACTATATGTGCTTGTGGAGCTTATAGCTATTTTTTGAACTTATTTTTATTCTCTTTTGTTATTTCACTCGTTAATCTTTTACTCGTGGAATGAAACTTGTTATTTACATTTCCATATCATGTTTATTAAACAAATATGATTTTGTTAGTGTACACAATCAGTGTGTGAGAATGATCAATTTTGTAAAATTATACTTGATTAATTTTAAAATCTATAGTATATTTTTTATTTTTTAAGAAACAAAGATTATGCTCATATTTATCAATATTGAAATAATAAAATATTTATTCTAAAAACATATAATTACACTTCTTGTTAATATAAGAAAAATATGTCAAAAATAACAACTATGGAGTTTGTACTAGGTCATAAGGCATTAAGAGTTTCTCCAACTTAAATTAAAACACTAACAAAATAGGAAAAATATAGGTATAATATTAAGTAAGTTCAAAAGTCGTTTGATGACTCGGTCATCTTACATGGTACATTGTCACGTTGTTTCTCGTGGGGTGGTCGAGTAACAGGTATTTTAATTATGTATGATGTTGTCTTGATCCCATAGACTGTTAAGACTGTTTAGTCTCGTAGACGTCATTAAAATCTTTCTTTCTTTCTTTCATTCATTCAGAATTATGATTGTACGTCGTCTTTTCATCCTTCGACCTTCACGCAACCTTCACGCAAGAAGATATGCAAATTTGGCAAGAAACTCTCTTGGCCATCGTGGGTTTTGCGGAATTATGACAAGTTGTGCCTTCTGTAGGCCGAGGACATGGTATGCGTTGGCCTTTTGACAGTCATCTTGGGTCTCTCAAGCTCCTCAGCAGAATTAAATAGGGTGTTTTGGCCATTTTTTATGGCGATGTTTAGTATACGAGTTTTTGCCAGTGGTTTGCCCTATGGAGGAATGGATACTCCAGTGCAGGTTTGGAGTAATAAGTGGCAAATGGCCTTCAGAGGCCCTGTGACGACATTGAGGCTGCGATGCATTACCTGCCACTCGGACTTCCTCACATTTGCGGCAATTAAATTCATTGTTGGTAAAATGTTTATGGATGGCAGTGAGGGTTATCGGCTGGACACAAATATCTCATCTTGTGTCTTGGCTGGGCTCTTGGATGTGGATGTGCTGAAGAATGAAATCAAAATTATTATGCAACGTTTGTTTAAGAAGGATTTTCTCGTGGGCTTGGAGGAGTCTCTAGTGGCGTCCTCACCTGGTGTCGACATTCCTCGTTCACAGATCTTCACCTGCGACATGTGTATGGGGAAACGGTAAGATTTTACCCTTTCCTGCTGGATTTGGATGGGTTGGAGTTAATTGTGCATTGTAGGCTTGCTTTCGCTGGGGTAGATTATCTCAGGCAGAAATTCAATCTTATTGCGGTGCGCTCAGCTTCCTGGTGGTTTGATTTTAGGGTCTTTGCCTAGAATAATTTATGGGGCAATCGCTAAGGTGGCGTGGGGTAAGCTTGCTTGTGTCTCAGTTCTTTTGGTTCAAATGTAATGAAATATAAGTATATCTTAGGTTAGTAAAATGCGAAGTCACAATGTTTTGCCTCAACCCTGCGTGGTTGAGATGGTTTTGTATGAGGGGTTGGTGAATTTTGTGCAGTCTGTGGGGTTTCTGGTGCGTTCTTCATCAATAGTTTAATACAAATATTACCTTGCCGATAAAAAAAAGTAAGTTCAAAAATCATTCCATAATTACCATGGACATTCTATTTCTTAATTTAAAAATACGTATTTGAAGAATTTGTTAATATAGGTCATTTTAATGTAACTTAAACAACATTAAGCATCATAAATTGAGTTGGTTAAATATCAAAATATAAAAGAATTCAATGAATGCAAATAAGATTGAAACACATTAGAAAATATAGCCTAATAAAGAATTTTGGTTTGGAAGAAACTTTATTTGGATGGGAACATAAAAATGAGCTATAAGCTTCCTTTGTTTGCAAGTCACTTGCCCTGAAGGCCTTAGCAATATTTCACAACGATAGTAGTCAATATTGACAAATTGACATTTTAATTTGTTCAATCACATATTCACTCTTGCACCTAGCTTTCTATGCACCGATTTAACAAAAACAATGCAATCCATACATGTTCATTATTCTTTTACAAGTTCTCAAGGGGTTTATTTATTAATAAAGTGTAATCATTTTTTAAGAAGCCTGACAAATTTTAGAATTCAAAACACTTTAGATTGCAATGCTTTAACTCCTTTGCTACTTTGCCTTTTTATGATTTTTGAACTATAAAAAATAACATTTGGAGTACAATAGTGTTCTATTTACATTGAATTGACAGAATATTTTAAAGCATACATTGAATTAAATTACTTAGATTTATAACATGAAAAATAGGAAGAAAAACCCAAATTTAAAACAATGAAATATTTATAAAGTTATGAAAAACTATTATTATTTTATGTCAATTATGGTGTGTAGAAAGAGAAACCCACATAAAACATAAAACATATTTATTCTATCACTCAATTTCTTAATAAATCTTGATTCATTAATCAAGTATATGTTATAACTTAAAGTACAAAACAAAACTTGAATACATACCCCTATTTTCGAATGGAGAATATGCCCGTTGGAGCGCTGAAAACGCCCATTGACGAGTTGGGCGGGAGGAGTTTGAAGGTTTCGAATGCCCTACAAGATGCGTTCGACTTGGACGTGTTGGCTGTTGGAGTCGTGGCTGGTGGGGGCCCTGTCGTTGGGTCTATTCCATGCGCAGATCCCACTCTATGCGGCTTTGGTGAGTCTCCCGTCCATTTTGACTATGTAGTGCATGATTCCTCTCCTCCTGGTGATGTGCGGGTTGTCCATCCTCCGAGTGATGCTTCTTTGACTATTGCTACTTTTGTGGGCTCTGTTCCTGGGTTGGATGTCCCACCTCCTGCTGAGGGTTCTTCCGGCCGAGTGAAATCCTTTTCTGAGGCTGCTAAGGTGGGTGCTCACCCCCTACTCAGGCTCGTCGGCCTTTGCCCTATGCCTGGGATTCTCCTATGGTGGTCTTTGGTTTTGAGGTAGTGGAAAATGAGGTTTATTATTTGAAGCATGGTGTGATCTGCAGGTTTAATGGCCTATGGCCTTCCCTCCTCGATCTTCATACTTGGGTGTCTAACTCCTAGAAGCCGTTGGTTTCTAGGGAGATCGAGCTCTACCCTAGTGCTAGGGTTTTTTAATTGCTACCTTTTCCTCCCCTGTGGAGCGAAACTGTGTGCTAGACAGGGGGTGGATGTGGGGTATTCATTCTCTGTCAATCAGGCCTTGGTCTCATTCGTTCAATCCCTTACAAAGCTATTGAACACTAGACCAGTCTGGGTCCATTTTTCGAATCCCCCTCTCCAGTTTTGGGAGGAATCTTGTTATGAAGCTATTGGAAACACCATTGGACACTTCTTAATGGTGGACTCTACAACTAGGGAGCTTGGGCATACTATGGTAGCTCGGTTGTTAGTTGATTTGGACATCTCCAAACCTCTCCATGGTGATGTGGTCTTGTTGGTGGAGGACAGACCTTGGAAGTAGCTCTTGGACTATGAGGGTCTCCCCTTTCGATGTAGGAGTTTCTTTTCAGTGGGTCACTTGGCCTCTGCTTGCCCTCATACTCACCACAAGGGCACTGTGACTTGGTGGAAGGATGCTCTCTCAGACCATCTCACTGTGGGTTCTCCTCCTTCGGGAGCTCCTTTGGTTAGTTCCTCGGAGGAGGTTGACCCTCCTGTGACTGCCCAGGACCCTCTTCCGACCATCCTTTTTGTAGAGACTTTTGTTGTCTTTGTTCTGTTAGACCCTTCTGCTATCACTGCTCTATCAGAACTTGCATGCCCTTCGTTGATCGAATTTGCTAGAATTTTATTAGCTTCTATCTCCGTTGCTGGCTCCCTCGCTACATGGTGGCTCCTCTCCCAGGGTGGCTGTTGTGGATCCGCTCCCCTCGCCTCGCTTGTTGGTTCTCGATTATGAGCCTTCCTGGTCGGTTGTGTTGAGGAAGAAGAAGGGTCTCCCCAAATCCGTTGCCTCTTCATGACCTCGGGCTTGGGGAGTCAGTTTAGACCCCTCTGTTTTGGGGGTTGTCTAATTTTCTGGTTGTTCTACAACTGTCGGTCAACTATTTCTGTTTGTTCTTCTAGTTCAAGCTCTGTTTGAACTATGCTTTCCTTTGGCCTTTTGGGCTTTCTGTGTGAAGGGTTCAACACCTTGTAAATGCTTCTTATCCCATCAAAAACAAAACTTGAATACATAGTTAGCTTAAAAGATTTCTAGTTTACAAAATGCAAATACAATGCTCTTGTATCTTGGTTCTCTTTTCGTCTATGCTCACAATCATCAAATGCCTCATACAAGAAGACAAATCTCTATAGTAAAATGTTGGCTCCTCACTTTACTATTTTAGTGTTTTGATTTATTATTTAGGACAAAGGGGAAATGAATAATATGTGAGATATTACCTCTCTTGAAATTGTTAGGGGATTGAAAACAACTAATATGCAAAGTATTCTTTTTGGGTTTTGGCACTAGACTCATGTTGTAACAACATTCAATATTTTTATGCAAATGATCTTATGATTTTTAAGGAAACAAACATGTCAATTTATAAATAATTTATATTAAACATAAATTATCATTTTATAAGTATGGATTAATGACATAAAACATAGTTTTCACAAGATTTTGTAAGTTAGTTAATGGTAAGTGTAGATCAAATGACATTAGGTGTTAATGTGCAAAGAACTTATTTATAAGGTTTTCACAAATAGTTTGGAACTTCACATATTTATATTATATATAATAAAATAAGTTCATTTTCTATTTTATCACAATTACAAATTAAAATTGCTTGATACTTGTTTCAATAAAAGCTACATTCAACTAAAACTTAAAATTATTAAGAATATCCATATAATTTCACTATCTTTGACCAAAATATGTTGCTCTCTTATTTTTTTACTATGTCCAAAAAAGTCTTTTCCTAACCAAAAACCATTTCCAAAATATAGTTTGGATTTTGAAGATTAAGCTTGATGGTTCAAATTTGAGGCTACAATTGCCTTGTCGAAACCTTTCTTGCTTGTATAAACCTAATAATTTTTTACTACTTCTGTATCATCTAGGTCAAATAGATCCATGCATTTAATTCTCGTCAAAAAATTACTAATGATGTATTTATTTTCCACGATAATTTATTAGACTTATTTTGTTCTTGTTCTTCATTATCTACATTTTGGCCAACTCCATCATTCTATCTAAATCAAACTCATTGATGTTGGCCAAATCCTTTTAAATTTGGTTGGTAATTTGTTTTTGATAACATCTCTATCTCTTGAGTCAATATCAAGTAGGGGGAAGCAATTGACTCCAAAAATAATGTTACATCATATTTCATATCTTTGATTTTATTTTTCATATCTATCGAGACAATTTCTCCTATATCTAATGGCTTCACTAAAAATTGGCAACTTCATTCCATTCAAAAGTATAATATGTTTCTCAACTCTTGAAAGCACAACACTAGCCAAAATATCTTTCTTGATGTCATTTCTTTTGCATTGGTAAGAAATGTGATCCATTATTCTAGATTGCTCGATATTTCCTCCTTGAACTCATGGACCCTACCTTTTTGCAACTTAATCTTTTGAAAACACTTTTTTTGATTCATTGATCACTCTTAGGTCATTGATCAATAGTTGTTCAATCCATGTGTTGACCATTCTATTATGTGTTACAATCTTACCTAGTTGAGGCTAGGCCTAAACAATATGCTTTTGAAGTCAACGAGCTAGACAAATGATTCAATAGGTGTTCAAAATATATTGCTAACTTTTTCATCCATTTTTTCAATATTCCCTATGTTGTCCATTTCTCTTTATTCTATTTGTAAGATGCAATAACCCCCCTAGAAGATTCAAGCATGATTTTTGGTGCTTTTCTTTAGGTTTGTTTCTTTTATTGTGTAATCAATTAATTGAACTTTGTTAAATTATTATATGGAAAAGAAACTGTATTTTATGCATACAATACTCCTTGATCATGTCTTCTCAATTTTTTTTTATCCCTTTTCTTTATATTTGGGTGTTTTTGCATCAAGGAAGAAATGAGACTAAGGTTTTTACGAGTTGGTTGCATTATCTTATTTTTTTCTAGACACCAAGTCATCCAATCAATTGATAGTACCTTTACTAGCATTAATGAAGACTTGCTTCTCTAATGATGAATCTTGTTATCTTGATGCCACATTTAGCAAGTAGGAGGAGATTGAGGTAGGAGAAAAGTAGAACACAATGAAATGGAAGATTATGTTGGTTGTTTTTACTGTAACTAGATTGATCTTCTAATCTACCTATGGAATTGCCAATTCCAATCAAGGGCAGCTCGAAGGACCTGGACCAACTGATGAGGATTTTAAAGACCTCCTACACTTTGGGCTTTGCAAGACTCGGGAGGGTGATCCCTTAATGCATTTACAACCTCTGTACCATTATCATAAACATTAACAACAAAAAATAATCTCATTTAATAGCTCAACAAAATAGGATAATACTGAATTGAATTGGCTGTTCATCAATAATATCACCTATTTGGAGCATGAAATAACTACAACAACACTTCACAGTAAAAGATAGTCATTAATTTTTAATTTGTAGCAAGCTCCAGGTGAACACAAACAAAATACTGAATCACACAAACAATTACAACTTAGATAAGTGCCCTATATCCATTGGAGGAGTCAAACTCATAAGCATCTAAGGATTCGAGATAGATTCAACACTCAACAACATATAAAATCTTCGATGGCATTGCCTTACAATATCACCAATTTGTATCCTAACTCAATACTACTTATCAAATCCTTGTATAGAACATACCAACCTACAATCCCATTTAAGCACTTTAATTGACTTAAAGCTAAAACATAAATTGTACTCACCACAACAGTGAGATGAACGAAATAACCCTTGATCATTTTATTCAAATTTCAAATATGCTTGTACATTAGAGAGACATGAGCTCAAATTAATCATTTCAATTTCAAATGCCAGTACTGTCACAAAACATTAAATCTCCATGAGTTCAAAACCTACAACAAAATGAATCAAAACGTAAATTTCATTCTCTCTAAAAACTATCGGACTTTACAATTTTCTCTGCAACTTCACCTAGACTCGACCAAAATTATCTAACTTGCTAACCCGTACTTTTGGCCTGGAAATCCTTCTTATAGAAAATGAAGGAGCAAACAAGCATCGGGCCAGAGAGTACACATGTCACTAGCCACTTGGACCGCCATGTGATATTTCAAAATTTTGTTACAACAACAATCTCCCCAAAGAATCTTCTTGTTCATCTCGCCTGCTGAGAAAAGTTGATGCAACAACAAAACTTCAAGAATTCCGTGCCAAAATTGTCATTAGAAACAAAATTGGAATCCGTTGTAACTGCAACAACTGATTTGTTAATTGCTAGCATCCTACTCCATTTCACTCTTCTTCAGTTAAATATACATTTACCCATTGCTGGTACTCTTCATCAGTTGGCCAATTAAAACTGATTACCTCATTTACCTTGACACTATATGGTGTATACTTGACTATCACCTGATTTGCTTCTCTTTCAAAAGACTCTAGGAATGAGCTGGTGCTGATAATTTTGTCCATACAGCTCACCAATAAATCAAAATCTGAGTCATCACAAATTAATGTAATTTGAGCATTAATGACCTCATTTGCCCGATCCTGCCACTGTTGAAGTGACCTGATATTTCCCTGCTCATCAATTATGTTAGGTAACAATGTGTCGCTCCAATCATCAAAATTCTTCACCAACTCTTTGATCTTCCTACTCAAATCATCTGGTAAGGCCTGAAAACCTTGCAATGACTTAACTAACACTTGAGTAGGCCTTAATGATTGGGGCCTATTATTTACATCAAACCTTGAGGCCTTATACATTATATCTAAATCATTGGCCATAGGGATCCATTTTTCAATTAGTGGTATTGCTACCTCCTGATCCATACAAATATTCTTTATTGCACCCAATAATAAAGAATATGAAGAATACACAGATGATAATCTGTCATCAACCTTCTCATTTAAATGCCTCAATACAACATTAAAAATATCCCCTTGCTTTGAAAATACTCCCTCCTCACTCACCTTCAAAGATGCCTATAGCTCTGCAATTTTGTGCATCAACTGCTTCTTTGTTGGGTCATTAGAGCATTCTAATTCTTCCTCAATTGGTTCCAATGTAGGGCTGAGGGAAGGAGTTTGAATGGGAGACCCTGGTGTAGAAACAATGGGGGAGGCAGGAGGCACTAACCCTGATATGGAAGACAATGTTTTAATCCCTGGAGCACTTGATGTCTCCCCAATCTGCCTATATTTCAACCTATCCACCTCTGTCTACAACTCAAAATTCCTTTGCTGCACCTTGTTGTATTCTCCAATTATAAAATTATATTTTTCCATAAGGTTTCTTTTTTTAGTCTCTTCTCTCTCAGCAATCTTCTGGGCTAATTTGGCCACATTTACAATCAAATTAGTGGCCTTTGTGGTTGAGGTTTTTGAAGCTCTCTTTATTATTAACCCCCTCTCAAATTTGGGTTAATATCAATAACATTGGGCTTTCTCCCTTGGGGGGCCAATGCCCAAATTGCCAAAGTCTCATACTCCACTAAAGGCAAAATCTTGCAATGCTGCCTTAATCTCTTCTTCAGAATTTTGCAGGGGATGCTTGGACTTCAGAATAGCATTGAAATCTACTGCATCGGCAATGTCCCACTTAGGCAGAATCAAGACACCAGCTTGATTGACCAATTTTCTCCCCTCCTCAGGAGTGATGCTCTTGAATTCATTCATTAATTCAGCTTTCACTTCATCATCATTCTCCTGGTCTGACCTATCAGGCCCCAATTCTCTTCTCTTCTTGCATTTCTTCTAATATTCTTCCAATTTCATTCTCCATACCAGTTGCAAGAAGACTGGTATTTTTACAAATGCATCATCATCTAGAAACTCTTTACAAGCTTCCATCCTTGCATCTTGTAGACATTTACCTTTCATATCCAAATATGATAGAACCAATTCAATTGGTCTAGGAGGAGAAGGCATACCCTTCTGCATATCCTGATCAGTGACAACAATCTCATCCACCAAGTCTTCTTGTGATTGCTCAATCCTTCACCTCTTGGGGCTTGGCTCTGATAGTGGTGGTGAGGTTTCAAGCAATTTCATTATTCGTTTTCCCTTTATGTCTTCTTCTTCTTCATCACTGCTATCATTCCTTTTCCTCCTGTAAATAGGCCAATTCTCTAAAGGTTGGTAGGCTGGCCTCTCTTCAAGTAGCCTTGCATCTTTTTCTTGTATGCCCAAGTCCAACTCCAAATTTATCTTCTTAGTCATTAGGATGCTCATGATTTCTTTGAAGTTGTCCATCAAAAAGTCAATCTTTTTGTGATATGGACTGAATTCCATCAATGGATCATATTTTGAATCCATCTTGTGCACAATGGTCAATAGCTTGTCATAAGCTATCCACTTCTTCTTGTTCAACTCTTGCCTGTTTAGATCAAATTCATTTCTAATCAAGTCCTCGGGAAAATTGAACTCATGCACAAATTTCCCCCCTTTTATTCTCTGTTTGAATAGGGCGAATAAACCCTCAGGATCATGTTTCTTCTTGGGGACGAAACTCAAATGGTACACTTCAATTTTTTTTCCAAAATGGACCCATCCTCCCTTTGAAAACACAAAATCAGACACCACTGTATAGTCTGGGTAAAATGTCCCCTTGCCCTTTCTTGTAAGATTATCCTCATAAATACATCCAATCTGCCACATAACCTCAACAAATCCAACCCTTGGTGGCACATTATATGGCAATATATGCGGGGTCCCCTGAAAGCCATACACCCTCATAACAATACTGATTGGGTATGGGATAATGTCACCCAGTTGTGAAAAATTTTCAACTTTGGCTTCCTCTCCTTTGGCCTAAGGAAGTCATGCAACTCCTCAAGAACTCTGGGAAAATTTACCATCAGCCTGGCCCTCAATCTGGATGCAAAACAATTGTCAAACTACACATAACTATCATTCTCCCTATTGTATGATAAGTCAACAGTCTACACTTGCGCTGACAACTTTTCTCCATTAACAAACTGCTTCAACTTCATCTTCTCAGAGAAGAATTCAGCATTCTTAAACAAAAACATATACATTAATATAGAATACTAGAAAAATGGATTGCCTGCATCATTTTGCTGCAACTTCAACAACCCTTCATGTATCTTTTCAACCAAATAGGAAGCAAAATCATATATCACAAAAAATTGGGGTGCTGTATTTGCACCCCCATGAACATGTAGGCTATAGGCATCACTGTGTTGGGACTAAAACCCACAATCTGACATAATGAGTAAAAAGTGGCTAGGAAGTGTTTTTCAAAATAGTCTAACTTGAAAGGCTCCTGGTCACTAGGACTAATATAAAATTTGGAACCTCCTTCCCTAGCCAGATGAGGTGGGAGCATCTTAACTTTGAAAAGTGATTTCATCTTCCCATACTCCTGCTTCATTCCCTCAAGATCAATAGGAACCAAGAACTCACTAGGCTCACTCAGATCAAAAACCTGTCGGAACTCTTCCCTATTAATACTTAACAAAATATTTCCATTGTTGTCTCTAACCATCCGTGTGACATGATCATACCGTGTTGCCACTGTTTTGAGCAAGTCCACATCAGGGAACACATTCAGAACAATCAACTTCCCTATATCATATGCCCAACCATTTGAAAAAGGATGGGGAAAATTCCTTTGTCCAAACCACAATCTGAACATCTCCAAACCCGAAAGGGGAACCCTAGCATCAACTATGTTGAAACAATTATATACTAATCCATCCCCTATGGTTTTTCCTCGCATTAATACCAACCCCTCCTTCCTATCATTCGTTGACAAGGGCAATTGATCTAGGAAATCGTCATATAGGTTTCTGTTTAGATAGTCAATCTGGCTAGAATGACTTTTTGATGGTGCCATCCAGATTAACTAGGGCTTCCTTGCTTTTCAGACTTCAAACAAAACCAGGGCTTTACGAAACTACGAAATTACAGAACAACAACTTGCAATTTCCTGCAATTTAGTTAACCTATAACCCTAAAAAAAAATCAACAAGCCCTCCGAGAAGCACACAACAAATTCCCCCCAAAATTCAGATTACAAATTAACCAGGAGACATGAAATTCAACTTACGACTTTGTGCATGCAGAAACCCTAACCTTCATTGCAACAACTCGTAAATTCGTCCTTGGTTGTGAGATTACTCCACGAAATTTTTTGAAAGCTTTGTGATACAATAGAACAGAGAAATGGTCACTTTATTTCAATCAAATCATGCCAAAGAATGTCTCGTCCGCCATTAAAGCTCACTTGTGTGCTGCACCAACGACTCCAATCACATTTGATGCAGATTCAAATAATATCTGTCAGTCTTTCATTTTGGTTGGATCATCGAACGGTTGCCTTCAAAACATTCTGACATGACCTCCACCGTGCCAAAACTGGCCACCATACTTTGTGTTGCCAAGGAAATCCACGTGGTGCTCGCTCATGATTTCGCAATCAGTAAAGACCCTACAACTCCCGATCACGTGATGGCAGGCAACTGTTGATCTTAGCCATCGACAATCCTGCTCGTTCAACATAGTTGCCAGCTCTGTCATTAATCATTGAGCACCTTTCCTACCGATATTATAACATCTCCGTTGATTTGAACCACGTGCATCTCATAACTGCTTTAGTAACCCGCTACATAATGTATTAAAACCGGATTAATGTATCAATGTATTCCCATCAATCCTTCGGCTTCACCAGATGAGACACGTGGCGCTCGCCCATGATATCGTGATCAACCAAAGCTGTGTGGTGCGGGATAGCGGGGAACAACTGAGATCGAATGGTGATTGATCTACGGTCATGCAAAATTGTCCCACTGCAAAATATAAAACATTTGTTAAAAGCACGAGGGGACATCACTAGGCCGACGACAAACAAATGACATAAGTTGTTTTAATAGAGGAAATGCAGAGCGACCCTAGAATTAGGAAATAATAAAATCTAGCAAAAGAAATAAAATGACGGATTAAAAGGGGCCCTGCCTAGACGAAACGATGGGACTTGAGTTTTTTTAAAACCCTCCCCAAAAAGTAACGACCGAAAATAACCCAGCCAAGGCATAAAATAAAACACTAGAGTTTTACATGAAAAAAAAGATAAAACCCCAACCTTAGGCTTTTTCCAAACATCAAGTAGGACTAGGAACATGAGCAAGATAAAATGGAACTTATAGAGCAAAAAACTGAAGTTCCATCAGATCATATGAGATGTCTATATAAAGAGAAGATGAAATCAAGGAATGATGAGGTAGAAAGAAGAGGGAGGTGTATGTTGGTTAGGTTTGGTAAAGGGAAGTGAAGACATGAGGTTTGCAAGTATTACAAAAATAAAGGCACTACCACTTGATGACATAAGATTATTTGAGACTTCCTTAGTAGGAGAATTGATGGCTAAAGGGGTGAAGATCTAATTTTATTTCTTATATAAATCTTAAGCCTCCTTGATTGTGGCACTCTCATTTCATCAACATATTCAATGCTTCTCCTTTCAATAGATATTAAAATTGCATACTTCACAATTCTCATTCTTTGTTATGCACTTATTATAATGTCCACTTCTCTAGACATGTTTTAAGACTCATTCAACTTGTCCCTATACCTAAAAACCCTAAAAATATGTATCATCTTGAATCAAATTTGATTTCTTATCCATTTTTTTTTCTTTTACCTTACATTCTATGAACATTTGTCCATTTGGATGTTAGTGTGATTAAAGTAGCATCCTTACATGAGTTTAAATTTTATAATAACTACAAACCAACACCTTCAACTTTTCTATGTTTTCTAAAAGCTAGTTCAAAGCCCAACCTTTATAAAATTATTTTGAACATCATTTATTTCTTCTAGAATATTGCAATTCCTCGACAATTTTGAATCTTATGATCCCTCTTGACTATTTTGAATCTTATAATATTATTATAATATTTTCCTTGTGGCTATGCTTTAGAATCTTGTTATCTTCCAATACCATTATATATTGCCACTCCTACCATGTCCTTGATCCATGGTCAAAAACTTGCAAGATTCCTCTTTTACCTTCCCCATGACACTTTGTTGAATCAATTTCCTATATTCTTCTATCTAAAAAAGCACACCACACATTGCAATAAAACTTGTTAGGATTATTACAACACTTAATGAGCACCAATGACCATTCTCAAACTGCACTCTAGATTTCCATACACTTCAAGTTTTATCTACTTGTTGAAGTTGAAACAAGCAATCCAAGGGAGTAAGGTAGTCTCCATGAAAGCCATAACCCAAAATTTCCCCTTTTTTATTGGTTTTTCAAGGGTAACTTAGCACCATAAATTTGATTCCATAGTTTGTAAGCACTATGAGGACCATGATAACTAGGAAAACATCTTCAAAAAAATTCAAGTCTTCATGGTTTGAAGAAACTACCATATATTTGAGGTCAATGGTGTGCATACAAGGTTAGTAGCATAGTTCATGAAGTTAAATAATATAAAAATCATATTAAGTATGCTAAAGCATTAGGGTCAAGGTGTTGGCCACTAATCAAAACTTGCATTTGGGAGAATAATTTATCACCAAAATGAAGAATACATGACACATGACAATTGGTAAAGTGGTTTGAAAGGTGTAATGGGTGATTTGGAACAACCCTAAAGTCTTTATTTTAGTTTTTTGATATCAAGAGTACCTAGAAAAGTATGTGGTGAGTTCATTTATTACATAGGTAGTGAACAAGATGTTCTCAATGATTATGAAAATTTCCATTAGTGAATGTGTCACAAGAATCAAAATTTATACTAGTAATTTGACTAACTCATTTTGGTATAGGTAAACTAGAAGATGAAGTGTTTTCAAAGTGATAGATTATATTAGACATATTTTAGCATTACATTGACCATGGGAGATTGGGAGGAGTCCATATGGTACTACTTTATGAATGTGAAATGGTTGGCTCATTGTACAAACATTTGTTCTATGCTCATGGAGTGGATTTTCATTGTAAAGGTAGGATTTTTCAATGTTTGGAGGCATAGGAGGTGTGAAATGAACACATTGGTTTTTTAAGTTCCAATAATATTCACCATTGATATAGTGGCATAGATCATGAATATGCAGTCTCCTTGGAGTTTTTTTTTCCCATTTAAGGGTTTCTCTAGTTGTATGGTGGTGTGTGTGGATCATGTTCATAATTGGTGATTCTTGTTTTATATGTTTCCATATAGTTATATGTTCCAAGCATATTTCATTCATTATTTATGATCATAATGTTGATATGGTAATGTGAAAATCTTGTATCCTACAAAGTAGAAATTGGCTCTAGATAGTGGAAAATTTAAAGAAGAGCTATGTCGAGGGAAGATGGGGATGTTTGATTTAGGAAGCATGAAGATGATGTTATAATAATATATAGTAGATGGAAAAATGATAGGATGGTATAATTATTCCTTGCTTTAATTGAGAGGTTGGGTATGCATAAAAATCAAGAGGATAAAAGGAACTAAAGAGGTCTAAACCAAAATAAGGTAAAACATCCGAGGGTAGTTTCTTCAATTTTGAAGCAAAAATAGTTATTCAACCCTATGAAAAAGATATTGATGTGTATAAGATTGATATATGAACCTTGTAGATGAAAGTTTATTTTAATATTCATACCTCACTCACATAAGAAAATATAATTTTTGAGGCTCAAACTTGTTGGTCATGTACAAACTTAGTATGAAAGTTAGACACTATCATTGGAATGTAGACAACTAGTTCCTATATCGAAATGGGAGGACTTCAAATTGCTTCTCAAGAATCAATCCTATCTTATTTTACATGAGGTGGAGTGTGTTATGCGGTGGCATGAATTTTGGAAATGGTGAGGGAAATATGTACAAGACTACACAAGAGAATTTTAGAACATTTTTATTCAATTAGGGAAGGAAATTGGAGGGTTGTTTGGGCACCTCAAGATATTTATTCTCATGGAAATACACTAGGATACGATGAAGTTCCCAAGAACACTATCTTGAACTTGAAGAGAAGAAAAATACCCATTTAAGAAAAAGAACAAAGAAAAATAGGGGCAACAACAAAGTGGAGGAAAACACAAGGATAATGACCATAAAAAGTCCAAGAATAAAGTCACTATGGGGCATCCATCATAGGTGCCATCACAAGAAGGTACTTCTGGTGGACATGGAAAATAGCCATAGCAGCCTCCTACACTATATGCAACTCTTTCTCCTCCTCCTCTTCCTCCTTCTCTAGGTTAGGAGGACAGAGGAAGCTTGATGTAGCTCTCCTTTGTATTTATATTTTGATGTATAGATACATTGTATTGATTCATTGAAGTAGACAACCATTTTTGTACCTATATACATTCATTGGCTCTTGATAGTCTCATGTACATATATTTTTGATGTAGATATTGTATCACTAATTCGATGTATAGATTAATTTTGTATCATGACATACATTTTGATGATATATATGAGATGGGAATTTTCTTATGCGACTAGGATAATGGTGTTATGTGATGTTATGGATTTTATGATGTTATGATGTATGCTTTTGATATTTTTAGGATGTGATGATGTATGATGCTATGGTTTCATGATGTCATGATTATGATGTGATAATATTATAATGTTACTAATGATTTGTGGATGCAGGATGCATGATATGATATCATTATGTATGGATGATTCTTATTTTATATTTTTGATGTTATATATGATGACCATGCATGATGGATGTTGTATGATGCCTCTGATGGTTTGTGGATGTAGGATGTGATGGAAATTTTTGTGTGTCATGATACTTGTATAGAAATGTTAGTATGATGAGGAGAATAAAATAATGGATGATTAGATAGATATAATAGAATGAGATACAATGTTGATCAAATATCAAAAAATCTATGATTATTGGGTAGATTTTATTTGTTTTATTGGACATGTGATGAGATAGGATACATGATTTTGATTTTGATTTAGGTTATGCTAAAGAATGTAGAGTGTAGACACTGAAAAATGTCTTACTCCGTGAAGTCATTTTTCTTGGTCTTCGTCTCCACATAATTAAATAATTTTAATTATTTAATTATTCTTGATCACATTCCTCTATTAATTAAATAATTTTTAATTATTTAATCAATTCATCTCTCAACGTTTATTCTATCTTGATCAATTAAATAAATTAACTGCATCGCTAACACCCCCTTCTTCAATAATTAAATAAATAATTATTTATTTAATTATTTGTCTTTTATCATTCACCTATAATCAAATGATAATGATTATTATTTGTCCATTTATTGACCTTTCTTCTATAGTTAAATAATTGTCAAAATTATTTAATTATCTAATGAATTTTCTTTCCTCCATTAAATAATTAACTTAAATTAATTATTTAATGCCTCTATCCATTTTCCCCATTTAATTAAATTGATTTCATAGATCATTTTAATTAAATGACCTTTTTCTCCCACTCGCCTTTTTCTCAAAATAAATAATTTGGAAAAATTATTTATGTTCCACTTGTCTAGAGATTCCTTCTCATGAATTAATTATTTTCAATTTTTAATTCCTCCATTTTCTTCCCCCACTACCCATTTTCAAATCTCATCTGTTGGTTGACTCTAGGCTCTTTCTAATCTTGACCGTCCATTTTGTAACCTCCACTCTTCTATGTTGCATGTCTTCTCGTTCGTCAATCTTGGAATCTTTCTAGAAGATTGATCTTGACCGTTCATTTGAATGGTTGTCTATAAAAGAAGCCTTCCTTCTCCATTTCTGATTTAAGAATCAGTTATCTTTGAATTTCTTGCTTACTATTTGTAGGTATTTGTACATGTTAGCTTTGATCTGAGGGCATATTTGCAAAAGAATATTTAGGAGAGACAAGGGAAGTGATTCAACTACAAACATGGGGAACACTTTCATTTGAATACTTTCATTTTCCTCATGATTTGTTTGTATTCTCTTGTTTGGATTGGGTTTTAGCTTAGAAGTGTTGTGGTTGTGACTAGAATCTAGGCTATCTAATTTTACCCCATCTTACATTTGTGAACCTAACATGAAGAAAAGTTTTTGCAGGATTCCTACAACTTTTCTTTTTGTTTTTGGAGGTTTTCGTACAAAACGATGCAACTGAGATGCATAGTGATGTAACTGCGGAGAAACAATGCATCTGCTAAGGTAAATGACACAATTTCTAGGTGGGAAATTGAATTCAAAAATAACGATGCATCCATGAAAATGACACATTTGTGGGAGGGATACTTGGATTTGAAATTGTGATGCAACTGATAGAAAATGATGCAACACAGTGACGTAACTGTAACCGAGTGATGCAACTACCTAATAGGTATACAATTTTTCTTTTTTCAGTTTTCTTTAATTTTTCCTTTTGGGTTTTTAGGTAGATTAGGGTTTTTGTGTGCTAACTGTTTCTTTTCAGCACACGGCTTTGGATCTAAGGATTTTTCAAAAAAAATTCTTTAGAAACAACAAAAAAATTGAGATTTCAATATTTTACTTTAGGATAATCAAATTTTTCTTTCTTTATTTGTAACAAACTATAAATTGCATCAAGATCATAAGGGTAAAATGAACTTTCATCTCATTCATAAGGATTTAAAATGAACAACAAAATGCATTTTCTCACTCATGGGTATTAAAATGAACATGCATCACACGTCATTAGCATAAAAAGAACCCAAGTGTCTTCAAATCATAAGCAAAGGGTTAAAATTAACAAGTTTCCTTGGTGTTTTGTGGTTTGCAATTTGTCATTGAATACGTATGCTCTCCTCTCACGCCACTTGGTGACCTTGAGGATCAAAAGCATTTCTTTGGCACTTGTACAACCACCCCCATATTTGGATTTTGGAATTAAAATGAGCCCCATGCGAGTGTGAGGCAAAGATGTTGTGTATGCTCTCCCCTTGCACTTCATACTACCTGGGAGATCAAAAAAAATGTACTTCCTTACTGTTGTGTACCTTTTTTTAGAGGGCTTACCATCCCGCTTCGAAAGGTGGGAATGACCCAAGCGGTAACAAGCTAAATCCAAGCTGTTTTGAACCGCTATATAAGAAAAGTGTTTGTGATGAAAGTCATAAGCAACAGGTGTGGATGTGTCGTAATGAAAAGTGCCACCCTCAGTAGCCCCATGAGCTACGTTAAAATCCTTTCTTAGGAAGAGACTGGGAGGCCTCTTGATTGACCATAATATTGAGCTAATCTTGCCGCATGTATGGCCACCTTGAATGAGTTCCCTTACTAAGAACTAATGTTTTAGTGGCCAAAAACCTTTATATATGCTCATTGATCGTAGGAGGTCGAACCTCTGAAGCTGCCCCACATTTTCTCTATTCATGTGTAGAGACATAAATTCCTCTTTAGGGAATGAGACTTGGTGAGCTCGAGAAGTGAGTTTCATGTAAGGGGGAGCCAGTGCCACCAAGTCTCTAGTTGTTTGCTTTCTTTGAGTGGCTGGAGAAATCTAAGTGGGGATACCAACCAGTGGTTTCCTTTCCAACCCTAGGATTCTGCATGTTGTTTATGAGTGTTTTATCTTGAAATAAAACTTTTTCACATCCAAAATCAGACCAAAACAAGTGTTTGTGACTGTATTTTGTGTTTTCCAAATAAATTTTCATCAAAATCAGTCAAAAATCTACTCAAAAACTAGGTCAAAACCATCAAAATTGCAAAATCAACATTCTATGACCACAACTACTAAAACATGCCTGTAATTAATTTTTTTCTATTGCAACTACTCACTAGAAATCACATCTATAGAAATAGAACCACAATTGATAACCTATACCACATATGTAGAAACAAAGTCGTAACTGATAATATGAGCCACAACTGTAAATTGGAAACCCGCAACCTCAAATGATGCATTTGAGAAAAATAGTGCTACAACTGCCTAATAACCTGAAACTCACAAAATCCTTTTTTCAAACCGATTCAACTCATTTTAACAGTGACCCTGACTTCTAAACCAGAGACTTTTAGACCTTTACCGATCCATATCATCATCCTTATTTAGGTTTACATTGCATTTTAGGTGGCATCCTTACTTTGCACAAATCAATCCTAAACCTTAGGTTGTACTTATCCTTTCAAATCTCAGACATAGGAAGATTATTAAGCTTTTGGACAATCCATGGTTGCTTATCCAATTTGTCATTGACCTTCATATTTCACTTTATCAACCTTTGTCATTGTCATCCTTGTTCAACACTTGAGTCTCAAGCTTGTGTCCTAGCTCAAACTCATCTTGTTGAAATTATCATCTTGATTATCACAAAGGTCAATAACATTTGGGTTTGTTATCTTGGACCTACATTAGCTTGGTTACCATCCTTTGTCTTAAATTTAAGGATTCATATCCTTAGCATTATCTTAGTCTCATTTAGATTCACATCATACCCTTTGACCATAGCATCAATCCTTAATCTTAGACTTTGCACTTTGCATC
This sequence comes from Sequoiadendron giganteum, assembly GCA_007115665.2. Classification (NCBI taxonomy): domain Eukaryota; kingdom Viridiplantae; phylum Streptophyta; class Pinopsida; order Cupressales; family Cupressaceae; genus Sequoiadendron; species Sequoiadendron giganteum. The sequence continues at coordinate 479,133,710 of CM021102.1, forward strand.
CTTATATCCCAAAAACATAAAAATATAACTTAATTTAATCTTAGCCTTAGTTGCACCACTACCTTTGATCATTAACTTAGCACCATTTAGTCTCTACATCATCTTCCTTGATCATTAATTAGTAAACCTTTGGTAACCTTTGAATCCATTAGTTTCATCCTTATCTTTGCATAATCACCTTGTATACTTATATCTAAAAAATCCCAAAAACGTAGTTTAGCTTCATTATCACCTTGCATTACCTTCCAACTTGCAATTCTGACATGGTTGAAACAAGGTCATGAACTAAAAGAAAGGACATGGATTCCTTAAATGACCCCTTTTCTAGTCCACATGATGAGACCAAATTTGGATCAAACTCAAATTAATCTACTCCACAAAGAGAAACACCACAAAGGGACTCAACCAACACATTGGACAATCTAAGTCTAGATGAATTCAACAAGAAAATGAAACTCAAAGAGATTGAAAGAGCTTACCAAGATCCAAGGATTTTATGCATGGTTGATGAGCTCGTTAGTGCTGATCCTAATAGATTTTTCTATGCACTAGCCACAAAGGGTGCCAAACTCCCTCAAGGCTTTGATGTCTTAACCATTGTAGAAGGAGATATTAGAAACCCATTTGTATTAGGGATGCCATCTTCACAAAAAATGTCAACTATACGACTTGGGACAACAACACACATGGAAACAACTACCACACATATCCCTACTATCTCAACACTTGGAAATAAGATGACCCATGTGACAACACAAGGACAAAATTTTACATTTGGTAGCACATCAAATTCCATGGATAAGACCTTCACAAATCCTCTTTTTCAAAATACAAAAAAAGGTCCCACACATTTTATTCAAAATAAAAACCAAGGTCCCATGCCTACACTTCAAAACATGAATTAAGGTCCCTCGTTCCAATTCCAAAGAACACCCTCATCAAATAAAAATCAACCAAACAAATCTAGGAGAATTCACATTGTCCCATGAAAAAATGTCAAGTCAAAACACCAACCAAGGACCCACTCCTACATTGTAAGGACCTACATGCTCAAACATCAATCAAGGACCTACCCTACCATTCTCAAATACCAATCAAGGACCCACACTATCTTTTTAAAACATGAACCAAGGACCAACCTTTCAAGTCCAAGGAAAAATCAAGGGCCCACACCATAATTCCAAAATTCCATGACCTTTGGGACCAATCTAAATACCAATTTACCTCCAACTAAAACGAACACAAATACCACATTCACACATCAAATACCACAAAATTCCAATTCAAATCCAAATCCAACATATGACTTAAACAACAACTTCGTAACACCAAATCAAACCAATACAACACCATCTCTTGCAGACACTTTGATGCAACAAATACAAGCCATCCAACAATAAATGACAAACATGCAATTGGGAACCAACAAGAAAACCTATTCCATGGAGGAATTGTGCCCCTATCCATTTGACAGAAATCTAAACATGCCACCCTTTCTCCTCACTTCATGACACCACCTTTACCCAAGTACAAAGGGAAAGGAGATCTAGTGGAACACATATGAGAATTTAGTATGACTTGTATGGAAATCACATATGATCCTACCTATTTGGTGAGATTATTTCCACGAAGTCTCACAAAGCCCGCCCTAGATTGGTTTGTACGCCTTCCTCTAGGGATTAGAACATGAGGTGAACTGGCTGATAAATTCATTAATCAATTTTCCTTTAACATTGAAAGTGATGTTACCCTTGCAACATTACACACAACTAAAAAAGAAGAAGGGGATTCACTTACCTCATTTTACCAAAGATGGTGAAGTTTGGTTAACAAGATCCCTTGTCACATTCCTGAGAAATAACTAGTCACCATGTTTGTGGAAAACCTTAATGGATAAATGATGAGTCAAGTTTAAATCCAATGTTGCAATTGTTTTGATGATATACTTGAGAAAGGTGTCCTTATTGAAAAGGTCTTGTTGCAAAAGGACTAGTCAAAGTACACAAAGAGACTCCAAAGTCCAACAATGACAAAAGAAAATACTTGTCTTGAAACAAGATTGTCACAAATGATGGAGTTTTCGATGCCAAAGTGATAACCAAAGGACCAACAATTCATCTCAAAGGTCCCTCCTCATCAAACACACCAAACACATCAAATACCCAAGCACAAAGTCAAAATCAAACATTAAATGCAGTCCAAAACAATCAACAACGCAAAGGTCCTCCCTGAGCCAAGAGAACATATACCCAATTTGGTGAACCCATTGAATCAATCCTAAAACAAATTTTGCAATCCAATGTCATCCAACTACTAGATATCAAAAAATATGAACCTTCATTAATCAAACCCGATTGGTGGAAGGAAGATGAATACTGTGAATATCATTGTGAAAAAGGACACAAAACATCTAGATGTTGTACACTCAAAAATATCATTCAAGACCTTGTTGAAAATGGAGCCATTTTGATAGGTGATTCACAAGGCAAGATAAATGTTGATCATACCGTATTTAAAAATCCCTTGCAAGACCATGGCAAAGGAAAAGTCTTCAGTTCAGGAAATAACAACAATGCCAATTATGTTGTTGTTAAACATGATTATAGCAATATTATCCTTAACATACGACCCTTTGATGATCACATTGCCGCTATTACCATACATAATCCAAGATTAGAATGTGTTGTCGCCAGTCGCAGAGCCAAGATAACTCTTCCAAGACCAGCTAGGGAAGACTCTTGTACACATTTCTATCTTGGAGCTCCTTGACATATCTCCTCAACACAAAGCTATCCTTGATAAAGCCTTGCAAGAAGCATCCATACCCACCAATATAGATGTCAATGAATTTTAGGCCATGGTTGGATACCTAGCTATGCTGCATCATGTCACCTCTAAACAAGAATTCTTCGCACAAAATTCTATCATAACAATGCCGTACACCTTGAAGTCTGTGTTAATAAACATAAGATTAGACGAGTCCTAGTAAACGATGGAGTATGTCTGAACATTTTCTCACTAAAATTGGTGAAAGCATTGGGATACTCTGAGAATTGCATAGACCAAACTAAGAGAATTGTTATCAAAGCTTATGATGATATTGAGCTCTCATCTAAAGGAGTAGTTTCACTTCCCGTAAGAGTTGGTGCAGCAATACATAACACAATATTTCATCTCTTGGATATGGATTTACACAACAACCTTCTCCTTGGCCACCTATGGATTCATGCTATGAAGGATATCCCATCCACATACCACCAATGCATCAAGTTCTGACATAATGATGTTGAAATTAACATTCTTGATGACCTTGGTCCCTTTTAGTATTGCACAAACCTAAAATGAACCATTGAGTGTCAAGTTCCCATATATCGAGAGGCCTCATCTTCCACTTAATAACACTACATTGATCCATCCGCCCTCATAAAATAATCCAATCCATTCACCCCACCATCCACACCCAAAATATAGATTCGAGACAAAGGATGCAGAGAATATAGTATGGAGAGCTTATTCTGCATTAGAAAGTTACCCAGATCACCAAAGTCTTATGGAAAACCACATTCTACGCATCCTAAGGTTATCATCCACAATCCTCCTACCATTTTCACTAAATGGGGGGAATTAGCTAAAGAATCTTTGGATTACCTCATTTATACATGGATGCATAAAGAAGAAGAGGAGACATAGCCTAAACAACTACCAATTCAATGATATCCAAAATGGTTCCTTTTAATGAAGCAACAAGGATATGGTGGACACAATGGCCTTGGTTTAAACAAAAATAGGATATCAGAACCTTTAATACCCCCTAAATTACCAAAGCATGTTGGGTTAGAGTATGTACCACTGGAACAGAGTCCTCCAAGTATTAAGTTGACCTTGACTGAGGTCATTGATGCTTCAGACAAGTGATAGGTCAACACTGGGTACAAATAATAAGAAATATTTAATGCTTTATAACAAATTTTAGTTTGGTCTATACATGTCAATCTGAGGGCGTATACTTGCAAGAGGTGTCATGGCTGCATGCCAATTGAAGGGGTGAAATCCATGAGATGAGTGGTTATGAATGCAACTATGGAAATAAACCTACAAAAAATCAAAATGAAGATTGATTCCGGTGACATGAACTATCACTTTCTGGCGATAGGAACAACAACAACTCACAAGAATTACAAAATTTAAATGAACTAAAAACCATACTTGCAGATAACATAGAAACAATCATCAAATAAATAACAAAAACAAACACACATTACTGTAACTACAAAATCTAAAAATCACCAGATGTCCCAAGAAGTGGGTCCCCTCCTTAGTCCACCGGGTGGTGAGACAAAATGCTAGGTACGTTGGACTGCTCAACAAAATGTTATTTCTTAGGAAGAATACATAACTCTACACATATAAATCTACTTATAAATAATCTACACAATAATCTTCTCTGCCACTTACAATAATCTGCTCTTTTTATCTATCCCCAGCTTACATTGCACTGTTTATATATATACGTAGTTTGAACTACTACATACAATAATAGATTGAGTTTGTTTAGACATCTTCACCCTTGGCCACAAATACAAACTATCTTGTTACAATAGTGAACAAAAATAGGAAACAACTATACTGGTAGTTTCTCCTCCACCCGATAAAGGTTCCCTTCATGATTCATTTTAATATCCACGATGGCAACATTCACGTGATACCTTACTCGTTAGTTACAAACAACAAGAAAAAATAGGAAACAATAGTTTGACAGGTTTTCGTTCCATGCAAGCAAATTCATCTCCCTTCAAATCTGATAGAAATGATGAGGTGGCTAAACTATGTGGCAAGGAGAGTATTGTACAGGTAAAATCGCCCAAGATAGTGAGAGTAGAGTTGCCATAAACAACAATGTAAATAGGAAAAAAATCATAAGCCCAAGTGGTTGAATAGTGTCGCTGCTAGCATGCCAGTAATGGTCGATAAAAGATGATAGACATAACATCACACTCAACATCACTTGGAGTTTTGACATCATCTTGAAAATATGGTATAAATAACTTGCTAGCCAAATAGTCATATATAGAAGTTACTATCCATAAAGCAACATGAAGTTTTGCATCCACAAATCAGTATGCTAATAAACATATTTCCATAACATAAAGAAGCAATGCACATCAGTGAAAACAATCAATTATTTTTCATATTTTAACCTCAAAACTATATCAAATATTACTTATATATATTTTACCATATGCAACATTAAGTGGTAAAATGGGGTGATATGGAATAGAAATGGATTAAAATATAGTATAAAATAGGACATAATTAGCTCTCATCAATGAGATCGAGACCTCCGAGGATTATTGGAACTTTGATGTTGATTCCAATGAATATGAATGGGATTCATTGTCCTCTACTACTGACTTTGACCTTGATGAAATATTTAGATAACCTAGAAAGCCTACCCTTGAAGCAAGATTCAATCAATTGCTTATAATTGATTCCTTGCAAAACCTATCACATTCCTACCAAAAGATCCTGAAAATGGGAGCTTGGATTGAAACCTTTTGGGAACCTAATGAATCTACCTCCGTCTTTACCTTATCTGCGTACACCATGACCCTTGACAATAACGATGATGAACTACCCCTCATTTATCCTCAACTCATAGATTGAGATCAACAAGAGCCACCAAATTTAGACACATTCGAGAACAACGAAGCAATTGTTGAGTTCTTGGGACTTCATGAAGGAATACCACATGGGGATCATAAGGTTGGTTTTTTCATAGAACTCAATTGTGCAACACACTTTGGTGAGGTTGTCCTTTCCTCTAGTCACAAAAGTGAAAATGAGAAAAGTAAAAATAAAATTAATAGGTCTTTAGGTGAAAACTGAAAGGCACCTACTGACTGTGAAAAAGTAAAAATAAAGGATGTATCTGAAGGTGAAAACCTCGCCAGGGCACCTAAGGATGGAGGACTGGACAGTCCCCCTATAGACTGAGAGAGATCGCCATTGCTTATAGAGGAAACATAAGTAGTGAACATTGAGACATAAGACAATTCTAGAATCATACAGTTGGTAGAATCTTTGACCACCAAGGAAAAGCCTGAGTTTACAACATTCTTTTTAGAGAGACAAGTTAATTTTGCATGGCCATATGTTGATATGCATAGATTGGATCTTGAACTTGTTTTACATCACCTACCACTATAACCAAATACTAAACCATATAAATAGAAGCCAAGGAAAATGCATCCGTAGATTGCACTCCTGGTCAAGGTAGAACTAAAGAAACTCTTGAATGTTGGATTCATACGCTCTATTGATTATGCAGATTGGATATCAAACCTTATTCCTATCATGAAACCAAATGGGAAAATCAAATTATGCATGGATTTCAAAGATCTCAACAAAGCTTGTCCTAAAGATGATTTCCCTTTACCAAATAATGACATCATAGTAGACCTTACTACTAGATATGAAATGCTATCACTTATGGACAGATTCTTGAGTTATAATTAGATAAGAATTACTCATGAAGATCAACAGAAGATAGCCTTCACATGCGCTTGGGGAAATTTTTGTTGGAACATTATGTCATTTGGACTTAAAAGTGCTAGAACTACATATCAAAGAGCCATGACTACCATTTTTCATGATTATATGAATGTACTTATGGAATATTATGTTGATGAAATTCTCTAAAAATATCTAGAATGAAGTGGTCACCTAGTAGTCTTGGACAATATTTTCACACGACTTGAAAGGTACAAACTCAGGTTAAATACAAAGAAATGTGTTTTTGGGGTCCAATCAGGAAAAATTCTAGGTTATATTATCTCTCGCAGAGGAATAGAGGTTGATCCCACCAAAGTCACAACTATCTTGGACATGCCACTGCCAACCAACATTAGTTAGGTAAGGACCTTACAAGGAAGAATCCAATCAATCCATAGGTTCATTGCTTAGCTAGCAGAGAAGATCCATCTATTTCAACATCTGTTACGAAAAGGAATTCCCTTCAATTGGACAGAGAAATGCTAAGAAATTTTTTATCAAATCAAGAATTATCTATTTACTCCACCAGTTCTTATGCCTCCAAATGATGGAAGACATTTGATATTGTACGTGGCAACAACTACATTAGCACTAGGGGCATTGTTAGCACAAAATGACAATGATGGTAAAGAACAAGCAATTTACTATGTTAGTCACACCTTGGTTGGATATGAGTTAAATTACAACCCTATTGAACAAGCATGTATAGCAGTTGTATTTGTAGCCCATAAATTGAGACATTACATGCTGAACCATAAGACAAAATTGATCGCCAAGATTGAACCTCTAAAATATCTTCTTAGCAAAGCAACCCTGATAGGAAGATTAGCTAATTGGGTTATGATCCTAAGTGAGTATGACATTGAGTATGTTGACTGAAAAGTAATAAAAGGACAAGTGATAGCTGATCAACTCACAAATGCACTAATAAAGGTAGATCATCCTCTAATATTTGACTTCCTAGATGAATGAATATTTTTCATAGACACACCGACAACATGTAAACTATACTTCGATGGATCTTACACAAGTCATGATTTTGGAGCTGGTATTTTATTCATCACACCTCAAAGGGATTCCATTCCTAAGTCATTTCGAATAGCATTTTTATGCACTAATAACATAGTTGAGTATGAAGCATTATTGACAGAACTCCGCATGGCAATAAAATAGAAAATCAAGGATATTTGAGTTTATGGTGATTCTCAGTTAGTGATCAAGAAATTCAATGATGATTATGATACCAAAGATGAGAAACTGATTCCCTACAAGTGCATGGTTGATAGCTTCAAAATATACTTTGATGCCATTACCTTTGAGCAAATACCGATAATCCAAAATAAAGCAGCTGACACAATGGAAATTATTGGATCTCTCTTGGACATTACCAACAATGCATCATATTATGAGTTCTTGGTAGAACAATTGTTGGTCCCTACGTTCGATGTCCCCGAAACTGAACTTGTATATGAACTTGTTGGTCTTGAATCTCCTTGGTACAAAGATATTTATAATTATTTGCATGACCAAATTATCCCTCCTGACTTGTCCTCCAACCTACGCAAAGTCTTTATCTGACAAGCCTCTAAATATGCCATCATCAGAGATACCCTTTACTGTCATAGTCTAGATAGCACCCTCCTCTGATGCCTCAATGCAAATGAAGCACAAGTGACCTTACAAGAGGTTCATCATGGTATATGTGGAGCTCACTCTGCTAGTCCTACCTTGGCTAAAAATCTCGTGAGGATGGAATATTATTGGCCTACAATAGAACATGATTCCTATCACTTTTTGAAGAAATGTCACCAATGTCAAATTCATGGAGATCTTATACATGCACCTGCTCAGGAATTACAGCTGCTCACATCACCATGGCCATTCTCTTAATGGGTACTCGACCTCATAGGAAATATCCATCCCACTTCTGCAAATGGAAATAAGTTTATCCTTGTTGCTACTTAATACTTTTCCAAGTGGATTGAAGCCATCCCAATTACCTACATTACTAGAAAATAGATAGCCAAGTTCATCCTGAATTACATTATATGCCGCTATGGTATTCCATAATCCATCATTATGGACATTGGTCACCCTTTTAAGAATCAATATGTCCATGAACTTTGTGAAAAAATTCACATACAACACCACTTTTCTACCCTCTATTACCCCTAGGGTAATGTCCAAGTTGAGGCATTTAATAAGACTATCCTTAAAATCTAAAAGAAAACAGTCAATGACATTGGTCGTGACTAGCACCTCTAACTCAATCTTACTCTATGCACCTACCATACCAATGTTCACACCCTTACAAGAGCTACTCCATTTTACCTTGTCTTTGGACACAAGGCCATACTTCCTATTGAGGTCAATTTACCATCCCTAAGAGTGTGTATGCAAGGATTGATTGATCAAGAAGAATACCGCGTATCCCGTCTACATGAGCTAGAGTTACTGGATGAAAAGAGATAAAATGATTTTACACATTTACATGCATATTAGAACTACCTTCGATGTAGATGGAATAAGAAGGTCCGACCTAGAAGTTTTGACATTGATGACTTAGTCTTGAAAGAGAATCCAAAGAATCAGACAGATCGAGAAAAGCCTAAATTTTTTGAACCTAATTGGTTGGGACCCTATATTTTTACAGTAGCATATGGATCTAGTGGTTATCAAATATCTAATCCTGAAGGTGAACAATTGTCTAAACCCATCAAAAAAATGCACCTTCACAAGTACTACACTTAATTCTCAGAGCATCCCTTCAAAAATTCAAAAACACAAAAAATACAAAAACAATAAAAAATAAAAAATAGTCACCATGATGAAAACCTGGTAAACATGCATCTTGGTGAAAACAACAAACAAAATAGTAAAGAGAAATAATTATTCCAAAAGTGAAAACCACTTCGATGGCACTTTAGATAAGTACCATGGTGAAAACCTGGCAAACAGGAACCATGTGTAGTCAGTTTATGCTCATCCATCTACTATCAGTCCACCTGGTCTTCCATCCTCCGCTCATCCATTCACACATCCCTCATCCATAATAAAGCTTTCTCATCCTCTCATGGCTTGAGAACCATCGACATTTAGTATCCTTCACTTTCATGATCACCCTTTGTATCCATCAATCTCCACGTGCATAATAAATTGGTCTTGTACTTGACTGGGGGAAATTCCTTGACTTACGTCTTCATGGGAAATAACACATGGTATTAGCCTTCATAAACATTAAAAATCCAAAAAAATCATAAAACATCAAAATCCAAAAGAAATAATCATATATAAAACATCAAAATCCAAAAAAATCATAAAACCATAAAAAATCCAAAACAAATCATAAAACCATCAAAATCCAAACAATCATAAAACCTTCAAAATCCAAACACAAAAAAATTCAAAACTTCCAAAAATAGAGTCAGAGTCAAAGTCTGAGTCTAATTCAGTCTATGTTAGAGTGGTCGAACTGCGCTGTCTCTACGCATTTGCTACGTAGGCAAGGCCCATCTTCAATGGGGTCCTGAGACACTAGGTTAGTCTTTTTAGGATTGTCCAAATAAAATCATGACCCAATATTTTTTCAAGTAAAAAAAAGTCAAGTCATGTCAAACTATGAGGTCTCTACATGTATAACGTAGGAAAGACCATCAATTGATGAACCCCCGAGGCCCTAGGTCAGTCCTTTAGGGTTTATCAAGTTTGGCTTTGTTCTTTGTCTACAAGAAATCATCACTCAAACCAAATCACGAATCAAAAAACAAACATAACCAACAAATATTTAATTTTCAATCAATTACTTTATCCTTAGTCGCTATCAGGTCATTGGTCTTATATTAGAATGGGGCATTATGTCATTTGTCTCATTCGGTCTTATCACTTGTCTTTTATCAGGATGCGTCCTTCCTAATATTAGACTTTATCTTTGGTCAATCTTGTCATTTTACCTTAAGTTGGATATGTCTTTCTTGCAACTATGTGCCTTATCAAAATGGTCAATCAGTCAACTTTATCAGATGTGTTTCTTGCCTTAAATAGGATATGTCTTTCCTACAATTAGGCTTTGTCACATCAATCAATCATATCAATCAAACTTTATCAAATCAACTCAAGTTGTCATTTGGTCAATCTTGTCACCTTTCGTCATTTAATCTTTCCTTATACAGGATGTGTCCTTCCTAAAACTAGGGGCAATTGATCATATCAATTAATCAACCTTTGTCAACTTATCAATCAACCTTCGGTCAAACAATCAATCAATCGATCATCTCATTCATCTTGGTCAACCTAATCAATCAATCTTATCACTACTATTGGCAAACACTATCTCTCTAGCAAATACTTTGTTGGTCTATGTTTGTCTCATATTTTTGATTGGTTCTGGGTCATGTTAATAGCTACCTCGAGGATTTCCTATCAAAGGATCTAGAGGAGCGATGATGGATCATGAACTCTTTTCTTTTCTTGCTATCTATGGTTTGTACTGGCAAAAAGACTAGGATAATTGGGTCCTTAGTATGATCCGAGACATTCCTTGTCTTTTGGCTTTATCTTTTGATTGCTTGTCTCTCACAAATGGTCACCATGCACACCTTGGTCTATGTCATACCATGGTGTTTGTGCTCCATTTATGACAATTTTGACATCTGATGATGACAAATATAAAACCATGAAAGTCTATCCTTCGTCCTTTCTCATCTAACATTCCATCTTCTTTGACTACCTCCATGCTAACATCCATCTCTTCTACGCTAACATTCCTTCCGTCTGCAGCTTGACAAAGTCTCGTGACACAAAAATATCTTGCATACATGATCATGTTAGGAAACACGTATCAAGCATTATCACCATAAACATCATTATCATATTAAGCCACATACATTTGCATGAGAAAAATACAAAACAATAGAGTGCATCCATATAGCATTAACATAACCAATCATTCCATCGCATTATGATCATAGTTCATTTACATTGCATCACATTAACCACATTATTACATATCATGTTTTTCATTCACATTACACATTGCATACATATTTTATAGACATAACATTGCAGAAAAATCAATTGCATTTACATATCACATTGCATAATAGAATTAGGTCATCCATTCTGCATTCATAATCCATACATATCATAAAGGAACAAACATTCATAACATAATCATAAATGCATAATCATCCATCATATTAAACCATCACATGATCATATAGAATGCATACATAGCATAGAAATATAAACATCTATGGCATAACATAATCATAAACAAAAGATATCATCACATAACACTGCATACCATAAACCACCACCAAATATCATATCATATATTGCTCAAAATATGTGTCATAGGTACAATGTCAACGTGTATCATGTCTAACAAAAATGGAGCTCGTAGGATCAATAATCAAAATACAGTGTCCATCTACATAATATCAAAAGATGCTCTAGCCTGGGCTACCCTGCTCTCTTGATCCCAGTGCCTCCTTGTCCTCTCATCGAGGTACGTTTGGAGACCTATGCTTTGTTGTCAATGGCCTATCATAGGGAGTGGACCGTCTTGAGGTTGATGTCTCCCCACTCTCTGACCTACTGTGAGAGCGTCTACTATGGGTACTACTGTGTGTTCTACCCTGTGAGCCACTCTTAATCTATAAGAATGTGGGGTCCCTCCTCTTTGGTGGTACCACAGTCTCATACAGGTCTCTGTAATACTGCATAGCCCTGCTAAATTTGGTGTACTCCTGAGCAACATCCACTATAGACCCACTACATGTGGCTATAAAATCTATCATCCACTGATCGGTCTACTATAATTTGATGATAGCTAGGTCCCTGTCAGTCTGCAAAGTATCTCTCTCGGCCTTAAGGCCATCTCTCTCTACTATCACTATCCTCAACTCAACCTCTAGGGCCTATACATGAGCCTGGAGGGTAGCTATCCTCTGCTCTGTGCTTCCCTCCTCTGCTTTGACCTTGCCCTCCTCTAGCCCCTCCTCCTTACCTATCCCCATGATAATCCTCTCTCAGAGGACTCTCTCTGCCTCTCTTATCTCTACCTCCTCTGCATGCTCCTCCCTCTACTTTGTATGCTCCTCAACCTCCATCTCCTCTATCTCCTAAAATCCCACCTCTAGATTCAGAATCTCTACATGCTTCTCTCTCTCCTCCACTGCCCTCTCTATTGCTACCCTAACCTCCTCCTCCTCCTCCTCCTCCTCCTCCTCCTCCTAGATCAATGATAAATGTCTCACCACCTGCCATCCTCCATCCCTCCTCCTCCAACATCGATCTCCTCCCCGACCTCCTTGATGATCTACCCCATCATCTCTTCCTTTGTCTCCCCATCCTCTATCTCCTCTCCCTCCAACCCTCTATCCCATGTCCCCTCTTTGTCCTCTTGAGCCCCTGCCTCTACTCTCTACAAGCGTTGGCTGCTCTGGATCTGTATAAGGTGATGGGCTATGAACTTTCACCATGCATCATACTCAGGAGTCATCCTTGCATTTGCATCTCCCCCTCTCCACCCCCACTATATTGGCTACAATGCATTGATCTCCTGCTTGGTTGTGGTCACTGGTATCTATTGTCCCTAGGGGTGCACCTCCCTAGATTACTGTGAAAACTTCACTGTGCCAACTGGAACACCCTGCCTCTCCCCAAACTGTCATCTAATCCACTCTAGAAAATACATCTCAATAATATGTTGGGACTGCACATTCTTCCCTATCAGGTGCCTTTGTTGATGACACCATGGAAAGTGATCATCCTCACTAACCCACAAATCACAATCTCTGCATGGTCTCTAGATAAAGCTAAATAAAGTGTCAATATTGTGTCTCTAGTACCCAACGTCTCCTACATGTGTCTGTGACAAGGTACCTCGATACATATATACATATGGAGCACCAACTCCCAATTCTCATACTACTGGTGAACAAAATAGTGCTATATGCTCCCAAGCCCATATTGTGAGTAATGTGACCTCACAGCCCAGGCTCTATTCCCCTCTATAGGAAATTCCTTGTAGTTAGAAGTATAGCATACACAGTAGACATGGTCCCCACACATATACGGTCTCATCCTCGACCATACATGCTAGCATCTCTCCCATCCCACTAGAAACCCGTGGCCCCTACAATATGGAATCATCACCCTAACAATCAATATGCATAAAACATAGTCATATTTGTCATACCTCTCTGCTAGGGTCTCCCATTTGATCTCATAACCTTGAATACCAAGCTTTGAGTCATCATCACAGTCATAATAATCATACAAGGCCCGTAAACCTTGAACGGGGTCATATCAAACTCACTCACCACGAATCAACAACTGTAAGATCCTGTAAACATCCTCCAAAGTGACTGTGGCCTCCCCATTTAGTAGATGAAAACTACAAGTCTCTGAGTGGTACTGATCCACCAACGCTATCAGCATGCTCCTGCTCACCCTGATAATAGGCATATAGGTGACAAAATAAATCAAGGTCTAACAATGCCTGTCTCTCTACATCATCCAGTTGGTCCTATAGTCGAAATACATCTGGTCACAACTCCCACGTGTAAATACGAGGTAGAAAAATTTATAGTCATCACACAAGTGTCATTTCAATCTAAAATATTTAGTTGACCTATTGAACCTAAGTTGACCAAGTCCTTCTATCCTTAACCAGGAAAAAATTTTCACCAAGCAATTGCATCGCTATTTTGAAAAGTGTGTTGCATAATTTTCTAGTGGCTCACAACTGCAATTGCATCGATCATTTTTACACATGCATCATTTAGTACAAAATTTTCATTACTAAAGTTTGATTGTGTTATTCTCGGCCACATTTGTGACTCAAAAAGTCAGTTGTCGCGCACCTCCAGATGCATCACAACACAACCACCCCTCCCTTAGTCCTAAGAAATTATGTCACGACGTGACACTTGCAATGAACTGCTTCTCATTTGCATCACTTGCGAACACAATTGCATTGCACAACGTGTGACACAATTGCTTGCTAAATTATTTCCCTAGCTAAATGCATGAAAATAAAAAAAATTAAAAAGTGGGTTTGTAGTACTCACTGAGGTGGGCGCTCCCTCAGGCTGGCGGAACATGTGAATGTGGTATTCTCTGTGTGTAGTGTATGGAATAGATGACATCTCCTCAGCTGAAATCAATCACAACTCGTAAGTTTTCTAAATTTGGAATGCACAAATGACTTATTTTATTAATCCAACTCCTATTTATAGCCTGAAAATTAGGGTTTACACTTGAAATGTGTGTTGGGTGCCTTTTTTGATCCCTTTGAACCTAAATTTGACCCCCTTAGCAACCTCCAAAATTAATTCCATCTTCACTGTTGAATTCCTAGTGATCAAATTATCTTGTCGGGACAATTTTCTATTTTTTTTTTTTTTTTGAAAATTTGTAAAATTTTCCCTAGGGGGCATACCTATACCCTACTATCACCAGGGCATCTTTTGACTAAATTTATTTGACACAATGTGATGAACGAAATTATGTCAAAGAGGGGAAAATTGTAGACATTGAAAAATGTCTTAGTCTGTGAGCGTCATTTTTCTTGGTCTTCATCTCCGCATAATTAAATTTTTAATTATTTAATCAATTCATCTCTCGAACTTTATTCTATCTTGATCAATTAAATAAATTATTTGCGTCGCTAACGCCCCCTTCTTCAATAATTAAATAAATCATTATTTATTTAATTATTTATCTTTTATCATTCACCTATAGTCAAATGATAATGATGACTATTTATCCATTTATTGACCTTTCTTCTATAATTAAATAATTGTCAAAAATATTTAATTATCTAATGAATTTTCTTTCCTCCATTAAATAATTAACTTAAATTAATTATTGAATGCCTCAAATCCATTTTCCCCATTTAATTAAATTGATTTCATAGATCATTTTAATTAAATGACCTTTTTCTCCCATTTTCCTTTTTCTCAAAATAAATAATTTGGAAAAATTATTTATGTTCCACTTGTCTAGAGATTCCTTCTCATGAATTAATTATTTTCAAATTTCAATTCCTCCATTTTCTTCCTCCACTACCCATTTTCAAATCTCATTTGTCGATTGACTCTGGGCTCTTTCTAATCTTGACTGTCCATTTTGTATCCTCCACTCTTCTATGTTGCATGTCTTCTCATTCGTCAATCTTGGAATCTTTCTAGAAGATTGATCTTGATTGTTCATTCGAATGGTTGTCTATAAAAGAATCCTTCCTTCTCCATTTTTGATTTAACAACCACTTATCTTTGACTTTCTTGCTTACTATTTGGAGGTATTTGCAAAAGAAGATTTAGGAGACACAAGGGAAGTGATTCAACTTCAAACATGGGGAGTGCTTTCATTTGAATGCTTTCATTTTCCTCATGATTTATTTGTATTCTCTTGTTTGGATTAGGTTTTAATTTAGAAGTGTTGTGGTTGTCACTAGAATCTAGGCTATATGATTTTACCCCATCTTACATAGAGAAATCCTTATTTTGATATAGCAAGTAGACACTATGCATTAAGGTATGAAGAACTAGGGTGGCATTGATATATTGTGCAAATAGATAGTAGTATTCTTGTTCATACTTGAAATATAAAAACCTTGTTTTATCATATGAGAGAATGGACCAATCAAAGAAAATATACCTTATGCATAAAAGCTATGAAGAACCTAGTATACATATATTAGTGCCTCTGCTAGTTGATCTACTTTGACCTATTATTTGATTGCCTTTATGTCCATATTCTATGTCAAATTCACTCAGGATCATAACCCATTTAGCCATATGATCTGTAAGGGTTTCTTTTGATAATATATACTTGAGTGGATCAAATTTTTAGATAATCTTAACCTATCAATTAAGTATGTAATATCATAATTTTTAGGAAGAAAAAACTACTGCTAGATAAGCTCTTTCAATGGGATTATAGTTAAGCTCATATCCAACCAGAGTTTGAATGATATAGTAGACTACTCTTTCTTTTCTTGAATTATCATGCTATGCTAGAAGAGCTGCCAATGTTATTGTTGTTGAGATATACAAGATCAAAGGTTTATCCAAAATTGGTGGCATCAATACTATTGTTGATGCAAGATATCCTTTTAGATATTGGAAGGCTCATTAGAATTTGTCATCTAATTTAAATGTTACATATTTATGGAGAAGGTGTGTGAATGGGTGACATTTATTTGTTAGTGTGTAATGGGTTTAGATGGAAATCAATTAAAAGCACAATTGAAGCAATTAGGGTTAGAAATATCAAACACACACATGAAAAAGATTGATAAAATCCACTAACTAATAAAAAAGATTACTCCTACATTAGAAAATGACCATTAAAATAGAAATTATCATTCAAAATCACAATCGAAGTAGTGCAAAGCTAACATTCCATTATGAATTGTGCTGATTTAATGTTGAATTGATCAAACCTTATCACCCATGATCACAAAATATTGAATTGACCTAAAAGATGCTCAAAATGATATGATTATGATACAATTGAATGCTCAAGATGACATGATTTCACTACAATGATTCTAGGTTGCTCTTAGGTGATTGGAAATTGAGGGAGTTGTATTATTTTATAGATTTTCAAAAATAAGATCAAGGGTGAAGATCAGATCTTGAGATCAATGGTTTAGATTGTATATTGAAGATCAAGGGTTGATATTTTTTGAGAGGTTTAGTTAACTCAAAATATCTCCTCAATTTCAGGGAATTGGTTGAGATATTTTTGAAAAATAATATTACTTTGAATACACTTTTGAAAGGGAAACCTAGATTAGTTAAATAATTTAAATTATTTAATCATGTGAGGAAGAGAATATTTCTTTTTGAAAAAAGGATATTCCATGTGCAAGTAGAGGGAAGAAAATTAGATATTAAATAATTAAAATTTATTTAATTTTAGGATATAGAGGAAAATTATTTTTTTCTAATGAAATAATTAAAATATTATTTAATTAGGGGGATGGATGAAAATTATTTAAAAGTGAGTAATTAATTAAATAATTTAAAATTATTTAATTAATAGAGGAAATAAGGTGATTTTGAGAGAAAATGACGAAAATATAAAAAATAATGAGAAATGATGAGGAAGTGATGAAAATGCATGGTTAGTGATGAGAGTGAGGAATTAGTGATGAAAATAATAAAAAATGCAGTGTTAGTGAATGTGTGATATGCTTTAGGAATTTTTTCATGTCTACATTTTTCCCCTCTTTGATATAATGTACTCATTACGTTATTTCAAAGACAATTGTTGCTCGAAGATTTTTTTTAAATTTTTTTCAATGCCCCACTATGCCCTATCAAATGAAAGAAAGATGGTAGGATGACAGGCCTCCCTCTTGGGAGGTCAACCAAAAATTTATTTTGGGTGGAGCTCACGAAAATATGTGAGGATTGGTTCCAACGAAAAGAGGACAAAAATTAGGCCTTAGGGGTCCTAAAAGTGTTCAGGATTAATATCGAAGTTTAAAAAATGAGTTAGTAGGGTGGCCAAGGGTGAAACCCTAAGGTTTGAGGGGTCATATATATGAATTTGGGTTCAACTTATCCTTATTTTCATAATTTTAATTGAGAGATTCTAGAGATTCAAACCTTCAGTTTTCACATACACCTTCTTGAGATTGCCCTTGTTCCCCGTGTTGCACACCACATAGATTGAGTTCAATAATTTCATAGGCTAATGGGAGGAGGAACCTCAATACATACTAATTTGTTTCAAATTCATAGTGGAAGATAGGGAAAGAAACATCTTGATCTATGGATTGGTGCCTTTGTAACCCGACATGTTGCATTTGCATTTGTGAATTGATGCTTTTGTCATACAATTGCGTGTTTGGGTTATCCTATCATGATTTGGGTACCTTAGCACGTTTGTCTAATCATAAAGTAACACATTTTAAAATGTGTTCATGGCTGATTTGGGGGAATGACACATTTAAAAATGCAATTACTTTTGACTTTATGCATAGATACATTTTAATTAAGTGACACATTTTTTGGTTTGCAAAGAAGAGTTAGGTTTTTAATCAAAATTTTGATAAATTGACGTCGTGGGCACTATGCTTGTAGGTGGTACTACATCCTATTTACTCTTGGGAGAAAAGACCTTAGATTCTAAATCAGATTTCCCTCTTAAGTGAGGTGGATATAAAGTTCTTATCATTGATAAGGCTTGACTACATCACGTACATGCTTGAGATCTGGGCACATAGAGCTATGATGACTGTGCTCATTGAGTGATAGTGTTATGATATTGCTACATTCCACCTTCCCATAGGAGAGTGTATTATAACCTTGGAGGATGTTTGGTGTATCCTAAGGGTATCGATCAAGGGTGTCTGAGTTATCTATGGCATTGACAAAGGTGTCGAGTCCTTGGAGAGAATAATAGGTAATGACGACCTTGAAATTGAGGATGGAAGGATCGATTTGCAACCCTACATCAACCTAGTTGATGATACTATCTTGGTGCTAGCTAGATTGATCATGAGTCAAATCATGTTTTACCAATCTTCTAGAGTCTTCTCAATTGGATGGGGATTTGTGATTGAGGGTATGATTGAGGAGGGGATGAATTTCGTGTGGGGACCTTGTATCCTTATGCACTTGTACCACGAGATGCACCAGGTAGGATATAGATTAGCTACCATATTATCAACAGGAGTGAAACTACTCCACATTTGGTCATGGGAGAACATGGCAACTACCTGATCCATTGGCGAGTCTAAGAGAGAGGTCATTGATCATTTTTTTTATCGAAATGCCCCGATGCTGATATACATATATATGCATGAGAGACTTGCATTCAAAATTTAGAGAGGTGTGTTCGATGATATGGATCAATTTATTTGGAGGTTGTGGCTATGATGCAAGGTTTGGCCAAATGACCACCTACATCTTGTATGTTGTTACTAGACACATTGGTTGATTGGGTGCACTCCTCACATCCTAGAGAGGTATTTACTAGACCGAGTTCCCAAATAGTTAAGAGAGAGGCGAGATGTACTAGTCAATTATTACCATGTCATTTTTTCCAATATAGTGTGGGATATCCCTGAGTGGTATGGTAGTCCCAAAAGTTACAATTATAGAGTTTGGACATATGGATCACTTGTCATGGGGATGGGTAGGTGGTCCAGAGGCTACAAGTACCACACATGATTTTGATTCATGGTGGGTCTAGAGGAGACCTTTACAATTTACACATCTTGATGACACAAATAGGGCCATCAGTGTTCAAAGGAGGATAGGTGTAGAGACTAGGTTTGAGTGATAACAACAACATAGAGAAGAGGCCAAGGCTTAGAGGGGGTATCATTAGTAGGTTGCACAACTAGATGCACCCCATCAAGATACCCCATAATTGGATGTACATCAACCTCAGGATTTACAACTACAGGCAGCCCTTCAATAGTAGAAGGCTAAAGGAGATGACCAGGATTGGGATGTTAGATTGTCTCTAGCATTATTAGAGAGACCAAAATTGTTGAGAGTGATATGGATATAGGGGAGAGTGTGATGGTCTGGCAGTCTAGCCGATTCAAAGGATAATGGGGAGGGACCAATATGTCTGTAGAGAAGGGGGATTTTTTCTCACAATTCTCTCAGTTACCAAGAGAGTCTTAGGGAACAAACTACCATAAACTACCTTAGACTACCTTAAGGAATAATTCTCAAGCAACAGGATAAAAAGGTGAGAGTTCCAAAATCTAAAAAAGTAGATCATAGAGGTTTTTTGAATAGACTAGAAAGTTTTTGTCCAAGGATGGTAGTGTGTCATATGGATGGTAGCATGAAACGTTGGTGTCCCACAGGTGTGTTGATGTCTTGTACAAATTGAAAACCGAGAATATCACAAATAAGGTGTAGATATGTAAAATTGACTTAACACCTATCACACACCCCAAACAACATCGAAAAACATCAAATAACATTGAATAGCATCAAACAACATTGAAAATCATCTCGTAACATCTTAGAATGACTTGGAATCATCTCATAACATCCTATAACATCTCAGAATGACTCAAAATCATCATGGAACATCCTGTAACATCTCTGACTCAGAATCATCTCAGAAAATATTGTAACATTTTAGAATGACTCGAAATCATTTTGGAAAATTCGATAACATCTCAGAATGACTTAGAATCATCTCGAAACATCTTGTAACATCTAAGACTGACTTAGAATCATCTCGAAACATCCCATAACATCTCAGAATCATCCCAAAATGACTCAAAACATCCTGTAACATCTTAGAATGACTCAAAATCATCTTAGAACATCTTGTAACATCTTAGAATCACCCCGGAACATCTCAAAATCACCTCAAAACATCTCAGAATCATCCTGCAACATCTTAGAATCATCTCATAATATCTTGAAACATCTCAGAATCATCCCGCAACATCTCAAAATTATCTCGAAATGTCCCAAATGATCACACAACATCACACAAACAACATCCAAAACCCTAGTTCCTCTATTAATTGAATAATACAACATTATTTAGTTAATTCAATTTTACATCATTTCTGACAAATTAAATAAATTTCATTTATTTAATAAAGTCCCAAAAACCCTAATTCTGCTATTGATTAAATAAAACAACATTATTGATTAACTCACTTTTCATCATTTTGACCAATTAAATAAATCACATTTATTTAATGAAGTCCTAATCTCACTTTATTTCATCCTGATTGATTAAATAATGCCAAATATTTAATTATGTTGCTAAATCACCTTATTCCTCTAAATTTATTAAATTATTAAATCATAATAATTTAATTACAACACTTTCCCTCCAAAATTTGAATAATTAAATCAAACTATTCAAATCAATTATCAAAAATCAAATCAAACTAATGCAACTTTGTTTGCAAAAGTCAAACTTGATATGCACGTTCAATTCCGAAAAAAGGAATTAATTAATTAAATCAATTAATTCATATTCCTCACCCACTTTCTAATTGAGTAAATTATGCTTTCTGATTGAGCAATCTAAGTTGTTAACTAATCAATCTAAATTGCTAACTGAGCAATCTAAGTTGTTAACTAATCAATCAAATTCCTAACTAAGCCATAAAATTCCTAACTAAGCCATCAATTTCCTATCTAAGCCATCTAAATCTTAACTGATCAATCTAAAATCTTGAATGATCAATCTAATCCCTGACTAGCCAATCTATTTTTCAATCACCCAAATTGTGCAATCAACTTTGCACAATTTTCTCATGTCTAAATCCTCTCAACACACTCTGACTGTTGATCTGGATATTCTTCATAACGATCTTGATCATCCATTTCAAATCTCACTTTCTATATAATAAACCCCTTTCCTCACAAATAAGGATCAGAGAATCAACATCATTTTCACAATGAAGTATTGTTGACATTCAAAACCACCATTGTTAGTGCTTCAACCTCATTTCTCCAATCAACCAACATCAAGCAATCATTCCTCAAGATTTTTCACACGAAATTTGGAGGCTTTGTGGTGATAAGAACAATTGAACATCAAACGAATACACTCCACTATGGGATGGTAATATTGCGCTTCTTTTGTACATT
Source organism: Sequoiadendron giganteum (assembly GCA_007115665.2). NCBI lineage: Eukaryota > Viridiplantae > Streptophyta > Pinopsida > Cupressales > Cupressaceae > Sequoiadendron > Sequoiadendron giganteum. Next base: position 479,155,873 of record CM021102.1, read on the forward strand.
TAATTTAGTAATCATAGATTCTTTAATGTATGTTCAAATAACTTAGTTTCATTTTGTATGTGTAGGATTAGATCTTAGATTAATATGTTTGATCTTAGTTTAGATTCTTAGATAAGCATGTTTGATCTTGTTTTCAGTCTAACCTTCTCCCCCTCACATATTTTGGCATGCTTGGTGGGAACCTTGTATCCTCCTCTAACATTTGTTTGAGTTGTTTTTGAAGTTGCAGGTCCCAGAAGTACACTTGATTAATTTTCACGCACTACCTAGAAAACTTGTGCACTTGACTGACTAGAAAACCATGCACTTGCAACAAAAACTATGCACTTTCCATGGGAACCGTGCACTCGCAAAAGGAACACCACTTTTGCATCAAAACCAAGGTCTCCCATATGATCTCATAACCCTGAATACCAAAATTTCAGTCATCGTCACAATCATAATAATAAGGCCTACAAACCTTGAACGGGGTCATATCAAACTCACTCATTGTGAATCGACAACCAAAAGATCCTATAAACATCCTCCAAAGTGATTGTGGCCTCCCTAGTTGGTAGATGAAAACCACAAGTTTGTGAGTGCAACCGCTCTGCCAACGCCGTCAGCATGCCCATGCTCACCCTGATAATAGGCATATAGGTGACATAGAAAAAATCGAGGTCTAACAACACCTGTCTCTCTACATCATCCAGTTGGTCCTGTAGTCAAAATACATCTGGTCGCGACTCCCATGTGTAAATAGGAGTTAGAACAACTTGCAGTCATCACACAAGCATCATGTCAATCTAAAATCTTTAGTTGACCTATTGAACCTAAGTTGACCAAGTCCTTCTATCCTTAACTGAGACAAATTTTTTACCAGGCAATTGCGTCTCTATTTTGAAAAATGTGTTGCATAATTTTCTAGTGGCTCACAACTACAATTGCATTGCTCAGTTTTACACATGCATCATTTTGTACAATGTTTGCATTGATAAAGTTTGATTATGTTATTCTCGACCACATTTGCAACTCAGAAAGTCAGTTGTAGCACACCTCCAGATGCATCGCAACGCAACCGCCCCTACCATAGCCCTAAGTAATTATGTCAAGACGTGAAACTTGCAACAAACTACTTCTCATTTGTGTCACTCGCGAATGCAATTGCATTGCAAAACGTGCGACACAATTGCCTGCTAAATGATTTCCGTAGCTAAATGCATGAAAATCAATTTTTTTTTTAAAGTGGGTTTGTAGTACTTATCAGGGCGGGCACTCCCTCAGGCTGACGAAATATGCAAATTTAGTATCCTCTATGTGTAGTGTTTGGAATAGGCGACATCTCCTCAGCTAAAATCACTCAGAGCTCATAATTTTTCTAAATTTGGAATGCACAAATGACTTATTTTCTTAATCCAACTCCAATTTATAGCCTGAAAATTAGGGTTTGCACTTGACATATGTATTGGGCACACTTTTTGATCCCATTGAGCCTAAATTTTACCCCCTTAGCAACCTCCAAAATTAATTGTGTCTTCACCGTTGAACTCCTGGCGATCAAATTATCTTGTCAGGACAATTTTCCTATTTTTTTGATTTTTTTTGAATTTTTAAAAAAATTTCCCAAGGGGGCATACCTATACCCTTCTATCACTAGGGCATCTTTTGACTGAATTTCTTTGACACAATGTGATGAACAACATTACGTCAAAGAGGGGAAAAATGTAGACACTGAAAAATGTCTTGGTTTGCGAGCGTCATTTTTCTTGGTCTTCGTCTTCGCATAATTAAATTTTTAATTATTTAATTAATTCATCTCTCAACCTTTATTTTATCTTGATCAATTAAATAAATTAATTACGTTGCTAACATCCCCTTCTTCAATAATTAAATAAATCATTATTTATTTAATTATTTGTCTTTTATCATTCACCTATAGTCAAATGATAATGATTATTATTTGTCCATTTATTAACCTTTCTTCTATAATTAAATAATTTTTAAAATTATTTAATTATCTAATGACTTTTCTTTCCTCCATTAAATAATTAAATTAAATTAATTATTTAATGCCTCATCCATTTTCCCCATTTAATTAAATTGATTTCATAAATCATTTTAATTAAATGACCTTTTTCTCCCATTTGCCTTTTTCTCAAAATAAATAATTTGGAAAAATTAATTATGTTCCACTTGTCTAGAGATTCCTTCTCATGAATTAATTATTTTCAATTTTTAATTCCTCCATTTTCTTCCTCCACTATCTAATTTTCAAATCTTAGTCGTTGGTTGACTCTGGGCTCTTTCTAATCTTGATCGCCATTTGAATGGCTATCTTTAAAAGAAGCCTTTGTCCTCCATTTTTGATTTAACATCCACTTATCTTTGACTTTCTTGCTTACTATTTGCAGGTATTTGCACATGTTAGCTTTGATCTAAGGGAATATTTGTAAAAGAAGATTTAGGAGAGACAAGGGAAGTGATTCAACTTCAAGCATGGGGAGTACTTTCATTTGAATGCTTTCATTTTCCTCATGATTTTTTTTTATTCTCTTGTTTGGATTGGGTTTTAGTTTAGAAGTGTTGTGGTTGTCACTATAATCTAGGCTATCTGATTTTACCCTATCTTACATAGAGAAATCCTTATTTTGGTATAGCAAGCAAACACTATGCATTAAGCTATGAAGAACTAGGGTGGTATTGTATATATTGTGCAAATAGATAATAGTATTCTTGTTCATACTTGACATACAAAAACCTTGTTTTATCATGTGAGAGAATGAATCCATCAAAGAAAATATACCTTATGCATAAAAGCTATGAAGAACCTAGTATACATAGGTTTTATTGCCTAAGACTATCATTGCACACACAAGGAAAGTATTTTCCAAGGTCATATTACAAGAACATCCCACAAACATAGGAGATGAAAGCAATGAATATGCCCCATTATGTACCCCTCTAGACACACCAAGATATTGAAGATCAACATGGCATCGAGTGAGTGATGGAATGAGACAAAACATAAAATAAAAAAAAGATCGACTAACAAAACATATCAATGCCATCACATCTCTTGCCTGAGATTTTGAATTGTTGATCCATGATTTGCACCTATTGTAGGAAAGGTATATTTGTTAAGGCAATGATGTTAGATGTTGAATTATATACTTTAGGTCATTGATATGTAGGTAGTTGGTAGGGAAAAATTTAGTGGCAAATCTTCGCCAATTGGCAAATTCTAGAAATCGGCCAAGTCGAAATTGGTGAATTAATTGCACCCAACAGGGTGTCCAAATCACTTGGATTTTACAAACTATTGGTCCAATGTATGCCTATCAACCAACGATTTTTTTTATGAGGCATATTTATACAATAAATTCACCATAACAGACTATGTGTTTCAAATGGACCCATTAATAGTTTTGCCTAGAATCCCAGAAGCATGTAATAAAACACCTACATATTCACCAATACTATTAAAATAACATTGTATGTGGACCCATTTCACCAATTAAAATTTATAAATAGTTGCTTGGGAAGACCCATTTTTCCAATTAAAATTTATAAATAGTTGCTTATGAGGACCTACGCCAATAACATTTAAAATAATTACATTTGAGGAAACATTTCACCTTGAAAATTACAACGTATCATTGTATAAGCACGTGGGATTTGCCAAATTTTTAACATACCATTTAAAAATCCCACGAAATTCGCCAAATATGGATTGATATAAATACAATCAAAACTGTCATTTATTCTTACACATTTTGTTTGGTTTTGAGGTTCTACTTCTCAATTCAAAAGTCAGAAAAAGCCAAAAATGTAGACTTAAAGGTGAGTGATCATTTCTTCATAGTGTTATTAGTTATAGTAATAAGATTTCTTTATCTCTTTTCCATTCTTGCTTCAATCTTAAAAATGATTTTGAGTAGGGAATGAGATCTATATTCTCCGTCCTTCTTAAACAAGAAGACATTTTTTTTGAGATTTTAATAAAAGTGAGAGATCAATATTTCGAGTAGCAAGGGTAAGAATCCTCAGGGTAGTGAAGAGACTAGGAGGCCATCAAAATGCTTAAAATGTAGAGGTACGTTACAGTCTTACTTTGGAATTGGCAAAGCTTTTGATCCATCAGATCAAGATGGAGCTACATCATCAACTCTTCCACCAAATATTAATGAATAAGGCATTCACAATACCTCACCACCACCGGAAGGTCAAGGTGAGATTATCATTGAGTTAAATCCAAATGTATTAAATGAGGATGGAAATAACACAAAAGATGTTCCAAGGGATACCCTGGTTAGCCAAAATGAGATAATTGACTTGGATGAGGATGATGTTGGTAGCAATAAAAGAAAAGGAAAATAAAAAAGGGGCACGAGTGGGAAATGACAAGGAATTCTCAACTTGGTTGGTTGTCAAAGTACCCATTCATTGTATTAGTGGGGGTGGAAAATGAAAATGATATTGAAAAATAAACACTATGCAAGTGTACAATTTGTAGTTGGAAATATGGAATAGACAAGACATTGCAACTAAAGCTTGACACTATAGAAAAGCATATCGGTAAAGTTTATGAAAAACAAATCATAGACAAAAAGGACCAATCAATCGTACGATGGAAATCAAAGGAAGAATTTCTTCATGTTAAGTATGCCATTGAATATGAAGAGCATAACCATAGAATGTCGAAGCTTGTTGAATGTCAAGGTACACTTGAGGCTCATTTTGGAAAAGCAATGGAAGCAACAAATCTGTCAAAAAATGTTCAGATGAGTGTTGTTTTTCATATTTTGTCCAGAGGGAATCCTTTGACAGACTACCCAAAAATATTCTAGTTTATTATCTTATTTGGGTGTTCCTCACTTTCCCTTCTCACATTGGTTAGTAAACGCTAGATGGGAATGGGAAAATTGTCTTGTTGTAGTGGAAAAGGAAGATTTAAAGGAGAAAGTAAAAGAGTCAAATTTCATTGCATTATCTTTAGATGAAGTTACTGTACTAAACAATACTTCTTGGGTTTGTATGTATTTGTATACTGTAGAAAAACATGTTCACCAAGCTCATCTTCTTTGTGTTCATAAAATGAAGGACAATTCAACATTGTAAAATCTATTTGAACTAGTTAAGAAATCTTTGAATGAAAATGTAGGTATGGATGAGTTGACAATTACCAAAAAGTTGGTGTGTAGGAGCTGATGGAGCGGTAGTGATGCAAGGTCAAAGGAGTGGTGTTTTCACAAAGTTATAAACTACTTGTGCACCATACATGCTTGTAATTCACTGCATGGCCCACATAATGAATTTAGCATTCAAAATTATAAGCAAGTTTCTTACAGTATCAAAATTTGAAAATATAGTCTGCAAGATCCACACATACTTCTGCCGAAGTCCCAAACGTTTCCAAGAATTTCAACATTTTTCTGAGGGAATAACACCAGGAAACAAGCTTCTCAATGATTTCAATACTAGATGGATCTCCCTGCATGGACCAGCACAACAAGTTCTTTCAAAATATCAATACTTGATTGGAGTGATGTATGAGCATCACATCATAGTAGACAAAGCTCCTAACCTCTTACATGGGTTAAGCGATATAGAGACACTCTTGACTTTAGCTAGTCTTCTCCCCATGCTGGATGTGATGAAGAATCTTGTGAATAAATACCAAGACAAAACTATGTATATTTATGAATATGCCAATCTATGTAAACGTACATGCTTGGCCATCGATTATCTATATCTAGATCTAACACAAGAAGGCACAAATTATTTTATGTGGCAGAAAATTACTGATTTGAATAATCCTGATAATTATTTATAGTTTAATGCAAGCGGGCACTTATGTATCTGTACGTGGATATGAGATACCAATCTACCATTGTAAGACAACTAGGTGCTCTAGTAGAGAATTAGCTGTTAATGAGGAAGATTTTAATGACATTGTTAAATATGTTAGTGATAATTTGAAGGAAATTCCAAAATATCTTTCCTCGGAGATTCATGAAAGATTCCCTCGACATGAAATACTTGAAGTCATGGGTATTGTGTATCCTCAATTTTGGGTAAACTAAGAAAATCCAAAATATTATCATGATAAAGTAAAAATCTTGATCGAACAATTTTCAAAAAGGTACCATATAATGAGCAAACAATAGAAGAAATTTTAAATGAAAATAAGCTTTGACAACAATGTAGGAGTTTTACAATAGCTATGAAGGACCATTATAAATCCATGGGCATAGAGAAGGCCTTTGAACTGGGATCGATAAAATAGGCTTGGACAAACTTAGGTCAAAGTGAAATATTGCATGATTCGATATCAGAATATTCCAAACTTGCTGATTTATGTCAAACAATGATATTGGGGTCGGTGGAGGATGAGAGAATTTTCAATACATTAGGATTTTTGAAATCAAAGTTAAGAAACAAACTAGACAAGATTTTGGAAAATTTCTTGAGGATGAAAGGAACTATGTATAATTTCAAAAAAATTCCTTTTCAAAGGGCACTCGCAATCTGGAGGTCCACATGTGAAAGAAGAGGGACCGGGTTGTGCAATACAGACACTCCAAATCCAAACATTGGTACTGGTGGTAGTGGCAGTGGAAGTGGGACTGGGGCAGATGACATTGACACAAATCACACAATGAATGTTGAATTTGAGACACAAGCCAAAGGAAATGAAGAGAAAACTCAGAATCAAGATGACTCTTTTACTTTATCTCAAGATGAGCGTCAGTTTGAGGACCCTGACTCCGTTTGGGAAATGGAAGAGAATTAGCAAATTTTAGGTATTTATACTGCACTTCATGAATTGGTTTCCATTGTTCCAAAGTCCAAACTATATTTGATGATATTTTATATTGTATTCAATGAAATTGTGAATCATCACTTCATGATAAATTATAAATATAAATGTTTAGTGGATCTGATAAATTATTAAGTAGTCATGGAGTTTGAGTATTGATGTGTGAATCGTAATGCAATTTCACTAAGATTATGGATGCCTGGAATTAAAATCACCTTATAGTTCATATTTTAATTGTGTCAAAATTAAAACTTGAACATGTACTCAATGGTTCATCACTCAAATCAATGCTTAATAACATATTAACAATAGTGTTAGTAGCATATACAACAATGAACATCAAAAATCATTTAATGTGTATGTAGTATTTGAAACCACATACTTTTTCTTCAAATGATAAAATAAATAATATAGATAATTGAACATCAACACATTATTGAAGTCTGAATTTGAGTTTTTTTAATTGATTTTCACATGAAGGAGTACATAGAGGCATTGGCAATCCAAAATCTTTCCCAAAGACAACTCTGCACAGAGCTGAGTTGGAACTTGGAAACTCATATTATCAAATATTCAAAAATCAAATCACTGTATCACGTTTTCTAGCAACTTCCACTCTTCAAGTAGTGGAATTTCCATTTGTTCTAACTGATGTTTGACTTGAAGTTTTGTTAACATTTCATGATTATAATTGGAACCCATCTTGAATTCTTCAGTCAGTTTTGCATTCAAGGTTATCAGTGTTTTGCTGGAATCCAAATAGTTGACCACATTTGGGTTTTGAGGAAACTGATCCAAATCAATCTTCCTTGAACCATCCATCTTCTTTCTGAAATCATCCTTTCCAATGAATCACTCATTTGTGTCAAAATCCTCTAGAAAACCAAGCTCTATGAAGTTCCTTACCTTTTCATCCACCTTCTTCATCGTGTTTGCAACCAAATACAAATATATTCATTTGTTTCAAGCATTCTCAAAGAATTTTCAATGATAGATGACAAATTTATTGAGGTAGCAATCCAATTAGTAATCCCTTTTGATTTCAAATCATTGTCACTAGCTTTGTAGACTATTTGTAGAACTTAATTTGCAAATTTCTCTAATGCCAACACATTTTTGTTGTTCTCTAAATATTTGATGAGATTCTTATAATGTTGTCTGATAACATCAATCAATTGAAACATGTCACACAAATGATCAATCCTCTGCATTATTTCATCCCAGATCTTTTGTTTCATATGCCTTATTATATCTCTACAAAATGCAGATAACTTATTTTGACAAGAGTTAATTTCTTTTTTGCTTCCATCAACTCTGTCTCAAATCTTTCATTTCTTTTTCTCTCTTTCTCCATTTTTTGTTCCCACTGTGCATTTCCATTCACAATGCTTAGTATTGATTTTTCTGAAGTGGATTTTTCCTCATCATATTTCTTTTTTCTTTCATCTAGCCTTTGCTTTAGATCATTCATTTCTCTCTCATTTTGTTTATCCTCTTTTCTTGTTGATGTAGAGGCAGATTTTTTTATTATTTTTCTAATTCATTGCTCTTGTTATCTGCTACTTTCCTCTTTGCTTTCTCATTTGCTAGGTCTGCTTGTAACTTTTCTATTTGAGTCTGCAACCTTTTTTTATCTCTATCTTTCTTTAGCAATGATGTGCACACAAATTCATTGTTCTTCTTTGATACATTAATTTTGTCAGTATTTTTGAGTCCAAAAAAATCCAATTGAAAATTGGTCACTTGGTATTCAGATCAATCCATCTGATTTGTTGGTTTATTTTGAACTGTGGGAACAAAAATTGTGTACTCCATGATTTACTTATTTGTGTCAAATGTGGGTAATACCATGGTTGTTGCAGGCTCTAAAGTTACAACAGACACACTCTCCATCAGTTGCTTCTTTTCTTTTTTATACAAGTCTGATTTATTTTTAAACTCTTTAACGAAATCAAAACTCGGGGATGTAGGAACAATGGAATGCTTGAATGGTGAAGGAATAGGAGTACTTGAAGTTGCTAATGATGTCACAACCACACTAAGTGGTAGTGGGGGAGTGCCTGGAAATAAATCCTTTGTGGTGGATCCACTGATAGTATGATTTGGACCTATCAAAATCCTTTGCCTCTTCTATATGCCTTTATCACCTGGTGTTTTTGTGGTATCTTGTATTGTTTTCCTCTTGTGTGTAATTTTTTGTTGTAGCACATGTTGACCACTAATAGTACTACCACCCATACCATTTCCACCAATGGTAGTTCCAGTTGCACTAAGCTATCCACCATGGGCATGTCCTAGTTGTGATTGTATTTGACCATGAGGATGAGGATTTGAAGCTCTAACAAATTGACTTGTATGCCCTTGGTCTACTTTTTCACCTCCAAGCCAAAGGATAGATTTATCAACTAGTTTTCTATGCTCAACATCTATTACCATCCAAGGGCCTTGTCTTTGGGACCCCAAAGGACCACCTTCATAACCCATTTTTTCAACTATGGCTACTCCTGAAGTATATGCTTCTTTTGTGGCCTCACTTAAACCAGGTTTTTAATTGACATGGATTTGTTCTTCCCTATCATCATTAGATTCATCATCAAATTCTTTATCTTCTTGTTCATTGGGATGCTCTATATTCTACAATTTTCTAAACTCTTTATCTTCTTCATTATCTCCATACTCTGTAAGAGCTCTTGGATCACTAGCTCCTTCCTAATAGACCAAAAGATAGAAATTTTTGATTGTGACCAATTTTTATCAGTAGCTTCCTTCTCTAGAGAACCTGGTATTTTTACTCTACTAGATGGTTTCTCACTTTTTTCATAAAAATTGTTGTATGTCTTGATTGTCTTTCGATGCAATGCCATAATTTTTGCTGACAATTGTTCAAAAGAAATACCATTCTCAACAACACTTTTCTCCATTGCTATTTTGACCTCATCCCAAGAATCCTTGTTTCTCAAGTTTTCAAGCAAGGGTTTACTTTGATGTTGAATTCTACTTACATCATTCTTATTGGCCACAATCATTGATTTAATGATGTCACATGGATCATACTACTAGTGAAAGATAGCATCAAAATCAAAAAAATTCAAAAGATTATGTGCCACACTAAATGTTTTTCTCTCAATTGTGAACCCTCCACATGAAAAAGGTAAAGAAGGAAATAAGGTCTTATTTTGTTGACTGAGAAAGTGTAGTTCATCAACACTCTGCATCTACCTTACATATTCCAATGCAAAAACCCTTTCTGTCACATGTATCAAAAGTTTGTATGGCTGTACTCTCGATCCATAAAATCTTAGCACAATATATTCTTCCATTAAGTACCAATCAACCAATTGTATTTATTTTCCTAGTTGAATGCAGTTTCTACATGACAGGCAATCTAGGCATTGGAGTATTTGTAATTTCTTGATGCAATGGAGCCAAAAAGTAGTCTGCAAAATGACTGTAGTTCCTTCGAGAATCATGCATCCTTATCTCAATGGTCCATTCATATATTAGAGCCATTTTATTTTCCTCAACATTACTACAGGGTTGAATCTAAATCTTGTTGGTCTGAAACATTCCTCTAAATTTGAATAGAAAAAGATAGCACAAGTAGGTTATGAACCTAAATGTCTTGGTGGAACCTCCTTTAATCATTAAAAAATGTTTATGCATGGATTCTACAATGTGATGAATAAAATTATATTTGACATGTGGAACACCATAATGGATATTATATACCATTTCAAGGAGGCTTGCACCCACTTCCAAATTGCTATCCAGACCAAGGAAAAATGCTAGCATGGAAATAGTATCCTGAACCCATGGGTTAAAAATATCCAAATCATAAGGAGGCTTATGATCACCTTTCAATTTGTTTCTATCCTAAACTATTTTATTTAAGAAAGCATTTTTCTCCCTTTCATCTACTGCTTCATAATCACTAGCAATATTTTCTAGGTTAGTGTGGACGTTTCCAAATTCTTCGGTTGTAAACCCAACACTTTTCCAAGTTCTTCTACATTAATTAATAAAAATTATTCTTTTCTATCTTTATTAACAATTTCTCTTTTGTTATCATCATAACTTTTGGCACAAACCATGATAAATTCTGGGCAAGGGAAAACCTCATGTAACATCATGCGCCCTAATCCACTTACCCAAGGTACATTGATACTATTAACTTACATTTGTTTTGCAACCTGATTCTGAGATGAAAATATAAGTTCTGAGGTATGCAGGTACCATATATTTCAGGATCATAAATATCATGGTACCCATCAGTGAAACTTGGGGTTTTAAGCAATTCTATATAATGTATTTTTTTATCGGACATTGCTCTAGTGGAACTGGTGGTAGACATGCTTATACAATATGAAATTGTGAATTCCATAATACCTATTAGTCCTCCTTATTTTTCTTAATTATTAAGTCTCTAAACCCTAAACCCAAACTTCAAAGTTTGATAAAATAAGATTTTAAGAAACGTCAAATGGTGAAACGTAGCTACATGAATTCTTTCACTTACCCGAATTCTGAAAACTTGAAAAGATTAATGCTTATAGTCATGGAAATTGGAATGGCTTTGTTGGAAGTGGAATTATGGAACCCAAAACAGGATGGTACACTACAATGAGCAATCTGAAGACTGAAATATCCTAGTGTGCTAACCCTGTCACTTAAAAAAATCACTTGACACTTACCAGTACAAAGTGTTTTTTTTTCTCGAAATTGGAACATTAAAGGGAATGAAACGCCTTAGGTCTACATGTTGCAAATTATAAACCATGGATCTTTCTAAATCTAATGGTTATAGGGTGATTTTGGAGGTTTAAGTTTGAAAGCCTATCACTCTACGTATTTCATTCTGGAATGCAACTACAACCATACATCAAATGTTCATTGAACGGTTGAAACTTGAGTAATTTATGATATGAACTTAAAACAATAAACATGTGTTTTAAAGTTGTTTTAAAATTTAGTGCGCTAGGATTGACATCAAGGCCAAGGGGCTGGTAACAACGTTACAAAGGACTAAAATAAATAAATAATGATACTAGGAACTGGGGGAGAAGGTCAACGACAAATTAGAAATCAATAACATTTCGGTAAACCCTAATAAGAGTGACAAATTTTAGTATTTATAATTTTTTTTGTCAATTTGATCTAAACTTTCTTTTTTCATTTGTATTTCTTTATGTTTTACTTTAAAATATGCATGCAAATTATTTCATAAATAGATAATTCTTAATTTCTTAAAGGAAAAAAACTGATTTGAATAGATTCATAGACACTGAAGTTCTGAACTCAGAAAGTGTAAATGAATAACAAAGAATAACACAACAAAACCATTTATTTTATTACAATTGAATTACAATGTCACATTATTACATATCTTTTTAAAGACTAAAATCTCCATGTGTGCTAACCCTCTCACTTAAAAAAATCACTTGACACTTAGCAGTACAAAGTGATTTTTTTCTCTCGAAATTGGAATATTAAAGTGAATGAAACATCTTAGGTCTACATGTTGCAAATTCTAAACCATTGATCTTTCTAAATCTAACAGTTATAGGGTGATTTTGGAGGTTTAAGTTCACAAGCCTATTGCTCTGTGCATTTCATTCTAGAACGAAACTACAACCATACATCAAATGTTCATCGAACGGTTGAAACTTGAGTAATTTATAATATGAACTTAAAACAATAAACATGTTTTAAAGTTTTTTTAAACTTTAGTGCACTAGGATTGACATCAAGGCCAAGGGGATGATAACTTAACATTGCAAAGGAATTAAAGAAATTAATAATGATATCGGGAACCGGGGGAGAAGGTCAACGAAAAATTAGAAATCAATAACATTTCGGTAAACCCTAACAAGAGTGACAAATTTTAGTGTTTATAATGTTTTTTGTCAATTTGATGGCAACTTTATTTTTTCACTTGTATTGCTTTATGTTTTCCTTTTAAATCTGCATGCAACTATTTCATAAATAGATAATACTTAATTTCTTAAAGGAAAAAAACTGATTTGAATAGATTCATAGACAGTGAAGTTCTAAACTCAGAAAATAACTCTTTATTGTAAGTGTAAATGAATAACGAAGAATAACAAAACACAACCATTTATTTTATTACAACTGAATTACAATGTCACATTATTACATATATTTTTAAAGACGAGTAGCTATAGAGTAGGTAAGCTCCTATTTTGTATAAATAATATGTCACTTTACATAGACATAATTTATTCCAAGCTCTTGCTCATGACAATGGATTACAAATTGATTCCAATTTCCAAGCTTCTACTAGTGACAACTTAATACAAACATAACTCTAAAAATAAATGCATGATTCCAAGCTTCTGTTGGTGACAACGTAATACAAATGTGGCTCTAAAAATAAACACAAGGGATTTTCCAACCATGCGCGCGAAAATGGGGCTCCAATCATGCTGGGGAAAGGGGAGCTATAAAGATACAAAATGTACTTATCCCCTTTGAGAACCAAACTCATGCAGAAGATGAGGGCTTGTAAAGTTGCTCCCATATTTCACCTATAGCCTCGATGCACTAGGATAGCACTTATCTCCATCGAAGCTCCTCATCCTAGTTCAAAACCTATATGAGAATTCAGGTTAACCAAATCAAATTTCTTCCAATTCCACCCATTTTGAACATGAAGTAAACTAGTATTTTACTTTGTAACTACATAACTAGAGGCAAGAGAATTTACAATATCCCAAATAATACCACATCATCTTCTTCCTGAATCCTTATTAACCTTAGAAAATGAAAATCCTTATGACACTATCCACTATCACTATCCCTATTTATGGGCCACCAGTGCCACTACCAATCTGATCCCTGTTACTTTTGACTCATGCATGTGAGGTTGGGTATAATGATAATCTTGATTCGCGCAAACCAAAAAAATATTTTAATCGATTCGTGTAACTTAAGCCTTACATGTACAATTAAAATGTTTAATTTGATTGAAGTCTAGCTACATAAAAATTGTACCTCAAGCTAACAAGCTGTCAAAATCACCAGTGCCACTCAAACGATAATAGATATGAAATCATTACAAATATTGTTTCATTAAAGCTATGAGATTTCCAACAAATTGCTTTAGATGTTCATATGGCATTAATCACTACCCGTAGTATGACTACCATACTTTCTTCAAAAAGATTGATAATTTCAATTAAATGAAATGTAGAATGTTGAGGCATTGAAAAGACATAATGAGCAATGAGCGATGAGCCTTGATCTCACCACATGTACACATCTAACGGTTCTAGTGTTATTCCAGAGGTTTCAATTTGCAAGTCTAGTGCTTCAGAGATTTAATTCCAAAATGCAACTACAACCATCCATTGAAAATTCATCGAATGGTCGTGGTTATATTGTTTTGCGCTGACATCTGGCTATAGATATGGAATATCCTTCGCACTATTATAAATTATTTTATAAGGTTGATAATTCAACCTTGTTTGGCCTTTACATCCTTTGTGTAAAACGTTCTTAATTTTTTAAGCCCTAGTCCTACGTTCTTCCTAGGCACTCCCTCTTTTAAAACAAACATTTAATTCACCACTTGAATCTTGGTATGGTCTCCATAAGGTTGCGAGAGATTTTGCTACAAATAGGGGTTGTTGTGCTCATTTTTCTCAAATTGGCTTAGCACTCTCGAGAAACACTAAAGGGCAATGGAGACTCCTCTTTTTTTGAATTCCACAAAGTAGCATAACGCTTTCCATGGTGAAATCATTGAGAAATGATTGAAAGGGATAATGGTGTCAAATCACCCACTAGTGCTCCAAGTGATGAAGGGTGTTTTGGGACCAAAATTTTTGTTGGCTACCCACAAGCTCAGGGGGAATTCGGAAATACCCGCCATGTTTCTGGCAATGCTCGTGTACATGGGTAACTTGAAAGCTTCGGGGAAGAAGCTATGCCAAATGATTTTTCAACACTCTCTGTTGGAAAATATCAACGCGACATTAGACAACATCGATGATAATTTTATGACCCCTTTGCCACTACACTAGTACAAGGCTCATGGGAATGAATGGTCGGTACCAAAGTTTCCCTTGGTGCGTTCGCTGGACCATGCAGCTCTCAAAAACTGGTGGGGGGAGATTGATAGGTGTATTGAATTTCTTCTGCATGTAGCTGACATTCTCAAAGACTGGCTGAAGGGTTGGGTGAAGGCATTTGTGGTGGCCGAAGCTCTCGACGGGGAAAGGTGGTCTTCGGATGAGGAGGATTGGTAGCTGGGAATTGGTGAAGAATGGGTAGAGAATGACACTAGGAGCTAGGAGGAATGAGCAAACCATCCTGCCCATAGTGCCTGCGATGGTGATTGTCCGGTGATTCTGAATGCAATCAAAGCCAAGAAGACCAACGAGGCTAGCTGCAACAATGCATAATCTAGTGTCTGTGGAAGGTCATTTTGGTTTTTGATAGTCTGTTTGTAGTCCGTATAAGTGTCCATGTCAGTCTGTTCAATATTTGGGTCTGTAATGTTTTATGGAAATGAAGGAATGTAAAAACTCTTTTTGATTAATATAGGGTGCTGCCCCATATAGTAGCTATTTAACTATTAAAAAAACAATTGCTTAAAAGGATCCTTTAGTCGTGCAGGCTTTAATACTAGTTCCTTAATATTTCACACCTTTCTATAGTTCCTTCAACAGTTCTGATCGTTCCTTAATATTATTTTGGTTGTTATGACTAATTGATTTAATAAGTAATAGAATCTCAACCATTGATTTCTGGAAATCTAACGGTTCTAGTGTTATTCCGGAGGTTTCAATTTGCAAGTCTAGTGCTTCAGAGATTTACTTTCGGAATGCAACTATAGCCGTCCATCAAAAATTCATCAAATAGTCGTGGATTATATTAATTTTCACTGACATTTGGCTTCAAAAATAATAAATATGTTGACACTTGTGTGCATTCTAAACTCTTTATGAAGGAATTTGAATGTGCGGAAAATTTGATATTTTCATCAACCACACTATGATTTTTTTATTGACATATCCATTTATTTCGCCACTGAATTTTTTTTATTAGTTTGAGATTATGTTTCATTCACCAATGATTTTTTTTTTTTTTGCTTTGAAAAAAGATTTTAATCGCTAATGAAAATATTTTTCATTTAATTTTTTTTTCAATTCGCCACAATTTTCCACAGACTTCTAGCGATTATAAAAGATTTTCCAATTGGGATTTTTTTCTCAAAAAACGAAAAAATTTGCCAATAAAATTAATATTTTTATCAGGAAGTATACAAGATTCACCATGATTTTACACCTTCGCCGAGGGGGGGTTTCTTAAATTTTTCCTTGGTAGTTGGTGTGTTTTGACAATAATCAATGCTAGTAATTTTTTGTGATCGTTTGTGTTTCGATGATTGTTGTATTTTCTTTTGTTTAATTCGTCAAAGATGAGTGCGATGATAGGTTTATTATGGATGAAAAGATTATAACAGATGGGTGATTGGTGATGTTTTCTTTATTTTTTGGAAAAATTATGAATGTTTTTGATCCTTTTGATTTATTTTTGGATTTTTTGAAAATATTTGAATGCTTTTGAGATTTGGATGTTTCTAGATTTTTTATTTTTTTGAATATTTTTAAGATTTTGACATTATTTGAATGTTTTTGATTTTGATGATAGGTGATAAAAAAAATCCAATCTGATGACTAAGTTCATGAAGATGCCCCTGTAGATCAGGTATAATTTGGGATAAAGCATGAATCAATGATAGCAACCACAAAACTACCTCAATTAAAGCAATAATGACCATAATCCAACAATGAAGCCCAAATGACAATAGAAATTACAATAATAAAGCAATAATACTCAATCTCTATGCCATAGTTGATTCATCTCCATTTCTCTTCTCCATTTTTCTTTATTTGTTCTTAGATTTGTAGTATGCAATGAGCTTGATGTTGATGGAAGATACCTAGATCTCAAGATAAAAAACTCAAATATTAGATTACTTTATGATGGAATAGATGAGATAAACCTAGGATGATGCTAAGTAGTACAAGTAATGATAGATATTGGTCGAATACCAAGCCATGTTAGGGATGAAGATGGAAATATGGTAGATGGATAGATGAAGTGGATTTATTATGGATGGGTTGAAAGAGATCATTTGATAGATGGAAAATGATTCTTATTTACACATGGTGCATGCTTTCCATGTTTTCACCAAGGTACTTGTCCAAAGTGCCATTGAATTGATTTTCACTAGAGGACAACTTTTCTCTTTACTATTTTATCCTCTCTTTTTTGGATTGTATCTTCTTCTTTTATGAAAAAATACCGCAAGATGGGTTAGACATAGAACTATTTGAGATGACTATTGTTGGTAGGTTCGACAATGGATCCAATTTAGGTTTTCTAATTGATAAGCCTTAGATCCATATCCAGTAACAACGAATAGTCCTAACCAATTGGGCTCAAATTTTACTTTGTTATCTTGATCCATCTGATTCTTTTGATTCTCTTTGAGGACTAGGTCTCCTACTTGAAAGTTTAAACCCTTTATTTTCTTGTTGTAGCTTCCACAAAGATAATCATGATAGGTTTGTAGAAGGTTAAATTCTTGTAAATTTCATTCATCCAACAATTATAGCTCATTCAATCTTTACATTTGATATTCTTCATCATCAATCATATGTTGCAATGAAACCCTTAGTGATGGGAGCTCGACCTTAATAGGTAAGATGCCTTTAGTACCATAGACAAAGGAATATGGTATAGAATCAATGGATGTTCTAATACTATTTTGAGAAGCCCATAAGGTGGGATTTAGTTTTAAGTTCCAGTCACAACCAACAACATTAATAGACATTTTTTAGGATTTTTAAGATAGTTTTATTAGATACTAAAGCTTGGTCATTCCCTTGGGGATAGTAAGGTGTAGAAAAAGGTGTTGGATATGGAACCAAGTACAAAGTTCTCAGACATCCTGATTTTGAAAAGGTGTTCCATTATCTGTGATGATAGCTTGAGGGACACCATATCAACAACAGGTAATTTAGGATGAATTTGGAATTTTTACTAGTGATGTAAGTAAGAGGAATGGCTTCAATTCACTTCGTAAAGTAATCAACAAATATAATGATAAACTTATGGTCAGTAGAGGATGTAGGTGAAATATTTCTTATGAGATCAAGCCCCCATTACGAGAAATGCTAAGGTGTTGCTATATGTTGCAATTCCTATGCTAGAGCGTGGATGAGACCCCCATGTTGTTGATATTATATTCATTTCTTTACAAACTAATTTTATTCTTGTTTCATGGTTGGCCAATAGTATCTAGTTATAATTAACTTATTTTGAAAGATAAATCTGCTCAAGTGTGATTCACAAATGCCTTTGTGTACCTCTTGTAAGACAATTGTAGCTTCTTCCAAGTCAAGGCACCTAAGTAATGTGTCATCGAGAATCCTTCTGTAGAGGCTATCACCAATAATGATGAAGCAAGATGATCTTGAGATGAAGGTTTTATGTAGGTTAGTGGTGATATTGGTTGGTATAATACCATCATGGAGGTATTGATAGATTTCATGGTACTATGGGGAATTGGGACAAACAAATTCACACACAATTTTTGATTCAAGAACTTTGAATGGTAGTATGAGTGGTTGTTCTACAAGAAATTTTCACTTATGATTGTTATGTGGCATATCTAACTGAGACCCAATGGTCGCCATAATGTCTAATACTTTGTTGTTGATCTTGGGATTTTTTCAAAGGTAATGACAATAAATTAGTCCTTTAGCATTAGTTTATAATATTTGGTTTGATAGTCATCATTGACCTACCTTACCACTAGTTGAGAGTCACTGTAAACCTATAGTTCCTTGATTTTCCATTAGATAGCCATCTTCAACCTTGTTATAAGGGCTTCATATTCAACTATGTTATTAGTATGTATAAAGTCTAGCTGATGGGACTTTGAAATGCAGTCTCCTTGAGGGGTGATGAATAGAATCCTTGCCCCAGATGCATGTTGTGTATGAGATCCATTGAAATATAGTTTCCATTTTTTACGTTATTGTGAATATTATTTCATCTAATAAATCTGATGCAAAAGGATTCTCAACATATATCAATGCCTCTACTAGTTGATCTACTTTGATCTATTCTTTGATTGCCTTTATGTCGACGTATTCTATGTCGAATTCACTCAGGATCATAATCCATTTAGCCATATGACCTATAAGGGTTTATTTTGATAATATATACTTGAGTGGATCAAATTTTGTGATAAGCTTAACCTATCGATTGAGCATGTAATATCGTAGTTTTTGGGAAGCAAAAACTACTGCTAGATAATCTCTTTCAATGGGAGTATAGTTAAGATCATATCCAACCAGAGTTTGAATGATATAGTAGACTGCTCTTTCTTTTCTTGACTTATCATGCTATGTTAGAAGAGTTGCTAATGGTATTGTTGTTGAGATATACAAGATCAAAGGTTTATCCAAAATTGGTGGCATCAATACTAGTGTTGATGCAAGATAGCCTTTTAGATATTGGAAGGCTCATTGGAATTTTTCATCCCATTTAAATGTTACATATTTATGGAGAATGTGTGTGAATGGGTGACATTTATTTGTTAGTGTGTAATGGGTTTAGAGTGAAATCAATTAAAAGCACAATTGAGGCAATTAGGGTTAGAAATATCAAACACACACATGAAAAAGATTGATAAAAGCCACTAACTAATGAAAATGAGTACTCCTACATTAGAAAATGACCATTAAAATAGAAATTAACATTCAAAATCACAATCAAAGTAGTGCAAAGCTAACATTACATTATGAGTTGTGTTGATTTAGTGTTGGATTGATCAAACCTTAGCACCCATGATCATAAAAGCTTTAATTGACCTAAAAGATGCTCAAAATGATATGATTATGATATGATTGAACGCTCAAGATGACATGATTTCACTACAATGATTCTAGGTTGCTCTTAGGTGATTGGAAATGGAGGGAGTTGTATTATTTTATAGATTTTCAAAAATCAGATCAAGGGTAAAGATCAAATCTTGAGATCAATGGTTTAAATTGAATATTGAAGATCAAGGGTTGATATTTTTTGAGAGGTTTAGTTAACTCAAAATATCTCCTCAATTTAAGGGAATTGGTTGAGATATTTTTGAAAAATAATATTCCTTTGAATATGCTTTTGAAAGGGAAAATTAGATTATTTAAATAATTTAATTATGTGAGGAAGAGAATATTTCTTAAAAAAGAGAGGATATTCCATGTGTAAGTAGAGGGAAGAAAATTAGATATTAAATAATTAAAATTTATTTAATTTTAGGATATAGAGGAAAATTGTTTTTTTCTAATTAAATAATTAAAATATTATTTAATTAGGGGGATGGAGGAAAATTAGTTAAAAGCGAGGAATTAATTAAATAATTTAAAATTATTTAATTAATAGAGGAAATAAGGCGATTTTGAGAGAAAATGATGAAAATATAAAAAATAATGAGAAATGATGAGGAAGTGATGAAAATGCATGGTTAGTGATGAAAGTGAGGAATAAGTGATGAAAATAATGAAAATGCAATGTTAGTGAATGTGTGATATGCTTTAGGAATTTTTGCATGTCTACATTTTTCCCCTCTTTGATATAATGTACTCGTTACATTATTTCAAAGACAATTGTTCCTCAAAGAATTTTTTTGAATTTTTTTCAATGCCCCACTATGCCCTATCAAATGAAAGAAAGATGGTAGGATGATAGGCTTCCCTCTCGGGAGGTCGACCAAAAATTTATTTTGGGTCGAGCTCACGAAAATACATGAGGATTGGTTCCAATGAGAATAGGACAAAAATCAGGTCTTAGGGGTCCTAAAAGTGATTAGGATCAATATTGAAGTTTAAAAAATGAGTTAGTAGGGTGGCCAAGGGTGAAACCCTAAAGTTTGGGGGGTCATATATATGAATTTGGGTTCAAATTACCCTTATTTTCATACTTTTATTTGAGAGATTCTAGAGATTTAAGCCTTCAATTTTCACAAACACCTTCTCGAGATGGACCTCGTTCCTCGTGTTGCACACCACATAGATCAAGTCCAATAATTTCATAGGCTAATGGGAGTAGGCCCCTCGATACGTACTAATGTATTTCAAATTCATAGCTAAAGATAGGGAAACAAACATGTCAATCTATGGATTGGTGCCTTTGTGACCTGACATGTCACATTTACATTTGTGAATTGACGCTTTTGTCATACCATGGCATGTTTGGGTTATCCTATCATGATTGGGGTACCTTAGCACGTTTGTCTAATCATAAATTAACACATTTTAAAATGTGTTCATGACTGATTTTAGGGAATGACACATTTAAAAATGTGGGCGCTATGCTTGTAGGTGGTACTACATCCTATTTACTCTCGCGAGGGAAGACCTTAGATTCTAAATCATATGGCCCTCTTAAGTGAGGTGGATATAGAGTTCTTATCATTGATAAGGCTTTACTACATCACGTACATGCTTGAGCTCTGGGCACATAGAGCTATGATGATTGTGCTCATTGAGCGATGGTGTTATGATATTGCTACATTCCACCTTCCCATAGGAGAGTGTATTATCAAATTGGAGGATGTTTGGTGTATCCTAAGGGTACTGATCAAGGGTGTCTGATTTATCTATGACATTGAAAAATGTGTCGAGTCCTTGGAGAGAATACTAGGCAATGACGACCTTTAGATTGAGGATGGAAAGATCGACTTGCAACCCTACATCAACGTGGATGATGATATTATCCTCGTGCTATCAAGATTGATCATGGGCCAAATCATGTTTGACCAATGTTCTAAAGGATTCTCTGTTGGATGGGGATTTTTGATTGAGGGTATGATTGAGGAGGGGATGAATTTCGTGTGGGGACCTTGTGTCCTTGTGCACTTGTACCACAATATGCACTAGGTAGCATATAGATCAGCTACCATCTTATTAATAGGAGTGACACTACTCCAAATTTGGGCATGGGAGAACATGGAAATTACCTGATCCATTGGTGAGTCTAAGAGAGAGGTCATTGATCCTTTTTTATCGACATTCCCCGATGGTGGCATACATATGCATGAGAGAATTGCATTCAAAAGTTAGAGAGGTGTGTTCGATGGTATGGATCAATTTATTTGGAGGTTGTGGCTATGATGCAAGGTTTGGATAGATGACCACGTACATCTTGTATGTTGTCACTAGACACATTGGTTGATTGGTTGCACTCCTCACATCCTAGAGAGGTATTTACCATATCGAGTTCCCAAATAGTTAATAGAGAGGCAAGATGTACTAGTCAATTATTACCATGTCATTTTTTCCAATATAGTGTGGGATATCCCTGAGTGGTATGGTAGTCCCACAAGTTACACTTATAGAGTTTGGACATATAGCTCCCTTGGCATGGGGATGGGTATGTGGTCTAGAGGATACAGGTACCACATATGATTTTGATTCACGGTGGGTCTAGAGGAGACCTTTACAATTTACACATCTTGATGACACAACTAGGGCCATAGCTGTTCAGAGGAGGAGTGGTGTAGAGACTAATTTTGAGTGATAACAACAACATAGAGAAGAGGCCAAGGCTTAGAGTAGATATCATTAGTAGGTTGCACGACTAGATGCACTCCATCAAGATACCCCACAACTAGGTGTACATAAACCTCAGGATTTACAACCACAAGTAGCCCCTCAATAGTAGAAGGCTAAAGGAGATGACCAATATTGGGATGTTAGATTGTCTCTAGCATTATTAGAGAGACCACACTTGTTGAGAGCGATATGGACATAGGGGAGAGTGTGATGGTCTGGTAGTATAGCTGATTCAAAGGAAAATGGAGAGGGACCAATACCTCTATAGAGAAGGGGGATTCATTTCTCACGAGACTCTTGGTTACCAAGAGAGTCTTAGGGAATGAATTGCCATAAACTACCTTAAGGAATAATGCTCAAGTGACAAGATAAAAAGGTGAGAGTTCCAGAATCTGAAAGAGTAGATCACAGAGGTTTTTTGGATAGACTAGCAAGTTTTCGTCCAAGGATGGTAGCATTGGATATGGATGGCAACATGGCACGCTGGTGTCCTAGAGGTTTGTTGATGTCTTGTACAAATTGAAAACTGAGAATATCACAAAAAAAGGTGTAGACGTGTAAAATTGACTTAACACCTATCACACACCCTAAACAACATCGAACAACATCAAACAACATTGAATAAAATCAAGCAACATTGAACATCATCCTGCAACATCTCCAAATGACTTGAAATCATCTCAGAACATCTCGTAACATATTAGAATGACTTAGAATCATCTCATAACATCTTGTAACATCTTATAATGAATTAGAATCATCTTAGAACATCCTGTAACATCTCAGAATGACTCGAAATCATCTCAAAACATCCCGTAACATCTTAGAATGACTTAGAGTCATCTTGGAACATACCATAACATCTTGAAATGACTTAGAATCATCTTGAAAATATCACATCTTAGAATCATCCCAGAATGACTCAGAACATTCTATAAAATCTCAGAATGACTCAGAATCATCTCAAAACATCTTGTAACATCTTAGAATCATCCTGGAACATCTCAGAATCATCTTGCAACATCTCAGAATCATCCCGTAATATCTTGAAACATCTCAGAATCATCCCACACTGTCTCAAAATCATCCTGAAATGTCCCAAATCATCACACAACATCACACAAACGACATCCAAAACCCTAATTCATCTATTAATTGATTAATACAACATTATTTAATTAATTCACTTTTTCATCATTTCTGACAAATTAAATAAATTTCATTTATTTAATAAAGTCCCAAAAACCCTAATTTTTATATTGATTAAATAAAACAACATTATTTGATTAATCCATGTTTCATCATTTTGACCAATTAAATAAATCATATTTATTTAATGAAGTCCTAATCTCACTTTATTTCATCCTCATTGATTAAATAATGCCAATTATTTAATTATGTTGCTAAATCACCTTATTCCTCTAAATTGGTTAAATTATCAAATCATAATAATTTAATTGCAACACTTTCCCTCAAAAATTTGAATAATTAAATCAAACTATTGAAATCAATTATCAAAAATCAAATCAAACTAATGCAACTTTGTTTGCAAAAGTCAAACTTGATTTGCATGTTCAATTCCATAAAAAGGAATTAATTAATTAAATCATTTGATTCATATTCCTCACCCACTTTTTGATTGAGTAAATTATGACTACTAACTGAGCAATCTAAGTTGTTAACTAATCAATCTAAATTGCTAATTGAGAAATCTAAGTTGTTAACTAATCAATTAAATTCCTAACTAAGCCATCAAATTCCTAACTAAGCCATCAATTTCCTATCTAAGCCATCTAAATCCTGACTGATCAATCTAAAATCCTAAATGATCAATCTAATCCCTGACTAGCCAATCTATTTCTCAATCACCCAAATTGTGCAATCAACTTTGCATTGCACAATTTTCTCATGTCTAAATCCTCTCAACACACTCCAACCATTGATCTAGATATTCTTCAAAATGATCTTGATCGTCCATTTCAAATCTTATTTTCTATATAATAAACCACTTTCCTCATAAATAAGGATCAGAGAATCAACATAATTTGCACAATGAAGTACTGTTGGCATTAAAAACCACCATTGTTAGTGATTCAACCTCATTTATTCAATCAACCAATATCAAGCAATCATTCCTCAATATTTTGCACACAAACCTTGGAGGCTTTGTGGTGATAAGAACAACCCAACATCAAGAAAAAATACTCCACTATAGGATGGTAACACTGTGCTTTGTTTGTACATTTAATTTAGTAATCGTAGATTCTTTAATGTATGTTCAAATAGCTTAGTTTCATTTCGTATGTGTAGGATTTGATCTTAGATTAATATGTTTGATCTTAGTTTATATTCTTAGATAAGCATGTTTTATCTTGTTTTCAGTCTAATGTTGTCCCCTCACACATTCTGGCACGCTTGGTGCGACCCTTGTACCCTCGTCTAACATTTTTTTGAGTTGTTTTTGAAGTTGCAGGTCTCAGAAGCATACTTGATGAAGTTTTCACACACTACCCAGAAAACCTGTGCACTTGTCTGACAAGAAAACCATGCACTTGCAACAAAAACTATACACTTTACATGGGAACTATGCTTTTGCAACAGGAACACCACTTTTGCATCAAACCCTTCACATCTGATTTTTATAGTGGTAGCATTTTCTCATAGATTTGAGCATCTGTTGCTGATAGGGCGCTTTTGAATTTTTTTGAGAATTTTCTCTAAGAACTGAGTAGTTGTTCTGACAGATAAGTGCACGAATCCTACACTATTGTTATTAATTTCTCCACTAATGTTTGCTTTTTTTTGAGTGTGTAAATAGGTATTAACAGATTTGATGCAAGATTTAAGTGACATTAACTCATTTGTTTGTAGGGAAGGCGATCGGTCAAAGATTTTTAGATCTACAAATGGTTTTTATTAACTTAGGAACTCATGATTTTGGTGCTTTAAAAAGAACAACTCAAACTCACATTTATGTTTGGTGTTGTTAAAATTGAACCAAGTTCATGCTTTCTTAATTTAGGAACTCTTGATTTTGGTGCTCTAAAAAGAACAAACACAAACTCACATTTGATTTTAGTGTTATTAAAATTGAACGAATTTTATGCTTTCATTAACTCAGGAACTCTGATTTTGGTGCTCATAAAAAGAACAAAAAAACACGTCAATTTTGGGACTCTAAAAATGAACACATTTCATGAATTCATAGTTAGAAACTTTAATTTTGGTGCATAAAAAGAGCGCAAACGATTTCCATTTTGTTGACGCACGCTCGATTTACATTTGTTGACCAATTAAAGACCAAGACTATTTTCTTAGAAACACTCAAGTTTGGAGCTTAAAATGAACAATTTATTTCTTTTGTATTGCACCATTGCTATTTTTGAGTGATATCCTGAATACTTCCTATTGGTGCAAATAAAAAGAATATTTTTTTATGTTCTTCACATATTTTTTTGGGATGACACCACTCAAGGTGTTTAAAAAGAATCAATTTTCTATGGATTGTTCATCGTGCATGTAGTGATTGACAAGCTGAATTGTTTTATCTTCTCCCCTCACACCTTTTTACGATCTTGGGTGAGTGAGAAAATTTTTGAGCTTTGCACTTTATTTTCAAGTTTACCTTAAAGAGGGGGCTTGCTTTGAGACACATCCCATGCTAGAGAACTCATTGCAAGGTCTCAAAGCATATTTACTAGTGGGCTATATCAAAGGTTGTGAAATCATAAGAAAGTAGCTTTAAGCCATGCTAAAAATAGACTACACCTAATCCCATGCCTTAAGTGGAACAAGAATGGTTAAAGAGCCTTAAGTGGCTAGCAGGTTAGTGTCAAATTTTTGCATTCACAATTATCACTAAGAACCAAATTGTTTAAAGGACACCCTATTATCAAAAAAAATTCTTTGAAAGTGGTGCATCAAAATTTACTTCCAAGAATTTACTTTCCATGTCTAACTATAGGCCCACACCATAAGTTGCATGTAAAATTATCTCTTCGAAGCATGAGACAAGCCTACATAAGAGAATGGTTTCTATCCCATAGGGTTGTAATTTCTTGTTTATGTTAAACTCACCAATACATTCAAAACAATTCGACATCAAACTCAGTGATTTAGTTAAAGAAAAATAACACATTAAAACAAACACTAAATGAGATGGTTGAATCACAAACCCTTTGATTTAGTGCATACTTGTAAAAGAAGCCTTATGTTTACACTCCTTGAAAGGATTTTTCCTTAAAGGTTTCTGAACATTCTAGATTTTATTTCAGGTTACATTAATCAAGCTAAACATTAAGGAACTATGGCTTGGTTGTTGTGATTTCAAAACTTAAGCTATAGACATGAAGGTCACATAAGTCCATGCTTGTTGAGTTAGTCCAAGTGTTATTTTATCACTTGCCATATATAAAAAATAGAGAAAGTTGAGAGAGTTGTTTATAGGATCATTGTTCAAACCAAAACAATTAGAAAACTAGAAGGTCACATAGTCCCTCATCCATTATTTCCATCCTACTTATTAAGAATCAGAATCAAACAAACCATTAGGATCATTCCTCCACTCATACATCTATGATATCAATAGTTACTTGGGACTCATAGATAGTACAAGTAAGCTTTACCACAACATATCCTCTAGACAAGGAAGTGGAATATCGACCCTAGTTCTTCAACATTTTGATTTCCAAAAAGTAGTACCATTCCAAAATAACACTCAAACCCTAGGGTCTTGATCTTCACAACAACCATCCCATAACACCATCCAAATTTATGACCATCTAGTGACTAATTTCCCTATTTCAGCAACTAGATCTTGTAGCATTGATCCTTCAACCTAGTATCACATACATCGAAGGTGAGCAAATTGACATCATAAGTAGCTTGAGAACCTTCATTTTTTAGAAGAATGAAACACCCCACTAGTTTCCCACCACATTAATTGTCCTAGACGAAGATGAAGAGAAAGATAACATAACAGTTGGAAGACCCGTATTGCCACCACCTGCATAGCAATAAATATTCTCTTCATGATCTCATGCAAAGTCAAGATCCCTAAGGTAAAGTCTACAGGTCGTCATTTCAGACTTAGGCATCTTAGTCCAAAAGCTCTCAAGAAACACCTTTGGGAACTTCATGAGACCAGAACTAGGTTGGTATACAAATTTTACAAATGTGCTTCAAGGAACAATCCAAACTTGTATTCCTTCTACTACTGTCAGAATCTTGGTTTGTTCCAACAGTTCTAATATCTCACATAATTCGTATCCTATCATTTTAGACAGCATCAAGTCTTTAGGATTTGATCCACCTAGAGAGCTCAGACATTATACCACTCTTCCTAAGGGACCCAAGTTGTTTATGACAACCACGAGATCACAACATAGGAAGAAAATGGAAGTAGGTAAACACACCACTAGTATCCCACCAAAAAATTCCATGAACAATGAGATTATCCCATGGGGTTATAGGCCAAGTGACCTTGAAACTACCCAGAAGAGACTAATGTACAGAGACACCTTTAGTGAGGAAGAAATGAACCACAAACAGAAGGGGGTAATGGAACAAAACAATCAGGATCCAAACAAATTGGTTATAGAGGAGGTAGATAGTGAGGAAGAGATAAATGGGGAGGAACTATTTGAAAATTCTAACAACCCCAAGGTCCTCAAACTAATGGATGGGTTGTTAAGAAAAGACCCAAACTCCTATTTCTTCAAGTTAGCACAAAGCAGTGTTAAATTACTCATGGAATTCAATGTAGAGGCTCTCAAAGACCCCAATCTTATTCCCTTAGGGGATAAATTAGTTGTGAGAAAAATACCCCAACCTCTAGAGATTCCAAACATAGAACTCGTGTTCTCACAAAACAATGATCAACCTAAAGAGAACCCCTTATTCAGAAAACCAACTTAGGCTGAACAAGCAACAGTGGCACAAATGTATCAAGGAGGGCCATCTCAGCCTCAAAACAAAAATATACCTCTTGGGCAATATATCCCTCATAACACTTCAAGCATTGACTCTTCCCAGAACAATGAACAAGGTGGAACACAGGGTGCACCTCCAAACAATTAGTATCATCAACAGGGTGGAACATAGGGCCCCCCTCCAAATAATTAGTACTATCAATAGGGTGGAACATAAGGCCCCCCTCCAAACAATCAGTATCACCAATAATTTGGACCACAAGGTCCCCTTACGAACCCGCAATACTATCAACAAGGTGTCATGCAAATGCATCATCAAGGTAACCTTCAATTTAGTCACACCCAACAAAGTGTGTGACAGAGCACCCTTATTCAATCATCCCATCAACAAGGTATCTCACCAATGCATCACCAGGGTAACCTCTAGTTTATTCCTACCCAACAAGGTGTGCCATAGAGCACCCTTCCTCAATCGTCCCACCAACAAGGTATCCTAAAAATGCATCATCAGGGTAACCTTCAATTTATTCCCACCCAAAAAGGTGTACCACAGAGCACCCGTATTCAATCATCACATCAACAAGGTATCCCACCAATGCATCACCAAGGTAACCTTTAGTTTAGTCGTACCTAACAAGGTGTGCCACATAACACCCTTCATCAGTCATCCCATAAATAAGGTATCCTGCAAACACATTATTAGGGTAACCTTTAGTTTATTCCTACCCAACAAGGTGTGCCATAGAGCAACCTTCTTCATTCATCCCATCAACAAGGTAGTCCTCCAACACATCACTAAGGTAACCTTCAGTTTAGTATTGCCTAGCAAGGTGTGCCATATAGCACCCTTATTCAGTCATCCCATCAACAAGGTATCCCACCAACACATCACTAGGGTAACCTTTAGTTTAGTCCTTCCCAACAAGGTGTGCCATAGATCACCCTTCTTCATTTGTCCCATAAACAAGGTCACCCACAAACACATCATCAGGGAAGCCTTCAATATATTCCACCCCAACAACAAGGAGCTAATGGTGCAAGGGCACCCAGGTCTTCATGACAAAGGGGGTTAAGATTTGGTATTTTGTGTTGATTGATTCATTTACATGTAATAAGGTCTTTTAATACCATGTCTTATGTTTTTGAGTTGGTTTGAGTCATTTGGGGTTAGTTTGTAAAAAAGTGTCAATGTTGCAAAAGGTTGCAAATATTGTCAATGCAACTTTTTCATTGTTGTTGTCAATGGGAAGGTGAACAATTGGAATTTAAAATTCAGTTGGGAAATGATTGGATATGATGATAAATTTTTCAAAAATACCATGTATGGTTGATACAAGGTTTTTTTTGATGAAAATTTGAAGATTGAAATAATAAAGTACTCTATTTTCTGCATTTTTCAGAAGTTTCTTGCTGCTACATAGACTTGTACAGCTTCGTACAACCTAGGGATGCTCAAAAACTAATTGGAATCGATGATACACTAAATTTATTATCTATTACAATTGGTTTCATTTGTTTTCATCAGGTTTGAAGCAAATTAGAGCAATTTTATTGTAAACAACCTGAAACCCTAGTTAGGGTGAGCTTTGACTGAATAAAATGGTTTTCTTCCCATTCCACCGATGAAAAGACCTCAAACTCAATGGAATGGCTATAGATAGGGTATATTTTTTTTTCTCAAATTTGCAGGAGCATGGGATGGAGTTTGGAACGTGTGGGTTGTTGCTCTAGCCTAATATCCTCATGTATTAGGCTTAGAAACTCAATAGGCTTAGGGTTTTGTTGAAAATCCTTTGGGAAATTGTTCTAGTTATTGGGAATTGATGATTCAGACCCCATATGACATTTTTGAAGCCTTGGAGTGAAGATTTAGAGCCTAGAGTTCAAAAAACCCTGATGCTACCTAGCCTATTCAAGCGATTAGGCCTAATTTGAGTGAGAAAAATCCAAATTTGAGGGTTTCTATACAAAGTAACCACCCCTGAGATTTTGATATGTTGATAAGTGTCCAAATGGGTATTTGGAACTATTTTTTATTTTTGTGTGCCATGAATTCCTTGGAAGTTATGTTGGAAAAACCCTGTTTGAAAGGCAACTAGAGAGATTGGGGGCTTGTGAGGAAAAACCCACCAAGTGAAGTTCTAAGGTTTCAAAGATAGATTGATCAAGGTTGTATTGAATTTATCCACCCCTAATCTATATAAAATTGGTAACAGAGTGTAGTTCTGATCTGAAGAGGGAAAAGGTTGAAGAGAAGAGGAAACAAGATGCCTCCAAAAAGGGATCCATTGGCTAGAGAGCTAAGTGAAGTAAAGGAGAAGCATGCAAAAGATATGAGGAAAATGAAGGAGATTCAAGAATACCTTTAAGCCAGGCTTGTTTTAGTGTAAAAATTTCAAAAGAGAGGAATGGTCATAGGTGATATGAGTGACCAAGAAGAAGGGGAAGAGGAAAGTTCCCAAAAAGGGTAAGAGAAAGAGATGGACCCTGATGACTTGAGGATGGAAAAGTTGTTGAAGGTAGTAAAGGGAGAAGGTGCTAAGATCAAGATGGACGTACCCATTTATGGAGGGAAATTGGATAGTGAAGAACTCCTAGATTGCATAGGAGCAATGGATAACTACTTTGACTCTGAAGATGTGCCAGAAAATCAAAGGGTGAAATTGGCCAAGACAAAGCTGAAGGGCCATGCCTTGCTTTGGTGGGATTATGTACAGGATGAAAGGAGAAAGAAGGGGAAGTCTAAAATCACCTCTTGGGATAGGATGGTGGCTAAAATCAAGGGAAATTTCCTACCTATTGATTATACTATTCAATTGTTAAAAAGGATTCAAAACCTTAAACAAAAAGAGATGGATGTGCATACCTATGCTGAGGAGTTTCACAAATTGAGCATAAGGGAAGGTCATGTAGAAGATGAAGAAGAAAAGGTGGAAAGATATATTAATGGGATAAGATACAATCTTCAAGATGAATTAAGCCTCACCACCCCAAGAACAGTGGAAGAATGTTACCAATTGGCCATCAAGGCTGAGGATAAGTTGAAGAGAAGGCAAGAGAAGCAAGGTAAGGGGCAAAGGAAGAAGTTTTAGAGGAAGAGGAACATTTGGAGGAAGAGGACAATCCCAAAGGTCCCAAGAAGAGACAAGTCAACCTCAAGAACAAAGTTTAGACTCAAGGGGAAGTTTTAGAGGAAGAAGACCCAATAATAGGGACAGGTTTGGAGGCTAAGGAAGAGGATCACATGGATTTATAGGGAAGTGTTATCAATGCAACTAGTTTGGCCATCAAGCATGGAAATGTCTTGAAGAGTAGCCCACTACTTCATTTGGAGGAGAAAGAAGAAATTAGATTGTGCAAGGGGAGGATAGTGAAAGTGTGAACTCTCCATCATAGCATGCTGAACCACAAATGGGTGAATCTCTTATGGTAAGGAGAACATTGATTAAAGTTCCTATGGTGAAAGAATCTCCACAAAGGAAATATCTCTTCAGAACTACATGTAAGTATCAAGGTAAGGTTTGAAAAGTTGTTGTTGATTCAGGTAGCATAGATAATTTGGTTTCACTTGAGATGGTAGAGAAGTTGAAACTAAAAAGAAAACCACATCCCACTCCTTACAAGGTCTCCTAGTTGAATAAGGGACAACAGATCCTAGTAGATGAACAAATTTGGGTGGAGTTTCACATATGAGGGTACAAGGATAAGATTTTGTGTGACATCATCCCTATGGATTTTTACATTTTCTTTTAGGGAGGCCTTGGAAATATGATAGGAATGCCAAGCATGATGGGAAAAATAACACATATGTTATTGAAAAGGATGTGATCTCATTCACTCTCACACCATTGCAAGATGAGCAAAAACCTACACATGAAGGGCCTAGTGTGATGTTGGTCAATGAGAAGGAGTTCTTAAAGACCCTAGAAGAGGGGAATGTGGGATTTGTTGTCATAGTAAGGCCTAAATCTATCATAACAATAGAAAAGAAGGATGAGCTACCTTTAGAGGTCAAAACATTGTTGAAGAAGTATGATGAAATAGTAGTTGATGATATTCCTAATATAGTGCCACCTATGAGAGACATAAGCCATCAAATTTATTTTACTCCAAGGGCTAGTTTTACCAATAAAGATGATTACAAGATGAATCCATAGAAAAATGAAGAGATAAGAAGACAAGTGCAATAACTTCTTGACAAGGGGCTGATCAGGGAAATTTTGAGTCCTTGTGCTTTCCCCACAGTCCTAACACCCAAGAAAGTTGGAGATTGGAGGATGTGCACCAATTCTAGGGCCATCGACAAGATGAAAATAAGGTATAGATTTCCTATTCCAAGAATTGAAGATCTAATGGATTGTTTGGGTGGTTCTTGCTATTTTTTAAAGATTGATCTCAAGAGTGGCTATCATCAGATCATAATCAAACCTGGTGATGAATGGAAAACAACCTTCAAGACAAATGAAGGCTCATATGAATGGATGGTAATGCCTTTTGGTTTTCCAAATTCCCCTAGTACTTTCATGCACTTGATGAATGAGGTGCTTAAACCTTTCATTGGTAAGTTTTTGGTAGTGTATCTTGATGCTATTCTTGTGTTTAGAAAAACTAAAGAAGATCATTTGCAACATTTAGATTTGATTTTGAGAAGGTTGCATGAGGAAAAGCTAATGATAAACTCGAAGAAGTTTGAGTTTTTGAAAACAAAACTAGTTACCTTGGCTTTGTGGTCACCAATGGCACTTTGAATATGGATCCAAGTAAGGTTGAGGTTATCCTAAGCTGGCCTACACAAAAATTAGGGGTTGAGGTAAGGATATTTCATGGTTTAGCTAGTTTCTACAAAAAATTCATAAGAGGTTTCAGTCATGTGTGTGCTCCTATGATTGATACAATAAAGGGTGGTAAAAAAAAGAATTTTTTTTGGTCTAAGGAGGCTGATAGGATTTTTGAATATTTGAAAAAGAAATTTGTTGAGCAGCCCATCTTGAATTTTCCTAGTTTTGATAAGTTCTTCACCATTGAATGTGATATAAGTGGTCATGTTATAGGTGTTGTCTTAAGTCAAGAAAATGAACCTATTTCCTTTTTCAGTGAAAAATTGAATGAAGCTAAGAAAAAGTATTCCTCATATGATCTTGAGGTGTATGCCATGGTGCAGTCATTGAAGAAGTGGAGACATTATCTCCTTCCTAAAGAATTTATTGTTTTTACTAACAATCATGCTCTGCAATATCTTAATAGCCAAGATAAGCTCATTCACAAACATGTGAAATGGGTGGAGTACCTATTACCATCAAGTATAAGAAAGGGAAGTCAAACAAGGTGGTAGATGCATTAAACAGGAGGACATTGTTGGTCCAACAAATTCAGTTGCAAAGTGTAGGGGTTGAGGCCCTCATAGGTATGTATGTAGAGGATGATGATTTCAAACAGATTTATGCTTCTTATAGCCAGTTCAATGGATTTTTTCATGAAGGGAATTCCAATTTCCCGATTCAAGAGGGTTTACTGTTTAAGGGGGCCCAACTTTGTGTTCCCAAGTGTTCTATGACATAATTTGATTAAGGAAAAACATAGTGGTAGCCTTGCAGGTCCCTTTGGCATTGTAAAGACTTGGAATAGGTAAGAAGGCACTATTATTGGCCAAGGATGCAAAGTGATGTGAGAAAGTTTGTGGAAAAGTGTGTTGTTTATCAAAGGGCCAAAGGTTTTAGTACTAATGGAGGTCTATACCAACTACTTCCAATCCCAAATAGGCCTTGGGAGTCCATAAGAATGTATTTTGTGATGGGGACGTTGCCTAGAACCCAAAGAGGTTTTGATTCAGTGTATGTTATGGTGGAAAGGTTTAGTAAGATGACACACTTTACACCTTGTAAGAGCACTAATGATGCTTCATACATTACATGAATCTTCTTCAAAGAGGTGGTAAGAATCCATGGATTACCTTTGACCATTGTTTCAGACAGGGACAACAAGTTTGTGGATCATTTTTGGAGAACCCTATGGAAGAAACCAGGCACAAATCCGACTTTGAGTTTCTCCTATAATCCCCAAATAGATGGGAAGATTGAAGTAGTGAATAGGAGCCTCCGAAACCTCCTTAGATGTTTGAAAAAATAAAACTCAACACAATGGGATTTGATCTTTCCCCAAGCTATGTTTGCATACAATGATTCTGTGAACAAGAGTGTTGGTAAAAGCACTTTTGAGATTGTGTATGGGTTGTAGCCTAGAGGTGCGTTTGAACTGAGAGATGTGATTGGGATGGAAAGGAGGAGTGTTGAGAGTGAGGAGTTTGTAGTAGCCATGCAAGAAATACACCAACATGTAAAAGATAATCTCCAAAATGGTGTAGACAAATAAAAGCACAATGCTGATAAGAAAAGGAGAGAGGTTCACTTAAAGGTTGGAGATCTGGTCTTGGCTCATTTGAGGAAGAAAAGGCTCCCTAGAGGACAATATTAAAAGGTCCACATGAAGAAGATAGGGCCATGCAAAGTGGTTCGCAAGTATCAAGAGAATGCCTATGAAATTTAACTTCTCCTAATGTTGCCATTTCTCCTATTTTTAATGTTTATGATCTTTAACCTTATAAAGGGGATGTGGTTGCAGGTGAAAATGCAAATTCATCAACACATCTAGATGAAGAATGGATTAGAGATTTTACACCGTCAACCCTTGAAGCTGGAATGCATTTTGGATACCAAAGAAGCCAAAAGGACAAGGAACAAGGTGTACTATTAGTACTTGGTCAAATGGAAAGGCCTTCCTATGGAGTATTCCACTTGGATGAGTAAGGAGGACATCATAAAGCATGGTGATACAGTTGTAGATTTTCTCTCAAGTGGAACTTGAGATTTGTTTTCCCTGGGAGTATGGTGCAAGGGCACCCAGGTCTTCATGCCAAAGGGGGTCAAGAGTTGGTATTTTGTGTTGATTGAGTCATTTTCATGTAATAAAGTCTTTTAATACCATGTATTATTTTTTTGAGTCAGTTTGAGTCATTTGGGGTTAGTCTATAAAAAAGTGTCAATGTTGCAAAATTTACAAATGTTGTCAATGCAACTTTTGCATTTTTGTTGTCAATGGGAACGTGAACTGTTGGAATTTGAAATTTAGTTGGGAAACAATTATATATGGTGGGAAATTTTTCAAAAATACCACATATGGTTGATACAAGGTTTTGATTGATGAAATTTTGAAGATTGAAACAATAAAGTACTATATTTTTTGCGTTTTCAAAAGTTTCTTGCTGCTAAACATACTTGTATGGTTCTGTATGGCTTGGGGATGTTCAAAAACTAATTGGAATCAATGATACACTAAATTTTCTATCTATTTCAGTTGGTTTCATTTTTTTTCATCGGCTTTTAAGCAAACTAGAACAATTTTACTATAACCGGCTTGAAACCCTAGTTAGGGTGAGCTTTAATTGAATAAAATGGTTTTCTTCCCATTCCACTAGTGAAAAGGCCTCAAACTCAGTGGAATGGCTATAGATAGGGTATATTTTGTTTTCTCAAAGTTGCAAGAGCAGGGGATGGAGTTTGACACGTGTGGGTTGTTGCCCTAGCCTAATATCCTCATGTATTAAGCTTACAAACTCAATAGGCTTAGGGTTTTGTTGAAAATCCTTTAGGAAAGTGTTCTAGTTGTTGGGAATTGATGATTAAGACCCAATATGTCATTTTTGAAGCCTTGGAGTGAAGATTCAGATCTTGGAGTTCAAAAAACCCTACTGCTACTTATCCTATTCAAGCAATTAAACCTAATTTGAGTGAGAACAATCCAAATTTGAGGGTTTCCATACAAAGTAACCACCCCTGATACCAAGGAGGTCCATCTCAATATAAACCTCAAAATAACAATCCACCTCCTAAGAAATATATACCTTAGAACACATCAAGTATCGACCCTTCCCAAAATAATTAGTACTATCAACAGGGTGGAACACAGGGCCCCCCTCCGAACATTCAATACCTTCAATAGGGTGGACCATAGGGTCCCCTTTCAAACCAGCAATACTATCAACAAGATGTCCTGCTAATGCATCATCAGGGTAACCTTGATTTTAGTCCTACCTAGCAGGGTGTGCCATAGAGTTCCCTAATTCAATCATCCAAACAACAAGGTGTCCAACCAACGCATCATCAAGGTAACCTTCATTTTAGTCCTACCCAGCAGGGTGTGCCACAGAGCACCCTAAATCAATCATCCCAACAACAAGGTGTCTCGCCAATACATCATCAGGGTAACCTTCATTTTAGTCCTACCCATCAGGGTATGCCACAAAGAACCCTCAATCACTTATCCCAACAACAAGGTGTCTCGCTAATGCATCATCGGGGTAACCTTCATTTTAGTCCTCCCCAGCAAGGTGTGCCATAGAGTGCCCTAATCCAGCTATCTCAACAACAAGGTATCTTTCCAATGCATCATCAGGGTAACCTTCATTTTAGTCCTACCCAACAAGGTGTTCCATAGAGAACCCTAATTCAGTCATCCCAACAACAAGCTATCCCATCAACGCATCATCAGGGTAACCTTCAATTTAGTCCTAACCAACAACATGTGCCATAGAGCACCCTTCTTCAACCATCCTATCAATAAGGTCACCCACAAACACATCATCAGAGAAGCCTTTCGTATGATCCACCACAACAATAAGGAGTTAACCCTCCTTATGCACAACAAGGAATTAACCCTTCTTATATCACATATGGCTATCAAGGTCCTATACCTTCACAATACCTGATTTATGACTAAAATCTAGTAGGACATCAAGGGTATTACACGTAGGGTTCACAAACACATGTAGCAAAAATAGAGATGGAACTAAGGCTAGATGTTGTCACCCAAAATATAGTAGATATGCAAATAGGAAAACAAAATAAGACCTACACTTTGCAGGAAATTTGTTTGTTCCCATGTATTCATTCCATCACAACACTACCCTTTCCAAAAAACTTTGAGATACCTAGGTTTGAAAGAAATTACAAAGGAGTAGGAGATCCAGTAGAGCATGTACGAGACTTCTTTGTATCATGTATGGAGGTACATAATAATGATTCCTATCTCATAAGGATTTTTCCACGTAGCCTTACAGGTCATGCTATGGAGTGGTTCACCCGTCTACAACCCGAAATCAAAACTTTTGATGAGCTATCTAGCAAATTTATAACCCACTTCTCATTTAATATAGAACAAGATGTAACCATTATGAGTCTACCCACAATTAAACAGGACTGAGGAGAGTCATTCACCTCCTACCTAAAGAGATGGAGACATAAACCGAGTCAGTGCAAATGGCCCATTCTAGACAAGGAGTTGGTGGATATTTTCATCACGAATGTCCTGCCTGAAATAAACTACCAGCTCAC
Source organism: Sequoiadendron giganteum (assembly GCA_007115665.2). Classification (NCBI taxonomy): domain Eukaryota; kingdom Viridiplantae; phylum Streptophyta; class Pinopsida; order Cupressales; family Cupressaceae; genus Sequoiadendron; species Sequoiadendron giganteum. The sequence continues at coordinate 479,193,632 of CM021102.1, forward strand.
TATGTTATGTCCTATAGAATTTGAAGAAAATTTGAAAAGAGATTACATATTGAGAGAGCCCTCATAGCAAGAGGAACCTTAAGAAAAAATAGATTAAAAGACAGCCTCTCTAGTTCAAATGAGAGACCCAAAGTCTAGGCTAAAAACAAGAATGTTATAAACTATGGAGTGGTAGATGCTAGAGCAATATGGAACACACAAAACACAAATCAAAACAAACCAGAAGTGGAAATAACAAGATATGGTCCCAACAACACACAAAGCAACCAAATAACCTATCCCAAGAACAATCAAGTTGTAAATCAACAGACAAACCAGGAAGGGCAACAAAGGCAATATGATCAACCTAGGAGGCAATTTATTGTATTAGGTGAGTCACTTGAAACAATTATGCGCAAACTAGTACAATAGAACCTCATCAAAACAAATGACTACCAAAATTATGAGGATCCTAGCTTTAAGACACCATGGTATAATGAGGAATTGTGTGATTTCCATATGATCAAAGGACACACAACTAACAATTTCATGTGACTCAAACATATTATTCAGGACTTAATAGACAAAGGGGAAGTAGAGGTTGATCATCAGCCCAGAAATAAGGACGTACAAATATACTCAAACCCAATCCCAAACCATGCTAAGAGGAATGATAAAGGAAAGGGACAATAGTACCATAATTCTAATTACACATACGAGGAAATAGTTTTAGGAACCCTCTCACAAGTTGATGATAATAGGGCTAGTGTAGTAATGATACGAGGAGGAGACAAAAATTGCAATGTAACTACCCATTGCGGAAGAGTTACAATACAAGGAACACCTCCCAAACCCAAAATTAAGTCACCAAGTGACTAAAACATTATGGAATAGTTAAAGAAGATACCCATCCTCATCTCAATATTAGAATTGTTAAAACTATCACTCGCACATAGGGAGATATTGGAAAAAGATTTGGAAATGTCAATCCCTAATGACCATGATCCTAATCAGTTCCAAGCCATGGTTGGAAAGATCACTGTGAGTAATCACTTAGTATTTTTAGAGAAAGATTTACCACATAAAATTCCACAATCAAGCTCTATACATAGAGGTTGGTGTTCATAAGACCATGGTCAAAAGAGTGTTGATAGATAATGGTGCAAGTTTAAACATTTGTACATTAAAATTCATAAAATAGTTGGGGTATTTTGATGAAATGATTGAAAAAGGTGAGAGTATCACCATAAGGGCCTATGATGACTTGGAGAGAAATTTTGAAGGAATAGTCAGGTTTCCAATGCAGATAGGACCAGCAGTAACAAAAAATACTTGTCAAGTACTCGATCTTGAGTTGCCATACAAACTACTCCTAGGATGCCCTTGGATCCATGCATTACAAGTAGTCCCTTCCACTTTCCATCAATGCCTAAAGTTTCCCCATGAAGGAAAGGAAGTAACACTATATTCCAATCCTGAACCTTTCCATTTTTGTGCAAAGCTAGAGGAGAAATACAATAAAATCCAATGTGTACCTAGCAATGACATATCCTTCCATTCATTTTCTTATTTCAACCCTTCCATGCTTCCATCAACCTACACCAAGAACACATCAAGTGAGCAACCGAAAAAAAAATCCAAGATTCAAGTACTTGACAAGGGTAATGGGAACTACCATTTTAACCAAGCATTTTGCATCAGCATGCTTCCACCAATACTAATGATAGCTAGACCCACCATCTTTACCAGATGGGGAGACATGAAAGATGAAGAAATATTTGAGGAGGACCTGTCATCCATGATCTACAAGGAGGACCAAATAGACCCAGAAAGCCACAACCCATTTTAATTTATCGTAACACTAGAGGTTATCAATTAGTCAAAAAAATGGGATACAATGGAATAGGTGGCCTTGGGCTACAAAAACAAGGCTGATAAAAGGCTATCATAGTGGAACAAAGATAGAAGAATCTGGGGCTAGGTTATAAACCAAAAGACGTGGTCATTCCAAAAACTAGATGAACCTCTTGGAAGAAATGAGAAACTTCTGCTAGCATTAAGGCACTAGATATCTACCATGTCATGGACAACAAATTACTCATCGAAGAATTATTCACTACAGAAGAATAGGAAAATAGTGCCTAAAATAGCATTGGATTTTAGTGTATTTTTGTTGCCAAATTGGGTGTTCTAGCTGGCACAAAACTCAACGCAAATAGGAATGGTCTTTTCAACACCGACTTTGGCACTGATTTTGATGCCAGACGTATCACCGAACTTAGCATCGTGGTTGGCACCGAGAAATGCAGTGCCTAAAATAGTGCCAATAAATAGCGCTGAAAATAGCCCCTCTGTTAGCATCGGAAATAGCACCAAAATAGCCCCTCTGTCAACACCGAAAATAATGTCAGAAATAACACTGAAAATAGCACTGGAAATAGGGCCGAAAATAGCACCGACAATAATGCCGAAAATAATGTGTGAATTGGCGCCTAGTTTGGCTTCCAATTTTTCTTCTATGTCTACTCCCATTTTTGCTTCTAGTTTTGCTTTCGGTTTCGCTTCCACTTTTACTTCCAGTTTTGTTTCTGTTTTTACCTCCAATTTTTCTTCCAATTTGGTGTCCACTTTTGCTTCCGATTTTGCTTCTGTTTTTGCTTCCAGTTTTGCTTCCAAGTTTGCTTCCAGTTTTGCTTCTGATTTTGCTTCCAATTTTGCTTCTAGGTTTGCTTCCAATTGTGCTTCCGGTTTGGTGTCCACTTTTGCTTTCGGTTTTGCTTCCGTTTTTGCTTCCAGTTTTGCTTCCAAGTTTGCTTCCAATTTTGCTTCCAATTTTGCAGCTAGGTTTTCTTCTAGTTGTGCTTCCGGTTTTGCTTCCAATTTTGCTTCCATGATTGCTTCAGTTTGGCTTCCATTTTTGCTTTCTTTTTGTCTTCTAAAAAGGCTTCTTTTTTTCTTCCATTTATTAATTTAATATTTTTTATTTCAATTTAATTAGTTAAATATATTGTGCCTCTTAAATAACCATATGATTACAGAGTAAGTAATTAAATTATTTAACTCATATGATTAAATAACAAGATAAAAAAAATTTGGGTCGGTAACACGAAACTTTTGTATTGCTTGTAAATATAAAAAAGTACATCTATTGTTCAATGTCATTACCCACCAAAAGAGCTTAACACTTCTCTGATTTGTTCAATTACGTTCTGGAGGTGCCAAGCATTCATTTTACCTTTCATCACGACCTGAACTATTATTGTAACATGATCATCATCTATAATTAAAACAAGTGAGTCAAATATCTATAATTTAATTGAATTTGACAACATCCATCCTGAGCAGTAAATTAAAATCATCTTATGTAATAAATATCCATCCAGAAATCATCGACCACTTCTAATATATATAAATTGACAAGTCAATACTAATAAGATCATCATCATATATAACTAAAACAAGTTAAAGTCAAATATGACAATACATTAAAAACATGTCAAAATTATACATGTCCAATAGTCGGCATAAGTGAAAATGATTCATGTACAAATGATATAAATAAAATTGATAAATTATGCAACTCAAACTAATACAAGTCAAGATGATACATGTCCAAATGATATAGTGAAAATGATACATGTCAAAATAATAAAACTCAATAATATAGTACTGTAGGCCGTGGAAATGATACGTATGATAGTAACCATGAAAATAGACATCATAACGATATATCGACAATGATCCATGATGCAATCTATATGATCATGAATGTCATTGGTTACTACCACCAACTATCTCATCATCATCATCACCAATTGTCTCATCATCATCATCATCACCATTGTGATCATCATCATCATCATCTCCATCATCATAATGGTCATCGGCCTCAGTGTATTTTGTATCTGCATCATCATCATCCTCTGCCATGTGATATGCACCAACATAACCAATATTTTGTAGATCTATATCATGTTGAGGATCATCTTGATCTTCTGGAAGACTCGTGTTCTACAAAAAAAAGACATTTAGAATGAAAATTTATTATTTATTTCATGCAATAATTTTTTTTTCTGTTATATATCTAATATTACAACATATGAGACGAAACCATAATCATATTACATCATATCAAAGTGCACATACCATAATAAAATTTCAAAAAAGTTACAACTAATACTGGTGAGTCGGGAGAATCTTCAGCTTTAAAAAACAAAGCCAATTAGGTTGGCAACATTGAAAATTTAAATCCCTAGTAGTATTTATGTTAAGGAAATTTCCTTTAGATGCAAGGATTCAAAGCACATCAACCATGTGGTACAAATGATTAAATCCCATAGATGATCTATAGCAATGAAAGAGTCTAAAAATTCTTAAATCCCTAGCAGTATTTATGTTAAGGAAATTTCCTTTAGATGCAAGGATTCAAAGCACATCAACCATGTGGTACAAATGATTAAATCCCACAGACGATCTGTAGCAATGAAAGAGTCTAGAAAGGAAGAGAGAGCTACATTGGTGACTCAAGAGAAAATTAAGCTTTCAGAAACAAAGCCAATTAGGTTGGCAGACATGTGGATCAGGCCAACATTTTATGGAAGAGGAAGAAAGATGACTAGAACTCATGTATCAAAACACTAAGCATGCATTCTTCCAACCAGCGGAGAAGGAGATGATTACTTTGCTTAATTTTCATTTGCATAACCATATCATAGCATGGGAACCAAGAAGATCAAGGATGTCCAGTTTTATGTGGAGGTAATGGATGTGGTCCAAACTTTAGGAGGGGAAAGAAGGTCAATGTATGATCTTGATGAAATTGAGGAAGAACAACAAGAGAGGAACAAGAAAAATAAAATCAATGTAGAGTTTCAAGGATTTGTCAAGCGAGTAAGAGAGCTATGGGAGCAGCCTCATCTAAAATATTTTGAACTAGAGTTTTATATACCATTTAGAGAGCTTGGTTTTCATGGAAGAGGAAGAAAGATGATTACTTTGCTTCATTTTCATTTGCATAACCATATCATGGCGTGGGAACCAAGAAGACCAAGGATGTCCAATTTTATGTTGAGGTAATGGATGTGGTCCAAACTTTAGGAGGGGAAAGAAGGTCAATGTATGATCCTAATGAAATTGAGGAAGAACAAGAAGAGAGGGACAAGAAAAATAAAATCAATGCAGAGTTTCAAGGATTTGTCAAGCGAGTAAGAGAGTTATGGGAGCAGCCTCATCTAAAATATTTTGAACTAGAGTTTGATATACCATTTAGAGAGCTTTTTTTTCATGGAAGAGGAAGAAAGATTATTACTTTTCTTCATTTTCATTTGCATAACCATACCATGGCGTGGGAACCAAGAAGACCAAGGATGTCCAGTTTTATGTTGAGGTAATGGATGTGGTCCAAACTTTAGGAGGGGCAAGAAGGTCAATGTATGATCCTAATGAAATTGAGGAAGAACAACAAGAGGGACAAACAAAATAAAATCAATGTAGAGTTTCAAATATTTTTCAAGCAAGTAAGAGAGTTATGGGAGCAGCCTCATCTAAAACATTTTGAACTAGAGTTTGATATACCATTTAGAGAGCTTGGTTTTCATGGAAGAGGAAGAAAGATTATTACTTTGCTTCATTTTCATTTGCATAACCATACCATGGCGTGGGAACCAAGAAGACCAAGGATGTCCAGCTTTATGTGGAGGTAATGGATGTGGTCCAAACTTTAGGAGGGGCAAGAAGGTCAATGTATGATATTGATCAAATTGAGGAAGAACAACAAGAGAGGGACAAGAAAAATAAAATCAATGTAGAGTTTCAAAGATTTTTCAAGCGAGTAAGAGAGCTATGGGAGCAAGCTCATCTAAAAGATTTTGAACTAGAGTTTGATGTACCATTTAGAGAGCTTGGTTTTTATGGAAGAAGAAGAAAGATGATTACTTTGCTTCATTTTCATTTGCATAACCATACCATGGCATGGGAACCAAGAAGACCAAGGATGTCCAGTTTTATGTGGAGGTAATGGTTGTGGTCCAAACTTTAGGAGGGGCAAGAAGGTCAATGCATGATCTTGATGAAATTGAAGAAGAAAAAACAAGAGAGGGACAGGAAAAATAAAATCAATGTAAAGTTTCAAGGATTTGTCAAGCGAGTAAGAGAGCTATGGGAGTAGCCTCAACTAAAATATTTTGAACTAGAGTTTGATGTACCATTTGGAGAGCTTGGTTTTCATGGAGTTCCTATTGAAGCCTCTACTTTTATTGTTCCTATGGTAAACTGTTTGGTAGAGTTGGTGGAATTACCTTTCTTAGTAATCACTATTAGTGAGATTGAGATTGTTAATCAATTAGGCGCTAATTTCCTGTAGCAATGAAAGAGTCTGAAAAGGAAAAGAGAGATACACTGGTGACTCATGAGAAACTTCAGCTTTCAAAAACAAAGGCAATTAGGTTGGAAGACGTGGATCAAGCCAACATTTTATGGAAGAGAAAGAAAGATGACTGGAACTCTGGAGGCCCACCATAATGAATTTCGGTATTCAACCATGAGAGCAGAAGAGAGAGCTAATATTATGTATCAAAACATTAAGCATGCATTCTTCCAACCAGCGAAAGAGAAGATGATTAATTTTCTTCATTTTCATTTGTAAAAATAGTATCAATGCAGAGTTTCAAGGATTTGTCAAGCCTGTAAGAAAGCTATGGGAGTAGCCTCATCTAAAATATTTTGAACTAGAGTTTGATGCACCATTTAGAGAGCTTGGTTTTCATGGAGTTCCTTTCAAAGCCTCTACTTTTATTGTTCCTACGGTAAACTGTTTGGTAGAGTTGGTGGAATTACCTTTCTTAGTAATCACTATTAGTGAGATTGAGATTGTTAACCTTGAGAGAGTAGGACTTGGGAAAAAGGAATTTGATATGGCTATTGTTTTCAAAGACTTCAAGCGGGATGTACTTCACATGTATGCCATTCCTCAATCTTCACTTGATGGCATCAAGGAATGGATGAACTCCATGGATATAAAGTATTATGAAAGAAGAATGAACTTGAACTGGCAACCAATTTTGAAGACTATTAATAATGATCTAGATAAATTTATTGAAGATGTTGGTTGGGAATTTTTGAATATGGAAGCTACTGATTCTGATTCTGATAATTCAGAAGAGTCGGATCAAGGATATGAACCCTCTGATGTAGAAGAGGAAGGTTCAAAAGATGAATCTCTTATGGAGTCAGAGGAGGAAAAAGAAGAAGAAGAAGATTCTAAAGAGGAGGAAGGTAAATCATAGGATGAATTAGAAGCCGAAGCCAGAAATGTAGATAAGGAAAAAGGAGATGAGTCTAACAGTGAAGAGGAAAGGCGACAATGAAAGGTAAAAGCTACAGGGAAGTCTTGGGCACTGATATTAGAGATTCAAGAGGAATGCCTACCAAGAGGCATAAATTCAAATGAATTGAGTTCATCTACATCCTTCTACTATTTATTCATGCACATAAATGTTCATCTTGTAATCATAAGATTTGAGCTCTATTTACTCATCCTATGCATCAATAAACAACTCAACACAAGAGATGCAAATTGACATATTAACACAAAAATATCCAACTAAGTTATTGAAACTCAACTATTGATACCTTGTTCTCCATCCAGATCACAAAATCATTCCACTTTTTTTTTTGTAACATATTCTTTTCAAATTGCTTTGGATGGCGTCCATATTTCTCCTCCTGTCAAAACATGGCACATGGACTAGTTAAACTAATTAATATGCAATCATTTACTTTTTCCAAGGAAATTAAAAAAAATCATTTAACATATTAAATATAATTATAAATGTACAAATCAAGGCCTATTAACCTTTCTAGCCACTGTGATGCATTTCACGAAGTTTCTCAAGCCTAGCCTTGGAGGCCTTTTCATGAAACATATACTAATTCAATTTAACTATGCACAAATAAAAATTTAAATATCGTTTAATAAATTTGATATAATCTTATGAGAAAATTCAAATACCTACGTACTCTCCTCACCAAACTTCCTCCGTGCTTCGGACTTCTCATATGCTTTTACAAGCTCTTTCCATACTTTGAGACTTACATCAAGTGGCCTTTTTTTGAGCCTTAGCTCGAGAGGGAATTTTTTTTTATCTTCTTTGTTTGGTTGTACCAAAATATCTTGTAGATTTGAGACATTCGTAGGTTTACCTTCTTCACAGACCAACCTATGTCAAATACATTCTCCATGTCATGGATAACTACTTTTTTCTAGTGCATGGGTATCTTTGAGAATGGAAAATGTAGATGGTCTTTGAACCGTTGAAGGCATGATTCCTTCAACCTACTCACAAACATTTTCCCAACATCCATCATTCGGAATTCCCCTGAAACCACCTTGTATTCTATCTTCGTATTGTAGCTACCAATCCAAGATTGAAAACATGGCGTGGTGGAAGAAGTCTGTGTCCCAGGAGTGGAATTCTTTGCTCCCTATTCCACATTCTTAGAGTTTATTGTCACTGATTTCCTCCTAGATCTTTTGCTTGATATAGGAGTGGTTGGGGAATCAATTGATTCCCTTTGAAACAATTGATTTGTTTGCAATGTTTGAGGGGTGTTACCAGATTTGTTTTCTATGTATCTGGCAAGTGTTGTCCAGTCCACATTAACCAATTTGTTCACTGCCTCTACCCCCAATATGGAGGCCAATTCATCTTTATCTTTATTAGTCTCATGTCCCTATATATATATTTAAATTATATTTCTTCTTTTAAATTTAGAAATAAAAAACTAAAAAGTAAAATTCAAAGAAACAATGGAAACATTTACAAATCTATAAATTGATAATGAATTAGCTAATTGGTGACAGAGTTTGTTGAAAATTCTTGCTTCCCTCCATTGCTTGAAATTTTGAGGCGACCTAGGGAAAATTATTTTCGTCCAGTCTATGGAGGCAAACGAAGTACACACTGTCAAGTATGAAATTTTTCACCTAGTTTGTGGTATGAAAGCTTTGTTTTGTGGGAAAATATGTTTGTTGGGTTTTCTTAGTGTTGATAACCTAGGGAAAATATGTTCGCTCGGTTTTCTTAGTGTTGATAACCTTATCATGAAAACTCTTTCATAATGCAATCTTGCACGAATTTGTCATGGCATTAGTGACTATGGTGCGGCTGGGCAAAACCAAGCAGTTTCTGCATTTATTTTCAGTAGTTGCTCAACAGTGACCGACCCGATTCCTAGATTTTCCAAGCAGTTCACTATTTCCTTGATACCCAGGTTAGGGAAAGAATACGGAGACATGCTCGCTTCATGCTATAATATTTTGAGCCAAAGATCAAATGGGTAGGGTAACATTTTTTGTTGGTTTCTCAAAGGTTTTACAATTTATAATGATGGGACAATTTAGAGGTTGCCTGGACTGGTTAGGCCATGAACCAGTAAACAATCATGAATTCAAATGCAATACAAAGAGCAGTAAACAATCATGAATTCAACCAAGAAAAATAAATTTGTAACCTTACCTATGGTGTCACAAACTAAATCGAATTTCTCATCAGTTGCTGGTAGCACCCTGCTCTCTTCCTTCACGCGATGTTTTTCCCTTTTTTGTCGTCTTATTTTTTCCTTCAAGTGAGAAAGTTTTAAATTTTCGATTTTGATTCATTAGTTAACTCCAAATTTAGCGTCGATTGTTGGCCGTTAATGTAATCTATTTGGGACGTATAAGGCGACACCAAGTGCACCTAATTTAGTGCCTATCATTGTTGTATAGTGACTATTTTCATTGTTGTGTATCACAGGATCCATAGTGTTGGAAATAATTCCAACTCTTGCCTTGTTTTTGTGACCACTATTGTATCATGGCTCCTTCATCAACTCAGTGCAGTAGAGTGGTTTTTACTGCGATCTCACAAGATGCTTCATCCCTCTCAACGGTAGTGCGGTGAAAGCTTCTGTGGTGGCACACGAGTCTTCCTTTTGTTCCTGGCGGTGTTGCGGTGACTCCCATAGTCCTACAAGTCTTCTACCATTTGCATGTGGTAGTATGATGATCATAGCTATCCCAAGGTTCCTCCATCAGCTTAGTGTGGTAGAGCGGTTTTTACCGTGGTCCTGCAAGTTTCTTTTTCCTTCTTGATAGTAGTGCGGTAAAAAATTTTGTGGTAGCATTTTTATTCACAGAGGAGGCCATGGAGAGAGTACATGGATGGTGTAGAAATAATAAATCATTGAGAGGAAAGTGGGTGGAAATAGATGAGACAACGAAATCTGCAGATACAATAGAGGTAAGAAGAGAAAGCAACCTCAACCAAAGGAGGAAGGTGTTTATGAATTCAAAAATGCTACAACATAGAGGAGATAAAGTGATTTTTTTGTCCATGAGGCCTCTGAGGTCAAACTTATGGTTGAAAATGCATAGGAATGGTGATTAAATGTGATTCTATGATCAAGGGAAAAGTTTGAAAATTAGGATAGCCAAAACATGATATAAATATGTCAAATATATGACTAAAGTGAGGTTTTGTTATAATTGGTGTACTAAACATTATTTACTATGTTGTGTATTATAGGGGCGAGATGAGGCCATGGCAACAGATCATGTCATATCAAATGAGGACGCAACGAATGAAGCGGGACATCAGGTACTCAAATTTTGACTTAACTTAGGAAAAAATGATCTGATGGCATTTTGTGATACACCCATCTTTTTGCATAGTATTATTGAAAATTTAAATGTATTATCCAATATTGACATAAATTAATGCATGTTGTTGATTATTTTAAATGGATATTGGAGCAAATGCAAATCCTAAGCTCTCAACTATCAAAATAATGAGATATGTACATGGACGTGGACCTAAAACTATTAAATCACGTAGACGACAGTGGGTGGAAGAGGATATGACAATGGATACTGCAGAAATAACAAATTATTGCACTAAAGAAGAGGTAGGTTAGGACTATAGTACATGGGATGAATACTTTGAGAAAATTGTTGTTTGTGGATGTTCTGTATGTCATGGAAACAAACAATTCAAACGAGCGATTATACAAAGACATTACATATATGATGAGCTTCCAGTCGGTAGTATGCCTCCTACAATCAATTCAAATCCAATAGGAATTATGGTGAGGAGTTTTCCAATTTGATATAAATAACATGTATACTTCATTTAAACATTGTTTTATATTATTTAAATAACTATTTTTTTCTTAATGGATACTTGCAGGATAAAGTTCTTGGTTTAAAGTTTCCTGGATCACCGAATTCTATCCTAGAGGGCAATGGTCATTTATCAGATGATACATCTAACAAAAATATGTTCCAATATACCAGCTTAGAAGATGAGGAATTGATGAAAACAAGTAACAAAAAAAGAACCGGTGTGAAGATGCATAATTTTCTTAAAGACAAGGGGAAGGTGGACTGCATACCCTATGAGAACTAATGTGATGGAGATGATGGCTTGCCCCTGAGTTTGAGATCAATTTACAAAGAGACATTTGATCGTCGACTATATTTCACTTGGCCTAGTGATCAACAACTACCTAGAGTGTACGAGGTGTTTCAATTTTGGGGATACAACTACATCATATGACCCTCCAATATTCATGGAGTGAATCTAAGCCTCTTTATTGTCCAAAATGTACATGTGGGATCTAGACATAGAAACAATTCAGAACAAACCACTAGGAGATTAAAGCCATATTATGGTCCATCATATTACAATGGTGAATGGAAAAGGCTAGCAGAATATAAGCCTAGCATGTCAACATATGGTCTAAATTTGAATATGTATACACATCGTCTTCAATTGAAAATTGGAAAATAAATGAATAGAGGTCATATTATGTATATAGATGGACGTGCATACACACACAAAAATATTGCAGGATTTATAAATAGTAGTTAGGGAAGGGACCCTACTGTAAGATTGAATTGTCAATTTGTTGAGGTTATAAATGATAAAGATGGAGATATGGAAAGAGAGGTTGATAGATTGATAATGGTTGAGGCTATTATGGACCTTACCATTGGGGATGAGTTATTGATTGATTACCCCTTCTTAAAATGCACTCTTGCACGAAAGAACAAGGAAGAACAAGGTCTCCCTAAGGATGTTCTTAAGGGTAGAAAACCAAAGAATAATAAATGAGTGTGGACTGATGTTTTATAAACTATGTTGTCAAAAATTTGTTTTATAGAAATTATTGTCTAAAAAAGGTAGTCTATAGAATAATGTTCCATTATTCAATTGATGTTCATACAATTTATATAATGTCTAATATGTATGTCGTTCATGTGCAGGTATTTTTCTATGAAGATATTTTTCAATGATGATGAAGATGATGCAAGTCAAGATGAGGATGATGATAATATTAAATACTTGAAAGAACATATGAACATTGACAATGATACACTGGATGACATTGTAGTATACAATAATGTTAATGACCAAGACTTCTAAATTTTCAGAATTATTTGCAATCCATGTTTAAAAAGGATGATTCTTATGGCCTAAAATTTGAAATGCTTCAGTAATATTATGTTGTACTTGGACAATTGAAAACCTGTTTTATTCTCCTAGCAAGCTTTTTTATTTTCCATTATAATTCTAGACCAAACAACATTTGTGGGGATGGAATTTTACACCAATCTTAATTTGTGTGAAGTTCATGAACTTGTTGTCAAGTAGTAAATTCCTTTCGTATACAAGAAATATAAAGGCTTCATTTAAGAAAAGATAAGTAGTCTCTTTCTGAGGGTAATCCACATGCAAAAAGTAAAAAGAACATAAAAAAACCATTGTACAGTAGAAAATCATATTTAATCAATTATGTCTTATTTCACTTGCACACTTATCTAAAAGACATAGGGTATTCACCATACATTTCCCTTGAAAAATAAAACATATGTTTTCATTTATTTTTACTGTATATCTCAGAAGTGAAATTGTTGTTACATAATGATGCACTAAGAAAATAATATATACAAAAAATGCGAAGAAAATGTTTGAAATTTAATATGCAACCTACTATGTTGTGCTGAAAGGAATCAAGATTAACTAGGAGAAGAAATAACAATAAAATTTTGATGACTGTACTTAAAAGTGAACAGGATATGAAAAGTGTGGACAATGATGGTGTTGAAATTGAAAACCTTGATTCTGATGATATTATTGTTTTATGTCATTCGAGATAAAGAGCACATACAATTTTATATACATAGAAAATTAAGCTTTGAAAATAGTAAACTAAAAATGTAAACACTGTAAGATTTTTCCTTAAACAGTAATTCACATACTCACTTACAAAAAAGGGTGAAGCATTTTTTATTCAAACTCTGTTTTATTTAATAGACATAACAGTAAAAGAATATTTACAAGTACAAGAATATATACACTATTTCATAGAAAATAAGGAATATTTCATAGAATATACAAATACAAGAATATATCATCATCATCATATCCTTAATTACCTATTGCAATATCCTTAAATTGTTCAATCTTTGGTATGAATTGTTGGAAAAACAAATAAGGATTACTTGGATGCTTCTTCCATTCATTTTGTATCAACATATGTTCATGAAGACACAAAAGAATAAAATATTAATGCACGTAACTCACAATTATTTAGATGAGAAACTTTGTTAACTTTATTATTTTTAAATAGTTTTCATTTTTATGTTGAACATGTAACAAGGCAAAATAAGCTCAAATTTTCAAAAAAATAGCAGCTCTACCAACATCCATAATAAATGCTTTACTGTATCAGCATATTCATTCACATAAGCACAATATTGAGGCTCAATAACTGATATTCATTCAAATATAAGAAGAAATAAGTATGCAAAACATAAGAAAAATACACAATGATAACACAGTCATGGAGAATCTTTGATAATAAGATGTTCTCCATTATATTTCTTCAATTGATATATTAATAATAGAAGTCTTCAAAATGGAAATGATATATGATGATGATAATTTCAAACTAGGCTTTGGTTTCCTATTTATATAGGAAGCAACAAGCTACAGGCCTCTTACAAAAAGAAACAACCTTTCATAACTACTTCTTTTACTAACAACTATTTAATTAGAATAATTAAGGAAATAACAAGACTTAAGAAATTTTGACATATGGTTCCATTATTCAACGTAGAAGACCCGTCATCATTGATTTGGAAAAGTCTTCCTCTCCATGATGAACGTCCAAATTCTCTCGCCTCAGTGTCCTATTCTTCTGAAACCAACAACTATTTATATCATAATTAAGGAAATAACAAGACTTAAGACATTTTGACATATGCTTCCATTGTTCAACATAGAAGACCTGTGATCATTGATCTGGAAAAGTCTTCCTCTCCATGATGAACATCCAAATTCTCTCACCTCAGTGTACAATTCTTTTGAAACCAAATACTTTTCCTCCCACTGATACATCATAAAATCTAATGGCCATTTATATTCTTGGATCTTTTGCATGTTTCCAAGATGAGTTTTCCATCGACTATCTAGTAATTCCTTTGTATAATTGACAAACTTTAGGTATCCCGCATCAAGAACAATCAACCCATCCATGATCTGATTTAGCCTGGGAAGACTGGTATCATCATCCTCTTGTATATGAGTTACACACTTATCAACAACCTGACTGAATTCTTTCTTCCACTTATCCAAGTCCTTCAACTGATCACCATCTCTCATGATTTCAGGTATATACCACTGTTTCCAGGTATGGAATAAATCCATTTGTGTTACAATATTTTTATCAAACCATTGTACACACTGAAATTCATCAGTAATCATCTTCATAGTTTGTTTAGTTGGATTTAATGTTGTGGGTTCATCAAGACTTCTTTGTAGAACTTTGCATAACTTAGCCAAAGTGTGGTGAATAGGCTGCCACCTTTTTGAACAAAGGATCTAATACAAGCATATGTGTCTTTATTTGATCCATTGCCTGCTGAAGTGTTTTATAACTATCATGCACATTCTCTAGTTTATCCATAACTGATTTTATCCTATGCTCAAGAATCTTTTCCATAACTTCACAAATTCATCTTTTCACTTCATCATGGGTTTGACTATTGGCCTTCTTTACATCATCCACTTCCTTCTCTGGATTTTTTACCTATTGTGTAGAAATGTTCTTCATAATATCCATTGGAGCAATAGGAGGCTTGTATAACACCATCTCCTTGCTTTGTGAGGGTCCTGCTCCTCTTAATTGTTCTTTCAATTTGACATTCTCCATGAATAGTTTATTAACTTCATCATTTATGAACCTTTGTTCCTTTTCATACTCCTTCAATCTATCTTCTAATCCCTTAACAGTTGCTCGAGTGAACATGGATGAATGCATGGTAATTATGGCTACCTCCAAAGGAGTGGTATCTTGTATTATTCTTCCCATCACCGTCCCTTTCATCCCTTGAATTACATCAAATAATTTTGACTTCTATGTATTTTTCTGTTTGATCCATATGGCCAGGGTTTCAATCTTTGGGTTATACCCAGTTCCACTCACACCTTCATCGAAGTTAAATTCTACAACTAGCATTGGATCTTTCTGAGTCTGCACTTGATCAAGCAGAAACATTTTCTTTAATTCCAAGCCAGGGAAAATGAGCATATTGCTCTTAAAAACCATTTCTCTAGCCCTTTGGGGGCTAATTGCAATGTTGTCAACTCTTAATTCCTGGAAAGTCTATGCTACAATTTCATTTTTATTTGATTCTTCAATTCTTGCTTTAGCTGATTCCATCCTCTCTTGAAATTATTTTATCTTCATCTTCATCTAGATATCCTTAAACGCAGGAGTCTTAATGAGTTCATCATCTTCTATGAATCTCCTAGCTGCAATTTCCTTTCATCTTCATGTACCTCTGTACTTGTTTTTTCTACATCACCCATCCTTTCCTCATGTTTATAGGCACTGGTCTCAAGGATTGGTTGATCAACTTAAATATCACCTATCAATGACTACAGTACTATAGCCACTTCCTCAGTATCGCCCACCTCTTCAGTATCCTCATAAGGTACTAACTGTTCAATGCTTTCTGTCTTCTATCTTTTGGGAGGTAACTGCTCCATGGGAGGCTCAGAGGTTTCACATAGGGTATGCTTAGCAGTTGCACCACTACCATGTTCTTCAAGATATGCTTCCATCTTTTTGTACAAGTCTTCAAATCTACCAATTATCAATTCTATCCTCTTGATGGGGTCCTTTTCCTCAACAAAGTATCCTAGGAAATTCTTGGACGTCCACTTCGTCCTTTCTTCAAGCTTCTTCATATATTCCCATTTTTTCCTTCTACTAAATACATCATTATAAGTAATGCAGTTCCTTATGAAATCTTCTTCAAAATCCACTTGGTGTGGCACTATCATTTTGGTAAGAAGATTGTGCCTTATGTTGTTCATATGATTTTCAAGGTCAAAGGCTCTTTCTTTTCCAAATTTCAATGCATATATTATCTTCAAATAATACTGTAACTCCTCTAGTGTGTCTGCGCCTACAGTCCAATCTTCACACTTGGTTTGGTTTGGCAGGAAAGTGCCTTTCTTCTGCTTGTGCATTACATCTTTCTCCATCCCCATCATTTGCCACATAAATTCAAGAAATGCTAATTTGAGGGGCACAAATTTTGGTAGTATGTGTGGAGCAACAAGGCATCCATAAACTCTTATTATTGTAACTTCTAAAAGGAAGAACCAATCTCCAAAATTGTGTGTATGACCCTGCTCTAGTCTTAAAGCCAAAGGTTTCACTAGTTGCAACATTTTATTTGACAATATTGGTATTGCATACCCAAGAACTCGAAGGATTTTGTGTACAAAGTCTTCGTAGAACACAACAAATCTTGAATTCTTGCACCGACTATCCCAAATATAGCACCATTTCTGGACAGGTGTGGGATTACCTTGCTCATCTACTATAGCCAAGTCCATTATTTTATTCCAATGGTTCCTATTTTGGTACAATATTAGATGACACAGTAGGGAATAGTGTCTGAATGTAATTGGTGCTCTATCCTCTATAACTTGGGAGAATTCTTCATCTAATGCCTTCTCAAGGTATGAAGTAAAGTCATATTTAATATTAGTTTCAAGGTTTAGAATTCTCATGGCCATCATCATTAGGCCTATTGGAATTTTATCTTGAGCATCTATCCCCAACACTTGGCAAAGAGCTAAATATGTATTCACAAAATAATACTAAAAATTTGTCACATTAAATGGTTCAGTAGTGGTAGTAAAGATGGGGAATGTTCTGTTACCAATTCCTCTTTTCATATATAGGGGTACCTCATCACTTCTATAAGTCTTTTTTAACATAGCATAATCCTCCTCACTTTTCTACAGGTTTATCTTGGTCAGAGCCTCCTTGTTTAAGCCAAAACACTCAATGATGGCTTTTCTAGTTACTTCTACCAATACCGTGTCATTTGGAAACCTTACTATTTTGGTAGCTGAGTGATAGTGTTTGGCTAGTAGTCTGATAAATTTTACATAAACAAACACATTTGGGACAATCAACCTTGCTATATCCAACATCCAAGCATTTGACACTGGAATCTTCTCATTTCTCTTACTGTAAAAATACCAAAATAGGTCCCATCCAGATTTGTAAATGAGGGCATCCCTACACTTTGTGTGGTGTCCACAAGAAACTTCTTATTACCCTCTTTAGTAGACCCTGGAATTATATCTAATATGGATTGATGGAGTGGTCTCTTCTTTACTTTAGGTTCTTCATCTTTAATTTTAGGTTGACTTGCTTTTACTTTTGATTGTTTTGTTTTAGGATGGAGTGCTTTCTTCTTTAATTAGGTTCTTCATCTTTAATTTTAGGCTGAATTTATTTTACTTCTAATCATTTTCTTTTAGGAGGCATATTTCAATTTTCTCTACTATGGCTTTAGATGACAAAACCTTGAAAGATTTTTTAAATTAACAGAGCTCTTTCAGAGAGTTTTCGTGCACTTACCTGAGTATTTCACGTTTGCAGGACTTCTTCTTATATCCTTAGTTCCTTCCATGCTAGTGCACTATAATTGAGTTTGATATTGGGAAAACTCACTTATCTTTGGATGGCACGATATTCAGTCATATTAGTTTTGGAAACTCTTAAAAATTTAATAGCATTTAATTTTGGCAACTGATGTGATTTTTTGCATTTATTGCTTAAATTGTAATGATGCCATGATTATCGTACTACCACCATCTCTTATTATACTTGTTGTGGTATGGTGGTTTTTTTTCCTTCCCTTCTACAGTTTACCGCACTACTTCCTTGCTCAAGGCTTCTTGTTGCGGGTTTGCGGTGTATACCGCTCTACCACATATGTTTCTCACCTTCCCGGCGGTATAGCGGTGTATGCTTTTGATCATTATTTGAAGAGTGTTGATGAGAATCTTATTTGTCTTACCGATATCTCAATTTCTCATCGACATTAGATCTTATGCCGCTATATCATCAATATTTTCCTTCGGTGGTATTTCTTTATATACCGTTGTAACTCTTCCATGTCAGGGAGACTTGTGATTATCACTCCGGTATAGTGGTGTTTATCCCTTCCCTTCTATTGTTTACCGCACTACCGCCTTGCTCAAGGCTTCTTGTTGCGGGGTTGTGGTGTACACCGCTCTACCACATATTTTTCTCGCCTTCCTGATAGTATAGCGGTGTATACTTTTGATCATTACTTGAAGGCTATCGATGAGACAATCTTATATGTCTTACCGATATCTCAATGTCTCATCAACATTACTTCATTATATCCAAGAGTTGTGTTTCGCTGAGAACTTGTAGATATACCTTGTTGATGTGACATAAGTGATTCTCTCCTCGATATTCCTGTATCTTGTTGACATTTCATTGTTTTACATCATCGATGAGACATAAATAAGTCTCTTCGACATAGGGGTGTCTAATCCGGTGCTAAACACAAAGCTAAATTTGAAGCTAAAGTCGGAGCTACACACAATGCTAAACTTGAAGCTAATTTCGGCACTAAATACGATGCTAATGAACATTGAATTTTACTGATCGACACAATAAATGCCAAAAATTGTGCCATCTCGATAAATAGTGTCGACATTTTCAAAAAAAATCCAAAAAATACATTGAAACAGTGGGTGGAAGCAAAAAATGGAGCAAATTTGTTGTAGTGATTCAACAACTTTAGAATTGATAGGTTCCCTCTCCATTCAATGGAAACCATTCCCAACTATTGGAGTTGAGAAGATACAACTTCATAGGAGCCCAAATATCTCTACAAGCAAATAACCTGTTACAAAGAGAAGCAACAAAGGAAATGCTCAAGAATGTGGAGCAAATGTATTCACCTAAAATGTAAAATGAATTAATGATACAAAAGATAGTTTTCAACCATATATAGATGAAAACCCTAAAAAGGAAAACCCTAGGCTTGCACAATAATAATTAATAAAATAATTAATTATTATGCACCTAATGTTAGCTTAAGTGAAAAGAGGTAAAATGGAACTTTATGTAATTAAACAAATATTGTTTAATTAATAAAGTAAATACCCAATTACTCTAACACCCCCCCTTAAGCTAGACTTAGGCAGAAGCTAAAACCTAGAAGAAGCTACTGAAAGCAAAAGCAATGGGTCCTGACAACAAGACCAGATCAGGTACCCAAGTACAAAATCAATGCAAACTAAATAAAATGAGGTAAAGGAGAAAACCCAGTGGGAACAAAACTCCTCCCCAAAAATAGAATGCAAGGAAGGAAAGCAATGCACTAATGAAAGAAGGATAGGAGGTGGATAACATTATACCCCCCATAGACAACTTCTATCATATAAGTACATGTACAATGGTCTCCATAGGAGAGATAGAAAGAGAGAAGAAAGCCCCCCCACAATGAAGAAACTCCTATAACAATGGTAGATGTCTGATGTAGAATCCAAAAGGACATTCTAAAGCGGCAAATGATATTCCTCCCCTTGGGAAGAAACAGATCCAAAGGATGATGTCGAAGAAACCCTATGAAGAATGATGAACCAATCTGTCTCAAGATGTGTGCCATGATAAGATGCTGAAGAGTCTCACTATCTGAACGAAAAGAAATAATGTCAAATCTAAAATGATGTGGAGAATACTGAAATGCAACCTTTGAATGCACGGATAATGGTGGGCGAACAGTGATAACCTAACTGTCAAGGTAGAGGAGATGAATGTCCTCAAAATAATCCTCCAAATTTGCAATATAGGACTCCACAAACAAGAAAGATATGTCTGCAACATAAGAGTCCAAAGTAGCTATGGTTGGAAGATGTATGATTCCCTGCTGCACCGAATCAAGAACAACAAGAGATGCTGATGAAGTCTCAGTCTGAAGAGTAGGAACTGTGAGACAAACCTCTGATCCATCGAAACATGTAAGGGTGTCTAAATACTCAAGCTCCTCTAAAGTATCATGATCAAAGGGTGTATTCTCTCTCCAAGCAATGGGTAAGACAAAATCTGAAGTAGGATCCTCTAGGAATGGAGATAGAATTGGGTCTCCATAGATCTCTCAAAAACGTGTCAAAAGTGGGTGAGGACAATCAATGTCTGATATAGCCAACACAGTGTCATGATCAACACTAGACAATATAAATCCTACTATGTGATTTCTAATGATATTCAATGCTAATTTTCCCTCTAAAGTTGTTGGTTCAGGTATGAGATCATACAAATAAGGCAAAATATTGATCCACCTACAATATGTAAGTATACCCTTTGCCCATGACTCATAGTTACCCCGTTCCATAATTACAATTGAAGGGTGAGTAAAAAAACCCATGATAACTCTTCAAAGGAAAAAAATTTGAGAAATCTAACCTTACAACATTTAGATCAAATTAATATAACCCATTCCACGCAAACAAAACCCATGAAGGAGCCAGAATGACCAAGTAATTGAGCAAAGTGTAAAAACATACAAAGTTGAATAAAAAATACCTGGTAAATATTCTGATAAAATAGACTATAGATCTAGAAAGAGCGTTGTAACACCTTTCCAACGCCTATTCCTTTGCACAAAATGGACACCGTGGCCAAAAGTTATGAATTTTTCAAAAACTGAATTTAGCTTGCAGGAAACGAATTTTTTAGCAAAAAATGTCTATTTCTAACTTGATTTCTAGAAAATCTATTCACTATTTGTAAACAAAAATAAAAACCCAGAAATATTTTGATGCTAGAAACAAAACCCAGAAATCGTTTCTTGATCCAACAAGCAGAATATGAGAAAAAAAAAATATATATATATATATATATTTTCAGCAAAGAGAAAAATGACACGTCGTTTTTTCAATAGTGATTTTCTCCAGATCTGTGCAAGATATGCAAAATCTAAAAGATACCCAGTTCGGATTTCGACACTGGCTACAAAACCCAGAAAACGTTCTTCCTGCAAATGAGTGAAAACTGAATTTTTGAAGCAAAAATGATGACAGCTCCAATAAAAAACGGCTTGCAACAAACCCTTGTAGCTCCAAAAATCTTCAAAATAAGAACAAGCAGCTGCAGATCTGAAGCTCTGATATCATGTTGGAGTTGAGAAGATACAACTTCATAGGAGTCCAAATATCTCTGCAAGCAAATAATCTGTTACAAAGAGAAGCAACAAAGGAAATGCTCAAGAATGTGGAGCAATGTATTCACCTAAAATGTAAAATGAATTAATGATACAAAAGATAGTTTTCAACCATATATAGATAAAAACCCTAAAAAAGAAAACCTTAGGCTTGCACAATAATAATTAATAAAGTAATTAATTATTATGCACCTAATGTTAGCTTAAGTGAAAAGAGGTAAAATGGAACTTTATGTAATTAAACAAATATTGTTTAATTAATAAAATAAATACCCAATTACTCTAACATCAACATCTTTTACCATTTTGAAACAAACTCTAATGAATACAAATGGGATTATCCTTACTTCATCACTAGATATGATTCCCTCGACTCTAGTAATGATGACCTAGATACCTAGTGGGAAAAATACACCAGAGCCATATTGACCCTTTCACCTACTTCTATAAGCTTTGTAGACCAAGATGATAGTCTCCCACTTTTTTACCCACAACTCATAGATTGACATCAACAACAACATACACCTATTTTGGATGAATTCCATAACGATGAGGCAATTTCAAAGTTCATGGGACTTCAAACAAACATACTAGTAGGAGATCACAAAGTAGGGTTCATCATGGAACTAGAACAAGAGGCATACTTTAGTGGAGAGATTGAATCTTCCAGTCGCAAAAATGAAAGAAAAAATATCAAAATACAATCCCTTAGGGAAAACCACACTATGGCTCTATCAAATCCAGAAAAGAGAAAAATAAAGGATGCATCCAAAGGTGAAAACCTCCCAAAGGCACCTGAGGATGGAGGATTCAATCTCCCCATATCATAATATCAAGAAAGATCAACACTCCTTGTAGAAGAAACAAAATCCATAAATGTTGGTACAACAAAGGACTCAAAGATAACATACCATGCAACATCACTTGATCCCGAAGAGAAAGAAAATTTCACAGCGTTCATGAATGAGAGAAAAGTAAAATTTTCCTGGACCTATGCTGATATGCTTGGACTAGATCCAACATTAGTGGTACATCATCTAGTTGTCATCCCTGGAGCAAAGCCTATCAAGCATAAACTCAGAAAAATGCATCCCTAGATAGCATTACTGGTAAAAGTAGAACTAAAGAAGCTACTAGATGTGGGTTTCATCAGACCCATCGACCATCCACAATGGATATCAAATCTAGTACCAATGTCCAAACCTACTGGGGGCATAAGGATATGTACAGACTTCAGAGACTTGAACAAGACTTGTACAAAAGATGACTTTCTGTTGCCAAGCATTGGCATGATTGTAGATCTAACAGTAGGGCACAAGATGTTGTCCTTGATGGATGGTTTCTCTAGATACAACCAGATAAAGATCTCTCTAGATGACCAACAAAAAAAAACATTCACTTGTGTTTGGGGAACTTTCTGTTGGAATGTAATACCTTTTGTTCTAAAGAATGTAGGAGCAACCTATCAAAGATCGATGATGACCATATTCCATGACATGCTACACACAATCATGGAAGACTATGTGGATGAAATCCTAGGAAAATCAATCAAAACGGCAGATCATTTGACAAACCTAGCAAGGGTATTTTATTGATTGGAACAGTATAATATGAGACTCAACCCTAAGAAATGTGTGTTCAAAGTAACATCTAGAAAGCTATTAGGGTACATAGTGTCAAGAAGAGGGATATAGGTGGATCTTGCCAAGGTAAAATCTATAATGGAGATCCCTCCTCCAAAAACACTTAGAAAAACTGAGGAGACTACAAGGGAAGCTACAATCAATCAGGCAATTTATCACATAACTGGAAAACAAGTGCCACCCTTTCACTCATCTCCTACACAAAGACATCACCTTCAAATGGGATGGGAGATGTGACCAAGAATTTCATCAGTTCAAGGAGTATCTACTTACTCCTCTTGTACTCATTCCACCAATTCCAAAAAAGGAGATGATACTTTATGTGTCTACCACATAGGAAGCATTGGGAGCTTTCCTGGCACAACTAGATGATAACAATAAAGAAAGGGTAGTCTACTATATCAACAAAACAATGGTGGGCTATGAATTGAACTACTCACCCATTGAAAGAGCCTATCTCTCAGTCATTTTTTCAACACAAAATATGAGACATTACATCTTAAACAAAAAAAATGAAACTGATATCAAAGGTGGGCCCACTTAAATATTTACTAGCAAAAGCAACCTTAACAGGTCGAATATCCAAATTGGTGATGATCTTGAGTCAATTTGATATAGATTACATAGATAGGAGAGCTATAAAGGGACAAGTCATAGTAGACCAACTGGCCGAAGCACCCATAGATGATCATAAACTTCTCAAAGTGGATTTTCCAGATGAGATTTTTTTGATGACAGAACAGACAGGCTAGTGGACTCTATACTTTGATGTGTCCCATACTCAACATGGTTCAAGATCAGGTATTTTATTTCTCACACCATAAGGAGATAATATACCCAAGGCCTATAGGATTGCATTCCCCTGCACAAACAACATCTCATAGTATGAAGCTCTTATCATGGGGCTCAAAATGGTGATCAAATGGAGAATAAAAGAGCTACATGTCTTTGGAGACTCCCAACTAGTAATCAGATAGGTGAATGATGAATACCAAACAAAAGATGACAAATTGCCACCATAAAAAAGGAAGGTGGACAACTTCAAGGAGTATTTCATCAAAATAACCTTTGAACAGGTTCCTCAGATTAATAATAGAGTTGGTGATGCAATGGAAACAATAGTCTTGTTGCTTGATATTCCTCAGAATGTGCCTAAATATGAATTCCTCATGGAACAACTACCGGTATTGGCATTCGACATCCCAGAATCATAAATGGTATGTGTTGTTGTTGGTCCTAACTCCCCATGGTACCAAGATACTTTTGACTATATCCAGAATGCTATCATACCACTTGACTTAACAACTACTCAAAATAAAACTTTCACCTGTAGAACCTCCCGTTTTATGATATTAGGAGAAACCCTATATTGTCGTAGCCTAGATGGTATGTTACTCTGGTGCCTTAACACAAAAGAAGTACAAATGGTCTTTTAAGAGGTCCATGAAGGTATTTTTGGATCCCACTTTAGAAAACCTAACTTAGTCCTGAAGATACTCAGAGAAGGGTACTATTGGCCTTCCATGGAGTAAGACTACATTCAAAATTCTAGAAAGTGTCGACAATTTCAGCAACAGAGTGATCTAGTTCATGCACTAGCACAAGAGTTGAGACCTATCACAACACCATGGCCTTTTTTACAATGGGGATTAGACTTGGTAGGTAAGATATCAGCCACTTCATCCAACGGGCATAAATTCATTATCACCACAAAAAATACTTCACTAAATGGATAGAAGCCATTCCATTGACCTATATCACTAGTAAATAGATATCAAAATTCATTTTGAATTATCTCATTTGTAGGTATGGAATCACGTAGACAATTGTAACAAACAACGACACCCCATTCAAGAATCAAGATGTCCAAGAACTATGTTCCAAATTCTCTATCCAACATAGATTTTTTACGCCCTACTATCCTCAAGGAAATGGTTAGGTAGAGGAATCCAATAAAACAATCCTAAAAATATTTAAAAATATTGTCAATGATGTCAGTCGTGATTGGAATTTGTAACTAAACCCATCCTTATGAGCTTATCAAACTAGCATCCGCACACCTACTGGCACCACACCTTTTTCCTTGGTCTACAAATCAAAAGTAGTGTTACCTATCGAGGTCAAAATCCCCTCATTAGGAGTCTCATTAAAGGGCATGGCAAGCAATGAAGAATACAGGGTATCCAGACTTAATGAATTAGAGCTCCTAGATGAAAGGCGTTTGAGTGCATTAAACCATCTGTAGGTTTATCAAAATCGGCTCAAGCGGAGCTATGATAAAAGAATCAAATATAGAAAATTTCAAGTTGGTGACTTAGTCCTCAAGGAGAATTAGAAGATACAATTGAATCAAGATGGCAACGGAAAATTTGAACCTAACTGGTTAGGTCCATTCATCATAACAACAAGCTATGGCTCTGGGGCATATCAGTTGGCTACTCACAAAGGAGTACCTTTGGATGAACCACTGAACGACAACCACCTCAAGAAGTTCTATACATGAAATGCACTAGAATACGCCAGGCAAAAAGGTAAAAATCCAAAAAAACAAAAAAAAGAGAAAAAAAATAAAAACAATCAAAAAAAGAAAGAAAAATAGTAAAGAGAAATAAAACGTTCTTTGAGTGAAAACAACTTTGTGGTGCTCCTAGAATAGGTACCATAGTGAAAACTTGGCAAGCAGCCACTATGTGTGAATAAAACATGCATCATTATCTATCAACACTTTTTCACAACATCCACCCATCTATTTCTTAAAGCATGTATCCAACCATCGCTTGTCACTAATTAAGGTAAGTCATTCTATTGGGGGAAAATTCCCAAAGCTGGTCATGGATTAGATTTGGTAGTATTCAATCGTGGTCAGAAAATAACAAAAGTAAAAAATACTAGAAAACAACAAAAGTAAAAAACACTAGAAAACAACAAAGGATCAAAATCATGTGAAAAAAATCAGAAACAAAACATCGTTGGATTATTCCTTCACTCAAACAATCTAAGATATCAAAATTTTATTGAACCTCACAGCTAGTTCAAGTGAATTTCCCAAACCATATCCTCTAGACACAAAAACGAGATATCACTTCAAGCTATCGATGTTGTGTACCCAAAAACAATTCATGCTTTGAGTCAAACGTTCGAACTACATGGTATCTACATGTACAACATAGGCAAGTATTTTTAGCCCCCGAGACCCTAGGTCAATCCCCTTAGGATTCCAACATGCTTTATTTCACTTAGTCAAAAATACAAAATACCAAAAATATATACAAAATACAAAATCCCAAAAACATATACAATATACAAAATCCAAAAATATTCACAAAACAGATTAGGTCAAACCAAGAAAACTACAAGCCTCTATGTGTACAAAATAGGCAAGGCTTATCTTTGATGAGCCCCCAAAGCCCTAGATTAGTCCCCTGAAAACAACAAAAAAAGCATCATAAAAACTTAGAAAAAAAAAAAGACCCATCCCGTCATCAACATCCACAATAAACATTTCACACATAATAAATGAACCATCCCGATCATCCTTTGACAAAACAAACAAAGAAAGAAAGAAAACATCAAAAGCTAGAACTTTCAAGAAAAAACAATTCCATAAGAGTTGACTATAAACATACGAAAACAATGCCAAAGTATCAACTACCTATCTTTTAAACAAGTCCCAACAATATCCTGAGATATGTCTTAATGGATCTATTCCTATGATAGACATGATCAACAATGAATAATAGCCCCACCCTAAACAGATATGGCAAGTGATACTGTAACTTTGTTTTTATCTTTTCGTAGTCTTACTTTATGTGATTTGTTTTATTGACTCATTCCCAAGATCTCTCAAGGATGTCCATAAGGATTTAGAGAGGAAGGAATGGGGGAAATTGAGCATCATTTCGATTTGTTGTTTGTAAGATATTTTCTAATATTACCTGTTGGAGTCTAAAATTTCATGCAAATTTTAGGTTCCCATGTGTAAAATTTGATTTCAGCACTCAAAAGTATAGTTGAAAAATCTACTCAAAAGGCCCGCTTTAAAAAATCATAATTTGAAGCCAAAGCAGTTCCATGCAAAACCACCTTGTAAACATTTTTATCTGACATATATGAGTGTGCATTCCAATTTTCAACTTCGTATGATCAATTTTGACAAGATTTCAAAAGGCCAAGTTGAAGGGTTTTGTGAAGGGTTGTTGTCTACACACAATAGAATCTGTTAAAATGATCAAATTTGAAAGATAATATTAAGAAACTCGAAGATTGTCAAGAAAAATCAATTGGTTCTTTTAATTCTTCTCATCTCAATGTGCATCCATGTCAATTTTCAGAGCTTCAGGACAACATTTGGTATTTTTCAAAATCAATTCCAAATGGATTTTACCCAGTTTGAACACTACACTTCCAGAAAGCTACCAAAAGGGGAAACTTTGATGTTTGATATTTTGTAAAGGAAGAAGATTGAAGAAAAAGCATTTTACCTACATATTCATGTGACCTAAATGAATTAATCTCCAAAGTTATAGCTTCTCAGGATCAAGTTTGATATTTTTCAAGAAAAACAACTGGAGGGTTTCAATCAAGCTTGACAATGGTAATTTTTCAGAAAATGTTGAGTAAGCAACTTTGGGAATTTACAGTTTGCAATTAGACAACTTCAGCCAAACCGTTCCGCAATCATACTCCCCTATCATAGTTTAACATATCGGTGCAATTTCATGGCTTAAGGAGAAGTTCTAAGCAATTGTCCCCATCGATTATGAAGGTTATTTGGGTTATTTTGATCACAGTAAGCTGCAAAGTTATTTGTCTCTTATGAAGCAGCAATTACCAATTGAAATCCAATTGGTAAAACTCACTACAAAATAAGAGAGACATGTACATAGTTAGGATATACTTATCTTTTCATGCTACAAAAATCTAGTTTTATAAGGCTTATCCACTTATGCTTTATAGAAAGATAATACCTTAGAAGAGAAGGGAAAACTTGGTACATTTAGCTACAACTATCTTGGAAAAAAATAATTTGGTAAAATATGCACAGACATGATGGATAGCTACTTATGGGTGGCACTAAACTGTACTGATTGTTTTCATTAAATGAAGAGTTTGAATATGTGACGGTAAAAGAAGAAGAGAAGATGAAGTTTGCAAAGCTCTTAAACCATGTTCCTAGTCTAGTAAAAGAGATTTTGGAGGGGCTAGGTGTCAAGATCAAATTCTCGTATTATGATCATAATATTTAGACCATATAGACTCACTTTAGGACTTTCATGAAGTGTTTTGACAAAATGATTGAATTGGATGGCATCAATAATTGAACCCAATCCAGAAGATATTACAAACGAACATCGGTGCTATTTATTTTCAATGAAAATTGCTTCAAACCAAGCATGTTGATAATAAAAACATTATATCAAGTGCAGAGTTCATGAAGAGTAGTAAAAGGACAGTGTATAGGTGATTTTGCATAATAATATGAATGGTAAGGACTGTCCATTTTCCATTCAATCCATTGCTTAAAAATTTTAAAGCATTAAATCAGTAACATCTACAACCCATGTAAATAAACATGCTAATAAGAACATAATGTAATAAAATCTTCCATTGATTAGGTGCCTTAATCATCAACGTCATAATTAGGACATAGCAATGGCATGCAATTACAAAAAGTGTTAAGCAATTTGGGAAAAGGGGGAAGCCCTTATTTCTCATAGGTTCATACATTGAAGAAACACTAGAAGTTTTGTGTCTTGTGGTGAAAATTGGAAAATATTGAGAGCAACACTATGAGTGCTTAAAATCACTACAAGACTTATATAATACAACCAAATATTCGATAATTTGGAGGACCAAAGGCAAAGACAGTAATAAAGTGTAAGTTATCAAGTGAAATCCATCTCATTGCCCAAAACGTTATGAGGAGATTTTTCAAGTGCGACATGTGTGAGGGATGAGAATTATGATGATCCTCGCCCAACACCCAAACCTGTAGGGCCGAACATTGTTACCCTAAGTAAAGATAAAAAGAAGCATCTTGAGATTGGAATTCTGTTGAATGAAAAGAGGCGTGAAGTGACACCTTGGCCTTGCCCTAAATCAAAGACTCTCCCCATTCATTTTTGGAAATGAACATAGAAGAGTCCATAATATCTCCAGTCTGCATTTTCACAGTGCTCAATGAGTTTGACACTTACATTTTGCCTCCAAATATTGTGAGGATAGGACAACATCTATTGATGAACAAAGAAATGGTGAGAATACAAAAAGTAGGACTATAACAGTACAAGCAGGATGTAATCATAAACATGGTCATTGTGATGACTACAGTCCCCACGGCTATCAAAAACTCCTTACAAGGAAGAAAGTAATTTTATTTGTGAATGGAGGAACATTAATAACCAAGAAATTTTTCATGGGACAAATAATGAAATATTTCTAAAATGGTAGCAAATGATACGTATGGGTGAAGAAATCGACATGACTCTTCTAAATCATCTTTTAGGGGTGTTCACCGCCCTTGGTGTTTATGCAGAAAGTTTTCAAAAATCATTCTTTGAGGGCACTACTGAGTTTTATGCATCTGAAGGTGTGAAATGTAAACAATCTAATGCATGTTGAGGCTAGGTTACATGATGAGCTTGAACATTGCTTGCTTTATTTGGATGCAATAACTGGAAAGCCTTTAGTAGCCACTACAAAAGGGAAACTCTTCAAATGTGACATATCTAAAATATTGGATAAGGGATTCGAGTTGATAATGGATGCAAATCACATTTCTGGCCTTCAAACGATATCAAAATTGTTTGAGGAAATTCTATTTTGGCACGAACGCCTAGATTTTGTTATACTCAGCTCAAATGCAGTATCAAGTAGAACAGTGGCAGGATTATAAACGAGTGTCACCAAGAGTAGAAGTCTAGATGCGAATAAGAAGGAGACTATAGGAAACCCTAAAATATTAAAGCGAATGAGCAAGGAAAAAAATATGCATTGGAGTGACTTGTAGGATCGGAGAATTTCTTGAAATCTCTCTGATTGTGAGGGTTACACCGATGAAGAGTTTTTGGGAAGATTTTCACCAATAGCCAAACTATGCTTACTTCATCGGCAAGAGACATGATATCAGTACAGATAAAATAAGTCTCAACGATGCTTAAAGTCACCCCGACACGTGAATATATACATATGGTTATATTGAAAGATGGAATAAAATTTATTATAGTGGGAAATAATATTATTTTGAGGAGATATAAATTTCACACTTTTATCGAAGGGATTATATGATGGATGATAATTTTACCTAAGGGGAAAAAATTATAAAATATTTGTACTTGGAGGTGGAATATTTTTCACCAGAGGAGTTACAAGAGTGGGTAAATATTGTTACATAAAAGACGTATTTATTGGGGGAAAATACAAATGGAGATTTTTTTAAACTAATAATCATAATGGGATTGTTTTGATAAAGGTGCAATCATGATATTTCACTTAGAGGATATTTAAAGTGCAAATGTTTTCACTGGCGTAAAAAATTCCTCCAGGGAGTTTAAATCATTTGAAGAATCATGGAGAGGGTAATTATTTCACCCAAGGAATAATTTATTAAATTTGGTGAAATATTTCAACCAAGCAAGATATAAACGAGAGATTTTCTAGCGAAGGGATTAAGATTAGTGAAGATTATTAAAAGTATTGTGAAATAATGATTATTATTCACGAGAACACAAAGATGGAGATTAAAATACTTAATTTTCCTAAGGAAATTAATTAAATATTTTTTTTGAAGAAGAATACTGAAGAGATGCAACAAATGGATATATAGGGCCATAACCCTAAAAATACAATGTATATATGTAAGATGAAATAAAATCATAATAGGACAGAGGCAGTAGGTTAGGAAATCATCAGTAGTTGGATAGGTTGAACAGTTTCTGAAACAGAACATTGTGCTATGTATTGCAAAACTCTTTTGAAGTAATATAATGGACAAGAAGATTTAATTTGGTGATCAAATTTATGGTGTCAATTGTTTGTTGAGAATATATGATTATTTGGTTGTCTCCAACTTGATATTTTCCTTATTATTTAAATTGGTGTATGAAGGATATATTCAATTTATCAAGGCGCTTTTGTTATTTTTGTGTAATGCGATTAACTGGTTTCTTTAAAAGAATTAAAATCCTTCTAGTCAATCACAATAATCTAGAATTATTATTTGGATTGATAAGAAGAGCCCTACAATTGATAAAATTATCATACTATCTCTAGTTTGGTTCTATCTTGTTATTCAAATTAGAAGTATTTGATTTGTCAGGGCACACTTTTTGCTTTTGTGTGGTTCAATTAACTAGTTCCTTCAAGGAAGGATTAAAATTTCCTATTAATTAATCACAGTAACCTGGTAAGAATCATTTGGATCGATAATAAGAGTCTAATAGTTACATCTTTGCACATTTATACAACATATAAACAGTCACAAGTGCCAAGCAATTCGAATTGTAACCAGTAAGTAAGTCAAATATCATTCACCTCTTGACTCCATTAGCCCAACAGGAGTAGGCACTGGTCATACCAATTCCATTTTAGATTTTCATAAAATCTTATTCAAATATTCACATCTCAAATTTCAGTAGGAGTAGTTAATAAGCATTCATCCATCTCACTTTATGCCATTGTGGGTAGATCCATAAATTCAATTAAGTCATACAACTCTAAATTTGCTTCAACTATCAAGGTCTACCCACCTAGGTTTAGCAAATATTGAAGTGTAGGGAGTCATCAACCATATAGGTTAGCTCCATTCATTGGTTTAAAAATGTTGCAAGTTTGATCATAGAGCCTGGAATCCTCTTAGGATTTGTAACCTACATTTTTGAAATCCAATAGTTTGGCAACTCTGCTAGGGAGTATTTCACTTATATCTGGTTAGAGACCACCATAAAGAGTGATTGAAGAGAGATTCATAGTTAAAAATGAGGAAAAGTGATTCCGTTGGGGATAAAATCAAGAATAATTTCATTAATATCATTTTTCTCACTTTTGAGAAATTGAGTGGCAACTCTGATAATAATTTGATGAAGAATACAATAAATAGTTTGAAACTGCAACATTTCCATCCATAAATAAAAGATCACAGCTTGAAGCATGTATAGCACTTATTCTTTTCCCTATACACATTATGGTGCAATTGGAGATTTTGGCAATGGAGGTAATGGACACCATTCACAGCAGGACATTTTTACACTACAAGCACCATATCAAATAAATGATTATCCTCCATCTCTTGGACAAAGATTAGTGATCTACCAAAACTCATATGGCTCTCCAAATTTTGTCTCGGCCAATGATAAAGCATTTAACTTCAATAATATCCAAGGCTACCCAAATCCTTATCCCTACGAATTGACAGAATTGCTAAAGCATATCCCTAAATTTCATGGAGAATGGAGTGAATCATCTTGTAAGCATGTACAACAATTCTGGGATTTCATTGTGGAATTTCAAATTTATCCAGAAGATGTCATTATGAGATTTTTTTCGAGATCTTTGAGGGATGATGCAAGAGAATGGTTTATAAGCTTTCCCATGCAAAGTATATCTTCATGGGAAGATCTCAAAATAATATTCTTGAGCCAGTATGAAGACAAATATGATGAGAATTTA
This sequence comes from Sequoiadendron giganteum, assembly GCA_007115665.2. Lineage (NCBI taxonomy): Eukaryota > Viridiplantae > Streptophyta > Pinopsida > Cupressales > Cupressaceae > Sequoiadendron > Sequoiadendron giganteum. The sequence goes on from CM021102.1 coordinate 479,226,536, forward strand.
CATATTCAAGAATGAAGTCAAGATCTTTTAGAGATATTTTTGTTATAAGAAGAAATAAAGGAGAATTTGTGTGTTCCCTATTCGACAGACTATTTATTATCTATTGGAAGATACATGTTGATCTTCAGCATGACGAACCCATGTTTATTGAATAGTTCATGAGAATATATGATCCGAATTTAGTTAATTGTCCTAAGTCATCAAAGCCAGCTACCATTCCACAACTATGGTTATGGATAATCAAGCATGAGCATGCTAGCAATTTCAAATCTAACAACACAAAGAATGATTTTAATGAGGATAAAATTGTTGAGGACCAATTTTCCACTTTGGAAGATGATTGCAACATTGAAGAGATTACCAGAAACACACCGCTAGAGGAATATATCAGCCATGATTCAAATATGGAGGTGCATCCATGTAGGAATTATCATAGCATCGACAATAATAAACTGGAAACTGAAACAAAAGGAGATAGTGTGCCCTACAACAATGAAGAAGGAAATAATTGTGACCATTTCATAGAAGATGGGTATGCAAGTGAAAATAATTTCTATGATAGCCTGCATGATGAGGATAAAGATGTATAAAACCTCTCTTGCATATCATATTATGACTGTGAGAACAATGCATGCTATGAAGAATTAATTAAAAAACTAGATTTTGATGAAAAGCCTATGGATTTTAATTTATAGGAAAGGGATGCTTGCAGCTTTTATGGAGATTCAGAGGAAGAAGCAAGGGAAGATTTAAAAGAAGGAGTAAGTCCCCATGGAAGTGAACAAATAGAAAGTTCATTGATAGGAAAGTACTATGATGACACAGTTGATGGAGAAAAAGTTTGCACACCTGAAAAATGGCTTTCAAAAATTTTCAAACCCATTATATGATCAAATAACATTTTGTCAAGGTGTGTCAGAACATGAATTTCCTGTCTATTCAAATCCATTCTATGAAGAGGAAAAGCCATTTCCAGATAACCAAGATGATATATCAAGTTGTGGAACAAGTGATTGTGTTGGTAATGCATCTAATTTCTCATTCTTTGATGATCTTGAGCCTCATTGTGATGATGAAAAAAGTGAAGAAAACAAAAATAATAAAATGGATGAAGAGGCATGTTCACTTAGCAATGAGAAAATTTCAAATTTGATGGCAATGTAGTATCATAAATACACACATAAGAATGACTCATAAATTTCATCCCCAAAATACATTTTCTTTGACAAGGAAAGTAATTTGTGTGACAATGATGAGGGAAATATTGCAACTAATCAAGATTCTATGTTTTCCTCAGTTCAAGAAGGAATATATAAAACATAATCAGAGATCCTTAAGAATGGCATTGGTTTGCATATCATGGATAAGGAATGCTCAACATTGATTGATTCAAATATACACAATGATGAATGTGTGGATCAGAAATTCATGTCACTGCCAATAAGTGATATGGAAGAAAAAAAAAATGTTTCAAATATAATTGTCCTAGAAGATGTTGATATGGAAGAATTTTCAGACTTATGTAAGAAGGACTCAGATAATGGATGTTCAGTTCAGTTGGGAGGTCATTCCATAATGCATAATAAGGGATGTTGCATTGAACATGAATACACTTTGCATGATGAAGGTAGCAAAGATTTATCACATGATAATGAAAATTATGAACTGCAGAATGGTGAAAGAGAGGTGGAAAAAATTGAACATAGTGTCGATCTAAAAGTTTCCAATGAGTGGATATAATAGGGCAGATTGCATGAATTTTTTTAAGAGAAATACGATGAGCTCAAAACAAAACAAGGTGTATGATAGGGTAAAATAGGGGCCTTTCATTTTTGGTGGCCTTGTGCCATCAGTTGTGGTGTGGTTTTTTAAAAACCATATCAGTTCATCACAAAAAAGAGTTTGAGTCTATTGTTCAATGGATAAAAACACTTGGTTTGCTTCCCCAGAGACTTGGATTCTTTCTATGCCCACAAGGGGAATACATCCCTAGATGGATCCACTATTGGACCCTAAAATTTCATGCAAATCTTAGGTTCCCATGTGTGAAATTTGATTTCAGCACTTAGAAGTATAGTTGAAAAATCCACTCAAAAGGCCTACTTTACAAAATCATAATTTGAAGCTAGAGCAGTTCCATGCAAAACCACCTTGAAAACATGTTTATCTGACATATATGAGTGTGAAAGCCAATTTTCAGCTTCGTACGATCAGTTTTGACAAGATTTCAAAAGGCCAAGCTGAAGGGTTGTTGTCTACACAGTAGAATTTGTTAAAATGGTCAACTTTGAAAGATAATATTAAGCAATTGGAAGATTTTCAAGACAAACCAATTGGTTCTTTTGATTCTCCCCATCTCAATGTGCATCCATGTCAATTTTTAGAGCTTCAGGACATCATTTGGTATTTTTTTCAAAATCAATTCCAAATGGATTTTACCCAGTTTGAACACTACACTTCCAAAAAGCTGCAAAAAGGGCCAACTTTGATGTTTGATATTTTTTCAAGGAAGAAGATTGAAGAAAAAACCTTTTTCCTACATATTCATGTGACCTAAATGAATTAATCTCCAAATTTATAGCTTCCCAAGATCAAGTTTGATATTTTTCAAGAAAGGCAAGTGGAGGGTTTCAATCAGGCTTGACAATGGTAATTTTTTAGAAAATGTTGAGTAAGCAAATTTGGGCATTTATAGTTTGCAATTCTGACAACTTAATGCCAAACCATTCCGCAATCATACTCCCCTATTATAGCTTAACATATCGGTGCAATTTCATGGCTTAAGGAGAAGTTCTAAACAGTTTTCCTCATCGATTCTAAAGGCTACTTGGGTTATTTTGATCACAGTAAGCTGCAAAGTTATTTCTCTTATGAATCAGAAATTACCTATTGAAAGGGAAATGGTAAAACTCACTACAAAATAAGAGAGACATGTACATAGTTGGGATATACTTATCTTTACATGCTACAAAGACCCAATTTTATAAGGTCTATCCATTGATGCTTTATATAAAGATAATACCTTAGAAGAGAAGGGAAAACTTGGTACATTTAGCTGCAACTATCTTGGACAAAAATAATTTGGTAAAATATGCTCAGACAGGATGGATAGCTACTTATGGGTGGCACTGAACTGTACTGATTGTTTCATTAAATGAAGAGTTTGAATATGTAATAGTAAGAGAAGAAGAGAAGATGAAGTTTGCAAAGCTCTTAAACCATGTTCCTAGTCTAGTAAAAGAGAGTTTGGAGGGGCTAGGTGTCAAGATCAAAGTCTCGTATAATGATCATAATATTTAGACCATATAGACTCACTTTAGGACTTTCATGAAGTGTTTTGACAAAATATTTGAATTGAATGACATCAATAATTGAACCAGATCCAAAAGATATTACAAACGAACATCAGTACTATTTATTTTCAATGAAAATGGTTTCAAACCAAGCATTTTGATAATAAAAACATTATATCAAGTGAAAATTTCATGAAGAGCAGTAAAAGGACAGTATAGAAGTGATTTTGTATAATGATATGAATGGTAGTAACTGTCCATTTGGCATTCAATCCATTGCTTACAAATTTAAAAGTGTTAAATCGATAACATCTACAACCCCTGTAAATAAACATGCTAATAAGAAAATAACGTAACAAACTCTTCCATTGATTGGGTGCCTTAATCATCAATGTCGTAATTAGGAAATAGCAATGGCATGCAATTACAAGAAGTGTTAAGCAATCTGGGAAAAGGGGGAAGCCCTGATTTCTCATTGGTTCATAGATTGAAGAAACACTAGAGGTTTTGTGTCTTGTGGTGAAAATTGGAAAATATTGAGAGCAACACTATGAATGTTTAAAATCACTGCAAGACTGATATAATATAGCCAAAGGATTCAATAATTTGGAGGACCAAAGGCAAAGACAGTAATAAAGTGTAAATTATAAAGCAAACTCCATCCCATTGCCTGGAATGTTACGAGGAGCTTTTTCAAGTGCATCATGTGTGAGGGATGAGAATTATGATGATCCTCGCCCAACGCCCAAACCTACAAGGTCGAACATTGTTACCCTAAGTAAAGATAAAAAGAATCATCTTGAGATCAGAATTTTGTTAAATGAAAAGAGGCATGAAGTGACATCTCAGCCTTGCCCTAAATCAAAGACTCCCCATTAATTTTTGGAAATGAACATAGAAGAGTCCATAATATCTCTAATCTACATTTTCACAGTGCTCAACTAATTTTTGACACTTACATTTTGCCTCCAAAGATTATGAGGATCGGACAACATCTATTGATGAACAAAGAACCGGTGAGAATATAGAAAGTAGGATTGAAATAGTACAAGCAAAATGTAATCATAAACATGGTCATTGTGATGACTACACTCCCCACGGCTATCAATAACTCCTTACGAGGAAGAAATTAATTTTATTTACGAATGGAGGAATATTAATAACCAAGAAATTTTGCGTGGGACAAATAATGAAGGATTTTTGAAATGGTATCAAATGATACGTATGGGTGAATAAATCGATGGGACTCTTTTAAATCATCATCTAGGGGTGTTCAACACCCTTGGTGTTTATGCAGAAAGTTTTGAAAAACCGTTCTTTGAGGGCACTACTAAGTTTTATGCATTTGAAAGTGTGAAATGTAAACAATCCGATGCATGTTGAGGCTAGGTTGCACGACGAGCTTGAACATTGCTTTATTTATTTGGATGTAATAACTGGAAAGCCTTTAGTAGCCATTGTAAAAGGGAAACTCTTTGAATGTCACATATCTGCAATCCTAGATAAGGGTTTGAGTAGCTAATGGATGCAAATCACATTTTCAGCCTTCAAACGATATCAAAATTGTTTGAGGAAATTCTATTTTGGCACGGATGTCTAGATTCTGTTATACTCAGCTCGAATGATTTATCAAGTAGAATAGTGGCGGGATTGTAAATGAGTGTCACCAAGAGTAGAAGTCTGGATGCAAATAAGGAGACTACAGGAAACCCTAAAATATTGCAGCGAATGAGCAAGGCAAAAAATATGCATCAGAGTGACTTGTAGGATCAGAGAAAGTTCTTCAAATCTCTCCAATTGTGAGGGTTACACCGATGAAGATTTTTTGGGAAGAGTTTCACCGATAGCCAAACTATGCTTACTTCATCGGCGAGAGACATAATATCGGTATAGATAAAATAAGTCTCAGCGATGCTTAAAGTCATCCTGACACGTGAATATATGTATATGGTTATACTGAAAGATGGAATAAAATTTGATTATAGTGGGAAATGATATTATTTTGAGGAGATATAAATTTCACACTTTTACCAAAGGGATTATATGATGGATGATAATTTTACCCAAGGGGTAAATATTATAAAATATTTGCACTTGGAGGTGGAATCTTTTTCACCAAAGGAGTTACAAGAGTGGGTAAATATTGTTACATAAAAGACGTATTTATTGGGGGAAAATACAAACAGAGATTTTTTTAAAGTAATAATCATAATGGGATTGTTTTGATAAAGGAGCAATCATGATATTTCACTCAGAGGATATTTAAAGTGCAAATGTTTTCACTAGGGATTGAGATTAGTGAAGATTATTAAAATTATTGCGAAATAATGATTATTATTCATGAGAACACAAAGATGGAGATTAAAATATTTAATTTTTTGAAGTCAATTAATTAAACATTTTTCGAAGAAGAATACTTAAGAGATGCAACGAACGGATATATAGGGTCATAACCCTAAAAATACAATGTATATATGTAAGATGAAATAAAAATCATAATAAGATAGAGGCAATAGGTTAGGAAATCATCAGTAGTTGGATAGGTTGAACAATTTCCGAAACAGAACATTGTGCTATGTTTTGCAAGAATCTTTTGAAGTAATATAATGGATAAGAAGATTTAATTCGGTGATCAAATTTTTGGTGTCACTTTTTTTTTGAGAATATACGATTAAATGGTTGTCTCCAACTTGATATTTTCCTTATTATTTAAATTGGTGTATCAAGGATATATTCAATTTATCAAGGCACATTTTTTGTTCTTTTGTGATGTGATTAATTGGTTTCTTTAAAAGAATTAAAATCCTTCTAGTCAATCACAGTAATCTAGAATTATTATTTGGATTGATAAGAAGAGCCCTATAATCGATAAAATTATCATACTCTCTAGTTTGGTTCTATCTTGTTATTCATATCAGAAGTATTTAATTTATCAGGGCATACTTGCTACTTTTGTGTGATTCAGTTAACTGGTTCCTTCAAGGAAGGATTAAATTTTTTTATTAATTACTCACAGTAACTTGGTAAGAATTATTTGGATCGATAAGAAGTCTGATAGTTACATCCTTGCACATTTATACGAGGTATAAACAATCACAAGTGCCAAGCAATTGAATTGTAACCAGTAAGGCACATATCATTCACCTCTTGACTCCATTAGCCCAATAGGAGTAGGCACTGGTCATACCAATTCCATTTTAGAGTTTCATAAAATCTTATTCAAATATTCACATCTCAAATTTTAGTAGTAGTTAGTAAGCATTCATCTATCTCACTTTATGTCACTATGGATAGATCCATAAATTCAATTAAGTCATACATCTCTAAATCTGCTTCAGCTATCAAGGTCTACCTACCTAGGTTTAGCAGAGCCTGAAGTGTTGAGATTCATCAACCATATAGGTTAGCTCCATCCATTGGTTCAAAAATTTTGCAAGTTTGATCATGGAGCCTGGCATCCTCTTAGGATTTGTAACCTGCATTTTTGAGATCCAACATTACCATGGAAAATACTTGCTTTATTGAGAATAAAATTTGTATTAAAATAGTTTGTGAAGCAATTACATGTTAGGTATTCTATACCTCTCTATGTGACTGATCCGAAATGTTTTTCATGCAACCCCCTATACTTTAAACAAAGTTTATGTATTTTTGGTATGAACAAAGATACTCTTTGTTTGTAGATTCAAATTCCATGCAATAGATACAAAGCTTTTTAATTCATACCCTGGTGCATCATATTTGTTTGCTACATCAAACAGGGTTTTTCAAACTGCAAAGTCTCTAAAGCGAAGCAAAAGCAACTCATCAATCACTATCCATTATCAAATTTCTTCTAATTAACTTCATCAATTATATCCATCATCATATTTCTTTTAATTAACATCAACATTCTATCCACCATCATATTTCTTCTAATTAACATCATATCTCTATCCCTCATCATATTTCTTCTAATTAACATTCATCCTACATAAAACATCATCAGAACCATATCCATACTGCATCCACATATGTTATCAATACATATCATGATGATAATAAACCAATTAACAACATCATGTATCATGTATGGGGCATTCATTTATCAACATACATCACATCATGAAATGAGACAAAGTATGATTCATTCATCCACATCAAATTCATATATCACAAAATCACAAAAAACACATATAAACATGCGTCATCATATTTCACCATCACATAAACATAAAATGAGGCTGAATCAAAGAAGTTATATCATATATATCATCATCAAAAATGGAATATGTCATAAATATGCCATCCGCAGTGACACAAGTGTGAGAGGAAAATACAAAATCATAACATATATATACAAGGTCTCGACTAGACCAATGAATGTATATAACACACATGTCTACAAAATGCCTCTACACCATGAAACAACATGAAAATCAAGTACCAAAAATAGCAAGACCCCAACAGGAGGGACAAAACACTACTGAAAACCAAAATGATCTGGCTGTCTCATAGACTGATCACCTACACCTACACCGCCCCCATCATCGCTCGCAACACTCGACTCCCCAAACTATGGACGTTGAGAGGCCCTAGGAATAGTACCATCATATAAGGTAGGATAATAGGAATCCATATATATCGATCTTGCTCAGCGTACATACTATCACATTCTACCCAGAGAGTATCTTTCTATACTATTAGTAACAATACTTGAGCCTCTACAACATGTCATCTACCAATATCACTCTCTCGATCTTCCCGAAGAGTATCTATCTCTACTTTTAGTAGCACTACTTGAGCCTCTATAGCATGCGGTCTACCAATCGCGCTCTCTCACTCAATCCTCAAAGCGTCTACCAAAGCCTTCGCAGCCTGTTGCTGCACAATATCTACATCTCTAGCCAAAGTCATCCGAGCTAGCAATACATCAACATCCCTAGCCAATGGGGCAGGACTCGGAACTTGTCTCTGACCCTATGCAAGAGGCACCTGCTCATCTTAGATATCCTGTGCCTCATCACGTCGAGCATGATCCCTCTAAGAGAAACTCAATGCACGTTCTCTCACCGCAATGACCTGTAATGCCTACTCTGCACAAAATAGGATCACCTCTAGGATTAGTAAGCCTCAAAGGCCTATGTTGTGCCCACCACTCCTCATAATTGTGAGTAGTACCTAGATATTCCACACTAACCAACCAACCCAAACCAACTGGGGAAAGTGCTCCAAACTTTGCAATCATAGTGTTTACATCAACCTGGAGACCCCATACACGAACCTCTCGATAAGTCTGACCAAAACAAGCCTCATACCCATTAGGAACGTGCCCCTATCTCTCTCTGAATTGGTGATAGACTCAATCTGGTAGATAAGGCTCTATCATAGATGATGAACGACCAAGCAACCAACAAGTCTATCGACATTACACAAGTTGATCCACATCCTTTGGCCAAACCTCACAACTCATATAAGGTCTGCACATGAAACTATGCATCTAATCAAACACATAACACCGATAATGCATATCCCCATGCAAGTTGTAATGCATAAAGTCTCCATAACGATAAGAGTATGGATCATTTGGATAATGATCCTGAATCCCATCTAGATGAGTCACCACAATATGCTCCCATGTCCAAACATGCAAAAGTGACACACCTGTAGACATCGAATTCCTACCCCGATACACCACCTTTTGCATATCACGGTAGAGATGAGAAAGTAAATAGAAACCCCAGGCATATCTCATACCATGCTCTAGCATACTCTCAATGCATGTACCCCAACCCACTATAAACCGTCGAACTCATCTATTAGGAACAACCAATCTTGATACCAAGCCACACAAGACAAGAATGATATGATTTGCACTGTTAGAAAAATTAGATAAATCAACTCGATGGATGGACATCTCTCTTTGGTGTTGCTCCTTAGTTTTATTGACTAATGGAGTTTGATATGGGTTATTTGATTTCTTCTATTTTAGAATCTATTTTAATTTCATGTGTCCATTTTGACTTCTTGATTCATCAGCTTCAATGACTTGATCTTTTCTTTTGTAATGACTTTTTATTGTGTCCCCAATTAGTGGGTGGAAAGATGCAAGGATGATGATCCATGATATGGATCACTAGTATAAAAACAACAATATATGATTGTAAAAATTACTAAAAACTTATTATAAATGACTAAACATGGTCATGTGACCATTAGTAGTTTATTTCTAGTCATTTATTGGTTGTTTTGATTTATCGATTTGGTAGTATATTTAGTCATTGATTGCTATGATTTGGTCACTTATTTAGTCATTTTTATTCAGTGATATATTTAGTTGTTAATTCTAGTCATTGATTGTTGTTAACTCTTCACTTATTTAGTCATTTTTATTCACTGATTTTTGTGCTTTGGTAGTGTATTTAGTCATTAATTTTAATCATCATTTTGATCAATTTGGTAGTATATTTAGGCATTTTTATTTATTGATTTCACTGGTCATATATTTAGTCATATTTCTTTACTTTTCACTGATTTCTATCAATTAGTAGTATATTTAATCAATTTAATTATTAATTGATGTCAATTAATAGTATATTTAGTCATTTTAATTCACTAATATTTAAGGATTTAAACATAAAACATAAAAATATACATCAATCATTAATTACACACAACAAGACAGCCACTAAGAAGGCAAAATCATTGAGAAATGCTTAGAAATAGAGTATTATAATTTTTATTTTCAGTCACAAGACTGAAAATTTGAGTTACAATGCACAAAAATGACAAGAAAGAAACTTCTCCAAAAAACTTTTGCAATTATGGTAACACATGCTTAGAGCCCTTCAATGTGAGCACATGCCCATTTCATCTCTTAAAACTTCTACAACATGGGAAATCTTCCTGGAGCAAGTTGTAACCTATAAAATCCAAGAATGAGAGTGTTGATCGTGTCCCATATATGAAGCTCTCTCCTTCAATGCAGCCAACAATAACCCTAGAATCTTTCCTCCTTTATATACAACATGCCATCTAATATAAGCAACATAGTGCTACCTTTTTTTACCATGAATGAAGTTGTGCCTCAATACAACCAAAAAATTACTATGTCTCAATTCAGAAAGAATGGAAGTGCATTGTATATTGCAAGTTTATAAAAGTAAGTCCAAACACAACAGAAAGATAAATCAATTAAAAAATTGTAGCCTTGTCAATAAATGCCTTAAACAGAATGTTCAACATAGGCCTGAAATATGCATATTGAACCCTTGATTTTAGAACCTTGTTCAAATTTTAAGAAAGGTGATATGCTCAGATTAGAGAATGAAGTTGACATTATAGAATAAAGTCTATCAACACTAACCAGATTGGAGCAACATTATCAATTGAAATTTCTTGGAAACCAAGCCCAAGAATTCCATCTAACTTAGACAACAAAAATGTCAACCCTGGTTCATGTGGTGTCTCTGTAAAGACCTGCACCATGAAAGAATCCATTTATACATAAGTTCCAAATTAACTTGATGAGAAAAGATCTTTGATATCCAACTAGGAAGCCTTAACATCCAAAAATTACTAACTTGATGTTTCACAACAAGTTTCCCAACTGTGACATCATCTTTACTTAAGAAACCAGATTTTGATCCATTTCCATATTGGATCTCACAAGATTCTCCTTCATAAACAACAAATGATATATATTAATTATTTAGAAACTTCCTTAATATCCTCATGTAAGCAGACTAAACTAAGTGAGGTTGAGGTTCTGAAATAGAGTACCATTTTCTTGGTATGTTCTTGACTTTGATGACTTGTATCTTGAATGAAAATAGCAAGCTAGTTGCACTGTAAAATCATTGTTAATCATTGTTAAATAACCACAAAATCCTCTTTAATTAAAATAATCATTCTAGATATTTCAAGACAAGATATTTTAGTTAATTTCTAAGAGAGCTAATTTCACTATCCAAACAACCATCAATCTATTTAGTGCATGTAATCTCCCAAAATTTAGAATTTGAATGTAATGAAACTAACCATAATTGCCAAATATTTGACACCAAAATGTAGTAAAAAATGAATTGTTTGTCAGAATGCCTCAAAGAGATGTCATCTCATGGAATGAAATGATATTATTGTAGAATGTGCACAAAATAGATTTTCCAAGGAAGCTCTCAAAATATTTGAATTAATGAAGCACTCTAGAACACTGACATTGTAAGATTTGCTTATGTTCTAGATGCATATAGTCATGTAGGTTTAGTGGATGAGGGTTGCACATACTTCACATGTCAGTAACCCTTATTGCATTACATATATAGTTGATCATTAGGTGTGCATGGTAAAACTTCATGCCTGTGTTGACTATCTTAAGGAAACCCTAAACATTATTACTAAGATTCTAGTTAAAACTTTGGTGCTTGTGGAACATATATGAATATAGGATGAGTATTCCAGAAACACTGATTTTTTAGTTGGATCCAAAAAAATGTTGCAACTTATGTTCTTCTCTAAAACATCTATGCAAAATTGGGCAGGTGTGATGAGGTTCAAATAGTAAGGAGATTGATGAAATATAGAGGAATTAAAAAGATACATGTATGTAATTGGATTGAAGGACATAAAATGGTACATGATTTTTTATGTAGGAGATAGATCACATCTACAAACATGGGAGAGCTATGAAAAATTGGAGAAATTGGCTTGGAAAATGAAGGCAGCAGGGTATTTCTAGATTCAATACTTTTACTTAATGTTGTGGAATAGAAAAAAAAGAATCATTTATTTGCCACCATAGTGAAAAGTTATCAATTGAATTTGGTTTGTTAAACATGGCCTTGGTACAACTATTAGATTTGTTAAGAAACTTCAAGTATGTTCTAATTTTCACACTACATTAGTGCTAACCCATTGTGAGGTACAAACAAATGGAGGGTAAGACTACAATAGTGCTAGACTGTACAAGTACTCCAAAAAGAGACATGAATTAGCAATGAAGTACTCCCACCAACTAAGGACCATGACATCCCTAAACATGCAATGCACTAATGCATTGTCAAAATATATTTTTACATTCTATTACAACTAAGATTTAAGCTTCCATATGTAAGTTATATGTTCTCCCTTATTTCCATAATCTATGTATACTAGCTAATTAAACTTCACTACTATTCTAACCAAATTTTATCAAATAGGTAATGATTACCCTTATTTACATAATAAAACAACCATTACTTACTTGCATGTGGTTTCATATCACTCACCTCAAGTTCATCACGACTACTACTATGAATATCATGCCCATGCTCATCAAGTTCATCATCATAATTACTATCAACATTGACATGAAGTTGTACAACTTTGCAGAGAGCTCTATTGACAACACCTTTTTATTTTCGTTCTGCTTTCATATGATTTCTCTGCATAAGGTTTAATCATCATGCAAAAATTAATATAATTCAAGTAAAGAATGCAAAAGCTATAATTTTTTATCCAAAAGAACATTTTGAGCATGGAGAATGACAAAACATTGGGACAAATTAACTTACAACTTAAAGAATTCAAAAGCTATAATTTTTTGTCCAAAAGAAGAATGACAAAACATTGGGACAGATTAACTTACAACTTAAAGAATGAAAAAGCTATAATTTTTTTTCCAAAAGAAAATTTTAAGCATGAAGAATGAAAAAACATTGGGACAAATAACTAACAACTATTATATTACCTCAACTTTAGCACAACTATGATGACTATGTTGTGCATTCTTGTCCAGTTCATCATGATCATCACAACTATTTTTTTCACCAACTGCATTTGTTGAATCACAAATGTGTTGGCTTCTACAAGATGGAAACACTATATATTTTCTTTCCTTTTGTTTTTTCTCCACATTTTCTTTGCACTCTTTTTCTTGCCTATAAAACAAAAAAATTCATATTATGTCTTATATACATAAAGATCTTGCCTATAAAATTTCATTAAAAACTATTAAACAAATAATATACTACTTAGTGGATTTACAACTTGCCTATTTGTCAAACCAAGACACGATAAATATTTATTATTCTTGGCCACTTTTTCACTACAAAAGTGCTCATAATCTGTGACTGAAATTTCAACATTATCATCACTATCATCTAATTTGTTCCTTATAGTCCTTTTCCTCATTTCCTAAAGTCTAAACAAATTATAATGTATAAATCAAAAATTTAAATCGGTAAAAATTTATTGAGTTCATAAATTGATAACTATTGACTTTCCAATCTACTAATAACTTCAAATGAAAACTTAAAATAGAATTCAATTCACAGATTAAAAATAATTTGCACTAAAAAACCAAGAAGATGTTTGCAATTACAAGTATCAGACAAATTTTCCTTAGGGATATATTCACAAGAAAAGAATTCATAAAAACATAACACAATCAAGATGAAGGAAAAACATACTTTAGTACGGTTATGTCTAATTTTTCTCTAGTTATCCTGGGAGTTGAACCAAGTAAATATATATCTAATATTAACATATATGATGATATTTTGAAACCAATAAATTGTTCCTAATTGTAAACTACATATCTCCTTGTTAGTTTTATTTAATTATTCTCCCCAGGTTACTGTGATTTACGTAAAGGAATTTAATCCTTCCTTGAAGGAACCAGTAAATTATCCACACAAAGACAACAAATGTGTTTTGATAAACTAGATTTACCCTTGATATATTGATTTAAATAACAAGGAAATATCAAACTAGAGACAACAAGATAACATTCATTAATTCACTCCAACAAACAATTGAAACCAGAACTCGGCCACCAATTATAATTTCATTCTATTGATCTTTAGAAATATTTTACAATATGTTTCAAAATTTTGTCCTGACTGACATGTCAAAAAGTGTCTTTTCAGTTACCCACTTTTAACATAAATTAAAAAGTCTTAATTATCATTGTTTACATAGGATTACATAAAAGAAATGCAATATGAGAAATGATCAGATGTCGAGGTAGAGAGCACTCACAAGATACGTAAGTCTGTTACTCATCGTAAGGTACCTGTGATCATTTAGATTTGGCAAGGTCCTCTCTCTATGATAGTATCTACAAGGCTTGGTACTTCACTGCAAGGCCTATTCTTCTGGGGGAGCTAGATATGTCTCCTCCCATTGGTACAATGTGTAATCATGAGGCCATTTGTACTCCTATATTTTTTGTGTGTTGGTCAAGTGACTCTTTCGTCTATTGTCTAATAACCCTTTGCCATCTATGATGAATTTTGAGTATCTAGCATCCAGTGTAATTATTCCATCCAAGGTTAAATTAAGGTGGTGAAGATTTATCTCACCATCCTTCTATAAATTAGTGAGGTATTTGGGAACAATTTTTCCAAACTCATCTATCCAACCCTTGGAGCCTTTCAGTTGATCATCATCCCTTAGTATCTTAGGCACGAACCACTACTTTAGTGTGTGAAATGAATCCATTCTTACCTTGATATTTTGATCTTCTGCAAATATGTTTTGAAATCCATTTGTGACCATTCAAAACATTGCTTGGTAGGCTTTAAATTTGCAGGGGCCTCAACACTCCTTTGTAAAATTCTACACAAATTTATTAAGGTGTGATGTACAGGTTTCCATTTCTTGAATAAGGGGTCCAATATAGGTACATGGGCCTTTATCTGATCAAATAATTGTGACAAGGAGACATAAAATTCATACACATTTTCTAATTTTTCCATAGTTAGTTTAACCCTATGCTCCAAGATATTTTCCAATACCCTAAGGGTTTGTCTCTTTTCTCCTTTGTTTCTTTATTAGTATTTTTCAACTTCTCAATTTCTTGTTTTAGCACATTTACTTGTTCAATAGTGATTGCACCTATATAAGTTTGGATGAAAAGGGGCCAGTATACTATTAATTATGTGCTTTGGTAAGGACCTTCTCCCTTCAACTACTCTATCAATTTCACATTTTCTATGAATAACCTATTCACTTCATCATTCAAATCAGTCTATGCTTTCTCATATTCTACCAATCTAAGCCCATACCTTTAAACACAACCCTAGTAAACATTGTTGAGTGCATTTTCGTAGTAGCTACCTCTAATGCTAATGTGTATTGAAGTGTCTTTACCATGGTAGTCCCTCTCATTTGTTGTACAACATCTAGCAATCTTAGTTTTTCTATTCTTTTTTGCTTTGTCCAAAGGCTAAGGTTTCAATTCTTGGATTGTAACCTACGCCACTCATTACCTCATCTAAATTGAATTCAAAAACCAACATGGGATATTCTTGGATTCTACTTGATCCAATAAGAATATCTTTTTTAACTCCATCCCAGGAATAGTCAGTATATTACTTTCTAAGACCAATTTTCTTGCTTCTTGGGAGCTAATAGTAATTTCATTAATCCTAAGTTCTTCAAAAGTCTGGGCAACAATTTAGTCATGTTGTGACTCCTCAGTGCCCATCTTATTAATTTGGAGTCTCTCCTCAAATTCTTTCATTTTCATCTTAATCCAAAAATCCTTAAACTCGGGAGTTTGAATAAAGTCATAATTTTAAATAAATCTAAGGGCAACAATCAACCTTTCATCATCATGCACTTCTTGATCATTATGTCTATGTACATCCACTCTTTCTTCTGGTTTGTGAGCATCAGTTGCAAGCTTAGGTGGTGGTTGATCAACTTCATCATCTTTAAAATTCAAAAGTACATCGGCTACCTCTTTAGTATCCCCTACTCCACTTATTTCATATGCCACTAAGGGGGGCACTCCATGTGTCTTCTACCTTTTAGGACTTGGTTGCTTATGGGATGCTTCTAATTATATTATGGTAGTGTCTGATAGGGGCTCTGTGATTACAATACCACTTGGTTTGATGGGAATCTTGGATGGTTTTGAAGACTGACCCTCAAGTTTCTTTTTTGGTTCAACATATAATCTTTCAAAGTTGTCAATTATTAAGTTCATCCTTTTGATAGGATCCCCTTCTTCAACATAAAATCTAGTGTCCCTTTTCTTCTTCTCCTTCTCAAGCCTCTTTATGATTTCCCACTTCCTCTTCCTCTAAAAAAACTTCATGAGGTGTTAAGCAATTTCTTATTACATCTTCTTCATAATCTATTTCATGGGTAATCCCAAATCTAGTGAGAAGTGTCTGCTTTATAAAATTAATATGCCCTTGAGGATCAAAAACCCTTTCTCCTCATGACTTAATTTAATACCTCATCTTCAAATAGTTTTGCAGTTCTTCGAGAGTGTTAGACCCTATGGATAGCTCCTCAAATTTAGTTAGGTCAGGGAGAAATGTCCCCTTTCTCTATCTTTTCATAACATCCTGCTCCATCCATAACATTTGCCACATAAATTCTAAAAATTCAATTTGAATAGAAACAAATTTAGGTAAAACATGTGGGGCTTGAGGACACCCATAGACCCTTATTACTATTTGGTCTACTAAGAATAACTAGTCACTTAAATTGTGAGTGTGTCCCTACTTTGGCTTCAATGCTAAAGGTCTTAATACTTGCATGATTTTACTAGGAAATATTGGTGAAATATGACCAAGACTGGCCATGGCCTTTATTATGAAATCATCATGAAATATTACATAATAACTATTTTTGCATCTACTATCCCATATGTAATACTAGTTTTGTACAAGAAACCTATTCCCTTCATTATCAGACATTCCCAAACACATTCTTTTAGTCCATCTCTTTTTGTTTTGGTACAATATTAAATGAAGCAATAGAGAGTATTACTTGAAAGTGGTGGGAGCTAAGCTCGCTCTTACTTGCAAAAATCTCTCATGTAGCCCTTTCTCCTCATGACTTAATTGAATACCTCATCTTCAAATAGTTCTGCAATTCTTCAAGAGTGTTAGACCCTATGGGTAGCTCCTCACATTCAGTTAGGTCAGGGAGAAATGTCCCCTTTCTCTATATTTTCATAACATCCTGCTCCATCCATAACATTTTCCACATAAAATCTAAAAATGCAATTTGAATAGAATTTTTTTTAGGTAAAACATGTGTAGGGCTTGAGGACACCCATAGACCCTTATTACTATTTAGTCTACTAAGAAGAACTAGTCACCGAAATTGTGAGTGTGTCCCTACTCTGGCTTCAATGCTAAAGGTCTTAATACTTGCAAGATTTTATTAGGAAATATTGGTGAAATATGGCCAAGAATGTCCATGGCCTTTATTATAAAATCAGCATGAAATATTCATAATCATTATATTACATCTACTATCATAGATGTAACACCAGTTTTGTACAAGCAACCTATTCCCTTCATTATCATTCATTCCCAATCACATTCTTTTAGTCCATCTCTTTCTATTTTGGTACAATATTAAATGAAATAGCGTAGAGTATTTCCTGAAAGTGATGGGAGCTAAGTTCTCTCTTACTTGCAAAAATCCCTCATGTATCCCTTTCTCAATTTTAGTAGCAAAGTCATACTCAATGTTCACTTCAGTATTTTGTATCTTCATTTCCATCATCATGAGATAGATTGACATGCTCTCGTCAACATCTATTCCAAGCACTTGGCACAAAGAAAAATAAGTTCTTTTGAAATATACTTGGAAGTCTTCTATGGAAAATCACTCAATTTGGGAGGGGGAGATAGGCATCCTCCTATTATTTACAGCCCTTTTCATGTGTGAAGGAAGTTTATCACTACTGTAGTTTTTTCTGAATCTCCTATAATCCTTCTCACTTCTGTCCAAGTCGATCTTAGTGATAACTTGCTTGTTTAACATAAACACTCTATAATTGCTTCTTTGTCAACACCACTAATGGTGAACCATCTGAAATTCTTATAGTCCCTGTAGTCGGGTGATAATATTGTGCCAATACTTTAATAAACTCAACATCTACAAAGACATTTGGGACTATCAATTTGGACAAATCTAAGGTCCAAGGATTCAAAATTGGAATCTTCTCATCCCTTTTTTCATAGAAGTACTGAAACATATCCCTCCCTAAGATAGGGATAATTGGGTCTCTACATCCATGGGCTATATCGTTAAACACCTTTTTGAATAATTTGTCTATAGAATTAGGTAACTGATGCAAGACCATCCCTGGTTGTAAAGCAATCTTGTATCAATAAAAAATAGTTATTTCTTGCATTACATTCAGTAGCAGTTCACTAGTTCATTTTTGGATTTTCCCTCATCATTGTTCTCAGCTCGCAGAGCTGACTATTACACTTACACATTGATCCTATCATCTACAATGGTCGGCCAAAAGTTATCATTGATTTCTTTGCAAAGCATTTGAGGCTGAAATACATAATTGGGCATTCCCCAAGTTAATCAACCTTGTGACTGACGTAAATCTATTTTGGAGATCGAGAAACCTATTTATAAGCATTGTAGTCGTTGGTATTCATCAATTAGTTAGTGAGAATAGGGATAAGATCATCACTAGATTTAGATTTATTTATGCAATAACCCTTTAGGGGCATGTAATAAAGTTGATTAGGCCAGAATATGTTTGTAAGACTTTGAGGCATTACCTGTGCACCTGGATATTTTCCCTTGTGGCCAATGTTGCATGTAAGCATTCTATCTTAAGGAAGATTCGTGTTCGCACATCAATTTTATGTGTTATTTCTGTTGTGTTGACTCATTGTTGCATGGTCTAGACTATTCCTTCTAGAACCCTCCTACTGTGATTGCACCAAGTGGTATCAAAGCAAGTTTTAATTCTTGAAGGCATTCCTTGAGGTGAACATATCACTAACCAGAGGTATACTGCACATGTTTTCAACCGGTCGTCGATTGTGACGCAATTGAAACCTTTGTAGTCATGTCGTCGAATTGAGGTAGTTGAACCGGTTTTGAGGGGAGATATACCACCAAGGACAATACCCACTATGGTAAATGTTGCCGAAAGAATGGATGAAATGTTAGAGATGATGCACGAAATGCGAGTAAGGTTAGATGTGGTTGAAGAAGACCGAAGGCGAGGTTTAAACCCTAGGCAAAATGATAAAAGTGATGATGAAGTAGAACATGTGAATCAAATTTTAGAAACCCTAGATGATGAAGAAGAAGAATCAGATCAAGTAAAGATGTTGAAATAAATTTTGAAAATTGGTAAACAACCTAGAGTTGAAATCTAAAATTACAAAGGAAATTTAAATCCAGAAGAGTTGATTGACTCGATAAATGAAATAGAGGAATACATCGAATATGAGGAAATTGAAGATTCAAAAAGATTTAAATTTGCAAAAACAAAATTGAAAGGCCATGTTGCATTATGGTGGAAATAATTTCAATTGAAATGAAATAGAAGAGGCAAAGAAAGAATCATCAAATGGGATATAATGGTGACCAAATTGAAAAATCAATTCATACCGATAGATTATAAACTTGAATTATTGAAGAGATTACAGAACCTGAGACAAAAAGAAAGATATGTGAAGGAGAATACTAAGGAATTCTACAAGCTAATAATCAGAACCAGTCATAGTGAAGCTAACAAAGAAAATATTGTGAGATATATCAATGGACTGAAGATAAAAATCCAAGAAGAATTGAGTCTGGTCAAGATGATGACCATTAAAGAAGCATACCAGTTTTCATTGAAAGTAGAAGAGAAGATAAACAATAAGTTTGAACAAAGACAAAGAAGTGAAAGAGGAAGATTTTAGAAGAATGGAAACTAGTCCAGAGAAAGAGACCATATGTGGAGCTGAAAAAAGATTCAAAGCCCTACCAGAGTGAAGAAAAGGATGCCAAACCGTACCACAAAGGAAGAGAAGACTAAAATTTCTACCCCAATAACAGAGGAGGCCATAGTTCTTACCATAATGATGGACTCCAAAAAGATTAAAGAGGATCTGAGAGAAGACCATTCTAAGGAACCTATTTCAAGTGTGGAGGTGAAGGACATGGAGCATTTGAGTGTCGTCAAGGAAGTATCGAAAAGAAATCTGAGTATACTAGAAGAACAACTTATGTAGAGGAGGAACATGTTGGATCACCTAATTTATATGGAAAACCAAAAAAAGGTGAATCATTGGTAATGAGAAGAGCTTTGATGCATGAAGAGGTAATAGAGGAACCACCACAGAGGAAAAATTATTTAGAACTAGATGTAAGTCCGAAGGAAAGGTATGTAAAGTTATCATTGATAGAGGTAGCACTAATAATCTAGTCTTAGAGGAGATGGTAGTGAATTTGAATTTGAAGAGATTGAAACACCCAAAGGCTTATATGATAGCATGAACTCAAGATGATCATAAGATATTGGTGAATGAACAATGTTTGGTAAAATTCCATATCAGATCATATAGGGATGAAGTATTGTGTGATATTATGCCTATGGATGTATGCCATTTATTGCTAGGAATACCATGGCAATATGATAAGAAATAAATTCATGATGGAAGAAGAAATACTTACAACATGACATCAAATGGAAGAAGAATTAAGTTGATATCGTTGGAGGAAGAGGAGAAGACTGAAATTTTGTGGCATTGCCAAACTATGTTTGGTAAATGGAAGGAAATTTCTTAATGGAATAAGACATGAGAACACATGTTTTTCATTGATTCCAAAGAAAAGAAATGGTTCGAAGATAAATAATCCCATCGGAGAATGTAAAGAATTTGTAGAATTGTTGATCGAGTATGAGGAAATCATTTCAGAAAATGTACCAGATGGTTTACCAGAGGTCTGGCGTATCATCCATCAAATAGATCTAATACTGGGAGCGAGTTTACCAAATAAAGTAGCACATAGAATGACACCAGTAGAGAATGTAGAGTTGAACCGATAGATACAAGAAATGTTGAGAAAAGGACTGATCACAGAAAGTTTGATCCCATGTACAGTGCCTATTGTACTTGCACCTAAGAAAGATGGAGAATGGAGAATGTTACCAATTCAAGAGAATTTAATAGGATCACTTTCAAGTATAGATTTCCATTACCAAGGTTGGATGATATCATGGATTGTTTGAGTGGAGCAAATTATTTTACAAATATTGACCTAAAGAGTGGATACCATCATATCATAATCAGAGAATGAGATGAATGGAAGATTGTATTCAAAACAAATGAAGGATTGTATGAGTGGTTAGTGATGCCTTTTGAATTGACAAATGCATCGAGTACTTTCATGAGATTGATGAAAAAAGCATTGAAGAAATCCTTGGGAAAGTTTGTCATTGTTTACTTGGATGATATTTTGATTTTCAATAAAACCATAGAACACTTGTTGCACATCAGGAAAGTATCGTAGAGGTTGAGGGAAGAGAAGTTGTTGATTAATGTCAAGAAGTGTAGTTTCATGAAGATAGAATTGGTATATTTGGGATTTGTTATTTTTACTGAAGGATTGAAGATGGATTCAGAGAAATTGAAAGCCATTATCGATTGGCCTACATTGGTAAATATTAGAGAAGTAAAATCATTCCATGGACTAGCGAGTTTCTACTGGAAGTTTATCAAAAATTTCAGTAGCGTCTGTAACCCCATGATAGAGACAATGAGAGGAGAAAAGAAGGATTTCAAGTGGACATCTAGAGTGCAAAATGGTTTTGATTTGTTGAAGCAAAAGGTGACAGAACAACCAATGTTAGCATTACCATATTTTGACAAAGTGTTTCAAGTAGATTGTGATGCAAGTGGAAATGCAATTAGAGTAGTGTCAAGTCAAGACAGAAGACCTATAGCTTATTTCAGTGAGAAGTTGAATGATGCTAGAATAATATACTTAGTTTATGATTAGGAATTTTATGCCATAGTTCAGGCCTTGAAGAAGTGGAGATATTACTTGTTTCCTAAATAATTTGTGTTGTATACAGATCACAAAGCTTTGCAGTATTTGAACATTCAAGGGAAGCTAAATCAAAGGCATATGAGATGGGTCAGATTCTTGTAGAGTTACACATTTGTGTTGAAGCATAGTAGTGGCAAGTCAAACAAATTTGCAGATGCATTGAATAGAAGGAATTTTTTGACAGAGATGAGATTAGAAGTATTGGGATTTGATGAATTGAAGCATATGTATGAAGGTGATGCTGATTTTGGTGAAGCATGGAAAGCATGTAAAGAACCAACAATGACAGACTGGAGCCAATGGTTGGATTATTTCATTCAAGAAGGTATGTTATTCAAGGGAAATCAGTTGTGTATTCTAAGGAGTTTGATGAAGGAGAATCTGATCAAAGAGAAACATAGTGGAGGATTAGCAGGACATTTTGGAGTGGAAAAAATAGTAGCTTTGATGAGTGAACATTATTTATGGCCATAGATATATAAGGATGTAAGGAAGTATGTTCAAAAGTGTAGAATTTGTCAAGTTGCAAAAGGGAGTAGTTAGAATACTAGATTTTACAAACTGTTGACAGTTTTGGAAAGGCCTTGGGAAGATTTGAGCATGGATTTCATATTGGGATTACCTAGAACACAGACAAGTTATGATTTTATCATGGTAGTAGTGGATATAATTTCTAAAATGACAAATTTTGTTCCTTGTAAGAAGACTAATGATGTTGTACATGTTGCTGATTTATTTTTCAAGGAGATTGTGAGATTGCATGGAATACCTAAGAGTATTATTTCAAATAGAGATACCAAAATCATTGGATACTTTTGGAGGATGTTGTGGAAGAAGATGAAAACCGATTTGAAGTTCAATTCAACATATCACCCACAGACAGATGGACAAACAGAGGTAGTGAACAAAATTTCAGGTAACTTGTTGAGATGATTAGTTGGAGACAAGGCGAGAATTTGGGATGTAGTTTTACCACAGGCATAATTTGCATACAATAATTTGATGAACCAAAGTACAAGGAAGACACCATTTCAAATCCTAGAGACATAATTATGGAAAATAAAAAGAGTGCAGAGGTTAAGAGATATGGAGCATCCCTATCTTAAGTGGAGGATTCATCATGGATTTCTCAAGTTGTGGTACAAGTTGTTAAAGCATTTAAATTGTCAGTGGAAATGGTTACACCTCTAAACATGAACTATTTGATTTCCTAAGATAAAAGGCATGTATTCAAACTTGAAATATGGATAGATTATGAAATATTTTGCATGAATTGACATTAATAGTGAGGTGACCAAGCTTATTAGCAAATATTAATTAGGACTCGACGACATTTTTGCAATCATTCACACAACTCGGTGTATCGGAGGAAAGGGAGTTCAAGGGGGAAGACTCTGTAGCTATTATTTCATCAAGTACGTTCACATAAACCCTCTGTAGAAAGTGTATACGAACTAAATTTTCTCCTACAAGTAGACACTTAAGGAGATCAAGGAGTAAATTCTTCATCATGCCACCCAAAAGAAGTCAACTTGAGAGTAAAAAGGAAGAGTCCATAGTTTATAAAACAAAGAAGAGGTACCTATGACAATCTATTTTAGATGTGTTACTAGTGCACTCATGGTAGGAGGGTTCCAGAAGGAATAGTCTAGATCATGCAACAATGAGTCAACACAATGGAAAAAACACACAAAATTGATGTGCTAACATGAAACTTCCTTAAGATAGAATGCTTACATGCAACATTGGCCACAAGGGAAAATATATAGGTGAAAAGGTTGTGCCTTAAATGCTTACAAACATATTCTGGCCTAATCGACCTTATTACATGCCCCTAAAGGGTTATTATGAAAATGAATCTAAATCTGGCGATGATCTTTCCACTATTCTCACTAACTGACTGATGACTACCAATGACTACAATGCTTATAAATAGGTTTTTCGAGCTCCAAAATAGATATGCGTCAGTCACAAGGTTGATTAACTCAAGGAATTCCCAAATATGTATGTCGGACTCAAACACTCCACAAAGAAATAATCAATGATAACTTCTAGTCTGCAGATTTCATGAAGACATTGCATAATCAGGTCTTAAAGCATTTTGAAGACATGAATAGTAAATATAAGGAGAAGGCATATGAACACCGGAGACATAAGGAAATTTCTATTGGAGATATGGTAATGGTATATTTGAGGAAATAGAGATTCCCAGTTGGTACTTACAACAAGCTAAAGATGGGGAAGTTTGGACCATGTAAGATTCTAAGGAAGTTTGACTCTAGAAATGCATATGAAGTAGAGTTATCAGAGACGTTGGACACATCACCTATTTTCAATGTGGTAGATATATATAAATTTCATAAAGGAGAATAAAGTGGAAGTAGTAAGGAAGTAGATTTGAAGGAGCAGCTATCACATCAAGAACTAGAGGAGATCGAGCAGATTTTAGACACCAAAATCGAAAGAAGTACAAGGAACCAACAATACACAGAATATCTTGTGAAGTGGAAAGGCAGACCAGTGGAGGATTCATCATGGATTTCTCAAGCTGAGGTAGACCCTCTTGGCTTTCCTCTTAGCCCTGGAAAGTGAGGGACTCACTTTTCTTTCAACCCCAGGTGTTTGATGCAGGAGCATCCCTAGTTGTAAAGCAATCCTATATCAACCAAAAATAGTTCTTTCTTGCATTGCATTTAGTAGTAGTTCACTAGTTCATTTCTGGATTTTGCCTCATCATTTTTCTCAGCTCATGGAGCTAGCTATTGCACTTACACATTGATTGTATCATCTATGTTAGCTGACTAGAAGTTATCATTGATTATTTCTTTGTGGAGTGTTTGAGTCCGACATACATATTTGGGTATTCCTCAAGTTAATCGACCTTGTGGCCGATGCATATCTATTTTGGAGCTTGAGAAACCTATTTATAAGCATTGTAATCATTGGTATTCATCAGTCAGTTAGTGAGAATAGTGGAAAGATCATCACCAGATTTAGATTCATTTTCATAATAACCCTTCAAGGGCATGTAATAAGGTCAATTAGGCCAAAATATGTTTGTAAGCATTTAAGGCACAACCTTTGTGCCTATATGTTTTCCCTTGTGGCCAATGTTGCATGTAAGCATTCTATCTTAAGGAAGATTCATGTTCACACATCAATTTTGTGTGTTATTTCCATTGTGTTGACTCATTGTTGCATGATCTAGATTGTTCCTTCTAGAACCCTGCTACCATGAGTGCACCAGTAACACATCTAAAATGGATTGTCATAGGTACCTCTTCTTTGTTTTATAAACTATGGACTCTTCCTTTTTACTCTCAAGTTAAATTCTTTTGGGTGGCATGATGAAGAATTTACTCCTACTTGATTTCTTTAAGTGTCTACTTGTAGCAGAAAATTTAGTTATTATACACTTGCTATAGAGGGTTTATGTGAATGTACTCAATGAAATAATAGCTACAGAGTCTTCCCCCTTGAACTCCCTTGCCTCTGATACACTGAGTTGTGTGAATGATTACAAAAATGTCATCGAGTCTCAATTAATATTTGCTAATAAGCTTGGTCACCTCACTATTAATGTCAATTCATGCAAAATATTTCATAATCTAACCATATTTCAAGTTTGAATACATGCCTTTTATCCTGGGAAATCGAACAATTCATGTTTAGAGGTGTAACCATTGTCACTGACGATTTAAATTCTTTGACAACTTGTACCACAGTATTGCTCTATCATATCAAGACTTCTATGGGGTAGTGGTATGGTAGGGTTAGCAGTATCACCACCCTATCCACACCCTTTTGGACTCCTGTGGGATGGTAGGTTAATTCTAGCGGTTGAGTGATTATTCACTGCCATACCACTCTATCATATTAAGACTGTTGCAAGGTAGCAGCATGGTAGGTTTAATAGTACTACCACCCCGTGCACACCCATTTGGAATCCTGCGGGACAACGATTCCATTCTAGTGATTGAGTGATTGTTCATTGCCATACCACAATGTCACTATTTACCCCTTGTGGGGTTGTGGTTTACTTAAGTTTTTAACATGTTCTCACTGCCACCCCATGCTATTCATATTTAGTTTCCACGGTATTGAGGTAAGCATTTTTACATTTCCCTGTATGTCCCACCTATTGGAAACAAGCTACATTGAGAGGGGGGTGAATCAGTGTTGTACAAAAATTAACTTTATTAACCTTTATCTTCAAAGAATTAACAACATTCAATCATAATGCATAAATAGAAAATAAAAATAACACCATAACACCAAGATTTTTATGTGGAAACCCTGTTAGAGGAAAAACCATGGTGGATGGCCAATCCACAATTATGATTTGAGTATACTCAAATGAAGATTACAAAAAGGGGAATGCACTTGCATTCAAGCACACTACCTAGAGCTCACTGCTCAAAGGGAAGGCTCATTTCCTTACAAAAGATAATCAAATTAAAACCATCTGAGATTTTGAATTAAGATAGATAGCATCTAAATATGCCTAATTACAGTTCCAATTAGGTGCAATATACAATCTTCTGTCCCACGGACTGATTCTGCACTTTTGCTTTGTTCTACTCACACCCGTAATACAGATTCTCTATGCACAAGTGAAACTATGCTTAATCGCTCTTCTTCTTTGATTTAACTCATTATTCACATCAATACACAACCCATACATCATACAAAATGATACGAACGATCTTATATATATATCTACAATCATAGAATTCAATTACACTTTGTCGACTTCAATAGAACACAAAAATAATTACAACCGTCGGCTAGATCCTTGATTAAATCTTTATGTGCATCCTCCAAAGCCATTTAAGACATAGAGGGGACCCAAACAAACATGATCAAGCATGAAAAAAATTAGTTAATTATTCCTTATACATCTGCGACATAATACATTCATGAAGTCGGCTCTAATACAAGAAAAACTAGGAATAAACCAACCGGACCTTCTAACTTCCACACAAATTGATACGAGCCATTGCGCTTTAGTAGTAATGGAGATACTATACCAAAAATCATTTCTTGATATGCGCAACACAAAATAATAACCTGAAATCTTCATACAGATCGATGAACACTGTGCTACCAGATACTCTGTTTTGCCTTATCAATCTTCAATTTGTCTACCAGTATGATCAAATGATAGTGTGTATATCTAATCATCGATTTGAGTTGCCATCAATGACAACAACAAGTGATACTATAGTGTCTCTTACCAACAATATCCCCCTTTGGCATTGATGGTAACACTTAGTGAAAAATGACTAAGTGTTGGATCAGCACGAAGATAGACTACACTGCCTGCTCCAAAATTCCAAAAATTCAATTCTCCCCCTAAGATGATTAAAAAAAATTCACTCCACTCTTCTCCCCCTTTGACATTAATGGCAAATTCAGGGGTGCACATACCAAAAATGGATCAAACAAAACTATTATGCAAAAATGCTTCTTTATCTTACAAAAGCTGAAAAATGTCTGCAAAATCTTTCTTTAGCTAAATTAGATTAGCGTCCCAAACTCTTTTGAGAATCTCCATGATTGTGATATGGCCATAGATTAGGTAAGATTGTGTCTCTTCTTATTCCAAGCTGGCTAGATCACCAACTACCATAGATTCATCTCCTTCTTTTAGAGCACTTGACAATATGCCAATCTTTGGACAAATTATCCCTCTAAGTTCACATGTTCTAGCAATAATTTTGTTATTTTCATGTTCCAAGAATTTTATCTTATCAAGGAAAGAAATTACTTCATCTTCTATCTTTCCAATACAACTAGATACAGGGTCAAATCCTTCATAAATAACGCTTAACTATTTTTCCAAATCTTTGATCTTCTTCTCATTTCCTTCAGTGAACTTTGAAAAAGAAAAACATGCTTTGTAGATATTACCACCTTCTAATAAAGCATTTTGTACATTCTTTATACATGTGGCTAAAACAATTTTATCTTTGGCAATCAATACCTTCAATCCACCAAACCTTTTGGCATTGACTTCTTTTTGTACTTTCACCATAGCGGATTTTTCTAGTGACTCAAAATGAGTACTCACCGAGTTGATAAGATTTTCAGTTCACCAGATGAAGATCCAGTCGGGTCTTTCACAAAAGAGGGCGTGATCTTCTCCAATACTCTAGATGCAAGGTTCAACAGTTCACCATATTCAATGTGAGATTTCAGTAGCTCTTCTTGGGCTTTCGCTTAATCAAACGAATCTACTTTCATTTTTTCGATTGGGCTTAAGGTACATAGGTCAATAGGACCTTCAATTAGTTATGGTTCAATCTCTTCCTTGTGATCAACCAAGAATTTCTTCACTGCCTCAGCAGTGTCTCTTGCCTCAATTGGAATTGGCTTCACATCATCTTTCTTTTCCTCAACTATTGCTTCCTCAGTTGAAGGTTTTGATTTGTCTTTAGAGATCTCTACCTTGTCAATTGATACATTCTTAGGTGCCTGAACTTCCATAGGGATTTTGGTGTTATCTTTTGCAAGAGGAATCTAGAAGTTTTCAGCAGCATCAAAATTTCCTTCTTTTGCTTCTTTCACCGGATCAAATGAGACATTGTCAGCATGTGTTTCCTCAGCCACAACTTCAATTCTCTCATTCAATAGTATTTCCATCATAATTTTCTCTGTTTCTTTTGTGACTTCGTCGGTTAGACCAATCATTAGCTTGTTAACCCTTTTTTTGCTTTTAAATTTCTTTTGGGCCTTGTTCAAAAGTGTCTTCATGTCATCCACATAAATCATTGGACATAGCTATGCAAGAATCCTTTCTCTCATTTGTTCCTCTTCTATTCTAGCACTCAACCTTCTTGATTCTAGAATGTCATTCAAACTCTTTGGCAGACTAAGCATAATTTCAATCAATACTTTATTGAAAGTATTCATATGTTTTATCGTTGCTTCTTCAAGAATTATTTTGTCAGTTTCATCAAAATACTCATACCATTTGTAAAGTGGTTTTAGATCTCCATCCTTAACCAAGTCTTTTTCAACTTCTTGTACTGACACACCTGGTTTTTCAGTCTTTGCTTTCTTCTTTGCCTGGTCATCTCCACCGAAAGGATTGTCTTTTGTGACTATTGTTGCCTTGGTGCCTTTATGCCTGATCTCTTTGACACCTTCATCTGACTTAGCTTCCTCATCATCAAAAACAATCATATACACTCTTTTTCTCTTTTTCTTTCCTTCCTTTTTGGATCCCTTAGACTCAATTTTTATAGGGGTGGACTTTGTTGCAGGAGCTGAATGAGATACAAAGCTTCTAGTTGTTCTAGTTCGGGAAGATGGTGTTGTCAAACCAGTTGATTGATTTCTAGTTGCCTCCTTTGCTTCTTGCTTTGCAGCTTTAGCTTCTTCCCTTTTTTGTCTAGCTTCTTTTAATAACTCTGTAGATATTCCCATACTCTCTGCAAGAACTTCTACTTATTTTTTGACTCTTTTAGTAACCACAGGTTTCTTGACTTCATTATGAACCTATGTGTCCTTCTTTGCATATGTATTGAACCTTTCCTCTATCAGATTCACTGGTTTACTCAGTGTGTGTTGAGTGTACATATCTAGAACTTTCCCATCAACTTCATATCCCATGGGCATGATCCAAATTATTCTGGGATCAGTCGCTTCCATCATACACTAATCAACATCCATAATGAAACAAATTGAGTCCTTGTACTTCTCTACAATAGAGGTAGAAATCCTCTCCCTTTCCTTGCATCATAAACTGAAAACCCTTAAAGTATCCCCACATAGTTGCATTCCTTGTTTTGATATTTGTAACATTGTACAACAGATCTCTGATTTGTTTAGCTACCGGCTTGTCCTTTTGCCAATTAACCTTTCCAACTCCCGGAACTTCATCCATGAAATAACAGAATAAACACAAGAGAAATTTACCATATTTGAAATAATTTTTCTTGTCTTTCTTTATCTTTGAAATATTCTCCATTAACTGAGTTCTCAGTAGTTCACAGAGATCATAATCAGCATTTTCCTTCACCATTTGGTAAGTGGCATGGATTGTTGTTTCGGACACATAGTTGTCTCAGCTAGAATGGTAAATCTTGTATCCAATGACCATAGATGCAAATTTGACATCTATATCGACAATTTTATCAATAGTCATTGCCCTTCTATCATATGTAGATCATGTAGCATCAGTGACGGTTTGGTTTTTCACAAACTTTAGAATAGGTAATCCATTGAAAGAGTTTAGACTAGTTACTACATTGATAGCTTCCTTTGTAATTTTCAATGGAATGCTAAGCCACATAAATTCATCATGCACTCAACTCAAAACATAATGGACCCACTTCGACTCTTCAAATACGAGAAATTTGACAATCTGTGTGAAAATTTTTTTTCGAGAATTTTATGTGTTGGATTTACATAGTAATCTTCACCAATGATATGATTATTGTACAAGTTCATTAGTTGATAACTTCCTATTTCTTCAATATTGGCATGAATATAAACCCTAATGTCTTATGTCTGTAAAACTCCATACGGAACGAATGAAAATGATCCTAATGGATCGGTCTCTAAAGACTTGTAAGGATGCCATTTGAATTTAGGATGAGGTCTATCCTTGAATTCAACTACTAGAGGAGTATTCATTTTGACCAAATCACAAGTTTGCAAATTTTTCTGAAAAATACCTTTTTTGCCATATTGTAATTTGAATTTTGAATCACTTCGACGCTTGAGTTTTGCCTCAAATCGCCAATGATCACCTAAGAGCTCTCCAAACTTCTTTTTTCCAAATGCAAAGTGACAAATGAAGAGTAGAAATGACTTTTATCGCTTGCATACCTTAAAAAAAA
Organism: Sequoiadendron giganteum; assembly: GCA_007115665.2. Classification (NCBI taxonomy): domain Eukaryota; kingdom Viridiplantae; phylum Streptophyta; class Pinopsida; order Cupressales; family Cupressaceae; genus Sequoiadendron; species Sequoiadendron giganteum. Next base: position 479,257,467 of record CM021102.1, read on the forward strand.
TCATAATAAATGCTTCAACCCTAATACATTTGGTTACCCTATTCCTATACACTATGATGGGTAAAACTTCCATGGGCCTCCAATATAGCATACCATTTCCTCTAATGAGTTCAACAATATTTGTTGATTTTTTATGCATCTACTGTACACATCCACATCCAGTATCACTTACCGGTTAAGGGGGTTTTATGATTTTCTTGACTACTCCCCGTAGGCCAAAGGCCTGAGACTAATTCCTAGAGGAATTACTAGAAGCGGGTTCTGGTGCTACCACATTTTCTTCAACAACAACAGAGGGATCTTTCTTCACGCATTTCTTCTGCATCTGTTGTTTGACTTCATCTGTGGTGAGTTTTCCTTTTCCCTTGATATCCTTCTGCATGTTTTTCCTTTGATTTACCAGACCTCTTTTGTTCCAATAGAATGTAGCAATGTGTCCAATTTTGTTGTAGTTGTAGCACACAACATTTATTTTTCCAGAGTAGTTGTTCCACTGATTCCCTCTTGATCTGCACTAGTTAGTAGTATGGCCAAGTCTATTGCATGTATATCATCTGATGTTTCTATGAAAATGATTCATCACATTTCTGCATTCATTTGACTTATGACCAACCTTATGGCAATTAAAACATTGACCTGAGAAAGATGGACCACTTTGATTCATCCTACACTAAGAAGCCATGTGTCCAAATTTATTGCAACTAAAATAGTATCCATTAAATCTCTAAGCATTAGGTTGCCTTACCAGATACCTTCCAGATTTGTTCATTTGAGTTCCTTGTCTGGACTCCTTAGCTCAGATCTGGAACTTTCTCCTTCTTCATATCCAATACCTCGCTTGTCACCATGAGTCCTCTGATTACTAATTAGTTCATCAAGCATGGCAGAGCTAGCTTTGAACTTCTCTTTGCACTCATTTGTAGTAGAAAGTTCATTTCTGAGATCATCCAACCTACCTTTCAAGTGCCTCTTCATTGTTCTTAGATTGTTCCAGCTCATCATCCAATCAACTGCACACTTCAGATTTTTCTTTCAGGGACTATGCTAGGTTCTCTTCATTTTTATTTCTATCTTCAATCTCCTTGGTCATCTTCATCATGATAGATTCCATCTCATGCTTTAGGACTGTATTATCTTTGGTAAGCTTTTCACATTCCTTTGTCTTTTCTTTCAAGGCTTGACTGAGTTGTTCTTCCTCAATGCACTTACTGTCACTCTGCTTAATCTGATCACAGAGTTCCTTTCTTTTCTCTCTAGACTTATTGATTTTGTCTTTCAGAGACTTAATGAATTTCTTAGCATCTAAGAGGTTTCCTTGCAATTTTTGAACTTCAACCTTTGACTGATCAAGATCATCCAGGGCCACCAAAAGTTGTTGAAGATTGCTTGAATCCATTAGAACACCTTCCATAATCTCCCCAAGCTATTAGACTTCTTTCAAAGATACTAGCTCTGATACCAATTGTTGGAAACAAGCTACACTGAGAGGGGGGTGAATCAGTGTTGTGCAAAAATTAACTTTATTAACATTTATCTTCAAAGACTTAACAACATTCAATCATAATGCATAAACAAAAAATAAACAAAACACCATAACACCAATATTTTTACGTGAAAACCCTATTAGGGGAAAAACCACAGTGGATGGCCAATCCACAATTATGATTTGAGTATACTCAAATGAAGATTACAAAAAGGGGAATGCACTTGCATTTAGGAGAACTACCTAGAGCTCACTTCTCAAAGGGAAGGCTAACTTCCTTACAAAAGACAATAAGATTAAAACCATCTGAGAGTTTGAACTAAGATAGATAGCATCTAAATATGTCCAATTACAATTCTAGTTAGGCACAATATACAATATTTTGTCCTACAGACAAATTCTGCACTTTTGCTCTGTTATGCTCACACTCATAATATAGATTCTCTATGCGCAAGTGAGACTATGCTTAATCACTCTTCTGCTCTGCTTTAACTCGCTATTTGCATCAATAAACAACCCATACATCATACAAAATGATATAGATGATCTTATAAATATATCCACAATCATAGAATTCAATTACACTTTGTCGGCTTCAATAGAACATAAAGATAATTACAATTATCGGCTAGATCCTTGATTAAATCTTTATGCACATCCTCCAAAGTCAGTTAAGACATAGAGGAGACCCAAAAAAACATGATCAAGCATGAAAACATTTAGTTAATTATTCCTTATACATACATGACATAATGCATTCATGAAGTCAGCTCCAATACAAGAAAAACTAGGAATAAGCCAACCGGACCTTCTAACTTCCACACGAATTGATACAAGCCACTATGCTTCAGTAGTAACGAAGATAATATACCAAAAATAATTTCTTGAGATGCGCAACACAAAATAATAACCTGAAATATTCATACAGATCGATGAACACTATGCTACCGGATACTTTGTTCTGCCTTATCAATCTTCAATCTGTCTGCACGTATGATCAAATGATAGTGTGTGTATCTGATCATTGATTTGAGTTTTCATCAATGACAACACAAAGTGATATTGTATTGTCTCTTGCCAACACCACCATCCCGCACATACCTCTATTGACTGTTGTGGTAGGGCGGTACTGGATTTTATTATGAATGCAGTATTTTAGATATCATTTTATTGAAAAGATTGAACAATTTTCTAATTTTGCAGTCTCTCAGTTTTAGTTTTTAGTCTCAGTCGGACCTAAGAGATCATTTATTTGTTTGCAATGAAGAGGCTTAGTTCACCTAATGTTAAGATATATATATCTATTATTGACTCACAAATGTTCATTATATGTTTGCATCTAGAAAACATATAGGACATACAAGAAATTATATTCTAACTAAACAAAATTAATTTCAAATTTTCAACCAAAGTAAGAAAACTAAGAATGATTGAACCTAACTTTAAATTCACTTCAAATCAGCAATGAACATCTCAGGTTTTTAATACAATGTACCAATAGAATAATGATGATTAAATTCAAAAATATATCAATAAAACAACAGTGAATAAGCATACCTATACTCAAATCTTTATTAAATTTAGTAAAAAATTACACCATACATATAACGAAAGTTTAGGTGACAAGCTAAACTCTTAAGGTGAAAAAACATCATCATCATCATTTGTATTGCCATCAAGATAAGAATCTAGATCACTTCTATCTACATGTGCTGATTTTCTTCCTCATCCTCATTTGTGACATGCAATACATTCTCTCTCCCAATCTCTTCAGTGGTAATCAAAATATCTTCTTAAAACACTCCATCATCATCTTCATCCACTTCTAAATGTTTCTTGTAAAATAACATATTTCCCATGAGGCATTATATCAACAACTTCCATGAATTTTAATTTTGAACGATACTCTATTTGAATGGCATAGACCATCTTGGGCTTATTACATCATCAATTAGAAATGATTGGTTAATTTGAAGAGGGGAAACATACGACTCATCTGTCTCTAATAAAAATTGTCATATATTTGCATGTAAAAATCCATACTCATCAAATTGTACTATGGATGGTTGGATCCACTTACATTTTAATAATATAGGACTATTTTCACCATAGTCCACTTTAATAATTTCTTGTATGAATCCAACATAAAATTTCTTCTCAATTTCGTGAAGAAATTCAGCATGAACCACACAATCACAATTTGTCTTTCCTTTATCTTTTTCTTCCACTCTAAAATGACTAGCATAGGCTCACATTCCACTAAAATGCATAGCCCATAAATGTGGAGATTGTGAAAGCTCACTTTCCTTCATTGTTATACCTTGACCTTCTTCTTTTGCGTTACTGACTACATTAGCAATCCATTCTTCAAATTTTGGAAAAGAATCACCTCAAATCAAATCAACATGACATATGTGCTTTTGAGGTCGATGTTGCATCCAAGCTTGATTGTCTTCTTCATATTTTCTACATTGAATATTAACATACAAATAGTAGGATTAATAATATAAATATGTAAATGCAATTGATTAAATAAATTATTGTGTAAAGTTTTTTTTAACTATGCCACTTATCGAGCAAAGATGTGTTTTGAAGAATATAGGCTTGTATTGCACTCCTTTCTTGATGTGATAGCTAGAAGTGACATCCATTGCCTTCTAATTCTTCACCTGCAACTCTCTCATCTTCGTCATCATCCCATACATGTCGATTGATATTTTTAAAACCCTTCATATATTATGTGCAAAATCCCATGGTCTCTTGCATTGAATATCCCTTTGATATGATGTTAGGATCTAGGACTGTTGCACGTGAATAATAACTTTTACAACGATTAAATTGAAGGTCTTTAAAATGTGAATACATAATTTAAAATGCTTAAATAAATAAAGCAATAATAAAGTGATGACCATAATAGAAGAGATATAGAAGAGAGAAGATGAAACACAAGTTGATAACGAAGTTCACCAAGATGGCTACATCTTCAGGTCCCTCTCCAATAGAGCGATCGATCCTTGATTATGCTCCAAAAAATAGTTTACAAAGCTTCAAATATTACAGAGTCTCCTCATGTCTCCTTGATAATGAATTACAAAAAAGTCCTCCTCCTTCAAGTATAATCAAGCTTGGCTTAAAGCCTTCTCACTCCACAAAGTTGAACAATTCACTATCACAAAGGAAATTCTCTTCACAATTCTCCACTTACCCTCCAAGTACAAAAGAACCCCTTTTTATATACATTTTTTATCCAATATGATTTATAACCATATGATTTTGAAAATAAATCCCCCTTTTACAGGTAAAAATATTTGAAAATCCCCCTGAATTTAAAAATAATCTTCCCAAAATAATCTACCCCTTTTAATTACATGCCCTTATAATTTTGGGCTTATAAAATAATAAAACCACTTTTAAAAATATTCAATATCTTTAAAAATATTATTTAAGCCCCTTATATGTGTCATGTATTGGGATTTTCTTTTAAATCCTGAGGGATTAACTTTCAAATTTAGGGGGTGTATATTTTTTAATTTTAAAATGAATCTTCTTTTATTCCTTTAACAAAAATAATCCCCGAAAATCTTTCAAAACTATTGCTTGGTGTATTGGCAAAGAGGGATGTTAGGACTGGAAGGGTCGGGGGTTCAACCCCTATCCCCTTCAAAATAGCTTTAATCATCATTAAATAAAATCAACAGTTACTTTTAGTAAGAGTAAAATGTGTGGGCTAGTGGTGGCACCAAAATTTAGGAGTTGGGAGGTTAGGGGATCGAGACTTTCCTCCACACAAATTTTGTCGCCCTATGATTGGGCCACATGGTGCCTTGTGATTCATTCCCAAAGACACATGGATGACACGTCATCGCCTAGTCAACATCCACACCAGCATGTATGACTTGCCATTTGTCAATATAAGATTGGTCCATGTCACCTGCATCTACCATATCAACATGCTGACATCATCATTGTACTGCCATGTCATCATGTTGATGTCAGCATGGTTAACCCTTTTACCATAGAACTTTGACCGACCATATCTTGCACATACGGACTTTGATTAACGTGATTCAAGCGGCATCAAAATCATGTTGATGAGCTCTACAATGTGATGTTATTTTTGAACATTTTTGAGATGATCAAATTTTGACCCTAAGTCTGCATTTGGCCTCTTGTTTAACCAAACTTTGATAGTGCATATCTTGAGCATATGACCTCCTATCAGCTTCGTTAAAGTTGCATTGAGTTTATTTCACCGAGAACTTCGATAGGGTGCCAATTTTTGGAGCATTTGAAACACTTCATTTTTTGGTGAAAATCCACCTAGATCACCCTCAGACATACTACCTTCCAATTTTTCCGTAGTACGAACAACTGAGACACCCTAGGTTAGTCCTTTAGGAGTTCATGATAATAAACTAACATTCCATTAACTATTCATCTCTCATCGTCAATAAGTCAAGTCAATCAAACTATGTGGTCTTTGTGCATACAATGTAGGCAAGGCTAATCTTTGATCAGCCCCCGAGGCCCCTAGGATAGTCTTTTAGGTAAGGTTCTTGGTCAAAATTCTTGAAAATACCTAAACATTCAAATATCAAAAAATTCTTAAACAATCGCAAAACTTGGAAAACCCCTAAACATTTGAAAATTCAAAACACAAAAACATTGGAAATATCTCAAAAAAAACCCTAAACAACCTCAAATAATCTGAAAGCATAAACATTCACATAAAATTTCAAAAAGACCAAAAAGAACCTCAAAACATTTTCAAAATACCAAAAACATTGAAATATTCCAAAAAAAACCAAAACCACCCATTCCATTTTGCTTTCACCCACAATAAACCTTCACCCATACTAAATCGATCATCACCTTCAACCTTTGGAAAAACAAGTAGAGAGCAAGTATAACAAGTCAAAGTGAAAACCTAAGTGTCAAAATCTAAAGTCTAGATCATATGTAAACGATTCAATGGATTTTGTGTCAATGGCTTATCATACATCTCATCCTAATCAAAACATCTGATCAACATGTCCTAGGATGTATCCTTCCTATGATGGACATCAACATCATAAATCACCTTATCTATATTTAAACCTGGAAAGAGATATAGATAACACTGACTGTTTGTCTTTGATCTTTTCATATGATTTATCTTGATGACCCATTCTGAGGACCTCTCGATGATGTCTATCAAAATTATTTAGAGAAAATAATGGGGCATCGATCATTATCTTTTGTTTGTTGTGCTTGTGGATATTCTTGTAAAATAGTCTTGGTGCATACTTGCTTAGTTTTGTGTATGGAGGTTGTTTGGAGTAGCTTGTTGACTATTGTATATGCTTTGGTTGAAGATATTCAGAACTACTAAACTAAATTATGATGAGGTTTTTGTATGTCAAGGTGTGAACGATAACTATCCTATTTTCTTACAAAGTCAAATTCCATTACACTAGATACAATTCCATCCTGGTTATTAATACCTTGATGCATCGTGTCTATGTGTTATATCAAAAATAAGGAATGACATAAAAATCCCAATCCCAAGATATGAGAAAAATCATCCATCTCATCACCATATCTAATAAATTCTCAAAGAATCATAGGCTTGTTGGACTTATGAATCAATCTCAAAACAATGGTTAATCCATCCATCTCATTATTCTTATTCTTCTATCTTTACTAACATCTATATCCAAGTATCAAATTTGTGTGATACATCAAAATATACATGAGGCTACACATAGCCGATGATTGTCTATACATCATGAAATCTATCTACATCAATATCTGAGCAAGCACAACAACAAACCCTCTTCTATTGGGGCACAGTGGGGCATCTATATCATCTTCAACTCAATAATTTAAAAAATTTGCAGCTCTTTGATTCATAAGAAACCTTAAATCTCAAGCATCTCAAGCATAAGCTTGATTTTTTCCTATCATGAGCACGATCAGAACACTTTATTCTTCGATCAATCTCTCGAGGGGGAAACCAACCATCTTTATATCGATATCTAATCATCTAACAAATTTTGTTCCTAGCCTTGCTAGAAAATCTTGATCAATTTATCAAATCAATCATCCTTGGCATACATCTTTCCTTATCAATCCTTGTGTTTTTCATATCTTGACAGCACTATCCTTGCATTTTTTTGAATCCTCAACAATGTTATCAATCAATCAATCAGATCAATCAACTTTAGCTTGGCTATCATCGTCTCAAAGAGATTAGCGATATTCATTTTTACATCATCATCGATATCAAAATCAGCATCAAAATCAACATCAGTCTTTGAACCAACATAACAAGTACATCGCTTGAAAGAGGGGGAAAATGTAGACACTTAAAAATTTCTTTAATGATATCATGCACTTGAATCAGATACACTAACATTGTTTCATCCTAAAACCCATCCGCTTTTCCCTTAACTGATTAAATTAGCCTATCTATTTAATTAATTATGTCATTTTCATCTATTAATCTAATTGACCCAATTAGGTTAATTCACCTCCTTTCATGCTAACATTTCATCTTATTAAATTAAATACATAAAGTTATTTAATTTAAATCCCTAAGTCCTCTTATTTAATTGAATAACCCTAAGTTGTTTATTTAAATATCATCTCACTTTCCCCCTTTTCATTAAATCATTTATTTAATGAATATAATGTAATTCCCCTTTTCATTAAATAAATAAATTATTTAACAAATATCCTATTTCCCCTAATTTTCATAATTGAAACCTTATTTATTTATCAAATTACTAATAAATCTAATTCCCCCCCACTTGCAAGGGAATATTCCTCCTTTGTACATTCCTCCAAAAGGGAATATTCCCATGGAATATTCCTTCCCCTTTTGCACATTAAAACTTTGTTTTAATTTGCTAAATATCTTATTTCCCTCACCCATGAGGATATTCCAAGGAATATTCTTCCTTGTAACAAACTTACAAGACTTCATGTGCAAGTTAACCTACAAGACTTCTTGTGCAAGTCTTGAAAGTGTGTTTATTTAGATAAATGTGAGCCCTTGATTAAATATCATCTTGCATTTTCAGCCCTTGATGGGAATCCATGATCCATGCCTTCATATTCCTTCATTTTTGACTATTGATTAACCTTTTTAATCTTAACCCTTCATTTCTTATTTGCTCTCCTATAAATAGGTCACTGTTTGGAGACAAATGGATCCATCTTTTTAATAGCAAACTTATGTTGTTGAAATTCATCCACCCATCTTTTAAGAGAAAACATATGCTATTAAAATCACCTTCACTTGCACTCATATTTAGCACTTGTTTAGTATATTTTATCTTAATTTACTTTCATCATTAGCTTAGCTTCCATTAATGGCTTCCATGATAACATAAATGCATACATTTGGCTTATTGGTTAATTAGGGTTTGAATCCTTTTAGCTTAAAATCCATTTAGATTAGCTTTGCACTCACCCATATCAATCATTTTAGCATACATCATGTTAAAATAGCTTGCATCATATTCATTTAGCTTTAAATCATGTTTCATCACACATCTATCATCGATTTCGGCAATTATCTTCAATAGAATCGATCAAAACAAGTTCATTTATCCACAAGATTGGGAAAGGGTCGCCATTCCACATCAATGCGACACCACTCCCCCAATATGATAAGTTTCAATGGATTAGAATAGGTGTCTTTGAAGCTTTCATGATTTAATATGCTAGTTTTAATGGATTCTTAGTTTATTCTTTATTGATTGATATTATTGGACTGATGTTTAGTGGATTGAATATGCTTTGAATCCTCATGGATCAAGTGTAGTCGGCCCATACTAATCCATCAGTCATAGTTGCTATTTTCGGTCACCTAGGATCGAACTAGGCACAAGAGGAGAGCATAGATAGACAACTCCTTTGATAAAAGAATTAAATGCAAACTAGTGGTTTTTTTTATCTCTAAGATCGCATGAAGCACAAGGAGTGAGCATACACACCCCTAGTGTACTAAACATGAAAAACAAGATTCATTTTAAAGCATCAAATTGAAATGTGTGATTAATTTTAAGATTAAAAAATTACAAAGTAAGTAACCCTGAACCAAATTCATTAGTAGTTTCACCTTTGGTCATTTCCCAATAATTTCCAAGTGCTCTATAAATAGGCTAGCTCAAAATCATCAAGAAAATAGACCCGCATTAGGTTTAAAAAAAATTGAAAGCATAGAAACCAAAAATATTCTATAGAAATAGAAGTGTCACTATGCAACAATCAAACACGTCGATATACCTCAAATGTGTCAAACACCAAAAAAATGTGTTGCTATACTTTTTGGAAAAGCAAGGGGTCGAAGCAAAAACACCAATCCGCAGTCAAAAGTGTCATTGTACCTACAAAAAATGAAATAAATGTGTCAAACAAATAAAAACACCACTTCATAGACAAATATGTCACTTTAAATTATGCATATGTGCTAAAGTGTGACAAAATCACTAAATCGCAGACAAAGGCATCACTGTAACCTGTAGGGCATCAAAAATCAACAAAAAAATATCAGATTAGGTGCGTGGGTCCCATCAGACATACGAGAATGTGTAATGGGTTTAGTGGAAAAATAATTAAAAGAAAAATTAAAGCAATCAAGGTTAGAAATTCAAACACCCACATGAAAAAGATTGATAAAACCCACTAAAAATGAAAAATTGAATTGCTCCTACATTAGAAAATGACCATTAACATGAAAGTTAACATTCAAAATCACAATCAAAGTAGTTCAAACCTAACATTCCATTATGAGTTGTGTTGATTTGATGTCAGATTGCTCAAACCTTGGCACCCATGACTGCAAAAGCTTGAATTGACCTAAAAGATATTCAAAATTATATGATTCAATGCTCAAAATGGCATGATTTCACTACAATGCTTCTAGGTTGCTCTTAGGTGATTTGAAATGGAGGAAGATGGCTTATTTTATAGATTTTCAAAAATGAAATCAAGGGTGAAGATTGGATCTTGAGATCAATAGTTCAGATTGAATCTTGAAGATCAAGGGTTGAGATTTTTTGAGAGGTTTAGTAACTCAAAATATCTCCTCAATTTTAGGGAATTGGTTGAGATATTTTTGAAAAATAATATTCCTTAGAATATGCATTTGAGGGGGAAAACTATATTAATTAAATAATTCAAATTATTTAATTATGTGAGGAAGAGAATTCATTTTTGAAAAAATAATATTCCATGTGCAAGTGGAGGAAAGAAAATTAGAAAATTAAATAATTAAAAATTAAAAATTAAAAATTATTTAATTATAGGATATAGAGGAAATAAAATTCTAATTAAATAATTAAAAAATTATTTAATTAGGGGGATGGAGAAAAATTAGTAAAAAGTGATGAATTAATTAAATAATTAAATATTATTTAATTAATAGAGGAAATAAGGTGATTTTGAGAGAAAATAATGAAAAATAGCGAAAAGTGACGAAAATGATGAGAAATGATGAGGAAGTGATGAAAATGCATGGCTAGTGATGAAAATGATGAAAATGTAGTGTTAGTAAATGTGTGATACACTTTAGGAATTTTTACATGTTTATAGTTAGTTGTGCTATAAACCTTCAAATAGACCATATCTTCCCTATAGATTGTGGAGCTACTTGAGAGTTTTAGGTGGAGGCATCCCAATGATTTCTTTGACTTTGGTGGGGTCCACTTCAATTTCTCTTTGAGATACTATGTATCCCAATAGTTTGCTCGAAGTGACTCCAAAGGCACATTTCTTTGGGTTAAGCCTTACTTGATACTTTTCTAGTCTGTAAAAAATATGATCCAACACTTCAAGATGAATTTTACTTGTTATAGATTTTGCTAAGATTTCATTCACATAATCTTCTGTGATTGGGTGAAACATGTCATGGAAAATTACAATAATCACTCTTTTGTACATTGCTCCTATATTTTTAAGATTGAAGGGTATGGCATTCCAATAGTATGTAACCCATAGGCATGTGAATGTTGTATTGCATTGCTCTGCTTGTGCTATCCTAATTTGATTGTATCCAAAAAATCCATCCATAAGAGATAACATCTCATGTCCATCTATGAGATCCACTATAATGTCAATGTTAGGTAACCAAAAATCATCCTTGTGGCATGCCTTGTTGAGGTCTCTAAAGTATGTACATATCCTAATGCCTTTAGTGGGTTTTGACACTGGTACAAGGTTTAAATCCCACTCAAGGTATTTGATAGGTCTAATGAAGCCAATGTCTGGCAATTTTTTAGTTCTACTTTGACTAGTAGTGCTATTTGAGGATGCATTTTTCTTAGCTTTTGTTTGACTGGTTTAGCATCAAGATATGTCGTTAGATGATGAACTACTACTAATGTATTGAGCCTTGACATATATGAATAAGACCAAGAAAAATTGATCATCCTTTCCCCCAATAAGGTTGAAAAATTGTGTTCTTCAATACCTAGAGACATAATATGTGATCTGAGGCTTGTTGATTATCCCAACATTGACTAGTTGCACTTCTCCAACAAGCATTGTTGAAATTTCTTGATCTTTAGCAAAACCAGTGAGGTTGAACCCTTCATCCTTAGGCCCCTTAGAGAGGTTTTCACCTTTAGATACATCCTTTATGCTTTATTTTTCTCGATCCAAAAGTGTCACATTATCATTTTTTACAGGGGATCTTTTATTTATTTTCACATTTTTCATTTATTTATTTTCACATTTATCTACCTGAGTAATTTGCAATCCCAAAAATAATTTCAACTCTCCAATCATTGATATCTCAAACGCATTTTGCATCTCATTAGAAAACTTCATGCACAAACCATCATCTCCTCCAAAAATAATATCATCAACAAAGACTTCCACAAACAAATATTTATCATCATCAATCTTGAAATATAGATTACTATCAACAGTACCTTTGTTAAATCCAAGCTTCAACAAGTATTTATCCAATCTGGCATACCAATCTCTAGGGTCTTTCTTGATTCCATACAATGCTTTCTTCAACCGACAAACCATATCTTTGTGATCAGTCAATTGAAATCCATCAAGTTGCTCAATATACACCTCTTCTTCTAATTCACTATTTAGAAATGCTGACTTGACATCCATCTGATAAAATTTGTAGTTTTTGTAAGCAGCATAAGCAAGAAACAATCTCATGGCTTCAATTCTAGCAATAGGAGAAAAAATTTCTTCAAATTCAATACTTTCCATCTGAGAGTATCCTTTACATACTAGTCTTCCTTTGTTTCTGATAACTTCACCTTGTTCATTTAGCTTGTTTCTAAAAACCCATTTAGTTCCAAGTACATTTTTTTCTTTAGGTCTAGGAACAAGAATCCATGTATTATTCTTCTCAATTTTTTGTAGTTCTTCTTTCATTGCTTCAATCCAATGTTCATCTTTGCATGCTTCATTTGCATTACTTGGCTCAGCCTTTGAAATCAAATAGTATTCTTCTGCAATTCTCCTCCTCATCTAAACACCTTTGTTCTTATCTCCTATAATCTGATTTTCTGAATGATTTAATCTCACATACCTTGGAGTCTTAGAGTGTTCTTGAATTTCAGGCTCTTTTGGTCTCTCTTCTGCACTTTCACTAGTCTCTGCTTCTTCTTGATCTTCTTGATTCACAAGAATGATCTGAACTTGATTTGAAGTCTGACTCTTGTTTGTACTATCATTCTGATCATCAGAATCATATCCACAGGTTCTAGAGGGTCTAGCAATGTCTTCATCAACCTTAACATTTGCACTTTCAACCATTTTCTTCAATCTCTTGTTGAAGCACCAGTAGGCCTTACTATTAGTAGAATAACCAAGAAAGATTCCTTCATCACTTCTAGCATCAAACTTTCATATATCTTCATCTCTCCTGATATAGTATTTACTGCCCAATATTTTGAAATATCTAATAGTAGGCTTATGACCAAACCATAGCTCAAAAGGAGTCTTACCAATATTACCTTTGATTTGTACTCAGTTAATGACATAAACAACAGTACTCACAACTTCTCTCCAATGGATATGAGGGATATTTCCTTCCAACATCATAGTTCTAGCAGCATCTTGAACTGTCTTATTCTTCCTTTCCACAACTCCATTATGTTGAGGGGTCTGCGGTGCAGATAATTGTCTCTTTATTCCATGTTCTTCACAAAAAGAATTAAACTCACCAGAATTAAATTCACCACCTCTATCTAATCTTAGACACTTAATCTTCAAACCTTTCTTTGTCTCAACCTTAGCCTTAAAGATCTTGAACTTTTCTAGAGCTTCAGATTTCTCCCTTAAGAAAGTAACCCACATCATCCTAGAGTAATCATCAAGAAGAAACATGAAGTACCTATAACCTTGTAGACTTATGGTTCTATTAGGACCACACAAGTCAGTATGCACAAGCTCCAACAATTCATTTGAACAATGTTGTTTGTTGTGAAATGAAATTCTAGTTTGTTTTCCCAATTTACATTCCTTGCATATTGTATTAGTAGGCTTCACCAATTTAGGAAGATCTCTCACTGCCTGTGATGAACTTATCTTGATAATACTGTCAAATTTTACATGACACATTCTCCTATTCCATAACCAACTTTCATCAACTTGAGCAATCAGACAACTTTTATTACTAGCATTCAAATGAAAGATGTTACCTTTTGTTTTTGTACCTAAAGCAATCACATTTCCAGAACTTCTCAGTATGCTACACTTTGTGTCTTTGAATTGAAGATTGTATCCCTTATCAACCATTTTTCCAACACTCGGAAGATTATGCTTCAAACCTTCAACATAAAGAACATCATCAGTATTATGCTTACCATAAAAATAAATACATCCTCTACCATGGATTATACCACCATTGTTATCACCAAATCTTACAACACCACCATCATACTTCTCCAGGCTTACAAATTTACTCTTATCACCTATCATGTGATGTGAACATCCACTGTCAATTACCCATTCATCTTTTTCTTCAACTCGAGCAGCTAGGGCTTTCTCCACATTTGTACAACTAGTAGATTCAGTAGACACATAATTATTTTCTTTGATAGCAATAAACACAAACTCATCTTCACTTGCATTCCCTTTGTCGGATTCATCATTTGTCACACCTTCATCAATAGCATAGTAACACTTCTTTTGAAATTTAGGCTTGTAAGGTCTTGGCTTAGGAACTCTTTCTGGACACCTTGATGCAAAATAACCTATCTTGTTGCAAGAAAAACATTTAATAGGAAACTTTCCTTTATACTTACCTTCTCCTTTGGCTTCTCTTTTGACAATAAGTGCTTCAAGCTCATTCAATTCTCTTTCTTCTTCTTCAATCTGTCTCATTTCTTCCTCATATCTGAATACCTTTCTAGAAGAACTTTCACCTGGATCATATCTCTGCTTGTCTCTCCCAGAAGTAGTAGATTTAAATGCAAATTCTGTCTTTGGAAGGGCATCACCGAATTTACTCAACTCAAAAGCAGTAAGTTTACCAATCAGCATATCTCTGGTTATATTTATCACAGTTTGAAGCTCTTCAATGGCTGCAAATTTTATTTTATATGCATCAGGCAAAGATCTAAGCACTTTAGCAACAATCTTTGATTCATCCACCTGTCCACCAGCACATCTGAGAGCACACACAAGTTCATTCACTCTTTGCATGAAAGTAACAATATTCTCATCATTTCCCATGTTCAATAGTTCATATTTTCCTTTCAGACACTATAGCTTAGCCATCTTCACATTAGCATCACCTTCATATAAATTTTCCAACTTTTTCCAGATCTCATAAGCAGTTTTCAGATCCATAACATTTGTCATCTCAATATTAGTCAAAGCACTCAACAATGCTTCCTTAGCCCTGATGTTATATTCAGCATCCCTAATCTCAACAATACTAGTAGGACCATTCAGAGGGATAACATACCTATTGTATGTAATGTTCCAGTAGGATTCACCAATGTATCTCAGATGACACTCCATTCGAGTCTTCCACAGAGAATAATTTGTTCCATCAAATCTCGGACTATCCTTCTAGTATGTTGCCATCCCAGATCACCTCAAGCTGTTAAAATTCTTCCAAGGAACCTGCTCTGATACCAATTATTGGCAACACAAGGGTAGACAACTGAGAGGGGAGGGATGAATCAGTTGTCACATAATTTCAAACTGATTAAACTTATTAACCTTCAAGCTCAGATCTGATTAATAATAGTGAAAGCATGAATCAACACATCAGAAACACACATAACACCAATTTTTTTGTGTGGAAACCCTGTTAGGGTAAAAACCACAATGGAGGTTAATCCACAAGTTATACCCTATTAAAAGTATAAGAAAAATATAAGAGAAATGCACATGCATTCAGGCGCACTGCCTAGAGCTCACTGCTCAAAGGAAGACTCGTTGTCTTACATAAAATATTCAAATTAAAACCATCTAAAGAATTTGAACTAAGAAAGTAGAATCTACTAATGCCTGAGTATAGTTTTGGTTAAGCACATGAACACTTCTTCACTTTCTTTCACTCTTCTTCACACTCTGCTCTGACTTTGAATGAGATAAACAACCGCTTATATATATCCACAACAAGAAATTACATTGCTTTATGTCGGCTTCAACACAATAATAGAATGAATGCAAACTATCATCCCAAAACAATAAATATTATCAATGCGCATCAACCAAAGTCGGTCATAACATAGTAGAGACCCAAAAAAATGCCCTCAAACACAAAACACCTTCAAATATTCTTCCTCGAAGATCCACAACACATTTCAAACACCTTGTCGGCCATGAACATGAACACGCAAGAGAAAATCTTGGATCATGAGCACAATGATCACTGCGTACGTGCAACACAAATAGAGTATGATCTATAAATTTCCACGAACACTTCAGTAACATACGCAACAACTCAGATTACCAGAATCACATTATCTTCTTCCATGAACACCATTTGCAATAACAGAATAGCTGTCAGAACACAAAAACTTATAACTTTCTCAAATCTTCATGCGCACCTCTAAAACTTTCAGAGTAGAAACTAGATAGGCTTGAGAACAAACCCTTTGATCTGCAACACCTCACTATCAACATACTAAACTTTCTACTATACTGATCTTCATTGCTTCACAGACAACCTGTAACATATTTATTACAATTTTCTCAATATCCTCGACATATACAGTCTTAGAGACATTAATTCTAATAGTGTTTACATCAATGACAACCACATATCAGCAATGCAACCACAACATCCAACAAAGGGTTTGACCTCAAGCGACATTTTTGGGTGTGCTATACAAATTGTTTGTGAGTGAAAGTTGTAGGTTGATCCATGCATGTAGCACTCCAAACTTTCATTGGGGACTATGATTTTTCAGTTTCTTGAGGAGATTTCCAAGAGGTTGCCATGTTCACCATGTTCTACCCACTAGAATGCTATTTTTTTTAGGCCTAAGAATTTCAAACATCTTATTTTAGTGGTGCAGTGGAATAGCATCATTCCATGAAGTTACGTGCCATGTACCAAGTATAGTTGAGGATGAAATCCCTTGCAAGGAAATTTTCCTTCCAAGGTAAGAGGTGTGTTGTGTACATGTGCATAGTCTAGTCACTCATTCTATGTGTGGTATTTTATCATGTGGCCCACTTTAAGAAGATAAACTTGATCTAAATACTAAATAGGTTGTACTTCATGATGTGTTTTCTTGTGGAGACTTTGTAAAACCATTTAGTGTGACTTCATGGAAAAAAGACACAATGAATCATCTAATACTATTCAAGTCATTTGAATACATTGTATATTATTTTTTTATCAATTTCAAAATAATCGAACACTCAAAACAAACATTCAAACATGCAAACAAAAATGGTAGAATTTTAAACCTTTAAACAAATTGTGCACTTGACAAGCAATGATGCGCCTTTATATGCATTTTTGTGCTTTTATTTTTATCAAAACAATGCCTTTGTAACATTTTTGAGCCTTTATCTACATCGTCGTGCCTTTGTTCAAAATAAACATAGGTAACTACAAATACCCGCTTTTTTTTTCAACAATGTGACACTTATGTGGATAACAATGCACCTTTGTAGACATCTTCGTGCTTTTATGAGAATCTTCATGCTTTTGTAGTAAACAATGGCACACATCTATAACAACACTACACTTTTTCTTAAATTAGGAAACTGCAACTTTCATCAAACAATTTTTTAATTTTTTTGGTTCTCAAACATCAAACTGATCTGAAACTAGCTCAAACTATAAAAAAACCAATCTTGGCTCACTTATAGCACTCACAAACATCAAGAAAAGTTCATTTTTTTCAATATCTTGATCCTGTCAAAAATATCTTCTAGGTTTTCAATTAGGATCAACATCAAACAATCAACATAAACATTAAAACATCAACCATCAAAAAAATTCACAACACACAACAACTTGAAACGTTGACACCAAATCTCTTAGACTAAGTTTTTTCACAACATCAACTAGTTTAGCTCTATGTTTAGAAACAATCTATTTCTAAGAATTTAGTTGCATTGGTACACATATTTTTGGATAAACTCACTTTGGAGTCACAATTCTACTCTTAAGGTTTACAATTTCAACATCAAAACACATCAATCAAACTTGAGTCTAGATTATTGTAAAAAATTGAGAGTTTCACATCATTCATCCATTCACGAAGGTCATCAACCATTGGTCCTAGAACTATTAGGTCTTTACTAGAAACATTTGAGACAACTAAGGAATTTCAAGAAGATCAAACATCTTCTAGGGGAGACACAACTTCTATGGTTGCAACTAGGTCACAACACAAAAGAATCATGGAAGCAAACCTTTGTTATCTTAACATGCCTACCACTAAAAATACAATCACAAAAAATCCAAGTGGTTTAAATGTTCCTACCCACATTGGTCTTATTGATCAACCTTTTGGGATGCCATAAATAACTTCACAATTGGATGAAATTCATCCATGAAAGAAAATAAAAATGTCAAAACAATCATCCCAAGATGGAACAAACAAACAAGCACTCCCCAACCATCACAAGAAGTAAGGGTTCACATAGAGTACATCACAAATAACCCTAATTAGTTTACCACCAAAGATTTATTAGACATGTATCAAGATCCACCTAGTCTATCACCTCATAAATATAATTTTGAATCTAAATCCAACTTAATACATGCTCACACTCGCACAAGGAGGTGAAAAACTTCCCTCAAGTTTTGATGTAAACACACTAAGGGAACAACCAGTTTTAAATGTTACATCTATGATTCAACCTTCTCAAAAATGTTACACAGCCAATGTAATAACCATCATCATCACATGTACCAAGTCAACCAACGGTTTCTATAGTAGATTCAATAAATGTCACAAACCAACAAGGAAATCAATGTGGTCACACTCAAAATTTAGAGAACTAAACAAATATGGGAACTTATTAATGGATAGATCAAACAAATTTCACAAACCAATACATCAATCCCTTATACAATACTCAAAATCTAGGGAATCAAACAAATTTGGGTATTCTTCTCGAGGACCACCACCAAGGCAAAAAAATACTCCTCGGTGACGATTCACTCCCTTAGGGGAACCCATTGAAATAATCTTATAGAAATTGATTCAATCAAAACATATTTAACTTCCCAAAACCACAATTATCCTAAACCTAAAGTAAAACCACTTTGGTACAATGACAAAGATTTTTTCCAATATCATCAGACAAAAGTTTATAAAACACAAAATTGTATCAAACTCAAAAATCTCATTCAAGACCTTATTGTTCAAGGAGAAGTCAATGTCGATAACACTAGTAGAATTTGGAAAATAAATAACTACGTGACTGAAACTTTTAGTCACAACAACTAAAAATGACTAAATTCTAATTTTTTTTGCAACTCAACTATAAATGAGTAAATAAATGACTAATTTGTTCGTTGACTAAAAAATTATTTAGTCACACAAATAAAAATGACTAAATAGTTAGTCATTTATTTAGTCACAATCCATTTGAATATATCATTTAAAAAATCAAGAATCAATAGCCCGCCAGAAATACTCTAAAACTTTAATAAACATACTCTAAAACTTTCGTCGAAATCTTATTTTCAAGCGTAGCCCACCAAAATGGAGTTTTCATTTTAATAAACATACTCTAAAACCTTCATCGAAACCTTATTTTCAGGTGAAGCCCACCAAAATGGAGAAGTGTTGCAGCAAATAATGACAAAGAATGGTAAGGAGATGTGTGTGACAGGAGGCATAGGATTCATTGTTGCTTATCTCATTCCTACTCTGCTCAACAAGGGTTACATTGTTTTCGCTACTATTTATAATCTAGGTATTTAATTGACATATATTTGCATAATTTCAAATTATTTCAGATACTTTTGAAGTATCAATGTATCCTATATAGGGTTTAGAATTATTTATTTTAATTTAAATAAATAAATAAATGATGCATTTGCCTGTGATTAGATAATGTGGAGAAGATAGGGTATCTATGGGATCTTCCTATGATTAGATAACTAATTTAAAATATATTTTCCTTCTATGACAAATGGATTTTTCCTAAAAATCCCTCTTCTCTAATGTGTACAAATTTAATTTTTTATTTACTTGTGGGAAGTTGAGTCTATTTTATTATGACTTACAGTTGATGATTCAAAATAAGGGATTGGATTGTCATGATTTATTCCACCTTCTCAATGAATAGTAAAATGTGTATTCATCACTTGAATAGGGCCAAGTTCTTCTTCACTTGAAGGGGGTGCATTCAATGAGCTAGGCCCATTTTATCCACTTGAAGATGGCCGAGGACTCAGGCGAAATTCACAATCTTGAAACAAATGTATCATATCATCAAATATAAATCATATGATAATTATGGATACATGGAACAATCTTTCTTATTCTGACATGCTTTCTCTTCAAACATGTAGTATCAAACCTCCTTTTTGTAGAATCTCTTATTGGAGTAGGATGGTCTTACTCAAACTCTACTTCAATTTATAACCATGGTGGTAAATCCATAGGTGATTATTGAATAAATTTGTATTACCTTTTGTGTCATACACTTTAAACTAAACTTATAGTTTGAATGTTTTCTAATATAGCTATGGACATGCTCGTGTTTCTTTCAAATTGGATTAAAATATTTCGTGAGTATGCATTCAGAGATCTATTTTTAGCTGGAGAAAGCTATGCAAGTTAAACATCCACTCAACATATTTTCAAAAATCTCATTGGGAATTTTTTGTTTCTCTTATCATGATTATTTTGGTCATGGAATATAGGCCATTATATACCACAGTTAGCAGCTAAGGTGATAGAATACAATCAGGGATACACAAGCTATAAATTCAACCTTAAGGGGGTATTTGTGAGTATTTTTCCAAGATTTTTGTATTCTTAGATTTTTTAATTGGGTATTCTTTGACATGGATATTATTGTAAGTTCAGTTAAAATTTATATGTGGTCTCATTATTACTTGAGAGTATAACATATTTTATATAGAATGAAAATTTATATATTAAGACTTAGATTTTTTGTTTTATGGTAAAAATTCAATCATTTATCACTTATACTTAATAAGACTATGCTCTTTATTGTCACTGATAACTAGCTTCTACATCTCCCTCTTAGTTCTTTGAAGTGTATATCCATATCCAACAATTACATTCGCCTTGCATTGTCACTTTTAACTGTTGTCATTTGTTAAAATGAATACCCTTGATTAGGATTGCTCTTCTTTGCAAACTATTCTATTCTATGAAGCTACATTCATTGTAAGATCATTTCATTTTATTCATACTACCCTCAAGATGCAAAATCCATTATCATTACAGAGATCTCCTAAATCTGCCCCAGCTCACTATCCTCTTTGGCACTGTATTCATTACTCCAGCTACTAGGGTTTTGCATGTGACATCTTTAATATCTTCATGACAGTGGATTTTAAATAGATCTCAGTCTTTTCTTTAATATTTATCATGGTAACCCTTGAGTTCCATAATCCACATTCAATCTCTTCTAAGAACATTGTCTTAAGCTAGACTACATAGTATAAATAATAAAGCAAGTCCTTCATACCTGTCAATGTTCCAAACCACCACTCATTGCCTTGCTTAAAATGCTCACTCCATAAGCACAATAGCATGTTTTAAAATCATGGTTGCTAGTGATTGACCATTAAGTTCGCTACTTTCATCAAGATACAATGAGATTTTTGTCTTCAAACTCAAAGAATTATGCAAGATAATATTGTGAATTTTTTGTTGTGTAGGGTTTGATTTTCTTACATATTTATTGCTTTGTTAACTGCCTTTAAGACTAGATATTGCACCCTTAGCTACAATCTCAAACAGCTCACTCATTTTCACTTGAAGATTCCTTTCATGAGCATCCTTCTATAAAATCAAACTATGCCCTATATATATTTTCATGAGACTACAACTTCTATGATATTATTATGCATTGACCAATTCTATGGCTGTCCTACTACAATCCCACTTCCTCACAAATGATTACAATCCAAATGCCTATATATATTTACTCCTCCTCACTACTACATAACCAAACTCTAATACTTCCCTTATTACCTATACAGATCTGATATACGATGCTTGCTTCACCTGATGATTATGTTGTTTATGTGCCTCTCCAGGAAAACTACACTTTCAATATCAAATAATGAACTCTAGGAAAGTAGTTGCATTACCCCTTATTCTCTTCACTATCAAAGAAAAAACAAGATAAGCATAAGAATTAAGGTAATGCCCCCAAGTTCAGGCCTACTTCCTTTCCATTTGCATCTTCACTTGTTGCATCTTTTATTGTAGGTCAGTCATTTTTCTTCAAGTTGTTGTTGTCTCCTTTTGTATACTTTTCCATGATCTTGGCAATGCCTTTTCTCTGCCTCAAAGCACTATCACTCTCATTCTTGATTGTACCCTCCTCATTGGTTGTCATCAAAACCTTGTAGCTTTCATATTGTCTTTAATATTTCTCCTTCATGGTGAACACTATCTTCAATATCAAATCATCATCATACATTGGGTTGGGATATTAAAAGGTCAATGAACCTGTTGTCTCAAATCTCTAACTCTTGGATATTTTCTATTATGAAACTCCATTCATCTTTTAGGGTTATCACATATAACATCTCTTCCCATTAAGGTGAAGAAATTTTTCTCAAAACATAGTCTATCATAGTCATATAGTTTTTTAGTTGTCCCTTTTGCAAAAATATCTTCATCTCTACTTTTATCTTTGGATCTTTATTGTTAACACTCCTTCACTAACTCTTCATGAACAGAGCTAGTTTAAATATAGCAATTGGAAAAATCTACATGAGTTTTCCCTCGGCTCAATTGAATGATTGGTAGAATCATTCATTCTATTGTTATAAAATGAGCCTCTTTCCTTTCAAAGAAATCAATTCATGATTCACACTCTAATCCCTTCCATATTTGCACGAGTAGATTCTTGAATATTTTATTTTTTAACACTGTACATAAACATAATAGGTGAGGATTATTTAGAGTGAGTGACCCCTTCTAAGCTCTTAACATGAGGACTATTGTCCTATTCCATATTCCTTTTTGAGCTATCATCCTAATTGTCCTATTACACACAATGTTCTCATTGCAAGATTGTCCCATCACCTACATTCCTTTTGTTGCCCTCTTCTATCATGTAGCCTCTTGTATTACTTTCCCTTGGTCTTCACAATTATTGTAATTAGATTGTCTTGCATAGATTTCCTATTTCATGTAAAATAATATTCCTCACCATGAGAATTTGCATGAAGTAAGCATTCTGGGAGTGCCATCTTCCCTTCTCGTTGTAATATCCTACAAGATACACATTAAATATTTTGGCCACTTCAGTCTATAGCATTTGTAACTTCCTCTTTGAGTAGTTTGGTGAGTGTCCTCAACCTCTTGTTCTTGTGGTAGTCATATGACCTTCTATGGACTGTATAAACTCCTTTAGTGTAGCTGTTGTCCACTCCTTCCTATTATGCAACCATTACCTAAACCAACCTGCATGTAAACTATTTCACACTAAAGAACTAAATATATTTTATTTAAGTGTCACTCCTAGGTCATTATTTTATCATTAATGACCAAAATAATTAGATAATGAAATATTATTTATATGTAAATCAAAATATAAATTCATATCCTGCATAAAAAATATATTTTGATATAGCTATTTTTTGTGGTGTTTCTTCCCACCTTATCTATTGATAATGTGGCTTGATTTCTATTGAGAAAAGTTGAAAAGGTTCTACTTTATCTATAGTAGGCCCCTAAAGTTTCTTCTCAATAATATTGGTCAAAAATGTTCATAATGGGATAAGAAACAAAAATAATTCATAATAATTGAGGATCATAAGTATATAAATAAGGCGTGATTAGGACCATAATAATTGGAGTATAAGTAAAAATCCAATGCAAATACAAATCATAAATGTGAGATCATAGATAAAGAAAGATGGCAAGAATAGGTAGACCAAGATAATGAAAAACTGATGCAAATTAGGGTGGAGTAGGTTCAAACAACACAAATTTGTCAACTTCTTTAAGTTTCAAAACTTAGACAATGGTGGAATTCATAGTTTTCCTTATTCCTCCTACTAGGTCTCCAAACCTAGGTTTTTAAGCATATATTTTTTAGAAGGATGATAATCCACAAAAAAATGACCATCTTAGATACCCATTTGGCTTCTTTGTAACATATCTCATTTGGGATATAGGTTGTTTTGGAATAATTTCCTTAAACAGGGTCTACTATGCTGCTACAAGGCCTAAATTAGGCCACTTTTCCAAAGCAAGTGTCCTAAATTCAATCACCAATCACCAAAAATCCACACCAGTAGTCTTCACATGCCACATAGGGTCCCAAAACATAATTTTTTTCATCAAAATTCACCACCAAATTATTGTCCTATCAATTCACCAATCTACCTAAGCCTAACACATGAAGATGTTAGGCTAGGGCAAGGCCAAAATGACACAAAACCCCATCTCCTACTCAAATAACTCCACAAACACTAAACCTACATCTAACCCTTCCATTCCATCGAGTTTGGTTGGATTTCAACGGTGGAATGGACTGCAATTCATTCCTTTTGTCTTCAAACCCTGAAAAACTAGGGTTCATAGGCCACCTACAGAAAAATCCTTCAAACACCCTTATTTCTTGATGAAAAATAATCAAATCACATGAAAATTAAAGAAGGAACATCACTCCACAATCTCCAGGTCAGTTCATGCCAAGAAATGACTATACAAGGTTGTACAAGAGTCTAAAACATAGAAGAACCTAGAATTTTTGCAATCACCAGAATTGTTGCAGAAGAATTTCCTCAAAGTGTGTGAAGCATCTTTATGTTTCTACTATCACAAAAATCCAAAAACCAATGGTCTCTCACTAATATTTGAACTTATGACCATTCAACATCTTTACAAAGAAAAAATTGCAAAGTTTTGTAATATTTTAACATTTACAAAACTCAACCAACTGACCCTATATGACCCAAATACATCAAAGATGTTCTCAATTAGACCTTATTACATCAAAATATGTCTTGAAACTACAAAACACAACCTTGACACATATTTACATGACATTGATAACTCAACTTGACCACTTTTGCTAGGTGCTCTTGCACCATACACCCGAGGAGAGAAGAATCTCAAGCTCCACCTAAGATCATTTCTTGCACTAATGTTCCATGCTTCCTAATGTCATCTTCTAACATCCATAATGCATCTTCATGAGGAATTCTTTGCCACTTGACAAGGTATCCATTATAAACTTTGTGTCTTGTTCTCTTCACCTCCTTAGTGTCCAAAATGCCTTCAAGTTTCAATGGTTTAGTAGGGGGTAGATCTCTAACCCAATCATCATCATCAACACCTTCAACACCTGTACCTGCATCCACAAATCCCTTGAAATGGTAAAGGTCAAAAACATTGAAGATTGACCAGATAGAAACTCCAGGAGGGAGTTCTATCGCATTGGCATTTTCACCAAACTTATGGACCACCTTGCAAGGCCCAATCTTTTTCATCGGTAGCTTTGTGTATTTTCCCTTAGGTAGTCTCTCTTTCTTCAGGTGTGCAAGTACCAAGTCTCCTACTTTGAACTAAACATTCCTCCTCTTCAAATCTACATGCTTCTTATACTTTTCCACACTCATCTTCATATTTTCCTTAACCTACTCATGTATGTCTTTCATAGTTATAGCAAACTCCTCTCCTTCTGCACTCCTCTTCTCCAATCAGCTCATATCTCTAATTTTTTATTCTAGTGTTTTGGAACACACAACTGAGCACCCTTGAATAACAGTCCATCTGGCAACAAAATATCAGAAAACTCATCATGGAAAACACCTTCAAACTAATTACAAACAAATTATACCTCTTTGAAGTCTTCATCAGCTACATACATGTCCTTTAATGCCTCTATACCCACACTTTGAAGTTATATCTCCTACTTAGGGAATCTGCTACCTTGTTGGCTTGGCTTTTTTTGTGCTTAATTGTGAATGTGTAGCTTTGCAAGTATTCAACCCACTTTACATGTCTAAGACTTAACTTATCTTGATTATTTAGAAAACTCGGAGCATGATTTTCCGTGAACACAATGAATTCCTTGGGAAAAAGGTAATGTCTCCACTTCTTGAGGGACTTCACCAATGCATAGAGCTCCAAATCATATGAGGAATACCTTATTTTTTCTTCATTTAGCTTTTCACTAAAGAAAGCCACTGATCTGCCTTCTTGGCTTAGGACTGCTCCAACTGCAAACCCACTAGCATCACACTCCACTGTGAATATTTTGTTGAAATCAGGTAAGGAAAGTATGGGCTTTTGTGCCACTCTACCCTTTAGGTATTTGAAACTCCATTTTTCCTCTGTAGTCCATTGAAACCTCTTCTTTTTGTCGCCTTTAATAGTGTCAATCATAGGTGAGCAAATATGACTGAAGTTTTTTATGAATTTCTTATAGAAGCTAGCAAGACTGTGAAATATCCTCACCTCTCCTATTGTCCTTGGAGCTGGCCAACTGAGAATGGCCTCTAATTTTTTGTGGATCCATCTTCAATGAACCCTTCAAGATGACAAAACCAAGATACACTAGCTCTTCTTTCATAAACTCACATTTTTTAGATTTATCATCAATTTCTCTTCATCTAACTTTTGCAAAACCATGTCAAGATGCTTCAAGTGGTATTCTTTTGTCTTTCTAAACACAAGGATGTCATCCAAGTAGAAAACTATAAATCTACCTATGAAGGGTTTCAACACTTCATTCATTAGCCTCATAAACATAGTAGGGGTATTTGAAAGCCCAAATGGCATCACCATCCACTCATAGATACCCTCATTGGTTTTAAAAGAAGTCTTCCACTCATCTCTCTCTGATCCTAATCTGATGGTATCCACTTTTCAAGTCATTTTTTGAGAAATAACATGCACTACCCAAGCATTCCATTAGGTCCTCCATTCTAGGTATTGGGAACCTATACCTAATAGTGATCTTATTAATTGCTCTGGAGTCTGTACACATCCTCCAATCTCCATCCTTTTTTGGGGATAAAATAGTAGGGACAACACATGGACTTAAGCTTTCCCTTATTAAACTTTTGTCTAACAATTCTTGGATCTGCCTTCGTATTTCCTCATTTTGTTTGGGGGTCATTTTTTATGCAGCCTTATTTGGAAAGTTTGCACCAGGTATGAGGTCAATGTGATAGATTAAATCTCCCATGAGAGGTAAGGAGTTAGGCAACTCATCAACTGCTATATCCTTGTACTTATTCAACAAAGTTTGTACCTCTCTAGGTATACCTTCAATTGTTGTTGCTAACAACATAGTTTTGGATCTAATTATGACTGCATACCCCTATCCACCTTCCTCTTTCATAGTTTTCAAGAGTTATTTATCCCCTACTACCATGACACTTGACCCTACTTCAGCATCTACACTTTCATATTTCAAAGGAGAGAGGGTAAATGAAACACCATCTTTGTCAATCACATATATGTTTTTCTCCCCATCATGTTTTGCTTTTTGTTCATACTGCCAAGGTCTTCTTAGCAACAAGTGACAAACATCCATGGGGATGATGTCACAAAAGATTTTGTCTTTATAAACCACAATGTTGAATTCAACCCATGACTTCTCATTGACCAAAACTTGTTGACCTTTATTTAGCCATGACACTTTATAAGGTGTAGGGTGTGGAATCCTTTTCAATTTTAGTTTTTCAACCATTTCCAAAGACACTAAGTTATTAGTAGAGCCTAAATCAACAACTACTTTGCATGCCTTTCCATGAGACTTGCAAGTGGTCCTAAACAAAGCTTTTCTTTGTGGAGGCTCCTTGGTTGTTGGCACCTTGATGATTTTCCTTCTCACCATCAAACTCTCTCCAATCTCAGGGGCAGCATGTTGAGAAGGAGAATTGACTCTTTCCACATCCTCTTCTTGCACTACTTTGGATCTTCTTTCACCACCATATGAGCTTGAGGTTGGTTTGTCCAGGAATTTCCATGTTGGGTGTCCAAATTGATTACATTGGTAGCATCTACCAGAGAAGGAGCTTGTCCCTCTTCCTTTTCCATTGAATCTACCTCTTCCATTAGGTCTTCTACCTCTGAAAGCTCCTCTTGGTTCGCCACTTTTCTCTTGTTGATTGCTTGATTCTCCTTGCTACCTTGGTGATTGTCCTCTTCCACCAAAATTTCCTCTACCTCTGAAACTATTTCCCCTACCTCTAGCTTGTTGCTCTTGCCTTCTTTTTATTCTCTCTTCTACCCTAATTGCCGTTTGGAAGCATTCTTCAACTATTTTAGGAGGGTTGAGGGTGATTTCATCTCTGATGTTTAACCTTAGACCACTTAGGTATCTAGTTACCTTTTCTACCACATCTTCATTGTGTTATACTCTAATGCTCAATTTATGAAACTCCTCGATGTATGCCACACATCTAACTCCCTTTGCTTCAAGTTTTGTAGCTTCATGAAGGTCTGAATGGCATAGTTTGTTGGTAGGAATTAGCCTTTCACCTTGGACACCATCCTATCCCATGAACTATTTTTTGTTTTTCCATTTCTCACTCTCTCACCTTAGACATAGTTCCACCATGTTAGGGCAGGTCCCTTCAACTTGGTTTTTGCAAAATTCACTTTCTTATTGTCTTCTATTTCTTCAAATTCAAAGAGATTATCCAAAGCATCAATCCAAGCCAAAACTTCTTCATTGTCCATATTTCCATCGTACATAGCTATTTCAACTCTCACCTTTGGATTGTTGTCACCCTTGATAGCCTTTAGCATCCTGACCATTCTCTTTTCTTCAGGCTCCAAGTCCTCATCCTCATCCTGGACTGCTACTGGAGGGTTCTCGCTCTCACCCTCATCCTCCTTATCACTTTGGTCACCACTGACCATTCCTCTTCTTTGATCCTTCTCCAAGGCTACTATTATGGCTAGCGTTTCTTCTTGAGACTCCTTATAGAGCCTCTCTTTATGGAGCATATTTTCTTTCAGTTCTTTTAACTCTTTGGTTGTTGAATTGTTCTTTGGAGGCATATTGCTTATGCCAATTCTCATTCGCTTTCCCACTTTCAATCAGAACCTAAGCTCTGATACCACTTGATGTAGATCAGGGTGGATTAGGTTCAAACAACACAAATTTTTCAACTCCTTCAAGTTTCAAAACTCAAACAATGGTGGAATTCACAATTTTCCTTGTTCCTCCTACTAGGTCTCCAAACCAAGGTTTTCAGGCATATCTTTTAGAGAAGGCTAGTAACCCACAAAAAAATGACCATCTCAAATACCCATTTGGATTCTTTGTAATATATCTCATTTGGGACATAGATTTTTTTGGAACAATTTCCTTAAACAAGGTCTACTACATCGCTACAAGGCCTAAATTAGGCCACTTTTCCAAAGCAAGTGTCCTAAATTCAATCACCAATCATAAAAACTCCACACCAGTAGTCTTCACATGCCACATATGGTCCCAAAAAATAATTTGTTTCATCAAACTTCACCACCAAATTGTTGTCCTATCAATTCACCAATCTACCTAAGCCTAACACATGAAGATGTTAGGCTAGGGCAAGGCCAAAACGACACCAAATCCCATCTCCTGCTCAAATAAATCCACAAACACTAACCTACATCTAACCCTTCCATTCCATCAAGTTTGGTTTGATTTCAATGGTGGAATGGCCTGTAATTCATGCCTTTTGTCTTCAAACCCTGAAAAACTAGGGTTCACAGGCCACCTACAAAAAAATTCCTTCAAACACCCTTATTTCTTGATGAAAAACAATCAAATCACATGAAAATTAAAGAAGGAACATCACTCCACAATCTCTAGGTCAGTTCATGCCAATAAATGACTGTACGGGGCCGTACAGGAGTCTAAAACACAGAAGAACCATAATTTTTGTAAAAAAATAGAGTTTATTGTATTGCTCAATCATCAAAATTGTTTCAAAATAATTGCCTCGAAGTGTGTGAGGCCTCTTTATGTTTTGATTAGAGGTAAAAAAATGGGTTTTGAAGGGGCCCAAAACCCTTTACAGAATAAAGGCGCTGATAAAAAAAGAGAACACCATTACGCAGCAATCAGCCCAACGACGGTGAACCAACAGTAAAAAAGTAGCCAAAAAGAAGGTAGCCAGCCAACAACACTACATATTGTTCAGAGTCTTCTATAGCTTCCATTTCAATAGTAGCCATCTTCTACGCATTATCCATAGTATCAAACACCTCAATACTAGAGGCCCCAACCTAAGCTTTCATTATGTTTCTAGTTCTAACACCTGACCCACCAATTTTTACCTCACCACTCAAAACACTACCTTTAACAGCACCCTTCCCACCAACACAATCCACATCCAACAGCTTACCCCCAGCAGCAGTATCATTAGCAGACACAAACTCCTTTCTCTTTTTCACAATAATCATAGGGGAGATCACCTTGGCATAATCCAAAATGCCCATAACCTTAGAGACATCTCCACTCTTCATCACAACATTCCACATTTTATCAAATTTATCCTCAAGGGATAAGATTCTTCCTTCCAAATTCTCTTTCAAATTGATGGTTTCCTCTGCCACAGTATTAGCCACAGTATTAAGAGAATCCATTAGATTATCAATTTGTCTTTGGACAAAAGGGTCATCAACCTTACTAGCAACACCTGTAATTCTAACATTAGTCCTATTGATCTCATGGAAGAACCACTTAAAAAATTTAAACAGTACATTAGCACACTCACGGGCCAAGCCCAGCACATCAGATAAATCCTCCCTATCAAATTTTTCAATTTGTTTCCCCATAGAAACGTCCTCATCAGAAGAACTAACATGTACCTTATCAGCATAAATATCCTTACCTTTTTCCAACGAAGATGTCTTCATCTTACGAATGGAGCAAGTGATTTCCTCTGCAATAGCCTTCCTTTTCATCATCCTATC
The DNA here is from genome assembly GCA_007115665.2 of Sequoiadendron giganteum. Taxonomy (NCBI): domain Eukaryota; kingdom Viridiplantae; phylum Streptophyta; class Pinopsida; order Cupressales; family Cupressaceae; genus Sequoiadendron; species Sequoiadendron giganteum. The sequence goes on from CM021102.1 coordinate 479,288,496, forward strand.
CACATCCGCTTCGCTATTTCCCACAGCATGTCCTCCACCCATAGCCCTTTCCTTCCCCTGCTTCAACATCCCAATGTCAGCACTCGGAGAGGCCTTGCCATAGATAACACCAGCCAGGGAAAGAGGGAAAACCCTTCTCCAGAAGTTGGCCATCAGTTCTCAACATCCTTCTCTTTCGGCTCCCCTCCTTAGTCTCCTGCACTTGTCTAGTCACTGGGGGAGGAGAGGAAGCTTCCCCATAAAGTTCATTTTTTTCCTTAACCCCCTTAGAAAGAACATTCGCTACCACCTTGTCACTGCAAGTCGTATAGCGCTCTTTATCATCCAACTTCCTTTTCCTAGTCTTACCCGAAACAGGGGAAATGGGGCCCTCCTCAAGAGAGGCATATGAATCCGGGACATAATCAACATCATCATCCCTACCAAACTCAAAATCTTTTCTCAAAATAAGCCTCCTCTTCTTAGATTTTTTACTAACCCTTTCCTCTCCCGAATTCGTCTCATAACCCTCTCGGAGTTTAGCAATATTTTCCTTTGAAGACACAAGAGTTTTATGCACCTCATGAACTTTGACATGTTCATAGATCAAGATAATTAACCCCACATGCAGGACAAGGTTCTTGGGGTTTTTCATATGCTCCTTAATCCCCGTGTCAAGCAACATCAACAAATAGTAAGGAAAGAAACCCATTTCTTATGTCGGAAATGGTTAAGCAAAAGGAAATGGTAAGTGGTAATCATTGTATACCTGCCCTCCAAGGTGACATACCTCATAATCTCTTCAACCACATCACACCACAACGCTTTCAAGGAATTCCTCTTCACCGTTTTCAAATCAGCAGCCTCATTCCCTTTAAATAAAATAGACATCGTAGCCTACGATTATTTTTTGTCTCTGAACACCTTCATACCTTGCATAGACAAGCCTGTAATTTGGGCTATGAATTCTTCATCAACCACAACTTCCCTACCACTCAAATTTAGGGTTCTCTCATTCCACCCTTGAGCAACCAAATCAATTACCTGGGGATTGTTACCATGCAGCTTCTCCATTTACAAAGTTAATCCACACCTCTCTAAAATCTCCCACACCTCCTTCCTTTGCTTAGCAGAAACATAGGACTTAGGCTCAACATGGTTTATGTCCCCACCCATTGCAGAAGACTTAATGAATAGAAGCCAAGCACACAGCAGAAACCTCAAGAAACTAAGGAAAACACCACCCAAAGCGGAATTAAACAGCAGAAGTCTCTGGAGACTAAGGTAAATATCACCCAGAATCCATGTGAAGCCAGCAAGAGGACAGATATGCAATAATGGATTAGAACTTTGGTCCTTGTGAAATTCATCCCTTGTACTCATAACTTTAACATCCTCATTCATAACATTTGACCACGTGAGTAATGACATGCACCCCTCAAAGCAAACGAAGATATGCTTAAGATTAGCTTTCATTAATAATAATATTTGTTGCTTCAAATGGAATAGGATCATTTAAATCCCACTCCTTTCTTTCTCTAACACCAAAGTTAGTGAAGAAATCAGCTAACATATTTCCCTCTCTCAATATATGGGAGATATAAACATTATCAAAGGATTTGATAATTTCAATGGAGTCCCTGACCAAGGCCTCAATAGTCCAAGACGGAGGTGAGGAATTCTTTAAATTGTTTATAATATTCAGAGAGTCACCTTCCAACCATACCTTCCTATACCCTTTGCTTTGAGCCAATTTGAGTCCATGATAGGCTGCAGCCGCCTCTGCGTAGTTGCTTTGAGCCAATTTGAGTCCATGATAGGCTGCTGCCACCTCCGCATAGTGGTTTGTAGAGGCCTCTTTATGTTTCTACCATCACAAAAAACCAAAAACTGACGATCTCTAACTGACATTTGAACTTATGACCATTCAACTTCTTTACAAAGCAAAAATTGCAAAGTTGCAAAGCAACTTTTGCAACATTTTGACAACATTTACAAAACTCAACCAATTGAACCTATATGACCCAAGTACATTTAAGATGGTCTCAATTAGACCTTATTACATCAAAATATGTCTTGACACTACAAAACACAAACTTGACACATATTTACATGACATTGATTAACTCAACTTGACCACTTTTGCTAGGTGCTCCTGCACCATTCTTCGCACCTTATCTATTGATAATGTGGCTTGATTTCTATTGAGAAAAGTTGAAAGGTTCCACTTTATCTATAGTAGGCCCCTAAAGTTTCTTCTCAATAATATTGGTCAAAAATGATTCATAATGGGATAAGAAACAAAAATGATTCATAATAATTGAGGATCATAAGTATATAAATAACGCGTGATTAGGACCATAAGAATTGGAGTATAAGTAAAAGTCCAAGGCAAATACAAATCATAAATGTGAAATCATAGATAAATAAAGATGGCAAGAATAGGTAGACCAAGATAATGAAAAACTAATACGATATGATTCTTCTCTCTTTCCTCAACATACACAAATAAAAACAACTCCCAACAAGACTTAGGCAGATTCACTCTACTCATCATTTCAATTTCAAATTCACAGATTTAGACTACTACAAAAGAATTCTTGTCAAACCTACAACTTATTTACGACATTTCATTGCTAGTTCAAATATATTTTGATAATTTTATTTGTCAAATAAAATCCCATTCAATTCACAATTCATATTTTATTAACATTGAAATTCATTAAGGATGCAATATAATTATTTTAATTTCTTCACAGTTTGCAGGAAAGATACCATTTACAATCTGCAAGTTCTAATTTTATTCTACTTATTGAAATTCCCTTATTCTTAGTTTCTCATGTGTGGTTCCTTTCTTTTTAGCTCTTCTTCCCTAATGCTGGTTCACTCCTCTTATTTTTTATTTTCTTAACTCACACTCACTATGTATATCATGGCCTATTCACTTCCCTTATATGTGGCATGGTATTCATGTTTCTTGGTTTATTGATTTCAAAAACCTCTTTCCAAAGCCACGAATCTCCTTCACCTCATATGGTGCGGCCTTTGTTTGTGATTTATATCTACCTGTACTAAAGGTTATATGTGGTATAATCTATATATGAATTATCCTCCATAATTCCATGGTTTGACCCCTTCCTCTATTTCTTTATCACTGAATTGCAAACATTATATCATTCTCTTCTATAAGGAATGACCTGGGAATTTTGTGCCTCTATATATACTCATTTTTATTCATAAATTCTCACTTGTATGTGGCTCCACCCTACGCTAATCTACTTGGAATCCTTTTACCTCCTCTCATTATGTTGCCCTCCATTCTCTTTATCTTCTTCCCACCGTGTGGGCCTTCTTCCTTGTCAATCTTTACTCTCCCCTACCAAGTGCGACTATGCTACCACATTTATTTGAGGTATTTTTTCAAATAGTTCACTGCCTTGTCTATGCTACCACATTTTATCAAATAGTTCATTGCCTTGTTGTTATGGCTAAAAGCCTAAAACAGGTGCTTTTGAACAAGCTATGAATGCTTGGAAAAAATATATCAAAACATAATAATAAGCAATAGCATAGAAAGGTAGTGAACTATTCGAAAAAATACCTCAAAGAAATGTGGTCTCAATGTGCTTGTCATAGCATTCCATCACGATGAGACCACATTTCTTTGAGGCATTTTTTTTCAAATAATTAACTGCTTTGTCTATGCTCCTGTTATGTTGGCATTGGAATATGCACACTCCTACCATTATTATTTGTTCAACACTTGTCTTGAATGTCCCTTTTAGCTAGTACTACCCTTCTACAAGGATGTCTTTTGTGACAATACTATGACAGCCTTTGTGACTGTCCTCAACACTATCTTCTTTAGGATGAAATGGCCCTCTCAATCAATAATGAAACTGTATGTTTTGAAGAAAATTTCCACCTTCCAGTGTGCCTTTCTTATCATAGTGATCTCTCCTTTGGTGCTATTGTCGCTTGAATATTACTATCCTCTATATCATGAAACTTCTAATAGTGCATTGTCATTGTGGTTCAATCATGCATTATACTCTTTAAAAGTTCCCTATTGTCATGATTTATTCTTACCCTGGGTCCTAAGCACGTCCATCAACATTTTTCTTCATGAAGACTCTAACAATGCCTTAGAGTTGTCATCTATTGTTTTTGAATTTATTATTTTATCACTATCTTGTGGATTTTGATTAAACCCCTTGTCATTGTCATATGAATGGCTACTATCACTTGTGATTATCGCAGTCCATGTTATTTAACTCTATCCTTGTTGAAGGCCCTAATTCACAAGAAGTAAGATGAAATTTGAGGACAACACTAAAGGACAACTAATTATGATTAAGAATAATGAAACAAGGGGAATCTCTCATGGTTTTCATGTTAATGAAACTCTAGGAAACAATGCTTTCTCTTGTAGTTTGGTAGGAGCAAGAAGAAGATGTATAAGGTGTCTCTAAAAAGGAAGGATATTTAATAAGTATGTTGCATATGTGTTTGCTGCATAGAGTGAGCTACTTGACAATACCATATAATGCAATGGATAGTAGTTGAGCAATGCTTTGAGCTCTTGACTTGAGACAATGCCTTAAGACAGTGCCTTGACACAGTGCCTTGACCTTAAACGAATACACAGTAGTATGAGCACACAGTACCTTGAAACAAGACAATAGTGAAGTATCTATACCTATGCAGTTTCCTCGTTTCATGAAGGCATACTGAAGAGCATTGGATGTTATATTTTCTTGTTTTCTTGCACATGGTATGTGTGGACAGAGGTTTTAAGATTATTTATGAAATAAACTTGTGTGATAGTTAATCAAAATACAGATTTTAGGTTGAGGATATAGTTAATCACATTGCAGATATAGTTAATCACATTTTTCTCTCTTTGATGTATAGACTGCACTCATTCTAACCTTAATCACTTTTTTCTCTCTTTGATGTATATACTGCACTCATTCTAACCTTCAATGCATTATACCTCTCCTACAGTGTGTCAACCATGATATTGTCTTCTGATATATGCGTCTTTTGGTATCTTCTCATTGTTATTACAATGATCACTATCACAAAGATTATCATTTTTTTGGTTTTTATGCTGAATTGCGAGCATTATTATTGGGAAAAATCAACAAAGTTCTCCCTTTTCCCATTAAAATAGACCTTACAAAAGGCCTTCCTTCAAAGCTACATTTTATACTAGTGAGTACTAGACTATACTTTAATACCTTTTCTAGATGGTAGAATTCTTCCACTATAGCCTTCATGGAAGCATTACTCTTCAAATTGTTGTCCCAGCCTAGGTAAAGAACAAAAGGCCTAGGCCTTGTAGAAGTAATGTTACTAATATTACTACTAATATCTTCACTACAACTATCACAATTAGAATTTACTGCACTTTTATCATATGTCACATCTATGATGTTGTCTTCTACCTTCTACAAAAACTATTACAGGGGGAATAAGATCCCTGAACTCCAACACTGTCTATCAAACTGGCACATAGGTGTATGATTGTCCTTAGTTACTATGGTGAATAACATGCAAGTTTCTTAATGGCGTTGTCATCTCATCTACATTATTCTGATTGTTATAGACTTATAGGCTACTCTTTCTTGTCCCTATACCCATGAAGAATGTCCTCTTCATGATTATTGCTCATTCACATTAGTTCATTGTGATATATGAACTATACATAGTATGCATTTATTTACTACACAGTTGTATGTGTAGGTTGTCTTCTTCGATGATAAAATATCTCCTTGCATTGTGATCGTATTATCTGCGTTCCTAGATCACTGTCTTTTTTCCCCTTATGTGATTACCTTAGTTTGTGATCACTACCCCACAAAAATGATGATTGGATTTCCCTTTGTAAATTCATTATGCATATTATTGTTGTCGCATTTTCATGCACACTATTAAGACTATCATTTTACTTGAGCACTTTCATCACATAATAATGATCATTGTATTTTTTCCTTGGAAATGAATTTAGACTATCCTTTGTAAGAGTGTGTTGGTAATTTAAGAAATTGTCCTCTTAGACTATGATTTCCATTGTATATTATTCATTCCCATATGAGAACTTCACTATGTCTTTCTTCCATAGGTGTATTTCCTCAACTAGAATAGCACATGTAGATCTAAGAGATTCTTGACTCATAACTAACCAATCATCAAGATTATGATGACAAAAAAAATTCCCTATAAAAGATTGGAAAACTCTAGATGCTCTAACATCTACATAATTTTACTAATTTTTTTCACATAGAACTTTAATAAGATGTATTTCTTTTACTTGAATAAGATCAGCCTTTATATCTATTAGTTGATTTACATAACATTGAATTATGGTATCAATAGGCCTAGGACATTTCATGACAACATCAACTACAATGGTATAGGAATTATTTAGTGTCATCCTTAGCATCATGACAAGTTCTAGCTCTGTACCAATTGCATATACCCAAACAAATTTCCAATCAACTAATTTATATATTATCTTGACCCTTCCAAATTGGCACCTCCTCACTTCATTTACTTGTAGGCTAATATGGAGCTTTTTCAAACACAAAAACAATTATGTTCAGTGAAAAAGCCCTCTACAACTTGAATACCTTTGTATGAGACCATCATATGTTTTCTTTCCTTATGTTTTTACATTCCCAATCTCAACACCTTTATCTCCTTCCATTTTTTAATGCAAGCATTATCATATTAATCAAACCTTAGGGTTTTCATTTTGATCTTGAAATAGGGTATAAGGAAGTCTTATATTTCAAGTTTAAAACTTGAAATTACTGTCACATTTAACACTTTTGTTGCTTGGTATCCTATGTATGCACTATTTCCTCTTTTAAGGACCTATTTATGTTCAAATAATGGCACTACTCATGCCTCTTGAATGGATTGTTCACTTACAAACTCAAGATATTGGAAACTAAAAAGGTATAAGGAATGTATGAATATAGTGTAAGTAAGCTTCACCTCCTAATTGACCTTTCATTGAGCTTCATGGTGTATTTGATGACTATCTTCAGTGCTATTTTGAGATGATAGATCCTCTACATGCCATACCTAATGTTTTTAGAACCTCTACAAATTTTATGAGATCTACCTCACAGGTCTACTCATGGTCTCTACAAACTATCCCCTGTTATGCTTTTAATGGAATTGTCTAGCTCACTCTAGAAGGTGACCTTTGAAATGGACTTTCCTATTGAACCTGAGTGCCTTCTACTTCTCTTATTAATTACATACACTCCCCTCTATAATGCTATCTTCACCATATATTGGAGTGCAATAAAGGAAAATAATGTATGAGACCAAAGACATCTTCAAAGGTTCAATTTCATCTGTGGAAAAACCCTTCAACAAAGCCTTGTGAAGATGCATAATAAAATATGAGTTGTTATTTTGGTTCAGTCATCATGGTATATTTACAACAATATTCCAACATAACATGAGTTTTTATTTTGCATAAACTCAGAGCAGGATCTCAAAGAATAGGACAGTGACCTTGCACAAGTATAAGAATAGCTAGACGTGAATCGAGCTTTGGTGGATGCACCAAAAATGGTGAGATGCCAAATGAACTTCAAGAGGCTCTCTTTAATTGATATCCAAATTGAGATTCCTAAGATACCAAAAACAAAAAGAAAGGAAAGTGTTGGTTCAGGCTATGGAGAAATCAAAGGTTCAAAAGTGATGGGAGAATAGTTCATAAGGAAGGAAACAAATTGTGAAAAAGGAAAGAGCTGCATTAAATCACTTTGATCGGTTTAATTTCATGCTTTCCAAGATTAAGAGAGGAGAATTAAGAGAGGAACATTTATTTTATGTTGTAGCTACAAGTGCCCTGCTAGACATACATGAAAATGTGGAAGCATAGACAAGGCAAGCAAACTATTTCAAAAATGTCTCAAAGAAATGTGATCCCGCTCTCCCACAAACACTTCAAGTCATGCCTGTGGTGATGCGGAGCTTTCCCGCATCACCACAGGCATGACTTGAAGTTCTTGTGGGAGAAATGAAATATGATAACCCTATGTAAATGCATCCATTGAGAAGCAGTATTCCCTCGAATCCTCTATTATATAGATACTGTTAGAAGCATACACAGTGGAACATCAAATATGCCAGTTTCCAATGATCATGGAAGCCAAAAAGATCTACTCCACTAGTGGTCGATGCACCTCCTAGACAATTTCATTATTTTTCAGACATCTATATGTTCACCTCTTCTTGAAGAAGAGGCGAGACGATGATTGCAACCAAACCACCGTGCAAGAATTCTATAATTTTTTGGTTGGGGTTAAAAAATGCAAGGTTTAATTGTGTTGATTCTATGGTGTTTGACATGTAAATATTTCTTCCAAAAGAAATATGTTATTGTCATGACAGATAATGGCATCATGGATTACTACAAAAAAATCTCACGACTCTAGTTTCACTGTGTTTGATACGCCTCTCTCCCACAAGCACTTCAAGTCATGCATGCGATGATGTGGGAAAGCCCCACATCACTGCAAGCATGACTTGAAGTACTTGCAGGAGAGTGGGATCACATTTCTGTGAGACATTTTTTGAAACAGTTAACTTACCTTGGCTATGCTTCCATATTTTCATGTATGTCTAGTAGGGCACTTCTAACTACAACATATGAAAAAAAATCCCTCTCAGAGCAAAGAAGAGTTTTAAGAGTTTTCTTGATTGCTTTTATAATGAATTTAATCATTGGTGTCATTTTTATGTACAAGATTCAATCATTCATCTGAACACCCTGAAATTGTGGTCAGTATAGTCTCTATTAAGAAGTGCATAGGTTTTCTCAGATGCATTACTCAGGAAAACCTTCTTCATAATTTATCATGCATTTATTATGTAAATAATTCTAGTTTTGGTCACTGAATTTTGGCATTTGATTATTATATGATGCCACTACCTTTTTCTCTTAATTTGATTACAAATAGTGTGTGGCATTTAGAATTTTTTTCATGTCTCAAGATTTATATCACTTGCAAACTTGAGTTTGTTTATTTTTATGCTTTGATGGATGTCCCTCCGTTATTACTAGATATCTAATGTAGTGCACATTATTATAGTGCAAGTCTATTTTTCATATTGTTTCATTTAGCATCACCAATCTTCTCCATAAGAACATTGTCCATGTTTAAAATGATGGAAATGGTTCACATCTCTAAGAACAATTTCTCTTGTGACAATCTTGGAGATGAATTTAGATGCAGTGTGAAAATTAGAACATACTCGAAGGTTCTTAACAACTCTAATAGTTGTACCAGGGGCCATGTTTAACAAACCAAATGCAATTGCTAACTTTTCACTATGGTGGCAGATAAATGATTATTTTTTCTTCTATTCCATAGCATTAAGTAAAAGGCTTGAATTTGGAAATACCCTCTTGCCTTCATTTTCCAAGCCAATTTCTCCAATTTTGCATAGCTCTCCCATGTTTGTGGATGTGATCTATCTCCTACAATTTTTAATTGATTTATCTTTTTGTTGTGTTTGGAATTACTTTTGTAAACTTGCAATATACAATGCACTTTTATTCTTTCTCAATTGAGACTAATAGTAATTTTGTTGGTTGTATTGAGGCACAACTTCATTCATGGTGGAAAAGGTAGACCCTATTGCTCATATCATATGGCACATTGCATATAAAGGAGGAAATATTCTAGTTGGGTTATTGTTGACTATATTGAAGGAGAGAGCTTCATATATGGAACACAATCAACACTCTCCTTCTTGGATTCTACACATTATAGGTTGCTCCGGGAAGATTTCCCACATTGTAGAAGTTTTAAGAGATGAAAGGGGAATGTGTTTGCATTGAAGGGATCCAAGCATGCATTTCCATCATTGCAGAAGTTTTTTGGAGAAGTTTCTTTCTTGCAGTCATTTATGTGTAATATTGTAACTCAAATTTTTAGTCTTGTGACTGAAAATAAAAATTGCAATACTCTATTTCTAAGTTGTAACTATAACACCTTCATTTTATTAATAAAGTTCATTGATTTTGCCTTCTCAATGGATGTCTTATTATGTGAAATTGATGATTTATGTGTATTTTTGTGTTTTATGTTTAAATCCTCAAATATCAATCAATTAAAATGACTAAATATACTACTAATTGACGTCAATTAGTAATTAAATTGACTAAATATACTACCAATTGATAGAAATCAATGAACAGTGAATAAATATGATTAAATATATGACCTATAAAATAAAAATGACTAAATATACTACCAAATTGATCAAAATGATGATTAAAATTAATGACTAAATACACTACCAATGGACATAAATTAGTGAATAAAAATGACTAAACAAGTGACCAGATTACAGTAATCAATAACTATATATCAGTGAATAAAAAATGACTAAATAAGTGATCAGATTACAACAATCAATGACTAAATCAACGACTAAATATACTACCAAATTGATCAATAAAATAACCAATAAATGACTAAAAATGGTTTAGTCATCAATCTGTTTGCATTATAAATGACTGGAAATAAACTAATAATGGTCACGTGACCATGTTCGGTCATTTATAAGCAGTTTTTGGTAGTTTTTTCAGTCATATATTGTTGTTTCTATACTAGTGTAAAAAATCAAGAAATGAGGATCTAGGAATTTATAAAACTTCAATTCCTGAACATGGGAAAGTGAAAGATTTTGGAAAGGCACCAAGCTATAATAATGTAAATTATACCTATGATCATGTAGTAGGGCACATTCTGTTAGAGTAATTGGGTATTTACTTTATTAATTAAACAATATTTGTTCAGTTACTTAAAGTTCCCTTTTACCTCTTTTCACTTAAGCTAACATTAGGTACATAATAATTAATTACTTTATTAATTATTATTGTGCAAGCCTAGGGTTTTCCTTTTTAGGGTTTTCATCTATATATGGTTGAAAACTATCTTTTGTATCATTATTCATTTTACATTTTCAGGTGAATACATTGCTCCACATTCTTGAGCATTTCCTTTGTTGCTTCTCTTTGCTTCTCCTTGTAACAGGTTATTTGCTTGCAAAGATCTTTTGGGCTTCTGTGGTGTTGTATCTTCTCAACTCCAACATGGTATCAAAACTTCAGATTTGTAGCTACTTGTTCTTATTTTGAGAAATTTGCATTGGAAGCAAACATAGGGCTCTAAGGTTTCTTCTTGTGGATTCAACATACTCTGAATTTTAGGTTCACTTTGGGCTCAAACGGACAGTGCCATTGGATTCGTAGCGCCCAAAAACCCCTAAATCGACTGTCAAATCATCCATTTTGGCCACAGTCAACCAGGGTTGCAAAAAAAAATTTAGGGTTTGGTCGTACGGCCCCCTAAGCAAAAAACATCGCAAAAAAAAATCAAAAAAACAAAGGTTTTTTATTTTTTGTTTGCGCAGCCCGTGCAAATTTTTCCACCGCCCATTGGCCACCGCACCACTCGGCATCCGCCTGCGCCGCTCCGCGCTCAGCCCGCAACACCGCTGCTGAGCTCGGCCATCTTCCAGTCACTGCCAACAACTCAGCCGCCTCTGCACTCTGTCCATCGTGCTCCGCTCGCCGCGCCGACCCCGAGCTCGCCCCATCGACACCGCCAGCTCCCCGCCGACACCGCCAGGTCCACCCTGCCCAGCTCGGCCTGCTCCCGCCGACCCAGCCGAGCTCACCACCGGCGACTCCGTCCAAGCTCGCCGAGCTCACGCCGACACCCCGCGGGCTCGCTGACCCTTGTCGGCCCCTCCAGCCCCCGCGGGCTTCAAACTTGCACCGCCACAATCATATTGATGACCAGGAGCCGCGTGCCCAGCACCCAACCCCCTGGTCATCCACGTGACCAGGGGCCGAAGACTTTAGCCCTTGAGGGTTGTGAGACATGTTTTTTTTTTTCTCTCCTTTTGAGCAACTTGCGCTAAATCAAGTATAGAATGGGCATTTTTTCTCGGATTTTCAAAAATGAGATATCGTCAGAAAGCTAGTTCCGGCACCGTTCCAGTGGTACTGGTAATTTTTCTTGATTTTTCAGTTTTGTAGTCTTTTTTTCCAGTCAAAGTCAGAACTTGGTTTTTTCACTCCAAGGGGTGTATCTTTTGTGTCTGAACTCCGTTTTGTGCAAACGAATAGGCGTTGGAAAGGTGTTACAGTGTTCTTTCTAGATTTATAGTCTATTTTACCAGAATATTTACCAGGTATTTTTTATTCAGCTTTGTGTGTGTTTACACTTTGCTCAATTACTTGGTCATCTTGGCTCCTACATGGGGTTTGTTTGTGTTGCATGGGTTATCTTGATATGTTTTATCATTGTTGAGATCATTAGTCTCTGAATTTTTTCATTTGAAGAGTTATCATGGGTTTCTCTACTCACCCTTCAGTTGTTCTTCTAGAACGGGGTAATTATGAATCATGGGCAAAGGGTATACTTACACATTGTAGGTGGCTTAATATTTTGCCTTATTTGTATGATCTCATACCTGAACCAACAACTTTAGAGGGCAGATTAGCATGGGATATTATTAGAAATCACATAGTAGGACTTATATTGTCTAGTGTTGATCATGACACTATGTTGGTTATATCGGACATTGATTGTCCTCACCCACTTTGGACATGTCTTTGGGAGATCTATGGAGACCCTATTCTATCTCCATTCCCAGAGGATCCTACTTTAGATTGTCTCATACCCATTGCTTGGAGAGAAAATACACCCTTTGATCATGATACTTTAGAGGAGCTTGAATATTTAGACACCCTTACTTGTTCTGATGGATCAGAGGTTTGTCTCACAGTTCCTACCCTTCAGACTGAGACTTCATCAACATCTCTTGTTGTTCTTGATTCAGTGCAGCAGGGCATCATACATCTTCCAGACATAGCTACTTTGGACTCTTATGTTGCAGACATATCTTTCTTGTTTGTTGAGTCCTATATTGCAGATTTGGAGGATTACTTTGAGGACATTCATCTCCTCTACCTTGACAGTGAGGTTATCATTGTTTTCCCACCATTATCCATGCATTCAGAGGTTGCATTTCAGTATTCTCCACATCAGTTTGGATTTGGCATTATTTGTTTCAGTTCAAACAGTGAGACTCTTCAGCATCCTATCATGGCACACATCTTGAGAGAGATTGGTTCATCATTCTTCACAGGGTTTCTTTGATACAAGTCCATGGATTTGTTTCTTCCCAAAATGAGGAATATCATTTGCCGCTTCAAGATCTCCTTTTGGATTCTACATCAAGCATCTACCATTGTGACAGGAGTTTCTTCATTGTGGGGGGGCCTTCTTCTCTCTTTCTATCTCTCCTATGGAGATCATTGTACATGTACTTATATGATAGAAGTTGTCTATGGGGGGTATCATGTTATCCACCTCCTATCCTTCTTTCATTAGTGCATTGCATTCCTTCCTTGCATTCTATTTTGGGGAGGAGTTTTGTTCCCACTGGGTTTTCTCTTTACCCATTTCATTTAGTTTGCATTGATTTTGTACATGGGTACCTGATCTGGCCTTGTTGTCGGGACCCATTGCTTTTGCTTTCAGTAGCTTCTTCTAGGTTTTAGCTTCTCTATAAGTCTAGCTTAAGGGGGGGTGTTAGAGTAATTGGGTATTTACTTTATTAATTAAACAATATTTGTTTAGTTACTTAAAGTTCCCTTTTACCTCTTTTCACTTAAGCTAACATTAGGTGCATAATAATTAATTACTTTATTAATTATTATTGTGCAAGCCTAGGGTTTTCCTTTTTAGGGTTTTCATCTATATATGGTTGAAAACTATCTTTTGTATCATTATTCATTTTACATTTTCAGGTGAATACATTGCTCCACATTCTTGAGCATTTCCTTTGTTGCTTCTCTTTGCTTCTCCTTGTAACAGGTTATTTGCTTGCAAAGATCTTTTGGGCTTCTGTGGTGTTGTATCTTCTCAACTCCAACACATTCGTGTTACTCATTCATCACAAGATGGAGAATTAGGCATGCATCAAGGCACTTTCCTAGTACAAAATCAAGATCAATCAACAGTGTCTAACAATGTTTCATATCAAAATGACATCAAATATATCTTTTACTGGAATATCCCTCCCACATATGAATTCATGATTGGACACATTAAAGAAGTTCCAATGCAACAAGAATACTCCTTCACTCCATCCATATCACTCAAGACTAGTGAAGAGTCTTTTACCCAAGCTATTCCATTTACCTAAGAGCCATGTCAAGAAGTTAATCCTAGGTATAAAAAAAAATTCTCCTAATCAAGTCGAGATTAAAATCCCATATTCTCAAATAATTATAATGATTTACATAGTATTTTCTAATCCATTAGTGATACTTTCTCTAACATAAGTCAAGACGAATAGCTCACTTCCCCAAAATACTATCATGATTTAATGACCATTTTTTAATCCATCTAAGATTTCAAAAATGATCTTGTTCTAATATCAAACATTCAAATCACTACCCATGAGGTGCTTCTTTCTAATCGACATATAGATGATCTTCATCCAAGAAAAGAGTCTCGTATTTTTTATGCCACAAATGATCAAGCAATGACAAAATTTATAGCCGGTCAATGTGACCAAACCACAAATTAGGAAAAATATTCCTACATGGACTGTGAATCACAAGTATTTTTTGGAGAGCAATCAGAATCTATATCCACCATTTTTTAGTATTATCAATAGAAAATAGAAGAAGTAACATCATGTGTCCATGACAAGTCATATTCAGTAGCCATTTTTTAATGGATGCAATATCAAGACAAAAGGTTAGGCCTATCTCACCATGGTATCTTAGAATCAACAAAGATAGTTAAAAATTTTGAGCAGTAGGGTGGGCAGAATCCAATCATGAAAGTGATACCTCTCTAATACTTGGGGCAACTTTATCTAGTGAAAACATCAACATGGGGAGCACGAAGAGTCCTTGTGATGGAACCATTGCCAATGCTACAACTAGCCATATCATTAATCATCATCCATACATCATTCCATTTGTAAATTGGGACCAATATAGAAAGAGAGATTCCTATCAAAGAAAGGAGAAAATCATCGAAGCAAAAGAATCAACAAAGAAAAATGGACAAGTAAAATACAAATGGATGACAAAGAAAAATAAATAAAATCATCCCTATCAAACTCCATCAGTCAAAGAAACTATGGGAAAAATAAAAAAGGGAAATTCATCTATCAAAGGTTTCCACCAATGCAAAGAAGGCTTCACAAGTGGCGTACAAAGTATATCAATAATTTGGTCTCAAGTCCACTCGAAACTCTATATCCACCCATCACTACTCATCCTCCCAAGTTTGGAGAATCAAAGATCCCAAAATATTGACCAAATCATCTCATACTACTTGCCACATTCCATTATCCACTTCTCACATTAACCATGCATTGACAACTCTTTATCACAAGGACTCTAAAGGCACTCTATCATAATGTGCACATCTAGATAAGGTTAACTTTGGAATTGACAAGACAAATGAGAATTCTCAGAGGCTACAATCAAGTGTATGTATCTTGGAAAGACAAATTCTCCAAGTGGGACATCATTGGCATATCATGATAGTTGCATCTACATCAACACTACCAGGTGGTTCAACATGAGCATAATACTTCAAAAAATAAAATCAATAAAAAAATCAATAAAATATTAAAGACAAAAATTGTCCTCCAATGAAAATGACTTCAGTGGCACTTTGGTAGGTACCATGATGAAAACCTGGAAAACATGTGTCATGATTAGAATCGATCATCTATATGTGTCATTTCAGATGGAAGCATCTCATCCTCTTCATCCTCAAGTTTTTATGTAAACACATTAAGGGAACAACCAATTTCAAGTTTTGCATTTGTGATTCAAACTTCTCAAAATAGACCTTTTATCAAAAACATTACACAACCAATGTCACAACCATCATCATCACATGTACAAAGTCAACCAATAGTTTATATAGTAGATTAAATAAATGCCACAAACCAACAAGGAAATCAATGTGGTCAAACTCAAAATCTAGAGAATAAAACAAATTTGGGAACTTATCAATGGATAGATAAAAAAAAAATCACAAATCAATACATCAATCCCTTATACAATACTCAAAATTTAGGGAATCAAATAAATTTGGGTATTCTTCAAAACACCAACATTCCACTAACGTTCAACACCAACATTCCACCAAAATTCAACACCAACATTCAACACTAACATTCCATCAATATTCAACACCAACATCCCATCAACATTATTGTTCAAAATATTCATACAAATCTCCCTAGTATCCAGGAAAATAAAGGATCTCAACCAATGTTACAAAATCAAGGACCTCAACCAACGTTACAACAAAATCAAGGTCCTCAAAAAATATCACAACAACATCAAGTGAAACCTCAAGTGTTCCAATATCTTGTACCACAACAAGGGCCTCAACATCAAGTGAATTTTCAAAATCAAGGTCTTCAACAAATGTCATGTCCAAAACAAAATCCTTCACTTCAATATCAAAATCCACCACATCAAGGATCTCAACATCAAATCCAAATCCCACCACAACATCAAAATCAATCATCCACTCATACCATCACATCACAAAATCAGCAACATTCCCAATATCAACAACCACCAACAAAACACCAAGGTCGGCCTTTTTTAACATCAACAATATACCACTCTACAACATTTGCAACAACAACAATTTATGTCACAATAGAACTTTCAACAATTATCATACATCAATTTTCAACAACCAAATCCATTGCAACAAAATGTTGCTTCACAAAATCAATATGGATATCATTATGTATCTTCTCAATACCAAGGGAATTTGCCACATCAAACCCATTTTTTACCTCAATGAAATTACCAAATGGGTCCTATCTATCAAAACAATCCACAATGTCAAACTAGTAATCCTCAATCTCAAGTGGGTTCATATGACACAAATGTTCCTCCTTACCACAATCCAAGTTTACACAACATATATGCTTCACCATCAAACAATACTCATAATGACGTATCATCTCAAATTCAAATGCTCACATAGAAAATCCAAGACATTCAAATGGGAAAGCCTAAAAAATTGTACATAGTTCAAGATCTATTGCCCTACCCATTCGATCAAAGCATCACAATGATACCACCTCCAAATTTTGAGATACCTAAATTTGATAAGTAAAAGGGACATGGTAATCTAGAGGAACACATTAGAGAATTCTATGTGGCATGCATTGAAGTATCATACAACTCTTCATACTTGATGTGTCTCTTCCCAAGAAATTTGGGAGGGAAAGCCATGGAATGGCTTTCACACTTACCCCAAGGAATCAAAACATTTCAAGAGATAATAGATCAATTTGTAGCCCTTTTCCTACAACATTAACATAGATGTAACCTTTGAAGAACTTTATACCCTTAAATAAAACAAGGAAGAAACATTTGAATCATTTTTACAATGATGGAGACACAAATCAAGGAAATATAAATGGCTTATACCTGAGAGACAAGCGAAAATCATTGCAGGGAATGTAGAAATAGATTTAGCTTTCCAATTGAGAATTTAATGTGTAACGCCATTTGAGGATCTCATATCAAAATGTCTCAATATTGAATGAGCCCTAATTGCTAGGGTATCCACAAAAACTCATAACCAACCATCTAGTTCTAGAGATAAACCCCGATTTTGGGCCAAAAATAAGAACGTTACTAATGATGGTGTGGTGGATGAAAAGGTTGTTATCAAGGCACCCTCGAACACACAATAGAACATACAACAAAACACACAAAAAACTATTAACAATGATAATATTTCTTGAGGACAACCACCAAGGAAAAAACATGCTCCTCGGTGGCGATTCACTCCCTTAGGGGAACCCATTGAAATAGTCTTATAGAAATTGATTCAATCAAAACATTGAACTTCCCAAACTGCAATTATCTTGAATCTAAAGTAAAACCACTTTGGTACAATGAAAAGTATTTTTTCCAATATCATCACACAAAATTTCATAAAACGCAAAATTGTATCAAAATCAAACATCTCATCCAAGACCTTATTGATCAAGGAGAATTCAATGTCGATAAAAATCAAGAAATGAGGATCTAGGAATTTATAAAACTCCAATGCCTAAACATGGGAAAGTGAAAGATTCTAGAAAGATGCCAAGCTATAACAATGTAAATCATACCTATGATCACATGGTAGGGCACATTCATGTTACTCATTCATCACAATATGAGGAATTAGACATGCATCAAGGCACTTTCCTAGTACAAAATTAAAATCAATCAACAGTGTCTAACAATGTTTCATATTGAAATGACATCAAATATGTCTTAGACTGCAATATCCCTCTCGCATATGAATTCATGATTGGACACATTGAAGAAGTTCCAATGAAACAAGAAGACTCCTTCACTCCATCCATATCACTCAAGATTAGTGAAGAGTCTTTTACCCAAGTTATTCCATTTACCCAAGATTCATGTCAAGAAGATAATCCTAGGTATAACAAAATTTTCTCCTAATCAATTCAATATTAAGAGCCCATATTCTCAAAACCATTATAATGATCTACATAGTATTTTCCAATCCATCAATGATATTTTCTCTAATATAAGTTAATACGAAGAGCTCACTTCCTCAAAATACTATCATGACTCAATGATCATTTTCTAATCCATCCAAGATTTCAAAAATGATGATCTTGTTCATAAATCAAACATTCAAATCCCTACCCATGAGGTGCTTCTTTCTGATGGACATATAGATGATCTTCATCCAAGACAAGATTCTCATATTTTTGACAACACCAAAATGATCAAGCAATGACAAAATTTACAGCTAGTCAATGTGACCTTCAAACCAAGGATCAAGAAACAAACTCCTACATGGACTATGAATCACAAGTATCTATTGGAGAGCAATCAAAATCTGTATCCACCATTTTTGAGGATTCTTAGCAAAAAATAGAAGAATCAACATCATGTGTCCATGACAAGTCATATTTAGTAGCCATTTTTCAACGGATGCATTATCAAGATAAAAACTTAGGCCTATCTCACCATGGTGTCTTAGAATCAACAAAGATAGTTAACATTTTTTAGCAGTAGAGTATAGCATAATTCAATCATGATAGTGATACCTCTCTAATACTGGGGGAAACTTTATTTAGTGTAAACATCAACATGGGTAGAATGAAGATTCCTTATTATGGATCCACTACCAATTCTCCTGCCATTTGCAAATTGGGGCCAATGTAGAAAGAGAGATTCCTATCAAAGAAAGAAGAAAATCATCAAAGCAAAAGAATCAACAAAGAAAAATGGACAAGAAAAATACAAATGGATGCCAAATCAAAATAAAGAAAATCATCCCTATCAAGCTCCATCAGTCAAAGACACTATGGAGAAAAATCAAAAAGGGAAATTCGTCCATCAAAGATGTCCACCAATGAAAAGAAGGCTTCACAAGTGATGTACAAAGTATATCAAGAAGTTGGTCCCAAGTCTACTCGAAACTTTGTATCCACCCATCACTAATCATCCTCCCAAGTTTGGAGAATCAAAGATCCCAAACTATCAACCAAACCATCTCATAGTACTCGCCACATTCCATTATCCACTTCTCGCATTAACCATTCATTGACAAGAACTCTTTATCATAAGTACTCTAAAGGAAATCTATCATGATGTGCACATGTAGATGAGGTTAACTCTTGTATCAACAAGACAAATTAGAATTCTCAAAGGCTACATTCAAGTGTATGTATCTTGGAAAGACAAATTACCCAAGTAGGACATTATTGGCATATCATGATAGTTGCATCTACATCAGCACCACTAGGTGGTTCAACATGATCATAATCCTTCAAAAAATAAAAATAAAATAAAATAATCAAGAAAATAGTAAAGAAAAATAATTTCCTCCAATGAAAATGACTTTAGTGGCACTTTGGGTAGGTATCATGATGAAAACCTGGAAAACATGCATCATGAGTAGAATCGAGTGTCTATATGTGTCATTTTAGATGGAAGCATCTCACCCTCTTCATGATAACTCCAACATTCTCTCCATCCATCCAATCTGTCTTTATCCAGATCTTACATGATATCTTGATCTTGATGAAGGTTTGGTGTATACTTCAACCTTACTCATGTTAAAAATCTTGACATGGTCTTTTCCATTGATCCCATTTTATCTCATGAAGTCCCATAGCCTATATCTAGCATTGTCTCAATGAGCCTACTACATGATAACATCTATCACAAACTCTTCATATGATTATCCATTCACTATCTAATTAGCAAATGAAATACTAAACATTGCTAGATACTGGGGGTGGGAACTTGCATCTTGTTTTTGAACAACTCTTGATCCATGTGCTATATCTCACAACGTGATCGACATTGTGATCTAGGTATCATTTTTCACAAGACCTACCATTTTCTCTTTCACTTATCCTTCATCCATTTCTTCCATCTTCCATCCATTTATTCTATTTATTCCTTCATCCATCTGTGTTTGTATCATAGCTTGGTATTCAATGAGTATTTATCCCCATTAGTACTACTTGGCATTCTTCAAAATCCAAAACATCCAAATCATCTTAAAATCCAAAAACATCCAAATCGATTCAAAACCCTTAAAAAGTTCAAAAGCATAAAATAATCAAAAACACTTGTCAAACTACGTCGTCTCTATGCATGTATGTAGGTAATTCCATCATTGATGATCCCCTGAGGCCTAAGTCGGTCCTTTAGGATTCTATCATAATTACACTTTTTGGCCAAACTTGACATTGAACTAATGTTTTTAAACTAAATCTTCACTTTTAGGCACCTATAGCTTCTAAACCATGAGGAATTTGAAGATGATGCAAACTAGTTATTTGTGACATTTTGTCTGTAGATTCTAAATATATATTTAAAAAAAAAATTGGAATCAAATTGCATTTATTTTTCCATCTCCTTTGAAAACTATTTTTTAACAGTAAACGCCACTTTTAAAGAGTGGCATGTACTTGCTAACAAAAAAAAATTTCTATGAAGGATAAAATTCTATTTTTTTTAAATTTCAATTTGTAACTATGATATCTAGTTCATGCAATTGGTTTCATAATTTTTTATTGAATTTTTTTTAATTAAATTTTGAAGTCAAACTAGTTACAATTTAGAAATAGGTTTACTTGCTAACACAAAAAAAATTGTATGTATCGAAATTCAATTTATTGATTTTTGTTGGATCAAGGACATCAATATCAAGTGCATAGATATTTTTCAATTTTTTTATATAATCTACTATTTTCCACATGTGCAGAATAGAGAGCTTGATTTTCGGTGAAAACCTACATTCACAAAAAATAAAAAATAAATATATAATCAAATTAAATATATTTAAAATTATACTTTTTGGGAAGCTTGTAATAATGAATGAATACATCCAAAAAATAAATTTTAAATGAATTCATTTGATCCCCCAAAAGGTAAATCAAAAGTAGTTTTTTATCAACATTTTGATAGGTGTAAAGGAGATTCTGTAATAGATATGGTTTAAAACTAGCAAGGTTCTATCCAAGGGGGTTTGATCTAAGGTGGTTTGATCAAACCCTCTTCAATTGGAATCCTTTAAATGGAACTTTTCAAGGCTAAAATCATTATATTTTCTAAAAATATGTGATTGAAACAAAAATTAGGATGTCCCAAAAAGTAAAAACTAATATTGTGGGATCACCCTATCAAGAGGCAGTTGAACTATGTTATCTCTACACTTTTACATAGGTAATTCCATCATTGATGAGCCCTCGAGGAATTAGGTATTTTTCCCTTTAGGTCCTGTTCTCTTGGTCTAAACTTTGAGAACCCAAAAAAAACTCAATATCTTCAAAAATCCCAAAACAACCTCATAACATGTTAAAAATTTAAACATTCAAATAACGTCAAAATACCAAAAACAACCTCAAAACAATTTCAAAACATCAAAAACATTGAAATATTTGGAAAAAAAATCACCCATCCCATCTCGCTTTCACTCACAATAAATTTTCGTCTATAATAAATTGATCACCATCACCCTTTGGTAACACAAATAGAAACAGGTACAATAATTAGTAAAACACAACTTTAAACACAAAAATCCTATGTCTTGATCATGGTTAAACATGTTGGTTAACATTCACATCAATAGCCTATCAAAAAAACTATCAACCCATCCTCATCCAATGCATGTCTTACAGAGATATATTTCCTACAATGGACATCATCATTGTAAATCACCTTAATCATGTCATTTGGCAAGAGATATGAATAACATTGATTGTTCATTTTGATCTTTTCTTATGACTTATCTTATTGGTCCATTCTGATGATCTTTTGATGATGTCTACAAAATGACTTAGAGAGAAAGGAATGGGGCATTGATCATTGGGTTTCATTTGTTGTGCTTGTTGGATATTCTTGTAATACAACCTTGGAAAATATTTTCCTTGCATGTGCAGGGGTAGTCTCAAGTAAAACAAGGGCTAGGACATAGCAAGTTCTTCATACCTTTTGTGTGTTAGTATCCTTTCTTCAATGGCTTTATTCTTTCATATGATCAAATAAGGTTTTCATATATCAGGTATGAACAAGGACACTCCTATCTATTTGTAGAGTCAAAGTTCACGCATTAGATACGAAGTCACCCTGGTCCTCAATACCATGGTGCATCATGTTTATTTTCTATGTCAAAAATAATAAATGCTATGATGAATTAAGCCTAATCTAAGAAGCAAAGCAGTATCATCTATCCTATCTCATCACATATCCAATAAAGTATCGAATAATCATAGATTTTTTGGAGTCTTGAATCGATCTCAATAATGAAATTTAATCAATATCCAACTCATTCTTATGCTTCTATTCACACAAACATTTTTTACATGGTAGCATGACATACAAAAAATAATATGTGCATCCATCTTGCATCCACAAATTGTTAGCATACATCTTACATAATTATCACATTGCATCATATCATAAGCATAATCATCACCTCACATCATAAGCATAATAAAGGAAATCATCATCGTACATAATATAAGCATATCATATCATGAATATCATAACATATGCATCCATACATACATAATGCATCCACAATCATAAACATATGAATAATCATGTCCATACATCATACATCATAAAAGATCAACACATGTATAAACAACATGTAATGGTCACATCAAAGGTTGCTCATCTCATATATATATAATGAATATCATGATACATATCAAGTGTGTAGTATATCTCAAAAATATGCATGAGCCTATAAAACAACCCATGAATGAATATACATGAAGTCTAGGACCTCTTTGCTGATCTTGCTCTTGATCGGGCACTTAATACCCTGTCACCTTGTGGAACCTTTGTACAGGCTACTAATATTTATCTCCTCATCTTGCTAGACTCCCCCCTCTGTCTATGGGGAACTCATGTTGGATCTATAAATTGAAAGGTTCATCTAGTCGCAACCCATGTATCATACTTGGTAGTAGTGTCGACATCAACTAGACCTTTGGCATAATCCTAGGGAAATGGAGCAAGCTAGTCAAAATCTATTATGATTTTATGTACATCTACCATCTGGCCCTAGTATCTCTAATTTTCATAAGTGTGATCTAATATAGCCATGTACTCTAGATGAGGAGTGGTCTGAGCCTCCTTGAACTCTCATACATCGATCTAGAAAGTACCGCTCACTAATGCCTATAGTCTAACCAATGAGCCATCTAGTCTGGAAGAAGTAGAAAAGGTGCTCACCATCATCATCCCAAGCCTCAAATCATATCCATGGCCTCCATGTAAACTTGACTATGTCATCAATCACTTAGCTCCAATAAGATAACTCATCCATGTGGTGGTGAGTCAAAATCCCCTCATATCTGAATACAAACATCTCATCGACACGTCGACACAAAGTACAAACAAGAAAAAGAACTACAATATGCTCCCATGCCCAAATATGAAGCATGGTATAACCTACAAAATTTACAGCACCACCCTAATATACTACCTAGTGCATATCATGGTAAAGGTGAGAAAGAATACATGGGCCCCATGCAAAGCAGACCCCGTCCTCAACCATACTTTCAAGCACAACACCCTATCTAGCACTGAATAATATAGATCATTTGTCTGGAAGCAGTATACCCATGATCAAGTTGACAAGAACAAGTTTAATGTCATTAGTGGTATCAATGAAGGCTCATAGATCAACCTATCCCTCTACCAACAAAACCTGCTATACCTTAATATCTACATAAGAGCCTGACCACCTCGAATAGTATCATAGATGACACACTCACCATGAATAGGTACCATGAGAATGTGCCATATTTCCTCTAAAGGTAATGGTGACCTCACCAGTGAAGAAATGAAACAAAGGTGTCTTTGAATACCATCGCTCTACAATGGCAAAATCAATGCATAGTGAGCATGGATATTTGGCATGTGCAAAATATGAAATAGTCCTAGAGCATGGAAAAAGATGGCCTCCTCTGGCTCAAAGCTCGACATCCACTCTAATAGAAAGAACATATGCTCCTAAGAAGTCAATGGATATAACACAGCCTACACGCTCAATGCGCACAATGTCAAGTTCTAAAAAATGAAGTAAATAACCAAAGTAAAAATTTAAAAAGCACAAAATCACCCAACTGTCAAAAGGACAAATGTGCGGCATTTTTACAAAAGCATGGGGTTATTTCAAAAGCATGCACTATTACAAAATTACAATTATGCAAGGTGTTTTAAAAATGCAAAGGAAAAAAGCATCGATCAATTACAATAGTGCAATGACACATTTGGGGACCCCATTCCTTTGCAAAGCCTCCACGCTTTTGTACAAAGACACGACCTTGGTGAAAAAAGTGAGTAGAAACTAATTTTCACGCTTTTGTTTCCTTAAATTCTAGCCTACATTTTTATAATAATAAAAAAGTACAAGGAAGGTTTTTTGAGGTACGTACCCATCCACCCAAACCAGGAGGGCACTGGAACTCATAGACTCGATCAACTTGATGCTTGGCATGCACAACGAACTCCATTGTAATAGGTACTCTCAAGTAGCTCTCTCACAAATCTCTCTAAGGACTCAAGAATTTTCAAAAGAAAAGAATGCAAATGAGTTAGAATTTTCATCAAATGAGCATATGTACCCCCCAAAACTAGGGTTTTGACCCTCAAACTCATTTTTCTAGCATTTTTGTCCATCCAAGTCAGTATCTGAGCCTTTTTTGGGACTTATTTTTTGTCCTTAATGCATCCAAACCAAAATTGTATCAATGTCATGAGATCGACCTAAAAGTCAGTTTTTCTACTCGATCTCTCAATGGGGCAGCATACCCGCATTCATTCATCCACTGGGGCACATTGGGGCATCTAAAAAAGATGTTTTTTTAATTTTTGATCTAAGCATTAATCTCAGCCTAAGCAACATTAGTTCTTTGAAGCAACGTAGCAAGTACCTCGCTTCGAAGAGGGGAAAAATTTAGACACTTAAAAATGTCTTGATCAATATCATTGTAATTTTCCTTGCTAGAAAAATATTTCAAATTTAAACAAATAAATGATTTCCCCACATGAACATGCAATTTTACTCCAAACAATGAAATCAGGTATGTAGAATATTGCACCAAAATGTGCCAAAATAATTTAGAATTGAAATTAGCTAAAGTATGAAGGTAAATATATGATATTACTGAAATTTAACATCAAAATGGTCATCATAAACATCAGATTATAACAGACCCAAAACTGAATCAAAAAATTGAAATGTCTTTTGTGATTGCTCACCAAAATGGGCTTCAAAAGGGAGCCGATTAACACACCAACAAACAATTTAAGCTTTGTAACTCAGAGCAAAAAATAAAATCTAATATAACACAAGAATTCTTTTTATTTTCTATAACCAAACCAATACAACTAGAAATACAATCTTTGGAAAATACATGCAAACTAATAAAAAGATGAAACTAGAAACTATGTCATTGAAGCTCACTATCAGACTCTAAACTGAATCTGCTCTAAGATACCATCAATACCACTTCCTTAAATCCATAGACTCCTTGTTTTACCATCCTTTGAATTCTCTCTTCCTTGGTTTATCGACCTTAGAAGAATAATATAAAGTCGTGAAGGAAAATATACATGAATGAATCCAAAAAGGCAAGAAATTGTATTTTATATGTGTTGCCTTCTTCATGAAGCTTCTTGGGCACCCAAAATCCATTCCAAAATGGAATGAATCTTTCTTTTCATGATTTTTTAACTCCTTTCCCAATTGGCTTCCTTGAAATTAGCCATTTCCCAAAATGATTTGCTTTTTATGACAACTATTGTCAAAAGTAATTAAATCTGCTTTTTTAGCCAAAACATGCTCCAAGATAGCTCTTCCAAAATTCCAACACCCAAATTGGACCTATGAAAATAAATTAAAATAAATGTTAATTTATCCGCCAAAATTAATTTAATAAATTTATCTTGAAAATCTAATTACCCGATTTATCTGTAGGTCTTGATTGGCAATTTTGAAAACTGGGTTTACTAAAAATAGTAATTTCTATTTTTAGAAAAGGGGAAATTTCAAGTCCTCCCTCCCAAAAATTTCTTGTTCTCAAGCAATTTCAAACATTATGCTCCAAAAACCTTATTCCAAAATGATAAGTCATTCCAAAATGCATATTAAGCCCTTTTTATGTACTTCTAAAGAGTTGCACTCTTTTCCAAAGAATATTGTGCCAAAATGAGGACTCAGATTCATCTATTCCATTTCTATGAATCCAACAACAATATAAATGAAACTTGAGCTCTTGTATGTGTAAGTAATTGATGCATTCATTCTCATACTCCAACTAAAACACGTCTTCCCATACAGGTTTAATAAACTTGCCAAATGCCTTAGTGTGAGATGAATATAACTCCTAAGACTTCTCAATGATACAAATCTGATTTTTTTTATTTTAGGACTAATATAGGATATAATCCACTCTCCATTACAAAAAATATGAATTTGGGAAGTAGTTACTTCTCTTACCTTCACAATGTTAAAATAGTTAGTGCAGATGTGTAACAAAGAGCACATACCTTAACTCATCTTGCAAGTTATTGCTTTCAACTTGATGGAATGATATAGGGAAGAAAAATTATAGTAGAGGAGTGGAAAATAACAAAAGAAACATCCAAAACACCAATCTCCCAAGTCTAAATTTACAAACAACAACCTATTTTAATAAAAGGTGATGTTCTTCTTGAGTCTATCTACAAGCACAGGCTTATCATCCCAACTTTGTGACTGATCTCTCTAAATATTTTTCCAAGGTATACCATAAACTTTTAGGTACACCAAAGAAAGCAACATTCTATAATCCCCAATAGATATAAATCCCATCAAATACTCACAGGAACTCCAAATCACACAATTTTGCCAACAATATTCTCCTCCAAACTAAAAAACTAAAACCACAACTTTTGAAGCTAATATAAATTGGTAAATGAAAGGAAAAATAAATTAGCAATGGAAAGTACTAACTAATGAGAATTATTTGAAGGAAATAGATTACCAAGAAATACAGAAGCCAAACCAAGCACCACCAAATGCAAAGGAGACACAAGAATTTGATAAGGGGAAAAAATAAGAAAAACCCCCAATAATATGAATGGAGGAAAAATGCCTAAGAATGATACAAAGAGAGAGAGAGAGAGAACTTAAGACTTAAGATTTCATTCTTGAATATGAAGAACAAGAGGAGAGGCACCTCAATAAATAAAGGTGAGAAGAGGAGTTAGAATGTAACTCCCAACTCAATGAATACCACCATTCATCTATGTGTGTGCAATGTGGAAAGAACCTCTTAAGGAGGTGGCTACAAATATTCCTTAATAAAGGAATTAAAAATAAAATGAGTCATCCTCACATATGTGTGAGAAGACAAAAAGACAAAAGACTTGTAGGGATTCCTTTGGATTATTCCTACAAGTCAATAAATAATTACAATTAAAGAATAACCTTTACCATGTAAAGATTAATCTTCTAACATTCCCCCCTTAAGCTTTACTTGGGAATGTTATATCAAACCCTTCAATGGGTTTTAATCCAAGATTTTTACAATGAAATATAAATTTATCTTTACAAAGAGCTTTGGTGAGAATATCTGCTACTTGATCTTCACATTACAATATAAAAGATAAATTTACTTGTCTTCAATTTTCTCTCTAATGAAGTGATGTTGAAGAGAAATGTGCTTGGTCCTTGCATGAAAATTTGGATTCTTTGCCAAAGCAATAGCACTTTGATTATCACAATACAAAGGAGTAGGATCCTTTTGAGGTAGACCCAAATCTTCAAGTAATCTTCTTAACTATAACACTTCTTTAGATGCATTTGTACAACATTTATATTCAGCTTTTGTATAACAAAGAGAAGTAGATTTTTGTTTCTTACTGTTCCATGAGATTGCACCTGATTCAACAAAAAAATAATAACCACAAGTGGATCCCCCATCATCGGTATCACCTCCTAAATCTGAATCAATATAACCCTTTTAAGAAAAATCATAATTTGCATCATAAAAAAGACCAAGATTAAGAGTACCTTTAACATATCTTAAAATTCTTTTTGCAACTTTAAAATGAGTTTGTTGTGGTTTAGACATAAATCTAGAAACCAATCCAATAGTATAAGAAATATTAGGTCTAGTAAGAGTTAGATAATTTAAACTTCCTACTAATTGCCTATATAAAGTAGGATCAACAAAAGGAGTTTCCATATCAACCATTAGTTTAGTTCTTAATTCACAAGGAGTAGAAACACACTTTGCATCATTCATTTTAATTCTATCTAAGAGATCTTGAGCATATTTATGTTGAGAATGAAAAATACCTTTAGGTGTTTTCCAAATTTGCATACCCAAAAAATAATGTAACATGCCTAAATCAGTCATTTGAAATTGTTGATTGAGTTGAGACTTTACATCACTAACCAAATTGTTAGAACTAGAAGTGATAATTAAATCATAAACATATAAAATAATAATCACAATATCATTTTCACTATGCTTAATATATAAATTTGGATCATTTTTACTTCTAAGGAAACCTTGAGATAGAAAGAAAGCATTAATCTTACAATAACATTATCTAGGAGATTGTTTTAAACCATAGATTGATTTCTTCAATTTGCAAACAAGATTTTCATTACCTTCCTTAAATAAACCCAAAGTTTGAGACATATAAATTTATTCATGTAAATCACCATTTAAAAATGCACTTTTAACATCCATTTGATGAATAGGCCAATGCATATGAGAAGCTAAAGCAAGAACTAATTTAATAGTTGACATCTTAGCTACTAGAGAAAATGTTTCATTATAATCTAAACCTTCAACTTGAGAGAATCCCCTAGCAACTAATCTAGCTTTAAACTTGCTAACTTCATTATTTGCATTAACCTTAGTTTTATACAACAATTTGTGTGAAACAAGATTCTTACCTTGAGGAAAGGGAACTAAATCCCAAGTATTATTAGCAATTAAAGTATCATATTCTTCTTGCATAGCTTTTTTCCAATGAGGTTGATCTTTAGCTTGTTCATAATTTTGAGGATCATTAGTATTCATAACTTGAGACATCAAAGCATAATTACAATAGTTTGCCTTTCTAGCTTTAGATTTATTCATTCTAACTAAAATATCCTCACTTTCTTGCATGAAATTTTGAAACCATTTAGGCTTTCTTTTAGATGTAGGAGTATCATCACTAGAAGAAGAATCATGAGGAGAAATTTCAATATTTTCATCATCACTATCACTCTGAGTAAGAGATACATTAGGATGGTTAAGAGAATATTCAACTTGAGGATTATCCTCCACAACAATAACTTTATTTTGAAAAGATTCAATATCATGCACTTTAGAACAATCATGAACACCATTTTCAGCAATGCATACATCTCTAGCAACTTTAACTTTGTTAGTAAGAGGATTATAAACTCTATAAGTTTTAGAATGTTCATCATAACCAAAAAAATATGATAAAAAGATTTTGGATCTAATTTTTGCCTCTTTTGTTTAGGTTTGTGAACATAAGCAATTGAACCAAAAAATCTTAAATGCTTAAGATTGGGCTTCCTACCAGACCAAGCTTCTTTAGGATTTATATCCTTTAAAGCTTTAGTATGAGTCCTATTAATAATGTAAGTAGCACAAAACATAACTTCTACCCAAAATTTATGACATATTTTTAGCGTGTAACATACATCTAACCATTTCAACAATAGTTTTATGCTTCCTTTTTGCTACACCATTTTGTTGAGGTGTATAGGGAATAGTTAGCTCATGATTAATACCAAATTATTTCAAATAACTATTAAAAGTATTGTTCACATATTATTTTCCATTATCAGTTCTAAGAATTTTAAGTTTAAAACCATATTGTCTTTCAAATAAATTATGAAATTCAGAAAATATATCAAGAACTTGATCCTTACTATGAAGAAAATATATCCAAGTTCTTCTTGAAAAATCATCAACAAAAGTAAGTGCATACCTTGACCCTTGGATGGAGTTATTCTCCATGGGTCTCAAAAGGTCACTATGAACTAGGTGCAACTTATGAGTTGCCCTCCATGATTGACCATGTGGAAAGGGCTCCCTATGCATCTTACCACTCATGCATCCTGTGCATACAATTTTAGATGGAACAATACTAGGCAATCCATCTACCATATTAAGCTTTTGCATTAAATCAATATTGTTAGCATTTATATGACCAATTCTTTCATGCCAAACATTGAAATCAATGGTAGATATTAAAGAGCATCTAGATTGAGAAAATTCATAAAATTTGAACAAATTATAATTGTCTAATTTAGCATTAGCAATCATGTTTTTTTTTTTTTATCAATAACATAGAACATATCTTTGTAAAATTCTATTTTTTTAATCTTGACAAAGCTTAGCAACTAAAAGCAAGTTAGTCTTTAATTTAGGAACATATAAAACATCATGCAATTTACCATTAGGAACATTCACATCTCCAATTGCTTCTACTTTACAAATATGATTATTAGCAAGTTGAGGAGGAACATTAGATATATCAGATTGCATAGACTCAAAAGCTTCTTTATGTGAAGTGCCATGTTGAGATGCACCTGAATCAATTACCCATTCAAGAGGTTGAGAAACATTAGAATTATAAGTAAAAGCACGTCTTGATTGATTTGCATTATTTTGAAACTTATTATTATTAGGTTTATTTTGTTGTTGATTATTTTGCTTCATAAGATTTTTTCTCATTTTTCTTTTTAAAACAAGTATTTTGCCAATGACCATCCTTATTACAATAAGTGCAATGAGGTCTCTTAGAAGAAGTATTATTCCTAGGATCATTGCCATTATTATAATGAGGTTGATTATTATAATGTTGTTTATAATGTTGCTTAAAGTTTTGCTTATGATTAGACAAAAAAGCATGTTCATTAGACTTAAGATTGTCAAACTGAATCAACTTAGCTTCTTCTTGTCTTAATAAATTATGAAAAATATCATAAGTTAATTGAGTAGCTAAAGAAGGAATAGCTAATTGAGCATGAATATTAGTAATAAATTGTTGAAATTGTTTAGGAAGACATTTTTTAAGAATAAGATGAATAATCTAAGATCTTCTAATTTTACTCTTAAACCATCAATTGGCTATTTAAAGCATCAAACTTTAATAAAAAATCATTCATAGATTTAAAATCAGAATACCTTAAATCTTTAAGTTGATTTTTTCTTGATTCATTTGAACTATCATAAATAGTCTTGAGTTTGTCCCATGCTTCATAGGTTGTTGTGCATGCCCCAATGTGAACATATAGTTTGGGTGACATGGAGATACATATGAGGCCAAGGGCTTCCTCATTTTTGAGCTTCCAATTTTCTTGTTCATCTTGAGATGCAGATGGACTAGGTTTTAATTTGGGACCCGTAGCAACATCCAAAAGATGTTTAAAACAAAAAATAAAAGAGATATGACTTTTCCAAGAATGATAGTTAGAACTAGTTAATTTAATTTCAGGAATTAAAATTGACATACTTGCAATAAAAAATTCACAACTTTATGAAAAAAATAAGAACTATTGTAAATATTTGCTTACAAAATAAATACCCCTCTTGATTGAATTAAATCTTTAAAAAAAATCTCTTTAGATTAAATTAAATTTTAGAAAAAATAACCTCTTTAAATTGAAAAAAAACTACATAAATTATTAAATGATATTTATAATATTATTTTTTTAAAATTAATCAAAAATATTAAATCAATATTCTAATAAATTTAATATGATTAATAAATATTTTTAAGAAACTTTAAATTTAATTTTATAACTTTTATTAAAAACTTAATATAAAAAAATTAACATTAAAATAATAATCAATTATTTTAAAATAATTTCAAATATTTTAAAACTTACACTATTTGTAATAATTAATTAAAAGTCTTGTAAAAAAAATTAAATTCAAAAGAATGGAATAAAATAGTTATAAAAAACTTAAAAAATTCATATCTTTAAATTAATAGTTTTTCAAATAAATTTGAAGAATATATAAAAGATTCTTTAAAAAATTTAAAAGTTTTTACTTGAAAATCGAGCTTTTTAAAGACCTTATGATTTAAACTTGGAGAAAATTATTTACTTAAAAATAATGCGATATGGAAATGATTTAAACAATAAAAAATTTGAACGAATTTTTAGAAGGAAAATGTGCAGGCTTAGAAGAGTTAGAAATTAGGTTTGATTTTTTATAAGCAAAGATAGAATATTGACAGGTGGGTTGATAAAATAAAGAGAGCGGGATTTATTTTTGTTTGAATCATAGGACGACAAGAGGAGACTGTATGGTCTCATGGGGGGTTTGGGCTTCTATTTTCATGGAAAAGGAGGTCCCATGGGAAAAAAAAATTGTGCTACAGGATTAATTGGAATCCTTTCTAGAAAAATAGGAGCCCATGAATCTTTCAGTGGATAAAATTGGGGTGGAGCTAGAAATTGCCCTTATAGCTTAGGAGTTTTTTATGCCACTTGTCTCTCATCTAAAATTTTAAATTCTTATTAGAGAATGAAAATGAGAGAATTTCCATTTATTTATTATTTTTTATAAAAACACTAGAGTTCATTCCTTAAATTTTGGAGTTTAAAATTTTAAAAAGAATTGCAAGATTAAATCCATGGGACCAAAAAATTTAAAATATTCCTAAAAAAGCTAAGCAGAACATGCTGAGATTTTTAAGGAAACCTCCCTCCATGGGACCGTACCCAAAGCGCAAGGGGAGAACGGGGCGGGGTGAGGGAGACCAACAGCTGTAGGAGCAGTCGTGATTGCCCAAAAAGGGTCTTTTAAAATATTTTTATGAAATTTGTTAAAAAAATAGAGGGTCCAGCGGAAACAGGGGCTTCGGCCAAAAAATTTAGGGTTTATTTTTTTATTTTTTTTAATATATTTATTACTATTCTTTTTGAGATTTTAAAAAACAACAAAACTGATATTAATAGATTTTATTATAACTTGTAAAAGAAAATAAAGGTAATTTTTTATTTATAAAAAAATTTAAACTAGAGTTAGAACCTTCAAAAAATTGATTTTTTTAAGAAATGCAATATATGATGAATTTTTTTACAGATTTAGTTTGATATTGCAAAAAAAAAATTATAGAACTAATGAACTGTTCTAAAAATAAATAGATTGAAATATAACCCTTTAAAATTTGTATGTAAAAAATAAAACATGTATGCAGATTATACAAATCCTACTAATGAACTGTTCAAAAAATAAATAGATTGAAATATCCCTTTAAAATTTGTATGCAAAAAATAAAACATGCATGCATATTATACAAATCTTGGACAAGGGTTAGAAAAAACTTAATTTTGAAATTTGAAAAAACGAGATAAACCCTTATTGGTTTTTTTTTTTAAATTATACTAAATGCTTGTAGATTAAAACTATAGAAACCTACACAATAAAACTGGTTAGAAAAACAAATATCAAACACGAAGCAAAATAAACTTTGGCTCTTCTCTTCCTCTCTTAGAGTGCCTCCAATGGTTTGTTGTTTAAACTTGGTAAACTTTCAACAATGTAGCTCAAAAGATTAGTAATACCAAAGCTCTGATACCATGAAAGGAAAAATAAATGAGCAATGAAAAGTACTAACTAATGAGCATTGTTTGAAGGAAAGAGATTACCAAGAAATAGATAAGCCAAAACAAGCACCACCAAATGCAAAGGAGATACAAGAATTTGATAAGGGGAAAAAATAAGAAAAAACCCCAATATAATGAATGGAGGAAAAATGCCTAAGAATGATACAAAGAGAGAGAGAGAGAGAGAGAGAGTGAGAGAGAGAGAGAGAGCACTTAAGCCTTAAGCTTGCATGCTTGAATATGAAGAACAAGAGGAGAGGCACCTCAATAAATAGAGGTGAGAAGAGGAGTTAGAATGTAACTCTCAACTCAATGAATGCCACTATTCATCTATGTGTGTGCACTATGGCAAGAACCTCTTAAGGAGGTGGCTGTAAATATTCCTTAATAAATGAATTAAAAATAAAATGAGTCATCTTCACACATGTGTGAGAAGACAAAAATACAAAAGACTTGTAGGGATTCCTTTGGATTATTCCTACAAGTTAATAAATAATTATATTTAAAGAATAACCTGTACCAAGTAAAGATTAATCTTCTAATAGGAAATTAAAAATATGAAATGACCTACAACCACATGAAATTTTTATACAACACATTCCCAAATACATAGGACCCACAATTCATTACACAACTTCATTAGAAACCTGCAGGCAACACACACATACTGTACTGCTAGAATAACTTCCCTGTATCTCCTCCAAATTAGTGTTATGGTGGATGGATTAGTGTTCACTGATAATGCAACCCTTACTTTAACATCATCATGTAAGGATATTTACTCCAAACACATCAATCTATAGTTGTTCATAACTAAATTTACCAATATCAACAACATGCAATTGATACAACAACTACAATAATGGCAAACTTGAGTAATAGTCATCAATATGACTAATGTTGTATTAGTGGGCAGCCAAATGAGGTTTGAAAAAATCTTCACAAAAATATACACACCTCTAAAATTATTCAAAATCAACAACTCATAAACTATTTTCTTCAACAAGCTAAGAGGCTTTGAGAAGAATTTGAAAACATTTCTTGAATCTTTGCTTTCCATACTTTCAAATTTCATGGAGCTACTCATTTGCATCGTAACCATAAAAAATCCATTTT
This sequence comes from Sequoiadendron giganteum, assembly GCA_007115665.2. NCBI lineage: Eukaryota > Viridiplantae > Streptophyta > Pinopsida > Cupressales > Cupressaceae > Sequoiadendron > Sequoiadendron giganteum. The sequence continues at coordinate 479,323,862 of CM021102.1, forward strand.
CTAAAACATCGCATCTTGTAGACAATAGTTGTAATAAATCTGAAATGAAAAGAACATAACATGAGATGGTTACCTTCTCAAGCCTAACCAAAGGTTCTTGTGTTCTTCCCCTCAATGTAGAAGCTTCTTTCTTTGTTTGGATTGAAAGTATTTCACATGAACCCCTGAGATGCATGATATTAAAAGAATTACCAGTTTCCTTGAGTTTCTTCCAATGATGTGCTTTCTCATGTGACTTCCCCTTAATTAAGAAATCTTGAAACTCCTCCTCACATAGTGTAGCATATGCCAACTTCTTGCTCTCAAATTGAACGGAGCCCAACTTTTGCATTAAGGAAGCCCAATGAACATATGATGCAATATGAATGGTATGCTGAAATCCCCTATTCATAGAAGTTCCTAGGAGCACACATTTGAAAAATCTCCTTTGTTGACTTGTAAGTAATGGAAAGAAAATATGAGGCTCACTAGAGAATATCATGGCTAACATATTCTTCCAAACCCAACAACTTGCTCCCCCATTATCATCCATTAAAACAAAATGCTCTTCTACTAAGGGATTTGATAAAATTGAAATGTAAAACTCAAAGCATGAATTCATTACCTTCATATTTCTATCAAAATACTCAAAGGTTGCATTCCCATTCATGTCAATAATATGGATGATTTAAGTCATTGCTGATCCTAAACTCGTGGTATAGAAGTCCTTATCAAACCTTTGTTCACTCCAAATGATAAACAATATTCTTCCCTTCAAGACGCTATAAGTTTGTGGTATTTTTTTCTTCCTGAATTATCCATCTTGTGGCTAGATTGAGATCCAAAACACCAAAGGATATTTAGTCACAAAATTTTGAGAATTCAAATGATACCAACTATTCCTACCATGAACAAGATTCAAACATCTCAAGTTGGTCCTATAAATTTTCCTTCAATAGTGATACCTAGATCCCATAAATGTTCTATGAGTTGTGCACATTGATTCTTCACAAAGTGGTTAGTATGCATTAAGGATTCCATGTGATATTGAATGCAATAGATAGAGAAGTTAATAATGGATCCCCTTTGAATCTTAATCTTCAAAACATCACCTGGATCCCATATATAAGGACACATTGAAACTTGAAACAAGGAATCCACATAAATTATACTACACATTGTGTCCCAAATTGTGTCACCAATTTTTGTATGCTCTCCTTGATAGCAATTTTTTGCAAAGGAATAGGAAGAGGTAATAATTCTAAAATTTGAGAGCCTTTATCATACCTTGAGATACCAATTGAGAAACCAATCTCTAATGTGGTGCTAGAGGTTCTAGATACTTTACCATGCTTTTGTTATGCTACTCTGGTGCTAGAAATAATATGCTCATCTCTCTTTTCCATGAGAGATATTGGTGAGATAATCTCAATATTTTCATTTGTGTGCCTCCAAGACTCTAGCTTAAAACCATCTAAAGCAATAATTTTGTCTTTGTTTTTAGAATTATCAAGCTCTTCTATTGAAACTTCAAAAAGGATAATCTATTTATCTCCTTGTTCCATATTTTCTTGTAAATTATTTTTCCCATCTTGTTCTTCAACAATGTTAGACTGAAATATATGATTACCATTATTTGAATTGATATTTTCAACCAAGATATTTTTACCTCCCATTTGATGGATGCAATTTTTGTTCTACCTGCTTGTTTGGATGAAATATGTCTCTGATCTCAAGTTTTATTTGTTCTTTTGGTTCAACTCTTTGCTCCTTGATCTCTCCCTTGATGAATTATGAATTGAATTTTTCCTCTTTCTCTAGTTCTTCCTCCTCTCTAGCCCATATGAAGAACTCATAAAATGATTCTTTAGTCCTGAAATCTTCAAAAAAACTTTGGAACTCCAAAGAATTTGATGATCATCTTATCTTGGGGCATAGTTTTTCCTTTGACTTCTAAATACTCAAAAAAATTAAGAGACTTATTTCCATCTTCAGTTAGAAATGTGTACTCTTTATACCATTTGGAAACCTTTTTTGCATTGTCAGACTGTATCAGTCTCCCACTCTTAAACATTGTTTCGAAGAAACCCATTATTCACATCAATCATCCAATAACTTAATTTACCCTACAAGATGAAAAGATCATAGATCTAATACCACTGTAATGTCCCTTTCTGGTTAAATATTCTAGATTTAAACAAATAAATGATTTCCCCACATGAACATGTAATTTTACTCCAAACAATGAAATCGGGTATGTAGAATATTGCACCAAAATGTGCCAAAACAACTTAGAATTAAAAGAAGCTAAAGTATGAAGGTAAATATTTGATATTACTGAAATATAACATCAAAATGACTACCATAAATAGCAGATTACAAAAGACCCAAAACTGAAGCAAAATATGAAATATCTTTTGTGATTGCTCACCAAAATGGGATTCAAAAGGGAGCTGATTAACACACCAAAAAATAGTTTAAGCTTTGTAACTCAGAGAATAAAAAATACAATCTAATATAACACTAGAATTATTTTATTTTCTACAACCAAACCAATATAAATTGGATATACAATCTCTGGAAAATACATGCAAACTACTAAAAAGATGAAACTAGAAACTATGTCATTGAAGCTCACTATCAAACTCTGAACTAAATATGCTCCAAGAGACCATAAAGACCACTACCTTCAAGCCTTAGATTCCTTGGTTCACCAACTTTGTATTTCTCTCTTCCTCAGTTTATCAACCTTAGAAGAATAATAGAAACCTGTGAAGAAAAATATGCATGAATGAATCCAAAATTACAAGAAATTATATTTTATATGTGTTTCCTTCTTCATGAAGCTTCTTGGGCACCCAAAATCCATACCAAAATGGAAGGAATCTTGCATTATTTTTTAACTCCTTTCCCAATTGGCCTCCATGAAGTTAGTCATTTCCCAAAAATATTTGCTTTTATGACAACCATTGTCAAAAGAAAATAAATCTATTTTTTAGCCAAAACATGCTCCAAGATAACACTTCCCAAATTCCAACAACCAAATTGGACCCATGAAAATAAATTAAAAATAAATATTAATTTATCCCCCAAAATTGATTTAATAAATTTCTTGAAAATCGAAATTACTTGATTTATCTGTAGGTCCTGATTGACAATTTTGAAAATCATGTTTACTAAAAATAGTAACTGCTATTTTTAGAAAATGGTATATTACAATCACACACCTGATTTTGAATACTAACACCATTTATCTCACAATTCACTCGTTTTCATCTATTTAATTAAATAATTTCAATTGTTTAATTAGATTTACCATTTTCCTCCATTAATTGGAAAATTAATATTATGTGATTAATTCACCCCTTCATGCTAATTTTCATCGTATCTGATTAAATAATCCAAATTATTTAATTAAATCTCCTAAGTCCTCTCATTTGATTAAATAATGTAAATTATTTAAATAAATGTCCTAAATCCCACTTTGGTTAAATGATTTCTAATTGTTTAATTAAATCCTTAAATTCCCTCTTAATTATTTAATTGACTAATCTCCTCCAATTCCTCCAATCATTCAAAGAATATTCTCATGGAATATTCCTCTAGTTTGAATTCAAATATTTCCCTCCACATAGAAATATCTTCCACATGCTTCCTAAAATCATGGGATTGCATTTATCTCAAGCAATTTGAGCCCTTGATTAAGATCATTGATCCAAACTATTCAATCCTATCCTTTGATTTGATCATTGATCCATGTCATTTCCTATCTTTGAATTGCATCCATTAATTATCCAATTTGATCTTAGCCATTCATTCATCCAAAAATTCTATAAATAGTTCCCATTTTCATGAGAATTGTATTCACAATCACTTGAGCAAATAGACTATGTATAAATTCATACTTATATTCACCATTTGAGAGCATTTTTGTGAATCAACCCCATCCTTCTTTATCAATTCACCATTGAATCTTTGCACATTCAACATGGATTAGGCTTGCTAAGCAGTCCACATCAATTTATCCCTAATCCCCCAATGGGATGAGGTGTGCTTTATTAATTAGGATTTCCATTTGAATCGTTTGATCATTTCATGTTTAAATAGCATATTAATTGATATTTGCAATCTAATTTCATTGGAATATGGCCTAGTTAGATCAATTGCTTTGTTTCTTAGTTGATTAATTGTCTATTTGATCTGACTAACTTTCCATGTTCACAATAGGTTCTCAGATGCCTTGCTGGTTTAGACCAATTCCACCATTACCTATGTATCCCATGTTCTTGATCATTTAGAACCCTTTGCTACTTTGATCGACAAGAAGAGGAGCTTCTTCTTGTTCTTCTTGGTATACCCATTTATAGAAGTCTTCTTCATCTACAACCTTTGTGTTAAGTTCACCCCATTTTGAAATGATTTTTGGTTCAAACTTGATTGTCTTGGAAGCTTTATCAATATGGTGAAGTTCCCCATATGTTTTTGGAGAAAGTGGTAGTTGTCCTACATAGAAGGAGTCTTTGAGGTTGTAATCACCACAACCATTATCTCATATTTGGACCTTGATTTCAGATGGTGTTTAATGAGATGTGGGAAATGATGCAAGCATTGATGGATCAATGTATTAAGATGAATGTAGAGCCACATCGTTGTTAGGAACTTGGAGTAACTTATGATACCTTTCTTCCATGTCTTTGCAGTAATGAAAGGGTTCAGGGTCACCATGAATGGTAACCTCAGTATTGTTATAGGGAAAATTGATGCATTGATGATAGGTGGATGGGACGACCTACATGGTATGTATCCATGGGTGGCCTAGGAGAATATTGTTGGGAAAATCAAGGTCCAATACTTGACATGTTGTTTCAGCTATTATAGGACCAACTTGGATAGGAAAACTTATAGTTCCCTCTGAGTCCCTTTCATTTTCATCATATTCTCTAATGGTGATTCCCTTTTGTCTTTCGATTACTCTTTTAGAGTATCCTAAATTTCTAACCAATTGAAGAGTGTAGATGTTCAAGACCAAACACCCATCTATCAATACTATCTTTATCTTGTGTTTATGGACGTAGACCTCAAGATATAAAGCATGATTATGATACGTTGAGTTGGAAGGTCCTTTTTTTGTGAATACGAGGCGATGAGCAAATGCAATGTGTCTTAACATCGCCTATAATTTTTCTATATCTATATCAGTAGGCACAAACGATTATAGGAGAGCCTTGTCTAAGACTTCCTTATGTGTAAGGGAGATTCCTAGAATTTCTAAGATGGAGATTTGTACTGGGGTTTTCTTGAGATGGTCAATTAAGATGTAATATGTTGGATTTACTTTGGTTAGACCTTTTGATTACGAAGGGAATCCTTGGATAGTGACTCTCCCTCTCTATGTGGTGACTCCACACTCAATATTTTGTCCATGAATAGAAATGAATGAGATGTGGTTATTTGTATATTGTGTATGTACTATGACATTGTCATAGGAATGGTTAACTTGGTTATAGACTTTTAACTTACCAACATTGTTTCTCTTACCATGGTCAAGCATTGGATTCTCATATATAACTAGATCAATGTTTCCAGAATTCCCTAGGCATTGGTCAATGCTCACCTCTCCTTGATCAATGAGGTCTTAGATAACCTCATACAATTGTATGTTTTATGTCCTTTAGTTTGATGGTATTCACAATAGTCATTATTGTTATACCATATGGGTTTGAATTATGCTTCTTTGTATTTCTTGAGCTCTGGAAGTTTGATTAGGTTTGATTGGACTAGTTTATCCGAGACTATTTCAATGGGTTCCCCTAAGGGAGTGTATTTATGTCTAGTCATGTTGTTGGGTCTTGGTGGTTGTCCTTGTGGAGGATTAGCATTTTGGATGTTTTTTTGTTTACTCAGCTGGGGTTACATGCTTTGTATAAACTTCATGTCTACACCACCATCATTGGTAAAATTTTATTATTTCCCATAGACATGGTTTATCATTAGAGCTCGATGGTTGGTCTTTATTGTCCTCACAAATCTTCACTAACCCTTTAGCTATAAGAGCCCTTTCAATTGTGAGATATTTTTCTATTATTTATTCAAATGTAGTGGCACATTGGATGCATAAGTGAAAACCAATTTATGTGTTTATATTTTGAATGAAAATGTTCACTTGTTGTTTCTCTTGAATAGGCCATTTACATTTTATTGCTTTGTGTCTCCATCTTTGTAGAAAGGAAGAAAACATTCCTCGATTTTGTTTAACGAGGTATAAGTCATTTAGAGTGACTTCATGTTCGATGATATAGGAGAAATGAGCTACAAATTTATTTACAAGTTCTTGGAATGTTTTAATGCTTAGGGGTAAATGTGAGAACCATTCTATTACCTGGGTAAAATCACAAAATTGTGTCACACTTTTAGTCAACATATCAGCACAACTAAATTTAAGTATTTCTAACTAAAAATCAATTTTGATCAAACATATATGATCTAGTAAGATTCATTATAGCTAAGTTAGATACTTCCACAACTTTTTCAACTAAAATTGTTGGCTAAAAATATATGGAGCACCACTTTGAGTCTAATTTACCAAAAAAATAAAATTATTTGAAAAACTTGGAGTTTCAATAACTCTTGCTAATGTAAAAAAAAAAAAAATTAAATATAAAAATAACTTTTTGTAGATCCATAAGTGTAGTTTTTAAAAATATTTTTATTTTAATAGTTTAATAATTATTTACATTTTATTTTTTATTTATACTAAAAGTAGGTTATCAGCAAAAAATATTAGGTTGATTACCATGCCAAGGAAAAATACTATAACTTATTAAAAAAATTGAAAAAAATATATGATGCACTAGATAAAAGATTATATCTCAAGATGGTATAATTTTTTTTCCATTTTAGATAAATATTTAATATGAAAGTTGACGTCTAATGGAAACAACTGTTTTTAGATTCACACACATTTTAATATTTATTTAAAAATATATATTTATCAAAATTAGAAAAAAAATATATCCATGCACTAAAGTTTCAATTTATAAATACACACAAAAAAATTGAAAAAATAAAATAAAATTTACTATAAAAAGTTTGACGTCTTGTGCAACTTCATTTTTTCAACAACTAAATTATAGTGTTAATTTATTAAAAACTAGTTTAAAATAATTTTTTAATTTTCTTTTTTAAATACAAACATAAAATATACTAAAAAATACATATTTTACTAGTTTACATTATTTCAAAATTCAAAACATATATGCCACTTTTTAGTGATTCAAGTTTAAAAGTTGGATTAGTGTTGGTTGTTTCTTTTATAAAGTGTGACACAACTTTGTGCTTTTACCCACCTATCCTCCTAAACTTCGTGGAAAGAGGCACATGAGATAGGTATTTTTGTAACATTTCTAGATAAGATACATAAAATTATCTTATGTGCTCTTGTGGATCACCACGCCCCTTGTATTTATCAAACTTTGGTATTTCAAAATTAGGAGGGGATGGTGTCATTGTTACGTTCCTATAAAATGGGTAGGGACATAGATATTAAAGAGTATAAGATTTCTTTGTGGTTTCCATTTGTATATCAATTATTTTCTTAGATAAACTTTGGATTTGTGATGCTAAGTCATGAGGGGGAATTGTTTGGTGTTAGGTTGTCGTAGGTGTTATATTGGATGTGGTGGTGTTGCAAGTTTGTTTGATATTGAGGACCCTTTTTTTGTGGTGGATTGGTATGTTGTGTTGTTGTGGATGTTGTTGTTGGGATAGTTGATGTTGATATTGAGAAGTTTGTGGTTGTTGATAGGAAATGTATTCTTGTTGTGTAATTTGAGGTACAATTTTATTGTTGTTGGCGTGTTGATTATTGGTGATAGGAAATGTATTGTTGTTGTGGTTGAGGTATTGGTTTTTGTTGTTGGGGTGTTTGTGATTTTGTGGAATGTTAGGTACATTTGGATGTAAGTGTGGTGAATAAGTAGGTGTTGTGAATGGATTGGTTACATAGTTCATTGCATTCGGATTTTGGGGATTTGGTATGGTTGAATTTGTTTGATTCAATGTGTATATTGAATATGGTGGGATGTTTGGGTTTTGAAGATACGAGTTTGTTTGATTTCCTATGCCTCGGTTGTAAAACAATGAATTTAGGTTTTGTCTTAAAAAAGGTAATGAATCCATATCAAATGGAGGTATGGTAGGTTGAATTGACACATCTTGTATAGGAGGTGGTGGTATTTGTTATATGACATGATGCACCTATAATGTCCTATGTGGTGATAAAAAAGGGAAGCATTGAATTTATTTGAAGTTTATCGAGTCTTGTGCATGTCTATCGATACACTACTAGCTGCCACTTGATTCATATGCTACTTTCAAACTAGCTAGCTGCATTAAACCTGACAACCACTCCATATAAGAATTGGGCATATTTGAAGATTCTAGGGATGACGTAGAGACCCATGTAGTTAGCACAGTCAACTCCATTAGCAACAAAATCACATAAAGATTATGGTTATTCTATAGCTAGCAAGTGACATTTGAAGGGTCATGGGACTTCCTTGAGTCGTGGAAAGTCATCTAATGGAGTGATTAAATTAAAGGTACTGTATGTATTAGCAATCGTTAGAAATATTATTTAAAAAGGTTCAAATTTGTGAGTGACTTTGACCAACATAGGAATAATTATTATAAATAATGATATCTCAGACTTTTGAAAAATATTACTATCAAACATCTATAGCAACATAGCATATTATGGCTTCTAATTTGAATTGATTGTAATTCGTGAAATTTTGAGTTATCATAATTCTAATATAAATTCCAACAAACTATATATTTAAGGTTCCATAATAATTGAAATATATATATCTCAAGTTTGTAAGTCCATTGCTTGGTATTTTTTTGAAGAAATACTAGCACTCTACATGGAAACTGTTTTACAATATGTTTAAATTTTCAAACTGGAAATTATTGTGAAATTTTGAAAGGGTCTTTACAACACCAAAAGCTCATTTTCATATGTAAGATTACTAGATGCCATATCATGTTTAAGGGCTTGTTCCTTAAGTGTGTTAACATCATAATCGATAGGCATTTTAGCATCTCCTTATGCAAGTTTAAGTATTGATTAGGTTTGGCATGTAGCATAGCGTCAAGTGCCCTAGCAAGAGATGGGTCTTGTGCCATTTCTAGGAGTTTTTTAGGAGTATACTCTATAAACCCTTCATTTCATTGGTGATATCTTCTACAATGACATCTTACTCTTGTGGTTGCTTCTTTTGGGGAGTCTTGTACTCCATAGGATTGAATGGTTCATTAGGCATTCTAAGGGTCAATTCTAAAGTTGTTGTGGTGTCATTCTAGTCAAACTACTAGGATTTGACTCCATAATTCATTTATATTGGGACCTCATTATAAGCATAAAACTTGTAATGACCCTATGAGATATAGGGTATAAGATTGGATGATGATGATGTGAGTGGGTGTTTTATTCGTTTGAAGTTGTATCTATAAAAGGACACCTAGGTAGACTCAGACCAATGTTTTGATGTTGATTGGATGGGTGGAAGATATGAAACCACCAATAGACAAAGTTTTGACTAGATCTTTCTTTTTGATGGATGTTTGATGATAATCCTTGCTTGTACAAGATTGATGAGTCCAAGGGGAGGAAGACTTATGTTAAATTTTTGGTTGCTATTGGATGGGTTATTTTTTGTCTAATGATGGTGTTGATGTTGTTTGTTGATAGTGTTGATGTTTGGTCCAGAGATGATAAGATGTGACTAAAGAGGTCCAATGCAAATGAATGATATTGGATGAAGATAAAAAGTTTGCGATGTTATTTAGGATGTTGGGTATGAATACAAGCTTGTTTGATATAGGTCTTTGGTCCTATAGTGACTGATAGTTGAATTTTGGAATATGAGATTTTTAAGAATTCTAGAAAATTTTGACTGATAATCAATGCATTACTTGCAAAAGCGTCAATTAAATTGATCAAAGTGTTGTATTGCCCCTAAGAAAAGCAACTATATTTTTCAAAAGTGTCAAGTTTTGTCAAAAGTACAATTGTATGATAATCAAAAGCATTTATTATCCGGATTTGTTTTGATAGAGAGTAGTTTTGGAATAATAGTGTCGAATTTTTTAGAAGTGTCGATATGCAAAATCAAAAAGCATCGATATGAAAAATCAGATGCGTCAAGATGCAATCAAAAGTGTTGTGAAACTATAGAAGTGTTACTATGATAGTCAAAAGTGTCATTATGACCTAGAAGCGGGATTTTGAAAGTTAACCTACATTAGTGTAGGGTTTTGAACTTTTCTAATCATCTTAAGGACTGATTTAAATTTTTTTATCTAGCAAGAGATAAAATACAATAGAGAGTAAGGTGAAAGATTGAATACAAGTATTTTGAGGATAGATTCAAGTGTCTTCTCCAACAAGAGCATGCTAAGTGGTTTCATAGGTATGCAACAATGAATACATGTCAAAAATCACAACCTAGTTAGTAGCAAAATAGGTTTGTTAACTTAGAATAAGCCCATCTGGTGAAGCAAATACCTCCACAATGAATGGGTGACTAGAGTATACAAAGGTCATGTACCACCTTTGCACCTCTCACCTTGAAAAGGATAAGGTCCAAATTAAATAATTTCAGTCACCTCAATAAGGGGAAATACATGATGAGTTACTTCATGCATGATACTATATGTTGTATTATCCCAAGCTAATGATCGATGCTCTTAAAGGCTACTAATAATGAGGTTCTTAGTGGGAGGTCGATGAATAATGAGCTCGTTCGTGGATACCTAAGTTGAGGGGGATCTCCCCTCTCCTCCTCACTTATACAAGTCTTGATGGATCAAGGGTCTTGAGGCTTAGATTATAGGACGTTGGCCACACCTTGGGGTACAATTTTCATTCTCCTCTCTTCATATGCCCCACCCAAAAATGTAGTTGAGTTGAACTTGAGGTGATGAAATCCCCAAGCAAGCCTCCTACTTGAATTAAATAGTAATGATGTTGTTTTTGATTCCTAAGATCATTCTTAAGAGTGATGAGGGAAGAGCATACACATACAATCACACCTCGGGTATACAAACAGATTGCAAACTATTGTCATTTTTAATCTCCAAGATATCACATAGCACAAGGAGAGAGCATACACACCACTAGCCTACCAAACATGACAAAAAATAATATCTAATGCCTAAATTCAAATGTGTAAGTTGTGTTGTTCATTTTAGATCCCAAACTAAAATATGCAATTTGTAGGTTCAATTTTAACCCAAATCAAAATGTGAGATTTGCAGGTCCAATTTTAAACCCAAATCGAAATGTGAAATTTGTAGGTTCAATTTTAAATCCAAATCGAAATGTGAAATAAAAAAGAAAAAGAACCCTACAAGAAACTTGTTAGTATTTTTCGTTTCTTGTCTTCTTCCACTGTTCACCACAATTTGCATAAGATATGTTAGTTCAAAAGATTATAACATGCACACATTAGGGTTAGACAAATCTAAAAGTACAAAAACATATATAATTCTAAAAGAAATAAAAGTGTCACTATAATACAAACATAAGCATTGGATTACCACAAAATAATCATTGTAATCTTTAGAAGTATCGAATCAGGACAATAACACTGTTGTAATCTGCAAACACGTTGTTGCTACCTATAGAGACAAAAATACAAAAACATCAGAACAATCACATTGTTGTATAACAAAAGTGTCGATGTATTAAAGCAATAACGTCGATCCATGACAAATGTGTTGTTGTGCAAAAACAAACGTGTCAGTTTACTATACTAACATCACTGTAACTTTTAGGTCATCAAAAAACTCAAACAAATCTCAAATCAGGGAAGTGGGTCCCACCGAGCATGCCAAAATGCAGTAGGGGAATAACGGGTAACGGTTAGAAAATAAAATCAAAGCAATTGGAGTTAACATACACTAAAATCTCATGAAAGAAAGATCAATTATACCCATACTTAATGAAATTAGAATGCAATGCTTGAAAGATGATTAAACCAAATTAACAATTCAATTAAAAGATACAAACATTGCAAAACTGTAATCCCATTGTGGAATTATGTCAATTTAGGATGTGGATTGCTCAAATTATGCATAATCCATATTGTAAAAGCTTTGATGATTATTTTGACTCACAATTATGATGTTCAAATGCTCAAAAATTCTCTCAAAAAGGTCATGAATTCCTTATGAGGATTGTGAATGATTTTGATGAAGAAGATGGCTTCTTTTATAGAAATGTAGGTATTCAATCAAAGGTGGATATTGAAGATGAAGATCGATGATTTAGAGTGAATCGGGGAGATTAAGTGGTGAGATTTTAATTAACTCAAAATATCCCCCTAATTTAAGGAAATTAGTTTAAGATATTTTGGAGGGAAGATATTTTGAAAAAAGAATAATTCCTTTTGAAAATGGAATAAGCTTTCTACAAGTTAGAAGAAAATTAGTAATTAAATAATTAAGAAATTATTTAATTGTGAGACAAGAAGAAATAAAAATATTTAATTAAATAATTAAATTATTTAATCATGTGTAGGAGGGGATATTTAATTAAATAATTCAAGATTATTTAATCATGTAGTAGAAGTAGAAATTAATATGTATTTAAATCATTCAAGATTATTATTCGATAGGCTATATATTGTGGGCATAGCCCACCGGATTTGTCTCACCCAATGCCAAAAAGTAAGCTCCATAAGCTTCGAACGGTTGGTCTCACCTAAAAATTAAACTTGTTCTCGTGCCTCAACTCCATCAGGTCATGCAATTCCTCTAAAGCATCATACATGACTTCAAAATCGGAAGCTTGCCTAAATGGGTTTTCCCGCTCAAAAAACATGACTTCTGAGTTAAAGCGATGGCATTCTTCTTTCTGAAAATCAGAATTTTTAGATAGTGGCATGAGACCTATAACATCTTGAATGGCTCTGTAGCTCATCCTAGCGCAGTGGGTACATTTGAGTAGAAGGTTACAGAGCTCAAATGCATTCTAGGTCTTGCTGAAATAATGTGATAGCAATTTTTGTAGCTTTGGTTCGTCGATGTGTTAAAGGACATGTCTGTTAACATAATGCTCATCGTGCAAAATAAATTCTCCCTGGAAGCTCCTGCCATCACTAGGCGACTGAGAGAGAGTATGATCAATAGTCCTCTGGACTTCCTCGAAGGATTCCTCAAATGATTTTCTTTTTAGAAGATTTCGTACTTGGAGGTTAATGATTCCTCTGATGATCTTGACGCACCCCCTGCACACACGCATCACAATTTTCAATGTTGCTTCAAAGAAATCATAGAATACATGCCCCGCATTTACAAAATTTCTTGAAATCAAAGCTATTTGCAAGGGAAAGTGAATCCATGTGCACCTTCGGTTGTAGGCAGACCAATTTTGACAAACCGTGAGCTCACATTTCGTTGTGCTTGAGTTGGGTGATCACTTGTATGCCAAGTTAAAATGTTATTAAAATGTTGATCTATGGCTTCTTGTAGATGGGCTCGCTCTGAAGCCCTGTTTTCTACGTCAAGATTATTGTAATTTCAATATAAAAAGTAAAAGTTGAATCTTTTGTCACAAAATTTTGTAGCAGAGATAGGTATTAAGTGAACTTTTGGAGTCACCACCTCCAAACTTTCTTTTCTTTCCTTTTTTTAATTGAAGAAGCGAATAGTTTTTACAGAATTATATATTACATACAAACTGTTGGCGCAGCAGTAGCTACAATAATATCAAGAAACCAAAATGTAACCATAAAGCCTTGGAATTATAGCACAACATAAAATATAAAATCAAATAGCCTTGGAAGTATCAGCTGCAACCCCTGTAAAGATGTCCAATCCAACAGTTTTGGCAACAAATCCAAAACCTAGCCCATCTGGCCTGCCACCTACAGCCACTCTCCTATTTCCATAGAAGCCTTCAGAGAACAAAAGGAGCATTGCACAACAATGAAGAAGTTACTAACTTGTATATGTCATTGGAATCATCATCATGAGCATAATCCTTAGTTGTACCTCTTTGGCAAAGGGCTCTAACAAAGCCAAAGAGCTAAATGTGGAGAGAAGAGGCAGTCAAGAAAGCATAACAACAACTTTATTTGTTACTCCATGCACATACTTGATCATTAGATGGAATAGTAGCAACACTCCCATCAAATGGTTTTGGCATGATTTTAGCAACTTGTTGAGGTAGCAAAAATTGCAATAGAAGGTGATCAACGAGCACAATAATCTCTTTGCTCGTTATGTAACGCATCCATTCATTTACCACTAAAACTAAGGAATACAACTCCTTATCAAATGATAGTCCCCCTAAATATTGAAACTAGACTTATTGGAGCACTATGGTTGCTCACCACATAACACAAAAACACCAATGAAGTTTTAGCAAATCCACTAACAACTAAGCCATGATATTCATAGTTTATTTTCTACTCACTAAACCTAAATCATAAACTTTTAAAAAAATATCACCATACCTTGGGCATATATATTATCACTTTTTAATTAAAATTTAATCAAATTAATAGTATTTTTATTAAAGATATTAGATTTCCATAAAATATTATTTTTAATTGTGGACAAATATTGTTAAGGAGTTATAAATTAGAAAAAAGGGATTTTGAAAGGTCCCACTCTTTTACAAAGATCCAAGAACTACACTCTAATATCCTAATTCCATTGCTTCAGATAGTAGATTATGACATCACTTCCATAGATAATAAAACTAGAGCCATTGTAGGTGGACCTACAAACTATATAAGTCAAACTAAACCCCATCTAATAGAACTTCAAAGAATACAAAGTCGAAAAAGAAGTCGAGATTACTATTCTCATCATAAAGAGGAAATAAGTGCTCACAATCATCTACAAAACATAGAGAAACAAATACCAAATGAATCAAAAACTACAAAATCATTGAACAACAATAGTAAGTTCATGACCGCATAAAAACAAATTGATACAGAATAGATGTGTGCTATCAAACTTACAAGCATGCACTATATGTAAGGAACTCTACCTTGGCATGCTTGTTCATTCATCAAATATTAATTGTATTTGTAAACAATGTTTCAATGAGAAAGGCATTCATCGATTTCATCTAATAATATGGACCCAGGAGAACAACCTCCTATGTTGTAAAATCTCACTCAAGTAGAAGAGATGCTCATAGCAAGAGTAAACCCAATATTACAAGTAATCCACACTCAATGGGGCAATACAAATATAATGGCCACACGATTAGCTTCCCATAGGATATAAAAAACATTGCAAAAGTACTTCCACATAGAATTAGAAACCTAGATGTCTTGACAGTTCAAAGATTGCATACACGAGGAAACTATTATGTATGTTATGCTTAAGTAGAAGTCGTATTAGAGATGCATTGCAATAGAAGTATAAGTCATAGAAAATATTAGCAATGTTGAAATAAATGCATCCTACATAGAAAAACTCCCTGAAACAAGTACAAACATTTCAAACATGCTTCACACCATTGAAATTGACGAAGAAATAGTGTGGTCCCAAAACAACAAACCTAACACTAATGGTCAAGAGACTCAAAATGCATCAACATACACATCATCGTTTATGGTTAATCTACCAAATAGACGTTGTAGTAAGAATCAATAACTACAGTGAACCACCATGGAACCAAAATGATCTAAAGGCTATACCTATAATACCTATATCACTAGGTAATCGTAGGCAGATACCATTATCCATGGCATGGGAAATTACTATACATAAATCCCAAGGCTTGACCCTACAAAGAGCAACAATTGATATTGGTAAAATAGAAAGACAAGCACTAACATTTACAACTATCTCAAGAGTAAAATCATTAAATGGACTTCATATTCAACCACCATTCTCTTTTGAGCAGTACTCTAGAATGCAAAACAATCCATACACAATTATCAAGAAAAAATGAGAGGATCGCTTACAATTACTCTCAGTATGAAAAAATGAGGTATACACTTTTCAATCCAATCTCTTTCACATTAAGTTTCAATCTAATTTTACACTACACAATTTATACTATATGTCTTACATGATATTTTTCCCTATACTATATGTCTTATATCTCTTTTTGTTGTTCATACTATATATCTTTCTACTACACTAAGCAAAATAAAACATATTTTCTAAACAACATTTGTAGGATCTTAGTTCAATACAAGTTGCAATGGTGATCTAGATAAGGCAAAAGATGCAAGGTGCAAGGTTGCTTCATTGTCAACATCAATTACATGTATGTTTCACACTTCCTTCTCTACTCTAACTCTATATTAATTGTAATTTTAGAACCAACTTTGTTCCCGACAAAAATATTGCAAACTCTTAGTCCAATAGAATTTTTAATGGCTATAAATAAGGCACTAGATGTGAGACACAATGTTCCTTTTGGTCAACATCAACTAAGTGTTAATGGTCAACATCAATTGTAAGTTTAATCAGTTTGTTTCTAGAATATCTTCATACAAAAGATGCATCAATATATGGACAATTTTTATTCCAGAAAATGTATAAATTTTTAATCACTACTTATAAATTCAATTATAGACCTCCTTTCAAACATATTTTATATAAAATAGAATCGATGTAACCATTGCACCTCCTTTCGATGCAAGGGCTAGTTTTTTATTAAGAGGGGTAAATGATTTTGACTCAAAGCTATGAACCGGTGAGGTCACAAATGGGGAACCTCATCTCCCATATAAATTCTCAACAATTACACCCCACTGGGGTTTGAACCTTGATGGCAAGAATAACAACACAATAACTTAACCATTGCACCATGCCACTATTGGCATAATTCAATATTATTTAATCAATGTGGGGAGATCAAAATTAATATTTAATTAAATAATTCAAGTTAGTCAATGCGAAAAAGAGAAAATTGATGAATTAATTAAATAAAATTAATTATTCAATTAATAAAGGAAATTAGAGAATTTAATCAAATAATTAGGAATTATTTAATTAAAATTGAAGCGTGTCGTGCCAGTGTCACCAGTCCTGTGAATTTTTTTTATCAGGCGTACTGTAGTTTATAGGGGGGTAGATACCTAGCCGATTCCTACAATCTAAATAAAAAAAGAAAAAGAAGATGATGTAAAATAGGAAAATATGAATGTGAGACGTGCTTAGATAATTTTAGATGTCTACAATTGAAAATGTCAAATTGCCTACCAATCCATGACATACAATCAATTATATATATTTATTGATTGTGTGCCATGGATTGGTAGACAATTTGATATTCCAATAATTATATATAGATTGTGTGTCATGGATTGATAAGCAATTTGAAATTTTCAATAATTAAAAATAGTCACAAGTCCCTAAATTGAATAAAAAAGAAGTGAAATTTACACTCTTATCTCTATGTTGCACCCAAAATAAATTTTTGGCATTCTACTTAAATTGAGCTAAATCATGTAAAAATGCCATCAAAAGTTTGTTTTAGGTCAAACCAAACATAAGGTTTTTGTGGGTTTTTGTCAAGGAACATATGTGTAAAACTGTTAAATTCTGAAAAAATTGAAAATTAGGGTTTTGTGCCCCTATTTTTAGGGAAACCCTTGAAAATATGACCTTCCCGAAAATGATTGAAAATGGTTTTGATAGGATTAATCGACTTCACGATCACATTGATAAATTCAAAATTATCAAAAAAAATGTTTTACTCTGGTGGGTCTATTTTCATTTTTTAGGAACAGAGTTAGGAGCTCTGTAGCCATTAATGGCAAATTGGCTAGTACCAAGTGCTGAATGCTAAGCTTAAAAATATTCAACGAGGAAGCCATGGCGAAAAAGGTTAAAAAATATGTTGTTAGATGAAGGAGATTCTCAAAACGAAAAAGGCCAAAATTTGGCTCTGGAAAGAAGACACATTGCTACCAAGGAAGAAATACAATCAAAGGTCAAAAGGTGCCCCTCTTGAAGAAAGGCGCCCTTTGATCTCAAAGGGAAAATGCAGTCATTAGATTCATCAGAAGCATTCATCCTCTTCATGTTCATATTGGCTAATCAACGCATCATCAAACAAGATCATCTGATTCAGAGATCATTGACAAACGTCAACAAAGTATGGAGATGTTGCAAGCAAGGACATAAGGAAAAACAATGAACTTCATAGAAAAGGTGCCCCTACTGGCCAGGGGCGTCCCTCATTTCAAGCACCTGATGAAGCTATCAACAACTGCTTTATACAAGACATTTGTCCAGCTCTCTTCCAGCTTCCTGATCAATCTGATAGCACGTTCATAGGACATGTCAAACAGTCAGATGTTGAGATCAAACAAAAAATGCTAGAGGTGAAGACTGAAATAACCTGCCAAGAAATTGGCTAAGTGCTAGTGAAAAGAGCCCCTCTTCAAGAAAGCTGTCCAGTCTTTTGAGGATGTAGATGCAGTCTTTTTGCTCAGTGACCTCTAGAATGACCTTCTCCACTTTGATCGATCTCAGCAACGAAACCATCAGCGAAGACATCAGACAATGCAGTCACCTATTGATGGAGATCAAACCAAGGCAATTTATAGCATGAACATTATCAGTAAACAAGTCAAAGGCACCCCTACTGGCCAGGGGCACCCTTAGATTTGAAGGGCCTAAACTTACTTTTAAGAAACCAGTCATCCTTCTCAGGACTAAGTTGGTTACACAATGCACAGTCAAGCAAGATCATCCAACTCATTGATCAACGATGACATCAGATCAAAGCACAAAGGGTCTAATTGGTCAAAACCAAGAACAACCAAGAAAATTTAGCTAAGTCAGAGCTAAAAATGCCCCTCTTGAAGAAAGGCACCCTTTAATTTGGAGCCTCAAACTCAGGTTTTTGGCTTGATGACTCCTAGGCATATCTCTTTAGGATGGTTCAATCTCAATAATAGATCCGTCAGTAGTTGCTCAAGATCAACTGAACGACCGAGAGCAAGGATTGAATAAAGGCACTTCAACATAAAAAAATGATGAAAAATTCTTCAAACTCAAGAAAGGATGCCTAAAAGGTCAAAGGCAATTTTTTGACCCGAGTTAAGAAATTTTGGAGGCAAAAAGAAGCCAAACACTCCACGATCAATGGAAATCAACTTTTTGAACTCCAAACTTGAAGGATTCGGGCTTGAATCATTATATATTCAAGCTAGGCGTCCCTTTTTCATTTATTCTTTTGTAGGTTGAAGATCAAAACAACAATTTTCTCTCAAGGATGTCTTTTCAAGATCTGCAAGGGTTTTGGATTGTTCTTCAATATATTTTGAAGATCAGTGGCATAAGGAGATTTCTTCTCAAGGGTTGAATATAGAGGCAAATTTTTACAAAGAGGCAACTAATAACTTCCAATCCACCTCTTGTCTACTTCCTCTCTTCTATCTTAAAATTCTTGCATGTCACAGAATATAGCAGGCTACCATAGATCTAACCAACTAGGTATGATCAACATAATTTTCCAGTGAAACCCATCTCTTCAGATTTTCCAAAAACAACAAACTTGTTGCCCCTATTTTTAGGGATTTTTTCGAAAAGTCTCATAATAAAAAATCTAAGGAATTGGGTTTCTTCAGCATTGAAACACGAACAAAACCCATGTGCCAATTTTTTCCCAAAAAAATACTTCTCGGTGGACGTTATTTTTAAGGGTTTCCAAAAAGAATTAGAATAGGGTCATGTGCACAGTTGTTCTTTAAGTTTTTCAGGATGTGGTACTCTTAGGTACAATACAAGACCAAGATGACCTTGTACCATGATTTCTTGAAAATGACTGACACAGACCTACATCAGAAAAACCTAGAGGTCAATTCTAAGGATTTGGAGGGCATGAATCAAATCACGTTGCAAAACATAGAAGAGTCTGGATTGCTTCAAGCTGCATCTATCCCTATCACATTACAAAGTTTGGAGCTTGTAATTTATTGCATTAAGCATTACAATCCTACCACAAGAAAAATCTGATCAGTGGATGGGAGAGTGATCTGCAACTTGAAACCAAAAGACATTGAAAAATGTTTTGCTATTCCGCCATGCCTGACCAACAAGGTCATATATGTGAAGGAATGTGAAAAGGCATTTGAAGCTTCAAAGGATAGGTGTTCACTGTAAATGGTAGAACAATGGTTAAAGGTGAAAAATGCTAGCTTTCCCAAAATGGTTGGATGAGGAGAATTCAGAGACGAGAACGTAATGTTGATCACTCTACTCGGCAGGATCATTGGACAAGAAGAGGGCAATTAGTTTAAGTCGTGGATGTACTACATCATTGCCAAGATTATCACAAAAAGAGAACATTACGACTGGGCCTCCTTGATCAATGACACACTCCACCAGTAAATTATCGGGTTTCTAGAGGCTCATAGGTTCCACATGTGTTCCTACCTGGTATATTTGATTGCCTTCCAAGGCGAGTTCAGGACACTAAACATTGTGGGGACCTTAGGTGTGCAGAAGGTCCAAGAATACTATATGTGTCTTGAGTTTACTCAAGAAGAACGACACTTTAAAAAGATAAATGGCCTCTTCATCATGCACACCGTACGAGATCTCAACCATGAGATGCATGTGTGTATATCACCAGCAACCAAGGAGGCAATGGTGGACTAGGCAGATTGGTTTATCCAATTCCCCACCTTCACTTACATACGAGTATATGGTTACAATGGATGCCCCACCATGATACCACACTACCCTTCAAATAAGGTAGTGTTCATGGAATTCCTAAGGTAGTTGGTCGAAGTTCACTCTCACCTACTCTTGAAGAAGAAATCAGCTACGAACTTTCCCATTCAAATGAGAATCTATAGATGTTAAACAGTGGTTGATACCAAATTGATGAGCCAAGAAATAGTGAAGCTCAATCTCAAGTACCTCATTGAGAGGAGATCATATGATCCAAGAGGGCTTTGTGCATCACATCTCAAGCAACTCTCATCACATGAATCTTCCATAGAAGATTATTGGGCCAATTATGAGGATGAGTTTGAGGTGCAAAGAAGGAACTATAGTTGGCTTAAGCTCTCACAAATTGCTGACTTTATGTCAAAAGACATTGAGGGCCTATCTGATGATGAAGAAGAAGTCATTCTTTCCTCCTTCTTCATGGATCAAGTGGAATCACAACGACTTGGTAGAGTGGATTGGTATGCAAAATAAAATACATCTATAGAGGAGAGAATGAGTAGAGTTGTCAGAAATAGTCAACTCTACCTAGACAACAAGACGACAAGGAAGGTATTACTTCCCCGAATAGAGTCGCCAATGATTTATTCTACACTACATTCCACATGTAGGAAGAAGCCCAGATGAAAGTAGTGGAGCAATCCTCCCAAAGGGATGCCGATGTCAGGGCTTACATGGGGAAGAACATAGATTGTTGATGTAAATCAACAAGAGGTACAGGTGGAGACAACCACCAACTTACCTGAGATAGTAAAGATTGTTAAGCCAGAGCCATTCATTGAGGCAATCATGGCCAAAATAGAGACCATGCTAGAATCAGTTGTAGCAAATACAGTGCCAATGATAGAGACAAAGCCGCCTACTTCACCACCATCACATTAGTCACAAGTACCCATTGACTTGGACTCTCCACCGTGAGACATCAATGAAGCACAGTCTCATTTATTGAGCATTCAAGGGCCCAACATTCCTCCTTCTAGTGAGGCTAGTCGGAATTCCATCTAGCTTGAGAGTCTCTTAGGAAGGAAGAGGGATAGGCCATCCTACCATCTTTACTTCACTAAGTTTGATGATGTCCTTGCAGACATGCCAACAAAGAAGTTGAAGAAGCAAGTACACATAGGGAAGAATGTGGATAATGAGTTCTTCATAGAGACTATTGCCACACCTGAGGACAAAAACATACATGATGTAGGGGTTGAAGACTTTGCATTGTCAAAGTTCAACCTCGGAAAGACCACTCATTAGGTGGAGGCAGACCTTCTCAGAATTGCCTCAGTGAGCGCGCAAGAGAGAATGGCTAAGGATGGCCAAGACAAAGTTGCCTTAAAGGCTGAAAATCGACAATTGAGAATGTACATTTCCAACTTGATGCACGAGACTCCCAAATTCTTTGCTTTGCCATGAGAGATGCTTGATATCCCCATAGAGAAAAACCATCACCAACTGGTTGCATATGGCAAACATTTGAGAAATCAAGTGGAAGAATTTGTTGTTAGAGGATGGTGTGTACTGGCGAAAACATACCAGTTGAGAGATAGAGCACATGGACTCTGCTCAGAGATTCAACAGTCAGAACTAAGGATAGTAGAGAAGAGGCCAAAGGATGAAATGGCAATAGCTGATTTATAATTTGCATATCAATCAGTTACCACCACAGAGAACAAGCAACATCTTTTTGCTTGGAAAGAACAACTAGCATACAAGGTGAAAGCCTATGATGTCAATTATATGGAATTGTTTGACTATAGACATATTATCATCGATATTATCAAATTTTCAAGAACATTGGTAATATACTTCCCTCACATAGAATATCAACACGAGGGAGGAGAGTACATTGAGATGGGAATAGTGCAAAATCAATTCTGAGACATCATCCATAGCACATTCCTTGATGATCCCAAGGGTTGCAAGTTGGTCAAAGTTGCAGCCATGTCTACCAAGTTGAATGAGACATCTACCAAGTGCATGGACTATCAGCAACAACTTATGATAGGTGAAGAAATGCTAGGATTCCATGATGTCATATTGTGGAGCTTTGATTGCCAGGAGTTGAAGAGGTCAACAACTGCATAGAGGCATTGTTCACCAACAGTGATGAGGTATAAAGCACCCCAAGAAGGACATCCTACCCTCCATAAAGACATTAATTATGATTGGAGTTAACTTGATGCCCCTTTCCAAGTTAACTCCAGATCCAACAGATCATGCATGTCAGATCCCACTAATTAAGGATGTCTAAATTGAATTCCATGATTTATGGATCTCAGATCTCCACTAAATGTGGATGTCTATTTTGGAGGCACATTTGTAATTTAAGTTCACTTATAGCTAGGTTTCAGTCAACTAAGGTAGACTTCCAGTTTGACTTTTGTTTAGTTTCAGTTAACTAAAGTAGATTTCCAGTTAACTACTTGCTCACCTACATTTAGACAGGAATAATTCTTGTTGATTGGCAAGAACTAATTGTTAACTCAAGGAGATTTTAGGGTTTCCTACTCCATTGAGTTTCTATAAATAAGAGCCTTGGGCTCATTAGTAGTAACCTTTATTTACTACACAAAAATTTTGCACCATTGTTGCCAAAAAGACTGCAAAGTTGTATTTGTTCACTCTTGGATGAGAGTTAGTGGGTTGATCACAATTGTGCATGATTTCATGCCTTTGTTGTCCCAATATTTGTAATTCATTGGAAAATCTTGAAGAATAAAATCAGATGACGCATGCATGTTTGATCTAAGATTTGAGTTGATTCAATGTCTTGTTCTTAATAGTTTATTGTTTCAATCTCCTCCTCAGATAGGGGTTCCTCCTCCTTGGATATTTTTTCACCGATTGCTATTGTTTGATGTTGTTTAAAGATCCGCATTTCAACCTACAGTTCAGATAGGGGTTCCTCCTCCTTAGCAATCCTGATATCCATATCTTCATACCTTGTTGTTTCTGCTAAGTTGTTTCCCAACCTATACCTCGGACAAGGGTTCCTCCTCCTTGGCAAGTCTTAGACCCAACCTACCATAAAGAGTGTTTGCTTGTATAAAATGTTATCCCAACATATATCTGAGAGTTTAGAGCCTTGACTATATTCTAAGGAGACGGCGGATTTAAGTGATCTAGCCCATCCATTTCGCTCCTATACCTTCATGCTTTGTTAATCTTGAGGAGATAGGGTAGTTTAGAAGTTAGTTTAGTCATAGTTAAGATTTGTAGAAACTAGAGAAAATCTTAGCTACAACGCATTATGTTTATGCACCCTTGTGTCCTATCGTTGAGTAAAAAAGATAGGAACCTTAGTACCTTTTTTTACGTAGAACATCAGCAAAGAGAGATCTTCCTCTCTATAATTTGAAGAGCAATATTATAACACTTGCAATAGTTGTCTATTTCCAATAAGAACTCTAGAGGTGCTAGTTGAAATTCCAACAGTTTTTTGGCACCCATTGTGGGGCAACGAGGCATAAAACTTCAAGAAAAAGCCAACGCTTTTATGACACGAAATGGGCATCTGGCGTCCTTGGGCTCTAGTTGAAAAACATGATCTTGCTTCGACAACTCTCCAACCAGATCTTACATTCATTGAGGGAGAGCATACATACATCATCAGTAGCTTGCATACTTTCATCTTCGAAGAGAATACATCACCAACTCAGTGGAGAGCTACAGCTATTACTCTAGATGAGGAAGAAAGAAAAGTTGATCTTGCAGCTGGGAGACCAGTGTTACCACCACCTGTGTGGAAATAAGCATATTATCTTAGCGAGTATACATATGAAGGAGAACCAATCCTCTATTTTGAGAAGACATTGGAGAAGCATTCGATATAGAGCAAATCTTTGAAGAGGTTCCTAAAATTTTTCTAGAACAACAACAAAAAGAACCTCCAGCTCAAGCAATGGCAGACAACCACATCAATGACGGTAATGCTAACAACAATGACATTGGCAACAACTACGACAATGGTTGTAATAATAATGGTAACAATGACAATGGCGGAAATGACGACAGTGGCAATGACAACAATGGAAATGACAATGACAATAACGAAAATGGCAACAATTTGTTCGGCAATGGCCGTAATGCAAGAGTCATAAGAATTCCAACACCTTTGCCATGGGGTAACAACATAGGCCCATTGGCCCTACAAGGAAATCATGAACTTCCCAAGGGATCGTGAAAGCACTTCCCAAGATTCTTCGGCAACAAGGCTAAACACCTCGATGAGCATATATCAGCATTCATAGCGGCTTGCTCCATTTTGTCCGTACCACATGAATATATCGCCATTCGACTTTTTTGAAACTCTTGAGGCTAATTCTTTCGAATGGTTTCATCACTTACCACTAGGTGTCATTAGAAACTGGGAGGACATGAGCGAGAAGTTCTTGGCAAGATTCAAACTTGTCGAAGACAACCATCAGTTGTTTGCCCGATTATCAAACTCTAAGATAGAGCCTACAAAATCGATGAGAGAATTTGTAGCAAGGTTGAACCACCTAGATACACATCTCTCTCACACACTCAATCCATCAGATGAGATTTTGATGAGCAACTTCATCAACACCCTTCCCTCAGAGATAGCCTTTTTCATCAAAGGAAACCACGAAGAGGACTTACAAGTTGCACAAGAGAAGGATATTGAGATCGAGGATCATATGATCACCATGGGAAAGATGAAGGGTGATGCTATCAGACTGTTGGTCCAAGCATCAATAGATCCATTGCTGCAGAAAGTAGCAAATGAAGTGACTATCTTGAAAAGACAGTCACCCAAGCAAGGGCAGCAAGCACTATCCACACCACCTTCGTATCAACAACAACAGCAGTACCAGCCTCAGCAGTAGTACTAGCCTCAACAATAGTACCAACCAAAGAGAAATAATTTTTAGCCTTTCAACAACTACAAGCCTAGAAATCAAGGACCTCTGCAAAGAGGAGTAGAGGTCGAGAGATCTAATGTGTTATGTTGTTTCCATGACATAGATGAGCACAATGGATCCACATGCCTTGAGAATCAAAGGATGAATCGAATCATGGGATATATTGGAGATCAAGCACCAAGCCCAAGTTCCATACCTTCAAATGTGAATGTTGTCTCACCACAAACGAACAACTTTGATGGTGACTCCGCAACGGGATACTTCCATAGCGAACCCAAAAATCAAGAAGAAGACTATCGTCAATACTCTCTTGTTGTCAACCACGAGAATATGTCGACGCCTGTGTTCACATGCACTCAAAATTTTAAAGCACATAAAGAAGAAGAAGAAATATGGAAGAAAAATGAAAAGGGAAAAGAAGCTTCAACTTCTAATCCCAAGTCTACACAGGAGAACATCACATCAAATGTTCAAGATCCATCTTTGACGAATTTTGACATTGTGACATCTATAATGAAGATGAAGGTACATATCTCACAGGTAGAGTATCTCCAAGACCATCCCGATAAAATGGATCAGATTCTCAAAGTAGTACAGAAGCAGGTTGTCATTCATCCCACGTTGCTAGAATCTTCTGTACCAATGAAAGAAAATCCAAATCCCTTTTACATATCTCTGTATATGGGAGGTTACAAACTTAGCAACTACATCATCGACTTAAGAGCATCGAACAACATCATGCCCTTGCAGATCATGAATTTATTGGGACTATCGGCCAACTGAAGGATGCACAAGTAAGATTGTTGTCCTACCCAGAGAAGAAGATCATGATGACCATCCTCATAACTAACATTCCAATTTATGGGATGTTATTGAGCCAAAGCTTCTACAAGGATCTCAGAGGTGAGATTCAATTGGATTGGTCGTACATGATAATTCCATTAAAGAAAGGTAGCTTCAAGTTGGAACCAGAGGCTAAGTCCAAATTCATAGTGGTGAAGTCTCAACACCCCCAAGCACAAGTGCTACATCAAAGTACGAGTCCTGGCATGTATGACATGTTGTCTGAAGCAACCCAAGAGGAAAAGAAGGTTGCATTTTCCATGAGTACATCGAATGAAGGATCAAAGATGTGGACAATGAAATTCGATAGGAGTTTCTCGACAACAGGCTAAGGAGCTAGAGTTGTCATTACCTCTCCTGAAGGAGTTTTATATCCATTTGCTTATCACTTGCAATTTGATAACACAAACAACACTACAAAATATGAGGCACCCATACTAGGTGCTAAGTCTAGTTTATGGCTTAAATATTGATAGGATTGCTTTTTCCAGTAGTTACATAAGACTTTGATGCTTGAAAGATGATCTTTCATAATATTTCTTTGAAACCATAGACCTTGGACATGGATTTATTTTCATAAGCTTTCAAATGATATCGATATGCTATGTGGACTATTTGTGTTAACTTTGCATGTGATTAATGAATGTCGCTTTAGGATGATTATGGATATGTAGTTGTTTTGCATGCTAACATTGTCATGCAGATGATTTGAGACCAGCAATTCAGGAAGACCCCACCAGCTGGACATGTGTTATATCAGTCAACAAGGTGGTCATTAAAGACTCTTGGCGGCTGGAGATTCCTCATGCATTGAATTATAACCATCTCATTGTGATCTTAAATGTTGTTGAGCATGCACTGGAATTACTGTTGTACCAGATTCGAATCTAGACAATCATGCCTGGTAGGTTCTATGCATGCGTAGCCGCCCCTGCTCTTTTTCGTGCTTTCCCTAATATGGCGTCCTCCGTGTTTGCTGGAGTTGACCGCCTTGCTAGGTGGTTGAATAAATATGGGCTCTGATGTTCTTTCTGAGCTTGGTTAGAATATTGTTTAATTGATGTAATCACACTATTGAGTTTTTCAGCAATATAGTTATGATGATTGTACTCATGTTTCTCTTTTGAATAAAAATGAAGTTATAAGTTTGTGCATTTGAGTCTATCTTACTTTTAGGGAATAATTATCCAAGGGGTCCCACTTGGTGAGTATTCCATCCCATACCTTAGTTTATTTTAGTTGTTATTTTTTATTCAGTAACTAGTTAAGAAATCTGGCACTGACTGTTCCTGTAGCCACTAGAATTCCATTTTGTGACTGTTCCTATAGCCAAAACAGACAGAGTAGTTTCTTGTTTGTTCATTCAGATCTTCATTTCTATAATGCATTTCAGTTTAATCTATTTGTTGGGTGATGTTCAACATTTATGTTATTTCTTTCCAAGCAATTTACTTTTAGCATTGTGTTTTTCTTAGTTGTAGGATAGATTTGGCTACTTTGGATTCCTAGTGCACATGCAGTGCTGACCCATTTCAAGTTTACATCCTTGGGTTGACAATTTAAATGCACCTTCATGATAATTGAAATGGCTATTCAGGTTAGATGTCCAATCTCTTAATCACAACTGCAAGGGCTTAGTTGTTAAAATCATTATAGGAGGCCAACATTTTTGGCGTCGTTGTCGGGGATGGTGTCAAACTAGGTAGTTCTTTGGAGTCATTGATAGTTTTTCTCATTGTAGTATTTTTGGATTTGTTCTTAGTATACCCCTTATTAGAAGAGTTATGACCCCTATTCTTTTACCAATTCTTTGTGTGAGTTGGATGATAGTGAGTTGATACTATATGCATAGAGAAAGAAGAAGAGATGCTCGTGGGAGATTCCTTCCTAACAATCCTGATATATTCTAGATAGTTGAGTATCAGAACTTGCCCAGAAACAGAGAAGAAGAAGATTCATACCCCTTTGCTGATACATTTCCTTATCTGACCAGTTCCGAAGTTTCCCTTGAAGATCAAAATCTGGTTGAAGAACCCTTTGCTTTGGAATTTCATCAAGTAGGAATGGGTGATGCAAATGGAAATAGACTTAACAAAGCTAACCAACCAAATTTTCCCTTCCGCATTGCTCATTAGAATGAAGTAGACAACCTCAAAAATATCCTTTCTTCAATTCTTCCTAAGTTCTATGGACTTGTCATAGAAGATCCTGATACATTCTTGTTTGAGTTTGATATCCTTTGTAGAAGTTATGACTATACCACTAATGCCCATAGGCTTAAGCTATTCCTTGCCACCTTGAAAGAAGTTGCATTAAGATGGTTCATGAGCCTAGGCAGAGATACTGTGGAGACTTGGGAGGACATGAAGACAAAATTCCTTGAGAAATACAAAGAGTATTGCAGGGGCAGTGACATGAGAGGAGATGACATTTTTCGAATGCAGCAAAAGGAAGATTAGAGCTTGGACGATTTTGTTTCAAGGTTTTTGTTTTGCCTACAGAAATCTCCACACCATACACTCAATGAAGAATCACAAAAGTTTCTTTTCTTGAGAGGAATTAATGATGGTTGTATTGATTCCTTGCACCTGATAGGAGGAGGAGATATCACTCAAGTTCCTTGGGAGGATATCAAGAAAATATGTCAGAATTATTCTAGGGCGACCTCAAATAAGTGGAGAGTTTACCAATCTTCTATGGTTAAGTCATCCACCAGTGGACTTTCAAGGATGGAGATCACTCACTTAATAGCATATTTCAAGCAAGGCATCATAAACAATCTGGCTACTCAGCTGGATTCACTTCAGGCCGAAAAGAAATAAGAGGAGGCAGAGGCAATGTTGGCAGAATATGCCCTCATTGCAGACAAAAGAAGAAGGACTACAAAATGCAATGTGATAGCCAATATTAACAACAAGCAGATGGCACCCAAGTTCAAGCCAATCCAGGGAGAAGAAGATCAAGTCTACTATGTTGCACAAAGGAGGTCATGGGCTCCAAGATAGGGTATGCCACCAGATCCACTATCTTTTGTTGGGCCATATTTCAATTCTTATTCATCTAGTAATCAATGGCAACCCCCATATCCATCCAATTGTGGAGGATACCCACCACAGCCTTGGAATAACCCTCCAAATGCTTGACCCAATAACAAAACTCTCCACCCTAGTGGCAACAACCTTAGGGGAATTGGTAGCAGTTTCAAGGGAATTGGCAGTAGCCACCTCTAGGAAATTGGCAACAAACATCTCAATGGAGGGGAGGACAACAATGGCCAAGCCAGACAACCAATTACATGCAACCACCTTCTTAGCCCCAACAACCTACTATAATGCCTCCTCCTGCTAATCCAAGTTCAAATGTGCCTAAATCTACTCAACTACCAGCCCAACCCACACCTAACCCAAATAATAAACCACAACAGTAGCCAATATACTTTGTTGATCCACATCAATTCCCTGCATATGTTGTGAGTGTAAGTGACATCCATTTTCATTCAGGAACCACTTTTTCAACTCCTCCCACACCTATTATCAGTGAGCTTCCTATGGAAGAGGAGGAGCCTCTGAATGTCCCTGTTCAACCAAGTGCACCTACAAATCCTAAACCAATCCCATCCAAGAAGACTAATCGTGAACCACCATTTCCTTAGAGATTGGAAACTGTGAATCAAAAAGAAGAAAAGGAGGATACAAATTTTGACATTCTAGATCACCTGAAGCATATATGTGTCAAGATGCCTCTATTTTAGGCTATCAAAGATGTTCCCATATACGAAAAATCTATCAAAGAAGCATGCCTTAAGAAGCCAGGCAGAAAGAAGAAAGACCCCACTACAGTTCATGTAGTGGGATAGCTTGTTGATATCACGCTTGGGAAAGTGACTATTCTCAAGTACAATGATGTAGGGAGGCATGTGGTAGAAGTTGTCATAAATGGGATGCAAGTAAAGAATGCTCTGATTGATTTGGGAGCAACAATAAATGTTATGACCAAGGACATCCCGCAATAACTAAATATTGTAAGCATGAGACCTACCCCTACTATCCTGCAGCTTGCTGACAGTTCTACTATTACACCTAATGGTATAGTGGAATATCTAGTAGTAACCCTAGACTCTTGAGAGTAACCAACAAATTTTATGATTCTTTCTCCCAAAGCCACATTAGGCAGGCACCCCATCATTCTTGGAAGACCGTGGTTAGCAACATCAGATACTTATATTGGATTTTGAACAAGAGATATGACCATTTCAGATGAGAAGAGCACCAAAAAGCTTATTCTCTACCCTCCTGCTCAGCCATCCCATGTTAAGGATGATTCAGTATGGCCCCATGTTGGTGAAGAGGTCGAGGAAGTTAATTTTGTAGCACAACTTATGATGTTCGACAAAATTCCTTTCCTGCAGAATCAAGATGAAGATGAAGTATTGTCTAACATACTTCAGAACCATTATGTGTTAGAGGAAGCATCATCCTCTCATTTTGTTGATATAGTGAAAACTCTCTTGCCCGCTCTTCCTACAGTTGCTCTTCTTGCAACTTCTTGTCCTACAGACGCCTTTCCTACAACTGACCTTCCTACAACAACAGGTATGTTACACACATTACTACCACATGAACTCAAAGCACCAAGCATTAGTGGAGTAGATATGGTTGAGTTAACTACACAAGTGCAAGTGTCTGAAGGGAAATATCTGAATATCAACAATAAATTGAGTGAAGAACAACAATTGTCATTGGAAAACTTGTTGAAGACCCACCAAAATGCATTTGCATGGATTATCATGATATGAAAGGATTGGATCCTAAACTTTGCGCTCACAGGATATATATCAGAGATGATTGTACACCAATAAGACAACCCCAAAGAAGAATTAACCCTGCATGTAGAGAAATTGTAAAAGGAGAACTGCAGAAATTGCTTGATGTTGGATTTATCTACCCCTTTTTAGATAGCTAGTGGGTGTCTCCATTGGTGATTGTGCCCAAAAAAGGAAAGAAGTGGCGAGTTTGTATTGATTATAGGGAACTTAACTCTGCCACCAAAAAAGACCATTTTCCCTTGTCGTTCATAGATCAAGTTTTGGACTCACTTACAAGAAAGCAATACTTTTCTTTTCTTGATGGATTTAGTGGCTATAACCAGATCTAAATTGCACAAGAGGACCAAGAGAAGACCACCTTTACTTGTCCATGGGGGGAACCTATGCCTACTTTGTACTTCCATTTGGCTTATGTAATGCACTAGCAACTTTTCAGAGGGCAGTCATTAGCATATTTTCAGACATTTCTCATGATTGCATGGAGATTTATATGGATGATTTCACTACTTATGGTGCTGATTTAAATGAAGAATTGGCGAATCTTAAGAGAGTCCTACAAAGATGTGAAGACCACAATCTATCTTTAAATAGTGAGAAGTGCTTCATGATGATGTAGGAAGGTGTAGTTATTGGCCACTACATCTCTCACAAAGGAATTCAAGTAGTTCCTACAAAGATTTAGATAATTACCAATTTTCCTATTCCTGCAAAACAAAAAGATGTCAGGAGTTTCTTAGGACATGTAGGTTATTACAGGAGGTTCATCAAGGACTTCAACAAAATGGCAGCACCATTATATACCCTCCTCACTAAAGATGTTGAGTTTCAATAGACAGAAGGTTGTGACAAGGCATTTTCTAACTTGAAAGCAACTTTAACTCATGCTCCTATACTCAAGGGACCCGATTGGGAGATTCCTTTTCACATCCATACAGATGCATCAGACTATGCTATAGGAGCAGTCCTAGGACAGAAAAAAGAATCTATTGAAAGACGACCCACCCTCGCCATGGTAGCAGCTCGAGAAGGCCACCAACAACCCACGGGTTCGGGGCGCAGACCCCTAGGCCCAGCCCTCAAAGCCAATCCTTTTCCCAAAGTTACAGATCCATTTTGCTGACTTCCCTTACTTACATTGTTCTATTGATTAGAGGTTGTTCACCTTGGAGACCTGATCTGGTTATGAGTACGACCGGGTGTGAACGGTACTCGGTCCTCTAGATTTTCAAGGGTCGTCGAAGGCGCACCGGACACCGCGGGACATGCGGTGCTCTTCCAGCCGCCGAACCCTATCTCCGATTGAACCGATTTTAGAGTGGGCAGGCTGTTAAAAAGAAAAAATAATTCTTCTCGGGGCCTCCACTGACGTCTTTGGATTTTCGTTGTCGTTTTCTGCCACGTCTTGGTTCGGGAATATTAACCTGATTCCCTTTCGATGATCGCGCAAAGTGCGGCCTTGAAACAGGGCTTCCCCATCTCTTAGGATTGACTAACCCATGTCCAAGTGTTTTTCACATGGAACCTTTCCCCACTTCAGTCTTCAAAGTTCTCATTTGAATATTTGCTACTACCACCAAGATCTGTCAACAAAAATCTACAAGGAGCTGCATTCAACTATATAGTGACAAAAAAAGAAATGTTAGCAGTGATATATGCCTTAAACAAATTCAGACATTACATAATTGGATACCAAATATTTGTGCACACCAATCATGCAGTTATTAGATACCTTATGAATAAGCCTCTCATTTCAAGAAGGCTAGCAAGATGGTTACTGCTGATGTAGGAGTTTGACATAACCATTATGGATAAACTAGGGAAAGCTAATGTTGTTCCAGATTTTCTTTCAAGGATGACCACATCATAAGATAATCAAGTCATAGATGATTCTTTCCCCGATGAGCACTTATTTTCCATCAATGTGCAAACACCCTGGTATGTTGACATAGCTAATTTTCTAGACACAGGGAGAGTCCCTCACTTCTCTCCAAAGGAGAGGAGAGTACTCATTGAAAAATCTTTCCCTTTCTCATGGATTGTTGGATGTTTGTTCTACACTGGACCTGACCAGGTTATGAGGAGATGTGTGAGGGAAGATGAGACATTTGATATTTTGCATGCATGTCATAATGAACCCTGTGGACATTTTGCAACTAAGAGAACAACAATAAAAATTTTGAACACGGGATATTATTGGCCCACACTTCATAAAGATGCAGGGAGATATACAAGGAAGTGTGACAAATGCCAAAGAATGGGTCGACCAACAAAATCTGATGAAATGCCACTTTTCCCCCGAGTAGTAATTAGTCCATTTGATAAGTGGGGACTGGATTTTGTAGGACCCATTGATCCTCCGTTAAAAGATAAATCCTATATTTTAGTATTCACTGATTATGTAACTAAATGGGTAGAAGTTAAAGCAATGAAGCATGCAAGAGATACTAAGGTTGCAAAAAAAATTTATGAGGAAATTTTCACACGGTATGGGGTTCCAAGAGAAATAGTGATTGATCAAGGGACTCAATTCACTTCCATCCTTATTACAACACTGGTCAATGAGTACAACATTAGGCACAAGAAGTCTACTCCTTATCATCCCCAAGCCAATGGCCAAGTTGAGGTGACTAATAGAGAAATTGAAGCCATTTTGACCAAAATAGTGGCTATCCATAAAAAGGATTGGGCAAGCAGGCTACCAAAAGTTGTTTGGGCTTATAGAACCACCTAGAAAATAACTACAAGATTCACTCCATTTGAGTTGCTGTATGGAAAGTCAGCCATGATGCCCATTGAATTTTCCCATTGAATTTGAACATAAGACTCTCAGAACTATAGTAGAATTGGGAATGAATATTTCTGAAGGGTAAAAGCACAAACCTGTGTCACACTTCATAAAGGAATTGGCCAACAGCAAATTTTTTTTTGAACTTTGACCACATAAAAGTGGTCTTTATGTTTTGAATTTCAAAATGGTGTAAACTAATGAAATGTAGAACTTTTGATAAAGTTTATTCTTATAATTTTTAAAAATTAAAAAAATAAATATTTTCATTATGTTTTTTTCAATTTAAAGACAAATTTTGGAATGCTGAAAATTTCATAAAAGAGTGACTTCACAGGCCGTTAAGAAAACAAATTGAAAAAACCTTCATTTCTCCCTAATTTTTTTTCTCCAAATAGGTAACTTCAATATCTACTACATGGAAAAAAAAAATCAAATTTTGATGTATATTTTTCTCATAATAATGTTTTAAAGTCAAACATCTCAGAATTTGATAGTTCTCACGAGCCATCAACTATTTTCAATTTTTTTATTCATTTTCAAAAAAAACAAATTATACCCTTTTGAAGAAGACTCTCTCCTCTAACAGACCATATAAGTTTTAAATTTTTTTGATATGTTTTACTATTTTTTTTTAAATTTCTAATCAGCCTCTTTATTAATTTTAACAACCTACTTTCATTATTTTAAAAATGACTTATATTGAAACTAATCAAAATACTAAAAATATTATATATTTGGATTTCCCACTCCGAGCTCTTCAAAAGGGTATTTTTATTTTTTGCAAAAAAAACATTCTGACTTGAGAAATACTTAGTTAAAGTTGAAAGTTTCAGAAAATTTTGAAAAATGTTGAGTTGGCTGCCAACTAGACAGTTTCAGCTGGAAGGGTTTCAGCCGAAACCCTTTCGATAGAAATCCCCGCACATATAATAAGCCAAATTGAAAGCCGATTCCAAAGTTGAAAGGGAAAAATATTTTTTTTTGGTTTTGGCCGAAACCTATTCAGTTGAAACCATGTGTGCCACATATACGCCACATGGTTTCAGTCGAAACATACTCGGCCGAAACTTTTTCGGCCGAAATTAGTTCGCTTGGAACTATTTATTTGGTCGAAAGTGTGACACAAGTTTGTGCTTTTACCCTGAAGCACAAAGAGATAGAATCATGCAATGAAATGCTTTGGATGAGATGAGGAAGGAAACCTTGCATCACATAGAGATAGTACAAAATTAATGAATAAGATGGCATGATAAGTTCATCAAGGACAAGAGGTTTCAGCCTGGATATTGGGCACTACTTTATGACTCAAGATATCAAGATAATGTAGGAAAATTGCAGACAAGATGGCTTAGACCTTATGAGGTGGCTGAAGTATTTTCAAATGGAGTTGTTCAACTTACTACCATTGACCCTGTTAGGTTTAAGCTGTTGGTGAATGGTCATCGCCTGAGATTGTATCGCAAGCCAACTTCTAAGGAAGAGTTCCTACAACAATTCACTTAGCATGCAACACCTGAACTTCCTATAGTCAAAGGAAGCAAACCTAGTGTCCCTTCTTTCGACTAATTAAGGCATGCCATTTCTCATAATAAAGATTCCCACTTTGTGGGGTCCACTTATTCACCCATCCAACCATTCATTCCACCTTTCTCTCTCTTCCACCTCACCACCATCATTTCACTTCATTTCATTTCACTCCACCACATTCCACTTTGCTTTCATTCATTGCTCAATAGATTTCTTGAAAATGATCGATACTTTCTCCATGATCTTCCACGAATTCAAGTACGTGTGCATTAATTGTTATATCTTAATTGTCTTCTAGCAGATTTATTTAATTATTGTAAATTAATGTGAGAGTTCACCATAACATGTCATCATTTCCTGCCCCTGTCAAATTGTCCTTTCACCTCACATGTGAGGACACATGTGCAAATTTAGGTTGGAGGGAACGTGTCAATGCCATGTCTGCATGTCTCTTTGTATTGATTCATGATAGCAAGATTTAAGTGATTAAGTTGATTTGAATTTTGAAATGATGACTCGTATGTGCGAAATGCAAATCCTTCACCGCCATTTTCCTTAATCATAGCCTACATTTATTACTCTTTTTTTCCTTAATTGTTCTTGTCACAATCCTAAATCAAAAGGAAAAATTCAAGCGACACTAGCATTGGAAATTCACTGGAGTTGCAGGAAGGAAAAGTTTGGTTTCTAGACAAGAATTGTAAGAAGAAGATATTTGCAGAATAATTATTTGATTGCTGACAATGGGAGGTGGGTTGATTCGAAACGAACCCACAGTTTATGATGTTTTATTGCAGGATGTGCCTTGCCTAGCTGAATTTACAAACTGTGGTTGGATAGACTATTTCTTAAAGCTCAATGGTTTTGATGAAAGTGTTACATTAGAATTCGCTTAGAAATTGTCTAAGGGTAAGGCCACAATAAAAGGATTAGAAGTTATAGCTACAGAGGAAAGAATTGTAGAAGTCACAAGGTTGCCTGCTGATGGTGAATGGTACCTTACAACCAAAGATGCCAAGTCGGCTAGGGACGAGTTTACAGAACCTAATGATCCTCCATTGAGCATAAATAAACAAGGAGTGAAGAGGACCTCTTTGCCTAACCTATGGAGGTGTGTAGCTGTCTATGTTGTCAAGTATATCACTTGCGAAGGTCGCCAATCGAATTTGTATTTCGTACACTTTAAGCTTCTGAATCACATGAGGCATGAAAGGAGAATGAATGTGCCCAATGTGTTGTATCACTTTCTTTCAATCATGGCAGCAGAAACTCAGAAAGGTAGGGACAATTATATTTCCCACCATTGTCTAGTTAAATTATTAGTTGAAAAATATCTGCATGATGTGTCCAATATTTCTTGGGATTTTTTTGAGAATTGATCAAATTAGACTAGAACATTTGCGAGCTAGGGTTTTGCCTCAACCTTGTAGGGTTGGGAGGAGAAGGAGAAATGTCGGGACCATTGTTGGCACCTCGACTTCTTATGCAGGCCCTAGTGGAAACCCTCCTGCAGCCACATAAGCTATTGATATTAGTTCTTCTAAAGTAGAGAATTATGATAAAGAGAGCTCCTCTCCTGATTCTGAGGATGATGTCCCTATTGGAACCCTAATGAAAACCAGGGCATAGAAGAGGAAGGCAAAGCTAAAGGAAGGAAAAGTTGAGAAGAAAATAAAAGAAAAAGAAATGCCAAGCTCCAGAAAATGGAAAGTTGACACTATTCCTCCTGCAGCAAAGGAAAAATGAAGAAACCCTTCTAGAAAATCAATGTTAGATAGGCCAGACGTTGGGGTACCTCTCAAAAAAATCCATAGGTCTGGGAAAACATCACGAGAGGAAACAACCACTCCAATGGAGCATGTCAATGTTGAAGAAAAGGATGTGTTCAAAGAAGCAAGAAATTTGACACTGGCTGATTTTGGAGATATTGCTGAGCAAGTTGAAAGCCAGGCATGTGAAGGAAATCAAGAACTCTCGCGGAAAGAGTTCCTGCAGCATGAGCAAGAATAGCAACAAGAGGCCTTGCAAATTGAAACAAGAAAAGAAGGCCCGGAGCCCCCGCAACCAGAATTGGTTGAGCAAGAAGAAGCCCTGCAAATGGTACTCTACCAAGAATAAGAAAAAATACTAGGTAAAATAATAGTAGGAGTACATAAGCCCTTCGATTTTTCAATGAACATGGTAGTTTTGAATTTATGGAAATAAATACAGAGAAGAGAAGAATAATGGAAAGCAAAAAAATGTAGGATAAAAAAAGAAATTGAACAGAAAGATGAGGAAATTAAAGATAAGGCATAAATTGTTTTTTTGAAGAAGAAAGTGGATGATATGGAAAATTTAGTGCCATGGATATTGGAATGCAAATCTCCTCTGAGGGTATATGCCCTCTATTTAAAGGAAAATCATATTTCTTTCAAGTTTGCAAAGATTGTTTCGGGTTTGAACCCCTCAATTGAATAATTCAATGCTTTTCGAATTACTTCCCCTGAGATGAAAAATTTGTTGTACGAATTCTATTTACATAATTTTGTTGTAACCAAAGATCAAGAGTGGAATCCACTGCTGTATGTTGGGGATGTCCAGTTACGGGCATTCATGTCGTGGATACAAAATGAAGTAAGTTGGGGAAAGCAGTACAAGACTTACATGCAAGTTGAATCCAACATTCCCGTACCTATTAGGGCTGATTCTAGATGTCCAAGATATATTTTTAATGATTGGCACCAAATATTATATTAGCCAAGCTATAGTTGCAGGATCTTTCCTGAGAGAGAGGCAGTTTACAAAGAGTATGAAGAGATGGAAAGGACCATAGGATACTCTATGATGGGATACCTGTCTCTGAGATGGAATACCCTATTTGATGATTCGAAGCAAGCAGAGCCTCATTGCACCTAAAACTATGCTGCAACACTCAAAAGAATTGATAAGTATATTCAGCTTGGAAGAACAAAAGGGAAATTCTGGCTTCCACTAATTTTCCAGCCTCCTATTCTATTGTGGCCAATTCTAGACTATAGGTTTTACAGGTATGACATTGTTGATGAAAGACAGAGGTGGAGTAGGCTGAAAGGCAACAAGGATTCTATTGGGATCCTAACTCAGATACAACATAAACATATATGGGATAGCTTGCGGTTGCCAATTTCAGGGCCTTGACCAAACAAAAGCTCAATTCTTCCTCTGCTGGAGGACCAACAAGAAATTAGGTTGGGGGGGAAATGATGAGTCTAGTTTATGGCTTAAATATTGATAGGATTGTTGACTATTTCCTGCAGTTACATAAGACTTTAATGCTTGAAATATGATCTTTCATAATATTTCTTTGAAACCATAGATGTTGGACATGGATTTATTTTCATAAGCTTTCAAATGATATTGATATGCTTTGTGGACTGTTTGTGTTAACTTTGCATGTGATTAATAAATATTGCTTTAGGATGATTATGGATATGCAGTTGTTGTGCATGCTTACATTGTCATGTAGATGATTTGAGACCTATGATTTAAGAAGACCCCACCAGCTGGACGTGTGCTATATTGATCAACAAGGTGGTCATTAAAGACTCTTGGCGACTGGAGATTCCTCATGCATCGAATTTTAATTACCTCGTTGTGATCTTAAATGCTGTTGAGAATGCGTTGGCATTACTGTTGTGCCAAATGCGAGTTAAGGCAATCGTGCCTAACAGGTTTTGTGCATGCGTAGCCGCCCTTGCTCTTTTTCGTGCTTTCCTTAATGTGGCATCCTTCGCATTTGTTGAAGTTGACTGCCTTGCTAGGTGGTTGAATAAATATGGGATCTGAAGTTCTTTCTGAGCTCGATTAGAAGATTGCTTAATTGATGTAATCACACTCTTGAGTTTTTCAGCAATATAGTTATGACGATTGTACTCATGTTTCTCTTCTGAATAAAAATGAAGTTATAAGTTCATGCATTTAAGTCTTAGTTTTAGGGAATACTTATCCAAGGGGGCCCACTTGGTGAGTATTCCATCCCATACCTTAGTTTAGTTTAGTTGTTATTTTTTGTTCAGTAATTAGTTAAGAAATCTGGCATTGACTGTTCCTACAACCACTAGAATTCCATTCTGTGACTGTTCTTGCAGCCAAAGTAGACAGAGTAATTTCTTGTTTGTTCATTCAGATCTTCATTTATGTCATGCATTTCAGCTTAATCTAGTTGTTGGGTGATGTTCAACATTTATGTTATTTCCTTCCAAGCAATTTACTTTCAGCATTATGTTTTTCTTAGCTGTAGGATAGATATGGCTACTTTGGATTCCTAGTGCACATACAGTGCTGACCCATTTCAAGTTTACGTCCCTAGGTTGACAATTTAAATGCACCTTCATGATGATTGAAATGGCTATTCAAGTTAGATGTCCAATCTTTAAATCATAGCTACAAGGGCTTAGTTGTTAAAATTATTATAGGAGGCCAACACTAGGCCTCAAGAATGCAAGGGATATGGGTGTAAAACACCTTCAAGTTGAAGGCGACGCAGAGTTGATCACCCAACAAGTTAGAGAATGATATTAATTCAGAAAAGGCCACCTTCATGCTTATCGATAAAGGGTGTGGAATGTTATCGACTGGTTCAAAGCATTCAACATCAGATACATTCCACTCAAGAAAAATAGCAGAGCAGATGCCCTTGTAGTGTCTATCACTCTCTTCATGCCCCATTCTAACTTTCGTCAGAATGCCTTTTCCATTGAGCTCGTGTACAGGCCATCTGTCCCCAACAATTGTGAAAATTGGAAGGTCTTTGATGACAATGATGACATCCAGGAGTTCCTTTGCATGGGGTAAATTATAAAAGAATTATTCTTTGAAGGAAGTGCTTCTCCTTTCAGAGAGTCCATAGCGGAAGATTCTGAAGCAACAAAATCCAAAATCATCCAATTAAGAGGTAACACCATCCCTAAGGGTCTAGTATCCTTGGAAGACGTATTTGACAAGCATGATAGACACGTGCAAGACCAAAGAAATTTAGCGAACAAAACATCTACTGATTATAGTCAAGTCAATATCGGTGTCGAAAATAAGCCCCGACTTGTCAACTTGGCAAAGTGTTGCACTACAGAGGAAAGCGACAACTTTATCTCCTTGTTCAGGCAGTACAAAAATGTCTTTGCATGGACCTATCAAGATCTAAAAGTCTTCACGCCAAGGGAATC
The DNA here is from genome assembly GCA_007115665.2 of Sequoiadendron giganteum. Taxonomy (NCBI): domain Eukaryota; kingdom Viridiplantae; phylum Streptophyta; class Pinopsida; order Cupressales; family Cupressaceae; genus Sequoiadendron; species Sequoiadendron giganteum. The sequence goes on from CM021102.1 coordinate 479,364,614, forward strand.
ATCTCATAAAATTTCAGTCAAGTCAGATATCAAGCCTTTTAGGTAGAAGTAGAGACACTACAACCCGCGTGTCCAAGACACAATCTATGTAGAGGTACAAAAGATGGTGGATGCCAAGATCATATTCTCCATCCATCATTCTACTTGGGTGTCCAATATTGTTCCTATGCGCAAGAAGAACGAAGAGATTCAGATTTGTGTCAACTTTAGGAACCTCAACCAGTCATCATTAAAGGATAATTACCCTTTACCTATCATGGAGCCCACCTTGCAGACAGTTACCGGATCAGAGATGTTATCATTGCTTGACGAATTTTCTAGATACAATCAAATTGTGGTGGCTAAAGAGGATCAGATCAAGACAATGTTCACCACCCCATGGGGAACGTTTGCCTATGAGAGGATGCCCTTTGGCCTCATCAACATCGGTGCCACCTTTTAGCGAGCCATGGACTTGGCGTTTGGAGATCTAAAGAACAAAGTGATAGTCATCTACCTTGATGACCTTACTACTTTCTCAAGGAAGCGGCAAGATCATTTTCAACACTTAGTGAAAGTGTTCGAGAGATGTATGTATCATCACATATCTTTGAATCCAAAGAAATCTATCTTTACGGTGATGAAAGGAAAACTACTGGGCCATACCGTCTCCAAAGAGGGAACTTAGATCGATCTAGATCGAGTGGATTCAATCAAAAACCTATCTCTCCCAACCAATACCACTCAGGTGCATTCCTTCTTTAGAAAGGTAAATTTCATACGAAGATTTGTACCTGATTTATCAGAGTTGACCAAGGATATATCAGCGATGATGAAGAAGATGACCACCTTCAAATGGATTGACAAAGGAAAGGAGGCATTAGTCAAGATAAAAGAAGCCATCAGTAAGGCGTCAGTGTTGGTCCAACCTGACCTTAATAAAGAGTTCATTCTTTATTGTTATGCGTCAAAATACACCCTCTTTGCCATACTAACACAAAAGCTGAACAAGGAGACAAAATCACCAATTGCCTTCATGAGTAGTAGTTTCAAAGATAGTGAATTCTGGTACTCCCAGATTGAAAAGAACGCCTATGTTGTTGTGAGAGCTATGAAATTTTTTAGATTCTATATCTTACATGCTCACACAACAGTCTATGTCACTGACCCTATGGTCAAGAGTATTCTAACTCAGTAGGAGATGGGAACTAAAAGAGGCAACTGGATCACAAAGGTCCGAGAATATGAATTGGATATCAAGCTGACCAAACTTATTCGTGGGAGAGGTCTATGTTAGCTCATGGCAGAGGACGATGATATAAAGCACCAAGCTGCTAATGGTGAGGTACAAACACAAATCGAAGAAGACCTTCCAATGGTCTTATCGGTTGATTCTATAAAGGAATGGTACTCAGAGCTCTGGTACTATGCAACCTATGGAGAATGTCCAACTCATCAAGGGTCATAGCATTCAAAATTCTATGGGTTTAGTTTTTCTGGCCAACTTTGTTCTACGACGCATATGAATGGGTGTGACAATGTCAACAATGCCAACATTTTGTTGGAAAACTCAAGCTAGCAGCCATTCCACTAAGGCCAGTGATAATAGATGCTCCATTTCATTAGTGGGGTATCGACTTCATAAGTCCAATAAATCCACATTCCAGTAAGGGAAATGTCTATGTCCTTACGACAACATACTACTTCACCAAATGGGTTGAGGCAATTGCTATGAAGAGTGCTACTTCCAAAGTTATGTGTAGTTTCCTCAAAGAAAATATCATCACATGCTTCAGAGTACCAAGAAATATCGTGACTGACAATGCTACGAGCTTCTCATTAGAGGAGTTAGTAGAATTTCTTTTTGACTATGACATCACACTATCTCAATTTTTAGATTACTATCCACAAGGCAACAAACATGCCAAGTCATCTAACAAGAACATAGTCATGATCATGCACAAGATGGTTGAATCCAATCAATGGGCTTGGCACACTAAGTTATACGACGCTCTTTGGGTTGATAGAATCATGCCCAAGATAGCTATTGACACTTCCCCCATTCACTATTATGTATGGCACAAAAGCAATGCTACCCATCACTCTAGAGTTGTCTGCTTTGTAGCTAACATCCACAATAGAAGATGAAGAGTTCAAGGATCCAATCCAAAAGCGTGTCTTGTGTCTAACACAACTACAAGAGGAGAGGGTGGAAGTTGTTGATAAGATCACTCAACACCAAGAAAGAGTGAAGAAGATCTTCAACAAGAAGGCTCAACAACGAGACTTCAAAATTGGAGACAAAGTCCTCTTATGGGACAAGAGAAACGAGCCAAAGGGAATGCATGAAAAATTTGACTTTCTTTGGCTGAGCCCGTTCCTGATCCATGATGTTGTAGGGGAGAATTCTTACATTCTCTCACATTTAGACAGAAGGCTCTTTCCACTACCCTACAGCGGGTAGTACTTGAAATATTTCATCCCCTCGGGGATGGGGTGAGTATTTTGTAAATAATTTTTCTTTTGCTTTAACGTTATCTTGTTATGTATTTCCCCATTCTGTAAAGTTTTTTCGTGTTTTAGGTGATTTCTTAGGTAGTCTTGTTATTAGGTGAATAATAGGTGAGCTCCCATAAATAAGTGAACTTCCATTATCATGCGAATTAGGAAATAAGTCCATACTCCATTTCCCAACTAATAAAATACTGGTCTGCAAAACTTGAGATTCTCGGTTCTCCTATGCCGTAGGTATCCGACATGGTCACCAAATAGAGCCTAATGCTGTACCCAAAATAATTTTTTGGCATTCTGCTTAAATTGAGCTAAATCATGTAAAAATGTCATCAAAAGTCTGTTTTAGCTCAAACCAAACATAAGGTTTTTGTGGGTTTCTGTCAAGGAACATATGTGCAAAATTCTAAAAAATTGAAAATTAGGGTTTCATGCCCCTATTTTTAGGGAAACCCCTGAAAATAAGACCTTCCCGAAAATGATTGAAAATGGTTTTGATGGGATTAATCGACTTCACGATCAAACTGGTCAAGTAAGAATCATCAAAAAACATGTTTTACTCTAGTGGGTCTATTTTCTTTTTTTAGGAATAGAGTTAGGAGCTCTGTAACCATTAATGGTAGATTGGCCAGTACCAGGTACTGAAAGCTAAGCTTCAAAAGATTCAATGAGGAAGCCATGGTGGAAAAGGTTAAAAGAGATGTTGTTCAATGAAGGAGATTCTCAAAATGAAAAAGGCCAAAATTTGGCTCTTTGGAAAGAAGACGCCTTGTTACCAAGGAAGAAATACACTCAAAGTTCAAAAGGCGCCCCTCTTGAAGAAAGGCACCCTTTGATCTCAAAGGGAAAATGTAGTCATCAAATTCATTGAAAGCAATCATCCTCTTCATGTTCATACTGGCTAATCAACGCATTGTCAAACAAGATCATTTGATTCAGAGATCACCGACAAACATCAACGAAGTATGGAGATGTTGCAAGCAAGGACATAAGGCAAATCAATGAACTTCATAGAAAAGGCACCTCTGCTAGCCAGGGGCACACCTCATTTCAAGGCACCTGATGAAGCTATCAAAAACCACTCTATATAAGACATTTTTCCAGCTCTCTTCCAACTTCCTGATCAATTTGACAGCACATTCACAAGACATGTCAAATAGTTAGATGTTGAGATCAAGCAGAAAATGCCAAAGGTGAAGACTGAAAGAACATGCCAAGAAATTGGTTAAGTGTTGGTTAAAAGAGCCCCTCTTGAAGAAAGGCGCCCAGTCTTTTGAGGATGTAGATGTAGTCCTTTTGCTTAGTGACCTCCAGAATGACCTTCTCCACTTTGATTGATCTTGGCAATGAAACCATTGGCGAAGACATCAGACAACTCAATCACTTGCCGACGGAGATAAAACTAAGGCAGTTTATAGCATGAACATTATTAGTCAACAAGTCAAAGGTGCCCCTACTGGCCAGGGGCACCGTTAGATTTGAAAGGCCTAAACTTACTTTTAGAAGCTGAGAAACCAATCGTCCTTCTCAAGACTGAGTTGGTTACACAATACATAGTCAAGCAAGATCATTTGACTCGTTGATCAACAATGACGTTAAATCAAAGCACAAAGGGCCTAATTGGTCAAAATGAAGAATAATCATGAAAAATTGGCTAAGTTAGAGCTAAAAGCGCCCCTCTTGAAGAAATACGCCCTTTAATATGGAGCCTCAAACTGAGGTTTCTGGCTTGATGAATCGCAGGCATATCTCTTCAGGATGGTTCAATCTCAACAATAGATCTGTCAGTAGCTGCTCAAGATCAACTGAATGACCGAGAGCAAGGATTGAACAAAGGCACTTCAACATAAAAAAAATGATGAAAAATTGTTCAAACTCAAGAAAATATGCCTAAAAGGTCAAAGGATTTTTTTTGACTTGAGTTAAGAAATTTTGGAAGCAAAAAGAGGCCAAACACTCCACGATTAGTGGAAATCAGCTTTTTGAACTCCAAATCAAGCTAAATGAGGCCTAAGACATGAGTTGGCACCTAAACTTGAAGGATTCAGGCTTGAATCATTATATATTCAAGCTAGGCATCCCTTTTTCATTTATTCTTTTGCAAGTTGAAGATCAAAACAACAATTTTCTCTCAAGGACATCTTTTCAAGATATGGCAAGGGTTTTGGACCGTTTGTCAATATTTTTTGAGGATCAGTGGCATGAGGAGATTTCTTCTCAAGGGTTGAATAAAAAGGCATATTTTTACAAAGAGGCAGCTAATAACTTCCAATCCACCTCTTGTCCACTTCCTCTCTTCTGTCTTAAAATTATTGTATGTCACAAAATACAATAGGCTACCACAAATTTGACCAATTGGGTATGATCAACATAATTTTCCAGTAAAACCCATCTCTTTTGATTTTCCAGAAACAACAAACTTGTTGCCCCTATTTTTAGGGATTTTTCTTGAAAAATCTTAGAATAAAAAATCTAAGGAACTAGGTTTGTTCAACATTGAAGCAAGAACAAAACCCATGTGCCATATTTTTCCCAGAAAAATACTTCTCAGTGGATGCTATTTTTAAGGGTTTCCAAAAATTGTCAGAACAGGGTCGTGTGCACAGTTGTTCTTTAAGTTTTTCAAGATGCAGTACTCTCAGGTATAATACAAGACCAAGACAACCTTGTACCATGATTTCCTAAAAATTACTGACACAGACCTACATCAGAAAAACCTAGAGGTCAATTCTGAGGATTTGGAGGGCATGAATCAAATCAACATAGAAGAGTTTGGATTGTTTCAAGCCGTGTCTATCCCTATCACATTACAAAGTGTGGAGCTTGTAATTGCTTGCATTAAGCATTACAATCCTACCACAAGAGAAATTCGATTAGTGGATGGGAGAGTGATCTACAGCTCGAAACCAAAAGACATTGAAAAATGTTTTGCTATTCCACCATGCCTGACCAACAAGGTCATATCTGTGAAGGAATGTGAAAAGGCATTTGAAGCTTCAAAGGACAGGTGTTCGCTGAAAATGGCAGAACAATGGTTAAAGGTGAAAAAGGCCAGCTTGTACAAATTGGTTGGACAAGGAGAATTCAGAGACGAGTACACAATGTTGATCACTCTACTCAGTAGGATCACTAGACAGGAAGAGAGCAATCAGTTTCAGTCGTGGATGTACTACATCATTGCCAAGATTATCAAAAAAAGAGAACATTGCGACTGGGCCTCTCTGATTAGTGACACACTCTGCCAAAAAAATATATGGTTTCTAGAGGCTCATAGGTTCCACATGTGTTCCTAGTTGGTATACTTGATTGCCTTCCAAGGCGAGTTCAAGACACTAAACATTGTGGGGCCCTTAGGTGTGCAGAAGGTCCAGGAATACTTTCCACATCTTGAGTTTACTCAAGTGGGATGACACTTCAAAGAGATAAATAACCTCTTCGTCATGCACTCCATACAATATCTCGACCATGAGATGCACGTGCGTATATCACCAGCAGCCAAGGAGGCAATGGTGGACTGGGTAGATTGGTTTATCCAATTCCCCACCTTCACTTACACACGTGTGTATGGTTACAATGGACACCTTGCCATGATGCCACACTACCATTCAGATAAGGCAGTTGGTTGAAGTTCACTCTCACCTACGCCTAAAGAAGAAGTGAGCTGCGAACTTTCCCATTCAGATGGGACTCTATAGATGTAAAATAACGGTTGATGCCAAATTGATGAGCCAAGAAACGATGAGGCTCAATCTCAAGTACCTCATTGAGAGGAGGTCATATGATCCAAGAGGGCTCTATGCAACACATCTCGAGCAACGCTCATCACATGAATCTTCCATAGAAGATTATTGGGTCATTTGTGACGATAAGTTTGTGGTGCAAAGAGGGTACTATAGCCAAATTAAGCTCTCAAAAATTGTTGACTTTATGTCAAAAGGCATTGAGGGCCTATCTGACGATGAGGAAGAATCCATTCTTCCCTCCTTCTTCATGGATCAAGTGGAATCACAACCACTCAACATAGTGGATTGGTATGCAAAAGAAAATACATCTATAGAGGAGAGAACAAGTAGAGTTGTTAGAAATAATCAACTCTACCTAGACAATAAGAGGACAAGGAAGGTAGTACGTCCCTGAACAGAGCCGCCAATGGTTCAGTCTACACTACCTTCCATGTCCAGGAAGAAGCCCAAGAAAAAGCAGTGGAACAATCCTCCCAAAGGGATGTGGATGTCAGGGCTTACGTGGGGAAGAACACAGATTGTTGATGTAAATTAACAAGAGGTATAGGTGGAGACAAACACCAACTCACTTGAGATAGTAGAGACTGTTGAGCCAGAGCCAATGATTGAGTCAATCACAGCCAAAATAGAGCCCATGCTAGAAGCAGTTGTAGTAGATACGATGCCAGTGATAGAGACAAAGCCGCTTACTTCACCACCATCACAACAGTCACAAGTCCCCATTGACTTGGACTCTCCATCATGAGACATCAATGAAGCATAGTCTCATTTATCGAGCATTCAGGGGCCCAACATTCATCCTTCTAGTGAGGCTAGTGAAAATTCCATCTAGCTTAAGAGTCTCCTAGGAAGGAAGAGGGATAGGCCATCCTACCAACTTGACTTCACTGAGTTCGATCATGTCCTTGCAGACATGCCAACAAAGAAGTTGGAGAAGCAAGTACACGTAGGGAAGAATGTGGATAATGAGTTCTTCATAGAGACTGCTACCCCACCTGAGGACAAAAACATACATGACGTAGGGGTTGAAGACTTCACATTTTTGAAGTTCAACCTCAGAAAGACCACTCATCAGGTGGAGGGAGACCTTCTTGGAATTGCCTTAGGGAGAGCCCAAGAGAGAATGGCTAAGGATGGCCAAGACAAAGTTGCCTTAAAGGTTGGAAACCAATAATTGAGAATGTACATTTCCAGCTTGATGCACGACACTCCCAACTTCTTTGCTTTGCCATGAGAGATGCTTGATCTCCCTACAGAGAAAAACCATCACTAGCTGGTTACATATGGAGAACACTTGAGAAATCAAGTGGAAGAATTTGTTTTCAGAGGATGGTGTGTATTGGTGGAAATATACCAGTTGAGAGACAGAGCACATGGACTCCGCTCAGAGATTCAACAGTCAGAACTAAGGACAACAAAGAAGAGGCTAGGGGATGAAATGATAGTAGGTAATTTAGAATTGGCATATCAATCAGTTACCACCACAGAGAACAAGCAACATCTTTTTGCTTGGAAAGAACAATTGGCATACAAGGTGAAAGCCTATGATGCCAATTCTGTGGAATTGATTGACTACATACATATTATTGTTGGTATTATCAACTTCACAAGAATGTTGGTAATATCCTTCCCTCACATAGAATATCAACACGAGGGAGGAGAGTATGTTGAGTTGGGAACAATGCAAAATCAATTTTGAGACATCATCCATAGCACATTCCTTGATGATCCCGAGGGTTGCAAGTTGGTCAAAGTTGCAGCCATGTCTACCAAGTTGGATGACACAATTGCCAAGTGAATAGACTATTAACAAAAAATTATGATAGGTGAAGAAATGCTAGGATGCCATGTTGTCATCTTGCAGAGCATTGATTGCCCAGGGGCTGAAGAGGTCAATGATTAGATAGAGGCATTGTTGACCAGTGGTGATGAGGTGTAAATCACCCCAAGAAGGATGTACTACCCTCCAAAAAGACATTAATTATGACTGGAGTTAACTTGATGCCTCTTTCCAAGTTAACTCCAAATCCCACAGATCATGCATGTCAGATCCCACTAATTAAGGATGTCTAAATTGACTTCCACGATTTATGGATCTCAGATCTCCACTAAATGTGGATGTCTATTTTGGAGGCACATTTGTAATTTAAGTTCACTTATAGTTAGGTTTTAGTCAACTGAGGTAGACTTCCAATTTGAATTTTGTTTAGTTTCAGTTAACTGAAGAAGATTTTCAATTAACTACTTGCTCACCTACATTTAGACATAGGAATAATTCTTGCTGATTGGCAATAACTGATTGTTAACTCAAGGAGATTTTAGGGTTGCCTACTCCTTTGAGTTTCTATAAATAAGAGCCTTGGGCTCATTATTAGTAACCTTTCTTTACTACGCAAAATTGTTGCACCATTGTTGCCAGAAAGCTTGCAAAATTGTATTTGTTCACTCTTGGATGAGAGTTAGTTGGTTGATTGCAATTGTGCACGATTTCATGCCTTTTCTATCCCAATCTTTGTAATTCATTGGAAAAGCTTGAAGAAGAAAATTAGATGGCGCATGCATGTTTGATCTATTATTTGAGTTGATTCAACATCTTGTTCTTAATAGTTTATTGTTTCAATCTCCTCCTCGGACAGGGGTTCCTCCTCCTTGGATATTTTGTAATTGATTTCTATCGTTTGATGTTGTTTAAAGATCTGGATTTTAGCCTACACTTCAGATAGGGGTTCCTCCTCCTTAGCAATCCTGATATCCATATCTTCATACCTTGTTGTGTCTAGTAAGTTGTTTCCCAGTCTATACCTCAGACAGGGGTTCCTCCTCCTTGACAAGTCTCAGATCCAACCTATCATAAAGAGTGTTCACTTGTATAAAACCTTATCCCAACGTATATCTGAGAGTTCAAAGCCTCGACCATATTTTAAGGAGACGGTGGATTCAAGTGATCCAACCCATCCATTTCACTCCTATGCCCTCATGCTCTGTTAATCTTGAGGAGATAGGATAGTTTAGAAGCTAATTTATTCTTAGTTAAGATTTGCAGAAACCAGAGAAAAACTTAGCTACAATGCATTGTGTTTATGCATCCTTGTGTCCTGCCGCTGAGTAAAAAAGATAGGAACCTTAGTACCTTTTTTTACGTAGAACATCAACAAAGAGATATCTTCCTCTCTCTAATTTGAGGAGCAGTACTATAACACTTGCAATAGTTGTCTGTTTTCAATAAGCACTCTAGAGGTGCTAATTGAAATGCCAACACTCTACAATTAAGTAATTTTGGTCCCCTTAGACTCTTTGCTTCTTAGATCATGAGGCAATACTATTGCAATGAGTTTTGTTTTTCTTAGTTAATTAGTTATTTTTTTGCAAAAAATTAAATCAATTTTATAAAGTGAACTTGCAAAATATTTAATTTTATAAATTGTAAAAAGTATTTTTTGTGAATATGATTGGCTAAAAGATTTTGTGTGTTATTGATGGATTTTCATGAAAAGTGAAAGTTAACTATTGTTTTGCCTATTTTTCGGAAAGCTGAACTATTAATTTTCTACCTCATTAACAAGCAAACATAGGTGCGAGTGGAGTCGTGGAAAATGAATATCTTAATCGCAATGAGGGGATGGTTGCAACTTTATAGCTCTTGGTGAGTTAAAAAGTAGGATATATTTGTTTTTGGGCCTCAACGGGGTGTTCTTTTTTCATGTTTTTAAATATTTTTAAAGCTTTTAATAAGGGAAAGGAAAACTCCGAGAGAATCTAGTGGGTGAGTTGCTAGGATTTTTTATTTTTTCTTTGTGGATTGTTTTTTTTGATGAATTTTCAGTTATCTATATTAAAAGAGATAAAATTACAAAATTCACAAAAAAGGGGCGGGTGGTAAGAAAGCACACCCTGAAAGTCACATGGGCCCAGCCCAGCAAAACCAACAAATCAAGAGTCAGATGGGCCTAGCCCAGAAATTAAACAACAAAATGAAAACTAAGCAGCTAAAGCAGTGCCACTAGATCCTGGGGGATCCTGGTCATCTAGATGTTTCCTCCATACATCAGCGAGATTAGGAGTGACGTCAGGAGGAGCAACCCAACCATCATCATTCTTTTCTTCTTCTTTATCTTTATCCTCGCACCGAGGCGAGATTGCGAGAGCAAGCTGCGAAAAGCTTTTTCCAGTGGAGGGCCAACTAGAACCCGAAACAGGAGGAGCATCCGAAGGCCACCCAGAACCGCCACCACTACTCCTCGATGCACCATTAGAGTGCTAGCCCTGACCAGGATGTGGCGAAGGAGAACGAGCCCACGTGGAATCACTCCGCTTCCGGCCCCGAAAGGGCGACCGACGACGGAAAAAGGAGGGTGAATTAGGAATCTGAGCCATAGTACAAGGGGCATTGCCCCAGTGGTCCAGGAGAACCTTCAGGTGAGCCACTTCCAGTGCAACCTTGTTGGCTTGCACTTGAATCTGTAGCATAACATTAGAGCATATAACTACTTTAGGATAAAGAGACACATTAATATCTAAATGTGAATGAGCAAAAATACAAGCATTTCTGTCTTTCCAACTATTGAAGAGGATTTCCACTTTGAAAGTGTGCCAAAGTTGGGTGAACTTAATCGGGGTTCCAAGCGGGTCCCCCAGTAGAACCATATGCCACAAAAAGGGTTCAGGCCTAAAAGGCCGAAAGAAATCATGAATTCAAGTCCAAAACTGCTGAGCTCTGGGACAAAACCAAAAAATGTGCTTGAAGCTTTTAGGCTGCCCACAAAATGGGCAGCGAGGGTCAGAGACCCCAAAATGAACCAGCCGAGAACCCACAGGCAAGCCTTGGAAAAGAATACACCAAGCAAAGTGGGCCAGCTTCGGATTAACAATTGCAGACCAAATGACATCAAACCTCCTACGCCAAGTAAAGGTCGATGAGTTAAGAAGCCACCTCTGGTTCAAAGAACTGAGCATAGGGAAATGGGGTGAAAGCCACCTGTAACCAAGCCGCAGCTTGTAGCTCCTTAGAGGAGTATCTGAAAACCATTTCCAGTCTTTCCACCAAGGCTTGTGCCCACGAATACCAACTTTGTGAAGAATTTCCGCTGAAATGGCATTCACTAGCCCATCAAAAGTAGGACAATCCTGGTTTTGAAGGCTGTAATGGGCTTTAAAAGCATCCCACTGCAAAATATTCATGGTAGGCTGGTGGAAGAGCTGGTGCAAAGTCTGAATGCCTTTCTTATGAAATCGGAGAGCTTTGAGCCAAGGTGACTTGGCTAGGGGTTGACCATTTTGGGCCAGAAGGGGAGACCACCAGAGATTATGCTGGTTGATGGAAAGCCCATCACGAAACCCAACCCCAGCCCAACGGAGCCAAGGCTTGATAGTTTCCCAAGAGCGCCAAATGCTTTTAGCCACAAAGGAGCCCATAATTTGAACTAGCTCCCTCATAACCAGAAGGGTTTGGAAGCCGATTCCTTTCCAGGCGGGTCTGTGAACAGGAAATCCAGACTGGATATAATGCTTGAGGAGAATTTTTCAGGCTTCATCCCCAGTAAGCACACAGATGATCCATTTGACACAGAGGGCAGTCCCTTGTCGTTGAGTGGAAAGCAAGCCGAGCCCTCCTGACTCCTTGGGAAGACAACAAAATTCCCAAGCAACTCGATGAAAGCCCTTATGGGTCTTAGAAGAGGCCTAAAGAAAATTGCGAAGCAACTTCTCAAGCCTGTTGTAGGCTACTTTAGAAGGAGCCCAACAAGAGGAATAGTAGACGTGGGTGGCAGCCAAGATTTTAGAGCACACCTGGAATTTTCCAGCCAGTGAGAGAGGCTTGGTAACCCAATAGGCCAGCTTTTGTTCAACTCTGGAGAGCACGGCTTGCCAGAGCTCCTGAGGGGAAGCTTGGAAGGTGAAAGAAATGCCCAAGAATCAAAATATTTCACCTTGACCAATCCATTTCTAGTTATAGGGTTGAAGCCACGCAGGAGTGGGGAGCACCGACTGTCTGTAGCACAAGGTTTTGTGTTATTGAATAGCAGAACCAGACGTAAGACAAAAAGTATCAAGGCATTCAAGGGCAGCAACGATCGATCCTTCGTCCTCTAAAAGAGTGAGAAAGGAGTCATCAGCGAAGTGCCCATTGACAAGCTACTCTTAAGAGTCTGGGAGAGTGATTCCTTTAACACGCTGCTGGGAGATAGCATTGGCCAGGAGATATCCAAAGCCCTCAGCTGCCAGAACATACAAAGCAGGGGCAAGAGGGCATCCCTGGCGAATAGAATGAAAAAGGCCAAAAGCAGAGGATTGGCGGCCATTAATGGAGATGCAAGCCGAGGCATCGAAAAAAAGCATGCGAACAGACTGTAAAAAATGGGGCCCAAAACCTAATGCTTGTAACATCGCAAGAATGAAAGGCCATTCAATACGGTCATATGCTTTGGCAAAATCAATTTTAATGAACACAACTTTCTGGTTCGAACGCCGGGCCCATTCCATGCCTTCCCAAACAACAATAATGTTGTCAAGAATGAACCTGGATTTAATGAATCCAGTCTGCTCAGGACGCACAATCTGAGGTAAGAGGTGGTGAATTTTGAGAGCCAAGGCTTTAACAATAATTTTATAAGAAACATTAAGAAGCGTGATGGGTCACCAGTTACAAATATCCTCCAGATCTCCAGATTTAGGTATGAATTTAATATTGCCTTTATTTATTAAATTACCTAAAGAATTGTTGTGAAAGGCTTCAAGATAAACATGATGTAGGTCACTCCCAATACAGTCCCATAGCGCTTTATAAAATTCACAAGGGAAACCATCAATCCCAAGAGCCTTGTCATCGACCATGGAGGAAACAACTTCCTTGAGATCATCAATTGTTAATAATTGATCACAAAAATTAATCTGGGCTGAAGAAAGCTTATGTGGCACAACAACAAGGCAGCTTTGAAGGCCTTGTTGGTGCACAGGCGTGGGGTCCTGAGCCATGAAAACATGCTCATAGTGACACACAAAAGCCTGGAGAATGTCAGGTAGCTCAGAGAGCACTTGATTTCCATCTTTGATAGCTTTAATGCCTAGGGAAGAGTGCCTAGCATGAAGAGCAAAAAAAACTCTTTGGAGGCACAGTCGCCAATTTTGAGCCAGTGGAGTCGAGCCTTGATTTGAGTGCCCTTGGCAGAATAGCTATCTACCACTTGATTCTGGTGTCTTAAGTCTGCCACCCGGACTTGATGTGATGGGGAGAAAGGACAAGCCGCTAAGGCTTCTGTAGTAGCATGCAAGTCAGTAGTGGTGGCCTCGTAAGAGCGCCGACGAAAGATAGCAATCTGTTGCCCATAAATGCGCAAGAAGCGTGCAATACGAATAATAGCATCATTCCACCAAACAATCCAGCCTGTACTGCCAGAAGGATGACACTCTAAATTCCACACTCGAAAAATGTGGGCCAGGGTGGGCTTGTGATGGAGCAGAGACATGTTCAAGAAGAATTGAGTCTTACACGTGCGAGGTTGACAAGATGCCCACTTAATGTGAAATTGAATAGGGAAGTGATCCAAAAGGGTCACATCCACTAATGGTTTCACAGGCAAGGCAGAGCTCTTGAAAGAAAAAAAGGATTGTGTTGAGATCATGGCACGATCAAAGCGCTTAAAGACTCTGTCAGAACTAGCCCTGTAATTACAACAAGTGTGCCAGAGGGAATGAGAATGGCGGTAGCCCAGATTGGGATAAAAAAACCTCAATTTATTGCGCATATAAAACCACGCCTCCCTTTCGCCCGCAGCCTAACGAAAAGGCACAGTGCCATTCTTATCGTACGCCATTTCAACCATGTTGAAATCCCCACAGAGGAACTAGGTGGCAATTGGCAAAAAGTCAGCAATCTAGCACCAAAGCAAACAACGCTCCACAACATCATTAGAGGCATAAATATTAATAATCCCGAAGGAATGGTTCTCAATATTGAGAAGAATCCAGACAGCCCGCTGGGAGGGGTCCACCCCATGATCAACCACATAAGGAAGCAACCATGGAGCCAAAAGAGTAGCAGCTCCACCATGACCAGCCTCATGCAGGGTACAAAACATAGTACTAGCTGGCCAAATAAAGCGACAAGTCGAAGTAAGCAAAAAACCTAAAATTTTAACTTCCTGGAGACAAAGCACTTCAATTTTTGGATAATTCTTCAAAGTATTCCTAACAGAATACTTCCTTGAGAGGTCTGTGAGACCTCGAACATTCCATGAGAGAAAATTCATGGAAAATCTTCCATGCTTGCAGAATCTCGGTCCTCTTCACCTGGGGAAGAGAAGCTATTCTTCAAAAACTCTTACAGAACTAAACCCAGTTGAATAGAGGGAGAAAATCTTCGCTTTTTTGGCACATATTCACCTTCTTCCGGTGGAGGAGACTAGCTGTGAGAACGCCGTTGGGTCCCCACAGCGGCGGACAAAGCCGGTTGAGCACATAAAATAGTAGCAGGCTGGGGCGCGACCTTCGGCTTGGGCTATAAAAAAACAAAAGCCACTCCTAAGGGAGTAGCAGTCCCTTCTCTGAAGGGTTTGAAACCTGCTGGGTCAGTTCCGAGGCTTTGGGAGCCAACCTAGAACTAGACGACTTATTTTTCCGGTTGGTGATCGTAGTCCACTTTGTGTCCGCCTTAGTTGAAGGCTCTATCGGACGAGGCTTTTCAGCACCTCGTGGCTGAGAGACAATATGGGGAACTGACAAAGGGCAGTCCCTGATCTTGTGATCAGCTAATTGGCACCAGTAGCACATGTTGGGAAGGTTAAAATATGTGATTTTCTGGGAGTGGCGAATATCCCCGATTTGAATGTCAACAGACTCTTTCAAATCCTTGGATAAATCAACTTCCACACAAACCCTCTTTTGAGGACGGGATTGAAAGAACTTATCAGTTTCAATGCAAACAACCTTCCCTAGAGAGGAAGCAATATGATGTAAGAAGGGCACACATGGCAAGGGTAACCCGGGAAACTCAATCCAAATTGGAACACGCATTTTGGTGTCCTCTGAGACAGCAAAATCTCGGGTCCAAGACTGGAAAACCAACAAGGAAGAACAGACATACCAGGGTCCATGACCCAGAATAGCTTGGACATGATTGACTTCCGCAAAGCGAAACAAGAAAAAACCCTTGGTCAAATTTTGGACCATATCAAGACGGACCCCATGAGGGACCCAGGCCTTGTTAACCCAGTCTTTTAGCACACTTTCGGGGGGAGTCCTCCCAACAAAATAACCCACAAGGGTGTGTTGTTCAAGCCATTGGCATGCAGAATCAAAATCAGGTAAAGGTAAAACTACATCAGTAGGGGCGTCAAAATGCTTACCTCGTGAAAGACTTTTAGAACAAATTTCTTAAGACGTTTGTTCGGTGGGGGAGCCATTAAACTGCGCTGATGAACCACTAACACCAGCAAGAATTACCGGGTTAGAGCCGGTTGAAGGCATAATAAACCCCTAAAACCGCAGTAAATGCGACCGTACTCAATGAAGGAAGCAATTTTCTACGCAAGAAGCGCAGTATGATGCAAGAGGGGCCACGAATGACCTCAAAAAGCACAAAACCCTAGTAGAGCTCATACATTGCCCTTAAATTCTAACTTCAAAAAAATTTGTGGATTGTTAAGTAAAAAATAAATTACTATAACTGTTGAATAATTTATATATTATATTATTTACATATTATATAATTATATTATTGGGTACAATATAAAATAAATATATTTAGTTTTATAAGATATAATATTTTTCAACATGTTAAATGGAGTAATAAGTTAAGTAAGGTTGATTCTAAGAAAGTAATTTATATATATAATGAAAATGATTTTGAATAAAAAAATTATGTAGTTGAATCTTAATAACAATCAAATGCTTCAATTTATAGTCCCAAACATGCAATAATGAGAGTAACATTAAGTAAATTAAGTTAGAAAATAGATAAATTAGAGATAAATTAAATAATAATAATAGTAATAATAAAAAATATTTAGTTTACATTCATTGAAGGTTCCACTAACCTAGAATACAGGCATGCAACTTTTTTCTTTCATTGAACTAAAATTAATATCAAGTTTCAATTTATATATTAACATTTAAAATATTATTATTATTTATATTCAAATAACTTTAATACAATTAATAATATTTTTTTATTATTTCATTAATTATATTATTTCAAGAACTATTATATAAATATTATGTTTAAATAATTATTTTTTATTCTTTCTTATAATTATATTGTATAATCATTTTATTTTATTTAATATAAAATTATTATTTAAATTTATATATATAATTAAGTTAAAATTAATAATTATTAATATTAATATAAATACACATAGTTGTATTTTTGTTCTATTAAGTTATAATATAAACATGCATTATTCTACAAATTACATGATTACTATATGATTGTGTTAATTTTATAATTAACAAAACTTACATTTAATTTTATTCACATTAACAAAACTTACATTTATTTTTTATTAAATCTAAAATACTATAAAGACTACGTGACACTTGTCTCTTAATCTATTAACCAATGATGAATTGATAGACAATTTGATATTTCTAATAGATTGTGTGCCATAAATTGATAGGAAATTTGACATTTCCAATAATTAAAAAGATCACAATTTGAAATTCACACTCTTTCTACAATTCAC
Organism: Sequoiadendron giganteum; assembly: GCA_007115665.2. Lineage (NCBI taxonomy): Eukaryota > Viridiplantae > Streptophyta > Pinopsida > Cupressales > Cupressaceae > Sequoiadendron > Sequoiadendron giganteum. The sequence goes on from CM021102.1 coordinate 479,381,526, forward strand.
TAATTTGGCTCCCCTTAGAGTGTTTGCTTCTTAGATCATGTGGGCTATTTTACTATAATGGATGTGACTGAAATCATGGTCTTTATTCGTTCTGTCATTAACTCTTTATCTCTTGGCCAACGACACAACAAAAGGGCAGAATTTAGAATACGAAAGTTTGTTCAATAAGAAACCTAAAAGAGGAAGCATAACTGTTGGGGGAGGACGGTTACATGCTATGCCAAATGCGCGAATAATAAAAGAGACTTGGATATCAAGTGGGCCAGGGTGAAAAGTCATACGATGTCAGGATGCGATTGAATGAATCAAGCTAGTTGAGATTTGAGATGGCAGATGGTGGATAAATAAGATTAAAAATTCAGGTTGTGGGTGAATAAGAATAAAATGGCATCGTTGAAAGGCAAGTATACATGTTCAATTCCATTGGAGCTAATTGATTTCATCCGTCATAGCCATACGAGGAAATGGAGGAGATTGAGAGGTTGATGGGTACATTAGTACAGATTGCATGCTCATCTGAATTTTCTACAGAGGATGAAAGATGGAGATTGGCAGAAGAGAGGATTATGAAAGTAGCAACAACTGTGGGGCCTAAGGCAGTCATGGGTTTTCTGTTGGGTATACTCCGGAGGGCAAATATGCCAGAGGAGGTGGTGGACGTGGTTGCAAAGACAATGGCTCTCTGCTCTGGCCCCTGCGCCGCTCCTCCCCGCCTCCGCTTTTTCATCTTTTCCCCCACCCTCACTATTCATGTATTTATTCCTCTCTACTCTCTTTTCTATCTCCTGATCATTCATGTATAATCCACTACAAGGAACATATAACATAAAGTATATATTAATGAAATTAAGAGAGCCACAAACCACTTGCTTCAGCTGCTTAGCACAGCTATATTGCCATTCATCCTCAAGTCTTACAGGGTATACCTATTTAACACATATTAGTTATGTAGAGATAGGTACAAATTATTTCAGATTATACAATTGATTAAATAGTGATCAACATATTTTGTATACTTTTTATCTTAAAAATCTGAGCTTTCGTAAACTGTCCGAGTACACAGAGACAAATAGAATAAAAAGTCTTAAGTAATACCTAGCATAAATATGCCAAACTGATTGAGAAACCTACGTTCCACTCTTCAGTAATCTATGTGGCCAGCCATCAAAGAGTACATGTATCATTGTACAGACTGCACAACTCTAAACAAAAGACCATCAAGAACAAATATTCAATTCCCAGGATCGATCAGATTATATTTTTAAAAGAGTGATTAAGATTGTGATACCACTAGATTCATGTGCGATATGAGGATGCACATAGACAACATTTAGATGCCATTTTGGACACTTTGAGTTCTTGGTTGATAGATGCTTCAGCCACTCTTCAATCATGTATGAACCAAGTATTTAATAATCAATTAAAAAAAAAAGTTTTGGATCAAGTATTTAGTAATCAATTAAGAAAATTTGTTTTGGTTTTCTTTGATGACATATTGATCTACAACAAAACCTGAGAAGAACACTTGAAGCATTTAGATATAGTCCTCAAAATATTAGAGCAATGAACTCTCTTTGCAAAGTAATCCAAGTGCAAGTTTGGGGTTACAAAGATTTTGTATTTGGGCCATGTCATTAGTGCTCAAGGTGTCTAGGTGGATCAACAAAAGATCCAAACCATCTTGGATTGGCTTCCTACTACATTGACATAGTTAAGAGGGTTCTTTGATCTTTGCAGTTACTACAAGAGGCTTGTTAGGATTTTTTCACAACTGACAACACCCTTAACTAGTGTGAAGAAAAAGGGAGCTTTCTCATGGAGTGACATTGCTCAGGAAGCCTTCAAAAAGCTCAAAGAGGTAATGAGTTTATGACCTATAATTGCTACTCTAGATTTCTCATAGCCATTCATTATAGAATGTGATGCTTCACGAGAGAGAATTGAAACAGTTTTAGTGTAGTAGGGACACACATAGCATTTGAGAGCATAAAATTGAAAGATTTATAAAAGAGATTCTCCATTTATGACAAAGAGATGCTTGTCATCATGCATGCTTTGGCCAAATGTTGACAATATTTAGTTTGTTGAAGGTTTGTGGTTGATTGATCACAAGAGTTTGAAGTTCTTCCTTGGTTAATAAAAATGAGTGAGTAAACTTCAAATTTATGATATTGATAGAGTACGTGAAATGTAAAAAGAATGTAGTTGCTAATGCTCTCTTTAGAATGCCTACTTTCTACTCTACTTTTGTTCTTTCTGTTGATTGGAAGGTCTTTATTATGGTAGAATATGTTAAGAATACATTTGCTACTAACATTCTGGATGGGAGCATCGAAAGTGATGGATTTTCAGTACTAGATGGTTTTATTTTATACCAAAATAGAATCTTCCCACTCTTGGAATCTAAAATGAAGAAGAATGTTTTGAGAGCTTTATATGATGCACCACTAGTAGCACACCCAAAATTCTACAAGACTTACAAACAAATAAGAGAAATATTCTCACGGAAGGGCCTCATGGAGGACGTCTGTCCACTAGTACATTAGGGAGTGCACAACCTACCGATGGAATACAACAAAACATGTCTCTCTAGTGGGTTCACTACAACCATTGCTAATTTTTAATTGGAAGCGGAAAGTGTGTCCATGGATTTCATCATAAGCCTCCCCAAGGTAAACTATGAGAATTGCATTTATTTGTTGTGGATAGGCTAATTGAGCACAAACATTTCTTGCTATCCCTATAGAATTTAGAGCACGTCGAGTGGCAGATTTATGTTTGAGAGAGGTATTTAGGCTATATGGGCTACCTAAATATTATTAATGATAGAGATAGTAGGTTCCTTAGTTCTTTTTGGTAGGAATTGTTTTGTTTGATTGGTATTGAAATCATCCTTAGCACTAGTTATCACCATCAAATTGATGGATAGATAGAGATAATGAATAAGTGGGTTCAAGGTTATTTCAAAAAACTATGTCTAAGATCAGTAGTTAGTATGGGTCAAGTGATTGCACCTAGGAAAGTATTGATACAATACCACCCATCACATTTGAATTGGGATGACTCTTTTCATGGTATTATATGGTTATGATACATTGACTTACATTGATTTGGTGTTCACAGGCAACAAAATTACCCACAACTAGTGACTTGGTGAAGCAGAGTCAAGATATTCTAAGATCACTTAAAGATTGTTCACAAAAAACTCAAAATCAACAATTTTTTTATGTTGATCAACACCACATTGCGAGATCATTTGAGGTTGGGTTTATGGGTTTTCTATGGTGGCAACCTTATAGACAAATTTCTATCAAACAAAGTTGGGCTGAAAAGCTCAAACCTTGCTTTTATGGGCCTTACAAGATTTTGAGAAGAGCTGATGATGTTGCTTATGAGTTGGAATCACTAGCTAATAGTAGGATCTACAATGTTTTCCATGTGTCTTGCCTCGAAAAGGTACTTGAACAATGTATTGCACTTCAAATAGATTTTCCACCTTTGGATGATGAGGGAAAATTCATATTGATGCCAAATGCTATCATTGATACTAGGGTGAAGAAATTGAGAAACAAAATCATTACAGAGTACCTTTTTCATTGGAGGAACCTACCTATAGAAGACGCTACTTGGGAGGGACTAGAGATCTTGGAACATGCAAATCTGTATTTCTTGTGGACTTGTAATGTCCCTTTTAATTAATTTATTAATAATTTTTTTTTTTGCAAATTTAGCAAATTGAGAAAATTAAATAATTTTTATTTATTTACTGGTGGAATTCCCAACGTGGGGTGTGGAATCCATGAAGATGGAGTTATGAAACCCCCAAAACACATGGATTAAGCTTCATGACATATTTTATGGAAAATATTTATTGTGGAGTTATTATTGGCATGCATGACAAAGTGGCATTTGATGAGGAGTTACAATTTGACTTTATATGGAGGAGCATATACATGATTATTTATGACAATTGTAAGTGGATGGAAAATCTTTATTGTGGGGTTATTATTGGCATGCACGACAAAGTGGCATTTGATGAGGAGTTAGAATTTGACTTTATGGAGGAGCATATTCATGATTATTTATGACAATTGTAAGTGGGTGTAAGGGAGGTATTTTTGACTGGTCAAAATTAGCTGAAGGAACTATGACATTTTTTATGGGGCCTATTTTGAGGGAAGAATATAGCGAGTTAGTACTTTTATATTTTTAGGCAAGTGCGGCATAGGAATTCGTGCCCCCTCTTTGGGCCTTGTAGTGGCTATTAAAGCCAAGCCATTTCTTTATATTGGACCATCTATTTTTTTCAAAACAAAACTCTATAAAAAATGAGCCTTATGTTCAATTATTGAATCTGAGGACGAAATCTCTTGGGTTCTATAGATCAGTGGATGAAACTCCATTGGTTTTTTTGGAGTTTGAAGGACAGAAACTTGTTGAATTTTTGAGAGCACCTACATATGAAAGTTGCATCTGCACTTCAAGTTTAGAGGAGTTTAACATTCATTTTGGGTATTTTCAGTAAATTTTTGTAATTGTAGTAGATTGTAATTTTAAAAGCTTCAACATATTGGGAAGCAAATATTTATAATCATATGAAGCAAAAATATGTTGTGCAGAGGAAGCTTGTTCAAAATTGTATGTATTTTTCAATTTGAAGCTTCAGTATTTTAATCATATTTTTGCACAAGATTCTTAGATCTTTCTTTGTGTTTCATTACTGAAAAAATACATATTAAAATCATTATCCATCAACCATATGCTCTCACCTTACTCTCATGGGTTACGAGTGATCAAAAAGTGCTGAATAATAATATTTACTTACCATATACTCTCACCTCACCCTCACCGGACCTTGGTGATTAGAAAGCGGTAAATATTTTTTATATAAAAATCTGTTGAGGTCATTACAACTTGGTGCTTGACACTTTCAAACGGAGTCATCAGATTTTGGCTGATAATCTCACAGCAAGGAAACCTAAAAACCATAAAAAATTCTTTTGCATTTATACGACCGAGGTGCTTTTTGTGTGTGAGGAGGATTTCCTTTTGTCAATTAGGACACTTCATTGTTGCAGTTGTTTAACTGACAATGGGATCTTGTTTAATGATATTTACTTTGCATACAGTCTTAAGGGTACAAATTCCATATAATTTAGTGCTTGACACTCAAGATGGAATCATCAGATTTTGGCTGACAATTCCACAGCCTGGAAATCTTAAAACCACAGAATTTTCATTTGCATTTATATCATCGGAACAAGGTTCTTCTTGTATATGATAAGGAATTCCCGCTGTCAATCACATCACTTCATTTTTGCAGTTGTTTAATTGACATGGCAATCTTGTTTGATCATATTTACTTTTCGTAAATTGACAACAAATACGTAATATGCTTATTTTAAAATTATGTTGAGCTTAATCTAAGGACACAGATTCTGCAGATTTCAGTGCTTGACAATTAAGATGGAATCATCAGATCCAAAATCTTGACAATCACACAGCCTGGAAACTTGAAAACCTGAAAACCACGAAAATTTTATTTGCATTTATACCATCTGACCAAGGTTCTTTTTGTGTGTGATGAGAATTTCCTTTGTCAATCAGGAAATTTCATAGTTTCAGTTGTTAAGTGACAAGGCAATCTTTTTTATTTATATTTGTTTTGCATACAATTACAACAGATATGCAATATGTGAATTTAAACTTTCCTTTATGTTGATCACAATATTAAGGACACAGACTCCGTAGACTTTGGTGCTTACACTTAAAGATGAAATTGTCAGATTTTGGTTGATATTCCCACAGCCTGGAAACCTAGAGACAATCTTAGAGCTACAGGTTTATTAGACTCCAATACTTGTCACTAAGATTGTCCAAAACCATGTGGCAATAGTTCCTGAATATGAGTGTAAAATGAGAAAATATGGCTATGTTGTAGTGTATTTGCATCCATAACAAGCACATCTACACCAAGACATAAGAAAGATAGTCAACTGCACTTGTGTGTCCAAATGTAATTGATTGCACCTGCAGAAAAAAGTTGGAACAAATTTTTTCTTTTTCTTTTCAGAATAGTAATTATATCGATATAGATAGAATAGATTGATATATAAGATGGGGAAGGTCTCCTTTTTTTAGAGGAAGAGGAGAGCACAACTCCAAATGTATCTGAGGAGGTTTTGGATAACTTTTTGAAATTTAAAGCTTAACAATAAAAACCTCTGCAAAATTCTGATATGGGTGTAGTGGGATGACATGTGTGCGGATTTGTGTGCAGAGAGATCTCCATCATTCTTTTCCAGATGAATTGAATCTGAAATAGAGATGCTCTACATGGGCATAGGGGATTCCTTATTAGAACAATTTCTTTTAGAAGCAATTTTTTCTCTTAAGTAAGGGTGTTTGTCTTCAAAATACCTTTTGGCAGTGCTTGAAAATGGGCATTTGGATTCGAAATGTCCTCAAGCATTGCATCTTGATACTAGTCTCTACATGGTGAAGGCTTTGATGACAATATCTTTTTTAATCAAGTATGCAAATGGAGGAAGCATATGTAAGTATAGTATATTCCAGACTGCAGACACTTTAGATAAAGGTAAGCAAGTCAGAGCAGTCCTCTCCTACGGGAAACTTTGATGATGATCATAAATTTTTAAAGTCACATCATTCTATTCCGAGAAGGTTAGCTATCAAAATGTCAAATGTGTTATCCTTACATTTTGAATATTTGCAAGATTGTTGGTCTAAATGATGGAGGAGGACCAACTGGTTCTAATCAAGGGCATTCAATATCTGTAAATAGGAGAAAACTAAAAAACAAAAGTCCAATTGTTGTGTATTAGTCAGAGTAGCCGGATACGCCCCTGCCCCTCCCTGGGCACGCGTATCCCCGTATTCGATACAGATACTTGTGTGATACGCCATGGATACACGTTGGATACCGTACCCACACGTGCCCAAAAAACCTTGATTTTCCAGCCATGCTGGATACTATGTGATTTGATTTTCAAATAAGCTGATGTGAATCTTCCAAAATATTATCTTAAAAACTTCAATCATGCAATTTTTTTGTTTTGTTTTGTATAAATAAAACCTACACCAAATGAGGAAGACAAATGAAATGTTTTTCTATTTCAGCGACCCATTTTTCTAAGTCTTCTTCCAATACAACTCTACTATTTTTTTGGTGTTTTCATTTTTGCAAATTTAAAAAATTTAATTGTTTATAATTTTATATTAATATTTAATATTTATAATATATTATTTAAATGTTAGAGATTTAAAAAAAAATAAAACTTATTCTTTAAAGATAAATTTTTTTTTTTTGATATGCAAGATTAGTATATATTTTATTAATTATAATGCATTTACAAGCATCTGCCATGCAAGGAAAAGGATTGCTCAAAAAACCAAATATGCATTCGACCACCATAACCTCCTTCAGTAACCCGGTGTCCCAAAAAAAACAAACTACCATATCAACAGATTATCCAGCCATAAAAGACACCACATAAAGCCATATTAGTGGTGATATCGCTACTAGGGCTTCCAACGAAACTAATTAAAAACTGACCCCAGCCCCTATAGAGCAAAAAATTCTACCCATAGCCCAACTTACTGAAACTTGTTTAATATTGCAAAATCCTCAAATTCAAATTTCCACTCCACTCCGCCAACCACCAGCAACCCAAAGAATTTCTTCAGAAATTCAACCGCTACCGCCAATAACATCCAATGCCTCATCAAAGCCGGCCCATGTAGATCCAGGAGGAATGGGAAGATCTTCACCGTCTCCTCCATTCGAAACCATTCCAAATCACAAGGCCTTGGGCAGTCCTTACCTTCAATTACCGCGCTCAGAACCTCGTCCACTCCTTCCACCAAGTCTTCTCTGAACATTCTAACCAACAAAATTTTCGCTTCTGACTTCAGAACTTTATTGTCTAGGAGAGATGCCAGGAAACAAGAGGAAACGTGCAAATCATCCCTCCTGTACTCTTGGCGCTCCAAATGACTAGAGCCCAGAACCATCTTCACAGCCGCCACCACCAATGGTCATTATTTAACAGAATTCGCTATAATCTTTGATCAGTGACCTCTCTGAATGATGTTTGCCTTGCCGACAACCTCAATGAAATTGGAGTATCGGCCCCAAAACGAGCAAGGCCCACCACCGAGACTTCAATGACAAATTTTGAACTCTTTGCCATGAGCAAACCAGTGTTGGTTCCACCCGGCTGGGATGAGAGAAGGTCGCTCGCCTGCACCACACCCACCTGCAAAGAAAGCCGTTCACCAAAAATGATGTTGGCTTTCAATAAATAAAGAATGCAGATCACAAGACCGCCATCGCCAACCACGAATAGTACTCCATCCAGCGTGCTAGATGTCCTTGGTAAGGAGAGAAAATCCTTCACCAAAATATGCACTCATATCTATGCGTTGGAGAGGGAGCCATAGCTGTCCTCAGGTTAAAGCCGTATGCCTTGCGAAAAGACAGGCCATAACTCAACTTCCCATCATGAATGCCAATGCTTCTCTCCAAGCCTCGTCACCCGTCCATCGTGGCATCAAATGCCACCTCCCTCCACCAGCTTGGAGGGACGCCCGCCCTACCACCCATAAAGATAATTAAAATGTATTAATATATATTTAACTATTTATTCTTTACTAAATTATTAATATTTAAATTTTAATATTATTTTAATTTATATTTTCTTATTTGCTTTTAAACTAATGAAAATCTCCTCTAATAACTTAGAAAATATGTGTATGTTTTTTTTATGAATGTCGTATCCAGCCATATCCATATTGAGGGTCTTAAAAAATGGTCGTATTCGTATCCAATACTATATCTGTATCCGTGTCCATGCAACTTTGGTATTAGTTTAGTGAGGAAACTATTATGTTATTATAAGTTTGGATTAGCAGTGAATTTGGTCATAATGTAGGGTTTTCTTACCACTGAGTATAAACAATTAGAAATCCCATGGTGTATGTATTAGTTTAGTGGGGATAATATTATGTTATGTTATACAAACAGTTGTTTTTGGTGACTTCTTATGTACTTGCAACTAGATTTCCACCTGAAAAGCCATATTGGGTGTTTAAGTGCCCCAATTTTACATTTCAACATTTATCTTCTTGTTACATTTTGCAGGCTGTTTTCCATTCATTTTGTGAATGTTTGAAGTGGTATCACTGCAAAATTGCCAAGGCCTTCTTATCCAAGAAACTAGTTGATGTTTGTGAGTAAGGAAGAGCTGAAGGCATTATTCAGAGAATTCACTACAGAAATCAAAAGGGAGATAAATTTTAGAGGAAAAAGGGAAAAGGATCTATAGCCAACATTCTTGGTCTACATAAATACATATTTTGAGTTAGATGTGGAGGATCTCAATCCTTGGGAGTACCCTGATCCTGCTCCTCTAGATGAGTAGGTGGAAATGTTCTCAATTCCCTCTTTTGATATGTAGATGAAGATTCCACATTTTGATTGTAGAAGAGAAGTAGAAGTCCACATACAGCACATGGCCAAGCAAGGCCAAGCTGCCTTCAAGCTGTTGCATATTTATGTTCCCATGGAGATGGTTGCTTTGCAACACCTGGACAGCCAGCCTATACCTTGGGAGACAGATGGCTCACTCAAAGTCATAGAAGGAGATTTACAGCCAGTTCATTGATGAATTAATTCAGAGAGTATTGAAATTGAGATGAATCGTACCATGTCCATGTCATGCACTTACTCTAGAAATAAACTTAGCAATGGAAGAGTACATGAAGAAATTCTAACTTTAGATTTGAATGCCAAGCATTGAAGAGACGCTGCTAGAAATCTACTTCTCCAACATGTGGCTAGAAATCTGAATTGAGGTAAGGATGTTTGACCCAAAAAATATAAAATAACTAATTTCTATGGTTAGGAATGCAAAAATCTGTGTAGAAGGCTATTAGGAAGATGATTTTAAGTTTTGGGAAAAAGGGGTATTCATTCAATAGGAAGGTTAAGGAATGGGAAATCCACTCTTCAAGACATAGTAGGAAAAAACTTTGTTAGGAATAAATGGGCAAACCAAAAGGTTAAAGATTTTTTTCAATTAATTGAGGTTTAATTGGGAATGCAAAAAATGCAGAAAAAATTAGGAAAATGAAAAAAAAAGAAAGATTTTTAATATTTGAATCCAATGTAACTGCATAGAGAAAGAGAGAGTGAAAGGAAATGAGAGTTTACATAATGAATTTTGGAATATGGTTTTTTCATTAATTTTCAGATCACTTAGTACATTGCACATTGCATAGTACATTAATACATTGTACAAATTCGAAGTTTGAACTTGGAAATCAATTATGATCTACTTTGTGTAAAGTCAACTAACAAACTACAAAGTAACAAAAAGTAAACGGAACCACTGACTTTTGCTGCCACAAAATATGATACACTAGGGGCTGCGGATTGTGATGGTGAAGATTTAGGGTGGTCCATGTCTCTCTTAATTGAATCAATCTGGTCTTCATCAAGTTCTTAGACGCCCTTCAAGATAAAAAGGTCATCCTCATCAAAAGGTGACTTCTCATCATTTGAGATCTAATTGGAATTTGGATTGATCTTGTCAAGGTCAATCAACTGATCTTTCCCAATGTTACTTGATATTTTAAAATTGAATGCATAAGTTAGTGAGGTAGGCAAACTAAGTATCAAAAATTAGATGTGGAAAATGAGACAAAACAATAATTAAAATTTAGAATTCCAATTGTGAGTTTTTCTAATCTTGAAATTTTTTGAGCTTAAGGTAGAGGTTGTGGTGAACAAACACCAAAGTATTCATCTATTGTTGAGTCAAACAGTTGTGTTTCTTGAAGTGTATGTATTCAAACATACTTGATGTATACTCACAAGCAAATGAAATGCATGGCTGGCTCAAATGCGGATCGCCATGCAATACATGTTTTTGATTTCGTCGCCAAAAATTCCCACTATTGCATTGAAAAAACACAAATTTTATCAAACTTCTATCATGTACGATTGAGTTTAAACTTTACACACACACACACGAGAAACTATCAAAAGTTTTTGCAATTACATAATTTGAAAGTGATCTTGCTTTCTACAACATAAACATTGGAGAAAAAACCCTTTGCTTGATAGTATGTAGATAACTTTGCCATAGCTTTCCACAAATCCTCTAGAATGGGGAACATCCACTCCATGCATATGGAGAGGCCCTTAGTGACCCTTTTATTTTCTTGAAATGAGTTGCTATAGAATAACGCTGAATTAAAATAGTATCCAGTGACATAGAAGGGGAATGCTTTTGCCAATCCCATTTGCCATTGATGATTTCCCATAGTGGCATATACATGTCCCGCTCATTACCTATCTTGCTAGTACAACCCCATACAAATAAACCTAGGGGGTTTATCTATATTGAAAAGCCTCAAAACTTTGGCTGGAGGCATAAAAAAATCTAGACAATTTACGATGTCTCTGTCTTAAAACCGTGATCAAATATGTAGTTTGGCATGGTCTTGCCATCCATATGATTGCTAAAGCTCGACTCAACCCACTCATTTGAAATGAACATTCATTTCAAATTCATCTTTTGTGAACAAAGACTTTGCAATGCAAGAAAGTGGATAGCAAATATCATGAGCTTGGCCAAAGAAGCTCCTTATCCTTTGTGAAGTTGCGCATCTGTAAGAATCCTTATAGTTTCTGATTGAAATTTTCCTCTTGCTGGTCTTAAAAAATTTCTATCTTGCCTTTAGCATATGTTTCAACAAGATTTGGTAGATCATGTAAATAAAAAGGGTATCAAGTATAAACAGCAAGAAATGCTCTAGAACATAAAGTTTAGGAATTTAACCAGAATGAAGATGTGCATATCCAGCAAGGAGCTTATCCACTTTATTTGATTTTGAAAATGGTTACAACAGAAAGGATTGGGTGTTACAATTTGTTGGTCTGATTTTGAGTTTCAAACCTCTAGTTATATCCATTTTGTGCCAAAGCACAAGACGAAACCCTAGCTGCAAGGTTGGAGAATGACGCTAGGAGTGTAGGATGATAAGCCTGTCTGGAGAGACTGAAACACAACAATATAGCCGCTTACTAAAGTCTGAATATGCCCAGAACTTCTGCAGATTTGATGATAAACTTTGTTTGAGAACTGCTGTAGCAAAAATCCTGGTTTGTTGAAGCTGGAAATTGCCCAAAACCTCCTGAAGGTCTCCTATCTGCAAGTAGATTTGAAGGTGTCACCAAAATAGGGATGAAATCTGCAACTGGTACTTGCCAAAGTAATCTGTTAAGCTCTGTGTTGAAAATCTATCTGAAATCAGCTAACTGAGTGGGATGGGGACATCACCATGCCACAGGATTCAAGGGAACATCACCTTGAATGGATTGAAGATTAATTTCAGTCATGAGATTTCTCTCCTCAAACTGTCACAGCAAAAATGGTCACAAAAAAACATGTCTTTCTCATCCCCAAAGCCTTCTTTAAATAGGATCTTGAGACAAGGCCACCCTAGGGTTAGATTAGATTTGCCTTTATTAAAATATCTACCTTGCTTCAAGGCTAAGGCACTAGATCAAGTCGTCCCTCAAGAAGATCAGATTTGTTCTTTAAAATATTCAATTACTTCTAGGCTAAGTTTTCCCCAAGCCTTCCTAGAAGAATCTGATTGCCTTTTTGCCTATTTTGGAGATTATAAAATTCATCTTGGAAGCTTCCTTCAGCCGCCCCAAGGAAGAGATCAGATTTGGTCTTAAAATATTACTTTATGGTAACTTCTCCCTTAAGTTACCTAAACCGTCCTAGGGAGGAGGAGCTTCTAGAAACTTGGTTAGATTGGATGAGGTGACTCACCACCTTGCTTGCTTGTCCTCCTTGTTTGCTTGGTGTGGCGAATAGTCCTACTTGCCTGCTTGGACTCAAAATAGACCTACGTGCTTGCTTTGATCAGCAAGTAGAACTTCTTGCTTGCTTGACCTCCTTGTGTGCTTTGACCAGCAAGGGAAAATACGATTAACATTATGCTTTTCTAGGATTAAGGTTAACACCCTATTAATTCTCTAAACCCATACTACCAAAATTTGATCCTTATTGCCGAAATTCATCCCCTTTTCATGCCTTCTAACCCACGGGAATGCTGGATGGGTTAGAATCGTGCCACCATGATGTCACACCGAGAGTGGGGACATTACAACATCATACTCAACACCCTAATGTGATTGTATGTTAAATTGGTAATTGTGTGGGCCCTCTCAAATACATACTTAAACCCATTGAAGTTTATCAATGTCTTCTAGGGTTACAATGTGACATGAATGGGATCCAAAACATAGTGGGATACTTCTCTATTAGAAGTCTCTTAGCAACACAAACAATAACGTTATTTATAATAAATTAGAACACATTTTGTGGCCCAGATTGAGTAGTGTGACATGAATGGGCTCTAAAAAATTGTCGAATACTTTTCCATCAAAAGCCTCTTAGCAACACAAGAAAAAACATCATCTCTAATGAATTGGAATACATTTTTTGGCCCCACCTCAATGGTCACCTCATCAATTAGACTGAAGAATGTATTTGCTGAATTCACCCTATCAGATGCATGCATAGATTTTAGAAAAACTTTGTCAAAATCAAATGTGACAAGGAAGTTGATGAGAATACAAATCTTCCTATCATCTATTTGTCTAACAAGATAGTGCAAATAGTCTTCAGCCAATCCTTGTGATGTTCAACAAGAACATTTCTTACGTCTTGTATTGCATCCCTTAATACATTGGTCCTTAGTTGTAATGTCCCCGTTTTCTAACTCGCCCTATGGACATTAATTAATTTAATTATTTAATGTTGCTTGGCAAAAACGCATTAAATAATTAGATTAATGAGGTGATATAAAGTGATGTCAAGGAAATATTTAAAAGTCATTATAATAGAGTCACTTTATAATAAAGTGCTAATATGTTTTGGTGGGAAATTTAAAACGTAATTCTCGGATTGATATAAAAAGAGGTGAGAGCTCATTTTTTCGATATGCTTGTTTTATTATTTTTATTTGGTAATTTGTTGCTCTTTGGAGTCCGAAACCCTAGGTGGGAATTCCTACGGGTATCCAGTTTTGGTGGTGAAAGATTCCTCCCTAGTTGGAAGCAGGAGAAATCATACAGGTTTCTTGCGTACACCTAACGGTGATTCTCGATTGGTTTCGAAATTTGTAAGTCTTCTCCGAAGAAAAATTTCGAGGGTTATATCGATTTGGAGATATTGGTTATTGCAATATTTTGATGGATATTTGGGTTTGAAGACTTTCTTCCAGAATTTCAGAGTTTTGAAAGGATTTATTATTGCAGAGCAAATTGTTAGCTTTTTAGAATAGGACAAATCATAGGATTATAGTTGGAGAAATTATTAATCTTTTATTTCAGAGTATATTATTGCTGCTATATTTTTCTTGCTGGTCGATTATCTTATTGAAGTTGGGTGATCCATATTAAATTGTGAATGAGTGATTCATTGTTGGGTGTGGACTATACAAATGGAGGACATAGTTATTATGGATCAAATATATTAATGCAACCGACACATTTGCTATTATCCATGGCATCCATCAAGGTAATTGTGGTCTTCTTATTTCAGTTTGGTCATCGCTTATTTTGGAGGGAAATAATATAAGAGGAGGTTGTGAGTTTCGAGACTGTCTAAGGTTGATTTGTGGCATCCATATTTTATTGGAAAGCGATCGATGAATATTAATGTTAGCTAAGGTTTTATTGGCTCCTCTTTCCTATTTGACCCATATCTTTATAATATTATGGAGGCGTCGCATTCATCTAGTGGTTGTGACAAAAAGCTCTAGCATCGATTTGAGGAAGGTATGAAGATATCTCTGGGATTGTGAGGTTCCTAGGAGTTCAACTTTGTGTAACTTCATGTACCATAGCTAGAAGCCATTCGCAGATCTGAACATAGCATCCGTTGAGTTATAAGAACCTGCCTTCTGTGGTATATACTGTAATGTCCCCATTTTTGCCTGATATTGCTTGTGGTTGTTGGATTCCTAAATTCAATGGAATTGGAGTAACAAGGGAGATAAATAATTAAATAAATTATTTATAAGGTTATTAATTAAATAAATATTATAAAATGACCTTATATTTAATTAATTTAATAAAGTGACTTAAATAAAATATTATATTATAAAAGTCACTAAAATTAAAATTAAAGTATCTTTTATCCCACATTGGCAAGGAAAGTGTGTGAGCTCTCCCAAGAAAAGTATAAAAGGATTTCATGGGCTCATTCTTGGACGACCAGTTGTTGAATATTGCTTTGATTGATTGTGGAGCCTAGGGTTTCTGCAATTTTCTACATTCGATCATTGAGACTGAAAGCTCCCTTTGATTGGCATAACTGAGGTGGTGAAATATTCCTCCGAAGGGTTGCAGCTGAGAGGAAGATAATTCAGTCTTCCATTTGTGCTTTAGAGGCAAAATTTTAATGGCCATTGGCCAAAATTTTGGTATTCTTCATGTGGGCAATTTGGAGAAATAATTGTGTATTTTGATTACATCGATTTGTGGCACCTGAAGGCATTTTGAAGGAGATTAAGGGTCTGGTAATAAATTGCAGGATTCTGATAATAATTTTCAGTCACAGCTGGAAGCCATTAGAGACCAAGAAATTGCTTGTGGATGCTCTAATCTTGGAGGAATCGATTTGGAGTTAAGGGAAGATTACTTGTTTGATTGAAGACATCATCTGTATTTTCTCTAAGGGACGATTTTTGCAGAATATAATATTCTGGTATAAATTCCAGTTGACATAGTAGCTTACTCGAGGACCATGATTTCACTCATGGAGGGTCCAATGTGCATCGAACCTTCCTTCTAGCTGGAGCGCACCTTCCTTGGGGACAAGTTAATGAAGTTGGAAGCTGATTGGAGATCAAAGAGGCTGCAAATTAATTTATTTAGTCACCTACATCAGAAACAGGGGCGGCTGAGTGAGGACAATCAATTTGGTTTGAAGGAAGACTATTTTGCATTGCTAGTGATTGCTACACCATCTCCTATCAAGGGCGCACCTTGCAACCAGGTTCTTTTACATTGTTTGCATCCATCATCAGTTATTAAATAGTTTGCATATCAGCTGTAGGTGCATGTTTGCTGTAGATGCATGTTTGTATCAGCAAATAACATATATTGAAGTCTATTGTAATGTCAAGAGTCTTGGCCTTTCTATATCAGCATTGTATTGAATGTTATATTGCAATTAAGGAGTTATAAGTTGCAGGTATTATATTGTTGTAAATGAGCATGTTCATATCTTTCATGATCAGCACCTTAGTATGCATGCCAACTGTTTGTGAAAATAACCATTGGCTGAAAGTGACAATTTGCATAAGTGGTTTACATATTTGTTAAGAGCCTTGCTTGCCAAGTGTTTGCCTAAATGTCTAGTGGCTGTAGGTGTATATTGGATGCATGGACAGTGTTTGTCTTTATGCCAGCTAGCTGTACTAGTTAATACCAGTCATTTACATGTATGCCAAAGGTCTGAAACAGCTAGTATGTCATTTCTATAACTACCTTGCATTGTTAGGAGCGTTCAATAACCTCATTGCAGCCTATACACTTGAAGGAGACAATCAGAAAACTCATAACAGCAGGTTTAGACATTGCATGCCAAGTGTTTGACAATATTCCTTGAGGTTTGAATCAGCAATTTGGAGCCTATTTCAGCAAGGGATATTATATATACCATTCATGATGTCGCCTTGTTGGAGTCTTATGCACCATGGATCATAGGGAGAAGCTGTGTGTGGATTTTAAGGCATGATACCTCATTTGCCAGTCACTAAGGGAGTCACAATTGTAGCAGAAGTTGAGAGCCACATTTATATGGGAATTGTTGCTGCGTGAAGGTCTTAGCATCAGTTTATGCTATGCACAAGGCCTCCCATATGCCCGGCCCACGTATTCCTATGTCCCAAGTCAGCTTTAAAGGTGATAAGGATTGAATAAAATATTATTTCAGTATAGTGTAATTTTCATTGAATGATCATGGGTACTTTGGTCATATTTTATATGTTTCACCATGTTTGTAATTGATGAAATATGAATGAAAATCTTATTGTCTCCTGAGACAACTTCTGAAGAAAATCCTTATTAGTATTTTGGATAATCATTTGACAAATGTTTACATTGTCAAATTAAGAAAACTGCAAAATTTCATCATATTCCAAGTGGGGACTTTACATTAGTTTTGTATGAGGGGGTTTTGAACCTAGAACTCACAACTACAATGACGTCCACTGTAGTTTGCTAGTGGAGATCTAACAACACTAAATGACAAAGTAGAATAATACCAAAATTACTAATGGCTATCTTGACTTGTTTACGAACATTCTTCCTCCAACCTGTACTCTCGAAAATTGGTGTTGCACCTAGTGTAGTACGAGGTGCGAAGGTGGTGTCAAATTTTACCACTAGTGTTAGAGGTTTTTGTGATGTAGAAGTAGGTATAGAAAGAATCTTATAGGTTGTTGTGGTAGTTTTGGTTCATCCAAATGATTGACTTTGGCCTTAGAAGTTGATCTAATGGGTGTCTGTAATGTTCCAAATCAGACAACCTTAGGAAATAGATGAATTTTCGAACATGCAAGCTGGAATGATGAACAAAGACCAAATGTAGGTGCCAACTCTACTGAAATTAATGTTGATCAACAATGTAAGACAATTTGCAAACCCTCATAAAACAAATACTCAACTGCGGACAACGAATTCAATCACCACGAGCTGATATGAATCAATGAAACCCTCAAATGCTGAAAGTAAATCGATTTACTGATGTTTGATAGCTGGAAATGTATGAAACCTCTGTGTATTGCTGCAACATGGATTATAAATCAACTATAAGGGCAGACCTGAACTTAATGGCAGAATTTAATGAATAATCAGAAAGGATTACAACAGAATATAAATCTTAACAGCAGATTTATGGAGTATCAATGCCAAATTAAATAATTAAAACCCTCATCAACGATTTATGATAGCAAATTGAAATATCCCACCCCTGGTTGAGATATTTACTAACAAATCTGCTTGTCTGGTTTGTACTGGTTTAATGATTGTTGAGAGTTTTTTGCATGATTTTGTGTTTTTGAGGTATAATGCCAGGAAAGATGCAAATGATATATATATTCATGAATGCAAGTAAATGGATAAGAAAATACAATTCACACTTTCAAATCAGATATATTTATGAAGCTTTTACAAGATTATTCATACCCAAATGGCCATAGCCAAGTGACTTGCAAATCTGGAAATGTTTTACTGCAAACTGGTAAACCCCATGAATGGACGCCTAGCATGAATTACAGGTTTCTCCACCTTAGAATGAATGCAGTTTGTGACCTTTATCTCAGCCGCCCTCTATGAAGATGGATACAAGCCAATACTCAAGGCGTTTCAGCTTTGGAGTCCAAATGCCAAGCTTGGGTAGCTGTACGACCCAGCACTAGAAGACAATGTATGGTCTGGAATATTAATGGTACGGCCCCAGCATGAATGTAACAGCAGCTGGTATACCTCTGAATTTAAACAATATTCTCCTCAAAGCCCTACAGATTTCAGATGATAGACGCTTCAAATATGCATAATTATGATTCCGACGTGCCAAGAATAAGACACATAAACAGCAAAAAGAATGTTCATCAATGATTGGCTTCAAAACTACTGATCTGCTATCAAACCCTTGTGATTCCTGATGTTAATCTCTTCTATTGTGCACAATGTGACTTCATAAATAAAGCCACCTGAAGCAACAACCCTTGGATGCTATCTCACACTTGTAGGTTGCTCAAATCAAAGAGAATTGACGTTCTCCATGATCAAATTGAAGCAAACCCTGGTTTTCTTCTCCAAATCCCCAAAGCAACAAAAGTAATTTTCAAGTGTTGAAAGAATCAATAAACATTTCTTTTTGAAAGCCTTTTATATCACCTCCCAAATGGCACAATTTCCCATGAGCAATTAAATCATTAAATATAATATAATTATTTGCTTTTGTTGACTTTATAGTATATACTTCACTTGGGTGCCCAAAACAATGACTTATATTATTTGACTTGATATCATTTAGTGCCTTAATAATAAAGTCAATAAGTCATTTAATATTTTCACTTTATAATTAATTAATTATTATTAAAGTATGACTTTAATAATAATTAAATACCATAACTCCATCAATAAGCATCATTAATTAATTCTGACTTCACCACAGGCTAACCCATTGCTCACTTTGCCCATCTAGATGCCTTACTATAAATAGTAAGGTTGGCCCCCAACATATCACTGACTTACTATACATAGTAAGTATGCATAAACGGAGCCAGAAACCCATGGAGATGATCACCTCAGAATATGCCAATGAACTAGAGAAGAAAACATTGCTAACTGCCATTTGGAGAACCTAAAGACTCCCACAAAAGGCCCTCTAACCACCATTATTAGCCTACGAGGACCTGATGATAGGCTAATCCACCAAACTCTGACACTCGCTAAAAAGGGAACATCACAAAAATCTTGAAATATAAAGATATTTATTGATTTCAGCATATAATAACTAGCAATATTAACTTACAACAATTTACCATTTGTATGGAAGGCAAGAAACTTCCAAAAAATGTTGTACGGACTGCTGAGGGTGGCACAACTTATAAAATCATCCCAAAAGTGATTAATGGAATCTATTTCTGTAATGGCAGTGGCTATAAGGTGTTGAAATGAGTGAAAATAGGTCTGAAACTCTCGCTTCAACATCAGTAAATAAATGAAACCCTAGGTGTAGCACTTGTTTGGGCTGTAAACAATGATAAATGTCTGGAAACAACAACAAAACGGAAAATCCAAACCTTCTGTGAGTAGTAACAACAAACTCCATAAATGATGTGTAATACCCCCTCGGGGTTGGGCGATATTTTTAAACAATTAACTCAATTTGACATATGAACATATTGTCAAACAGTTTGCCGCTAACCAGGTAGTTTGATTTGTTTGAATGAAAGCTCAAAAAATTTGATTTAATTACTCAAAGTAACCTTCAGGGGAAATTATTATTATAATAACTCCAATAACATTGCAACTTATGAGTGACAGAGTTCATTCATACAATATTCATCATGCTGATAATAAATCATTACTATTGAAATAAAGTTTCCAGAATTACAAAGATTAAGTATATTAATGATTACAGACTTTGTAAATTCCAAAATTTAACCTCCAAGTTTCTTCCATAATATTCCCATTGCCTGCGCTAGGATATAAGGCTTGAACTGAAGCTATCAGCTTTCTCTTCACATAAATTGACTCACTTGAAACTCCAACGCTAATATTCAAGACCACTGGGATTTGGCTTCAAGACTACACACGTGTCTTAAAAAATGACCTGCTGACTTAAGAACTGCAATTCTCTTCCTTCCACGATACCTTAATGGTAATTGCAGACTCTAAGGAGTGGGCTGATTCTTTAGTATGCACCACGATAAGCTTTTGGCATGGTTGGCGGCTGCAAACAAAGGCCCAAACACTCCAAATTGGCCCGATCTGCCCAGTTTACATGACCCTGTTATGACTTCAATTTCCTTCCTCTAAAGCTAGTGGCTCCCTCAAAACTATCACATCCCTTGTTTTTGTCCGTTTCTACAAGACTAAAGGGGAGATAGGAATTTAATATCTTGCGCTTAAATTCTTTATTGTTTTGTCTTTAGTGATAGCACCCGATGAAACTATATTTTGGGCTCACATATTGATTTCCCACGGTTTAACCTTTGTTGGTGGCAGAGTCCTCAAACCCACGCGGAATCTCCTCCAAGTCACCCCTTTGACTCAAGGAAGAATCAACATTCATTCAAAAGGCTGCATCTTTAAGTGCTGTGATTCATTTACACAACAACAGTGGGAATAATAAAGCCTTGGCTTTGCATAATTAAATTGACCCCTTCATCAACCTTTAATCATATACTTTGTTTATATTAAAGCTTCGATTCCTGAATCTAGGAGCTGGGATAATACAAGATTTCGACCAACAGATATAAAGGGTTTAAGATGAATATAATAATAACCTTGATACATCCTCTGCATTAAGCCAGAGTAGTCGGATACACCCCTACTCCTCCTCGGGCACGCGTATCCCCGTATCCGATACATATACTTGTGTGATACGCCATGGATACACATTGGATACTGTACCAACACGTGCCCAAAAAACCTTGATTTTCCAGCCGTACCGGATACTATGTGATTTGATTTTCAAATAAGTTGACGTGAATCTTCCAAAATATTATCTTAAAAAACTTCAATCATGCAATTTTTTGTTTTGTTTTGTATAAATAAAACCTACACCAAATGAGGAAGACAAATGAAATGTTTTTCTATTTCAACAACCCATTTTTCTAAGTCTTCTTCCAATACAACTCTACTATTTTTTTGGTGTTTTAATTTTTGCAAATTTAAAAAAGTTAATTGTTTATAATTTTATATTTATAGATAATATTTATAATATATTGTTTAAATGTTAGAGATTTAAAAAAAAAAAACTTATTCTTTAAATATAAATAAAATTTATTAATATATATTTAACTATTTATTCTTTACTAAATTATTAATATTTAAATTTTAATATTATTTAAATTTATATTTTCTTATTTGCTTTTAAAGTAATGAAAATCTCCTCTAATAACTTAGAAAATATGTGTATGTTTTTTTATGAATGTTGTATCCAGCCGTATCCATATTGAGGGTCTTAAAAAATGGTCATATTCGTATCCGATACCATATCCGTATTTGTATTCGTATCTGTGTCCATGCAACTTTGCGTTAAGCATATATAACAATTTGGAAATCTAAAACCCTTAATGCTATATCAACCAATAGATTTGATAAATACCTGGGAATTTTGTCTTCGGAGAAGACCCACAAAATTCCCATAGACGATCTATAATCTTTGAAGTACAAATATGAACTCCGTTTGAATCCGCTTGTGGAAGGGATCAGGTTTTCGTCCAATTCTTCAAATCTGAAACTCAAGGGTTTTTGTCCTCAAATCACTTGAAAGAAGAGCTCTCTTGAAACTAGACAATTAATAATAATCTTCTCATCCTTGAGAAATGAGCCCTCAATTCCCTTTTATAATACATTTTAGTTTTTTCCCATCAAAACCAATTATCACTTATAACCACATTAATATAATTATTTAATATTACCATATAATTGCACTTTTTCCCAGGTAACATTAAATAATTAAATTAATTATTATTTATTAGGTGGGATGGAAAATGGGGACGTTACAGTGCGCCCTTCCTAGAGATTGCTTGTCCCAAAGCAATCCATACTTGCATACCATGGCCAAACACTAGGGTCCCAGATGGACCTTTAGAATGCTCCATTACGATCCCGTGGTGTCAACGTGATACCACTATACCCTTTAACTCGGTCAAACCCTATAGTAGAACGAAGCAGTCTACCAGCCATACCAACCCCTGGATCCCATAGCCAAATCAGAAGTCCATCATACCCAATACCTGCTGACCTCCACTGTGCCACTTTGATACCCACTAGAATCCAAATGAGCCAAGTTTCAGATTTTTGTTTCTATGAGCAACTATCAGTAGAAACAACTCAGGGAACCTGCAAGATTTGGATTCATCTATCAATGATGGAAGCACATCATACCAGAGTGAACCGTGCAACCCCTTATCCCACCCATACTTATGTGCCATCATATCATTCATACCTGGGCTGAAAGAAAAATGGTGAGCACACCTCACCATGCAATGAAGGCGAAACTCACTCGCCTGCGTCAATGGAACGCCAGTATAATCATGTGGATTCCACACTTCACTGCTACCACCAAAATATGACTCGCAACTCAAATTGTGATGGACAAACCTTGCAACAACTTTGTAAAACTTCTCTGCAACCCTGATTTTTTGTGAGGTCTCTGTCTGAAAGCAAATGGAGGTAATATGATTTTATTACTTCTAAAGCTTGCCTAATAGTCCGCAAGCTTCAGATAGAAGCCCCAGTCGAAACCCCGTTCTGTCTTTTCTCAAATTTAGTTGACCCAAGGAGGTATTCTACGAAATTTTGGGTGTTGTTGAAACGGCCTAAGGTTTGATCAACCTTATCTCCAGTGACCTTCAACCGATCTTTCCATCCTTGTGTCTTGTCCTACCATTGATCATAATCAACTGCATAAAATGAAATTTTTGATTTGCTTTTAGGAGGGGAAAACATATCAGCATAAAAACCAATTTCCCCACTAGATGACGCCCTGCAATCCTCGCGTAAAGAAGATGGAACAGCGTTGTGATCGATCACACAACTCTTAGGAGAATCCACCTCTTCATCACAAGACCTGTCAATAGTATTCTCTACATCACCAATGTAGAGACTTGAACATATATCACCTGTAAAGGGTTTTTCTTTAGGGGCACCTGCTACAACAAACTATTCCTTGTTATGCTTATCCAATGCACTCACCCCATTGGTGCCATTTATACTTGTAGATGAAGTGGATGTTTCCACATCCTCAATATGCACATTCCCACAATCCGTGGATGTATGCTCATCACCAATGGCTGCCATAGATAGCTGAATTTTAGCTATGGTAGATGTAGATTGCGCCAAGCTCAATTCCACGGTAAGCTCGTCAATCTGAGCCTCTGACTCTTGAAGGGCCATTTGAGTGCTCTTCAAACAGTCCATGGTGGCCTCAAGCTCATGAGTGAGCTCATCAACCTCCTTCTCTTTCCCTTTGAGTGCATCATAATAAATCCCATCAAGCATGAGAAGATGATCTTTGTCTGATAGTATCTGTAGGTAATTAGTTTTCATTACCCCCAATGCATCTCTAAGTGCTTGAAACTCTATAAAGGAAAGTTCACCATCAAAGTGCTCATGTGTTCCCGGAGTCCTCCAACAAAAGTTTTCCATCAACTGTTGAGCGACATCAAAATGTTCTAAGGCTGCACTAATCATGTCTTCACTGACTTTCAACTGATCTGCCAAATGTTGGGAACCCTGAGACTTATCCTCATACAAAATTTCTGATTTGTTATCAGCAACCTACTTTCCAATTTCAGCTTCCTCTTTGTCAACCTCCATACACGAAGAGTTAGATCAACATCAATGAAAAATTTATCCAATGCCACATCTTCATCACTAAGAGAAGGTGTTGAATCACCATCACCCGCTGATTGGAAAACATCATCATGTATGCTATCAACATGATCATCATACGCACTAGTGTAATCAACCTCATAGGATAGCTCTGCTATTTTGACAACCTCATTGCACACACCCTCAACATGAATAGGTGCTTGCACCTCTAAGGAATCCTCCCGCTGAAGTTAACTTGTGAGCATGAGTTCATCTTCTTTAGGACTTCCACATGAATGACTAGGTGTCCAAACACCTTGACATGTGAAACAACGTTGCTCTCTCCTCAACTGATTTTTGCTCACGTTGGGTTCACCTATAGGCTGCACATCTCGAGGAAGAAATTTTTCTTTCTTTCCTTCTTTTCTTTTTGCTCTGTATTGGTAAAATTATTTGCATTAGTGTTTGCTTTCTTTTCCTTTGCAGACAAAGGATCTAATATTTCCGGATGTTGTAGAAGCTTCGCCAAATTCTTGTCATAGTCCTGAAAGACATGCGTCAATTCTGCCATGAGTTCTTGCATAGACTTCATTTTCCCTACTGATTATCAGCTGCCACTGAAATAGAGGAGTGCTGGTCACTCAAAGAGCAAACTGAAATTTTTCTTTTGACTGATCACCCTTAGGCTGGCAGGATGCACAACTCTAATACCATTGTAATATCCCTCTTGTGGTTGGTCAATATTTTTAAACGATTACCTTAGTTTGACATATGAACATTTTGTCAAACAGTTTGCCACTGACCAGACAGGCTGATTTTTTTGAATGAAAGCTTGGAAAATTTGATTTAATTACTCAAAGTAACCTTCTAGGGAAATTATTATTATAATATCTCCAATAACATTGCAACTTATGGGTGAAAGAGTTCATTCATACAATATTCATCATGTTGATAATAAATCATTACTATTGAAATAAAGTTTCGAGAATTACAAAGATTAAGTATATTAATGATTACAGACCTCGTAAATTCCAAAATTTAACCTCCAAGTTCCTTCCATAATATTCCCATTGGTTGTGCTAGGATATAAGGCTCGAACTGAAGCTATCAACCTTGTCTTCACATAAATTGACTCTTTTAAAACTCCAATGCTAATATTCAAGACCACTGGGAGTTGGCTTGAAGACTACACATGTGTCATTAAGAATAAGCTGCTGACTTAAGAACTGCAATTCTCTTCCTTCCACGATACCTTAATGGTAATCGTAGACTCTAAGGAGTGGGCCGATTCTTTAATATGCACCACGATAAGATTTTGGCATGGTTGGCGGCTGCAAACAAAGGCCTGAGCACTCCAAATTGGCCCGATTTGCCTAGTTCACACGAACATGTTATGACTTCGATTTCCTTCCTCTAAAGCTGGCGGCTTCCTCAAAACTGTCGCATACCTTGTTTTTGTCTGTTTCTGCAAGACTAAAGGCTTGATAGGAATTTAATATCCCGTGCTTAAATTCTTTATTGTTTTGGATTTAGTGACAACACTCTATGAAACTATATTTTGGGTTCACATATTGGTTTCCCACGGTTTAACCTTTGCTGGTGGCAGAGTCCTTAGACCCATGCGAAATCTCCTCCATGTTATCTCTTTGACTCAAGGAAGAATCAACATTCATTCAAAAGGCTGCGTCTTTAAGTGCTGCGATTCATTTACACAACAACGGTGGGAATTATAAGGCCTTGGCTTTGCATAATTAAATCGACTCGTTTATCAACCTTTAATCATATACTTTGTTTATATTAAAGCTTTGATAACTAAATCTAGGAGTTGGGATAATACAAGATTTCGACCAACAGATATAAAGGGTTTAAGATGAATATAGTAATAACCTTGATACATCCTCTGCATTAAGCTGCATTAAGCATATATAACAATTTGGAAATCTAAAACCCTTAATGCTATATCAACTAGTAGATTTGATAAATACCTGGGAATTTTGTCTTCAGAGAAGACCCACGAAATTCCCACAGACGATCTATAATCTTTAAAGTACAAGTGCGAACTCTATTTGAATCTGCCTGCGGAAGGGATAAGGTTTTCATCCAATCCTTCGAATCTGAAACTCGAGGGTTTTCGTCGTCAAGTCACCTGAAAGCAGAGCTCTCCTGAAACCAGACAATTAAGAATAATCTACACATCCTTGAGAAATGAGCCCTCAACTCCCTTTTATAATGCTTTTTAGGTTTTTCCCGCCAAAACCAATTATCACTTATAACCCCATTAATATAATTGTTTAATATTACCATATAATTGCACTTTTTCCTAGGTGTTGTGACCTATTTCACACATCGCCCCTTTGCAAATGGGGACCCCCAAGTTTTGATGTCGCCCTCTGAATCGCCAGTTTAGAGTCCTAAATTTGAATAACTTTTTGAGAGTCAGTCCGGCCAAGTTGAAATTTTAAACCCATTTGAAAGATTAAATGCCATGGAAATGCTCAGAAGACCCAGTAGACGAGGAACGCCATTGCTTTCAGTCAATTCTGACACTTCATATTTTTTAAGGATTTTGTTTTTTTGCTTTTTGCTTTTTTGATTTTCGGCATTTTTAGGCCATTCTGGAGTTCCTATTTTTTAGGGATGCTTTTTGCTTTTTCTATTTTTAGAAAGTTTCTATTTTTGGAAAGTTTCTATTTTTGGATCCCATCAGGCAAGAAATCAACACGCCTCCAGATGTCAAAAGAATCAAGGTAAAAATGGCAAAAGTTTTGAAAAATGGCTAAGTCATGAAGATGGCACCCTCAAGGAAGGAATGGCATGAAGTCTAAGAAGTCCGCCCTACCTGCCAAAGGTAGCCATTGGCAAGCCAAGGTTGAAGTCCGCCCATGGCATGGAGGTCTCCAAGTCCGCCATGGCACAAGAGAGCCAAGTCCGCCCTTGGCAAGAAGGAAGCCAAGTCCGCCCTTGGCATGAGGAAGCTAAAGTCTGCCCAAGATGTTTGGAGAGAGGTGGATGGCGCAAGACAAAGCAAGTCCGCCCATGGCAAAGGAGAAGGCAAGTCAGCCCATGGCACAAAATAGTCAAAGTCTGCCCAGCCTAAGGAAAATGGCAAGAGGTCTATGAAGTCCGCCATATGCTAAAATGGCAAGAAGTCTATGAAATCCGCCCCAAGAAGTTTGGAGAAGAGTAAAAATATGAAGGGGTTCACTCCAAGATGTTTGGAAGGGGTGAAATTGCAAGGGAAATTCGCTAGAAATTGAATTAAATGGCCAATACAAGTGAAGTTTGCCATTGGACAAGGCATGAATAAAATTCACCATGGCAAGAAAAGTGTGAAGTTCGCCTAAGACAAATGGAGAATAAAATACGCCATTGGCAAGGAATTATAAGAAGTTCATCCAACTTTGAAAGGTAAATTTTTCTAAGGCATGAAAAACGAAGAAATGTCCAGAGGAAGAAGAGGTTTGGCCGGCACGAAAATGACTCCTCAACACAACGGAATGAAATTCTTTGGCATAAAATGAAGAGTGTTTGGCAGAGCAACCATGAAGTCCGCCCCTCTCAGCTTGGAAAAATTCCTAAGGCACTAATAAAAAATGGCAAAGTGGCAGAGATCTCCAAGTTCGCCCAACCCAGAAGATGAGTCGTTTGGCTAAATAAAAATGTCCAGAAGGGTCAGAACTCCGCCTAGAAAGTTGAAATTTGGCAGATGAACTATTGAGCACATTTTGGCTAGGCAGACGATTGGAAAAGAGATATTTTGCCTCGGACAAACAAACTTAGCCATGTATCAAGGTTAAACGGGTTGAAATTTTAAATATTTTAATATTTTTAATTATTTCCCAACACTTAGGGAATTTTAATTAAAAAATTCGAAGTCTGGAGATTATTTGGAGGATTAAATTATTCTACCTTAGATAAATTTAAAATTGCCGTGATTCAAAGATTTAAAGAACGTTGGAAAATTAATTTTAAACAATTAATTTAATATCTTTTGATATTTTCTCCAACACTTAGGCAATTTTTTGAGAAATTCGAAAATCTCAAACGGAGATGGCACAGAGATAAAAATTAGAAACTTGCCTCGACAACTGAAAGTGAAATTAGAAACTTGCCGATCTGAGAAGAAAAACGTTTCTAAAAGTTGGAAGAAAATCAGAGAAAAGAAAGCAATTCTTTGAGGAAATCGCACTTCTCAGCCATAAAATGAGTTTCAAAAACTCATTTCTTCACAATTTCGGCTGAGAAGAGGCTATCTTTCTCGAATCTTCTGGGAATTGTTTGCGAAGGAAAATTTGGTGCAAGTAGCGTTGCTGTGAGAATCAAGGAAGTAATTTATTTACTTGCTGAAAATCGTACTTCCCAGCATATTGGCACACTTCCTCTGGCAGATTTTCAGAATTTTTAAATTCATTTGCAGCCAGAACACGATCTTTGAGGTTGACAGTCAATCAAGGAGAGACGTCTAGGCAAACACAGATGAAGTTCGCAAACAAGGGATCGCAGCCAGAGACTAAAATAAAATCAAAATGGAAGAACATCTCAGACACTAGTCTTGGTCATATAGACCTCGATGAATTCAAGAGAAGAGTATATGGGCACAATGGGCCTTTACCAACGCCTGCCGCCAGGAGGATGGTAAGAAATGGAATCTTTCAAGCTGCCGGATTTCCGCCTGCGCTTGAATGTGCTGAATTGATGGTGGAGTGTGCGTTTCATTATAATGCTGAGTTGAGGCAAATTGTGGCGCCTGACAGGAGAATATTGGCACATCTGGGAGAGTTGGCCATACAAGAGGCCTTTGGCATTCCTTCGTATCCTAAGACCACTTATAAAACTAAGGAAGATGCCCAGAGATTGTATGATGAGCAGCCTGACCTTTGTGCCGCCAACATCAACAAGTCATGGCTGGACAAGCCTAGGCCGTCGGTCAAGAAAATGCCCAAGAAGTTGATGCGTACGAACTTCAAGGAGGACTACGGAGACATCATTATCTTGCTGAACAGAATAGCAGGTAGTCCTTTGGGGGCGCCATTTGAGCCATGGATGAACTATTTTATTGAGAACATCACAGAAGGCGTAAAGATGTTTAACTGGTCACGAATGATTAGCAACAACCTCCACGAGCAGCTTGTCAACCTAGAGAAAACGAAAACGTTTTATATGAGTTCTTATGTCATCTACCTGTTGGCTAGGACTTACAAGTATGCAGGCTTGATATGCAAGGGCACGGTTGGCAGTGGATCAAATGAGCTGAAGGCATATGACTGCTATCCACAATTGCAGTTGAAAGAAAAGGCGCACTTCCGGCGAGCTCATGATGCCTTCCTCATGTATATCACGAGAATACTCCAGGGAGGGACGCATCAACAGCTGACTCCTGAGGCCAAGAAGCTGATTGGCAAATATGGGTCCTGGTTTATCCAATATCCCTGATATATTTACATCAGAATCTAGGGATTCACTGGGAGCCCATATCGTTTGCCCATTTTCCCAACTAACAAGATGGTCCTGTTGGAAGTACTAAGGCAGCTAGAAGAATTTCAAGGCCTCCAACGGACAAAGCAAAAGGCAGCAGTAACCTTTCCCTTCTTTATAGGGAACATGCTGGAGTCTTGCCCATCATCACAGGCAGCAGATAGTGCCAGGCTCGAGATTCAGCATTATCCTTTTGCTACCTATCCATCTAGAAGCCACTTCGATCCACATCATCACATCAAGACGGCAGACGGAAGGAGGTCTAAGCATAGGGTTGAATTGGAAGATTTCTGGGCAAATGCTGCAGACGAGTTTGAAGTTAGGCGAAAGATGTGGTCTAGATTGCCTGTCAGTTTGATCAGAACAACAGAACTTTGTCGAGTGCCGAATCAGTTGGAGGAAGATGGACAACAGGTACAACCGCACCTTGATGAGAGCTTGCCTTTGCCGGTGGTCAGATGGTCAGAACCCGAGCACGCCGATTTGAATACTTTGATGAGACCTGTCATCAAGTATACACAGTGGTGGGTTGATCAACAGATTCAAGAGCTGAGACGAAAAAGGATAACCTTGACTTATGATATGTTGAGTGAGGCGGAATCCTATTCTTCCAATGCAGACGCATCCCAGGGCGTGGAGATGATAGAGGCCACCACTTCTAGGAAAAGGAAGGAGATAGCTGCAGGCAAGGAGCCAGTTCAGAAGTAGGCTAAGGTAAAGCCTTCCCACTTGGCCGCATCTAGGAATATTGAAGAGATGCTGGCTACTGTAGATGCTTTACTGGCTGACATTAGGGATCCTTCCCCGATTCCGGAGAACAATATGGAGCCTCAGCCGAATGAAGATGCGCCACCATCTCCCACGGGCACAGAAATATTGGAGTCTGATGATGAAAATGTGGACACCCAAAACGAGGATTTCCAGGAAGGAATGATTTCAGCCCGTAGGGGAATTTTGGATGTTCCTGACAGAGAAGACAGGCCGGAGGATGAAGGCATAGAGCAGTCGACGATTCCAGATTGGCTAAGGGAGAGGTTGAAAGTACAGGCGCCAGTGGAGGAGCCAGAAGAGGATGACACTACTCACTTTTTGGCCAGACTTACGCAGACTGCAGTTAAGAAGCCAGCAAAGAAATTCTCGAGCATACAGAGAGATGGAGCCGGCAACAGGACAGTGCAGATCGCAGTGCCTACAATGAACAGGCCACAGGAGGACATGGCTCCACAAGATTATGCCATCACAACCATTGACTTGGGTCCAACCACGAAGGGCCAAGAAATTGAAGACTTGGACAATTCTGTGTCCACTATCAAGTCAAGGTTGGCGAAGGAGGTAGCCAAGAGGAAGGAGTGCCAGTTAGAAATTGAGCGCCTAAAGGAGTATATCCAACACTTGATCAAGCCACTTGATCAAGACAACACGGCAGCTCCTCTACTCTCGAACTCTTCACAAGGGGCCATTAAGGAGATAGAAGAAAATGTGGTCACAGTTTGGGAAGCCAGGGAATGGATAGCAGCGAAGGGGACTGAAGCTGAGGCATTCGTAGAGAGGTTGACTCTGGTTTATGGTCAGGTCACTGCCCTACTTTCTAGGCTGGCCGCTTTGGCAGAAGTGTGGGATAACCTTCCGGATGTGCAAGATAGGATAATCCCTTGCCTTAGGATTCTAAAAGGAGTTCCTAAGCAGAAGCTGATAGATGGAGGTGTTATTGCAGCAGGAGCAGCCTATGACTTCCACACCTGGTATTGGGCCTTGACGGCACGAGGCGAAGTCTTGGAGAGGGTGAAGGTTGATGGTATTAGATTGGAAGAACAGGTCAAAGTAGTTTAGGCCAAACTTCTCAACATGATCGCCGATATCCTGGATAAGGAAGCTCTATGGGAGAATGACCTGCAGTTAGAGGTTTTGAAAGGGAAGGTCCAAGAAGGCATCTTTGCCATCACAGGACCCATTTTGAAGCAGGACTGGGCCAAATTGGTGAACTTCTTTAAGCATCCGAGAGTCTTTTGAGAAGACCAAACCAGAGTGGGAGGATACCTTTGCCAGATGCGCCGAGAGTGTGGACGGACTGGAATTCAGGATCGGAATGCTTCCTCAGGTCACCATGGATGAAGTTGCCTTGATCGTGTCCAGATTCATCGAACACACGGCAACGCGGGAGGATCGGGATGTAATTCCTTGAAAGTAGCTCCAAGTGCCACATCACCTTGTCAACTCTCTGTTTACTGAAGTCATTTTGGGAAACCCTAATTAGGGTTTATTTGTTTCGATCTTGGCCGTTGGCTCATTTTTAATCTGAGCCGTTTATTCAAATTCATGAACTCTATATAAACTTGATTGCTCTCATTTACAATTTGTGAAGTGAGTAGTATAATATTGTTGCGACAAGACTATTTCCGTCAATAAAAGCTCTAGTGCATGATTTGCTTAGAATCACTTTTGTTTTCAAATAGTATGCAAGGTTTAATATTTCTCCTTCAACACTTAGAGTAAAATTAGATTAGTATTTAATTCACATGTTTGTTAAGTGGATGATAGATTTGATAGCAGTGGTAGATAAGATTTAGCTCATACTTCTGTCGAATGGATGATTTGTATTCGATGTGCAAGGTTAGTCTGAGCCATTAAATTGTGGATGCTTAACTTCTGTTTGTTTTCAAACATGAAAATTATTATCACTTCCTTTGAAGATTGCACCCACTTTGCGTAGTTGTCCGAAGGAGGCGAAACAAAGTGTGGTTACCCTATTTTATCTCGTCACTGTCGTCTCTTGAGTTCTTAGGCATAGTTTAGATTTCTAAACCCTTATCCTTTTGCCCTTTTTTTTGGAAAATCTGAAACACCCATCGAAAGAGCCTCAATGATAAAACTGTCTAAGGCCTCGACTCACGAAATGAATTTTCTGTAAGTCCCCTTGTGATTACCAGCAAATCACAACGCCCACTGACCTTGTCCATATGTCATAACCTGGCCAAAAGAAACATTGGAGTCATTGTATTATCTTCTAGGTATTTGCAATTACTTTTCAAGAGAGGATAAAGTGTCCTTGGGCATTTTATTCTGTGTATGGTGGCGTATTCAAAACACACACCAACACTAGGTAACATTAAATTATTCAATTAATTATTATTTATTAGGCAAGATGGAAAATGGGGACATTACATGATGGCTGGAAGCATGAATTATAGCTGATCCAATGGCTGAAACAGCAACAAACAATTAGAAACCCTAGGCAACTTGATAATGATGGCTGGAAACAATGATCAAATGCTGAGTTCAATGATTATGAGGATTGATAAATGGCTGGAAACATCCAAAATAGAAGATCCAATAGGGGCATAGCTTGATAATGATGAAAATCAGTAAAGTAACATATGATATAAAAATCTTGCAAATGCTCAACAATCTTCAACAATTTTAAAACATTTTTGATTCTTAGATGAAATTACCTTCAATGAATAAGAGGATTTTCCTTCTTGAATCCAAATATGGAAATCGAGAGGGTTCTTATCCTCCAAATCTCCTACACCAAGGGTTTTTTCCCTTGAATGTTTCTAACTCCAATTTGGAAGGAAAGTGAAATGACAAATTCAGATTCTTTGCTTTGAGTAAATGACTTTCTTTTATAGTTGCTTTTTGGGCCTTCCATTTGAATTTACTTTTTCCCCGCCAAGTATTCAAAAATACTTTTTAAATTACAAAAATAGTTTTTGAATTACATATACTTTTAAATATTACATAGGCCCTATAATAATATTTAAGTTGCCCTTTTGTAAATAAAGAGATTGGGCCCACTTTAAATATTATTATTTCTCTTATTTCATCTCTTAGCCTATGGGAAATAAAGAATTGGCTACGGGTCCTCAATTAATTACTTTAGTTTTGCAAAGGGGACATGAAAGTGTGTTTGTCCTTGCTTTTTTTACCTTACTATTTGAATACAACTCAAGAGCCCCCAAGACCTATTGATGACATCTAGAGGGCGCTATTTGCAAGGCTTGACATCATGGCTTGAAACCTTTGACAAATGCCATTTGAAACAACAAATGTTGCCATTGCATTCAAGACTGCAAAAATGCATATCAATTTGTTTATATTAGGGATCACTATGCAATATGTGTAGGCAAAGTCTCTCTCACATGATATGATGGCTTAATTTGCAAAAAGAAAAGGATCCAAGGTTTCAAATGTTTGAAGGTTTTCCCTCATCATTCAAAAAAAAAAAAACTCATCACTTCAACCTTATCGCTCCCACCTTTCGATATACTTATATCTTTGACAAGCTAAATTGCCTAATGTACCACACCAACCTATATACCCAAAGGTACACAGAAGAGTGATGGTACAAAAGAGCAATCCTCTTAAACTACCAAACCTTTTGATTAGGTACATAGAAGAGTGATGGTACAAAAGAATAACCCTCTCAAAATACTAAACCTTTCAGCATACCAAACCTTATGATTTACTTTGTAGTACGTGAAAGCAGAGTGGTACATGAGAGTATAGTGGCACCAAAAGAGATGGTATGGAAATGCCTTAGGTATATTTGAGGCTTGGGTATTGATGTAGTAGCACCCCTCATTTTAGTAGACCCTTTAAAGGGAGTCTAGTTTAATCAATAACGATGTTGTATCAATACAAAAATTCAGTCATTTTTCAAATCAAAACATTGACATTTTCCATTTAGTAGGTCATCATGCAATCCTAGTCTCCTATAGTCATGATTGTTGTGTTCTTAAGCTCTAATTAGTGTCCTTGCATAGCCAATTGAAGAAACTTTGCAATGCATTAGTTAAGATGAATGTAATGTCCCCTTCCAATGAGTAGCTGGAAGAGTTTGTTTAGCCTATATTATTCCCATAGGCTAATTTCGAGACATCAGGGAATAAATTAAATTAATTAATTTGAAGCTGTCCAAAAAAGTACATTTTACACATAGCTTTATTTTAATTAATTTAATAAAGCGACCTAAGTGAGTTAAAAAAATATATTAAAAAGTCACTTTATTATTGAGCTTTAATGAAATATTTTATGCGGGAATTTAAAAGGTTGTTCGGAGAAAATATAAAAGTGAAATGGAGAGCTCATTTGCTCATGCTTGATTTTATTTATCTATTGAGGTTTTTGAGAGCTTTTAGTGGAGCAAAATGCTAGGATGAAAACCCTAAGGGAAATCAGTTTTGGTAGTGGAAGACCTACCCTAGCTGGTTGCAAGTGGAGCCATTCAAGTTTCACATTTGGTTTTAATGATTGAAGATTATGAAATTTTTGAAGTCTTGTTCCAAGTCAAATTTATGAGTTTGAAGGTTTAAAGGGAATTGCAAAATGGAAGGAATGAAATATTTTATAATTTGTTTGCTGCCTCTATACACAACTGTACCATTATTGAATGCTGGAGATGTGCCATACCATTTTCAAACTTTGTGAGGGAGAGTTGATGATTATGGGAAAGAGAGAAGTTTATTAAGGAGAGCTGTAAATCCCATAATGACCGCTGTAGATGTGAGAGGCGTAGAATAAGACAAAGTGGGAGCTGTTTTGAAAGTCAAGAGAGGTCGATTTAATTAATACTAGCTGAAGACTCATTCCTCAAGTTGACGTGGCCCCTCCAGGGCCCCACCACTCTAGGTGTAGCCTCCAAAAGCTGCCACACTTTCCCATATATGCTGCTGCACTTCCTAGAGGATTGCCGTACCATGTTTGGAGTGTATGCCCAGCCTAGTAAGAGGATTTGAACTGTAAGGAGAATGCTGTTTTGAGTTTGACCGGTCTTTTGTATAGGTCAGCCATCGAGACTTGTGATTATTGTTGTTTATTTAAAATAAAGTTTCTGTATGCTATTTTGAGTGTAATTTCCTATATCAGCAATGCATATAATTTATAAACTTTCCATTAGATGTGTTTCTTATGCAATATAAATGGATTTGAGTGCTGTTAACATATGAAATTGCAAAGAGTATTGCTAATACTCCAAAATAAGTTGAAACAAACTAGACCAACATATGTGCAAACTGTTTGACAAAATGCCTGTTCAATAAATAGTGAAAAGAATGAAAAAATTGGAATAGATTTTGGCACAAGACTTTAAAGTGGTATCAAAGCCATTGATTCTGCTAGCCTGGAGGGTTTTACAACTTGTGGCATGACTAAAATTAATTTATGTTGATGTTTAATTGCAGCCACATGAGACTACTTCCAGATTCAAATAGAAGAATAAATTTTATATGTAGCCTATGGCTATTTAAATTTATATAATCGAATTAATTAAGGAGGCGCCTTAATCATGAATAAAAGATCAGAAGGTTATAATAAATAATTGTTATTATTTAATGATATGTGCCAACTTGTCTTGGAATTCGCGCCTCCTCAAGAAGACGTCTTTTCTCTTGAGGCCGATGTCTCTTCATGAAGGGGTGCGAATTGGATATATATGTGATATCCTTCATTGTGTTTAATGAATCAAGTTCATTCGTAGCATTCAAGGAGAAGTGCCATTTGAGCAGCAGATCGAATTTTGTAGCAGCAGACCGATTTAAGGAGAAACATATTATTTGTATAATCGCATCTAGGAGAGGTGCTGATCATTGTGATAAGAGACCTTGTGTTAGGTTTGAATTGTAAGCAGATTTCTGCTCTCACTATTATTAATATATAAGAGATATATTGGTCGGGTTTTTCTCTCTCAGGTTGGAGGGTTTTCCCAAGGTATTGGCTGTGTCATTGTTGAAATTTGAATTAATTTTTGCATTCTAATCTGATCATATAAAATCTAACATGGTATCAGAGCGGGTTTGAAGAAGATCTTGATTAGATTCGTGTATCACAACGACACTCTCATTTTTATTTCTCATCCTTATTCACCTTCATCTCTCCATCAAGATGGTGAATGGTCTCAAGATTGAGGATAGGCTTGAGGGAGCATCATATTTCACTTCGTGGAGATTCAGGATTATGCTCACCTTGGAGGAAAGCGAATTGGCAGAATTTGTGGAGAGCTCCGCCCCCGAGCCTACGGATGAGGAAGAGAAGGCTCTATGGAAGAAGAAAGATACTAGGGCAAAGAAGATGTTAGTTGATTTCGTTAAGGATCATATTGTTCCTATTGTCTCCAAGTTAAGGATTGCAAGAGAGATGTTCAAAACTTTGGAGGAGATGTACGAAATCAATAACACAAGCCGGGCTCTGCATTGAAGCAACAACTCCATCATTTGAAGATGGCGAAAGGAGAATTTGTTATTGCCTACTTCATGAGAATAACCGAGTTGAGAGATCGACTCTCGTCTATTGGGCATGTTGTCGATAGCAAGGATTTGACCATGCTGGCTCTTAATGGTCTTCCTTCATTTTGGGAGTCTTACATTCAGGGAATTAGTGCAAGATCAAAACTTCCCAAGTTTGATCTATTGAGGGTAGACTGAATTCAAGAAGAATTTAGGTTGGTTGCAAGAGGTATTGGACAAAGCTCCATTAATGAAGACATTCATGTTCTTGCCACTCAATCCTCAAAGAAGAAAGGGAAAGATGGGAAGAAAGGTTATTTCAAGAGAAATAGAGATAAAGGAGCTGATGGTGGCCCCGCATTTAAGAAGAAGAGGGACCTCTCCAAGGTCCAATGTTTTCGATGTGACAAGTATGGTCACTTTGCAAAGGAATGTCCTACCAGGCCTAGGCAATAGGCCGCCATTGCAAATGTTGATGAAGCCTCCATGCAAAAGGATACAAGTGAATACCTATTCTATTCAGCCTTGTCAAGCAATGTGTCTACTGACACCAACACTTGGCTGATCGATAGTGGTGCCTCTCGCCACATCACCGGATTTAGGGAGCATCTATTTGATTTGGTGAAGATAGATTCCAATAAACAAGTCATTATTGGAGATGATGCTAGTTACTCTGTGAAAGGAGTTGGGTACTACTCTCTTCACTTAGATTCCATAATTTCTTTGGAGTTAAATGATGTGCTATTTGTTCCTGGCATCAAGAGAAACCTTGTTTCCATTTCAGCCTTGGAAGACAAGGGTTACCAAGTTGCATTTTAAGAAGGCAAAGTTCTTATATGGACAAAGAACTCCAACATCAAGACTGCTCGGGTAATTGGAGTTAGACATGAGTGTCTCTACAGACTATGCACTCGTCCCCTTCAAGCTCTAGTGCATGATTCTTCAAGTGTATGTGATCTTTGGCATCGAAGATTGGCTCACCTTCACTTTCGAGCTCTACCTATTATGGAGAAGATGGTCACAGGCCTTCCTAAATTCAACTAGAAGCATGAAGGAACCGGCAAGGGCTGCGCTTTGGGTAAGCATACAAAAGGTCCATTCCATAGTAGTGAAAGTAGATCCAAATGTGTTTTAGATCTTATTCATTCTGATTTATGTGGTCCAATGTCTGTTGCTTCTTCGAGTGGTTTTTTGTATTACATTATTTTTATTGATGACTACTCTAGAAAGACTTGGATTTATTTCTTGAAATCTAAAGAATCTGAGGAGATATTAGAAAGATTCAAAGAATTCAAAGCTCAGGTGGAGAATTTGTCCGGAAAGAGGATCAAGGTCTTGAGATCCAATAACGGAGGAGAGTACACTTCTGTTATCTTCCGTAACTTTTGCATTGAAGCAGGGATTAAGAGGGAGTTCAACGTTCCTTATAATCCTCAACAGAATGGTGTTGTGGAGAGAAAGAACAGATCTATTGTGGAAGCGGTCAAAGCCATGATTCATGACCAAGAATTGCAAATCTCTCTTTGGGCTGAAGCATCCAGGACTGCTGTCTATGTTCAGAATAGAAGTCCTCACAGGATCTTGGAGAATATAACTCCTGAAGAAGCATTCTCTGGAGTGAAGCCTGAAGTAAGTCATTTGAGGATCTTTGGATGTCCAGTGTATGTTCATGTACCAAAGGAAAAAAGGACAAAGTTGGAACCTTCTGGCAAGAAGGGAATTTTGGTAGGTTATAATGAGACATCAAAAGCCTACAAAATCTACATTCCGGGTCAGAAGACAATTGAGATCAGTAGAGATGTCACATTTGAGGAAGATGTTGCATTCAGAAGAACCAAGGGCACTCATATGGAGATCGATGAAGAAGAGCTACCTCAGGATATGGAAGTTGACCATGTTCCTGAGAATCAGAGGGAGGCTCCAAAACCTAAAGGAGATGATGATCCAGTCGAGCCCTTGGAACCTACTGATGGGCCTACAGATATTGTGATTGGAAGGAAAAGACCTCTCTGGGCTAGGAAAATAATGCAAGAGGCAGAAATTTTTGCAGCCCCAAGAGGAACTTTCAGAGAAAGTAAGAGACCTAATAAGTTCTCTAGTTATGTAGCCTTGATGAGTTAGATTATTGAGTCAGAGCCTTCCAGTGTTGAGGAAGCTTCTAGTCAACAGGTTTACAAAGATGCTATGTCTGAAGAGTATCAATCCATACTTAAGAATGATGTTTGGGACATCGTTCCTAGACCCAAAGGCAAATCTGTGGTGTCTTCTAAATGGCTCTTCAAGATCAAGCATGCAACTGATGGGAGCATTGAGAAGTATAAGGCCGGATTCATGGCTAGAGGGTTTTCACAAAAAGAGGGAGTTGACTATGAAGAAACCTTTGCCCTAGTGGCTCGTTATACTTCTGTTAGGACCATCATTGCTATTGCTGCATCTAGAGGATGGAAGATTCACCAAATGGATGTAAAGACAGCCTTTGTGAATGGGGTAATAGAGGAAGAGGTTTACATTGAGCAACCTGATGGATTTGAGGTACATGGGAAGGAGTCTCATGTTTGCAGGCTAAAGAAGGCCTTGTATGGTCTTAAGCAGGCTCCTCGTGCTTGGTAAGAAAGGATTGATCGTTACCTATTGAGTTTGGGTTTCTCAAAGAATGATGCAGATTCAAACCTCTACTTCAAGGTAATTAATGGTGAAGCATTGATTTTGGTTTTGTATGTTGATGATCTAATTATCACTGGAGAAGAACACCTCATTCTCAAATGTAGAAGGAGCTAGCTTCTGAGTTTGAAATGAAGAATCTTGGTCTCATGCATTACTTTCTTGGCATAGAAGTTTGGTAAAAGCCAGATGAGATGATTTTAAGTCAAGGGAAGTATATCATTGACATTTTGAAGAGGTTTGGCATGATTGATTGCAAACCTATGTCTACACCTATGGAGACCAACTTACATAAATTGAAGGAGGCTACAACTATTTCAAAACTAGTGGATCCCACGATGTACAGGCAGTTGATTGGTTCATTGATGTATCTAGTTAACATTAGATCGGACATCTGCTATGCAGTGAGTGCACTTAGTTAGTTCATGTGTGAACCAAGGCAGATACATTTTGTTGCAGCAAAACATATCCTGAGATACTTGCGTGGCACAGTTGGATATGGGTTGAGATATTCTTCAGGTGTGGATTTGAAGCTGCATGGTTTTACTGATTCTGATTGGGCAGGGTGTGTTATCGATCGGAAGAGTACCTCTGGTTGTTGCTTCAGTTTGGGTTCTGCTATGATATCCTAGTGCAACAGGAAGCAGTCTTCAGTGGCATTGAGTACAACAGAGGCCGAGTACATTGCAACTTGTGTGGCAGCTCGTGAAGCAGTGTGGCTTCGAAAGCTCCTTGCAGGATTGTTTGGACAATTAGTGGAGCCTACTATCATTCATTGTGATAACCAAAGCTGTGTGAAGCTTTCTGTCAATCCTGTGTTTCATGACAAAACTAAGCATGTTGAGATCAAATACCATTATATCAGAGATATGGTATTGAGGAAAGCTATATAGTTGAGGTATATCGACACTGATGAGTAGATGGTAGACATTCTCACCAAACCTCTCTCCAGGATAAAGTTTGTGTACTTTCGAGATAAGCTTGGTATGGTGGAGAATCAAGCCCTAGTTGAGAAGGAGTCTAGTATTAGTGATCCTCTGTTAATGCATTTCTCTATTGAGAGAGATTTGAGGTGCAAGCCCTTGATAATGCATTTCTCTTTGAGATTTGAGGTGAAAGCCCTTGTTTCCACCCTTTGGGAGAGCCATGGTGGATGTCATGTGTGTGACTCCATGACAACATCACGTGAGAGAGCTCGTGATGATTTACTTGTATTTGTGTTTCACCCTCTGGGAGAGCCATGGTGAATGCCACGGTGAGGTGACAACATCACATTGACTGATGAGCACTTGTACTTACCATCTATGGAGGTAGCCATGATGGTTGATATCACAATGAGGTGATATGCTTTCACGATGAGGTGATTAGCTCTTTTCTCACATGGATGTAGCCATGTTGATTGACATCACTATGAGGTGATATGTCTTACACAGGTGGAAGTATTCCTCCCTAGCTGAGAGGGAGTGTTGATGTTTAATTGCAGCCACGTGAGTCTACTTCTAGATTCAAATAGAAGAATAAATTTAAATGTAGCCTATGGCTATTTAAATTTATATAATTGAATTAATTAAGGAGGCGCCTTAATCATGAATAAAAGATTAAAAGGTTATAATAAATAATTGTTATTATTTAATGATATGGGCCGACTTGTCTTGGAATTTGCACCTCCTCAAGAAGACGCCTTTTCTCTTGAGGTCGACATCTCTTTATGAAGGGGTGCGAATTGGATATATATGTGATATCCTTCATTGTGTTTAATGAATCAAGTTCATTCGTAGCATTCAAGGAGAAGTGCGATCTGAGCAGCAGATCGAATTTTGTAGCAGCAAACCGATTTAAGGAGAAACATATTATTTGTATAATCGCATCTAGGAGAGGTGCTGATCATTGTGATAAGAGACCTTGTGTTAGGTCTGAATT
The DNA here is from genome assembly GCA_007115665.2 of Sequoiadendron giganteum. Classification (NCBI taxonomy): domain Eukaryota; kingdom Viridiplantae; phylum Streptophyta; class Pinopsida; order Cupressales; family Cupressaceae; genus Sequoiadendron; species Sequoiadendron giganteum. The sequence continues at coordinate 479,422,977 of CM021102.1, forward strand.
GTAAGCAGATTTCTGCTCTCACTATTATTAATATATAAGAGATATATTGGTTGGGTTTTTCTCCCTCAGGTTGGAGGGTTTTCCCAAGGTATTGGCTGTGTCATTGTTGAAATTTGAATTAATTTTTGCATTCTAATCTGATCATATAAAATCTAACAATTTATGAATCTGGAAGATAAAGAATTTAACACATATAGGAGAAGACAACACTTCCTTAGTTCAAATTATAAATAAGGCTATATCGGTGACATGAATGAACAATAGAATCCTAGTAACATGCAGATTTTAAACGATTTGGCAAGAGGGCAGTAGTAGTTGGTATAGTTAATGGCCCAAATGATGCAAACTATCAATACCAATAACAATAACATGGGTAACAATGGTGATGGCAATAATGGGAATATAGATGAAGGGCATAATGGCACCAATGGCGACAATTGGGATACAATTAACACTAATGTTTCGGTAAACAACTCTAGGGCAGCTAGTAGATCTATGCATAGGTCCTTAATGCCTAATTTCATAGAGGCACCAACTAGAGGACAACCAAGACAATAGGAAGTTGGTGAAGGGTTCACAAATTATTTGAGGGAATATCAATCTCTGGGAGAGGAGTTCTGTGCAACTATGTGTTGGAACATGTTTGCCATTGTGCCAAAAGATCGACTTGTTAATGCTCGATACAAATGCCAGAGATAAGCGGATCCACGGGAGGGGCTTATTCCATGTCCTAAATCCGAAGGGAGATGCTGGTGATTAGTCCAACAATCCCCCCCTCAACGTCACTTGAGGGGATTCAAACCCACGACCACAACTTTGATACCATTTGTTGGAACACGTTTGCTATTGCACCAAAAGATCGACCTATTAACGCTCGATATAAATGCCAGATAAGCGGATCCACCAGGGCGGTTAGTCCATGTCCTGAATCCAAAGGGAGATAATGGCGATTAGTCCAACACTATGTCCTTAGCCAATTTTTGCTAGGTTAAATACATGAATAGGCCTCGAGGAGATAGGGGACATGGTTCTAATTAGGATTTGCAGCTTAAGGTAAGAAAGTCGACTATTCCTAGCTATAATGGTTCTAGTAGATGCACCGCTCGTTCATGTGTACAAAAACTAGATACTTATTTTCAGCTTAATCCCATGTTAGAGATAGAGGCTATCAAGTACGCTACTCTTCATCTAGATGGTGAGGCCCATGAGTGGTGGTACCATGGGTTAGTCACATTAGGACATGCTACCATTAAATCATATGTTGATTTTATGTAGAGATTGGTTGAAAAATTCGATAAAAAAAATCATGTGTTGCATTTTAGAGAGTTGGCTCAGTTGAGATAGGTTGGGTCAATTGACATACATATTAGAATTCCGGAAACTCTCGATTATGGTAATAGATATATTTGAGCATATATTGATTTTTTTGTTTATGGAGGGATTGTCAAAACCTCTTCATGGTTGGGTCAAAACATTTGATCCAATTACTTTACAGGATTCCATCAAGAGGGCTTGTAATATGGAGAGTTCAACTCTTAAAAGAAAATTCCAGCCCAAACCATTTCCACTAAAGAAAGACATGAAAACTCAGAACAGCAGCAAATGTGAGGCATTTCACCCTTGGAATAAACTCGCCCCTCCTCTGGTGTTGTACAACCTGCAATGAGGGTGATTCCTTCTAGAAAATTCAACACTTCATTTCTGAATTGCAAACCTCCTCCATCTTGGTTGCCTAGTACAGGAAGGTCTTTCACCAAAAACCCATAATCAGAAAACTACTCCTTAGAGCTGCACAAGCATAAACATGGTACAGCCTGGTACTAGAAATGGTACGACCCAACAACAAGGGGAAAGTCTAAAACCATCACTTCAAAATCTGCAACTGAAATGACTTCATCCACACACAAAATAATATTAGAATATGTCAAATAATCCATGAAATAAAGTTAAATGAAAAACTTCACCAATAGCTCCAATGGTGACCCTTGAAATGGAGCCACATCAGTCTAGCTAGGGAGTGTCTTGCAACTCCGAAACTAGAATGATCCTTGAGGGTTTTCATCCTTAAAGACTTGAAGAATCTAGTTTCAAACTAGCAACACTTCGTTATCAAATCTCAACATGACCGAATGAGCTACACCACGCCTTCTTTTATAGCTTTTGGAGGGAGATATTACAATTTGAAATAATAAAATAATTCACCTTTTTCGAAAATGCCTTTTTAAAATAATGAAATTCCCCATAAAATGTAACAAACCCCTTTCTCACACTTATGCATCCAACTTTGAGGCAATTTTGCCTTTTCAAAAGTTATATCACTTAAGTTATGAAAATAATATTTAAACATAATAAGTGAAATATTAAAATATTTAACCCATGTGACGAGAAATCTGAAACACCTTGGAATCCATTTTGACTGCACCAATGAAATATTGAGGCACTAGATGGATGAATGAAGTCAATTTAGTGACTTTCTAAAAATAAATTTGTTCTCCAAGAAGTTTGGAGAACACCTTGATAGTTCGATAACACTGTGGAGAGTGTCATTCAACCCAATATCATCCCATTAGCTCAGCGTCAACACTAGAATCCATGAATTGCTGCTACTGCATTCTCCAAGAACCTTAGAGTCCCCTTGCCTTACCACTTAGCCTATGGAACTCTGAAAACAGGCTAATGGTCACTGACCTGATTAGATTTGAGAAGGGGACATTACAAGATGTCCTCTGTCTCTAGGTGATTGAGAAATTCTATAAATTTAAGCATAAAATTTGAGCTTTTAAGAAAGTATATAAGCAATCCTACTATACCAAGATATTAGAACAAAAAGGCTAAGCTATACTTGGCATAAAGATACCAAAATAATGGAAAAATATGGGTTCCACGCTTCACTAACCTCTAAGGCCAGCCATCAAGAGTTCCGGTATATATTTTAGTCCAGATGCAGACTGAGACCGTCTCAGCTTAAAGTTTTTTTGACAAAATGTGAAAGTGATAGGTAAAATAAAACTTGTTGACCAAACAATTTATCAAGATTGGCTGTGTGGAATTCCTGTTTTTGTTGTGACCTCCTCCTGCTTATAATCAGCTGTCGGAGGAAATATCTCGGTAAAAAAATTGTCTTAGTAATAGATAATAGCCTATTTTGTGTTGAGGTTATTGTTCACGCATAATGTCTATAAAAATAATTTTTACAATAAAATTTGAGGAGACAGCTCAAAAATTCATATGGATGAAGTTTTGTCCACCCGTCCAATGTTGCTTTGGCATTTCAGGGCCTATGGTTCAATTTCCAAATTTCTATGGCAGATATGAACATTCTTTAAGCTTGACTGACACAAAATGTCTAATTAAGGTGTAGCTCAAAATTCTATTTTACACCCATTAAACAACTGAATTTTTTTGATGTCTTTGTTACTTGTACCAAATTTTTGTCCATAATAATTTAGCTGGTCCCAGCAATTGACTTCTATTTTTCATGGTTCAGATTAATGAGATGCATTACATACAAGGTGGGTTGGGCTGGAAAGTGTGGGGTGCAGCTCTAATTCTGTCTTGGCGTCTTTTAGCATTGAAGGATGTGGTTTGTGGAAAGAATGTCCTAGAACTTGGAAGTGGTTGTGGTCTTTGTGGGTTACTACTTGCAAATTTGGGTACTGCAAAGGTGGTCTTGACAGACAATGTTACAGATATTTTACTCAACCTCAGCAAGAATATATCTAAACTTAGTATGAATGCCCACAGAAAATTGAAGCCATATAGACAAGTGAACCAGGAGAAATTTCTTTCTAATAAGGAGCAATATATGGTTGATCTTGACCATCCCCAAGACAACCTTTATGCTGATTATCTATATGAGAAAAGTACAGCAGAAGAAGACACATGTTCTTGTCTTATAAGTGTACGGAAGCTAGATTGGGTGGAGGAAACTGCTATAACATCACACAACTCATTTAGTGAGATTCAGGTAATGTTTTACTACATAAGAATGCAACTGTATAAAGTTATTTATGATGCTTTTCTACTTAATAGTTAATTCTGATCTGCTTTCCCAAACTTAACCTTCAATTTCTTGTAAAGAAAATCATGTTTTCTTTGTCCACTAGAAAATATATTTATATTATTTTTTTTGCAGTCTATGCTCTTTTACATTATGCACCTTTAGCACCATTTGTTAGTTTGTGTTATTGATTTGGCTATTTTACATTGTTGGTTATTAGTTTTTAAGAATGTAGCTGCTTATGCCTTCTTCAGAGTTTATTTCCTTGTGTGATTTGCTACTAGGTATGCAGTTCCAATTTAATTAGATAATTTTTCCTTTTTTGTAATTTTGCTTTCTAAGACATTAAACATGACAAATTCTTATATAATTCCATATTGTGTATTTTGTGATAGCATTCTTAATTTGTGAAATGGGACCTTAGCGGCAATTTTGTTTTTAGATGTGGGATGTTGTTATGGCGCAAAATAGATGTAGCTTAACTAGAATAAAATGTAAGAGGGCGACAGCCTAATGCTCTTTATAATGTCTCTAGCTGGAAGTTTTGCAATCTTTTGTATTTTCTCATTTGTTTAAGTTAAAATGAAACAAATATGATATATAGAAAGCAAATGCCACTCCAATAATTGTTGATCCACGTTAAAAAATAGCAGAAATTAATTATGGAAACCCTTATCCATCCAATATAATAGATATAGCAATAGGCATAGTTGAAAAACTCGCCAATTTCAAAAACTCTCCAAGCCCAAAAAATACAGTATGGAAAAAACTTGGCAAAAATTCGGAAAAAACTCGGCAAAAACTCGGCAACTTAAAAAATTGCTTAAGCTTCATTAAAAACACATTTTTTTTGCAAAATTCAATGATAAGATGCATCCAATGAGTCAATAAAATGATTACATAGAAGAAACAAGCTGAGTTTAGTTATATTTGAATGATTTAAAAGAAAACTAGATACAAAATCGTATCCCCATGTGGAATGCTCAATACGCTGATACTGATAGTCTGAAACAAAATGAAAATAGCAAATTGTTTTTGTAAAACTGAAAGTAAATACAACATTAATATATTTCAGCTTTTACAAATTCACATCTTCCTCTTCCCATGTCTAGTACTTCTCAGTACTACGGGAGAGGGTGTAGTCGTGGCCCGACTCGTAGGCATCTGCTGTGGCTGCTCAACCTCCATCCTGGATGTAGATCCTACTACTGGTGGCTCTGGCACTGCCAATGACGACTCCTCAAGATCATCCTCAATGTCATCCAATGAGAATGCAAATCCACCCCCCCTCCATTGCCTGTCGCTCAAAGTCATAGATCTAACTCTCGGAAAACAATGGAGGTTGCTCATCTCGCCCTATCCAATCATTGTATGGATCTATCTCATCCAAATCAATTGGATCATCTGATATTTCCTTAACCTGTTTTTTGTGCAGCCAAAGATTATATTGCACGTATACAAGGTCATTCATGCGTTTTTGAGCTAGTTTGTTCCTTTTCTTTGTGTGGATGGCCTCAAACAAGCTCCAATTGCACTCACAATTGGACAAACTACAAGGCTGCGACAAGACATGGAGGGCAAATTGTTGGAGATGTGGGGTATTTCCACCCCAATTTGACCACCAAACATCTACAAAAAACAAATTAAGAGTTAGAAAAGAACTTAGAAACTTAGAAAGGAAAGTCAAAACTCAAAAGTTGAAAACATATTTTATCAAATTATCAATATTTGTAACTTGTAAATTTCAAATTTTATACCCGGTGGTTGACTGTGTATTGTCTTCTTTGCTAGCTCTAAAGAGAAGAGTGCACCCCTTTTTTCTCTATAACTTTGGATTTCATTAACAACGAGTTCTCCCTCCTCAAGGGTGGGTGACATCCTCTGAATGCACTTCATGAGGCCCTCCATAACCTCTCCAATAGGATCTGAGTAGGTGCTTGAATGGAAGAAATGAGGGTTCAAGAAGTACCCTGCTGCATGGAGGGGTTGGTGGAGTTGACCTGTCAATAATCTCCCAAATGGGATCAAATTTGAGGCTGTCCCCTTTATAATAATTTTTTATAGCCTCCTTGGCCCTATCCATGGCCTCATAAAGATATCCCATTGGGATTTTATCCCCATCCACCAAGTGGAGCACTCTAACCAAGGGCTCCGACACCTACAAATTACAATATAAAAATGCAAAAAGATTAGAGTTTCAAATTTACAATGAAAGACATTAAAAAATTTATTCAATTTGAATTCAAATTCAATGTTTTGAAATTGAAGTTACCTTCACAATCTCTGTTGCCCTTTGTGCAAATTCGGCATCAAACACAATTTTTGACACCTTTTCTTCTTCCGGCTTCTTCGAATAGGTTGAGTCCATCCATGGTTGACTCACAAACATTTGTTTTAAAGTTGTCAAAGAACTAAGAATGCTTTGCAACGTTAAGAAAATCGTTGCAAACCTTGTGACACCTGACCTCACCAATTCTTTCCCTTTGGTGTGCTCCCTCATCAAGCGAAGAACCCAAGGGTGATTGTAGATGTATTTAGTGATCCTCTTCGCGTCCTCTACAATTGGTGTGACCCAATCTAGTTTTCCTATGTCCTCCAAAAAAAGGTCAAGGACATGGGCTGCACATGGTGTCCAACAAATTGAGGGGTGTCTATTTTGGAGGAGTCTTCTTGCTGCCACATATGCTGCTGCATTATCAGTTATGATTTGCACAATATTTGTAATCCCCACCTCCATGCAAACTTCCTCCAACATCTTAGCCAAATTTTCTGCAGTTTTTACAATGTGGGAGGCATCAACTGATTTTAAGGACACCACCTCTTCTTTGCATTTAACCAAGAAATTAATGATGGTACGGTTTTTTCCATCCGTCCACCCATCAGAAAGAATAGAGCAGCCATATTTTATCCATTTTTATTTTTGCTCCTCTACTGCTGCCCTTGCCCTTTCAGTTGCATTAGTAAACAACCTACAAATACAAAGTGAAATTAAGTACACAATTTTAATCTGTAAACAAAAAAATAGCTTAAATTCATCATAAATTAAATTTAAAAAACATAAATTAAAGAACATAAACTAACCTCCCACTCAAGTCCGTGCGAGAAGGCGCCTTGTAGCCTTTTCCTGCAACTGTCAATCCGATGACCAAATTGTGCCAATAAGGAGAACTCGCCACATTGAAAGGGATATTATTAAAATACCAAAAATCTGCACAAGCAATGTCTGCTTGCTCATGCACCTCCCTATTCCATCCAATCGCCTCTAAGGAAGGTTGTGCACTAGGTGTGTTTCTAGGCACAAAATAATTATCCAACCGTGTAGGTCCTGCAACTGCCCTTGCCCCTGGTGCTCTACTAGTGGTAGATGAAGCCGAGATGGAGTTGTTAATGGGTTGCCTTGATCTTCGCATATGTGGGCCACAAAGAGAGCCCACTATCTCCTCAGTAAAATCATAATCATCATCCAACTCAATTGGAGCACCTTGAGAAGAGGCAATGGTTGCTTGCATTGCTAGTCTTGCCTTCTCTCTTTGCATTTTTTTTTCTTCTGTAGCTGAAAGTATGGCATTCATATGTCTTTTTATTTCTTCTGTGGTTTCAAGACATTCCTTAGCATCACGTTGAGGGATGCTTGCAAGGTGGTACTTGAGGCGATTGATGCCTCCACGATATACTTTTTTACATTGAATGCAATATACCGTGCCAAGTATGGGTCCTAGATAAGCATATTTCCAGGCAGGATCTCTAGCTCCTGGAGGACGAGTGCCTACAAACCCCGCAGGCACGGATGGGATAGAGCTTGAGGCGGAAGCAGGTTCAATAGCCATTATCAATTAATTATTAACCTACACAAAGTGAAAGTCAAAGCACAACTTGTTAGTTTTTTATAGAAAATTTAAAAACAAGCTAAATTAGATTAAATCAAAAGAGATTACTTTAAGTTTAAATTACTAAAAATCTATCACTAGATTCTAAACATTTTCATAACAAAAAAATTGGATTTAAAAAAAATAACTAGGGTTTCAAAAAAATGTGAAAAAATGTAAAAATCTGAAAATTACTTCAAACTAGTAAAAATAAGCTAATCTAAGATTGTAAACATGTTATTCAACAAAAAAGAGGATTCAAAACAAAAAAAATAACTAGGGTTTAAAAAAAATGAAAAAATCAGCAAAATATGTAAAAAAAAAAAATTCATAAAAAAATCTTGTTTTGATGGATATAAATGCATTTAAATCATTTTCAGATTACATTCAAATGATTTGTTAACATAGAACCAACAAGAATGAAGATTTAAAAAAAAAATGAAAGAATAAGAAAAATAAGAAAACCTACGTGAAAATCCAATTTGCCTTCTAAATTCGATGTAAATTCCCTTCAAATCTTGTCTTTTCAATGCAAAATCGCTGCAAATGAGTGCACAATGGCTTGGAGAGGTATTTTGCTGAGTGAGAAGAGAAATGAATGAAAAAAAACAAGTTAAAATTGCTTTTTAGCGGCTGCCTAGGCGTGTGGATAGTTGCGCGGGTTTTTCCAAAAAACTCGCCATACATTCTGGAAAAACTCACCAAAACTACGGTGAGTTTTCTCGGCATACAAACGCCTATAAAACTCGCGAGTTTTTCGAAACTAGCCGAGTTTTTGGCGAGTGTTGCATCTATGGCAATAGGCAATACTGATATGATGTGACAAGAGATATGTAATGTAGCCCTTAATTTTTCTTTGAATTTTTCAACAACAACAGGCACCCATTAAGAATTAGCCCAAATCCAAATCAACTAAATGTAACCTTCGCCAAAAATGTTCACCAGGATCCTTTGAAAGGCGAGGTGATAGCATATGGTGATGGGATTGTTAGCAACAACTGAAACGAATAACAATGTTGAAATGAAGAAGCTCAACCACTTATTCAGCGGGAGCGGAATTACAAAGAAAGAACAATCATCTGCTAATGACAGGCATCCACTTAAGCAGTGGGAATACTCCACTTATTCAGTGGGTGAAATATGAAAGATACAATGTTAATTCCTCCACGCTGGCGGTAAACCATCTAGGGGTTATAGTATTTGAATTAAAACACAAAGTAATTGCAGAAGTATAAATGACTGAAATAGTACTACTATTCTCAGCCTTACAATGCAAATTATCTGCAATTACAAATGCTAAAGATGTACAATCAAAGCAAAGTGTTGAGAGATGATTTCCCAAGCTTCCAGCTCTCACAAATTCAGTTTACAACCCGAAAATCTGAACCAATGAAGTTCTGATATAAACAACAGCAAACTGAAATAATCAGATCAGCAAGCTATATCCACTCTAAATGCTTAGAACTGGTCAAGACAACTCCAAATCTCCCTCAAACTGAAAGCCCATTAACTAGAGGAGCTAGATGCCAAACAAACAAGAGATATTCACCCCAAACAACACCTCAAAGAGCACATGGAACTAAGAACAAGGCAGCAAGCTAGGGGGCGGCCCAAGAAGAGGGGCGACCTCTCTAGTAAATTAATGCCTTCGAGATAAAATCTGGAAACTCACACAATGCATCGCCTCTAGCACAGAAACATGATAGACAAATACCCAGAATGCATAAAAATTCATACAAGCAACTATGAATAAAAAACCCTTTTAGGCATGCTTGAACCAACAACCTGTAAATGGACAAAATCATCACAAAATTCAACTATGATGCTCAATATGCACTTTTGAATGGAGCACACTCCCAATTGACCATCTAGGGAACTATAGTTTTAGGCCCGAAGAATGGTGTCAATGCTAAGCTCCCCCTTAGCCGGGTTCTGAAATCAATCCAACAACATTTCGATAAGATAAACCATAGATGCCAAATGAGAGAGCAAAGGCCTTTTTTATAGCTTTCCCGAGCTGACTCTTCAGCTTCTCAAGATGGGACGCCCTTTCTTGCTTTTGAGAATATTTTAATTTTTAAATCATTTTCTCCTTCTCATTTTGGTGTCCAAAGCCTCTAGGGAAATAATAAACTTTTGAATGATTAATATTTATCTTCTATAGTGGCATCCAAATCCCCAGAGTAATATTAACCTTAGAAATATTTAACTTACCTCTTGATGAGACGTCCACCCTCAAAGGCCCCCTTTTTAAATATAACTTGAATTTATAACACTAGGCTGTCATGTCCCCAATTTGGAGCAATAAGGAGAATTTATTAAATTAATTATTTATAAGGTTATCAAATAAATAAATATTAAAAGGTGACCTTATATTTAATTATGACAAAATAAAATAATATCAAAAAGTCACTTAGGTGAATAAAATAATATTTTATTCTAGAAGCTTCTGGAAGGTGATTGCAATTTCTTTATTAGGAGCTTTTGGAGGGCATTTGAGGGTATCTTGATTTGAATACAATTTCTGATTATTGGAGAGCTTGAATGCTTGAGATTTTGAAGGGCATTTGAGGGCATCTTGATTTGAATACAATTTCTGATTATTGGAGAGCTTGAATGCTTGACATAGCCTGAGGGTTTGAATCCTCTTGTATGCTGGTTTCGGTTGTGTAACACCAACCCTAGCTAGTTTGGAGTGAGAGATATCCAGTCTTTCACATTGAGTCCAATTTTTGTGGCTTTTGGTCAAATTTGCATCATTGGAGAAGTTTAATTGTAGATTATGAAGAGTTCATTTTCTAAATTTGCTAATGGGAGAAATCGATTTTGAAAGAGCAAGTTCAGAATTTTGGTCGCATCTATTGGAGTTCATATGATTTCATTGAGTTTTTGGATGGTTCGATATTTGCATGGGCTGGTTCGATTGTTGCATTTAGCGGTGGACGATTTTGTGTGGAGCCGATTCCCCTCTTGTTTGCTGGTGCGTATTATATATTAGAGAGGTCGATTTGAAGGAAAGCTGATCATTTGATGACTGGTTCGATTTACTCACATTGCTGGCTAAGGCCGTAGCTTCCATCTCTAGCTGGGCGCTTGAGTGAAGAATCGATTTTGTGAAAGAGGCCACCATAAATTCCAATAAAATCCAAGAAGAGTTGCTGAGCATCAAGTATCCAAATCGCAGCACTTTGGAGGATAAAGGCGCAGTCAATTTGAAGTATCAATCATAGTGGGGATGCTGCCATCGTCCTACAGGTTCTTTATATCATCGATTTGTATTGTCAAGGAGTCTATGTCATATGATTATTAGTTTGTATCTTGCAATCTGCATTGTATTTACTGTCAATACATTGACCAGCATTGTCATCTCATACAAGTCGCACATGGTCTGGTCACTGTTTGTTGCAGCCACTAGTCATGTAATTGCAGTCAAGTCTTTACATTGAAGTAGTCGCAGTTTGGCATAAGAACTCTATCTTTATCAGCATTGCAGTCCTTGTTGAAGTTACCATAATAGTATTTGATGGTTGGCTGTCAATTATTTGTCAAAATGGCAAGTTTATTACATACATATCAGATTGTGAAGTTTGCATATAAAGTGTTTGATTAAATGTCTAGTTGTTGTAGGTATGCATTTCTCATGTGTAGGATATTTTTATGCATCTGAAAATACAAAAAGAGCTGCATATTCATTTTAGATATTTGATTAGACATCATAGTGATAGAAGTTGTTTACAAGCATTTAAACATCATTGCATCAAGACAAATCAAAAACAAAGCAAACTGAGACATAGAACCAACAAGTACAAGGTCGCAAGCAAAGTGTTTGTCAAATTGTCTAAGACAAAAAATTAGGTCTTTTACATCAGATTTGGCAAGGCACTTTACAGCAAGGGGGTCAAAAGTTAAAACACATTATAATAATTAAATGATTTAAATAAATCATTTATTCAAAAGTGCACCTCAGAAAGCCAAATTCAGGAATACTCAACTACTTTGCTTAAAGTGGAAAGCTTATTGTGCTATTGCTAACCGCAGTACTGCTAAAAATAGAACTTACTAAAATTAGCAAATTCTCGAAAGTTGCTCAACTCACTTTGCATGTCATATCATTGTGAAGCTCTTGGAAAACCCCAAAAGAATCCACAATCCAAATCTTGAAACTCTAATGTGCCGGTTAAAAATAGCAAGTTCCGGGAAAGGTTGTCAGATGGAGATGCATATTACACCAATCCGAAGCTCTCCGAAAACCCAAAAAACTCCACCAGACATGCATCAAAAACTCATACATGCAAACCATAAAAAATGTTTCAGAACCCAATAAGACAGGAAACCCTAATTTTACCTCTGACGAGCCTACGGGCTTCCGGAAATAGGCTTTCAGTCACTGAAGAGTGTATGACTAAAATGGGGACATTACATCGATTCATGTTTGGAAAATAGGCATTGAATTTGGTTTGCCATATCATGAGTATAAGGCTAGGGGTGGCAATTTTTTCAATGTTGGTCGACTATTTAATAATGTTTTAGATTGTTGTTGTTGCATGGTCGTTGCCTATAAGAGACTAGAGGTAACATTGTCGGTTGGGTCTGATTCTTTCCAAGATTGATGAGAGGTTCCTTGTGCTGGTCGTGAGGTTTAATGACTGTAGTCTCCTATATATTGGTAGTCACTATTTACTTGTAGCTGGGCGTGAACCATATTAAGGTCGTTGTTGGTATTTTTAGGGCACCTGTGGAGGTTGGAGCACCCTATGTGGGTTGGCATAGGTTAAAGACAATCAATTAATAATCTGAGATTATTGTAGACCAATGGTATGTATAGTGTTGGAGATTTCAACACTCATATCTTGGGCGATTAACTACAACTGCACCACAGTATTTCGATTTGCTAGCTTTATAGGTTGGGTTATGAAAACATTTATATTTCTGTGCATTGTAGCTGTAGAGTCTAAACTAGTGTCTTGTAAACTTGGTAGAAACCACACAATTCAGAGGAATGGCTAGCTAAACAGTCCACTCAACATTGTAAAAACTTCATTAAATTGTCAACCAGGGCTTGTAAGCTTGTGATGGTGCTGACACTATATGTGCTTTCAAAGACCTGAGGTTATCTAGATTATCCTATTATAGGTATTCTACTTGCTGGAAAATCACAGAAACATATAACAGTGAAAGAAGTAAATTGGTGCTAATGGCTACAGGTGCCTATAGCATATTCTGTAGCTCTGCTATTAACAGATAATTACTGAAACTAACTCAAAACTGTTCAAACTGGTAACTGAACTTAATCTATCCTTCGAAGTACTACAAGTCAATTGAATGCATTCATGCACATGAACAATCATTATCGATAATCACAATATGAGAATCTATTTAATCTTACAGGAAATTTATAAAGTAATGATAAATGAAAATGACTGCTAAACAAAAATAAAACAACTATAAATGTAGTGAAGTATAGTTACCTTGAGTGGTCTGCTCAAGTGGTTGTCTTCACTTAACTAAAACCAAATCTAAATCTTCGGATTCTACGCAACCATATCAACTTTAACTCCATTCATGACATATTCCAAAAGATCACATAAAATCTTGCTCAAAGATTGTATTCAAGAAAACCATTTTTGAACAATCAACATGTCTGTAGATTACAACTAAAAACTGAGAAGTAATTGATAACAAAATCCACTAGTATGAGATTAATCAACTAACTAACCTAAAGACTCAACCATAAGCTATATATAGGCACGGGGGAGTTTATTTTAAACACAACTCTTAACTGAAATCATTAACTACAACTCCCTAGATATCAGAGTATGTAATTAAGATTGAATTATTCAAACTGCAACTGAAAAGAAACAAGAGTTCAAATGGAATTAAAACTCTGCAAAACAAATCTGCACATGGAACACATAATCAGTTATCGAGAATGCTATTAATTAAATAATTCTTCTTCTTCAGCGCCTTATTAACTATCATAACGATGCACGACTAACTCCATCAGGTGTCTTCACACAGTAGTTATTACACTCAGCTTGTTCTAGCACGTCCCTTGTTTCGTTGTCCAAGACCTTCTTTGGCTGTGGGCTACAACTTTTAGTTGCTACGGGCTTCAGTGTTTTTTTGGGCTGCAAGAGGTTAATCCACAAAACATATATACAAAGCTAACTACCATGATTAAACACATAATTCTAATCACATTCCATACATATTCACATATAAATCATGCAATGTTACTATATCATAACTATATTTCCATTACTACAATTCAGGTTCAAGGTTGTATAATAAGCATAAAAAGATAGCATAGCATAGGAATATGTTTGAAATGATTGTCCGATAATGTTTGAAAGTATGCATAAAAACATTAGGAAATGGACTATTAAATAAACTCATCACTCTCCCCAACTATATTTTTGCTTGCCCTCAAGAAAAATACACTAGGGGTACAGATTGTAATGCAATGCAATCTCCCTGAGGTTTATGACAATTTCTACTCTGTTGATATGCTTTAGATAGAATCCCCTGTAAGTTGCAAGTTTCTTCATCCTGGTAAGCTTTGCCTCCTCACATTCTTTCATCTTTTCTCCTATCCAATGGGGGACTGGATAAAGGAGCATAGGCAGTTGAAATGTGAGTGGTATCCATTTAGTTGCTTGATAAACAACAATATCCATGTACTTATGCACTCTTTCAAGCATAGCCATGAAGTTGTATACTGAATGAGGCTCCTTCCTTTGTAGCTCTACCTTTCCTATACATATCTATGACAATTTTGAACTAACCCGACTGCCAATGTTTTCGTTCTATCATAGTCTTGTATCCTTACCTTCATAATTTTTTTCCTTGAACCCTTATGTTTCAAGAGTAGTAACCATTCATCTATTATCTCATTAGGATCTTTGGACTCTTTCCTTACTGGAAATGCAACTGACTTTTCTCTTTCTGTATATTCCTCCATGAGTTCACCTCTAAATTGTTCATTTCTATAATAGGATGCTAAAGCTTTTACTTGCAAATCTCCCACAAACATTAAGGGATTACATTGTGCATTTTTTGAAACCACATAGTTGTGCAGATAATACTCACACAATTGGTCTTGTTCATCAGGGGTAGTTTCAGTAAAAATATGGAGAAACTGAAGCTTGCTGCTCATAGAAACTGGTTTACTGCTAATTAACTTGCTAAATTGAAAAATCAAGAATTTTTCTTGGAGAAACAATGCATAGGTTCTAGCCAGAGGTCTGCACCTGATGATTTGGGCAGCCTTATCTGCAATCTATTCCATTCTAACTGCCAATTTACTCAATTCGGTGTCCTTCTCCAACACTTTGGTGTGCTTTGCAATCAAAGTTTCTTTTTCCTTTCTCCACTTTTTTTTCTCCTGTGAGAATTCATTAGTGACCTTTGTAAGAACCCCTGCTTATTCTGCCCTTAATTTTAAGATTTGTTCCAACTGGAATTTTGTCAAACACTTGGTGTGCAATGTTTGATTTGTTTTGTTTTTGAGTTTGTTTGATGTTTAAATGCTTGTTTTTGAAACCAATATGTAATAATGCAACCCAATTGAAAGAGCTATGAAACATGAACACTACAATACTGAAGAAAGACCTTTTTATTGCATAAATGGAGACTGATATAATCAATTACAGTCATAACAGTCATATAGCAGCCCTTAAAACATCATTAACTCTTGGTATTACATCAAATATATCATAGTACATCATACCCGGATGTCATCCAACTTGAAGAAGCTTGATCTAAGAGTGTATGGAGCTGATATAAACTGATGTAGACTAGAAGTGCAGGTGTGATCACAAATCTGAAGCAAACAATACCCAAATATGCTCCTTAAGGTAGCTGCCTATGCATAAAAATTCACCAATGGAACATATGCTGATTAAACCCTTCAAGATGCCAAGAATAACCTCCAAAACACAAGCTACAGCTGGCTGAAGCAAACCCCTTATAATCTGAACTCAAATCTGCACTTGTATTCAAACCCTAGGTGTCCAAGGCTAGGAAAATTCATAGAAAATCAATGAGGGCTCCAAAAAATCTGAAACCACTTCCAAAGTGTCTCTAGGGCTCCTTAGAATCCAGTTGCCTAAGTTGGAGGGTTGCCAAAAATTGCTAGAGTGACAAGCTGAAAATTGTCTTCAGAAAATACCTCCAAACCCTAGCTAGAAACTTCACAAACTTGCAAAAATGATTCCAATTTGCACAATGATGAACTCTAAGTGAACCCAGCTCGTTAACAGTGTTGGGTTTTCGTCCAAACTGCAAATATCTAAGGGTTTTCATCCTCAGATATGGCTGCTACTGTGAAACCAGCAACAATGGAGAAATATCAATACGATCAAATGCTCAATGTGTCCTTTCAAATGATGTGAAACCCCAATATAAACCTTTTCCCACAAGAGGTGAACTTCAAACCTCATTATTTTATTTTTGATAAAATTGTCTTTTCACCAAGGGGGTCGTCCATATCAAGGAGGCAATATTTAATTAAATAAAAATCATATTGCTTTATTGCCTAAAAAATAAAGTCACTTTAAGTTTTATAATTTAACTTTATAACATAAATTGACATTTTCTTTTATAATTTTATTTTATAAGCTCCAACAAAATAATATTTCTCCATCGATAAATAAATGACAAAAGCAACCCACTCATCCCTTATAACTCCAAATTAGCCTGTCGGGATGACAAAAAATAGGCTAATCCAACACCTGAGAGATCTTTGAGGAGAAAGAGACATTATAGTCTTCCCTTCCCGGGATCGCTTGTCCTCAAGCAACTGCAATGCTAGGTGCTGCAATATGTCTTCACCTTCCCACATGGCATCCTCCAAAGGAAGATCTCTCCAACGCACCAAATATTCCCGGATCACTCTACTCCTCAACCTCCTTTCCCTCACCTCCAATATCTCCGCAAGAACCAAAACCAACCTCCCCTCCTCATCCAACAGGGGTAAATCTACAAAGGGAAAAATGTGCTGACCAAGTGCCCTTTTGAGGCAAGAGATGTGAAAAACATTATGAATTTTGCTGCTAGGAGGCAACTCAAGCTCATATGCTACCTCTCCAATCCTCCTCAGTACTCTGAATGGGCCATAAAATCTCGGCTTTAGTTTCTCTACACCACTTCTCTTCAATGTGCTCTGTCTGTAAAGTTGAAGGCGCAAGAAAACCATATCACCTACCTCAAAAGATCTCTTTGTCCTATGCTGATCAACATATAACTTCTACTGATTCTGAGCCTGCTGTATATTATCCTTGAGAGCTCGAAGTATATCTTGAGTATCCTACAACCAATCTCTAGCTTGAGGTGCTCTGCTATCATCAAAAGCCAAGTCTAAGAAAGACAAGGCATCATAACCATATAGTGCCCGAAATGGTGTCATATCAATCGACATATGGTAAGTGGTATTGTAGCAATGCTCTCCCAGATACAACCACTTAACCCATGCCTTCTACTGACCCGAGACATAGTTACGAAGGTAACCCTCAACCCATTTGCTGACGATCTCAGTCTATCCATTCGTCTGAGGTTGGTAACTAGTACTAGGAGTCAACTCTATACTTGATAATCGAAATAGCTCTTGCCAAAAGATACTCAAAAATCTACTATCCCGATCACTGACAATGGTCTTAGGGAGCCCATGAAGTCTGAACACCTCATGAAAGAATAACTCTGCCACCTGAGATGCTAAAAAGTTGGCTGCAATAGGAAAGAAGTGTGCATACTTAGTCAACCTATCCACAATCATATATATACAATCTCTCCCATGAACTTTGGAAAGACCTGTAATGAAATCCATCGATATACTTTCCCACTTCTGTTTCGGAATCGGCAAAGGTTGCAAAAAACTTGCGGGGAAAGTGTGCTCTGACTTATTCCTCTGACAAGTCAAACACTCATGAACATAGTGAAGGACATCATTCTTAAGACCCTTCCATGAAAATCTCTCCCTAATCTGCTTGTAGGTCTTAAAATACCCTGGATGTCCTGATAGAGGTGTGTCATGGATGGCTCTCAATATCTTATCCTTAAGCTTAGATCTAGATACCGAATATATCCTGTCCTTATAGTGTATGATGTCATCAATCACCTTGTATCTGTCATCCTGAACCTTACCATCCATGATCTTGCATGCAAAGAGGTTCTTGGTATACTCAACTAGCAGTTGAGATTTCCAATCGGCTGAAATTTCAGTCATAGAGCAAAGAGTAGAGATAGTAGGTCTCCTGGAAAGTGCATCTACCACAATGTTCTTCTTGCCCTTGACATACTCGATGTCAAAATCATACACCTGAATTTTACTAACCCACTTTTGTTGTTGTTCATTTAACTCCTTTTACTCTAGGAAATACTTCAAACTATTGTGATTTGTTCTCACCACAAATTTACCACCCACAAGATATTGATGAAACTTTGCCAATGCATGCATGATGGCAAGCATCTCCTTATCATAGGTAGAATATAGCCACTCATTATCTCTCAACTTCCTACTCTCGTAGGCAATGGGATGTCTATTATACATGAGAATCGCACCAATCCCCTCACTTGATGCATCACATTCTAATACGAACGGCTGAGAGAAATCTAGAAGTGCCAATACCGGGCAAGTGCTCATCACCTCCTTAAGCCTGTCAAATGTAATCTAAGCCTCATTTGACCATCTGAAAGCTCCTTTCCATGTAAGATTTGTGAGTGGAGTTGCCAGTTGCGAGAATCCCTTAACAAATCTCTTGTAGTAACAACAAAGCCTAAGGAATCCTCTCAAATCAGAAATATTCCTAGGTGGTGGCCAATCCCGAATCCCCTGTATTTTCTCCTCATTCACCTTAACACTGTTAGCGGGTGATCCCACAAAGCTGGTTTACAATTTCTAAGAGATTCTGATTTTTGCTAAAATCACATATTTTTAGAACATATAATGATTTAAGCCTTAAAAAGTTCGATTTTTAGGATTTCAATTGAAGAGGGTTTGATTAAACCACCTTATATTAAACCCCCTTGGATAGAACCCCGCTAGTTTTAAACCATACCTACAACGGAGTCTCTTTTACACCTATCAAAATGTTGATAAAAAATCACTTTTGATTTACCTTTTGGGGCATCGAATGACTTCATTTAAAATTTATTTGAAATGATCATGGTAGCCCTCAGAACAAGTTATCCAACCAACGAATATAATTTTAAGATTTTTTTTTATTTTATTATGTATGGTTATTTTTAGTTTTATTAAACATAGGTTTTTCACCAAAAATCAAGCTCTTTGTTCTACACATGTGGAAAAATAGCATATTATTAAAATAAAATTTAAAAAAATATTTTCAGGCTGGGTATTGATGTCTTTGATCTATTAGAAAAAATATAATTGAATTTCGATACATATAGAAAAAGTTATGTTGTATACAATCTGCCTATGTTTCAATTGTAATTGTTTTGACTTCAAAACTTGATTAAGGAAAAAATATTTAATAAAACACTATGAAACAAAATGAAAGTGCTATATATCATAGTTAGAAATATAAATTTGAAAAAAATAGAATTTTATCTTTCATACAAGAAAAGTTATGTTGTATACGGCGAGCGTCATTCCTTAAAAATGTTGTTTTTTTTAAAAGCTAGTATTCGAAGGAGATGGAAAAAGAAGTGAAATCTGATTCCAAAAATTTTGAATTTTTTTATTTAGATTCTATAGATGAAATGTGACAAATCACTAGTTTACATTATCTTCAAATTCCTCACAGTTTAGCCGCTATAGGAGCCCGAAAGCGAATATTTAGTTTAAAAAAATCAGTTCAGTGTCCAGTTTGCCCAAAAATTGTAAACCAGTATTATTTGATCACCCTAGCCCCAATCACATGGCCCAAATATAGAATCTCTATCAACCCAAATTCACACTTAGATGCTTTAGCAAACAAGGATTGTGCCTCCATAATCCCTAAAACCTCATCAATATGCCGTAGGTGCTCTTCCCATGTCCTGTTGTATATCAATATATCATCAGAGAACACCAATACAATTTTCCGCAACTGCTTGTTAAATATGCGGTTCATGCATGAATGGAATGTAGTAGATGCATTGGTGAGACCAAAAGGCATCACTAAAAACTCATAGTGCCCATAGTGACATTTGAATGCTATCTTATGAATAACCTCCTCTCGGACATGAATCCGATGGTATCCTAAATGAAGATCAATCTTTGAGAAATACACTGCCCCATGCAACTCATCAATACGGGGAATAGGATACCCATTCTTAATGGTCTTCTTATTTAGAGCACGATAATCAATACACATCCACATTGTGTCGTCCTTTTTCACTAAGACCACTGAAGAAGCAAATGGACTCAAACTTGGCTAAATATGTCCCATGGCCAATAACTCCTTAATCGTCTTCTCAATTTCTTCCTTGAAATGCCTCAGATGATGATAAGGTGTTGTAATAACGGGCTTGGCACCATCCAATTCTATAACATGCTCAAATCCACGTTCAGGAGGTCTACTTGGAGGAATCTCACCAAACACCACACTATGCTTGTCAAGAACTTTCTGTATATCCACATGGTAAGACTGATCCTTATCTGAAATAGGCCTAGAAGTTATGAAACATTGGGCTGCCCAATTAACATCTCCATGTCGGAAGATAGCCTCCATCCTATGTGCTAAAACCACCTTAGGACCACCATCAGGTAATGCTTTCAACACAACCTTCTTCCCTTCGGTCATGAACTCTAATTCCATCTTTTTAAAGTCTTGCACATATCTGCCCAAAGATTGCAGCCATGGAATTCCTAAGACTGCATCAAGATTCCCAAGGTTGATTGCATAGAAATCATCAACCAATGTGTAGTCTCCCATTTGTATGCTCAATCGAGGAACTTTCTTAGTGCAACCAATGGTAGAACCATCCGCAACTCTCACATTAAAATCTGCTACATCCTCTGTTTGCAAGCCACGTTTATCCACCAAGCTCTTGTCAATGAAATTATGTGTTGCCCCACTGTCAACCAAGCAAACCATACGCTGCCCCTTAATTACGCCTTTCAGTTTAAACGGGTGGTATCTAGGTACTCTTGAGAGTGAATCAATGGTAGGATTTGGCTGTTCACAAGTGTCATTGACATCCAATTCAATTTGTGGCTGCTGATCATGTTCATTATCACCGCTGTCCTCTGATTTACAGTCATACATCTGCTCATCTTCTACATCCGAAGTGACCTCTATATAATGTACCTTCCCTTTTCCAAGGCATCTATGTTCGGGAGTCCAAGGCTCTTTGTAAGTAAAACACAATTTCTTCCTTCTCAACTCATTCCTTGACTCAAAGTCCAACTTAGGAGGAATATTCTTGGTCTGATAAGAAAATTTCTGATTTGGTTTTGACCCCTTGAATGGTTTTCTAGGTGGCTGATGTGTAGAAGACGGTGAAGAATCAAGGTCCAAAGTCAACTTGATAGCATCATGTAAGCTGCTAGGCTAAAGTACCTTCACAAGACCCTTAATTCTATCATTTAGACCTTCAATAAAAAGCATTATCACCCTTTTTTCAGTCATGTCAGGAACCATAATAGCCAACCTTTGAAATTCATCGATGTAGTATTCCAATGAGCCACTTTGTCTTAATTGGGCCAGCTCCTTATAGTAAACTTCTGTGTCTTTCCGGTCAAATCTTACAATCAACTTTTCACTAAACTCCTTGTAAGAGTGAATCATTACATGATTTTGTACATGATTTTGTGTAGCTAGACCATGATGCCACCAATCATAAGCAATGCCTTCCAAATGCATAGTTGCAAATTTGATGGCCTTCGCTTCCTTCAGTAGCTTGAGGGTCAAAAATGTGTCTAACTTATGTATCCATGCCCTTGCGCTTGTTTTTCCACTTCCATCAAATGTGGGTAAGCGGAGTTTATTAGTGGCATGTTTGAGGTCCTTGTTGGTATGCCTTGATCTTCGATTTTGTCCTTTGCTTTCCCTTCTTTGAACCATATATCTCTCAAAGGGTAGAACTGTTTTAACCTGCTCTGGTAATAAGTTCCATTCATCAAAACAAGTCATCACATTATTAGGAAATTCTGCCCCATCTGCATTACCCTCATTGTTCCCACCTTCTTCATTATCTGTCAAGAAGTTAGGCATCATAGGTCTATCGGTGGTATGTGTAGGAGCTCGTTCTGACCTTGGAGAACTTGCAACACTATCATTATCACCATGATTTCGATGATTACCTCGCTGTCCTGTACTTAACTGCTGTATGGCAGCAGTAAGGTGATTCAAATCATTAGCTACCTGTCCCTGTTGAGCTGAGAGTTGTTGCTGCCCTTCTTGCATAGTTCTGAAAAATTTTGTAGCCTCTCTATCTGGGTCCCGTGGTGGACTATTTCCTCTTTCTTCACTCATTTTTCCTGTAGCTTGTTTAGAAGTTGAATCTTGATTTAATACCAAAATTCTTGATGCTGTTTCACCTTCAAATGTTTGTGGTGGTTGCCAACCTTTCTTCAACCCACATAGATAATATCTTCTTTCCCTGTCACTCATGAACCTCACAGGATAGCAGGATCTTGGCTCTGATACCACTATAAGAACCTCTGCTTATTCTGCCCTTAATTTTCAGATCTGTTCCAATTGGAATTTTGTCAAACATTTGGTGTGCAATGTCTGATTTGTTTTGTTTGATGTTTAAATGCTTGTTTTTGAAACCAATATGTAATAATGCACATCCCAATTGAAAGAGCTATGAAACATGAACACTACAATATTGAAGAAAGACCTTTTTATTGCATAAATGGAGATTGATATAATCAATTACAGTCATAACAGTCATATAGCAGCCCTTAAAACATCATTGACTCTTGGCATTACATCAAATAAATCATAGTACATCATACCCGGATGTCATCCAACTTGAAGAAGCTTGATCTAAGAGTGTATGGAGCTGATATAAACTGATGTAGACTGGAAGTGCAGGTTTGATCACAAATCTGAAGCAAACAATACCCAAATATGCTCCTTAAGGTAGCTGCCTATGCATAAACAATCACCAATGGAACATATGCTGATTAAACCCTTCAAGAAGCCAATAATAGCCTCCAAAGCACAAGCTACAGCTGGCTGAAGCAAACCCCTTATAATCTGAACTCAAATCTGCACTTGTATTCAAACCCTAGGCGTCCAAGGCTAGGAAAATTCATAGAAAATCAATGAGGGCTCCAAAAAATCTGAAACTACTTCCAAAGTGTCTCTAGGGTTCCTTAGAATCCAGTTGCCTAAGTTGGAGGGTTGCCAAAAATTGCTAGAGTGACAAGCTGAAAATTGTCTTCAGAAAATACCTCCAAACCCTAGCTGGAAACTTCACAAACTTGCAAAAATGATTCCAATCTGCACAATGATGAACTCTGAGTGAACCCAGCTCCTTAACAGTGTTGGGTTTTCGTCCAAACTGCAAATATCTAAAGGTTTTCATCCTCAGATATGGCTGCTATGGTGAAACCAGCAACAATGGAGAAATATCAATACGATCAAATGCTCAAATGTGTTCCTTTCAAATGATGTGAAACCCCAATATAAACCTTTTCCCACTAGAGGTGAACTTCAAACCTCATTATTTTATTTTTAATAAAATTGTCTTTTCACCAAGGGGGTCGTCCATATCAAGGAGGCAATATTTAATTAAATAAAAATCATATTGCTTGATTGCCTCAAAAATAAAGTCACTTTAACTTTTATAATTTAATTTGTAACACAAAGTGACATTTTCTTTTATAATTTTATTTTATTAGCTCCAATAAAATAATATTTCTCCATCAATAAACAAATGACAAAAGCAATCCACTCATCCCTTATAACTCCAAATTAGCCTATCGGGATGACAAAAAATAGGCTAATCTAGCACCTGAGAGATCACTAAGGAGAACGGGACATTACAACCTTCCATAGCTGATAGCCAAGAGACAAAGTTTTGTGGTAAACTGGTGTTTTTATGGTAGGAGGTTTCTGATTTTCTTCTGTAAGTTCTTTGTCCT
The DNA here is from genome assembly GCA_007115665.2 of Sequoiadendron giganteum. Lineage (NCBI taxonomy): Eukaryota > Viridiplantae > Streptophyta > Pinopsida > Cupressales > Cupressaceae > Sequoiadendron > Sequoiadendron giganteum. The sequence continues at coordinate 479,446,882 of CM021102.1, forward strand.
CTGTTTTGATCATGGCCAGTTGTGCCAATAGGTCCAACTTCTTACCATGCCCATATGTCTATAGTTTCTCCTCCAATTCTTGTATCTTTGTCTCCCTTTCTTTATCTCTTTCTTCATAACTCTGCACTAGTTTCTCCAGATGTTTAATTCTGTCTAGAGCTTCTTGAAGTTCCTTTTTGATGTTTCTATCCTCTAAAAACATTTCCTCTATTTCTAAAAATTGTTCATTACCACCCCCTGCACAATCATAGTCCTCCTGATTAGGGCTATTTGGGGTTTTCTTTTGTGTTTTCTTGGCAATAAATGCATCTTCTGACTTTGAATCAGAAGTGGTGGATACATACCTTTTCCTCTTTGTAGGTGTATGCACATTTCCAGAGGTATTTCCCTTTATTTTTGTTTCAACCAACATCACATCCTCTTCCCGCTGTTCCTTTCCCTTTGTTTCTTCTTCAGGTTTTTCCACACTACCCCTCATAACACCTTGCTTTTTTCAGGCGGCCTAACCGCTTTGGGGTAGCTTTCTCCTTCTAAATATCCGTCTTTTTCTTCTGTGTTTTAGAAGGTGTGGATGTACTACCTCTTCTTTTCTTGGATTTAGATGGTTTGGAGGAAGATGGAATTTCTTCTACTGTTGGTGACCTAGACTCTAGCACATTGTGCTCCTCGAGCTCAGCTTGGCTATGGGTAGATGAAGTGTAATGCCCCCTTCTCAATAGCCACTCAAGGTGTTTGCTTAGCCTTTTAATTGCCGAAGGCTAATGCCAAAATTAGGGAATCATTTATTTAATTACTTAATTATTGCCTAAGTTTCAAGTTAATCGTTAAAAGGTGATACTAAGTAATTAATTAAATCATGTCTATAAAGTGACTAAGTGACATGTTTATTAGTGACTAAATGAAATATTTAAAAAATGAATTTACAAAGTCACTTTATGTTGTGAATGGGGGAAAATAAAAAGAAAGGAGAACTCATTTTGTTGACTACACTTGAATGAATATTTTCTCTTGGCAAAATTGTTGAACTTCTCTGGTTGTGGGTTTGGAAACCGTAGAGCCTGTTTCAGTTGTGGAATATCAACCCTAGCAAGGATCCTATAGTAATTACAGAGTTACATTTGTGAAGTTGAGTTTGGAGCAAATGGTGAAAAGAAATATGGAACCAACTTAGATTTTCAAAGTTACTGTTCACTAAAATTTTGAGTCTCTTTGGGGCGATTTTGTGAGGATATCAAGCTGCTTGAAGGTGTGGTCCTTTTATATAACCCTAGGCGTGACTTAGAGTGCAATAAAACTATGGGAAGTCATGGTTTTTGGTGAGCTGAAGGAAAGAAAGTGGGACATGTTTTCTCTGAGTCAGGATGACTCATCTTCTGCTGCATAGTCATTGCCAAGAGGAACCGGAAGTGACGTGGGGACTCTATGTTGCTGAATGAATCTCTCTCCAGGAGTTTCAATTGGTAAAGAAGAGACTTAGTTGCTAAAATTATATCCTGGGAGTAACTGGAGACATCTACCTCAGTTTCAAGCTTGGGACAATTGAAATTCAGGTCAGGGCTATTTTAATGAATGCTAAGCTTATATGTATGCGCTGTAATTGCAAGTCTGGGTAATGTTAAAGTCTTAGTTTATTGCTGCAACCTGAATCGCTGTCATAGTCTTGAATGCCCAGAAAGACGTGTTTCTTAGCTCTGTTTTAGTCTTAATAATATCTCTGCATATTGGTCAATCTGTCACTAAGAGTCTTTGTCCAAGGGATCACTGTAACTACTAGGTATTGTGGCAAACAAATATTTGAACTGTTGTTAATGATTCTCAGTCAATTTTATACTCTGAAATATGCATTTCAGCTAGCTGTTATTGCTGCTCAGTTAGTTTTGTATGCAGCCAGTGTATTACAAAGAGTCTTTTGAGTAAGAGCTGATTTTATAGAATTATTGCAAACTGTGGTTCTTATGTTAGCATTTAGAATATGTCAATCCATTGAAATACAATGGAATCTTGATGTATTGAGCCGTGTCATTTCCTATTCATGCTATTTATTGAATGCCAACAATTGCATGTATTGATTCTATGTTGTGACAAACAATCATTCAAAACAAAACAACTGCAAAATCACACTTTCCGGGTCAGGGACTTAATAGAAGCCATAGGTGAAACGGGAGAACTTCCTCTTGTAGGTGCAGTTTGTGGTTCTAGGGTTTCAGGTACTTCAGGTGCCTCAAGTAGACTGTTAATATCTTGACAACTCACAAAATATTCCCAAGATATCTGAGGATATTGAATTCTCAAGCTCCGTTTTGCTAATAGGGCTATTAAGTGATTATGTGATAAAGCTGTATCACTCTGTTTCCTCTGGTATTCAGATGCCATTCTTTTTAACATATTGTAGAGGTAATTGGGCACATATTGTAGAGGTAATTGGGCACATTTACTATTCTATTATGGCGAAGATGACTAAGTAATTTGAAATGTACAGTAAATAGAAGATTTTGTCTACCATCACAAGTAAGGTATGTAATAACATAGGAAGCACACTTGGCCCAAATCCATGGAAGAGAAAGTCTTTTTGTACCTTGGGATGATGAGTCCAAGTTCTCTCTTCACTAATAAAATTCTTCTCTCGCAGCCATTGCATCTGCTCGAACTAAAAACTCTACTCCAGTCCTAGGCAAACCAGATACTTGTGAAATTGCTCCTTTAGATGCATTTACTGACAACCCTTTTACCATGGCTTCATTGTGCTCCAATGTGGTTGTAAATCTCCTTTTTATGTCATTGTCAAATTCTGTCAGCTTTAGAAAGTAATCCATCCAACCAATCCTTGTAAAGATAGGCAATACCAATGCATCTTCTAATATCTACTTGTGTGTTGACGACTCTCTCCTAATAACATCACCTCCCATTGGTGAATCTCTTTATCTCTGCTCAATGTTCTAACTTCTAACCTTAGAAATTCAGCTCAATTTCCACTTCACCACCTTCAAACCCTTCTCTTACTTTGCTGTTTTCACATGCACTCTTCACTAAAACTATACTGTAACCGCAACTCCCTCTTTTCCTCTATAATAGCTTAAAATTTGGTTCGACTTAGCTTAGAATCACAAGATTTAGGGAATTGGCAATTAAAATTAATAACAAAAGATAGGTGCAATTTAGGACAAAAAGGGTTTGCATGTCATATGTTTGTTTGCATTTGGTTTTAGGTGGCGAAAAATGAAAAAAAAATTGGCTGATATTGTACCCTCTCCCCAACTTAAGGTTTGAAGTTACCTCACTTCAACTCGTGATAGGCGAAGGTATGATTAGATAATATGGAAATAAATTTAATGAATATATCGCATGCTTAATTTAATATGGAAATGCATAATGAAAGTGTTAAGAAATCCATGATAATTGTTGTACCCTAAGTTGCCGATCGGGTACGGGCACGGGTATGGGTACGTGGGTACGGCAAAAAAAATTGGGGGTTGGGTACGAAATTAGGTACGTCCGTACTAAAATACAATAAAATATTTAAATATCTATATATATGCAACTTAGAAACAAAATTAAGTTTAGAATGTCGTATACCAATAGATATGAATACTAAATTAGTAAATTATAATTTTTTAAAATTATATAAATAATAATTTTAATATATAAATATTATATTTTAAAAGTTATTTAATTATATAATATATATATTAATATATTATTAATAATTTAATTATATTATTATATATATAATAAGACTATAAACAAAATTGAAAATTGTAAAATAATAAATTTTATATATTGTTATAATATTATCATATTATGAAATCCAAAATATCAACTATGTAAAACTATATTTTAAAATTATATATGTTAATTATTATAAATAAATTTATGTTATATATATTATACATTATCATTTAAGAAAATTAAAATACCTAAAATTATATATATTAATCATATTCTATGCATTTCATATTCAAAATAATTTTAGTTTTATAATTTATAAGTTTATAACCAAAAAAAATTAAAAATTATATATATAATATATATTATCATTTACAGTTATAGTTTAAAAACTTTAAATTTTAAATTTTAAAACATTAAAAAAATTAAACTTTAACCTAAAAAATAAAATAAAATAAACACTATCAAAAATGAAAAATGAAAAATGAAAAATGCCCTACTTGTACACGTGCGCGTTTTCCTTCACAGCCGGCGGCGCGTTTTCCTGCACAGTCGGCGCGTTTTCTCCTTCACTCCGTGTGGTAGCCCTTGTCTTTTTTGTGCTTGCTCAGGAAGAAGACTGGTTCAACGTTTTTTCATTGTCCCAGACTCACCAAAATAAAACAAAACGTCCACAGTTGAAACGCAGAATGAATAAAACGGGTGAATAAAATAAATAAAAAACGCTAAATCCAATCCGATTCCTGGATGATTCCACCACGATTCGATTCCGAATCCGTTTCCAAATCGTTTCCGGTTCGGAAATGATGCCCTGGGAGCAACGATTCGGCTACTTAGGTTGTACCCAAAACAATATTTTTGCTTCATTAAGGCATTTTGATTAAAATGGTCTAAATCTTGTAAAATTGTTGTCAAAAGTCAGTTTTAGGTCAAACCAAGCATGGGCTTTTTGTGGGAATTTTGTCTAGAAGATACTGGAAAAGTTTGAAAATTTTGAAAATTAGGGTTTTCGGACCCCTTAGAATTGGCTGAAAGTTATTTTGATTGGCTTATTTCATGCCATGATCACATTGGCGGAGTCAGAATCAAGAAAAAGTTAGTTTAAGGCTAGTGGGTTGTTTTCACTTTTTGAGGAGAAAAGTTAGGATCTCCGAGGTCGTCAATGGCAGTCGACTAGTACCAGGTGTCGAAATCTAAGCTTGAAACTCATCACAAAAGATTTTGTGGCGAAAGATGTTGAAAAAGATGCTTCGCAATGGAGGGGTTTTTCAAATGGTGAAAATTGTAAAAAATATTCTGAGTTTGGAAATACTACGCCTTGCTATGAGGGAGGTACTTGTGCAATCAATGTGCAAGTCAACTTTGCAGTGTCTGTACATGTAAAAATGGTGAAATATAGTCACGTACTCGCGTCAGTAGTAGTAATGCTTCAACACAGTCAACTCAACAAGTGACATGGTGTTCGCGAAGCGCAAAATGGTGAAGATCATTCGAAAATCATCAAGTCTGGAGCATATTGTGCCCCTACAGGCTAGGGGCGCCCTTGAATTTGGAGGCCTTAATGCAGTTGAAAATGGTTGCAAAGACATTCATCTTCTCTAGAATTCTGTCAGCTTTGCAGCAAGTCATTAAGCGAATCCATCAGATTTGCGAAAGACCGGCAAATGAAGGCGGAAGCAGAAGATGTGAAGGTTCTATGCATCAAAGATGATAGTAAAAAAACAGAATCTGCGCCCGTGTAGCCTAGGGGCGCCCTTGAATAAAGCATAATAGATGTCAGAATTAGCATAAACCATCTCCGGCTAATCTTTTCAGATTCAGCCTAGCTCTGCGATGAATCCATTCGCCAGTCCATCAGATGTACTGAACGACTGTAGCTGTTGATCCGACGAGCACGTAAAGCGGAGTGTAAAATGAAAGTCAAAATGACAGATGTACCTCTGCAGGCTAGGGGCGCCTAGCCTTTTGGTCAGCCAAATGGGGTTTTCGATAGCTGTCGTCTTCACGAGATCTGTGCAGAATCCTCCTAGCTAGGTAGTGAATTCAATCATCAACTCTCGAGATTTATCAAACACCCGTGACAGAGGTTTAACCACAAAACGCTGGAGGCGAAAAGCAAGTGGAAATTTGGCCGTATGGAAAAATGCAACCTTCTTGAGAAAGGCGCCTTCCTATTGGAGGCCTCAAATGCAGGTTTTTGGCCTGATGACCCCCATGAACATTTCTTCCAAGTTGTTTATTCTCCGCATGAGATCTTCGACACGAACATTGGAGCAATCCAGCTCTCGATAGCAAAGGTCAAACTAGAGCATTCTGTTGAAAGTTACAAATTCTAAAATAAGTCTCAAAAAATTAATTGTGCCCCTGTAGGCTAGGGGCGCCCTTGCATTTGAGGTTCTCAATCCAGCTTTCAGATGATGCACATACAATCATCTTGTGCGGAATTCTTCCAACTTCGTGATGGATTTAGTATCCACTCGACGAGAGTCGTTAGTCATCAGCAGTTGCAGTTTGAAGCACGGAGGGTCAAAATAAAAAAAATGTCTGTCTGGTAACATGCACCCTTTTGCAAAAAGGCACCAGATGCAGTTTTTAGCTTTCGCAGCTCCCAACAACATCTTTTCAAACTTGATCCAGCTACACGATGAATTCTTTAGCTTCGCTTCAGGATCAATTGGGCATCCGGAATTCAGGGTCAAATAGAGGCTTTAGTGACGAGATTTCAAGAAATTTTCTAAGTCTGAGAATAATGGCGCCTAAAGTCAAACTTTGACTTTTTGAACTGAAGTGTTGTGGATGCCCTATAATGGAGGGATTTTTGAACTGAATTAAAATAATAATAAAACTTCAGTTTAACTTCCAAGTCGAATTGCAAAATATTCCATTTTTGCTTGCATGAGGTGTGTTTTCTCTTTGCATGTTGGGTGGTGCCCATTTTAGGGTTTTATCTTCATCTAGTTAACTAAATTGAGGTCCAATGAGAATATTGCGTCCTAAATTTAGGGTTTTGCATGATGGGTGATGCCTTAACTCATGTAATTTATTTATTAAAGCATTTGGGAGCCTATTTTCTTCATCACAATTTGGAGGCAAACACATTTTTCCTCGTGCAAGCAAGATTTGGAGGCGCTACAGGAAGAATTTTTCAGTGTTCTTCGCAATTACAAGTCTAGATTGCTCAACAGGACAGCTTTGCATGTTTCATTTTTTTGGTAAATTCTTCGCAGATTTTATCAGATTCAGACAAGGAGGCGATTTTCTTGAAGATTTTGACAGAGGCATATTATATCTTCTATTTTATCTCTCATATTTCTTCTATCCTTGTCTTAGGTTTTCTCTTGCACGCACAAGTAAACAACATCTTTTTCAGAATCTGGTCATCTAGGTTCACTCTGCATAGTGTTGGCAACAAAACCCACATGCCAGGTTTTCTTAGGAAAGTTGCCCCGTTGCCCCCAAAAATTAGGGTTTTTGGAAAAAGTCAAAATTTCAAAAAACGGAGAAACTGGGTTTGATTAGCTCGCATGTGCCAACAAAACCCATATGTCAAATTTTTTTGGGAAAAAATAGCTCAGGTGCCCTCTACAATTTGTACACTAAAAAGTCATTGCATGCCTAAGTAAAAGTTAGTTTTTCGAATTTCCAACGATTTGGGTTGGCTTAAAATTACATTCTCTACAAAACCCATATCTCATAATTTTTCGTAAAAATTGTCCTTCGATAGGCTATTTTTAGCCTCATCGGGAAAGTTGTTAGAACATAGCCGTGTTTACAGTCAATAGGCTAGTTTTTCAGAATGCAATTCACTCAGACTGAATTCAAGACCAAATCGGTTTTAATTCAGGATTTCATCAAAACGGCTGACACCGATTTGCATCAGGCGCATCCGGAGGGTTGATTCAAGCATAGTCACTCAAAGCCCACATGGTTTCATACCTCGTACAACTGATAGCCTTCCAAGGCTAGTTTAGAGGGTTGAATACCGTTGGAGTTCTGCGTGCACAGTGGGATCGTGGGCATTTCTCATAGCTAGAGTGTTCGCAGTCAAACTTCGTAGTTTCACCATGCAACACCCTTCCATTGAGAAAAACATGAAAAGCGTCAAGAGTGTCGGAAGCGTAAAGCTGCAGAAGAAATAGAGGCCATCACTCTAGTCATGGAGCCACCAGAGTTACTAATCTGTAAACTATCAGTTTAAGTGTGCAGATATTTCTAGGATTGCTTTAGTTGCTGACAAGCAGTGAATTGACAGTTAATACATGTGACGACCTCCAGATGATGAGGTAGTTAACAAATTTTTGGAGGAGTTAATTGCTCGAGATCATAACCAGTGGGTAGGGCGTCCTACCTCTTCAAGGTAGACATTTGACATAACAGTTAACTTGTTGCCTCTTTCCAAGTTAACTCGCTGTCCCACCTTTGTGCACGTCTATTTTGGAGTCACCTATGTGGAGCTTTTAGTTAGGTTTCAGTTAACTGATGTTGGTTATCAGTTGACTCTCATATCAATAAGGACTTGCATGTTGCAAGGTCCAATTAGTTTAGTTTAGAATCAGTTAACTGAGGTAGTTTTTCCAGTTAATTGTTAAGTTGCATACATTTAGACTTAAGAATGAATCTTGCATGCTTGAAAGACTGATGTTAATTCAAGGAGATTTTAGGGTTCCCTACTCCTATGAGGTTCTATAAATAAGAGCACCCTTGCTCATTGTATTTTAACTTTTTCCATGATGACAAATTGCTATGCCCACCTTGCCGTGCAATATTGCTATTCTGTACTTGTTCACTTTGTTTAATACAAAGCTGGTTGATCGTTTATTGTGCGTTAGTTCCTTCATACAATTTTTTGTCCCAGATTTATTTGTTTTTAATAAACTTTCTTTCATATCTACACCTTAGATAGGGGTTCCTCCTCCTTGAGAATTTAGAAGTAAAGATTATCGTTTGATGTTTTTAATAATCTTTCTTTCATATCTACTCCTCGGATAGGTAGGATACCTCCTTGGGAATTTAGAAATAAAGATTGTCATTTAATGTTTGTTTCCAGTAATTTACTTTCAACCTACACCTTGGATAGAGTGTTTCACTTGCTTGGGAATCTTGAGAACTAGCTTACCGTTTCATGTTGTCTCCAATAACCTTTATTTCAGCCTACACCTCAGATAGAGTGTTCCACCTCCTTGGGAATCCTGAGATAGAGTTTATCGTCAAACATTCCCAATCGCTCCTAATTCCTCTTGCTCTGTTTTTCTAGAGGAAATATGATAGTTTTAGTGTTAGCCTAGTTGTAGTTAAGATCTGCATAAACTAGAGAAAACCTTAGCTGCAATGTATTTGGTCTTTTAACCTTGTGCCTCTACCAGCCGAGTCAAAAAAGATAGGAATTTAGATTACTTTACTTTTTACGCATATCAACAAAAGAGGGAGCTTCCCCTCCTAATTTGAAGAGTAGTTAATACTGTGCATAGCTGTCCGTTTCCAATATGCACTCTAGAGGTGCGAATTGAAACACCAACAATAATCATAGTAATGTACTTTGCGTACTTGTCAGGGCTGATTAACTGAATGCTGCGTGTGTGAGCTGAATAAAATGTATCCGTAGGATGATTTGATGTGACAAGAAATAATTGTAGGTGAATGAATGAAAAAGGTGGCAGTTGTAATGAAGTGAAACGGAATAGATGGATGACGAGTAGTGATGTGATAGTTCAAACACTTGAAATTTGAATTAGCAACGTGAAATGTAATGTCCCCTTATAGATTGTCTTAGATTTGTCCTTTAATCTTACAAATTAAAGTACCCAAATCAGTCCGGAAGCAATGATTTTGAGGATATACTTTAATCTTATTAAAAGCAACCTTCAAGGGCTAATGCTAATTTAATAATTGGGCCTATATTTATATTGATAATAGGAGGTGATATGCTGATGAGAATAAACCCCTATTTGCTATAAAATTATGTAATGTCCTCGAATTGGAGGTGAAGTAATTTAATTAAATTAATTGATTAAGTTGTCCAATTTAATGATATTTCAAAAGGATAGCTTAATTGATTATTTAAATTAAAATAAAGTGGGAATATTAAATTAATTATTTATAAAGTTATTCCAATAAAATAATACCAAAAGGATGACTTTATATTTAATTGATTTAATAAAGTGACTTAAAATAAAATAATAAATTATAAAAGTCACTTAAGGAATGAAATAATATTATTTCTAGAAGCTTCTTGAAGGTGAATGAGAATTCTTTATAAGGAGTTCAATGCAAGCCATTTTCATCATGTTTTGAGTTATTCTATTTTCATACCTGTGTGGTAAGAGTTGAGTGCTTGCATTGCTCGAGGGTTTGAAGACTCTAGGGTACCGGTTTCGGTTGTGAAAGATCAACCCTAGCTGGAAATTGTGGAGGAACCCATCCAGGGTTTTTACAGGTGCTTCATTGTAGAGTTTTGACAGGTGCAATAGTTGATGTATTATTGCCCTTCTGAAAAGAGTTGTGGTTTGATGCAATAGCTGGTTTGTTATTGCATTTATTTGAGGAGTTTACACAATTGCAATAGCTGGTTTTGTTATTGCAATTATTGAATGATTTGTAGGTTTGCAACAGCTGGGTTATTGTTGCATTTGAGGAAGATATTTGTGATGGTTTGATCATTCACAAATTTAATGGTCTTTGACCAAATTTGTGGAAGCAAGAAGAAATCGATTTTGAGTAAAATAATTGCAGGATTTTTGAAGATAATTTTTAGTCCTTTAAGAGCACAATTTTGTAAGAATCATTCAGATTGGAGCATTTCTATTTTTGTCATAGGAGTTCGATTTTCTGGAAAATCATTCTCAGTTGATTTTCAGTCACAAGGAAACTGTCGAATTTATCATTGAAAAGGATGGAGGCATGACTTCTTGGTAGCCTATAGAAGTCGATTTTATTAGCAAGTCTGGGTGCAACATCAATACACCAAGGAGAGCTCAATTTTGAGATTGCTGGGTGGAAAATAATTCGATGACAGCTAAGACTCCAGGCACAGCAGCATATGGACGAATTTGAGGGTAAATCGAGTGAAGTCATCATTGCTGGGTCAGCTTCTTCAAGACGTGATTTTCAGGTTACTTGTGCATTGTAATTATTTGTATCATCATTGGCATTTACTTAGTATTTTGTCATTCCATACAGCCTTGTAACTATCACTCCAAATAAAGAAATCTGAGATTGCTTAGTTGCTGCCATCATTGACAATTTGCATTAAGAAGTCTCTTTCTTGAGGGTAGGTGTTTTGGCAACATTTGTAATCAGTTTGAAGTCTTATTTGCAATACTATTCAACAGGAGTTTGCATATGATATGTTTCTTAAAAAATGTCTACTTGCTGTAGTGATCATCTGCATAGATAGGTTGCATCATAAGTGTTTGACTAAATGTCCATTGGCTGTAGTTGCATATCAGCTATCTTATTTCATTGAAAAATTAGAAAGAACATTGCATTGCATACCTATTCCTATTTCAGTCATTAGAACATTGCAATTAGAAGCCTCTATATTTATGATATCATCACATGCATTGAAAATACAAAAGAAAACAACAATCAGCAGTTGAAAGAAGTTTGCTAGGAAAGTGTTTGATGAAATTCCGGAGTTTCAAAATCAGACAATTTAGATCAGATTTGGGCAAGGCCTCTTACAAATTCAGCTACACAATCAATGATTATAACTGTTTAAAACAATGCATGATAAACACCACAAAAAGGATGCGATTTCTGATTTCTCTATCAGATTTACATGCATATGAGCTTGGAGCTAGATGGTGTCTTTCCTTAGCCATTGTTTCTGATTGCTTTCCTTCAAACCATGCGATTTACTCTTGGTTGGGCATCTGAATTATTTCCAGTGTTCCACGAGCATTGGGGATGGGGGGACGGGGAAATGTGCGGGACGGGGGGACAAAGGGCCGAAGTTTGGGGATGGCGGGGGGACGGCGGCGGGGTGTTGGTCCTGATATAGTTATACATATACTTATAGTACTTGAAAAACTAGTTTTGAAAAGATGTATAATAGTATAATAGTATAAGAATTACATTTCAAATGAAACTATAGGAAATTAGTAAAATTATAACATAGTAAAATTTGAAATACTAAATCTAAATACGATGATTTCTTGAATGCTAATTGCTAAAAAAATTTGGCAAATGAAATTGTCAAATTGGAGATTTCTATTATAATTTATATCGAAAATATGATTATCTGATGTCATATGAGATATCACAAAGTCTATAAAGATGATTACATGATTCATCATTACAATGAGTAGAAAATGCCAAATAGTAAATACAGATACTAATAGCAATAGCATTACGAAAGACAAAATGCCAAAATGTCAAAACTCAAAATGTAGTGAAGGGAGGCCTCTAATCATCTGCAAGTGCAAAATCCTCATCATTGGAACTGCTGGACTCCACAAGGTCAAGATCCCTCAAGCTTACACCAACCAGCCCCGCATGTGAAGTGGTAGGATCATCCTCATCAATTTGTGAAGGCTCCTCTGGCTCCACATCCCATCATGCCGCTGGACTCTCCTTGTACCCAAGTGTCTTGCGGTCTATGAGACACAAAACACTGTGTACAACCACAAGCTTCTCTACTCTCTTAGAGGTAAGTCTGCTCTTCTTAAGAGAGTGGATGAAGCTCTACGTAGACCAATTCCTCTCAGCAGCTGAAGAATTGGAAACTTGGGATAGCAGATGGATAGCTAGAGTGGTGGTCAAAGATTTTGTACCATGACAATTCCACCACAAAAGTGGGTCCTCCTGTGCCATAGATTCTATATCCATCTTTGCCGCATCTGAATAGCCTCTAAGAGTGGCAAATTTGGTCCACTCAGTGTGAATTGTGTCGGCATCTCTAGAATCATACATCTTCTCTATGCACCTAAAGAAACCCGCCTTCACCTCATCATCCTGAATCGGTGTCACTCTACCCGGTCTAGCCTTGTACCACTTAGGATTCAAGGCAAAGGCAGCCATATGCAAAGGAGTGTTCAACTTGTCCCATTTGCGCTGAATGATTGGCCGGATGTGCTCATTGTAGAATGCTAGAGAGGGGTCCTTCACTCGCACAACAACCCTCATCTGGTCAAGCATAGAGTCGATGCACTCATACACCTCTCCAAGGTTAGGTGTATCCCCATCCCCATATCTAATAACCTGGAATACTGGAGAAATGATGGAGACAATCTATTTCACATCAGTCCAAAACACATCACTCTTCACTATCTCCTTCACCCTTCTCCCCTGCGTTGTCTTGGCCTTGGCCCACCTATTCCAATCATTAGTCATAACCATGAGTTGTAATGCCTCTTGCAACTCAATCATTCTCTCCAAGAGAATGAAATATGATGCATATCGGGTCTCCACCAGTTTCAAAAACTCCTTCGCGAAGGTCCTGAAGAGTGCATGTGAAGTGTGGTGGTTGCAAATAAACATCTGCACATATCTCGCATCGGTGACCACTCCTCTAATCCAATCAATCTTACCCATGTCCTTGAGTGCATTGTTCATGGCATGCACACAACATGGGGTCCACCAAATATGACTATAGGCTGCCTCAATGAGTTTCCCTGCTGTTCTACACACATGGGCTGCATCTGTGACTACTTGGACCACATTTTGTGGCCCAACCTCCTCAATAGCCTCCCTGAGGACCTGAAACTGAAAATCAACATCTTTGCGATGCCCTGTACAATCAACTGCTCTAAGGAAGTATGGGCCCTCTACACATGTGACCATGATGTTGATGAGTGGACGATGGCTAATGTCCGTCCACCCATCCATAACTATGCTGCACCCAGATGCCACCCAATATGCCTTCATCTTCTCCATCAAAATATTGATCTCGAAATAGCACTTATCCAAGATCGAAGTCCTCATTTTCGTCTCACCTGGTGGCACATATGATGTTCCTCCCTTCGCCACCATAGCCATCATCTCCCTATAATAAGGAGACTGTGTAACATGAAATGGAATGCCATTGGCAAAGAAGAACTTGCCAATGGATTCATCTATCTCATCTCTCAGCTGCACATTAAACATATCAGCAATGAGGTTACTCTTCGATGTCTGCAACTTGCGTTTCCTTGTAGCTGTCCCCCTAGCGGCACTAGTAGTGGAAGTGGATGGAGATCCAAACATCATTCCTGCCGTCTGCGAAGCATGAAGAGAAGTATGTGGCGCATCATGGATGCGTTGAAGGGCTGCCCTATCAGACAAAGTAGTAGGGGTTGTAATATTTGTGTCATCTGGAACGCCCCAAAGCCTGTTAAACTCAATTCTATAACGTATATTTTTAGTTTCCTTCAGAAACTTACTAGGTTCCACACCTTTTCCTGTCCAAAAAAGAAAGTGTGCATTGACTCTAGTGATGCTACCAAACCATTCAACTTGACAAATGTTGCACTTCCACTTCCTTGTTCCCCCACCTGTACGTGATGTGCCTTGTATTCTTGAAGCAAACTATTTGAGAGGAGACTTAGGATCAAAAGGACCCCTAGCATACTCTGCCAACAACTTTGAAGGGCAACCTGTACTAGCTGGTGCACTCGCCATGGAACTAGAATGGGCTGCAGGATCAGCCCCATGGTCATCCCCCTCATTCTCAGGTTCAAAATTTGAATCATGTTCACTCTGGGAATGAATTTCCATGTCATCCCCACTCATGCTACTACTCATTGTGAAAGTGACACTGCATTTCACAAAATTAAAATAAAATCAGCCTAATTTAACAAATTGAAATACAAATTTGAAATTTTAATTTTGAAAACAAAATTTACAATTTTTAATATTATTTAAAAATTAAAATTAAAATATTAAATAATAAAATTTGATGTTGAATCTTGAGGGAAAAATGATGAAGATGAATGAATCATTCATCATTTTGCCCTCAAGATTCAACATCAAATCTGATTTTGAGATGAATAAGAATTTATTTTTTTTAAAAACAAGTTTAGTATTAAATTTTTAAAATAAAAAACTTGATGTTGAATCTTGAGGGCAAAATGATGAATGATTCAATCATCTTCATCATTTTGCCCTCAAGATTCAACATCAAATCTGATTTTGAGTCTTTGAGATGAATAAGAAAAAAAAAAACAAGTTTAAACTCAGAAAATAAAACAAAAACAACAAGAAATCTGAAAAAAAAACTTCAAAAACCCTACCTTGTGCTTGATAAATCTCTCCAAAATGCAGTAGAATCCTCTTCCTCCTCTTCTTCTTGCTCCTTCTCACTCCTATAACACTTGCAATCACTCTTTTAACTCCTTCAATCAGACTTCTTCAAGTTTTTGAACTGTTTTTCCTCCTCTTCAGCTGGCTGCAAAAAAATCAGTCAATAAAAATGTGAGTGAAATGATAAAGGAACATTGTTTTGTGTTGTTTTGGAGGAAGGGGTGGGGCCCACGCCAAATTAGGGTAACCCCAAAACACTTAAAAATTCAATTTTATTTTTATTTTTTACTTTTACGCCTCCATGGATGTGGGCTCGACGGGAGACGGCTAGGCGTCTCCCCGTCTCCCGAGAAACGCCTAGGCGTTTCCCCAAGGAGACTTGGAGATGTCTCCAAGTCTCCTAGGAGACGCGTAGACGTTTCCCCGTCTCCAGCGGAGCACCGGTGGCGGTGGCGGGACGGCGGGAAACGCCAAGTACCCGTTTCCCCGTCCTTGAAACGTCCCCATTTCGGAAACTTGGCCAAAAATGGGGGAAATGCGTCCCCATGGAACACTGATTATTTCTATTGTTATACAGCCTGCTTTAAGAGAATTTATGCGCCTTAGGAGCAATTCGACTTGCTGTAGCAGATGTCTTTTCTTTTTCTTTAATTATTCCATCCAATCTATGCAACTTAAATTGAGATAAATTGATGCTCTAATTTAGGTTGGTATTGTTGAGTGTCGCCTTGTATTTATGCGAATTGAATTGGGGCTATTTCTAATTTGACAAGTCCTTCATGCATTTTATATCGTGGCTGTATGAAATATATATCTCTGCAACTTTCTTCCTGCCTTCCTTACGTGCCCCAATCACCTTTAATATCCCTTTTGACTTCATGTAGAAAGATGCAACCTTTAGGAGGGAGGTGATTATTTGAAGAGAGACGTCCCTTTATATTCAATGTTATTAACCTTTAATCAGCCGACCCAACAATACTAATCTACGTGCATCATTAGGGAATCGACCAGTATTTCCTAAGACTTAAAACTTGATTCCTCAATGTAGTCGGCTGCTCCCTTTTTTTTATTTGCACATATATCTCCTATATTATGTAATGCTGCCATACGATGATTATAATTTGTTTAACCTTAGTCTTTAAAGATTTTTTTTATTTAGTTGATTGCCTCTTCAATGAGTGCGGTTTATTTTATGCTTGTGTTTTGTATTAATATGCATTATATGTTTCTTATTCTAGTATCATATCTATAAATTGATTTTGTTGTTTTATATATTTTTGATATTTACTTTATTATTAAAATTGTCAATATTTATAATGTTATATATAATAATTATAATTATAATATATTTATTATCTATTTATTTTATATATCCTATAGCATTTATGTATTATAATGATTTTAAAGTTGTAAATGTTTATTGTGTATTGTTGATATTTATATATATTTATAATTGCAATATTATCTTATGGTAATTTTAATTATAAAAGTATTAAATTGATAATATTTTCTTTTATAAATTTTAATAAGTATTTTGTTATTTATCTTATTTAATCATTTGTATTTCAATGTTAGGGTTTTTAGTGTCGTAATTTTGTGGACATGATAGTCCTCCCCTCCCAACTTTGCTTGTCCTCAAGCAACTTAAAGTTGGGGTGATCAAAACATCTTAGTTTCCCAATAGGGAATGCCCTAAATTTATATCCTTAATCTAATAAACAAGGGGTTAGAAAAAACCTCCCACCTGATTGAGGTCCAGGTTGAAGGCTTGCACACAAATTAGAACCATTTACCATAATCATACTAGTTAGCTGATCATAATCATTCACCCCAATAGTAGTAAGTAGTAGATTATTAAATGTTAGTAAACTCATGGTCTATCATTAGGTTAATCGAGAAGCATTCTAATATCCTTGGAGGATTCAACCATAAGAGAGTATGGGGAATCATGACCTGATGGGGAGCCTAGGACCCATCATGCCAACTCTTGCCCTTTCTCTTATGATTTAGCCCCTCTGGGTCTACTCGTCCCTCGCCGCCCCCCTATTATAGAATGCATTGGTTCTCTCTTACAGGACACATTGGTCCTCCATTATAGAACACATAGGTTCTCCATTATAGGACGCTATGTCCTCCATTATAGAGCACAAGGGTTCTCTATTACAGGACGTTATGTCCTCCATTATAGAGCACAAGGGTTCTCTATTACAGGACGTTATGTCCTCCATTATAGAACACAAGGGTTTTCTATTATAGGACGTTATGTCCTCCATTATAGAATACAAAGGTTCTCCATTATAGGATGCTATGTCTTCCATTATAGAACACAAAGGTTCTCCATTATAGGACGCTATGTCCTCCATTATAGACTAGATCCCTTGAAGAGCTTCATTCCTTTGGTTTCATTTCTTAAAGGAGTCACTTCCTTCCTTACCTCCTTTGTATCTTCTTTTATTTGGTCCTTCTTTACCTTTATCTCTTGTAACTTGATTAGAGTTCGCTTCCATGTTGAAGGCTTGTCTTCTTTGTCGTCTGCATCTGTGTCTAGGTTTCCGAACTTCCTCGCACTTGTGACAAATTTTTTCCCTTGTAAGGTCTTTTTGACTGCATTGGTACCTTGGTTTTCTTACATTTCTGCAATCAAAGCAAAGCCCCTCCCTCTTTAGTTCCTCTTGGTCATGGTAAGAAAGATATGGCTTCCTGGGTCCCTCCTTCCTTTTGAAGGGTTCTTTTGATGTTGTCTTTGTAGGGGGATTTCTTGTTCTATCTCTTGAGGTTGTGGCCTCTAGTTTTAGGGCTTTATCAATTGCATCTTCTAGGGAGGTAGAGTTTAAGGCACTTACCAATCCTCGGGATGAATCCTTTAATCCTTCTACAAAAAGGCAGGTAAGTCTATCCTCATCAACCCCTAGAACCCTAACTAAAATCCTTAGGAATTCTGCTAGGTAATCCTCAACCGATCCATGTTGTTTAAGTTGAGTGAATTCTTTGAAGTCTTTTTGTGGGTGCCTTTTGTCAAATCGTTTTATAAGTTTCTGTGTGAATTCATCATAGGATGTTACATTTTGGTGCCCTTGGGTGTGTATACCATGATGCCACCATTCATGGGCCAATTCTTCCAAATGCAAGATGGCAAATTGGACGTCTTCTTTTGTCATAGGGCTAAGGGTTAAGTACCTGTTTAATTTTTGTATCCATGCATGTGCTGTGGTTTTATTTGATCCATCAAAATTTGGGAGTGACAATTTTCCCACTTTGTGTTGCAAATTTTTGTTTGTTTGGTTCATTTCCCTCTCGTGTGATCTTCTAGTCCTAGCCTCACAATATTCAGTAAAGGGGATACTCCTCTTAACCTTTGGGTCAAGTCTTATATATTCATCAGCAATATGTCCCCAATCCGGTTCTTGTGCCTCTACTTCCTCATTCTCCCTTAGGGATCCCTCCCTAGTTAGGAAGGGTGGTCGAGTTGTCCTAGAGGTAGATCTTGAGGGGTTATTATTTTCAGATTGGCTTAGGGTGGTTTCCCTCCTGTTTTCTTCATGAGGTCTAAGAGTACCCATGGCGGTGTTCATGTTTTGTATTGCTTGGAGTAATGCCTGACTTGGTCTCTCATTTTTTTCAATAAGGGCTTGGGTTTTCCTATCATTATTTTCCATGAAAGCCCTAAGTTCATCTCTCAATTGGTTACCCATGATATTGCTTGGAGTGTTGTTATTCCTAGAGTGTCTTCTTTGGTAAGTTTGCATTAATTGACCTTTCACAAGATGGCAGGATTATGCTGTGATAACACTTGTAATGTCCCCTTATAGATTGTATTTGATTTGTCCTTTAATCTTACAAATTAAAGTACCCAAATTAGTCCAGAAGCAATGGTTTTGAGGATATACTTTAATCTTATTAAAAGCAACCTTCAAGGGCTAATGTTAATTTGATAATTGGGCCTATATTTATACTGATAATAGGAGGTGATATGCTGATGAGAATAAACCCCTATTTGCTATAAAATTTGGCTACACAATCAGCGATTATAACTGTTTAAAACAATGCAAGATAAACACCACAAAAGGATGCGATTTCTGATTTCTCTATCAGATTTACATGCATATGAGCTTGGAGCTAGACGGTGTCTTTCCTTAGCCATTGTTTCTGATTGCTTTCCTTCAAACCATGCGATTTACTCTTGGCTGGGCGTTTGAATTATTTCTATTGTTAGACAGCTCGCTTTAAGAGAATTTATGCGCCTTAGGAGCAACTCGACCTGCTGTAGCAGATGTCTTTTCCTTTTCCAGAATTATTCCGTCCAGTCTATGCAACTTAAATTGAGATAAATTGATGCTCTAATTTAGATCGCTGTTTCTGAGTGTCACCTTGTATTTATGCAAATTGACTTGGGGCAATTCTTGATTTGGCAAGTCTTTCATGCATTTTATGGTGGCTGTATGAAATGTATATCTCTGCAACTTTCTTCCTGCCTTCCTTACGTGCTCCAATCACCTTTAATATCCCTTTGACTTCATGTAGAAAGATGCAACCTTTAGGAGGGAGGCGATTATTTGAAGAGAGACGTCCCTTTATATTCAATGTTATTAACCTTTAATCAGCCGACTCAACAATACTAATCTAGGTGCATCATTAGGGAATCAACTAGTATTTCCTAAGACTTAAAACTTAATTCTTCAATGTAGTCGGCTGCTCCCTTTTTTCTTATTTGCACATATATCTCCTATATTATGTAATGCTGCCATACGATGATTATAATTTGTGTAACCTGTTGTACCCAAAATAAAATTGTTGCTTCATTAAGGCATTTTTATAAAAATAGATAAAATCTTGTAAATTTGTCGTCAAAAGTCAACAAAAGTTAGTCTCTGAAAATAGCAATTGTCTATTCTTAGAAATTTCTGAACGACAAACGAAGCATGGGGTTTTTGTGGGTTTATTGTCAAGAGGATTCTTGCAATTTTTTGAAAATTTTGAAATTAGGGTTTCAGGCCCCTATTTTTAGGAAAAGCCTGAAAAATAGGATCTTTCCAAAAATGACTCAAAATGATTTTGATTGGCGTATTCTTCGTCACGATCACATTGGTCTAGTAAGAATCACAAAAAAGTCAATTTTGCTCTAGTGGGTCTATTTCACTTTTTAAGGAGAAAAGATAGGACCTTCGAGGTCGTCAATGGCAGATGGCCAGTACTAGGTATCAAGATCTAAGCTTCAAACACTCCACAGAAGAATCTATGGCGAAAAATGCTAAACGATTGAGGGGAAATTTCAAAAGTTGAAAAATGCAAAAAATAATCTATTTGGAAAAAGGATGCCTTGTCACAAGGGAGATGCCTTTGCAGTCAACGTCTTAGTCAACTTTTCAATACCTGTACATGTGAAGTGATGAAAGCAATCACAATGGTGAATGCGGTCGCGTCGTCGACATCATGGTCAACCCAGTCAAGCAACACGGTGAATGCGAAGTGCAAGGAGAGTAAAATCATCAAAAAATGATTAACTCTGGAGCCAAAAGCCCTCCCGCAGGCCAAGGGCACCCATGAATTCAAGAGGCCAAATGTAGTTGTTAAGACTTGCAAAACCAGTTGTCTTCTTCAGAATTCTACAAGCTTTCAAACGAATCATCAAACTAGTTCAACAGATTCATCGAGCATTGGCAACGAGGATCAAGAGCGGAAGAAGATGCAAGGCAACAAACACCAAAAATGGTAGTCTATCAAGGAGAAAGCGCCCAGAAAAGGAACCATTCAGAAGTCAGTTTTTGGATTAGCTATTTCGAAATGATCTTCCTAGATTCAGCCCAGCTCTGCAACGAATCTATTTGTCAGTCCACGAGATGTATCAAACGCAAATAACTGTTGATCAAACAAGCATGGGCAATCAAATGTGATTTTTAAAGGCTATCTTCTCCTAGACATCTTCTTAGAATCCTTCTAGCTTCGCAATGAATCCAACAACCAACTCATGGGACCTGTCAAATGCTCACAAATAAAGATCAAGCGCGAAACACCAAAAATCAAATGAAGTTGAAAAACTTGAAAAATTGGCTTAAGTATAGAGCAAAAAGCACCCTTCTAGCAAAAGGCGCCCAAATTTTTGGAGCATTAGATGCAACTTTCGTGTTTCACAACTCCCAAGAAGTCCTCTGTTTTGATCAGGCTTCGCAACGAGACCATCAACAGATTCACTAGAGCATTCAAACATCCATCAACGAGGACCGAACTGGAGCATTTCGTCAAGAGTTACAAACTAGAAATTGTGTCTCAGAAGCACAAAAGCGCTCCTACAAGCTAGGGGTGCTTAGGAATTTGAACCTCCTAAATCAATTTTCAGAACTTGCACAACTAGTCATCTTTTGCGGGTTTCTTCTAGCTTCGTGATGGATTCAACATCTAGTCCATAGGGATCATCAATCATCGACTGCTGCAGATTGAAGCACAAAAGGTCAAAATTATAGAAATAGAAAATCATTTGAAAATTGGTTAACACTGGCAAACAAAAGCACCTTATCTCAAGAAGGCACCTAGAAATTTGAGCCATCAAAACCACTTTTCAAGGTTTGCAGCTTCCAAGAACATCTCTTCAGAGTTGATCTAGCTCCGTAGTGAATTTGTCAGCCAAACCTCAGGATCAATCAGGCATCCAGAATCAAGGGTGAAATGGAGGCAGTTTATCAAGAAAAAGTTGAAATTCTTCAAAAATATTCTAACACTAGCAAGGTGGTGTCCAAAGTCAACTCCACTTAAGATTTTTGAAGACTTTCTCATGTCTAGGCATCCCAAAATTTGGGGAATGCTTCTAGTTAATTGCCAGTCACAGAGATAACTCCTCAATCAGGGTTTGGACGCCCTAACTGATGCTTCCACCTCTAAATGATATTTAACAAGCATTTGGGCATCCTTTCTCATTATTTCTGCAGGTTGACTCCAAATGCCAAACACAAAATTTTATTCTCTACGGCATTCGAAGGATCAAACGATAGGGGTTTTCAACGTTCTTTGTATTTTCAAGAATAGGTTGCACAGAAGGACGTTTTTCCAGAGTTCATATCTCTAGGCATCATTTTTCCCACAATTTCTTCTACTTTTGTCTGAGGGTTTCTTGCATGTCCAAGGAAAATCAAAATTTTCTCAGATCTGACCTTTTGGGTTCATTCGTCACAAGATTGGCCACAAAACCCACATGCCAGATTTTTTCGGAAAAGTTGCCCCGCTGCCTCCATTTTTTTAGGGTTTTTGAAAAAAACATCTTTTTTAGAAACTGACATTTTGGGTCTACTCAACATTCAGGTACCTACAAAACCCATGTGTTAGAATTTTCCGAGAAAAAATTGCCTCACTGCCTCTACCTCTAAAATGTTCTTGCATGTTCGTGAAAAAGTTAGTTTTTCGAAAATATGACCTTCTGGGTTCATTCAAAAATATATTCTCAACAAAACCCATGTCTCAAAATTTTTCGTAAAAATTGCCTTTCAGTGAAGCTATTTTTAGCCTCTACGTAAAAGTTGTTCTAACATAGCAGTGTGCCCAGTCATTCTTCCAGTTTTTCAGAATGCAATTCTCTCAAGTCAAATTCAAGATTCATGATTTCGTGAGAATGCTCTACACCGACTTACATCAAGTGAATTAGGTGGTCAATTTGAACAAATTGACAGGCGTAGACACTCAAAGTCCACAAATTCCATATGGTTTCATCATGCAACTCCTCCATTGAAAAAAAATGAGAAAAGCGTCAGAAGCATAAAGCTGCAGAAGAAGCAGAGGTCATCACTCCAGTTACAGAGCCGCCAAAGTTACCACTTAGTGAACTGCTAGTTGAAGTGTGCGGATATTTCCAGGATTGCTCAAGTTGCTGACAAGTAGTAAACTGACAGTTGAGGCATGTGACGATCTCCAGATGATGAGGCAGTTAACAACTTCTTGGAGGAGATGATTGCTCGAGGTGGCAACCAATGAACTATCAGTCCCAAGACCACAACTTTCTCCAAAGATAGGATTTAGAACAACAGTTAAACTTGATGGATTTTCCAAGTTAACTCGTTGTCCACCTTTCATGCATGTCTATCTTTGGAGACTTATTGCACAGTTGGAGTTAGTTTCAGTTTTAGAATCAGTTAACTGAGGTAGCCTTTCTAGTTAACTGTTAGTTACCTTTGTTTACACATAAGAATAAATCATGCAGATTGGCAATAATTGATTGTTAACTCAAGGAGATTTTAGGGTTCCCTACTCCTTTGAGTGTCTATAAATAAGAGCAGCCTTTGCTCATTATTCTCTAACCGTTATTACTATAACAAAATTGCTGCGTCTTTGTGCCTTCAAGCTTTGCTAGTCAATATCTATTCACTTTGTTCAATATATTTTGGTTGATCGTAGGTTGTATGTTTGTCTTCTTCATACAACTTGCTGTCCCAACGTGTAATCATTGATTGAGTTTGAGAAAATAAATCAAAAGTACAATGAGTCTTTGATCAAAAGTCTCAATATCTTTCAATATTTGTTGTTTCTATAATCTTTATTTTGATCTGCACCTCGAAAGAGCAGTGAGCCTTTTGAGGGAATTTTGAGATCAAGCTTATCTTTTGATGTCTTGTTCTCATAATCTTTATTTCAGCCTACACCTTGAAAGAGCAATGAGCCTTCTAGGGAATCCTAAGATCTAGTTTATCATTTGATGTTTTACTTTCATAAACTTTATTTCAGCGTACATTTGAAAAAGCAATGAGCCTTTAGATGCGTTCTGAGAAAAAGTTTGTCTAAGTTGGCCAAAATAATTCCCCGTTTACTTCTAAATCCTCTTGCTCTGAATTTACTTGAGGAGATAGAAGCATTATAAGTTTAGGCCTAGTTGTTGAATTTCTGAAACCAGCGAAAACCTCAGCTGCAATGCAAAGAGTTTTATAAACCTTGTGCGCTGAGCTATAAAAAGATAAGAATTTAGTTTACTTTTTTTTTTTATGCATAATCAACAAAAGAGGGAGCTTCCCCTCCTAATTTGAAGAGCAGTTTATCTGTGAAAAGCTGTCCGTTTCCAATATGCACACTAGAGGCGCGAATTGAAACGCCAACATAACCTTAGTCTTTAAAGATTTTTTTATTTAGTTAATTGCCTCTTCAAGGAGTGTGGTTTATTTTATGCTCGTGTTTTGTATTAATATACATTATATATTTCTTATTCTAGTATCATATCTATAAATTGATTTTGTTGTTTTAAACTTTTATATCAATTTTATATATTTTTAATATTTACTTTATTATTTAAATTGTCAATATTTATAATGTTATAGATAATAATTGTAATTATAGTATATTTATTATTTATTTATTTTATTTATCCTTTAGCATTTATGTATTATAATGATTTTAAAGTTGTCAATGTTTATTGTGTATTTTTGATATTTATATATATTTATTATTTATAATTGCAATGTTATCTTATGATAATTGTAATTATAAAAGTATTAAATCTATAATATTTTCTTTTATAATTTTAATATGTATTTTGTTATTCATTTTATTTAATCATTTGTATTTCAATGTTAGGGTTTTTAGTGTCGTAATTTTTGGGACATGACATGAAATGAGTTGAGCATGCTGCATGTACTTATTATGATTAGACTTATGCTGCATGTGTGAGGAAAATTGGGTGAAAAAGGTGTGATCTACAATTAATGTGGCACCAATTTTTTGAATTGCTTGGTAAGTGGCACTGCGGGTACCTTCAGCATCAGGCTGAATTGTGATAGCTTTATGCTACCGGTCCGTACTGCAACAAGGCCCTATCAGAATGGTGATAGCTATATATAAGACAGGTCCCTTTGGAAAAGGTATGTACATCATTGTAACTGTGCTGTGTGTGCATGTGAGGTGGAATAAGAAATTAAATCTGAGTGACCTCAGGGATTGATCTGTTGTCATGTCCCCCAAAATTATAGCATTGAAATATAGAAGATCGAAAACAAGAAACATTAACTATTTAATCATAATTATCAAAGATAAAATAATGATAACTATTATATATAACATTATATAAATATTAACAATTTAAATAATAAAGTAAATATTAAAAATATATAAGATTGATATTAAACAATAAAATCAATTTACACATATAATATTCAAGCATTATCATAATTATAATTACCTTGATAACACTGTAATTATTCAAAGACAACGATTTCTGTAAATATAATATAATAATATTTCTTAAATAAAACAAACACCAAGTAGCAACTCTAAAAGGTAAAAGCAGTGATTAATTTCTGCAGCAACCTAATAAAGACTTTAGGCAGCGAATACCTTTAAGGGGAGAGTATTACCCAGCAAAGCAACAATTCATAATTATGTTAATGTCAGCGGTTAATTAAGAGAAAGATTATAAAGGCATGCTTCCGTTGGAAGTAATGCAAAGGAAAGAAAGGGATGTGTCCCTTCCTAAATAAATGGATATAAAAGAAGAAACAAATGGAGAGAGAAATAGATATATATTGGGAGGAAGGATAGGAAAGCATATTCAAATGGATGGAGTATATTTCTGAGATAGCAGATTTTATGAAGTATGTAGATCATGGCTGGCTGGAAAAAAAGAAGAATCAACAGAAGTATAAAAGTAAATATAAATTTAAATAATGAGTGCAGTAAAGGTACATACTTTATAAATTTAAATAAGGATTTTGGTAAATACATCATGAATTTAGATATTAATGTTTAGTAAGTAATTTCTGTTACAGGATAAGTAATTAAAATTTATGCTAAAAATCAATTAAAGGGAAATTAAATAATAATGAATGAATGCTTAACAATAAATTAAGGATTTAGTAATAGTTGGTAATTTATATCATATGGGTGCTGTATATATATTGTAATTTATATGTTTGGTAAGTATATGTGGTAATTGATAAAGATATTAATATTTGATATTGATAAAATTATTAATGTAGATATTAACATTTGATAATCGATCAATATATATGCAAAGGTAATTATCGTCAATCAATTAGAGATAATTATATATAGATCCTTATATAGAATATATATATCTATTATGTACGATTATCCAATAATATTGCTTGCTGCAATTATGGTGTCTCAACAAATGATTATGGTTTTTATCTTGAAAGATAGACCTTGACCGAAAACTCTGTCGTAACGCTTGATGAGGATAGGGAGTGTGTGGAAGGGAAAGGCAGGTAAATCCACCCAATGTTGGACGAAGCCCAAGACGGGTAACTAATCCTTGAGGGTGTCCAACTCGAGATGGTGCACGCACCCTTGGCACAGTAAATCTACCATCCCACAAGGTTAGGGAGAGAAATAGGGTGGAGGTCTATTCCGTTCGGAAGTGAGCAATCTTTCATGTTCAAAACAGTAATACCTAGTTGACAACATAGTTATTTGTCTCCTTAAATTATGTAAATTGAAAGAACTAAACATTGAATTCTATGTTTTACATGAAATAGGATTTAAACCCATTTTCTTGAGTTAAATTATGTTTGTATAAAATTCATTATAGGTCTTAATACGGTTCTTATGCTTTTCTAGGATTATTAAACTAGGGGACATTACAGTTGTGTAGCTCAATCACTGAGTCACTTGAAGAACTTGGTAAATCTGCTACTGTTATGTCATCTTTCTGTGTTTTTGAACTTGCATTTGGATCACTGTGAGGACCATACTGTTGAAATAGAGAAAGAATGAAATCTTCCTTTTGTACTAGTTTCTTATAAAGTTTCAACCTGTGGCCATTGACCAAGAGGGAAAACCTTACTGCATCTATGGTGTGCAGCTTTACTACTCCATTAGGGAAGACTTGGTTGATCTCATAAGGTCCCAACCACCTTGATTGGAGTTTCCCCTTAAAATCCTTGTATCTTGAATCATACAATAAGGCCTAGTCTCCTACATTAAATTCCTTTTTTTTGATATATTGGTCATGCCACTTTGTCCTTTGTTTTTGTACTACCTTAGTGTGATGGATTGCTTCCATCCTAATTTCATCCAGCCCATTTAAGCGGTGTAACCTTTCCTTTTGAGTTGCTGTGAGATCCATGTCCAATTCCACAGCTGTTCTTAATGTTTTGTACTCAAACTCAATGGGGAGGACTGCTGTTTTGCCATATACTAGCTCATAGGGTGTGAAACCAGTTGTTTTCTAGGTTGTTCTATAAGTTCTATATGCGCATACTGCCTCTGGTAATCTAGCAACCCAATCTTTTCTGTGAATTGCATCGTCTTGGTTAGAATACTTTCAATTTTTTTGTTGGTAACCTCCACTTGGCCATTGGCCTGAGGGTGATAAGGTGTTGACTTTTTGTGCCTGATTTCATATTCTGCAACCAATTTGGTAATGATCTCTGAAGTAAATTGTGGACCCTGATTAGTCACTATTTCCCTAGGTACTCCATACCTAGTAAAAATATCCTCATACAAGAATTTAGCCACATTGTCATCTCTAGAAAACTGTAATGCCTTCACTTCCACCCACTTAGTCAAATAATCAGTGCAAAATGTACAAATTGTTGTTAGAAGTAGGTGAAATTGGGCCAATGAAGTCTAGATGTAATGTCCCCATTTTAGCCAAACGCTCCTCTGTGACTAATAGCCTATTTCCAGAAGCCCGTAGGCTTGTCAGAGAGAGCTTTGAGATGATAGAACATGCAAAGTGAGTTGAGCAACTTTTCGGAGTTTACTATTTTTAGTAAAACTCTATTTTTGGCCGTGCCATCTTGGGCAGTAGCACTAGCAAACAGCTCAGTTTTCATTTTGGGCAGTGCAATTTGGAGTATAATTGGCTTTCAACATTTTAAGGATCATTTTGGTGAAATGATTTATTCTAAGTCATTAATGTTTTATTTCCATATTGGCCCCCTTGGCATAGTATTAATGACTTAATGTTGTTTTTAAATGTGGTCATGAAGGGTGGATGCCACATTAAGAGAAGATTAAATATTTTAATGTTTAAAATGTATCCTCAAGACTTGGACGCCTAGAAAAAGTGAATTAAAAGTTTTAAAAATTAAAATATTTCAAAAGTAAAATGGAGCGTTCCTTTTGGAGGGAAAAGTTGGAAGCTGAAGAGTCATCTTCAATTCTTTAAAAGTAGGCCATTGCTCATTCATTTCTTATCTTTGGAAAATTACATCGAAATGCTGCTGGTTTGAAATCCAGAATCCGGCTAAAGAAGAGTTTAGTTTTTTGTCATGTCCCCTTCTCAGTGACATCTCTCGGAGTATAGGATTGGCCTATCACACGACCCTCGTAGGCTGATAGACTGGATAGAGGGTCACTTCGGAGCTTGGCTCAGCTTCAGTTGGCAGAGTTTGATCAGTAGGCTTTCGTTTGGGCTCGATCGGAGACTTCTTGCTGAGTTGCTATTTTTAGCAGTTCCTGGCAGTCAGCGTGGGACCCCTGCTATTTTTAGCAGTATGGCTTTGGCGGCATTCAGAATCACTTCAGTGTTCGTCAGCTTCAGACGGAACAGTCATCGGATGAGTAACGAGAGAAATATTAATATTTAATTGTATTAATTAAATATTAATTATTTAATGATTATAAT
The DNA here is from genome assembly GCA_007115665.2 of Sequoiadendron giganteum. Taxonomy (NCBI): domain Eukaryota; kingdom Viridiplantae; phylum Streptophyta; class Pinopsida; order Cupressales; family Cupressaceae; genus Sequoiadendron; species Sequoiadendron giganteum. Next base: position 479,475,317 of record CM021102.1, read on the forward strand.
ATAAAGTTATAATATCAAATTATAACTTAAGTGATTCTTCTTGAGGGGTGCGCCATCATCAGAGGGGGCCAATTTTTAATTATATTTTATAATTAAAAATTTGAGTTGAGACTATTGAAAAATTAAAAAGAAGAGAAGTCGAATTTTTAATGAACCCTATTATTGAGGAAATCGCACTTTTGAGAAATATAAGTCATTTACATTGAAAATCGAGCCATTATGTGATTATTGAGATTGAAATTGATCAAGTCTTGTCTGAGCACATAACCTTAGGGTTTGAAACTCGACTTCATTGGGGAACGAGCCATCTCCATTGAAAGCAGTTTAGAGGGTGTGAGATATCACCTGATTTATAGCTAGCAGAGGAATTTCTTCACTCCGAGGAAGTTGCAGAGCATCACAGTTAATAAATACTCAGGGTTTTTGATTAGCACTTCATCCAGCAGAGGTTACTGCACAGAGGCGCCTATATTCATCAAACCTGGAGATTCTCTTTAGGGCCTTACATTATATTTATTGCTGCTGTGTATCAGGCCGTACCTTTTTGTACCAGGCCGTACTACCTTCAGAAAGGGCGTATCTTCTCCTTGAAGCAAAACGCCTAACTTGGGATCAGTCTATCACTTCCATCTTGGGCGCCTATATCACTGGCACTAATCTGGATCTTCAGACGGAGGGAGAAAGAAGTTCATTCGCAGCCGTACCAATTATTACCAGTTGCTGATTACCAGGTTCTTTTAATAAAATATTGCTATTTCTTTATTGCATGCTACCAGATCATTATTGTATTGATTCTATCTGAGCAATAAAAGATGCGCCTACAATAGAACTTGCATTTTCTATCTATATTGTCCGTTGAGTATTTTATCTAGATTTTATATCATTTATTATCAAAATCGCAATTTCTCAATTTCATGCAAAAAACCCAAAACCACAAAAAATCAAAAAACTTCAAATAACTTTCGGAAAATAGACAGTATCGGAAACAGGGGGGAACAAGGGGTTTCTACAGTGGTATCAGAGCTAAATCCTGCCATCCTAAGGGTTTAGCCATCATATGCAGCCAGACGAGCTTGAACCATACATGTATTATACACGCAGACGTGCCTTGATTGACAGGCAACGGAGTTTGAGTAGGCAGCCAGAAAACATGGCTGACAGGAATGACAGGGCTGACAGAGCAGATATACCTAGAGATCAGGATGATGCCGAGGTTTTAAACACTCTTAGAGACTTACGTGCAGGTCAGCAGCAGTCTAACGATGTGCTACAGCAGTTGGCAGTGGCAATCCAGAGGTTAGGTATACAGAGGAGACCGTCACCATAGCATGACGATAACAGGAGTGATGCAGGATCTCGGAGAGCACCTGGGACTGTGTCACGGACAGCAGACATGCCCACTAGGCCTACTTTTGTGAGACAAGAGCCCGATGAGGCTATTGCAGGTGAGGAGCATGAGGAGTTGTTCGTAGATACACTTATGGCAGCGAACGAGGAGTGGGAGTTAGTACCACCTGATGTCAGAGAGAGGATTTCCTTTGACCGATTTGTTACACAGAGGAGAGAATATCGCAGAGGACGATAGGATTGGAGACCTAGACATCAGAACAATGACCTAAAACATGCTACAAACAAATTCAATCTAGTGATGTTCGATGGTAGTGGCAAGGTGACAGCCCAGGCATGGATCAGTAAGTTAGACACATTCCTCACATTACGCCCGATGGCTGAGAGAGATGCTATCCGTTATGCGACACTGCATCTTGAGGGAGTGGCTTACGATTGGTGGCACCACGGTATGGTGACCTTACAGCATGACAGGATCACATCATACCAGGAGTTTGTGGACAGATTGGTTGAGCGGTTTGACAGGAAGGATCCAGAATCCTACTTCAGAGACTTGGCTCAGTTGAGACAGAGTGGCAGTTTGGAGTCCTATATTGGTGACTTTCAGAAGTTATCAGTCATGGTTCCGAACATTTCAGAGAGGTGATTGGTAGTACTCTTCCTGGAGGGTTTGACAGAGCCACTGAGAGGTTGGATCAAAGCCTTTGATCCTCCTTCTTTACAGGAGGCGATGAAGAAAGCACGAAGCATGGAGTTAGCAGCACCTTCTAGTAGATTTAACTCCCGAGGGTCTTCATCATTTAGAGATAATAAGGGCTTTAACAGAAATAAAGACAAATCTGATTTTAACAAAGAAAAATCAAACTTTAAAAACGATTCAAAAGGTAAATCAACAGCACCACCTTTGGATCGTGAGGCCCTTAATGACCTACGCAGGAAGAAGCTTTGCTTCTACTGCAAAGGACCGTATGACGCCAATCACGATTGTCCTCTAAGACCTAAGGGCAAGGCAAATCGAGTGATGTGGGCATATTATGAGGACTCAGAATCAGAAAATTCCGAACAGCAGGAGAGTTCCGAGGATTCAGAGTTAGAGGCTCCAGAGCCTAGAGCTGAGACAGAGCCAGAGCTTCAGATACAGGAGGCACGGCTATCTAGCATTCAGCAGGAGGGCTCATTCAGGATTCGGGGTGTGTTAGCAGGACAGAGGGTCATCTCCCTTCTTGATACAGGAGCCACACATAATTTCATTGATGCTAGGTTTGTTGAAAAACGTAGACTCATCACTGAGGAGTTCGAAGGAATTAGAGTTAAGGTAGCCGACGGGCACACGCTGAGGTGTGAACGCATGATAAAGGATCTCCCTTTACGCTTGAACAATTATGAGTTCAAGGCTGATTACTATGTTGTTAATATGGGGGATATTGATTTGGTCTTGGGAATGAAGTGGCTTCATTCATTGGAGGAGGTCACTCTTCGTCTCAAGGATATGGAGATCCGTTTTGATGTCAATGGGAAGACACACATATTAAAAGCAATACGGGACAGCGACATCAAAACAATTTCTTTTCGTCGGATGGAGCGGCTCATGCGTCACGACATGGTAGAGTGGACTGCCGAGTGTCATTTAGCACCTATACAGGAGGGACCGCAAAAAATAGAATATCATCCGGACATTCAGAAGTTGAGGATTAAGCATGATAAGGTGTTCAGTGATATTCCGCCAGGTAGACCTCCAGACAGGGGCATAAAGCACATTATTGAGCTCGAGGAGGGCGCTAAGCCCGTGATGATAACTCCTTACAGGCATCCTAAGAGGTTAAAGGATGAGATAGAGAGGACAATAAAGGAGTTACTTGCTATGGGACACATTCGACCTAGCAAATCGCCATTCGCTTCTTCGGTGGTCTTGGTTAAGAAGAACGATGGAACACTGCGCATGTGCATTGATTACAGGGTCCTGAATAAGAGGACAATTAAGAACAGGTACCCGATACCGAGGATTGATGAGCTTATTGATGAGCTCCATGGTGCCTGTTACTTTACCAAAATTGATTTACGGTCGGGTTATCATTAGATCAGAGTCCGTGAGCAGGACATAGAGAAGACAGCCTTCAGATGTCATTGTGGGCACTTTGAGTTCGTAGTGATGCCATTTGGGCTCACTAATGCGCCAGCTACTTTTCAGTCTACGATGAACAGGGTTTTTCATTCATTATTGAGGAGGTTTGTGTTAGTCTTCTTCGATGATATTCTCATATACAGCAGGACATGGCAGGAGCACTTGGCTCATTTGGAGACCGTATTGAGTATTTTGGAGAGGGAGTCCTTGTACGCCAAGGAATCCAAGTGTGACTTGGGGATGACTGAATTGCTATATCTAGGTCATATTATCAGTGCAGATGGAGTGCGTATGGATCCTGAAAAGATCCGCGCCATTGTTGATTGGCCTACACCGGCAAACCTGACACAGTTGAGAGGGTTTCTCGGTTTATGTGGGTTCTACCGCAGATTCGTGAATGGTTATTCGCGACATGCAGCCCCGATGACAGATTTACTGAAGAAGGGGGCTTTTGTTTGGACTTCTGAGGCACAGGAGTGTTTTATGAAGTTCAAGGAGTTGATGACCACATGCCTTGTTTTGGCACTACCTGACTTTACGAAGCCGTTCGAGCTTCAGTGCGATGCATCAGGTGAGGGCATTGGTGCGGTGCTTATGCAAGACAAGCACCCGATTGTGTATGAGAGCCGCAAGCTCAGAGGACCAGAGAGACTATATAGCATATATGATAAGGAGATGCTCGCGATTATGCATGCCTTAGCAAAGTTTCGACAATATCTTGTTGGCAGCAAATTTTGCATTAAAACTGATCATAACAGTTTGAGACACTTCTTGGGGCAGCGAGATCTCAATGATAGACAACAGAAGTGGGTCAGTAAGTTGCAGGCTTATGACTTTGATATCTCATATATCAAAGGCACACAGAACGTAGTGGCTGATGCGCTTTCACGTAGACCGTATTTGAGCACAATGGTTCATATCTCGGAGGATTGGAGGCATATGATAGTGGCAGAGTATGCCAAGGATAGTTGGGCCTCCAACATTGTTGAGGGGTCAGCAGTTGATACCAGGTATACGCTTGTAAATGACTTGATCATTTACAAGAACAGGATATTTTTGATCCCAGGATCAGAGGTGAAGAACATTGTTATGCGGGCCTTTCATGACATGCCTATAGCAGGACATCCCGGATACTTCAAAACTTACAGGCAGATACGGGAGAGGTTCACATGGAAAGGACTCAAGGGAGATGTTCTTTAGTATGTGCGTGAGTGCCCTGTTTGTCAGCAGAACAAGCAGGAGAACACGTACCCGGCAGGTTTGTTGCAGCCACTTCCGATTCCTGACAGGAAGTGGGAATGCCTGTCGATGGACTTTATTACGGGCTTGCCTAAAGCCCAAGGGCATGATTGCATATATGTAGTTGTGGATCGGCTTACGAAGTATGCCCACTTCCTTCCTATCACCACGACTTATACCGCTACACAGGTAGCAGAGGTATTCTTTCGCGAGGTATTCAGACTTCATGGGTTGCCTCGGAGCATTGTGAGCGACAGAGATAGTCGGTTCCTGAGTAACTTCTGGCAAGAGGTTTTCAGACTTTGTGGAACCGAGCTCACTCCGAGCATGAGTTATCATCCACAGACAGATGGGCAGACGGAGATAGTAAATAAGTGGGTGGAAGGGTACCTCAGGAATTATATAGCAGGGCAGCAGAAGGCGTGGGTCAAATGGATACATTTGTGTGAGTATTGTTATAACTCGACATTCCATATGACCATTCAGATGTCACCCTTCATGGCGTTGTACGGGTATGAGGCGCCGAGTTTCCTTGATTTTCTACTGAGCGACAGTAGAGTGCCGAGTGCAGGAGGTTGGTTGCAGGAGAGTCAGGACACTATGAGGGCTCTCAAGGAAAATATAGCCAAGGCACAAAATCAGCAGAAACAGTATGCGGATCAGAAGAGGACGGAGAGGCATTTCGAGGTTGGTGACATGGTCTACCTCATGCTGCAACCCTACCGTCAGTCCACTCTTAGGAAGAGTGGGTCAGAAAAGCTCAAGCCACGTTATTACGGTCCTTTCAGGATCCTGAGGAGAGTTGGCGAGGTGGCTTACGAGCTTGAGCTTCCAGCAGAGAGCAGGGTACACAACGTTTTTCATGTATCACGCCTCAAGAAGGCGTTGGGTCATCGTGTGATACCATCTGCAGTTCTACCTCCCTTAGATGATGAGGGAAAGTTGATTTTAGTACCTGAGTCCATCCTGGAGTATAGGGAGAGACAGTTGCTTCAGAGGACTATCAGGGAATATCTGGTGAAATGGAGAGATTTGCCTGTTGAGGATGCGACATGGGAGAGCGAGGAGATTCTGCAGCATCCGACATTGAGATTGCTTGAGGACAAGCAATTTCAGGAGGGGCGGACTGTCATGTCCCCTTCTCAGTGACATCTCTCGGAGTACAGGATTGGCCTATCACACGACCCTCGTAGGCCGATAGACTGGATAGAGGGTCACTTCGAAGCTTGGCTCAGCTTCAGTTGGCAGAGTTTGATCAGTAGGCTTTCGTTTGGGCTCGATCGGAGACTTCTTGCTGAGTTGCTATTTTTAGCAGTTCCTGGCAGTCAGTGTGGGACCCTTGCTATTTTTAGCAGTATGGCTTTGGCGGCATTCAGAATCACTTCAGTGTTCGTCAGCTTCAGATGGAACAGTCATCGGATGAGTAACGAGAGAAATATTAATATTTAATTGTATTAATTAAATATTAATTATTTAATGATTATAATATAAAGTTATAATATCAAATTATAACTTAAGTGATTCTTCTTGAGGGGTGCGCCATCATCAGAGGGGGCCAATTTTTAATTATATTTTATAATTAAAAATTTGAGTTGAGACTATTGAAAAATTAAAAAGAAGAGAAGTCGAATTTTTAATGAACCCTATTATTGAGGAAATCGCACTTTTGAGAAATATAAGTCATTTACATTGAAAATCGAGCCATTATGTGATTATTGAGATTGAAATTGATCAAGTCTTGTCTGAGCACAGAACCTTAGGGTTTGAAACTCGACTTCATTGGGGAACGAGCCATCTCCATTGAAAGCAGTTCAGAGGGTGTGAGATATCACCCGATTTATTGCCAGCAGAGGAATTTCTTCACTCCGAGGAAGTTGCAGAGCATCATAGTTAATAAATACTCAGGGTTTTTGATTAACACTTCATCCAGCAGAGGTTATTGCACAGAGGCGCCTATATTCATCAAACCTGGAGATTCTCCTTAGGGCCGTACATTATATTTATTGCTGCTGTGTATCAGGCCGTACCTTTTTGTACCAGACCGTACTACCTTCAGAAAGGGCGTATCTTCTCCTTGAAGCAAAACGCCTAACTTGGGATCAGTCTGTCACTTCCATCTTGGGCGCCTATATCACTGGCACTAATCTGGATCTTCAGACGGAGGGAGAAAGTTCATTCGCAGCCGTACCAATTATTACCAGTTGCTGATTACCAGGTTCTTTTAATAAAATATTGCTATTTCTTTATTGCATGCTACCAGATCATTATTGTATTGATTCTATCTGAGCAATAAAAGATGCGCCTACAATAGAACTTGCATTTTCTATCTATATTGTCCGTTGAGTATTTTATCTAGATTTTATATCATTTATTATCAAAATCGCAATTTCTCAATTTCATGCAAAAAACCCAAAACCACAAAAAAATTCAAAAAACTTCAGATAACTTTCAGAAAACAGACATCGGAAACAGGGGGGAACAAGGGGTTTCTACATTTTTCTACAACATTCTTTGGGCCTGAAACTATGGTTCCCTAGATGATCTATTGGGAGTGTGCTTCCTCTAGAAGTACATATTGATTTTCATTGTTGAAGATATTGAAGATTTTATCAGTTTTAATGTTTGCTGGTTTTTGAAGTGTTGAAGGAGATTTATAGATATAAGTCTTGAAATGAATTTTATTCACTTGTGGGTATTTTGCCTATCTCACTTAATGCCCTAGGTGACCTTATTGCTGCAAATACAAAATTTATCTTGGAGTTCTTGAATTTATCAAAGAGGTCGCCCTCTTCTCCTTGGTCGTACTTTCCATCAAGGAAATTGCTTTGGAGTTCGAGCTTTCTTTTGAGGTAAATTCCATTGTATAGTTCATGAACATTGGTCGCCTTGATCTTAATTAGTGCTGATTCAGTTTATGGGGTGACTTGGTGGAGTTTTATGGAAGAAATAGGCAATTTGATGATGATATTGCTTGCTGGTTTGAACTAGGGTTTATTGGAGTTTTATATCAGATCTTTATTTTCTATTCTATGCTCAATTTCTTTGAAGTTCCAGTTCATATCTTAGTTTAGAAGTTAGAGTAACTATTGTAGCTGCATTGGAGTTCGAGTTTCTCTTTTGGAGGCTGCTTTGTATTGTAAAACTCAGGTTACTTGGTCGCCTAGCGTTGGGGATTGATGACTTTGCAGTTTCATTGAAGTTAGGTGAAGTGTGGTAAGAAGTTCGAGCATTCTTGATATGTTACATTGCTGGTTATGAAAATGCAGTTTGCTGGTTATTGTTATCAGATTTCTAAAGGTTCAGATTTTGGTTTGTAATTTGGTGATTGAGAAGATTAAGAGTTGAAGAAATCATTCCTCATTTATTTGCATTGATTTTATTATTGTAACACTTGTAAATTGCAAATTTATTTCATTGTAAGGCTGTGATTGAGTAGTACTAATCCAGTCATTTTATTGCTGCATTTACTTGTAAACTTTAATGCAAACACTTTAACCCTTGGACGGTTTACCGCCAGTGTGGAGGAAATTACTTTGTATTTTCATCTATCACCCACTGTTAAGTGGAGAATCCCCACTGTTGAGTGGATGCCCGCCGTAGCAGATGAATTAGTTTTGAATTGTAATGTTTTCCCCCTCATTGATGAAGTGGTAGCGTGGAAATCTCTCATGGCTGGTTCACCGCCTCTTTTTGCTTTCAGTTTTATTTACTTTCAGTTATAATTCAGTTTCCTCCGCCATATGTTAGCACCTCACCCACATCGGGTCTTGTGTGCACATTCTTGGCGTTGAGTGCTTTCCATTTGATTCTCTTTGAAGCTAACACTAATCAATTGGCGTAGTGTTGGTTTGTGTTGTGACATTTTAAAGAAAAATTTGGTTGGCACATTTCACTAGACCCCATTTTTCAAAGGGAGCTAGTGTTAACTGAGGTTATAATGGAATTTCATCACTCCTTGTTGGCTTACCCATTCTTTGGCACTTATCACAACTCATTGTATATTTGATAGAATCCTTATGTAAAGTTGGCCGATAGTAACCAGTTGTGAGGATTTTGAATGCTGTCCTTTTGGCTGCAAAGTGACCCCCACATGGTTCATCATGGCAGGCCTTCATGATATCAAATATTTCATCTTCCCTTATGCACCTTCTCATTATATTGTCCGGGCCAGTGTAGAATAGTTAACCAGATATCCAAGAGTATGGAAAACACTTATGTACCAACTGTCTCTTTTCCCTTGAAGAAAAGTGTGGTGGAATCTGCCCTGTCACTAAATAGTTTGCAATGTCAACATACTAGGGTATATGTATGTTAAGAGCAAACAAATGCTCATCTGGAAATGAGTCATCTACTACCCCTTCTTCTGATTGTGTTGGCAATCTTGATAGGAAATCTGCTATTACATTAGCCTTACCAGGCTTGTCCTCTATTGTGATATCAAACTCTTGTAGAAGGAGCAACCATCTGACCAGTCTACCTCCTACTACAGGCTTGTTCATCAAATATTTGATAGCTATATGGTCTGTGTGGACAAAAACTGAATATCCAGTAATGTAATGCCTGAATTTATTGATGACACATACTCCTGCTAGCATCTCCTTTTCTGTAACAGTATAATTTAACTCTTCTCCTTGAAGATTCTTGGTAATGTAGTAAATTGCATATTCCTTGTTACCTTCTTTGTGTATGTATATGGAAGGGTAAGGTCCAATTTGGTCCCCTCAAAATAGGTGCTTGTGTTAAGGATTGCTTAAGTTCTTCAAAGGTTTGTTGGCACTTTGATGTCCAATCAAATTCTATGTTGTCATGTCCCCGAAATCATAGCACCAAAATAATATGTAATGTCCCTATTAGGGATTATACTAATCTTAACCTTAATCTCCTTCTTATGTCTGCATACATCTATTTTTCTTATCCTTCTTCCCAAATCCGAGTATATTATATTCATGTATTTGCTGCTATGCTTAAGGATATCCTTCTCACAAATCTGCTTTGACTATATGTTAATTCTTTCCTTCACACACGACTGCTGGTGTACATCAGATTTGTTTCCTATCATTCTCATATCAAATTGTCCATATATCTGCTCTTAACTTCACTAATTTATCATATCTTCTGCTTCTGCACTTATCAAACATTCCCCATCCTCTTTTTCTCTTCTCTATGAATTTATATCTTATGCTTGTACTTGAAGGGAGACATCCCTTAGAATAGTGATACTATTTTGAAGAGACATATCTTTTGTTAACAAATGATTGTTGCATTTAGACTTATTTCTAATTGTTGATTGTACCGTGCCTTCTTTCTTAGACTTCTTCCTATTCCCCTCCCTTGTTTGCAATTATCAGCCTTTATACATAACCCACTCTTCCCAAAGGACATTGCTATTGGTCAAGAGACATGGCTTTTTTTGTATTCCATGTCTTTTGCATTAATCGCACCTCTTATTATATAATAATCCTTGTTTGTTAATCCCTAACTTTGTATAAATAATAGTTGCTGCATATTTTTTCATTTATTAACATGTATGTTTGCTGCTATTTAGGATATTTAATATGTCTCTTTATTAGAATCGGTGTCCTTAGGATTATTCTTTATTTATTTGACTAGGTTTAGTCACTTTCAAATAATATTATTTTTTGTGAATTTTATTATTATTATATTTACAAATAATATCTATTATTCTATTTTATATTATGATTATAATATTATCTATAATAATATTTAAATTGCTTATCAATGTAGTGCCTCCTCCTATTATATTTTGTATTAAGATATTATGTATCTATGTTTTATTCATTATATTGATAATCTTAGTTGTCATTTTATATTTGATAGTTATATTATTTTATGTTTATGTTTTTATATTAATTCATATATATATTTTTTAGTACTTATTATATTATAATGTTTATGATATTTAAATTATTGACTTGTTTGTATTATATTATAATTATGATATTATCTAAGATAATTATAATTATAATAGTAATTTTTAGATTGAGATCACTTATATTTACATTTTGATATTTATTTGATTTTATTATTTGTATTTCAATATTATTTTGGTGCTACGATTTTAGGGACATGACATAATACTGAAATACAAATAATAAAATCAAATAAATATCAAAATGTAAATATAAGTGATCTCAATCTAAAAATTACTATTATAATTATAATTATCCTAGATAATATTATAATTATAATACAAACAAGTCAATAATTTAAATATCATAAACATTATGATATAATAAATATATATGAATTAATATAAAAACACAAACATAAAATAATATTGTAATTATGATTATAAATATAATGGATATTATAATATAAAATATTATTTTAAGTGATTACCATAATAATCATAAGGATGTCATAAAAAGAATAATACTAAAAGATAATATAAATAATAATAATAAATACATTATATATATTTCAATATGAAACAATTAATATAAAATATATCTTGTAAATTCTAAGCAGCAACTATGTGATATAAAGAGATTAATATCCATAAAAGAAATCGTCCAAAACAAAGAATACAAAAGCAGCAATCCTATGTAAAAAGATGGCAAATAAAGTATTTGAGTATTAAGGGCAGCAATTACTTTAAAAGGTAGAAATCATTTGTTAACAAAAGATTATTCAAATGGTCGTCTCTATTCAAAGGATCGCATCTCTTCATAAGGAAGCATCTCTTCATTGGAATATAAAGATATATATTGGTAGATGTAAAGGAGGGGATGGAAAAAAAAACCAGGAAAAGGAGAGCGAATTAAGAAATTAAGAGGCAGATATAAAAAGATATATACATATATACATGTAACATGTGTAAGAATATATATATATATATATATATATATATATATATATAAATATATAAATAAATTCATATAGATAATTAGGGGAAGGATAGAGGAGAAATCTGAGATATGTAGTAGAGAAAGGTTGTGTTAAAAAGAACGATATATCAAATAGACAACAACAGTTTATACATGCAGCTTTTGAAAGATGAATTTATGGCAGATTGGTAAAGAGAAGTATATGCAAATTTAAATGAGATAAGTATTTTAGGAATTTAAATAATAAGTTAGATAAATGTTTGTACATTTAAATAATGATGTTGATAAGTATCTCATGGACTTAAATAATAGTCTAATTAATAGCTATTTATTTAATGTTATCTATTTTTATTTGATTGCATGAGGAATAATATATCTTGCATGCTACTAGTTATCTTATAACATTGCTGATATGTTCTGCTCAATTGACATTAGTGTATGTAATTGCATATATATATATATATTTATATGAAATATTATACAATAAGGATGCTTGCAGCAATTATTGAGCCTTATAAGTAATTGTGATTATTTGATAGAAAAATGAATAGGTTTATGAATGTCTTTATCCTATGATTGATCAGGAAAAAGGATAAAAGGAATATAATATGAACACTAGACCATCATAAAGGATATCTTCAGAAAATCAGGGCAAGAATTATGATTAACCCAAAAAGGGGACATTACATATGTCTTTAGTTAGCAGAACAAACAATGGTGCAACAATCTTATTGAAATTTTGAATGAACCTCCTGTAATAGTTTGCACGACCAAGGAAGCTTCTAACATCTTTCTGCCACTGTGGAATAGGTAAGGTAGAAATGATTTCTATCTTATGTGGATCGACTTGGATCCCTGCAGTGGATATGAAATGCCCTAAAACAGTTCCCTGTGTCATCAACATAAAGCATTTCTTATTATTGAGGGACAAATTGTGTTCTTTACATATCTTTAAAACCTTTTCCAGATTGCTAAGGGCATTCTCAAAGTTTCCCCATATGTGGTGAAGTCATCCATATATATCTCCATAGGGTCATGAGCATAATCAAAAAAGACGCTAAGCACTGCCCTCTGGAAAGTAGTTGGAGCATTGCATAAACCAAAGGGTAGAAGAGAGTAGGCATAAATACCCCAAGGACATGTGAATGTGGTTTTGTCCTGGTCCTTTGGAGCAATTTTTATTTGATTGTAACCATTGAAACCATCTAGGAATGAAAAGTACTTCTTCCCTGCTAAAGAGTCAAGCACTTGGTCTATAAAGGGCAATGGGAAGTGGTCCTTCCTAGTGGCTATGTTTAGTTCCCTATAATCTACACATACCCTCCATTTTCCACCTTTCTTGGGAACAATGACTAAAGGTGAGACCCATTCACTGTCAGATATAGGATAAATGAAGCCTGCATCAAGGAGTTTTTGAAGTTCAGCTTTAACTATTTCTCTCAAGGCAGGGTTCATTCATCTTTGAGGCTGTCTAATGGGCCTATAACCTTCATTGATATCGATTCTATGCATACATAAGTTAGGATCTGTACCCTTCATATCATGGTAGTCCCATGCAAAGGCTGCTACTTGTGCCTACAACACTGTGTGTAGGGAATTTCACTGTTTTGCAGTTAATGCATTGTTTATGTTCAACATTTTTCCTGGCGTGACTTCTAGTTCTCTGGATGATTCTTGGATAGATGAGAGGTCAAGGCTAGGAATGATTGGTACACACTATTGTGGCAATAAGGAATGGAAAATCTGAGATATTTCTTCTAAGGATTTGGCAGGTATAATACTCTACAAAGGGTCTTGTAAACATGAGAGATAGTCCTGTTGTTGCAGGCTCTGACCGCAGTCATTTTGGATTATGTGAGTAATCAGATAATCTTCATCTTGATCATCCAATAAAGGGCTGCGTTCTATTGTCATCAAAGTTTGTAGGGAATAGTTATCTTCCTCATCCCAGGTAGGCTAAATGGTTGGCTCAAGATTAGCATAAGGTTGTGCTAGAGGATAGAGGACCAATTTCTTGGTCACGGTCCCATTAGATATTATCATATTGCCAGACCTTCAGCATATGAATGCATCACTGTAGCTAACCATGGTCTGCCTAGGATGAGTGGATATCCTGCAAGGTTAACCTTTGGCCGTAAAACTATGAAATCAACAGGATATTCCCAAGAATCTAATGCAATAACTAAATCCTCAATGATTCCTTTAGGCTTGACTATTGACCTATCAGCCAACTGTAAACAATTGGTGTAGGTCTAAGGTTGGCTAACTGAAGTAATTGCATTGTCTCTTTAGTCATGACATTTATTGCTGCCGCTAAATCTATCAAGGTGTTCTTGATAAGGGTCCCATTAATCTTGACATCCACTACTGGACTGCCAGAGTCTTTGTATTTAGGGACAGTTATGTTCCCTAGCATGATATCAGCAAGGTTCCCTAGGACATGAACTGTCTGAGGGTCCTTCCTTTTTCTCCTTGGTTGCTTAAGACATAGTTCCCTAACTGCCTCGATATAGATTGGAATGTCCTTAATAGCTTGGATGAGAGGGATCTTGATATTGACATCCTTAATTTGACCTAGTAGGTTTGTCTTAGCTTGGGTGTGATGGTTTTGAATGGCTAAGCATTTAGGGAAAGGAGGCTTTGGACTTGAGGTAGTCTGGTGTACCTAATTTGACTCAAGTTCTAGAGGTGATTTGTCTGAAGCTTCAGCTGCAGGTTCCTCATCCTCCATCTCAGTAATTTGAGGGGATGAAGGTCCAGCTAGTTGTTTCCCTAACCTGAGGTGGACATCACTCACCTCTACCCCATAGGTATTGCATAGCCTCGTTAGTATAAGCTTGTTGGACAGGCTTGTTGTTAGGGTTAGGTGTAGGTTGGGTAAGCAACTGTGGTGGTCTTTTTGGTTGAGGTGTAGGATTTGATGGATTAGGCATAATAGCTTGTTGTTGTGGCTGAGGAGGAAGCATAGGCTATTGATAATTCATGTTTTGTTGTTGCCATTGTTGACCTTTTCGCCATTGTGGCTGCCGCTAGTTTTGCTGTGGTTGCCATTGAGGATTATAATTGGAACCTTGGAAGTTTTGTTGTGGCCAAGGATTTAGTTGCTACTAGTTCCAATTTTGTTGAGGCTGTTGCCATTGTTGAGGGTTTTGCCATTGATTTTGGTTAGGTGGCCAGGGCTGAGAGTTCCAAGCAGAAAAGTTATGATTTCCAATTGGAAAAGATGAATAGAAATTCAGAGGGTCCTATGGCATATCTTGTCTTTATTGCCATGGCCTTCTTTGAGCTATATAAAATAGCTATCCATCCTCTTCTTAAAATGGTTGAAAATCAGGGTCTACAGAAATTACTCCAGGACCTTCACTAAGAGGCCAAGAGGAAAGAGGACATCCACCATTAGCAAATCATCTACTAGGGTTTCAAAGATTGAGATAAGTAATTTGTTGTCCAACATGAAGGAGGACATTATTAGTCATCTTTCCACTTAGTTGGACACTCTTCATATAAAGAAGCAAGAGGAAGCTAAAGCAATGCTCACTGAATACTACCCCAGCTACAGACAAAAGAAAAGAAAACTGTATCCTGCCATCCTGGAGGGTTATGTGTTAGTGATTTGATTTTATGCAGCCAATATATGGTACTAGCAGGTACCATTTGAGGAGAAACATGTCAAACCCAAACATTGAGGATCCACCAGAGATTTATCCCTTTGTAGGTATTGAACAAGGTGAGGTAAATATGGGTGATAGAGAGCATGGGGAACCAAACACAAGAGAAATCCGTAATGATCTTGCTAGAGGACAATGAGAGTTGCACTAAAATATAGCTCAAATGTGTGCAACGATGACAACATATTGTGGGTAATAATAATAATAACAATAACAATAGAGGTGTTGTGAAGTGGAATGGTCTAGGAGCATACTTTGAAGCTACTGTAGCAGTGCATCGACCAATGTTTGTCTGGTTGATGGAGCTAGTTTCAGTGGTACTTGGTTAACTTGAGGAATACCTTGACTCATCTTTGCCAACAATTGCGACATCATATCCAACATAGTGTCAAACTTCCTCTTTGTTCTATCATTTGGATTTTCGGGTTGACTTAGTGGCTTCCCTTTGTCCGCCATAACCTCAAGTGAACTTTCATTGCCACTGGAAGAATCTGAATGGATTCCAAGAATCCTTGAAATTATTCTCCTTCTGGTATTGATGGAGGTTTCCATTGATTTTTCTTCTGTTCTTGGTCGCAATACCTTCTTTCTCTTTCACTCATAGATGATTACAGCTCCATGGCATGTGTCAGAAGCATAGGCTAGTAGGATAACCAGCTTTGATACTGTTGTAATAACCCACCCTTAATTTTTTAAAATTTATACCTGTTAGCATTACCCAAATAATAATGATAAGCAATTGAAGTACTCCCTTCCACTTTTTGATCACCCAGATCCCAATGTGGGCAAGGTGAAAGTATATGGTGGTAAGGTTACAATACATTAGCCAACAATTAAAGATAAGCAGCTGAAGTAAACTTCCTTCCACTTTCTGATCACCCAGATCCCGATGTGGGCAAGGTGAGAGCCTATGGTGGTAAGGTTACAATATGTGCTTCTAAACAAACCGCTTCTTCAGTGGGGTAAGTATGAAATCAAGTGCATGAAATGAACCATCCGCTTCTTTAGCAGGAATTACAACAAGGCAAAGCACTTCATGGCAAGCTGACCAATCAAGAGAGATCCTCCGCTTATTCAACAGGTATAACATAAAAGTAAAGAAAGCTCATTCACTTATTCAGTGAGAGTGCCATTTATTTAGGGGGTAAGAAATGACATGAAAGTAAGAAAGCTCAACCGCCTATTCAGCGAGAGAACCACTTATTCAGTGGGGTAAGTAGCAAATAGATTCAAGAGCTGATCACCGATGGTACTACCAAAGGTGTTACAAAGGAGCTCAATATTAAATGATCCAGATTATCATAAGTTGTTGATATACTATGAAAAATGATAACTTGAGTGCTCGTGTATAGAGTCATTCGTGCCAGCTATGAAGACACCTTGCAAGTTGATAATTTAAGTACCTTGTTTCAGGAGACAAGGTTGGAAAATTGCAAACTTCACTATCAAAATCCACTATAGAAGATCTAATCTTGAGAGGAGTTTACAAACTTTATAATGCGTCTTTGTTGTTGGGTCATGTGTTGCTCTTGGGTCCCCTAGGCTGCTTTGGCCTCATGGACATTATTAAAATCTTTCATTTCATTTCATATCCTCCTTAAAATGAATACAACCTTCACAAACAAACTCAATGTGCTTTGTGTACTTAAGAACTTAGGGGTTCAGAAAATATGATCATTTTCAGATTTTGAATTGATTCTACTCCTAGTATGAGTAAATTCTTCCTATACTTGATTGTATACTGATTTACATGATTGAACCTATTTGCTGCTGAACTGAGCCTCTAGTTGAAAATTAAACTTGCTGAATTGAATGTGAGATTGAGTTGGACTCTACCCATCTCGGCCTACTCCACCTGAAGTTGGATCCATAACTGTTTGGAAGGCCCTCCTACATTTATTTGAGTTTTGATATGAATGTGAAGAGAAAAATTATGAACCATTGGACTTTATGTACGTGTTGTGATAAACAATGTATGTTGTGTTGTACCCAAAATAATTTTTTTGCTTCATTCAGGCATTTTGGTAAAAAATGTCAAAATCTTGTAAAATTGTCGTCAACAGTCAAAAGAGGTCAAAATGTCTAAAAATAGCAATTTTCTATTTTTAGAAATTTTTGAACAATAAACGGACCATTGGGTTTTTTTGGGTTTATTGTCAAGAGGATTGTCGCAAAATTTTGAAAATTTTGAAATTAGGGTTTCAGGCCCCTATTTTTAGAAAAACTATAAAAACAAGATCTTTTTCAGAAATGGCTCAAAATGATTTTGATTGGTTAATCTTTTGTCACAATCACACTAGTCCAGTCAGAATCATCAAAAAGTCAGTTTTTCTTTGGTGGGTCTATTTCACTTTTTTAGAAGAAAAGTTAGGACATCCAAGGTCATCAATGGAGGATGGCCAGATACTAGGTGTTAGAATCTAAGCCTCAAAAGTTGCACATATCAATCCATGGCAAAAGATGCTCAAAAAATGGTGAACAGAGGAGTGGGATTTGAAAAGTTGAAAATTGCGAAAAATAAACTAAGTGGAAAGCTTTTGCAGATCACACACGCATGACAGTGAACACAGTCAACACATCAATAGTGGCGACCGACGCAATCGACAAACACGTGAACGACTGGTGTTGGTGTTGGTGTTGGTGTTGCGCGCGATGGCGAGTGCATCGACAAACGACAAATGCGGTCGACGGACACGGTTGACAAACGGTGAACCGAAGGAAAACAAAAGTTGAAAATCTTCCAAAAATGGTTAACTCTGGCAAAGAAAAGTGTGCCTGCAGGCCAGAGGCTCATGGAAATTAAAGCACTCAGAAGTCATTTTTAGGGTTAGTCACCTCCAAGAGATTCATCCCGAATTCAACCTAGCTCTGCAACGAATCCGTTTGCCAGCTTAGAGGACCTATCAAATGCTAGCGGTTGCTGATCGAACGGATACATAAAACGAAGGATAAATTGAAAATCATAAGAGAAAAAGCGCCCCTACTAGCCAGGGGCGCCCAAGGTTTCGAGCAGTCAAAACTGTTTTAAAGGTTTGCAGCTGCAAACAGTTTCTTTCCAGATTTGAGCAGGCTTTCCGACCAATTCACTAGCTAGTCCAAAGGAGTTATCAAACACCGCGAAATGCAGATCGAGTGAAGACACACCACGGAAAACAAAAAGAATCATCAACTTTATGAAGGAAAAGCGCCCCTGCTGGCCAGGGGCTCCCATGAATTCAAAGGGTCAGATGCACTTGATAGGGTTTGCAGTGTTGGAGGTCTTCTTCAGAATTCTTCCAGCTTCGCGATGAATCCAACATCCAGTTCACAAGACTTGTCAGACGCCCGAAAACGAAGATCAAGTGGGAAATGCTGAAAGATTGGAACTCAATCGAGTGGCTTGAAGCATTCAAAATCTTGAAGATGGATGACAATAAAACCAATGCCTCAGTGGTATCAACTTCCCCCTTTGCATCATGTTCTGACTTTTGTCAGAGTACCTTTGCCTGGGCATATGAAGATACGAGAATCTTCATCCTGGAGGAATTGTCTCTTGCAATACCCATCAGAAGAGAAGTGAAAACTTTTAGGCAGAAGCGACATCAATGGAAGGCTCTTCCCGCTGCCATATAGCAGATAATATCTAAAGCACTTCATTCCTTCGGGGATGGAGTGATTTTCCTTTTTGTTTTTCGTAGTGTGTTTCCCCTTTCCATGATGTGAACGTTATGTTGTAATGTAATTCCCTGGTTCGTAAAGTTTTTTCGTGTTATAGGTGATTAGGTAGTCTTGTTTTTAGGTGATTTTAAGAAAGTTCCAACTGATGGTGGTTTAAAATGATCCTGACTCTGATGCCCAACTAATAAGACACTGGTCTACGCTTAAATATCCAAAGATTCTTGGTTCTATGCCATAAGTATCCGACATGGTCCCCAGATAGAGCCAAATGTTGTACCTAAAATAAAATTTTTGCTTCAATGGGGCATTTTGGTAAAAATGGTCAAAATCTTGTAAAATTGTTGTCAAAAGTCAAAAGAGGTCAAAATATCTAAAAATAGTAATTTTCTATTTTTAGAAATTTTTGAACAATAAACAAACCATTGGGTTTTTCTAGGTTTATTGTCAAGAGGATGCTCGCAAAATTTTGAAATTAGGGTTTTAGGCCTCTGTTTTTAGAAAAATCCTAAAAATAGGATCTTTCTAGAAATGGCTCAAAATGATTTTGATTGGTCAATCTTTCGTCATGATCACACTGGTCTAGTTAGAATCGTCAAAACATCAATTTTGCTCTAGTGGGTCTATTTTGCTTTTTTAGAAGAAAAGTTAGGACCTCCGAAGTCATCAATGGAGGATGGCCAAACACCATGTGTTAGAATCTAAGCCTCAAATGCTGCACAAATCAATCCATGGCGAAAGATTGTGAACGAAGGAGGGGGATTCAAAAAGTTGAAAATTGCGAAAAATAAACTGTTTGGAAAGTTTTCGTAGATCATGCACGCACGACGATGAACATAGTCAACACATCAACAACGACGACCGATGTAGTAGACAAACCCATGAATGGCTGGTGTTGGTGTTGCGTGCGATGGTGAGCACGTCAGTGGATGATAGACATTGTTGACGAACGATGAACTGATGGCAAACAAAAGTTGAAAATCTTCAAAAAATGGCTAACTTTGGCAAAGAAAAGTGCACTTGTAGGCCAAGGGCTCATGGAAATTAAAGCACTCAAAAGTCATTTTTAGGGTTAGTCACCTCTACGAGATTCATCCCAGATTCAGCGTAGCTCTGCAATGAATCTGTTTGCCAACTCAAAGGACCTATCAAACACCAATGGCTGCTGATTGAACGGACATGTAAAACGAAGGATAAATTGAAAATTATAAGAGAAAAAGTGCCCCTGTTGGCTAGGGGCGCCCAAGGTTTTAGGTAGTCAGAAGTGTTTCAAAAGTTTGCAGCTGCAAACAGTTTCTTTCTAGATCTGAGCAGGCTTTCCGACGAATTCACCAGCTAGTTCAAAGGAGTTATCAAATGCCTCGAAATGCAGATCGAGTGAAGACAAACCACGGAAAACAAAAAGAATCATCAACTTTCTGAAGGAAAAGTGCCCCTGTTGGCCAAGGGTGCCCATGAATTCAAAGCGTCAGATGCACTTGTTAGGGTTTGCACTATTGGAGGTCTCCTTCAGAATTCTTCCAGCTTCGCGATGAATCCAACATCTAGTTCACGGGACCTGTCAGACGCCTGAAAACGAAGATCAAGTGGGAAATGTTGAAAGTCAAGAAACTCAAAATTGACCAAGTCTAGAGTAGAAAAGCGCCCCTGTAGGCCAGGGGCGCCTAGAATTTTGAAGCATCAATTTTAGTTTTTAGCTTTCATGACCTCCAGTAGGTCCTCAGATTTTGTCAGGCTTTGCGATGAGTCTGTCAACAAGTTCATCGAGGAAGTCAAACACCGGCAAACGAAGATCAAATTCAGTTGTTTTCGTCAAAGTGAAAATTATACCTTCTACACGCAAAAGCGCCCCTGTTGGCCAAGGGCGCCTAGAAATTTGAGCCCTTTGAATCAACTTTCAAGATTTGCAGAAACAATCATCCTTTTCGGAATTCTTAAGGCTTTCCATTGAATATCTCAGCCTGATCATGTGATCCATTAGTCAATGACTATTGCGGATTGAAGCACGAAAGGTGCAAATGGAAGAATTTGAAAACCACTTAAAAAGTGGTTTGCTGCTCTTGCTAGCCAAAAGCGCCCCTGCTAGCCAGGGGCGCCCAGATTTTTAAGCCACCAGAACTAGTTTTTGAGGTTTGCAGCTCCAAAGATGATCTCAGATTTGATCATGCTCCGCAATGAATCTGTTAGCGACTTCATAGGACTTGTGTTGGCGTTTCAATTAGCACCTTTGGAGTGCTTATTGGAAACATACAACTATTGCAAGTGTTATAGTGCTGCTCTTCAAATTATAGAGAGGAAGATCTCTCTTTGCTGATGTTCTATGTAAAAAAGGGTAGGTTCCTGTTGTGCCCCTTTTTGCACACACGCCTCGTTCGGAACGGGGACCCTCTTTTTTTTTCCTTCAATAAAGGTGGCACGTTTCCCAATGTTATATTTTAAAAAATCTCGCCTTGACCGGAAACTTCGCATCAAAAGTTTTTTTTTACATCTTCTGAAATTTTCGGGTTTCCTTGTTCGGATTTCCCCTTTCGGGTTTCCTTCGTCGGGTTTCCCCTTCCGGGTTTCCTTTCAGGTTTCACCGTTCTTCACGGCGTCCAGGCAACGTCTTCCCGGGAACGGCTTTCCGGACATCCGATTCCAGACGTCCCACCGCCTTCCTTTTTCCGGAGTTCACCAACCCACCTGCAACCGTACGGAGCATTTATTGCTGTACTAATGGCGTTTTCTGCTATAAAAATGTTTTTTCCGGCTGTCATTATCAAATTTTCGACTAACAGAAGCGCATTCCAGAGCTCCCGGCGATTTAGCTTCCTTTCTGACATTTTCAAACTGTTTATTCCGACGACGTCCGCGCATCCGACTAGCCTGTTCTTCGGGTTTTTGAGGTAGGTTTTCCGTCCCGCGCCCTAAGTTCTTTTCGCATTTTTTTGAGATTTTGTTAAGGATAAATAAAAACTGAAGTTCGAACTTAGTAGATATCCTCACTGCGCACAAAACCCATTTCTTTGATTTCAAAAATCCGCCTTCTATCGACCTCCGGATCTATCCGGAACTTTCTTGTGTCGCGGCCGTTCTTCGGAATGGCGTCGGCATCTTCCGGGCCCGGGTCTTCCCGCGGCCGCCCTTTCTTCTCCTACTAATTTTCCTTCTCCGGAATTCCTTTGTCGGGATTCCTCGTCCGGATTTCCTGCTCTGAAACTCCGTTTCCTTTTCGCCGTTTTTAACGGCCCCGACCGAGCGGCTTTCCGGATGCCTTTCCCCGGAACCTTTATCAAAATTTCATAAGTTCGCTCACAAATTCCATCTTTTTCCTTCGGAATTCTCTTTTCGGGATTCCGTTTCCGGGAATCCGTTTCCTCTTTGCCGTTTTAACGGCCTCCATCACCCGGCATTTCGAACGATGTTTCCCCGTGGCCTTCTTCCCCTGTCGGAGTTCCTTTCTCGGAGTTTCTGTCTCCGGAATTCCATCGTCTTGCCGCCCTTCTTCACGGCGTCGCCCGAACGTCTTCCCGACCCTCGGATCCCGAAACCTATGTTCCCGTCTGTCGTTTGACCCCATCATCCTCGGGATTTCCTTCTTCGGGATCCCGTTCTCGGAATTCCCCTTTCGGACTTCTCTTTTCGAGAATCCGTTCGTTTTTCGCCTTTTGCACGGTATCCAGCTGGCGGCTTCCTGGATCCCGTTTCCCGGCCGTGGAATTTTCTTCCAAACTCAAACTTCCATTTTCTTCCACATTTCTCTCGGAGTCCGTTTCGGGTTTCCTTTATCGGATTTCCCTCTTCGGATTTCCTTCTCCGGAAGTCCGCCTCCGGATTTCCCTTCTCGGATTTCCTCCTGCGTCCCGCCGTTCCTCACGGCCGAACAATGACCGCTTCCCGATAACGGAATTCCGAGACCCAGATTCCATTTCCCGGATTTCCGTTTCTTTTGCACCGTTTTCAGACGGCCTGCCTGCCACTGATACCCGAACCTTCAAATGGGGGGTCAAATGACCTCCAAATTCGAAACGGACTTCGACCCACTTGCTAAAATTCCGTTGTCTTCTATTTCCAACCTTCAAACTTGAAATCCAACCCCGGGAGGTGCATATGGGAATTCCATTCTCGTTTTGCCTGTCTAAACGGCATTCTGCCAGGGGATTTCCGGCCTAAGAACCCCGGATTGATTGTACAAACTTCTAGGGTTATAAAGTATCTAACTTCAAGTGCTTATTAAATATCTACTATGATTGTCGGACTAATCTTGACGTGCAGGGATTCGTCAATAGTTCTTATGACAGGTTCTTCACTATTGACTCTTGCCCTTTGTGTAGAATTCATGGAATCTAGTCCAGAAACTTCCAGTGTTGCCAGGAAAGGAAAAGGAACCGCAAAGCCACCAAGGGGCAAAGAAGATCGGGATCTAATGAAGTACAAATTCCAGGGAGTCCCCATCCAATCCCGGATTACCTCCCTTTGGAGGGATGTTTCAGATACCAACATCGGACAGGTCGATGTTGATGAGTTCATTCAGAGGGTTAGGATGAACCCCAAAACAACAAATGCAAGAGCTATTAAAAGCAGTGGACTCGCCAAGGCAGCAGGTTTCCCACCAGCCTTAGTGGCCCCAGAGCTGGTAATGGCGTGTGTCCAGGCGTATCAGCCCGACACTAGAACTATCGTGGAACACGAGGGAAATCTCCTCGCAGATATGTCTCCGTCAGGCATTACCAAAACCTTCCACATTCCCACCTTCGAGAGCATGGAGGTCCCTACCAAGGAGGACTGTATCAGTATATGGGAACATGACCCGTTGGACTGCAAAAGACTCATTAATCAGTGTTGGCTAAAGGATAAACGGGGCAGCGCCGGGAAAGTTCCCCATGAGCTTTTCCGTAGTGATTTCCACGAGGACTACCATGATCTTGTGACTCTGCTCAGTAGAGTCATGGGCTTGCCTGGTGCAATGTTCTTCCAGGAATGGATGTTCTACTTCATAGAACAGATTCTCCGAGGGAAAGGAACCGTCTTCTACTGGGGAGAGATAATCAGCGACTGCTTCCATGAGCAGTTTACCACAGTAAAGAAGACTAATCAATTCTTCATGACGTCTTACTTGGTGTACTCTCTTGCCAATCAGAGGCACTACCAGGGATTGACACAGATGCCCAGTGATCCATCAGGGCTGGAGCTAAAGCCCTACGACAGGTACCCCCAGCTGCAATTCAAGAACTTCAAAAGCAGCTACTGCAGGGTGAATGATGCATTCATTGCCCACATAATCAGGTCGATAGGCGGGGATTTCCATAGGAGGATGTCCCACAGTGCCAGAGCCCTCCTTAGGCAGTATGCCTTCTGGTACATCCAGTTCCCCAGATTCACCTACATCCGTGCAGAGGGCTTTTCGGATAAGCCAAATAAGTTGCCTCGGTATCCAAACGACCGAATTATCCTCTTGGAGCTGACTCGGCAACTGCGATCCATCCACAGCCTCTTAGGCGAGAAACATCTGGCAGGCCCTGTCTATCCAATGAATCTGGGTCAGGGAATGTATAAGGTTCATACCTCCCAGTGTGCAGGATACTTCGAAAAGGAGCTGGCCGAGTACAACTTCGAGCAATACACAACAAGGCCACGGATGGATCCTTATGGCCATGTCCGCAAGGCGTTGGGACGCGGGTATGCCCACCTCCACAACATCGAGGACTTCTGGGCTAATTGCAAGGACGATCTTGAAGTACGGATGCGTTATTATATGCGTATGACCGTAGTCCATGTGCGAAGGGTAAACTTATGCCCGGTTCCTGATCAGGTAGAGGAGGATGAGGATACAATTCTAGACCCGATCTACGATACAGTGTCCAACCTGCCGCTGCCTACAATCAACTGGGATACCCCAGAACTCAGTGATGTCAGTGTACTCACTAGGTCCGTCGAGGCCAGGACAAGAGGATGGATAAACAGTAAGGTTGCCCAACTAAAACAACAAGGGGTCGCACTAACGTACACCGACCTTGCCAGCGAACACGTTAGTGAACCAAGCGGTTCCGAAGGTGGAGAAGCCACTGCTGCAGCTGGGGAGACATCGCAAGCCCCACCCCCTCCGAAGTCCAAGAAAAGGAAGGACGTTGGCCAACAACTCCCAAAGCCAAAGACTTATGTCCGCAAGTCATCTGAGTTGGAACCTTCGAAGAAGAAAAGGAAAACAGTAGGAGGCATGGCGACGGTTATGATGTCCAAGGATTCACCCCTTGGGATTGCCAGCAAAAGATCCCTCTCATTTGGATCTCCACCTATCGTCATCACACCCGCCACTCCACTTACCTCGATTCCAGCTTCAGTATCCTCCCCACCTGCGGTGGATATCTCTGTTCACCTCCCTCCTACTTCTCAAGGGATGTAGGTTATTCATACGGACTCACCATCTGCTGCCACCTCACCCTTGACCTCTCCTTCCATGTCTCCTTCCTTTCCTTCCGTTCCCACTGCCACAACGCCAACCTCAAGCCTTCCAGAGTCCTTGGCAAAATACATGCAGAATGTTCCATCAGAGCTTTCAGGGATGCTAGCCAATCCAATGGTCCAGGCTGCAATAGCTCAAGCTATGACCTCCACCCCAGCAGCATCCCCCTCTACCGAGTCACCAAGAATGAAAGCAACGATGCAAATATCGGACGAGCGGGAACGACAACAGCTAGAAGCTGAAAAGGCGCCAGAGCCCGCAGAGTTTCAGGGTCCTGAGAATCCCCCATTTGAGCGTCAGCAGTTTGACACGGTAGCTTATGAGGCTTCAAGCGGTGACAGTGAGGACAGCAGAGACCGTAATGCTGAGCTAATCTGGGAATCAAATGATCCCGGGCTCAATGAAGAATGGGGACGGCAGCTCAAAGAAATCGAGGACAAGGAAGCCGAGGATCGGCTCGCACAGGAGGAGGAGACTGTTGCTACAGAGGCAGAAAGAGATAGATCTCCAGCTGAGGAACGTGGCTAGACTCCAGAGCACGATAAAGAAACCCTCTTCCCCGAGGACAAACAAATAGAAAGTCCAGAGAAATATCAGAATATCTCAAGCGAGGAAGAGGATGCAAGAAAGGAGGATTCTCCAAAAGGACAGTCACACGCCGAGTCCCCGGCTAAACATGAGACGTCCAAGCAGGTTCTCACTGAAGAGAAGGAAGATATAGAAACCAGTAAAAGGGCCATCATCGTCCGAACTATTGGGTTAGAAAAGGAGGACAGTGGAACGATAGATGAGGGATCAGGAAAGGACTCCCAAACGCCCGATTGGCTGCAAAGACAACTAAAGCCAAAGACTCCCACTTCAAAGGATCCCAAGGCGAGGCTGGAAGCCATCATGGCCAGGGCGCATATCAGCACCCGAAAGGAGAAGAAGCCAAAGGTCAGGTCAAAGATAACTATGGATGCCTCCGGATCAGGAGCAGTACAGTTAGCAACGCTGGTGGTTGGGGAACAAGGCACAACCTACAACGTCTCCACCATTGATCTGGGAGTGGCCACGAGGGATCAAAAGGTCGAACACCTCCAAGAGTCGGTCGCCACGGTCGTACACCTCATCCGGCAAGACAAAAGCTCAAAGGACGAGTTAAAAGAACAGGTTGCGGATCTAACAGCTTACATCTAGCAGTGGTCGTCTCCGGATGAGCAACCTACAACCTCGTCAGCCCCGCCTCAGCTGCTTTCCCATGAACAAATTAAGAAACTTGAGAGGAGACGAAACCTGGATAAAACCATAGAAAACTGGTTCCGTTAAGTTCTGGATATAGGGAACACAGGTATCAACATAGCTGTTCGATCAACAAATCGGTTTCTAGAGGTCCAAAAAACTATTGAGGACACAAGAAAAATCTGTGAAAAGTTCCCAGGGAAGTACGACGCAGCCTACCCAAAAATTGAGGCTATCCTCGCATTGCCAAGAGATGTGTGGGAGAAGGATCTCGCCCTCAAGGATGACGACCACTGGCTGGTGGATACCTGGAAGAGGGACTACAACCATAGAAAAAGGAGGCTGGAGCAGGTCTTGGAGCGAATTGCTCCAGATATTGAATGGGCGAGGGAATCCAGGGAGGAGTGCACCCAATACCTTAAATTGATGACAGGGTATGAGGTTCCTGCCACCAAGATCAATCCTGAGAACCTCAAACCCCACTTTTTGAAGACCATGGAGGATGGGATGTCTGCTGAGGTCACCACTGAATTCATGAGTTTTGCTGCTCGAGCATTCGCACAATCAGAGGTCTGCAAGGAAAATAGCACCAAATATGAAGCAGACTGGGAGAAACTCAACAGCAACTCTCAAGAATGGAGTTATCAGATCTTAAAGTCTGATATCATGGAGGTAGAAAAGCTCCAAACCTTGATCCTGAGCTTCATGGAGTATGCAGCACTAAGGAAGCAGGAAGGCAATCTGGTCATCGAAGAACAGTACCTTAAAGAGTAGCTACAGCCAAGAGTAAACAGCTGAAAGATAAATCCGCTACAGTGTTGTCACTAGATGACGAGATTAGGAAAAGACAAAATGAGCTCTTAATTGTAGTATTTGGGGGGTAGGTGAGACCCTGATGTAAGATGAATCTTGGCCACATAATAGAATCAAATCTTGGCCATACATTTTGTTATTTGAATCTATAAATAGAGCTCTCCTCCTCTCATTTTAGAGAGTTGAGTTGTTGTAAAGACTTGCTGCAGAAATTATAAATAGCAAATACAGTCAATTTTGGTGTATTTTCTGAGTTTCTCAATAAGTTTCATGATTCTTCTCCCTTTTAGTTATAGATTGTTTTAAGTTACTCTGCTGTTCTGGCATCTTCGCTTTGAGTTAGATAGATTTGATATGATATTTCTGATCTTGGAAATAATTGTTGTGTGTATGCTTTCCTTGTCCATACTTTTGGTCATCTGCTGAGGGTAGATGACTGTGTAAAGTTAGTCTGGACTCCTATTCCATTGCTGCTCATTGAATTTCATCTTCATCCATGCTTCCATAGTGAATGAACAATGAATATTTGCAGTCCCTAGAAGATAGCACAGATTTCATGATATTGTGAGAATTCTGGTTAAGTGAAATCCAGTTTAAGGAAACTGTCCACGACAAGAATCTCCATGATCACTGTTCATCGGTAGTTGTAGGTTTAGGAAACATCTTTCTTCTTCGCCCCTTTCCCCTTTTTCCTTTCTTTCAGAAACTGTTCGTATCAAGGTTCGTTGTGCATTGTAAAAGCCAAACTAGACGAAATACTAGAGTCCAAGACTGCTGCTTGAACCTGCAGCAAAGCATGTAATTCCAGATCTATAGGACTCTGTTGGTTGACGCAATTTCCCTACAGCTTTAATCCTTAAGTCCACCTTGTGATTCCAGCAAATCACATAAACAACTGAAATATTCCAAGCACTGTCAAGACCTGACATCCGAGAGACCTTGGGATAGTGTTCTGCAATTTGATTGTGGAAGATTGTCTTTCAAGAGAGGTAACGCACCTATGCATTGCCTGTGTTGTGAAGTGCATAAAAACACCATCAACAGTTCCTATCTTTTTTACTCAGCGGCAAGACACAAGGGTGCATAAACACAATGTGCCGTAGCTAAGCTTTTATTTGGTTTCTGCAGATCTTAACTACGACTAAACTAGCTTCTAAACTATCCTATCTCCTCAAGATTAACAGAGCATGAGGGCATAGGAGTGAAATGGATGGGTTGGATCACTTGAATCCGTCGTCGCCTTAGAATATGGCCGAGGCTCTGAACTCTCAGATATACACTGGGATAAGGTTTAATACAAGCAAACACTCTTTATGGTAGGTTGGATCTGAGACTTGCCAAGGAGGAGGAACCCCTATCTGAAGTGTAGGCTGAAATCCGGATCTTTAAACAACATCAAATGATAGCAATTGATGACAAAATATCCAAGGAGGAGGAACCCCTGTCTGAGGAGGAGATTGAAACAATAAATTATTAAGAACAAGATGTTGAATCAACTCAAATCTTAGATCAAACATGCATGCGCCATCTGATTTTCTTCTTCAAGCTTTTCCAATGAATTACAAAGATTGGGATAGGAAAGGAACGAAATCATGCACAATTGCGATCAACCAACTAACTCTCATCCAAGAGTGAACAAATACAACTTTGCAAGATTTCTGGCAACAATGGCGCAACAATTTTCATAGTAAATAAAGGTTAACAAATAATGAGCCCAAGGCTCTTATTTATAGAAACTCAAAGTAGTAGGCAACTCTAAATTCTCCTTGAGTTTAACAATCAGTTCTTGCCAATCAGCAAGAATTATTCCTATGTCTAAAAGTAGGTGAGCAAGTAGTTAACTGGAAATCTACTTCAGTTAACTGAAACTAAACAAAAGTCAAACTGGAAGTCTAGTTCAGTTGACTGAAACCTAACTAAAAGTGAACATAAATTACAAATGCGTCTCCAAAATAGAGATCCACAATTGGTGGAGATCTAGAAATAGACATCCATAATTGGTGGGATATGACATTTAGATCAGTGGGACATGGAGTTAACTTGGAATGAGGCATCAATCTAACTCATGTCACCATTAATGCTATTTGGGAGGGTAGGACGTCCTTCTTGGGGTGCTTTACAGCTCATCAACATTGGTCAACAGTCCTTTTATCCATTTGTTGACTTTTTCTGCCTTACGTAATCTGCTTTTGATATTTGATCTCCTTTGCAGCTATGTCATCCAAACTTATTGACATGAAGTGTGGAAGGTAGTGTGATGGTAACCTGATGGCGGCTTTGTATTTGGAATGACTACCTTCCGCAGTTTGGCTATCCATTGAAAGGTGATGTCATCCATGCCTTCCAAGGCGTCCAACTTATCTACATGCTTTACTTGATGCATGTTTGTGTCAAGTGTTTTTCAGAAAATTGTGAAGTAGGACCATTTTGGTCTTGATTTCAACTTGAGAGTACTATATTCTGAAAAACTTGACCATTGCCTGTAAACACGGATATGTTCAGACAAATTTTGAAAAAAAACCCTAAAAATAGCCACCTGCCGAGAAGTATTTTTTTGAAATTTTTTTTACATGTGGGTTTTGTTCGTGCTTCAATGCTGAACAAACCCAATTCCTTAGATTTTTTATTCTGAGACTTTTTCGGAAAAGTCCCTAAAAATAGGGGTAGCAAGTTTGCTGTTTCTGGAAAAATTGAAGAGATGGGTTTTACTGGAAAATTATGTTGATCATACCTAGTTGGTTAGATCTGTGGTAGCCTACTATTTCCTATGACATGCAAGAAATTTAAGACAAAAGAGAAGAAGTAGACAAGAGGTAGATTGGAAGTTATTAGTTGCCTCCTTGTAAAAATTTGTTTGTGGATTCAACCTCCGAGAAGAAATCTCTTTATGCCACTGATGTTCAAAAAATATTGAAGAATGGTCAAAAACCCTTGTCAGATCTTGAAAAGACATCCTTGAGAGAAAATTGCTGTTTTGATCCTCAACCTACAAAAGAAATAATGAAGAATGGATGCCTAGATGCTTTGATATGTCAATTTGGAATTGCAAGCATCAATTGGTCGTCCAACTCATGATTGAGCCTGATTTGGAGTTCTAATGTTTGGTCTCTTTTTGCCTCCAAAATCACTTAACTCAAGTCAACAAATTGCCTTTGACCTTTTAGGCGTCCTTTCTTGAGTTTGATCATTTTTTCATGCTGAAGTGCCTCTGTTTGATCCTTGCTGTCGGTCGTTCAGTTGGTCTTTGGCAGCTGCTAACGGATCTATTGTTGATGAGGCCAAAGGGCATCCTCTCATAGGTGAACGTTCCCCACGGGGTGCTAAACGTTGTGTTGATCTGATCCTCCTTAGCCACCGCAATTTGATTGTATCCAGAAAAGCCGTCAAGCAATGACATCTCCGATCCGGTAACCGTCTGCAAGGTATGCTCCATGATAGGTAAAGGATAATTATCCTTTAATGACAATTCATTGAGGTTTCCTGAAGTCGACGCAAATCCGAATCTCTTCGTTCTTCTTGCGCACAGGAACGATATTGGACACCCAGGTAGAATGATGGATGGGGAATATGATCTTGGCATCCACCATCCTTTGTACCTCCGCGTAGATTGTCTTGGACACGCAAGTTGTAGTGTCTCTGCTTCTGCCTAAAAGGCTTGATATCTGACTTGAGTGGAATTGTATGAGACAGTTCCCTTGGCGTGAAGACTTTCAGATCTTGATAGGTCCATGCAAAGACATCTCTGTACTGTTTGAACAAGGAGATAAAGCTGTCGCTTTCCTCCGCAGTGCAACATTTTCCCAAGTTGACAAGCCGTGGCTTATCTTCAGTGCCGATGTTGACCTGACTATAATCAACAGATGTTTTGCTAGCTGAATTTCTTTGGTCTTGCATGTGTCTATCATGCTTGTCAAATATGTCCTCCAAGGATACTAGACCCTTGGGGATGTTGTTACCTCTTAACTGGATGATGCCAGATTCCATTGCTTCGGAATCTTCCGCTATAGACTCTCTGAAAGGAGCACTTCCTTCAAAGAATAACTCTTTATAATTGTTGCCCATGTAGAGGAACTCCTTGATGTCATCATCATCATCAAAGACTTGCCAATTTTCACAATTGTTGGGGACAAATGGCCTGTATACGAGCTCAATGGAAAAGGCATTTTGACGAAAGTCAGAATGGGGCATGAAGAGAGCGACAGACACTGCAAGGGCATCTGCTCTGCTATTTTGCTCATGTGGAATGTACCTAATGTTGAATGCTTCAAACCAATCAATAGCATTCCACACCCTTTGTCGATAAGCCTGAAGGCAGCCTTTTTTGACTTGATATCGCTCTCTGACCTGTTGGACGATCAACTTTGCATCGCCTTCAACTTGAAGGTGTTTTACACCCATATCCCTTGCATTCTTGAGGCCTAGTATGAGCTCCTCGTATTCTGCAATGTTGTTCGTGTTATCAAACTGCAAGCGATAAGCAAATGGATATAAAATTCCTTTGGGAGAGGTAATGGCAACTCCCACTCCCGAGCCTGCTGTCGAGAAACTCCCATCGAATTGCATTGTCCACATCTTTGAACTTTCATTTGATATACTTGTGGCAAATGCAACCTTCTTTTCCTCTTTGGTTACTTCGGACAGCATGGCATGTGTGCCAAAACCCGTACTTTGATGTAGCACTTGTGCTTGGGGTCCTGAGACTTCACCACTGTGAATTTGGACTTAGCCTTTGGTTCCAACTTGAAGCTACCTTTCTTTAATGGAATTGTCGCGTACGACCAATCCAATTGAATCTTGCCTCCGAGATCCTTGTAGAAGGTTCGGCTCAGTAACATCCCATAACTGATTGGAATGTCAGCTATGAGGATGGTCATCACGATCTTCTTCTCTGGGAAAGACGCCAATCTTACTTGTGCGTCCTTCAGTAGGTCGACCAACGACACCGGTTTGGATTCAAGTGAGTAACACTTGTCATGGGTTTCGGTGCATGATAGTCCCAATGAGTTCATGATTTGCAAGGGCATGACGTTGTCCAATGCTCCTGAGTCGATTATGCAATTGTTGATTTTTTGTAAACTCCCATATACAGAGATATGTAAAAGGGCTTTGAATTTTCTTCCGCTGGTACGGAAGATTCTAGCAACGTGGGCTGAATGACAGCCTACTTTTGTACTACTTTGAGAATTCGATCCATTTGATCGGGATGGTCTTGGAGATACTCTAGTTGTGAGATTTGTACCTTCATCTTCATCATAGACGTCACGATGTCAAAATTCGTCAAGGACGGATCTTGAACATTTGATGTGACGTTCTCCTATGCAGACTTGGGATTAGAAGTGGAAGCTTCTTTTCCCTTTTCATTTGTCTCCTGTCTTTCTTCTTCTTTCTGTGCTTTGAAATGTTGAGCATGTGTGAACACAGGCATCGACATTTTCTCGTGGTTGACAGCAAGAGAGTACTGACGGTAGTCTTCTTCTTCTTGATTTTCGGGTTTGCTATGGAAGTATCCCGTTGCGGAGTCATCATTGAAGTTGTCCATTTGTGGTGGTGCAATGTTCGCATTTGAAGGTACGAAACTTGGGCTTGGTGCTTGATCTTTGGCATATCCCATGATCTGGTTCATCCTTTGATTCTTAGGGCATGTGGATCCGATGTGTTCGTCTATCTCATGGAAACAACAAAACACATTAGATCTCTCGGCCTCTGCTCCTCTTTGCGGAGGTCCTTGATTTCTAGGCTTGTAGTTGTTGAAAGGCTGGAAATTATTCCTCTTCGGCTGGTACTGCTACTGAGGCTGGTACTACTGTTGAGGTTGGTACTACTGCTAAGGCTGGTACTGCTGCTGTTGTTGATACGGTGGTGGTGTGGGCAGTGCTTGCTTCCCTTGATTGGGTGACTGTCTTTTCAAGATAGTCACTTCATTTGCTACCTTATGTAGCAATGGATCTGCTGATGCTTGGACCAACGGTCTGATAGCATCACCCTTAATCTTTCCCGTGGTGATCATGTGATCCTCGATCTTGATAGCTTTCTCTTGTGCAACTTGCAAGTCCTCTTCGTGGCTTCCTTTGATGAAGAAGGCTATCTCTGAGGGAAGGGCGTTGATGAAGCTGCTCATCAGAATCTCGTTTGATGGATTGAGTGTGTGAGAGAGACGTGTAGCTAGGCGGTTAAACCTTGCTACAAACTCCCTCATCGGTTCTATAGGCTCCATCTTAGAGTTTGATAATCGGGCAAACAACTAATGGCTGTCTTTAGCAGGTTTGAATCTTGCCAAGAACTTCTCGCTCATGTCCTCCCAGTTTCTGATGACACCTTGTGGTAAGTGATGGAACTAGTCAGAAGCATTAGCCTCAAGAGTTTCGACAAAGAGTTGAGTGACGATATCTTCATGTGGTACAAACAAAACGGAGCAAGCCGCTATGAATGTTGATATATGCTCATTGGGGTGTTTAGCCTCGTTGTCGAAGAATCTTGGGAAATGCTTTCGCGATCCCTTGGGAAGTTCATGATTTCCTTGTAGGGCCAATGGGCCTATGTTGTTACCCCATGGCAAAGGTGTTGGACGTCTTGCGACTCTTGCATTACGACCATTGCCGAAAAGATTGTGGCCATTGCCATTGCCATTGCCGCCATTGCCATTGCTATTGCCATTGCCATTGCTGTCATTGCCGCCATTGCCGTTATTGTCGTGGCCATTATTATTACAGCCATTGCCGTAGTTGGTTCCAATGCCGTTGTTGTTAGCATTGCCGTCATTGATGCAGTTGTCTGCCATTGCTTGAGCTGGAGGTTCTCGCTGCTGTTCTTCTAGAAAATTTTCAGGAACCTCTTCAAAGATTTGCTCTATATCAAATGCTTCTACGATGTCTTCTTGAAATAGAGGATTGGTTTTCCTCCGTATGTATACTCAGTGAGCCAAGATGCTTACTGCCATGCGGGTGGTGGTAACACTGGCCTCTCGGCTGCAAGATCAACCTTTCTTTCTTCCTCATCCTGAGTAATAGCTGCGGCTCTCCACTGAGCTGGTGATGTATTCTTTTCGAAGATTAAAGTACACAAGCTATTGATGATGTTCGTCTGCTCTCCTTCAATGAATGTAAGATCTGGTTGGAGAGTTGCTGGAGCAAGATCAGGTTGTTCAACTGGAGCCCAAGGACGCTAGATGCCCATTTCGTGTCATAAAAGCATTAGCTTTTTCTTGAAGTTTTATGCCTCATTGCCCCACGGTGGGCACCAAAAAGCTGTTGGCATTTCAATTAGAACCTCTGAAGTGCTTATTGGAAACAGACAACTATTGCAAGTGTTATAGTACTGCTCTTCAAATTATAGAGAGGAAGATCTCTCATTGCTGATGTTCTACGTAAAAAAGGTTACTAAGGTTCCTATCTTTATTACTCAACGGAAGGACACAAGGGTGCATAAACACAATGCGCCGTAGCTAAGCTTTTCTCTGGTTTCTGCAGATCTTAACTACGACTAAACTAGCTTCTAAACTATCCTATCTCCTCAAGATTAACAGAGCATGAGGGAATAGGAGCGAAATGGATGGGTTGGATCACTTGAATCCACCGTCTCCTTAGAATATGGCCGAGGCTCTAAACTCTTGGATATACGTTGGGATAAGGTTTTATACAAGCGAACACTCTTTATGTTAGGTTGGATATGAGACTTGCCAAGGAGGAGGAACCCCTGTTCGAGGTATAGGCTGGGAAACAACTTACTAGAAACAACAAGGTACAAAGATATGGATATCAAGATTGCTAAGGAAGAGGAACCCTTGTCCGAAGTGTAGGCTGAAATCCGGATCTTTAAACAACATGAAACGATAGCAATCGATGACAAAATATCCAAGGAGGAGGAACCCCTGTCCGAGGAGGAGATTGAAACAATAAACTATTAAGAACAAGACGTTGAATCAACTCAAATCTTAGATCAAACATGCATGCGCCATCTGATTTTCTTCTTCAAGCTTTTCCAATATATTACAAAGATTGGGACAGGAAAGGCATGAAATCATGCACAATTGCGATCAACCAACTAACTCTCATCCAAGAGTGAACAAATACAACTTTGCAAGATTTCTGGCAACAATGGCGCAACAATTTTGCATAGTAAATAAAGGTTAACAAATAATGAGCCCAAGGCTCTTATTTATAGAAACTCAAAGGAGTAGGCAACCTTAAAATCTCCTTG
This sequence comes from Sequoiadendron giganteum, assembly GCA_007115665.2. Lineage (NCBI taxonomy): Eukaryota > Viridiplantae > Streptophyta > Pinopsida > Cupressales > Cupressaceae > Sequoiadendron > Sequoiadendron giganteum. The sequence goes on from CM021102.1 coordinate 479,510,867, forward strand.
AGTTTAACAATCAGTTCTTGCCAATCAGCAAGAATTATTCCTAAGTCTAAAAGTAGGTGAGCAAGTAGTTAACTGGAAATCTACTTCAGTTAACTGAAACTAAACAAAATTCAAACAGGAAGTCTACCTCAGTTGACTGAAACTTAACTAAAAGTGAACTTAAATTACAAATGTGTCTCCAAAATCGAGATGCACAATTAGTGGAGATCTAGAAATAGACATCCATAATTGGTGGGATCTGACATGCAAGATCAGTGGGACATGGAGTTAACTTGGAATGAGGCATCAAGTTAACTCATGTCACCATTAATGCTATTTTGGAGGGTAGGGCATCCTTCTTGGGGTGCTTTACACCTCATCAACATTGGTCAATAGTCCTTTTATCCATTTGTTGACTTCTTCTGCCTCACGTAATCTGCTTTTGATATTCGATCTCCTTTATAGCTACGTCATCCAAACTCATTGACATGAAGTGTGGAAGGTAGTGTGATATTAACTTGATGGCGGCTTTGTATTTGGAATGGCTACATTCCGCATTTTGGCTATCCATTGAACGAAGATGTCATCCATGCCTTCCAAGGCGTCCAACTTATCTACAGGCTTTACTTGATGCATGTTTGTGTCAAGTGTTTTTTAGTAAATTTTGAAGTAGGACCATTTTGGTTTTGATTTCAACTTGAGAGTACTATACTCTGAAAAACTTGACCATTGCCTGTAAACACAAATATGTTCAGACAAATTTCTAAAAAAACCCTAAAAATAGCCACCTGTCGAGAAGTATTTTTCTGGAAAAAATCTGACATGTGGGTTTTGTTCGTGCTTCAATGTTGAACAAACCCAATTCCTTAGATTTTTGATTTTGAGACTTTTTCGGAAAAGTTCCTAAAAATAGTGGTATCAAGTTTGATGTTTCTGGAAAAATTAAAGAGATGGGTTTTACTAGAAAATTATGTTGATCATACCTAATTGGTCAGATCTGTGGTAGCTTGCTTTTTTTGTGACATGCAAGAAATTTAAGACAGAAGAGAAGAAGTAGACAAGAGGTAGATTGGAAGTTATTAATTGCGTCCTTGTAAAAATTTGTCTCTGGATTCAACCTCCAAGAAGAAATCTCTTTATGTCACTGATGTTCAAAAAATATTGAAGAACGGTCAAAAACCCTTGTCAAATGTTGAAAAGACATCCTTGAGAGCAAATAATTGTTTTGATCTTCAACTTGCAAAAGAAATAATGGAGAATGGATGCCTAGATGCTTTGATATGTCAATTTGCAATTGCAAGCATCAATTGGGCGTCCAACTCATGATTGAGCCTGATTTGGAGTTCTAAAAGCTGATTTCCACTGATCGTGGAGTGTTTGGTCTCTTTTTGCCTCCAAAATCTCTTAACTCAAGTCAACAAATTGCCTTTGACCTTTTAGGCGTCCTTTCTTGAGTTTGATCTTTTTTCATGGTGAAGTGCCTCTGTTTGATCATTTCTCTTGGTCGTTCAGTTGGTCTTTGGTAGCTACTGATGGATCGTTTGTCGAGATGGAACCATCCCGAAGAGATAGGCCTGGGAGTCATCAAGCCAAAAACCTGACTTTGAGGCTCTAGATTAAAGGGCGCCTTTCTTCAAGAGGGGCGCTTTTACCTCTGACTTAGCCAATTTTTCATGACTGTTCTTCATTTTGACCAATTAGACCCTCCGTGCTTTGATTTGACGTCACCGTTGATCGATGAGTCGGATGATCTTGCTTGACTGTGCATTGTGTAACCAACTCAGTCCTGAGAAGGATGACTAGTTTCTCCGCTTCTGAAAGTAAGTTTAGGCCCTTCAAATCTAAGGGCGCCCCTGGCCAGCAGGAGCGCCTTTGACTTGTTGACTGATAAAGTTCATGCTATAAACTACCTTGCTTTGATCTCCATCAACAGGTGATTGAGTTGTCTGACGTCTTCGCCGATGGTTTCGTTGCCGAGATTAATCAAAGTGGAGAAGGTCGTTTTGGAGGTCATCGAGCAAAAAGATTGCATCTACATCCTCAAAAGACTGGGCGCCTTTCTTCAAGAGGGGTTCTTTTCACCAACACTTAGCCAATTTCTTGGCATGTTCTTGCAGTGTTCACCTTTGGCATTTTCTGCTTGATCTCACCATCTAACTGTTTGACATGTCCTGTGAACGTGTTGTTGGATTGATCACGAAGCTGGAAGAGAGCTGGACAAATGTCTTGTATAGAGCAACTGTTGATAGCTTCATCAGGTGCGTTTAAATGAGGGGCGCCCCTGGCCAGCAGGGGTGCCTTTGCTATGAAGTTCACTGATTTGCCTTATGTCCTTGCTTGCAACGTCTCCATGCTTCGTTGATGTTTGCCGATGATCCCTGAATCAGATGACCTTGTTTGACGATGCGTTGATTAGCCAATATGAACATGAAGAGGATGACTGCTTCCAATGAATCTGATGACTGCATTTTCCATTTGAGATCAAAGGGTGCCTTTCTTCAAGAGGGGCGCCTTTTGACCTTTGATTGTATTTCTTCCTTGGTAGCAAGGCATCTTCTTTCCAGGCCAAATTTTGGCCTTTTTCGTTTTGAGAATCTCCTTCATCAAACATCTTTTTAAAAATTTTCCGCCATGGCTGCCTCGTTGAAGCTTAGCTTTTAGAACTTGGTATTGGCAAATCTACCATTAATGGCTGCGGAGCTCCTAACTTTGTTCCTGAAAAATGAAAATAGACCCACCAGAGTAAAACATGTTTTTTTGATGATTTTGACTTGACCAGTGTGATCGTGAAGTCGATTAATCCTATCAAAATCATTTTCAATCATTTCCAGGAAGGTCCTATTTTCAGGGGTTTCCCTAAAAAATAGGGGCACAAAACCCTAATTTTCAATTTTTCAGAATTTTACCCATATGTTCCTTGACAAAAACCCACAAAAACCTTATGTTTGGTTTGACCTAAAACAAACTATTGACGACATTTTTACATTATTTAGCTCAATTTAAGCAGAATGCCAAAAAAATATTTTGGGTACAACAACCTGTCAAGCATCTGGAATCAAGGATCAAATAGAGGCGTTTTATCCCTAGAAAAGATGAAAGTCTTCAAAAATTTACTAACCCTGGCAAACTTGGATGCCTTATCTCAAGGTGTGCCTAAGTTGACTTGAGTTACAAATTTTTGAAGACTTTTCTCATGCCTTGGCCGCCCAAATTTTGGGGGATTCCTCCAGTTAACAACTAATCATGCCAGATAACTCCTAAATCAGGGTTTCCACGAGTTAACTAATGCTTCCACCTCCAAACTCTGTTTAACAAGCTTTTGGGCGTCCATAATTCATTATTCTTGCAGGTTGACTTCAAATGCCAAACACAAAGTTTTCTTCTCAACAACATTTGGAGGATCAAACTGAAGGGGTTTTCAACGTTCTTTGTATTCTCGAGATCAGGTTGCACAAAAGAACATCTTTCCATAAGGCGTCTTTCCAGGGCATCATTTTTCAAAGACAAAATTTCATAATTTTCAGCTTCCATCGATCTGGGTCTAATTCTTTCTCAATCTTTTCCAAGATTGGAAAAAATTTCGACAACTTCTTCAGCTTCCACGCCTAGGGTTTCTTGCATGTTCAAGAAAAATCAATCTTTTAATAGATCTGACCATCTGGGTTTGTTCAGCACGAAATTGGCCACAAAACCCACGTCCTAGAGTTTTCCAAAAAAATTGCCCCATTGCTTCCATTTTTTAGGGTTTCTGAAAAAATCACCTTTTCGAAAAAACTGACAAACTGGGTTTATTCAGCAAACATGCGCTTACAAAACCCATATCTCACATTTTCTCAAGAAAAAATTGCTTCGCAGCTTCTACAAATTGGGTTCTTGCATGTCCGTGAAAAAATCAGTTTTTCAGAAAATGAACGATCTGGTATATTCAACACAACGTTTTCTACAAAACCCATATCTCAGATTTTTATCCAAAAATATGCCTTTTTTTGCTTATCTGCGAAGCTATTTTTAGCTTTTTCGCAGAACTTGTTCAAACATATCCATGTTCACAGTCAAACTTCACGGTTTCATCATGCAATACTCTTCCATTGAGAAAAATCAAGAAAAGCATCAAAAACATAAAGCTGCAGAAGAAATAGAGGTCATCACTCCAGTTACAGAGCTGCCAAAGTTACCAATCCGTGAACTGCTAGTTGAAGTGTGCAGATATTTCCAAGATTGCTCAAGTTGCTGACGAGCAGTAAACTGACAGTTGAGGTATGCGACGATCTCCAAGGATAGAATTAAATCAGCAGTTAACTTGATGCTTTTTCCAAGTTAACTAGCTATCCACTTTTCATGCATGTCTATCCTTGGAGATATTTATTGTACAGTTGGAGCCTTTCTTTAGTTTTAGATCAGTTAACTGATGTAGTCTTTCCAGTTAACTATTAGTTATCTTTGTTTAGACATAGAAATAAATCTTGCTGATTGACAAGAATTGATTGTTAACACAAAGAGATTTTAGGGTTACCTACTCTTGTGTTTGTCTATAAATAAGAGCAACTTTGCTCATTATTTCTTATCCCGTTATAACTATAACAAAATTGTTGAGCCTTAGTGCCTTCAAGCTTTGCTAGTCAATATCTATTCACTTTGTTCAGTGTTTTGGTTGATCATAGGTTGTATGTTTGTCTTCTTCATACAATTTGCTGTCCCAAACGTGTATTTGTTGTTGGAAAGTTTTGAGGAAATAAATCATATGCCCACCCTTGCTTTGATCCAAAGTCTCAAGATCTTTTTCATGATATTGCTTTTTTATAATCTTCATTTCGATCCACAATTCAAAAGTACAATTAGTTTTTGAGGGAATTTTGAGATCAAGTTTGTCGTTTCATGTTTTGTTTTTTATAATCTTTCTTTCAGCCTACACCTCAAAAGTACAATGAGTCTTTGAGGGAATTCTGAGATCAAGTTTATCATTTGATGTTTTACTTTCATGAACTTTATTTCAGCGTACATCTGAAAGAGCATTGAGCCTTCAGATGTGTTTTGGAAGCCAGTTTGTCTAAGTTTTGTGTCAACCAAAATCATTCCCCATTTACTTCTAAATCCTCTTGCTCTGAATTTACTCGAGGAGATAGAAACGTTATAAGTTTAGGCCTAGTTGTAGTTGAAGTTACGAAACTAGAGAAAACCTCAGCTGCAACGCAAAGAGTTTTATAACCTTGTGCTCTCAGCTGAGATAAAAAGATAGGAATTTAGTTTACTTTTTCTTTTTACACATAATTAGCAAAAGAGGGAGCTTCCCCTCCTAATTTGAAGAGCAGTCTAACTGTGCATAGCTGTCCATTTCCAATATGCACACTAGAGGTGCGAATTGAAACACCAACATGTTGCAACCATAATTTTAACTTTTGGTCATGTTTGACTTATTGGTGAAATTCCTCATCTCCTCCTTCTGGGTACTTTGATTCTAGTAAAAAAGCTGTTTATATTTTGTAAGCCGGTTAAGAGGGAGTGTTGGTGGAGTAATGCTCAAATATGTAATAACTGTCACATTTTAATGTTAGTGACCTCGTAGGAGATATCTGACAAACTGTCATACATATAGATAGAGAATCTAATACTTATCACCTTACAGCATGCATAGATTTCTATAGCACATGCAATGTTTGTACAGTCCGAGTTTGAGCTGCAGCAAGAGCAATGCCTACTCAGGTAACTCTTAGATACGATGGGCTAAGATGAATGCAAGGGTAGAATAGCCAGACTGATCTGTGTAGAACTCTTGTTTGAAAGGCATATCTTTGATGGATAGATGTGATTTTAAGGAGGTGACCAAAGGCAAGTCTAAGGCAAGTTAGGTCTCTATCCAGTTTGAGGATTTGCCTGTGTGTCCTTTGTGTGAGCAAATACTAAAATTTAATTTGATTGTTTCAAATGTATAGTTTTTCAGAATATGGAAAAAACTGTAACATGCTCAGCCATTTTACTTCATCTAATTCTTGGATCTTAATTTTGTGTTATTTGTGGCAGGCTCCAGATAAATTTCCTAGGGTGGCAGTGGATGAAAAATTTGATTGGATAGTTGGAAGTGACTTACTTTATGATAAAAAATGCTCACTTGCATTAGCTGTATGTACAGTTCTCTTCGTCTATTTTTTCATGTTCCAAACCTGCACGGTATTTTCCAAAAACATGAAGTGCTCACTGATTGGAATAGGATTTGTAGTTCAATCAACAGATGCGTGAAAATTCACCTTGCTAGTATTTGTAATAATTTTCTATTTAAACAACATTAGGAGTCTTTAAGAAACCACCTTTGCCACCTTCTTCAATATCACGTCACCGTAAATCTTGGACTTCCATGTTATTTAGGAAGAATTGCAAGCCAAGATTTCTCTATCCCAAACCATTCACTTGCTTTTATTTATTACAATTGTGTTTGCATGTTATGATATCCGTTCTATATGCTGACTTGCAAAACAGCTTGGTGAATTAGTCTAAGTTATACAACAAAAACATTCTTGAATTTCTATAAAGAGCACAAAAATGGATGCTTAGAAATCAAATTGAGAGGAAAAAGACTTTTATGCTCTCCATGAATCTTGACTACTAAGCCCTTTAGTATTCAGGCATTTTTTAACCTGACAAGAAAAATCTATGCAGGGAAATCACAGAAAAAAAATAAAAATCTTTATGTGTTCACCAGCTAAGCTGGTTTTTATGTAAGCTATCATAAAATTGAAAGAGAATGCATCAATGCAATTCAGTTATGAAAGATATGAGTTTCGTTTTCCATCTAGTAGAAGTTGGATTGAAGAAGGATGTTGTTAATACAAATTAAAAAAGATAATTGATGAACTGAAGCAAAAGAGAGGAAAGCAGATGTCTGAAACAACACCCTCTTAATCAAGTATTATCAGCAGCAGTGTTTAGCAGTCCATGTGTTGTAGTTTAAGGAAATGATTTTGATAATTTCTTCTTACTTGAGCTGTGATTGTAATAACTGTTTTCCCATAGTTTTAGTCCAGTTTTCCTTGAAATTGTTGTTTATTGTTTCTGCTCAACTTGATAGATTATAATGGACAAACTATATGACAAATATTGGTGTGGGTATTAATTTGGGTCAGTAATTACTTGAGGCAATTGTTCATGTTTAGTGAGGATCACATTAAAAATAAAAATTGTTTGTTTCTGAAAATTATCTGGACATGTGAAAGTTTAGTTTTCACAAACATGCATCCTTTTACCCAACAATATGGGGACCGTAGCTCAAAAACTTGGCAAGCCTAAAATTTGACTCAAACTTGGGACTTGGCAAAGTTCTGCAAAAACTCAGCACATTCAAAAAACACATAAATTTGTATGATAAACTTAAATAATGAATGAGCAGCAAGCCTAAAATCTGACTCAAACTTGGGACTACACAAAATTCTGCAAAACCTCAGCACATTCAAAACACACATAAATTTGTAAAATAAACTTAAATAATGAGGAAAAGCATAAAGAATGAATTTAGAGAACATATAAGTGTATTTTGATTAAAGTAGCATTGCCCAAAATTAGGATTGACTCTACAATTTAAAAGTATAAATGAAATTCAATTACTTTGGAAAACTTAAAAGTGCTGAAATATTCATAAAAATAAGGGAAAATATTGTTTTTGTTTTTTCAAGCCAAATAAAGGGGGAAAAATGCTTCAAATATTTTTTATTTTTTATTTGTTAAAACTAGAGTAGGGGTTTCAAGATGGCAAGCCCAAATGGGTTTTAAGGGCAGCCCAAATTAAGGCTTTAGAGACCACAAGGACCTTTACGGTGCAGCTCATTTTTCATATAAAAGGCCCATCATAAAATAGGGTGTCTAATAATGCACCCACTTACAATAATGTTCTTCAACAAACTTCTTTCCAAGAAAAAATCCCATACATCTTACAAAAAGTATAAACAAACCCCTTCACAGACTTTATTTTAAAGCAACTTTTAGAGATGGAGTAAAATAAAATAAACCCTAAAAGTAGAATTATCCTCTCATGAAAAGCCCATATAAATCTTTAACAGATCTTGATTTTTACCAGATTTTAGTCTTTTTTAGGCAAATAAAGGTTACTGATATACTCATCTGGATCCCATGCAATCATAGCACTTTGAATATGCAAGAATCAGCCTACTGCCCATGACTTTTGACAGCCATATGGGCAGCATGATAGACAAGAGCACCCCAACACACATACACGGTGTATATCCACTCCAAGTTCTATGAAATCCACTCCAAACTCCCTTGAATAAATCTGCACTTTACATATCTGGAAATGCAAACTCCTTTAGTGAATGCCAAAGGCTTGCTGACAGCAGAACAGTGAGCTTTGTTTTTTTTTTTGTTGTAGAGTGACTGACATCCCGTACAGTACCAACTACTTTATTCCAAATGAACCAAATTGATAGGATGGATGACTACAGCAGGTCCAACAAACTAAAAAGAAATTTCCACTCTTATATTTTTGGAAACCTTATAAAAAATTAGGTAGGGCTTGTTGGTTCCCCAACTTGTATTCCAATAACTCCTAAAAATTTACTCAATTTTATGCTCAAAGTTGCTGGAAGCTAGGCCAACGAACAGAAAACACCTTCAATAGTGTTTTCCTCTACACTTCAGGCTCTGTAGAACCTAGGTGGGTTTCCCTTATGACATTGAGTGTAAAAGTGCTACAAATCTATAACTCAGTGCCTAGCAGATTTACTCTTGTATACTTATGACAAAGCTTTGTAAATCTAGTTGTTTCAGATACGAGGATTTCAAACAAACACAAAAATATTAAATGGTTGATTTAAGATTTATCGTTGTAAGATCAATTAAGAGGCTATGGGAGAAACTGGACTGATCAGTGCTTATTCAGGGTAACGAACTCAATACAATTTACATATTCATTCATGACAATCAATATACTCCAATGGTCAATCTAGAATTATCAACTTGTAATATTCGACCTGCAAAGGGCTAACAGTGTGATCCTACTTTAAAATCCATTTTGAGACAGCAGTATTCTTTATTATTTTCAATGAAACAAATTACAATTTTACTTGAACACGACTAACAATGAAAATAACATGGATGCAATAAATGTGCACTAGTGAACATTACAATACTTGATTATTTTGCTCAAAAGAATACTGGATCACAAAGTGGAAATGGCAGACACTAAGAGCATGTATTCATATATGCTCATATCAAAGTATGTATAGTTATTACAAAAAATTGCAGTCGTTGATTATGTACCTAGAAAAATAAGACACAAAAGCAATCAAGTCACTGCCCAAAGTCTTCTTGGATTCCTCAGAACTTTTTCCAATACCTCTCAAAAACGGCTTTGAATCCCCTTTAAAAAACAAGAGAACCCAAATTCAAGTCGTTGTTGAGGAGAAGTTGTCTTTAGACTGAACAAACAACATTAGGTATGCAGATTGGGAGCCCTTCGTCATTATAGCATGTTGTAGTTCAAATCTGCAGTGAAACTTTGGAGATCTTTCTGGTAATTCACTCATGTAGGCACAAGTTACAAGCTATGACATGAAATCATGTGTTGCATGCCTCAAACTATAGTTCTAGAGTGTTATCAATGCTTGTCGATGGCAAAAAACACATCTTTTGAAGAAATTGCAGAAATCCGAGCTCTTATGCATCATTGCGGAGATTTAGGGGTCATTTTTCACTGAGGAGATTTAGACGGTCAAATTTCTGCAATTGCATTGCGGAGATTGAGGGTCAAATTTCCGCAATTTCATTGAGGGGATTGTCAGGGTCAAATTTCTGCAATTTCATATCTTCTACAAATTTGCTCAAAACTTCCTCAAATTTGAAACACAACATCCCCGACACTAGGAAAATCCCTCAATTGCATAACTTTCACAATTTTGGTTGGATTTTCCTTAGATTTGAAGCACGACGTCCCTAACACTAGGAAAATCCTTCAATTGCATAACTTTCACAATTTTGGTTGGATCTTCCTCAAATTTGAAACAGAGATGCCCAATTGGGTGTTCTATAAGATGAGACTCTTGGCAACCTTCACACTTAGACAAATTTTTAGCTTTTCAATTTGGGTACTTGGGCTGAAATGGGGGTACGAGTATAATACCTAAGACATCACCTAATCATCACAAACCCATGAAAAATTTCTCATATTGGTTATACATGATGGGAAATGAGATGGGGATATGAAAACCTGCAATACCTAATAGTGGCTCTTGTTCGGGGATGCATGCTTCAGTGAAGCATGATGAGGATTCAAAAAACTTTGAGATATAGACCACACAAACATAGACACAGACACACCAAACTAAAAGGAAACACACTTCACTGTGAGCTACAAGCAATTAAAATTGCTCAAGACCAAACAAAGGAAAAACCTAAACTAATGTGCATGGGTCCATGCACTGGCAACTCCTGAAATTCTCCATTCATGTTCTCAAGAAAATAAGAATCTTCCCCATGAGTGTTAATGACAGCATAAGGCCCCAACCACAAAGGATCAAGTTTGCCATGTTTACCTTTGTTTTGAGCCCTTGCATTCCACATCGACACTAAATCACCAACCACAAATTTCTTGGCACATGTTTTTTTGTCCAACAAATATTTGACTTGTTGCTTCCTCAAGTTGATTGCCTAAGCTTGCCTTCTTGACTCATCCGATTGTGTTAGTGTAATAACCCCTTCCCAACCACACAAGGAGATGACACCATTCATAAAGGAATAATAAAATAAAGTATAAAGGGATTGCTACTTCAAGAGGCTGGTCGGCGATTTTTATTGAAGTAATAATGTTAAATAAATTCAATTATTCCTAGCAGCGATTCACCAAAGGGCGCATGCCTTGGCAATATGTTTAGAAGGGCATCGATTAATTATGAAGGGAATAGCGATTAATAAAGAGACATGCCCTTTGTGAAAAGGATGCAATGAAAAGCTATGTCTATTGACCAAATCGTCGGTATGAAAGGAGATATGTTTCAAAGCAATCATCATCGATCAATCTTGTAGATATATACATCTTCAAACAAAAGATCTAAGGTGCTCCTAAGGAGCGTATGATCCTTTAGTTCGGGTTGCATGAATAACCAGATATTCAAGAATAGTGCCCTCCTCTATCGCTTGGATAAGAGATTTTTATTCAGAAACAGCGATACCATTAAGCAATCATATTATTACATTAATCATTCTCATAATCAGAAATTGCATGTTCTTAAGGAGTAATCAGAAACATCAGTGATTTTGATGTCACAATTCCATGTCACATTTAATCACATGATCATAGAGTAAGCAAGTAGAGATAGTGGTTATTGGACATTATCAAACTTTCATTCTTGAGTAAATTCTCAATCCAGATTTTAATACTGAGTTATAGCAGAAATTGGTGTCATTGTTACTAACATAATATCTATTCTTACTCATATATGTCTCGAACTAGCATAAAAAGGAAATAGAGTTTCTCTTTTGACATATCTTGATATCAAATTCTATAAGGATTAAAGCAAAATTTATAATAATTCTATAAGGGACATTACAAGTGGTATCAGAGCTGGTTAAACCTACCAGCCTGTGAAGGTGGATGAGTGAAAGGGAAAGAAGATACTACAATAGGGAGATAAGAAAACAGTGGGAACTTGCCTGAGCTCCTGAAGGAAGAACAATCTCCAATATCTTAGGCATCCACAACAATCCTGAATCTACTAGTGAACAAGGAGACAAAAACATGGGAGATAGAGGAGACTTCACCAATCGTATGGACCAATTCATGTCTGAAAAAAGAACTACTCAACAGGGGATGGCACAATTATTGGACACATTGTCTTAAATCATGATAAGTACAAACAACAATAACAACCAAGTTGGAAATAGTGGAGGAAATGAAGACAATTCAAGCAACAATAGAACTCCAAATCATCATGCTACAACCAATTCTAGACCTATGATACCTATTTTCCCCCTAGAGTGGAACAACAAGCAGACAATGAACCTACATTGGTAGAGTTGCAAGGTCAGTTCTGCCAAGACTAGATAGATGGATTATTGCAAACACATATGTCCCTAAAAGACTACATGGACTTGAGAATGAAGCATTTACCCAACCGAGGTTATAGAGATCATACAATGATCTAATTTTGATGGGTCGGGAAAGACCACAACATGAGCATGGGTTCAAAAGGTTGATACCTACTTTCAACTCAACCCCATGCTAGAAAGCGAAGAAATCAAATGTGCTGCCTTACATCTAGACGGGGTGGCTTATGAATGGTGGTACCATGCAATGATCACTTTGGGCCATGAACAAATTACACCATATGTGGAATTCACGAAGAAGCTAATAGAGAGGTTTGACAACAAGGACCTATTGTGACCTATTTCACACATCGCCCAATTGCAAATGGGGACCCCCAGTTGTTTGTTTTTAGGGTTTGTCCTCTACGTTGCAATTTCATGGGTCCGTTTGTTTGAGAGTTCAGAGAATCACCTGAGTGAACTTGCGATTTTAAGCTTGTATTAGTGCCTAGACATCATGGAAGTGCTCAAAAGGTCTGGTAGACAAGGAACGCCATTGTTTTGAGTCGATTCTGACACTTCCTATTTTTTAGGGATTTTTCTTTTTCGCTTTTTTCATTTTTATGCATTTTTGGACCATTCTGGACTTCCTATTTTTTTAGGGATGCTTTTTACTTTTTCTATTTTTAGAAAGTCTGAGGGATTGGGTCCCATAGGTCATGGAGTTGATGTTCATCTTCAAAATCAAAATTTTGCACCTTCGAAAGCAAAAAGTAGGAAAAAAACATAAAAAGCAGGAAAAAAGCGAAAAAATCACATGGCGAGGGTTTTGATCAAAATGATCCGGAAAATGAGAAATTTGGCTAAGTATCAAAGAGAAAATGAAAAAAATTGTCTAAGGCAAGGCGTGCCATGGAAAGAAATTCTTGAAGTTCTCCCAGCCATGGAAAGAAAGCTTCCAAGTCCGCCCTACCTTTGGCAAGCCCATCACCAAGTCCACCTATGGAAGCAAAGGAAAATGGCTAAGCCATCATTAAGCCCACCAAGAAGTTGGCAAGAAACTTGCAAAGTCCGCCCATGGAAAGACCATCACCAAGTCCGCCCTACCTTAGGAAGATGGCACAAACACTCTGAAGTCTGCCCTTGGCATGGAAAAGTCAAAGTCTGCCTTGGCAAGAGAAATTGGCAAGCCTACTCTGAAGTCCGCCCTACTTTGGAGGCAAGGAAATTTGTCTAAGGCATTGGCAAAGTGCGCCAAGCATGAAGGATGTCCAAGAAGTTGCCAAGTCCGCCTAGGCTAAGAGGAAAATAGCACAAAATAAGTGAAGTCCGCCCTTGCACTTGGAAAAGCACAACCAAAGTCTACCCACCCCCAGCATGGTAAAAATTTCTAAGGCATGGAGAAAGAAGTGAATGGCAAAGAAGCCAACAAGTCCGCCCAGCCAGGAAAAAGAGGGAAAACTTAAAAATTTGGCTAAGTATGGAGCAACGTCCAAACATAAGCTAAGTCCGACTTTGGAATGATGGAATATGTTTGGCCAAGTATGAAGTCTGCCCAAGAAGAGGAGAATGGCGAGAAAATCTTGAAGTCCGCCCTGGCTAGACAAAATAAATGAAATGACTTAGAAAATTAATATTTAGCCATGGGTAAATTAAATATCACGAAGAATTAAATAAGCTAATGGGTTGGAAAAGATTAAAGAGGTTGGAAATTTAATACTTTGGATATTTTAGTATTTTTTTCCAACACTTAGAAAAATTTATTTAAAATGTTCAATGCCTGGAGAAAAATGGAAAATAACACGAGAAATAACAAATTTTCCATAGTCAAAATTAAATTTCGCTATGATTAGAAGATCAAAAGGGTTGTAAAACTGAATTAATACATTGAATATTTAATATTTTCCAACATTCGAAATAAATATTCAACACTTAGGTGAATTTTTGAGAAAGAAGAAAAATCTAAAGGATTTTGGCTGAGGATGGCGCTTGGATAAAAAAATTGAAACTTTCATTCGGAATCTCCAGTATTGGAAGAGATAAAACAAGTCTAACTCGATGAACTTAGAAAGAAAACACTAAGTTGCTAAAACTATCAACTTCTCCAGCTTTATAACAAAGTCGACTTGTTTCTTTCAATTCATTCTTTCGTAGTTTGATCAAAAGTTCTCCTCAGCTCTTTTGAAGTTGTGAAAGATAAAATTTTGGAAGGAAGAATTTGTGAAGGCAAAGTAGATTTTATCGGCGGAAGAGTAAATTGCTGAAGAAATAAAGTGAGATTTTTACCTGAAAAGAGTATTTTCCAGCAAAAGGGCGTACTTCTCTTGATTTTCAAAAGTTGACATTTATTTGCAGCCAGAAGATAATTTCAAAGGTTTAAAATTGGATTGGCCAAGTTCTTCTATTCTTCTTATATCCTTCTCCCGTCACTCTGGTAAAGATTTGTCAAAGAATTAACAAAGTTCGCCATTTTCAGCTTGCTTTTTCACATAAATTTATCTTTTTAACAAGCTGAAAGTAAAAATCTTTCGAATAAAGGCTCAGAATAACCAGATTTTAAAAGTCTTCACACTAATGTTAATTCTTTTTGTATTTATTGCAGGTTGATGATCACCCGGGGAGAACCATCGAGAAAGGCACAAATGAAGTTCGCGAGAAAGGGACTGCAGCCAGAGTCGAAAATTAATCCTAAGTGGAAAAATATTACAGACACCAACCTAGGACATGTTGACTTCAAAGAATTCAAAAAGAGGATGTATGGACACGATGGATTCCTACCAACGCCCATTGCTCGCCAGATGATGAGGAATAGCATTGTCCAAGCAGCCAGATTTCCACCAGCTGTAGAATGTGCTGAGTTAATGGTAGAATGCGCCATCCATTATAATGCACAGGAAAGGCAGATTGTTGCACCTGATGGGAGGATATTAGCTCATCTTGGAGAGTTGGCAATTCAGGAAGCATTTGGCATCCCGACTTACCACCAAACTTCATACAAGACTAAGGAGGATGCCAAAAAGTTATATGAAGACAAATTTGAGCTTTGTGCCACAACCATTAATAAGTCATGGCTGGAAAAACCGAGAGCCTCTGCTAAGAAAATGCCCAAGAAGCTGCTTCGTACAAACTTCAAGGAGGACTATGGGGACATTATCTTATTATTAAACAAAATAGATGGCAATCCCCAAGGTGTGCCATTTGAGACATGTATGTACTATTTCATGGATGAAATCACTGTAGGAGTAAAAATGTTCAATTGGTCCCCCATGATAAGTGACAGTCTTCATGAGCAACTAATCAATCTGGGGAAGACAAAATCATTCCACATGAGCTCTATATAATCTATCTGTTGGCTAGGACCTACAAATATGCAGGATTGATATGCAAAGGTGTAGTTGGCAATAGAGAAAATGAATTGAAGTCTTATGACTGTTATCTGCAGTTGCAGCTCAGTGAGAAGGCCCACTTTAGATGGGCAAATGATGCCTTCCTCATGTACATCACCAGAATACTCCAAGGAGGAACTCACTAGAAGATGACTCGCGAAGCCAAGAGTCTGATCAGCAGGTACAGATCCTGGTTCATCCAGTTTTCGAGATTAACGTACATAAGGTTCAGGGGTTCGATGGAAATCCTTACCGACTTCCAATCTATCCCACTAATAGAATGGTCCTGCTAGAAGTCCTAAGGCAGTTAGAAACATACCAAAACCTCCAACGGTCAAAGCAGAAGGCGGTCATCACTTTTTCGGTCTTTATCGGAAACATGCTAGAATCCTGCCCTTCGGCACAAGTAGCTGAGAGTGCTAGGCTAGAGATACAGTGGTATCCGTTCACAACTTACCGGTCCAGAGAGAATTTTGATCTTCACCATCACATTAGGACCGTGAAGGGAAGGAAGTATAAGCATAGAGTGGACCTGGAGGACTTCTGGGCGCATGCTGCAGATGAGTATGAGGTCAGAAAAAGGCTATGGTCCAGATTGCCATCAAGACTGATTAGAATGACCGAGCTCTGCCATGTACCTAATCAGCTCAAGAATGATAGAGAGTATGTCCAACCATGTTTTGATGAGAACTGGCCCCTTCCTGCTGTAAAGTGGTCAGAACGCGAGCTTGCAGATTTGAATACATTGATGAAGCCGGTGGTCAAGTATTCTCAGTGGTGGGTTGACCAACAGATTCAGGAGTTAAGATGGAGGAAGACGATGCTCACTTATGACTTGCTGAGTGAGATGGAATCTTACTCCTTGAATGCAGGAGCATCCCATAGTGCCAAGTTGATTGAAATTACCAACTCTAGGAAGAGGAAGGAGGCAACTACAAAAGCAAAACCTGTTCAAAAGAAACAGAGGGTGGAGCCATCTCATTCCGTTGCATCCATGAATATTGATGAAATAGTGGCCACTATGGATGATTCATTGGCAAACATGAGAGTGCCTTCCCCAATTCATGAGGGTAATATTGAGCTAATCCAGTTGGACGATGACGAGCCACCATCTCCTATGGGCACAAAAATACTGTATTCAAATAATGTAGTGGTTATCCAAAATGATGAATTCCAAGAGGGGATGATTTCCGCTCTTAAAGGAATTTTGGATATTTCAGGTGGAGAAAATGTTCAGGAGGAAGACAACATTCAACAACCCACAATTCCTGATTGGCTGAAGGAAAGACTGAAGATACAAGTGCCAGTTGAGGCTCATGAAGTAGATGATGGTGCAGATTTCTTGGCTAGGTTAGAGCATGTTGATGTGAAGAAGCCCGCCAAGAAATTCTCCACGATCTAGAGGGATGAAGCCGACAACTGGTCTGTGCAAATTGTAGTGCCGAGGGTAGAAAAGCCACAGGAGGATATGTCTCCCCACGAATATGTCATCACCATTGTTGACTTGGGCCCAATGACAAAAGGCCAAGAAGTTGAAGAGTTAGACAATTCAATCTCGACTATCAAGGCAAGACTGGAGAAGGAAGTGTCGAAGAAGAAGGAATATAAGGAGGTTGGGTTTTTGAAAGAATACATTCATCACCTGACCAAACTACTTAATTAGGATGATGCAACAACTCCTCTTCTAAACTCTTCACAGGAAATAGCCAAGGACCTTGAAGAAGATATGGTGACGACTAAGGAAGCCAAGGAATGGACAGCGAGTAAAAGCACAAAAGCGGTTGCATTCCTGGAGAAATTGACACTGGCCTACGGACAAACTTCCTCGTTGCTTTCCAGACTTGCTGTCATGGCAGAAGTTTAGGACAATCTTCCAAATATCTAGGATAGGATTATCCCGTGCGTCAGAGTGCTGAAGGGGGTTCCGAAATAGGAGTTGATCGATGGGAAGGTAATTGCAGCAAGCGCCACTTATGACTTCCACACCTGGTATTGGGCATTGACAGCATGAAGTGAAGTTTTGGAAAGGGCAAAAGCTAACGGAATCAAAGTTGAGTAACAAATTAGAGAGATTCAAAACAAAATTTTCCTCGTAGCTGTGGATATGTTCAAGAAAGAGGTCATCCGAGAGAATAACATGCAGCTAGAGAATCTAAGGCACAGGGTTCAGAAAGTCTTCTTCTCCACCACCGGATCGATTCTGAGGCAGAACTTCACAAGGGTGGCGAACCTCTCATCTATCCAGGATGCCTTCATGAAAAATGAACCAGAATGGGAAAATGCTTTTGCCGGATGTGCCGAAGACTTGGACGGGCTGGAATTCAGGATCAACATGTTGCCACAGGTCACTATGGAAGAGATCATCCCGATCGTGTCCAAGTTCATTGAACACACTGCTGTTTGAGAGGATAGGAATGCACCTCCTTGAAAATAGCTCCTGACGACACTTGTCTCACATGCAATTAGTGTTATTGATATTTTTAGAAACCCTAATTAGGGTTGATATATGTTGATCTTGGTCGTTGATTTGTTTCAATTTGGGCCTTTCATTTGTTCTCTGGAACTCTATATAAACTCGTGAACTCTCATTTTCATTTTGTGAAGTGAGTAGTATGAAATTGTTGCGCATTGCTACTTCCGATAATAAAAGCTCTTATTTATGATTTAGTTTGAATCACTTTTACTGTCAAGTGGTTTGCAAGTTTGCACATCTCCTTCAACACTTAGATTAGAATTAAAGTAGAATTTGATTTGAATGTTTGTTAAAGATTTGATAGTATTGATTGGTGAGACTTAGCTCATACTTTCTTTGGATAGATGATTTTTATTCAATGCGTAAAGTTAGCCTGAGCTTTTAATTGTGTATGCTTAACTTCAATCTGAATGAGTATTATTCTAGACATGAAAATTTCAATCACACCCCTTGAAGATTGCACCCAATTTGTGTAGTTGTCCTAGGGAGGCGAAGCAAAGCGTGGTTACTAGTTTCATCTAATCAATACCATCTCTTGAATTTTTAGGAATAGATTAGAGCTCCTCAACCCTTATCTTTTTGCACTTTTGTTTGAAGTCCAAAAATATAAAAGCCCCAATGGAAAGAGCAATTAATGTTAAAACCGTCTAAGTCCTAAACTTATGAATAATTTCTAACGTAAGTCCCTTTGTGTTACCAGCATATCACAATGCTCATTGAGCTTATCCACGTGTCATGACTTGACGAAAGAAACCTTGGAGTCGCCATATGATCTTCTCACAATCTTAGCATATGTGGTGTTCAAGAGAGGATGGAGTGTCTCTGGACATTTTATTCTGAAGTGTTCGATGGATGATAAAACATACACCAACATAAAAATTGGCGCTAGAAGGAGGGCTTGCAGCAAAGAATTGTTTACAAGTTAAGGCAGTAGACATGATGCAGTATGGTGCTACCACATGAGTTTCCATTTGACCTACCTATTGAGCAACCAGAACAAGGAGAGACAAACATTATTGATCAGCTGTACTCATTAGCTTGTAAGTCACAGACAGATTGCGCTCAATCCGGACAAACAAGCCGTGTTCTTGCTCGAGAAGAAGAAAAGGGAAAACGAATTGAAGAAGCAATCCAAAGGGACTTGGTAAGATGAAAGATCGATCGTCTAAAACAAGCTTTTGAAGAGATAGAACGATTAGTCACTGCCGGCTCATCCTTAAATCCAAGCTTTGCTAATAGAATGAAGAATGGTGCTCCCGGGCAACATTCCTAATCTAGGCCAAGATCCTATTCCAGCACTGCAATCCGACTTGGGTTTCCACGACGAACAAGAAGACATCATTACCAAATTATTCAGCCTAGTGTGCAAATTAAAATAAAATGCTCTTGACTGGCTTCGGATGCGCTTTGTTCTTGAGGAAGAAGAAGAAAGAGCCCGACGTATTGAGTTCAATATCAAAGAGATTTGCTCGTCCAAAGGTTTGAAGCTCTCCAATGACAGCAAGCAAATCAGCTAGCTCCTGTAGCAGCTCTTGCACCACCCTGACAAGTTTGAAGAAAGACACGTTGGATCAAATCAATTCTTTTTCTCCCGATAAATTTCGAAGGATTAGTAGATCCACTCCAAGCTCGTTCACGGAATTTGTGGAGTTGTCGCCTTATAGGCAGAGAAAGAGAACTGAAGCGTCTCAAGAAGGAACATCCAACGCAATTGCTCCTGGTGAAGAAACACCAAGCAAGGACATCTTCAGTTTCTTCCAAGCCTCACCACGACACACTCCAGTTCCATGAACTACTCAACTTGATAATCAACTAGTACAACCAGTTCAACCAGTTTAACCAATCCAAGTGAATCAGCCAAACGTTCCAATGGCGTGGCGTCCTCATGCGTCACCCATGACGTTTGCCGTTTACCATGACATGCCGAAGAATCCGGAACATTTTTGTTCCAAGTTTCATAATGGCGACCTGAGCCACACCGCGGATGAACATATTAAACTTTTCAAAGATCTCATTCAGAACGGAGATATCCAGGAAGAAGATGTTGCTTGTAGGTTGTTCCCCTACACCTTCGATGAGCAGGCTTCTTACTGGTACATCCATTTGCCAGCTAACTCCATCCGCAACTGGTAGCAGATGAAGGCTTCTTTCTTAGAAAAATTCACGACACCAATTTCTGCAATCGATTTGTACAGACAATTTGTGGAAGTAAAGAGACAAGAGCATGAACCAATCAGTACGTTCAACGATAGGTTTCAGAGGGCATACACGAGGTTGCGGGATCCTTACAACTTGGACAATGTTGCGGCATTGCTTGTCTATTACGAAGCCTTGGATCATCTCACCGCCATGTTTGTAAAGTCCAAAACTTCGACCTTGACCAACTTGAAGGAAGCATATGCTGCAACAGTTATAGCTAGCAATGGTCTAGGAGTGGGTATTGCTCTAGGTCCGCTCAATTACTTAGGGAATCCAGCTTCCCAAAATCAAGTCCAAGATATCAATCGGGCATTAGCTCATCATACGCCTATAATGAACCTAGTTCTTTCCGTTAGTAACCAGTTGGTTCCTCACCCAGGAGCTCCTATGTCGCAAGTACCGCCTTCGCAGCCGATATACCTCCAGAATGCCATGACATCGAGCCGAACTGAAGAAGAAAAGGATGAGATGAGGGAGTTGATTGACCAAGTTAAAAAGCTGTCGACTGAAGTCACATATTTGAAAGGTCAAACTAGCCAAATACAAAATTTTCAAAGGAGCTATCAGTCACCTCAAGGGAATTACCAAAGTCAAGGTCACTTCGGATACAAGAGGGACAATCAGAACTATCAAGGGAATAATCAAGGTTTCTGGAATAACAATTCAAGCTTCCGAAAGAAGACTTGGAATACCGAACCTAACAACGGTACTGTACCGTCGCCCTTAGATAATCCGCCTGTAGACAACTGTCCCACAAATAAGGTATTCTTAGCCGAAGCGACATTATCAGGTTGGTGCCGATTGCACAATACAGACCAGCATTCCGAGTTACACTGTCGCAAATTCCAAGTAGCAGGAGATATTTTTAGAACTGAGGAGGAATTCAGAGGAAAAAGAGCCTCCAGTGACCGGATATGAATTAGTCCCTGCGCCAAGATACGATCAGGCCCTTTTGATTGAGAGTATCAAATTTTCACCCCAAGAATACCGGCAATATCACCCCAATCAAAGATTTCCACCTGCATCAGGAAATGGTCCAATAGAGGCATTGCAATATCAAGATGGATCGAAAACTTAGACCCCATCAAGCCAATCATCCACAATCAATGGTTATAGTTTCCCTTTGTTGCACAATAGTGTATTGGTGGAAGGAACCAAAGAAGTACAAGCGCTCCAATAGATGTCTGGAAACCCGCCTAGGGTATATCAGAGGAATGCTCGCCAGAACGAACCCTTGACTACATCTATTCCACCAAATAATTTTCAAACTCCATCGAATCCGAATGCTACTAATGTGCCGTCTCTTTCGAGAGATTCTCCAGAATACCGTCAGTTGAATGTCCAATCAAATGGGACAAGACAAGCTACAGTTCCGCAAGTAGAACAAAGGCGTCAAGTAAACCCTCAAGTGGAGTAGGCATAGGCTTAGACAAAAGATCATCCCCGAGAAGAGTTAAAAAGGTTAAGTTCATATGTATTGGAAGAATTTAAGAGAATAAAGGCCAGTTTGCCTTTAATAGGGCTAATGAGAGTCCCTGAAATTCAGGAAACACTTTTGGATAGTTTGATCGAAGCTATTGCCTCGAGGAACTTCCCACAGAATGTGCCAAATAGAGGAGTATTCAATGCTCCAACAAACACAAATGTTACTGAGTTAGAAATGTCAGGCAATATGTTTGATGTTCCACAACGACCTTCCCATGTTGTGGGTGTAACCCAGACATCGTCAAAAAGTTCCAGTCAAAAGGACATGACACTAGAAGAGGTTCTTATGGACTCAGATATATTTCAAGAGGAAGTTTTGACAAGTGGCTTACCACAGACTCTGCAGAAGCCAGAACTTGTCCTGGGAGCACAAAAGGAAAAGAGTCAAGGTATCAGTAACCAGGAAAAACACTCGATAGTCTTTTACGAGGGAAAGGATGAACCTGCCCCATTTATGTGTCAGTTTGAATATTTGGCAAGATGTTACACAATTGCCTAGTGGATTCTGGTGCTTCCAGCAACGTAATGCCACTAGCTATCTGCCAAAGGCTAGGACTTGTGCTTGCAAGAACCAACAAGAAGGTCACCCAGCTAGATAAAACAGAAGTCCTGGCTATGCGAGAATTGAATAATATCCACATGCAATTAGCAGTGGACCTGAGAATACAGAGTTGCATCGACATTTCAGTTGTTGACATTCCTGATGGGTACAACATGCTCTTGAGCAAAGATTGTTCAAGGAGACTGAACGGATATATTTCTACAGACTTTTCTCACATGTGGCTACCGTGGAAAGGAGTCCCTAACTAGATAAAGATTGACAGTACACCAAGGCTGAGAATGATGATCACTAAGTATGGCAAGAACAACGAGATATTGTTCCTTGAGACCGACTTAGGCTCCTACAGGCCTAAAGTGAATGAAGTCTTAATGTTACATGGATCAACCTAGGAAATCAACGAGACGCTTGATTCTACCAAGGCACTCATTGAAGAATGTCAAGACTTCCAAAACGATGATGAAGGGATGTCTGAAAATTTCAGAAGCTTTGTCTTGAAAAGTGTCCGATTGAACGCAAGATTGCACGAACACATTGACATCCATGATTTATTGTTGCCGAACTAGTGTCGAATCCATAATGCTGCACATTCTGAGTTTGTATGTAAGATGTGCCACAAAGCAGTAGAAGAAGTATGGAAAAGAATCCCACAGGCATTGAGCCTTTCAAATAGCGAAGAGATTGATCATGTCGAGGGCTCTACCTCGATCATGATACAAGAGATTGAGCATGAAGGAAACATAGATACACATATTCTGCTTTCTCCACAACAAGAACAGGTTTGGACCTTAAGGTTTGATGGATCCCGATCCAAGAAAGGAGCCGGAGCTGGTTTTGAGTTGATCAGTCGAAGAGGAGAAGCATACCTCACCACTCACAGACTAGAGTTCCCTTGCACGAATAACGTAGCAGAATATGAATCAGTGATTCATGGATTATTGCTAGCATTGAGGAAAGGAGCAAAAGTATTGCATGCTCTTGGAGATTCAGAGATAGTTGTGAGGCAAGTGAGGAAGAAGTATGTTTGCCATGATAAGAGATTAGCTCGTTACTGCAATAGAGTGTGGGATCTTATTGAGAGCTTCGACGCTTTCAATATTCAATCTGTGAACTGATCGAACAATCAAGTAGAAAATTCCTTAGCACAGGCAGCCAATTCATTGGAGCCACTAGCCATGGATGCCATAAGCTAGTTCACAGTGGAGCTATCATCGATACCATCAATCCTGGATAATATCACAAATTTCCACATCCTTGAATTTTTAACAAGTTTAGATGTTTTTGCAACATAGGTTATTGACGAAGATGAGATACAAAGAGAAGCTGAATTCGATGCCGATGGCATCATGAACTTAAAGAAAAAAATCATTCCAAGAGGGATGATACAGTTAGAAAGAATATTTGATCAAGATCAAATCCATGAAGTAAGGAACCAAAAGATTGAAGGTGACCAATATGAGAAGGTGAACTTGGGAACCGAAGAAGAGGTCAAAAATGTGTACATAGGTAAAGCTTGCACGCCCGAAGAAAAGGCCGAAATCATCCAAAATATGAGGGAGTTTGCCGATATCATAGCATGGAGCTATGAAGATTTGAGAACTTATGATACTTCCATCATCACGCATACAATTCCGCTCAGACCAGGAAGTAAGTTGTTCAGACAATGCCAAAGGCCGGTCAACCCATTGTTGGAACCTCTCATTCATCAAGAGGTCAAGAAATTGTTATCAGCAGGAATCATATTCCCAATGTGCCAATCAAAGTGGGTCGCCAACTTAGTCCCAGTTCGGAAGAAAAACAGAGAAATAAGTCTATGTGTTGATTTCTGAAACTTAAACAGAGTCTCAGAAAAGGACAATTATCCTTTGCCATCGCTTGACGAGGTCTTACAAGTTGTCAATGGGTCACAAATGATGTCCTTTCTGGACGGATATTCTGGGTACAACCAAGTACTTGTGGAATATGAAGACAGACTAAAAACGACATTCACAACAAAATGGGGAACCTTCATCTACAAGAGAATGCCCTTTGGGTTAATTAATGCAGGAGCCACATTTCAGAGGGCCATGGACATTGCCTTTAGAGACTTAATCAGAAAATGCATAATCATCTATATGGATGATCTAACAGTGTTTTCAAAGAGGAGAGAAGACCATATAGAAGACTTGAGGAAGGTATTTCAAAGATGTCAGAGGTATGGGATTTCCTTAAATCCAAAGAAATGTATATTCAGGGTCATCGAGGGCAAATTATTGGGTCACCTGATCACTGAAAGAGGAATACTAATTGATCCTAAACGTATAGAGGCAATCTCAAGAATCCATTTGCCTACTAGCCAAAAGGAATTAAGATCTTTCTTTGGGAAGATCAATTTTGTCAGAAAGTTTATCACCGGTTTTGCTTAGATAGTAAAACCTTTAAATGAGATGTTAAAGAAGGATGCTAAGATGGAATGGACACCACCATCAAAGGGAGCCTTTGAAGATATCAAGCAGGCCATAGCTGATACTCCTATCCTGGTTAGTCCAGATTTCACGAAACCATTCTACCTATATTCATTTGCATTAGAGCATTCTTGTGCCGCAATACTTACTTAGAGGACAGAAGAGAGAGATGAATATCCCATAGCTTTCATGAGCTCACCTCTCAAGGATGCAGAATTGAGGTATCCCAGTATTGAAAAGTAGGCCTATGCATTGTTTAAGGCCATTAAAAAATTCAGACACTATATCTTGAGGAGTAAAGTTTTCATCATCGTTCTTGATGTAGCTGTTAAAACACTCCTAATGTAGAATGAGCTTGGAGAGAGAAGAGGAAAGTGGGTCGCCACTATTCAAGAATATGATATTAAATTACAACCAATGAAGCTAGTCCGCGGGCAGGCTTTGACTCAGACAATGGCTATAGAAGGGCCCGGCCTAGTGCAACAGACATATGTACTAACAAACACCTCCCCAGAGGAGTGGTATTATGACATCACCGCATATCTGATAAATCACAAGTATCCTACGCAGATGAACTCAGCACAAAAGTGAGCCTTCCGGCTGAAGTGCCAACGCTTCATGCTTCAGGGGTCAGTACTCTACAGGAGGAATCATGAAGGAATTCACTTAAGATGTGTTGGGAATGATGAAGTCAAAAGAATCATGGAACATTTTCATTCCAAGTTCGGGACAGGCCATGGAGGAAGTCAGGCAACAACTTACCAAATCCTAAGAGAAGGGTACTATTGGCCCTCTGTCTTCAAAGATGCATATGAGCATGTCAAAACTTGCCACACCTGCCAAATCACTGCAACCCGTGAAAAGAAACTGCTATGCCATTGCAACCAATCACGAAAGTGAATCTGTTCGCAATGTGGGGGCTTGATTTCATTGGCATGATAAATCCACCGTCATCGGCACAACACAAATATATTTTGACTGCGACTGATTATTGCACCCGGTGGTCTGAAGCACAAGCATTGAAGAATTGCACGACAGATGCAATGATCAGATTCTTGGAAGAACACATCATCACTAGATTCAGTTGTCCCAAGGCTTTGGTATGTGACAATGGTTCTGTGTTCACTTCCTTGAAGTTTTCTAACTAGGCATTCGACTATGGGATCACCTTGAAATTTTCCTCGAACTATTACCCCCTGATGCAGAATGAGCTTGGAGAGAGAAGAGGAAAGTGGGTCGCCGCTATTCAAGAATATGATATTGAATTACAACCAATGAAGCTAGTCTGTGGGCAGGCTTTGACTCAGACAATGGCTATAGAAGGGCCTGGCCTAGTGCAATAGACATGTACTGACAGACACCTCCCCAGAGGAGTGGTATTATGACATCACCGCATATCTGATAAATCACAAGTATCCTGCACAGATGAACTCAGCACAGAGGTGAGCCTTCCGGTTGAAGTGCCAACGCTTCATGCTTCACGGGTCAGTACTCTACAGAAGGAATCACAACAGATACAGTGATCGGATTCTTGGAAGAACACATCATCACTAGATTCAGTTGTCCCAATGCTTTGGTATGTGACAATGGTTCCGTGTTCATTTCCTTGAAGTTTTCCAACTGGGCATTTGACTACAGGATGACCTTGAAATTTTCCTCAAATTATTACCCCCAGGGTAATGGGTTGGCAGAGTCCACGAACAAGAATTTGCTTAATGTAATCAAGAAGTTGCTGGACCAGAATCCGAGAGATTGGCATTCTCAACTCAGGTTTTCTCTATGGGCAGATAGAACAAGAACCAAGAAATCATTAGGGACCTCTCCATATCATTTAGTCTACTGGGAAGATCCTGTATTTCCTATTCAACTAAGGATTCCAACACTGAGATTCATGCAAGAGTACCTGGACCCAGATGACAGAGTTCAGATTCGTCTCTCACAACTTTTGTTACTGGAAGAATAGAGGGATCAGGCCCTCAAAATTTTTGCAAAGCATCAAGGGATTGTTAAAAGACTGTTTGACAGACGTGCAACGATAAAGTCCTTCAAAATCTCTGATCTAGTCCTCTATTGGGATAAAGCTCACGAACGGAGAGGGGACTATGATAAATTTGATAATTTGTGGAAGGGACCATACCAAATTACTGAGATACTAGGAGAGAATGCATTCAAATTGAAAACTTTAATAGGGGAAAACATCCCATTGCCCATTAACGGGCAGTTTTTGAAACACTATTTCCAACCCTGAGTTCCTTGAGGGGACTTACCTGTACATAGTTAGATCAGTTTCTTTTTGAGTCTTGGTTTGTTTTTAGTTTAATTAGTTTAGTTATCTTTGCTTTCTTAGATTAGTCTGCTTTTGTCTTAGATTAGTTTGTTTTCATTTTGCCTTGGGTTTGGTTTTTGAATAAGGAGGGTTTCCCATTTTGCGAGAAGGGTGGTGTTGTTTACACGCACACGCTGGATTGACCCTGCTAGGTTGTGTTGTGATTATTCCTTGGATAAATATTTGTGGAAAGCCTTCGAGTCCCAGGTTAATTGTCTCTAAAGTATCTTAAGGTTAAGGTTAATACTTGACTAAAAAGGGAATCATCTATTGTATCTTGACACTGAGTCTTGCAGTTATTATATCTTACACACTTAATGAGTCCTCTGAGTCACTATGGTTTCCTAGGTGAAGCCATGGTTAAAGCTAAAAGAAAGTAATCAAAATCTTACTTCAGCGCCACTATAATACTCAAGCCCACGTGAGCTTCATTGCTTACAAGCCAAAGTGTAGAAATTTGTGAAAAGAAAATTTAAAAATGAATGAAAAGAAAAAAGAAAAGGTCAAAACACTTGGCTTTGGGTATGCGGACATCTCTACAGGTGTACACTCAATAACAAAAGGAAAATAAATCGCTGGAAGAAGAGCAATCTCCATGAGATTATAGCAGATAACCTCGCCGGGGCTATGGATGCTCGTTGGCAGCGAGGCTCTATCCAAGGATGCTTTTGGAATCAAGACAAATTACACAAGAAAGCCATGATGGAACCAAAGAGACTTAGTGTTCTTATGAGACGAAAATGAATGCATGTGCACACACTCGTAACTGAAGGATGAAAGGTCTTGACACAGTTTTGGATTCCTTTTTTTCTTTTAAGTGCTCTTCCTAGCCAACAGATAAATTAGTTGGAATTAGTCTTAGACTCCGGTTTTGAAGTGGGTACTATCTTTGGAATGTTCAGGAACATTCCCAACGTGGAGTCGCTAGATGTTGTGACCTATTTCACACATCGTCCCATTGCAAATGGGGACCCCCAGTTGTTTGTTTTTAGGGTTTGTCCTCTGCGTTGCAATTTCATGGGTCCATTTGTTTGAGAGTTCAGAGAATCACCCGGGAAAAGCACAACCAAAGTCCCCCCACACCCAGAATGGTAAAAATTTCTAAGGCATGGAGAAAGAAGTGAATGGCAAAGAAGCCTCCAAGTTTGCCCAGCCAGGAAAAAGAGAGAAAACTTAAAAATTTGGCTAAGTATGGAGCAACGTCCAAACTTAAGCTAAGTCCGACTTTGGAATGATGGAATATGTCTGGCCAAGTATGAAGTCCGCCCAAGAAGAGGAGAATGGCAAGAAAATATTGAAGTCCGCCCTAGCTAGACAAAATAAATGAAATGACTTAGAAAATTAATATTTAGCCATGGGTAAATTAAATATCACCAAGAATAAAATAATTTAATGGGTTGGAAAAGATTAAAGAGGTTGGAAATTTAATACTTTGGATATTTTAGTATTTATTTTCCAACACTTAGGAAAATTTATTTAAAATGTTCAATGCCTGGAGAAAAATGGAAAATAACACGAGAAATAAGAAATTTGCCTTAGACAAAATTAAATTTCGCCATGATTAGAAGATCAAAAGGGTTGGAAAATTGAATTAATACATTGAATATTTAATATTTTCCAACATTAGAAATAAATATTCAACACTTAGGCGAATTTTTGAGAAAGAAGAAAAATCTAAAGGATTTTGGTTGAGGATGGTGCCTAGATAAAAAAATGGAAACTTTCTTTCGGAATCTCCAGTATTGGAAGAGATAAAACAAGTCTAACTCGATGAACTTAGAAAGAAAACACTAAGTTGCTAAAACTATCAACTTCTCCAGCTTTATAACAAAGTCGACTTGTTTCTTTCCATTTATTCTTTTGCAGGTTGATAAAAAGTTTTCTCTTCAGCTCTTTCGAAGTTGCGAAAATAAAATTTTGGAAGGAAGAATTTGTGAAGGAAAAGTAGATTTTATTGGCGGAAGAGTAAATTCTTGAACTGGAAGAGTAAATTGCTGAAGAAATAAAGTGGGATTTTTAGCTGAAAAGAGTATTTTCTAGGAAAAGGGCGTACTTCTCTTGATTCTCAGAAGTTGAAATTGATTTGCAGCCAGAAGATAATTTCAAAGGTTTAAAATTGGATTGGCCAAGTTCTTCTATTCTTCTTCTATCCTTCTCCCGTCACTCTGACAAAGATTTGTCTAAGAATTAACAAAGTTCACCATTTTCAGCTTGCTTTTTCACAGAAATTTATCTTTTTAACAAGCTGAAAGTAAAAATCTTTCGAATAAAGGCTCGGAATAACCAAATTTTAAAATTCTTCACACTAATGTTAATTCTTTTTGTATTTATTGCAAGTTGATGAACACCCGGGGAGAACCATCGAGAAAGGCACAAATGAAGTTCGCTAGCAAGGGATTGTAGCCAGAGTCGAAAATTAATTCCAAGTGGAAAAATATTACAGACACCAACCTCGGACATGTTGACTTCAAAGAATTCAAAAAGAGGATGTACGGACACGATGGATTCCTGCCAAAGCCCATTGCTCGCCAGATGATGAGGAATGGCATCGTCCAAGCAACTGGATTTCCACCAGCTGTAGAATGTGCCAAGTTAATGGTAGATGTGTCGTCCATTATAATGCACAGGAAAGGAAGATTGTTGCACCTGATGGGAGGATATTAGCTCATCTCAGAGAGTTGGCAATCCATGAAGCATTTGGCATCCCGACCTACCACCGAAGTTCATACAAGACTAAGGAGGACACCGGAAAGTTATATGAAGACAAATTTGAGCTTTGTGCCACAGACATTAATAAGTCATGGCTGGAAAAACCGAGAGCCTCTACTAAGAAAATGCCCAAGAAGCTACTTTGTACAAATTTCAAGGAGGACTATGGGGACATTATCTTATTATTAAACAGAATAGTTGACAACCCCCAAGGTGCGCCATTTGAGACGTGGATGTACTATTTCATGGATGAAATCACCGTAGGAACAAAAATGTTCAACTGGTCTCGCATGATAAGTGACAGTCTTCATGAGCAACTAATCAATCTGGAGAAGAAAAAATCATTCCACATGAGCTCCTATATCATCTATCTGTTGGCTAGGACCTACAGATATGCAAGATTGATATGCAAAGGCGTAGTTGGCAACAAAGAAAATGAATTGAAGTCTTATGACTGTTATCCGCAGTTGCAGCTCAGTGAGAAGGCCCACTTCAGACGGGCAAATGATGCCTTCCTCATGTACATCACCAGAATACTCCAAGGAGGAACTCACTAGAAGATGACTCGCGAAGCCAAGAGTCTGATCAGCAGGTACAGATCCTGGTTCATCCAGTTTTCGAGATTAACGTACATAAGGATTCAGGGGTTCGATGGAAATCCTTACCGACTTCCAATCTATCCCACTAATAGAATGGTTCTATTGGAAGTCCTAAGGCAGTTAGAAACATACCAAAACCTCCAACGGTCAAAGTAGAAGGCGGCCATCACTTTCCCATTCTTTATCAAAAACATGCTAGAATCCTGTCCTTCGACACAAGTAGCTGAGAGTGCTAGGCTAGAGATACAGTGGTATCCGTTCACAACTTACTAGTCCAGAGAGAATTTTGATGCTCACCATCACATTGGGACTGTGAACGAAAGGAAGTAAAAGCATAGAGTGGACCTGGAGGACTTCTGGGCGGATGCTGCAGATGAGTATGAGGTCAAAAAAAGGATATGGTCCATATTGCCAGCAAGCTTGATCAGAATGATTGAGCTCTACCTTGTACCTGATCAGCTCGAGGATGACGGAGAGTATGTCCAACCATGCTTTGATGAGAATTGGCCACTTCCTGTTGTAAAGTGGTCAAAACACGAGCTTGCGGATTTGAATACCTTGATGAGGCTTGTGGTCAAGTATTCTCAGTGGTGGGTTGGCCAATAGATTCAAGAGTTAAGATGGAGGAAGACGACACTCACTAATGATTTGTTGAGTGAGATGGAATCTTACTCCTCGAATGCAGGAGCATCCCATAGTGCCGAGTTGATTGAAATTACCAACTCTAGGAAGAGGAAGGAGTCAAATGCAGAACTTGTTCAAAAGAAACAGAGGGTGGAGCCATGTCGTTTCGTTGCATCTAGGAATATTGATGAAATAGTGGCCATTGTGGATGATTCATTGGCAGACATGAGAGTGCCTTCCCTGATTCATGAGGGTAATATTGAGCCAATCCAGTTGGACGATGATGAGACACCATCTCCTACGGGCACAAAAATATTGGATTCAGATAATGCAATGGATATCCAAAATGATGAATTCCAAGAGGGGATGATTTCCGCTCTTAAAGGAATTTTGGATATTCCAGGTGGAGAAAATGTTTAGGAGGAAGACGACATTGAACAGCCCACAATTCCTGATGTGTTGAAGGAAAGACTGAAGATATAGGTGGCAGTTGAGGCTCAGGAAGAAGATGATGCTGCAGATTTCTTGGCTAGGTTAGAGCAAGTTGCTGTGAAGAAGCCCGCCAAGAAATTCTGCACGATCTAGAGGGATGAAGTCGGCAACTGGTCTGTGCAGATTGCAGTGCCGATGGTAGACAATCCACAGGTGGATATTGCTCCCCACGAATATGTCATCACCACTATTGACTTGGGCCCAACAACAAAAGTCCAGGAAGTTGAAGAGTTAGACAATTCAGTCTCGACTATCAAGGCAAGACTGGAGAAGGAAGTGTCGAAGAAGAAGGAATATAAGAAGGAGGTTGAGCGTTTGAAAGAATACATTCAACACCTGACCAAACCACTTAATCAAGATGATGCAGCAACTCCTCTTCTAAACTCTTCACAGGAAATAGCCAAGGACGTTGAAGAAGATATGGTCACGACTAAGGAAGCCAAGCAATGGACGGTGAGTAAAAGCACAAAAGTGGTTGCATTCCTGGAGAGATTGACACTGGCCTACGAACAAACTTCCTCATTGCTTTCTAGACTTGCTGTCATGGCAGAAGTTTGGGACAATCTTCCGGATATCCAGGATAGGATCATCCTGTGCCTCAGAGTGCTGAAGGGGGTTCCGAAACAGGAGTTGATCGATGGGAAGGTAATTGCAGCAGGCGCCGCTTATGACTTCCACACCTAGTATTGGGCATTGACAGCACGAAGTGAAGTCTTGGAAAGGGCAAAAGCTAACGGAATCAAAGTTGAGTAACAAATTAGAGAGATTCAAAACAAAATTTTCCTCGTAGCTGTGGATATGTTCAAGAAAGAGGTCATCCGAGAGAATAACATGCAGCTAGAGAATCTAAGGCACAGGGTTCAGGAAGTCTTCTTCTCCACCACCGGATCGATTCTGAGGCAGAACTTCACAAGGGTGGCGAACCTCTCATCTATCCAGGATGGCTTCATGAAAAATGAACCAGAATGGGAGAATGCTTTTGCCGGATGTGCCGAAGACTTGGACGGCCTGGAATTCAGGATCAACATGCTGCCGCAGGTCACTATGGAAGAGATCATCCCAATCGTGTCCAGGTTCGTCGAACACACTACTGTTCGAGAGGATAGGAACGTATCTCCTTGAAAATAGCTCTTGATGCCACTTGTCTCACATGCAATTAGTGTTAGTGATATTTTTAGAAACCCTAATTAGGGTTGATATATGTTGATCTTGGCCTTTCATTTATTCTCTGGAACTCTATATAAACTCGTGAACTCTCATTTTCATTTTGTGAAGTGAGTAGTATGAAATTGTTGTGCATTGCTACTTCTGATAATAAAAGCTCTTATGCATGATTTGCTTTGAATCCCTTTTATTGTCAAGTGGTTTGCAAGGCTGCATATCTCCTTCAACACTTAGATTAGAATTAAAGTAGAATTTGATTTGAATGTTTGTTAAAGATCTGATAGTATTGATTGGTGAGACTTAGCTCATACTTTCTTTGTATAGATGATTTGTATTCAATGCGTAAAGTTAGCCTGAGCTTTTAATTGTGGATGCTTAACTTCAGTCTGAATGAGTATTATTCTAGACATGAGAATTACAATCACACCCCTTTAAGATTGCACCCACTTTGTGTAGTTGTCCTAGGGAGGCGAAGCAAAGCGTGGCTACTAGTTTCATCTAATCAATACCATCTCTTGAATTCTTAGGAATAGATTAGAGCTCCTAAACCCTTATCTTTTTGCACTCTTTTTTGAAGTCCTAAAATTGAAAAGCCCCAATGGAAAGAGCAATTAATGTTAAAACTGTCAAGTCCTAAACTTATGAATAATTTCTAACGTAAGTCCCTTTGTGTTACCAGCATATCACAACGCCCATTGAGCTTATCCATGTGTCATGACCTGACGAAAGAAACCTTGGAGTCACCATATGATCTTCTCGCAATCTTAGCATACGCAGTGACTTTGTTCAAGAGAGGATGGAGTGTCTCTGGACATTTTATTCTTAAGTGTTCGGTGGATGATAAACGTACACCAACAGGACCCCGAACTCCACTTTAAGGAATTGGCACAATTGAAGCAATATGGGACCATTGATGAATATGTTGCAGACTTTTAAAAGTTTCAAGTGTTGGTCACTGACATTTTCGAAAGAAGACTGGTTGTGCTCTTTATGGATGGCCTAATGGACCCTTTAAGGGGTTGGGTCAAAACCCTCAACCCTAGTACACTTCAAGAAGCAATTAAGAAGGCTAGGGATATGGACTCTAGTGCAACAAAGAACAAGATGCCATCTAAAGGGTCATCATTCCAAATAGACCAAACAAAACAACCTTTCTCAAGGGAATGGCCAAAAAAGAAAGTGGATGAAGAAACTAAGCAAAAGTTGAGAAGGAAGAATTTTTTTTTACTTGCAAAGAACCTTGGGCCCCAGGGCATCAATGCCTTGGTAAAGGGAAGATTCATTATATCAAAGTTGTGCCTTGAAATGGTGAGGAAAAGGGGGGGTGAGATGATTAAAAATGGGATGTCCTAGGTCTTTCATACAAAGAACTTGGGAACTAATGGTGTTCCTCTTTCCCTCAATTTCATTGAAACAAAGAGATTGCAAGGTGTAGAGATTGACTTTCAACCCTAAGGTGAGCCAATCAGACCTGAATCTCTAGGTTTCTTAGGACAGCAAGATGAATTTGTAATTAATTGGAAATGATTTAATGCAAGTAAACTAGTGGAACTATATAACCTAGATGATAAAATGCAAGATCCTGAAGTTACAGAAATCAAACTGACAATTTGCAAGCAGATCTGAGAAAGGTCTGGCCACATGTACCTAGCATAAAAAGTTGGTTCTAAGCACTATAGCAAGACAGGTTCGCTCTAGTGCGAATGGGTCTTGGACAGGGTCCAAAATCTGTTTTGGCAGTCCTCAAGTACTGAATCTTAGCTTCTGTTTTGTACAGGTCCCACTATCGGAAAGCCAAAAATAAAATCTGTAATTGAGTTTTTGTATCTTGACAACAATGGTGACAACTCTGACAATATTGCAAAATTGCTCCTTGAGATCTTTTCAATCCTTTACCTGTAAATTTGCACATACAAAGAGGAACAACTTGTTTGTTTGAATGGGGGGTTTGCTTTAGTCAAATCACATGTTTGGTAATTAAACCTTGATTGAAAGATAATGTCAATTGATAAATGGAAGGAATGATGAATGAACACTTGCTTGTTACAACTCACCAAACCTCTAATAGCCTCCCTTAGAGGACTGAAATCAGCATATCACTCCAAGGAAATCAGATCTTGCTTTGCTTGATTTGTTGGATACTTGAATGCTTGGATGCTTAGGATCTAAGTCACAAGGTTTGAATTTGAATTCGTGTTCAACAACATTGAAATTCGGATGAAGTTCGACAAGAAAAAAAATTGAAAAGTAAGAAATTCGGATTAAATTCGCCTTATGTAATTTTTTTAATTTTTTATAAATATAAGTAATATATCTATAAAATTGTATAAAAAAAATTAAATAATATTTAATAAATATTATATTATATATTTTTAATATATTTTCTTTTATATATAATAAATAATATATATAATTAATAAATAAATAACTAATAAATAATAAATAATAAATAAATAATATATAAATAAATAAATAATAATAATATATAAATAAATAAATACAAATATATAATAAATAAATAAATAATATAACAAATAAATACTATGTAATAAATAAATAATATGTAAGTAAAAATCATTTATTACATACAAAATAATATTAAAAATATATCGAAACACAACATAAATTAATAATATTAAGTTTAACTATAAGAACATATTCAAAATATAATTCAACAGCTTGACAATTATCGGAGGTTGAGGGCGCTAATGCAGGTCACAATTCTGGTTTGTTTACGCATACTCCTCTTGTCCGCTGTAATGGCCGACACTGGTGCTAGTGATATTCTTCCTCCTCCTAAGAGATTGTATTAGCTAGTGATCGATAAATCAAATTTGCAAACTTGCGCATGTGTGTTTGTTGGAAGGTACGGCGAGGGGGCCATCGTTCTTGACATGGGATCCGTAGGAGGCATCTTCGAGACAATACAACTACATAGTGGTGGGCGGAGGGGCGGTGGGGTGTGCAATTGCAGCAACTTAGAGAAAATGAAGGAAACCATGGCAATAATGAAGGAAATCGTGGTGGAAACCTGCAAAAGAACACTGCAAAACCCTATAAAATGCTTTAAAAACCTTGAATTATCGGTACATTTTTCCGTACGAATAAATGGCCAAATTTGAACGAATTTTAAATAAATATTTCAAGTTCAAAAAAATTCGAACTCCATGCTTCAAGTTCGCCGAACTCTGTGACTAAGCTTAAGATCAACAATGCATATTAGCCTTCGCAAGATGACATGAACATACATAAGCTTGAACATGATGCTAGGATCTTGAATGCTGCAGCAAAATGATTGAAAATCTGCTCTTAAATGCTCTTGACAATAATATTTGCTCATAGGAAACTTGGATCATGCATGTTAAGTTTGAATTGATAAAATAACTGCATCATATTAAGGAAGGGGTGGGGGCTCGTGCATTTGCCTCCACTATATCAAATTGTCCCCGTGCTCAAGAATCAAGACAATGGAGTTTGAAATGATTCTTTCTCTAGGGATTCTCTCTAGTACCCTCGTTTTTGTTTGCATCTCTTTTGCTTAACTGTATTTCTTTTACTGCTTGCTTTCTATGTCTTATATACTATTACCCTGTTTTTAGTTTGCATCTCTTTTGTTTTTCTTGTACAGCTTGCTTTTTATGTCTTTGATGGTTTTACTCTTTCAATCTGTATTAAGCCCTCCCATTGTAACCATCTTTATTTTACCTTTTGGAGTTCCATTTGTCATCTTTGATTATTAGAAGACACTAGATAAAAATTTAGCATTATACATCACAGCAGTGGGAGCATACCAATACTCTGTATTGATGAAAATATTTGAAAAAAAATTAGTGTATGGAGTTGGAAGACATGTTTACACTCTATATCTATAAACGTATTTGGAAAACATAAGCATATGGCTGGAAGGACAATTAATGTCTTACCTATGACAATTCTGAATTGAGCATTGTAGATTCTTCCAGAGATCACGATGCATAATTGAGCAAGGAGTAGAAACATGAACATAGAGAGTAGCTTACAATGTTGAAGATAGGTAGCTTCGGTAAGATATAAATGATGATTGCATTCATGCATCATCATCATTTATATCAGATCACCTTCATCCAAGTATAGTTCAAAATATTCTTTTAAGGATATAAATTAAATATATATAAAATCGAATTTATTATAATCGCCATTGATAAATTCGGTTTATGTTAAGGGGCACTAAACATGTCCCATGAGAGATACGTCTCATGAGACGTGTCTCTTATGAGACGCGTCTTACTTGAGATGTGTCTTTCATGAGATGCGTCCTTCCTGAAGTCGCGTCTCTCTTGACTTAGGACGTGACTCCCCTCCTTATATTTAATAAAGATCGAATCCTCAAAAGCAGCATATCGAAATCAATAAATGTTCTGCAATTGAGCATTCACAAGAAAAGAAGAATTTCAGACTTAGTTATTTTCTAGGACAGAAAATTGAGTTATAGTTTTCACATCTATTTAACAATCACAGTTCATCATCCTAAATCTGATTTGACCAATTTGATTATTTAACATGGTATTAGAGCCAGGTTGAGAAAATCCGAATCAAATTGATAGCAAGGAGTTAACTCTAATAGCTCTAGGAGGCCTACCAAATTCATGGGAGTCATTTGTTCAAGGAATAAGTGCGAGATCTAAACTCCCTAAATTTGATAGGCTGAGAACTGACTGCTTACAAGAAGAAACAAGACTCTCAACTAAAGGAAACAATCAGAAACTCATAGATGAGGATATTCATGTGCTAAACACAAACTCTCATAAAAGGGGTAAGAAGAATTCTTATGGAAAAGGGTCATCCAAAAGAAAGAGAAATTCTTATGGAAAAGGATCATTCAAGAAGAGGAAAGACATCTCTCAAATACAATGTTTCAGATGTGATCAATCTGGACACTATGCAATGAAGTGCCCTGATAGAACAAAACAACAAGCATCCCTTACTAAAGTTGGAAAAACAAATACAGACTATGATTGAGAAATTTGTCTTCTACTCAGCACTATCAAGTCAAGTTTCAAACGAAGACAACAATTGGATAATTGATAGTGGTTCATCTAGGCACATCACAGGATTCAGAGAACAGCTAGATACTATGAAAGAAGAATTTGACGAAGAAGTGACTATTGGGGATGATTCTGCACATCCAGTAAGAGGGGTTGGAACTTGCACCATAAGTTTGAAATTTGGCCTCTCTATACAACTCACCGGAGTATTGTTTGTACTCGGAATAAAAAGGAACCTAATATCCATTTCTGCTCTTGAAGACAACGGATATAGGGTTACCTTTATGGATGGAAAAGTTTTGGCATGGCCAAAGAACTCAAATATAAAGAAAGCACAAACTTTAGGAGTAAGACATGGATATCTCTACAAACTATGCACCGTTTCTAAACAAGCTCTTATTCATGAGACCTCAGACTCAAATGAAATTTGGCATCGAAGATTAGGACATCTTCACTTCCACGCCCTACCTTCTATAGAAAGATTAGTAATAGGCTTGCCCAAACTAAAACAAATCCATGAAGGAGCATGTAGAGGGTGTGCCCTAGGAAAGAACACAAAGGGAACCTTCCAAAATAGTTTGAGTAAAACCAAAACTGTATTAGAATTAGTACACTCTGACTTATGTGGACCCATGTCTGTACCCTCTATGGCGGGATTCTTATATTATGTAATATTTGTAGATGACTTCTGTAGGAAAACCTGGATATATTTTCTTAAGTGTAAAGAGTCAATAGAAATCCTTAAAAGGTTTAAGGAGTTCAAAGCACTTACAGAAAACTTCTCCAGGAAGAAAATCAAAATCCTAAGAATAGATAATGGGAAGGAATACACCTTAGAAATCTTTAAGGAATTTTGGGTAAATGCCGGGATTAAGAGGGAGTTTACTGTAGCCTACAACCCTCAACAAAATGGTGTTGCTGAGAGGAAAAATAGAACAATTGTAGAAGCTGCTAGAGCAATGTTGTTTGACCAAAACATTGAAACCTCATTTTGGGCAGAAGCCTCTAGGACAACTATCTACATCCAAAATAGATGTCCCCACTCACATTTAGATAACAAGACTCCTGAAGAAGCATTTACTGGTATAAAACCTGACATAAGTCATTTAAGGATCTTTGGTTGCCCTGTCTACATTCATGTACCTAAAGAAAATAGATCCAAACTAGAACCTTCTGGAAAGAAAGGGGTATTTGTGGGATATAGTGAAACCTCAAAAGCCTACAAAATATACATATCCGGGCAGAAACAAATTGAACTAAGTAGAGATGTCATATTTGAGGAATACATTGCCTTCAAAAGGGCAAAGAGCTCAAGTGAGATAGAGATTCAAGATCCTCCTAAAGACTTAGAAGAGGAGCCTGCTCCTGAGATTCAAAGGGAGTATCCTGAAGAAATCATTAATGAAAACCAAACTGCTCTAGAAGAGGATCCAAATGACAACAGCAAGAAGAGACCTCTTTGGGCTAGGAAGATGATTAAAGAAGTTGAGAAACATACAGCACCCAAAGGAACTTTTAGAGAAAGTAAGAAACCCAAAAGATTCTCAAGCTATGTTGCCTTAATGAATGAGATCATTAACTCAGAACCTACTAGTATTGCGAAAGCTTTCAAACATCAAGTGTGGAAAGATGCAATGATAGAAGAGTATCAATCCATTTTGAAAAATGATGTATGGGATATAGTACCTAGGCCAAAAGAGAAATCTGTTGTCTCTTCCAAATGGCTCTTCAAAATCAAACATGCTTCTGATGGCAATATAGAAAAACACAAGGCACGTTTTGTGGCCAGAGGTTTTTCACAAAAGGAAGGTATTGATTATGAAGAGACATTTGCACCTGTTGCTCGGTACACCTCTGTGAGAGCAGTAATAGCCATTGTAGCAGCTAAAGGTTGGAAGATCCATCAAATGGATGTGAAAACTGCTTTCCTGAATGGGACCATTGAAGAAGAAGTCTATCTAGAGCAACCTGAAGGTTTTGTGATACATCATACTGACTCACATGTATGCAGATTGAAGAAAGCTCTATATGGACTTAAACAGGCTCCCAGGGCCTGGTATGAAAGAATTGACAGCTATCTCTTGGGACTAGGATTTTCCAAGAATGATGCAGATCCAAATATCTATTTTAAGGTAATTAAAGGTGATATGCTAATAATAATTTTATATGTTGATGACCTGCTGATAACAGGAGAAGATCACCTTATTGCTCAAGGTAAAAAGGACCTGACTTCAGAATTTGACATGAAAGACTTGGGTATTTTACATTACTTTCTAGGGTTAGAAGTCTGGCAGAAGTCGGATGGCATCATCCTAAATCAAGGAAAGTACACTATTGATATTTTGAAGAGATTTGTGATGTTGGACTATAGACCCATGTCTACACCTATGGAAACCAACCTACACAAATTGAAAGAAGCAGCAACATAATCAAAATTTGCAGATCCTACTCTCTATAGACAGATAATTGGATCATTGATGTACTTGGTTAACACCAGACCTGATATTTGCTATGTTGTGAATGCCCTAAGCCAATTCATGTGTGAACCAAAGGAAATTCACCTTGTTGCTATGAAACATATATTAAGATACCTTCAAGGTACTATTGGATATGGTCTCATATACAGAAATGTCCATCTAGACTTACATGGATACTCTGATTCAGATTGGGTTGGAAGTGTAACCGATCGGAAAAGCACATCAGGATGTTGCTTTAGTTTAGGATCAGCTATGATCGCTTGGATCAGCAGGAAACAATCTTTAGTGGCACAAAGCTCAATAGAAGCTGAATATATTGCAGCCTCTATGGGAGCAAGAGAAGCACTATGGCTTCGGAAATTGCTTGTGGGATTATTTGGTGAGCCCTTGAATCCTACTATTATCCATTGCGATAATCAGAGTTGCATTAAGCTTTTTGTAAATCCAGTATTCCATGATAGATCTAAGCATATTGAGATTCCTTACCACTATGTAAGAGACATGGTAGAAAGGAATGCGATCCAGTTGGAGTATATTAGTACAAATGATCAAACAACAGACATTCTCACCAAGCCTCTCTCCAAAGTTAAAGTTGAACACTTCAGGAAGAAACTTGGTATGGTTGAAATGTAATTTGTTAATGAAATTGAGATTCAAATTGTTATTTGTACTAATGTATTTAAAAGATGTTTAATGTGTAAACTCTTTTGTTATGTGTGTGACTCCATGACTTTATGGGCCCTCTCTCCCCCTGTGTACACTATTGAAAGGTGACGATCTTTCTAATAATGAACACTTGTATTTGACATTGTAAAGTGATGACTCTACAATGATTAACTATCATGATAGATATCATGTGATGTGATATCTATGGATATGTCATGATAGTATCTCTTGGACATTTTTTGATGGATATATTGAGACTTGATATCAGTTGAAGATCATTATGATCCTTATGAGATAATCATGGTGGATAAATGTATCCGTGGATATGCCATGAATTTTATGGTAGACATCATGAGACTTGAAGTCAGTGCACATACCATAATGAAGATGTGTTATGAAGAATGTCATGTGACTTGACAAAATCTTTGGAGCATTTCATATCTTCTGATATCACGAGTTAGGTGATATCACTATATACTTGGTTGAAATTATCTTCCCTAGCTAAGAGGGAGTGTTGAAGATAGGTAGCTTCGGTCAGATATAAATGATGATTGCATTCATGCATCATCATCATTTATATCAAATCACCTTCATCCAAGTATAGTTCAAAATATTCTTTTAAGGATATAAATTAAATATATATAAAATCGAACTTATTATAATCGCCATTGATAAATTCGGTTTATGTTAAGGGGCACTAAACACGTCCCATGAGAGATACGTCTCATGAGACATGTCTCTTATGAGACACGTCTTACTTGAGACGTGTCTCTCATGAGACGCGTCCTTCCTAAAGTCGCGTCTCTCTTGACTTAGGACGTGACTCCCCTCCCAATATTTAATAAAGATCGAATCCTCAAAAGCAGCATATCGAAATCAATAAATGTTCTGCAATTGAGCATTCACAAGAAAAGAAGAATTTCAGACTTAGTTATTTTCTAGGACAGAAAATTGAGTTATAGTTTTCACATCTATTTAACAATCACAGTTCATCATCCTGAATCTGATTTGACCGATTTGATTATTCAACATTTTGACCTCTCAAAAAATACTCATGGTAATGTATTAGATCCTTCTCCCACCACCATTCCCATTTTTTAGGCTTGCCCAACTTACTTGTAATGGTGAGAGAGTGAATTATTCATCCACTACCAATAGTTAATTTTTTCAAATTCTCAATGAAACACATAAAAGAAAGATCTCTATGGTTCATGATTTGCAGTTGATTCATTTTATTACTATACATTCTAGAGACACAAATATATGTACAACTTAATTATTGTCTTGAAGTGTGGTTATTGACTTGATTGCAATTACTAGGCGAGTAGTTGTAACACACATAACAGCTTATACACATAAAGCAATAAGTGAGATCATATCTCATTGTTCGTAATTTTATGCATTTTCAAAACTGAGAATTCATTGTGAGTTTAACATACTTATTACACATCAAGCAGGAAGCTAAACCACATCTTAGGTGCCATAGATCTTGGCATACAAACAGGGTTATTATCTGTAAAATTACAAAATGTTGTCTTTAATTAGTCCATATGTTCGTGGGAGATGCTTTCTTTGTAATCAAACTAGCATTTGATTGTATAGACAACCGGTAAATACAATTCAAGAAACAGAGTTGAACCAATGAAATATTGTGCCCTATCTGAAGCTAATAAGATATGCAATCTCCAAAGCTGTTTATAATTTCTGTTAAAGACTATTATTTATGTTTGTTTATTTAATATTAATAGGATGTTTGTTTATCCTCTAATTGTCTTTTAAGAAAAACATTATTTTGTATGTTTTCCTTTATAAAAGATTTCATCTTTCCTTGATTTATATGTTTATGACATGCTTTCTTTCTTTTAAACCAGCAAGTAATTCAGCATCGTCTATCAACATTTGATGGTAAGGCTCTCCTTGTAACTCCAGTTCGAGAAAAAGAGATACTAGAAGAATTTTTGAAAGAAGTAGACCAATTAGGCATGTTAACAAAAGTAGAAGAAGTGGATCAGCAAGAGTGGAGTAAGTGCAAGCTTGCATCATGCACACTAGATGGAGACGATTCCCTTGATGAAGATGGTACAATGTATGATATGGAACACTATGAGGGGGGAATAGTGGCTTTATACATAACCCGAAAGACTAATAGTTAAGAATAAATTTAATGAAAGTTATTTTAAATTATTTTAATTAAGCTCCATGCATATTCAGAATATCCAGCATATCTTTCGTATGTTAAATATTTGATCTTGAGATTACACTGTGGCGTTTCTTAACATTGTGGAGAAAAATCTGTCATACAAATGTTGGCCAACACTGCAACATATTGAAAATAAAATAAAATACAATTTGCTGATTTTTTCAGTTTACACTTCAATGAACAACATATGAAACAAATGGGAAGACAATTGCCTTCTAGGCTTCCATATGGGATCTTATACAGAAAATTAGTGTCTTAAAAACCTACCTCTAACCTCACCTTTACGTTTGTTTCCCTGGTTTGAGGTCTTGGTGGTAACTATGGTTTTTGTTGGCTTACTTATTTGGATCCATTCCTTTTCCGTGTTTGAAGACATTCCTTTTTCAATATTCTTACCATCTTCATCACATGAATTTACATTTTCTCTTTTTCGACTCTCTTTGATCTCTCTCTTCTCATTGAATAGTTTCCGTTTCTTCAACAAAAAGGTTAACTTGAGAGAATTTGGAATCAAGGAAAGGGGCAAAACACTCAAGTGGTTGTGTTCGCTATTAACTCAACAAAAGATACAATATGTGTGCTAGCAAGCTTAGTTGTAGTTTTTAAACTTGTTCTTAGTTGCAACTTATAATACATCAACAATTATTTACCGGAATATTTAATTATTGCTATATCCCTTTAACATCAACACTCATAATTAGAGATTTATTTATTATTGTTTCAAAAACTACATTTTTCCATGCAAAAGAGAAAAATTAACAAGTGCAAGAACCTGAACATTAATTTAGTTCTCTCATCTTCACTATGTTTTGACAAAAAACGGTTTAAACTGAATCTGATATAAGACACATATATTGGTCAAAAAAATTAGCAACATGGCTCGATTGTAATTTGCCTCCTTATATGAACTAAAAATTAAGTATTATTCATATGTTGTTCCATTTATCATTGCATATTTAGAAACACATAACATCAATATATATATATATATGTGTGTGTGTGTGTGTGTGTGTGAGAATAGAAATTATTCCCATATAAATTGGGCTGAAAACCAATCCTAGAAAAAAATATTTCAAATAGTTAGTCATCAACTTGGATGCCACATGAAAACAATCATCTAGTTTTATATTAAATTTACAAAAAGATTATCTATGTCTTGCAAGATTTGTGTAAGTAAACCACATGTAAATTTATATACATGTTACTTACATATCTAGCCTTCATTCCTAAAACACCTAGTCATGACATTCAACAAGAAAAAGATAGTCTTTAAGCATAGCCCCTTTATGTTGAGAAGATCTACTATCATCTAGAATCAAATCACTTGTCTTCAAAGTACTTGTGTTGTCTTACATGATCAACTTGCCCTTAGGAGTTTCCTCATAGATTAGAGAAAGCATATGAAGTGATAGACAATCAATTAAGCCTCTTTGTCTCAAGTGGAGAGGGATAGCCTTCCAAGATCACAATGAGATGGAGATGGAGCTAACAATTGAAGCCATGGTGTTGGTTGCAAAGGATGGTGTGCATCTTGCACAAAGGAAAGCTCTTTGCCTTACTTCACCATACCCTTTTTTGTTGCCACAATTTGGATATTGGTTGTAGTAATATGTGTCATCAAGAGATCAAAGCTTGCTATAATTTGTAGGTGTAGATATTTTATGTAAGTA
Source organism: Sequoiadendron giganteum (assembly GCA_007115665.2). Lineage (NCBI taxonomy): Eukaryota > Viridiplantae > Streptophyta > Pinopsida > Cupressales > Cupressaceae > Sequoiadendron > Sequoiadendron giganteum. The sequence continues at coordinate 479,555,364 of CM021102.1, forward strand.
AGCACTCACATTATCATTGCACCCAAGGTTTGAGTAATTTAACTAAAATAGAACACAAAAAATGCATTTTATATCGAATTGAATCTAATTCACTTGGCTCTACTTTATTTGGTAGAAAAGTGAGGTGTTTGGTCATTTTTAGGACTAAGGCTCTTCCAAAGAAACAATCTAAAAAGGGCATTAAAGTTCTTTAGACAAATAATGGAGGTGAGTATATGAATCATTGCTTTGAGTAGTTGTATACTAGCAAGGGAATTGATCTTTGATACTAATTTCATATAGTCCACAACAAAATGGGGGTGTTGATAAAAAGGAATATATCCTTGAAAGAAATTGCTAGTACTATAATTCATTCTAGGACTCTTGCTCCAAAGTATTGGGTTAAATCCATTAATAGTGTTAACTACATCAAAACCATGTTCCTCACAAATCCTTGAAAGAGGCCACTCATTTTAAAGCTTGGAGTGGTTGCAAAACCACAATTAAGCACTTCAAAGCTTTTGGCTCCCTTGTATGGGCACACATTCCTTGAAAGAAATGTAAGGTGTTGGAACTTCAAATTAGGCCTTGCATGTTTCTAGGATATCTAGATGGTGTCAAGGAGTATTAGTTGTCGTATACAAATACTCATGAGTTTCTCATTGAGAAAAATGTTCAATTTGGGGAAAGCTCTCTTGGTTTATCCCTTGACACTTTCTTGTCTTCCTTCACATTGGATTCTTTAATTATTGGGAGTGATTCAAAGGATTATCTACCTCCATCGGCTCACATGACTAATTTAGAGGGTTCTCCTTCATTTTTAAGTAACTATTAAGAGGTTGAGGATTGTCCTTTGCCTACATATGTGCCACCTTAGGCCACCAAACTCTTCAAGATACCAATACTTTAGCCAAGGACCCTTCAAACACTTGGAGGACACAAACATCATTTCATGATCATTTGCATGTCTTCATTATCTCTAATTCAAATTCATAGTCATTTCATGAAGCATTAGGTATTGTTGAGTGGGATTCAACAAGGGAGGAAGAGTATCATCCTTGATGAGGAAACAAACTTGGGATCTTGTCCCACTTCTCAAGGGAAGGAAATTAGTTTCATGCAAGTGGATCTATCAAATATGATATGGATGGAACAATTGACAAATTCAAAACAGTGCTTATGGAAAGAGGTTTCTCTCAAGTTCCTAGCATTAATTACACAAACTTTTTCCCTCATTACAAAAATGAACTCCATTTATTCGACACTTTCCATTATTGATGGTCATCATTGGGATGCACATCAAATGGACATAAAGTGACTTTTTTCATGGTGATCTTCGAAAGATGATATGTATGGAGTAGCCATAAGGGTCCATTCAAAATTCATCTTTAGTATTCAAACTTCAAAAATACATCTATGACCTTAGGTAGGCCCCTCAAGCTTGGTATGCCAAGATAAATTCCCTTCTTTTAGCCAAATATTGTAGGTGCCACTCTAATTTGTATGCCTATATTTGTGGCAAGATGATGCACCTCTAATCTTGGTTCTATTGTGATGATGCACCTCATCACAAAGAGTTCTTCATCCATCATTAGTTTAGTAAAATATTCTCTTCTGGACATAGTTGCTATGATTGACTTGGACCTTTTGCATTACTTTCTCAAGATTTCGATCACTCTTTCTACTCCAGGACAAGTCTTGCACAACCCAAGCACACTCTTAATCTTCTTACACAGTTTCACATGGTTGATTGTAAGCCTATAGTAGCTCCCTTTCTTTCTATAGTCAAATTTGAAGCTTATTTTTCTACTCCACTGGTTGATGCCACTTTGTATCACTAGCTCATTTGGGGGTTCATTTATGTGGCTCACACTCATACAAACATTTCTTCTTCTGTTGGCATGGTTTCTCGTTTTATGCAAGAACTACACAAGCTTCATTTGAAAGCTACTAAACAAATACTATATTGTATTCAAGGCACACAAAGGTATGTGATTCACTATTTAGTAGGCCAAATAGATACTTGATTGGGTATATAGATTTTGAATAATTAGGTAATTCTAATGAATGCAATTTCACTTCTAGAATAATTAGGTAATTCTAATGAATGCAATTTCACTTCTAGCTACAACTCTCATCTTGGTTCTAGCCAAATATGTTGGTTGAGTAAGAAGTAGTATACTATTACTCTATCATCCTTAGAGGCAAAGCATATGGGCATTCCTTTTCATTGACCTTCAATGGCTTACCCATCAAAAGTGTCATTCAAATCTAAGGAAGCCTAGTCCACAATCAATTGACCAAACACATCATGGTTCACATCCACCACATTTGTGAGCTTATTTAGGAGGAGATTGTCAATGATCAATTTTGTCCCACTTTGGAGCAAGTTGCAAACATCTTCAAACCCTTCATAGAAAGCAAGTATCTTCATCTAGAAGATTTACTAAGGGTGTGGTAAGCTATTCCTTAGGGGGGGTGCCTAGACCCTTCACTCTTTCTCTCTTCTTGGTGGGGGGGGGGAGATGGTAGAGAAGGAACTTCTCTCTTTCTTTGGGGGGAGTCTTTTGTACATGGGTACCTAACATCTTATCGAGACTCATCTTTACAAGCTTGTTATGCATAAGGGGGTGTTGGTGTATTTATAAGCTTACTTAGGTTGTTTTATTTAATGATTTGATGTGTCATTTGTTATTGGTGGTGGGTTTTACACTTTCTTATGTGTGTAGTGGGTTTTCATCCCCATCCACCTACCCTTGTATTTCTTATTAATGCAACTTTTTTGCTTTTATGTGTACACTTGATGAATAGAATAGCTATTATGTTACTTGTTCATATTGCTTTGTCATTTTGAGTAGATTAGTTGAATTTGTTCTTGGTATTTTGGTCTTGGGTAGATTGATTAAGCAAATATCACACCTGGACAAGGTATGCTCCCCTAAAATTGACAAGGGAGTTGAAATGCATTGTATGGAGTTGCATGACCTAGATTTAGGAGATAAAGTAGTTTAGAGCATTTTTTCTCATCCATCAAACAAGTGTTAGCTATTACAAGAAAATAACTTGACTCCAATAATCCCAACCATATTTTTACAATGACCAACCCCCTTGAGGCCTCATATATGGAATTTTATTTTGCAATGGGAACTCTTAAACGGTCAAATGTATAATTTTTGGGTCAATTCTTAGAATGACCATTGACTTATAATACAACAATCTCCTCTTCTTGAAGATAGACCATCTCACAACCAATCATGGTGTAGCAAAGTTTGTAATTTTGGGTGCAAAAAGAGGATATGGACTTAAACACTATAGACTTGAAAGATTTCAGTTGGTTTCCTTTCCCAACAAAGTAGAAACTTGAGCTTTGGAAGATACTAAGTAACAATAAATTTTCCTACCATGAGGAAATACTAGACAAGCAATAATAATAATTGTAATAAAACTTGTCCCTTTTCTTTAAATTAAAATAAATAAATAAAGTAAAATAGATTTTAAAATGAAAAATAAAGGAAAAAATAAAATAAATAATATAAGAACAAAAGAATTTTTTTCAAAAATAATATAAAATTATAAAAATTGGGAAATTAGCTCTAATTTGTAAAAAGGAATCCAATGTTCTAACTCTAAATTTGTAGATAGAAGTAGGCTTTATGAGATGGAATTTGGGAGAGAAATGTTCAAGCAATTATGATAATTTCATGGAGGATTTGTGTAGAAGAATGATAAATAAACCATTGGGAGGGAAAAGGAGGTGGTTGTTGCATGGATTAAAAAGAGAAAAGAGATGTTTTCTTATATGGTTTGGAGAAGTAGATCTAAAGGCTCTAGAAATAAGAAGATTTTTCTAGCTTGCACTTGAAAAGATATTGATTTATCGAGTTACACTTGATTAATGCATTATGAATTTATATGCATATGCAGGGAAAATAAATGTTAAATGTAAGAATAAATTGATTTGTGATCTTTTAATATGTTTGTAGGAAGAAATGCATTTGTTAGAGGATGTAGTTCTAGATTTTATATTCAAACAATCCATATAAAGGAAACTAGGTAAGAAAAACAACATAAAATGTCTTAGAATGAAATATGTTGTCATAAATGATTATAGATCATGAAGAATGCATGGGGATTGGGGAAAATGAATACAAATTAGTAAAATATTCTAGATCATTAAAATAAATGTAGTTACTTTGATGCATATTAGAAAGAAAAAGCTTTATATCATATGTAATTTTAAGATCAGTATTATGTAGATGTTGAAATGCAATCTAGTAAGATATTTTTTTGTATGTGTTATATTTTTAATAATATTTATAAGAATTTGGACTTGAAGAACAAGATTACACTAGAAAGGATGTGATTGCATACCACTTCCAATTAATTAACTAAATTCTACATGTAAATTATCCATCCCACATAATAGAGAATGAAAGCCCATAGGAGGCAGCTAAGTGTAAATTCCTTAGGTTATATCTAGAAAGAGGATGAAAATATTAATAATATAGATGTTGAATGCATAAGAAAACTGAGAGGGGGGGTGAATCAGTTGTACCTTAAAACTTAAAAAACCCTCATTAACATTCAGATCTACATTCATTCATTAAACCCTTAAATCTATTATGCTGAATTAGTATGAAAACAAATAACAAAAACTTAAACAACTCCAAAATCATACACAAGAGAACACCAAATTTATATGGAAAACCCAAGAAGGGAAAAAACATGGTGAGGATTAGCTTACAATATAAGTAATATCAACACCGAATACAATAGGGCTCACTGTCGGTAGGGCTCACTACCCAAAGAAGAAAGGATCACTGCCAGAATAGAAAAGAAGATAGAGAAGAAATGTTACACAGAGAAAAGCATCTCAACGCAACAAAGAATCCACCACAATGACTTCAACACCTTTGTAGTCTGATTGAAGAATTCTAGCCACCTTTTGTTTCATTGCATCCAATAAACTAACACATGAAAGCTTGCACTGCATTACTCAATTTCACACCTTAACACACTACACTTCATATCATTCTCATCTCACACATCTATCTTAAAATCTCTCAACAACTCAACTCATACTTATACCATCTTCAACTTTGAAACCTTTCTCCAAGGTCAACTATGCACCTCAAATGTGCAAATTTAAATTAGGTCGATGCCAAAACACTTTCATGGTGGATAGAAGTGAATGTAGACCACATCAAACCTTAATTGTGACACACTTCCTTAAACAATGATTATTCATCGCGTGTAGTGTAAACACTAGGTCAGTCATTATCCGTGCAAACACCATTAAACTTTTAAGTACACGCTTCCTCAAACCTAAGGATGAATTGCGAACCACACATCACGCTTGAACATGATCTAGAATATTCCATGAACACCTTGAAATCCAACAAACTCCTTCGCAACAACTTCCACCTGAAGAATGTACACACCTCCAACACATCCAAACTACTGCTATACACTGTAACTCAAAAAACCATCTTCCGAAGCACAAAACCTCAAACCATCTTGACTGAGGTAAACTACCAACACCATCAACACACCTTTAGAATCACAAGACTTGAAACATAACTATGGAGAGATGCAAAGCAAAGGCATTTCTCCCAGACACCTTTATAATGCACAGCCACACACTAGTGAACACAACTTCTTCTGTACAATGATCTAGCACACCAACTATTGAATATAAAACCTTTGATTACCTCTCATCATGTCATAATCACGTAGGTAGATCTTCAACCTAGAAGAAATGCAGAGAAAAACCACAACACAACTTTTTAACCTAGAAAACCATTGCAACACATGGTTTCCTCTTTTTTATCAAAATTTCTCAAAAGCACTTGGAAACCAAACACTAGAGACACATTCTTATCATCTTTAATACTTCCCCAACCATATATAGAAGCTTATCAAAGCAACACTATAGGTTGACACCAGTAGATTTTCTAATGACAATGTAATGCAACTAATCAAAGCATGGATAACATCAACTACACATACTCTTACAACAATCTCAATAGACATCAATGATAACACAAGCTTGTTGACATCAATGACAACACTAACTACTCATACTTGCAACAATCTCCCCCTTTTCTCATTGATGGTAACACATGATGTGAAAACCATCAAAGACCCAATAACTCTAAACCATACCAATTTTATTTTCTCTTTTCTGCCCCTTTGTAGCTTGTCTTCTTTACTTGTTTCTCTCTCCTTGAATGACTTGTTATTTTTCACATGACTCTCTTTCTCCCTTATTAATTATTCTTTTTCACATGTTTCTCTCTCCCCTTTGACATCAATGGAAAAGGACATAATATTTGTACTAATTATTGTCTTCCTTTGACATCAAACAACCTGCTTAATACTGCTCTGTAATACCTTTCCTTTACTTCTCTTAATACTCCCCCTTAGGAACACACACCAACAATACCAAATCAACTACCACTGCACAGTGACAACACACACTCTTTTGACTACAACAATCATCAATGCCACTACCTACTCCCTCTAAGAGGTAGCCACCAACATCAGTCCAAAATAAAAATGAATTTGAAGATCCACTGGATGATGCATCTCCTTATGCATCTAGTTCAAAGGAGGGGTAATAACCCCCAACTTCTCTTGGAAATTCTCGAAAGTATCCTTAGAAAGAGCCTTAGTGAATATATTAGCAATATGATCCTTTATAGGTACATATTTAAGCTTCACTTCATTATCCACAACCTTCTCTCTCAGAAAGTGACACCTGATTGAATATGTTTCAAAAATATGATCCTTTTTAGGTACATATTCAAGCTTCACTTCATTCTCCACAACCTTCTCTCTTAGAAAGTGATACCTGATTAAAATATGGTTTGTTCTTGAATGCATCACTGGATTCTTTGAAATGTTGATTGCACTTGCATTGTCACAAAAGATAGAGATAGGCTCATCATACACTGCTATGATATTCTTCAATTTTTTCCTCATCCACAACACCTGTGTGCAACAAGATGTTGCAATGTACTCAGCCTTTATAGTAGATAAAGAAACTTAATCTTGTTTCTTACTTAGTCATGATACCAATCTACATCCAATAAATAATGTATCACCACTTGTACTTTTCATGTCATCAACACAACCAACCCAATATGCATCTGTGTAAGCACTCAAAGTGAAATTGGTATCCTTTTGATACCACAAGCCATGATCCAGAGTTCCCTTTAAGTATCTGGATATCCTCTTTACTACTGCAACATGTGACTCTCTAGGATCTTCTTGAAATCTAGCCACAAGACAAACTGCATGCATGATATCCGGTCTAGTAGTAGTTAGATATAGCAGTCCACCAATCATTGATCTATACTTGCTCTAATCAGCCTTAGGGGATTCATCATTCTTACTAAGCTTGCAACCAATAACCATATGAGTACATACTGGTTTAAAGTCTTCCATTTCAAACTTTTTCAACATTTCTTTGATATACTCTAATTGTGAAATGAATGTACCTTTGTTTGTTTGATTGATTTGCAACCCAAGGAAGAAATCCATCTCCCCAAATATAGACATCTCAAACTCTTTCTACATCTCTTTTGCAAACTTCTTTCACATAGCTTCATTACCTAAAAAAAATATGTCATCAACATACACAACTACAATCAAGATTTGATATTTTTCAACTTTGAATTAAAGATTACTATTTGTGGTACCTTTATTGAATTATTGTTGTATCAAATACTTATCCAACCTTGCATACCAAGCTTTGAGAGCTTGCTTCAATCCATATAATTCCTTCTTCAATCTATAGATCATGTTAGGTTTATCTAATAACTGAAATCTTTCTGGTTGTTCCATGTGTACTTCCAATTTTCCATTCAAGAAAGTAGATTTCACATCCATCTAATAAACTTTGAAATCCTTGTGTGCTGCAAAGGCCAAAAACATCTTGATAGCTTCCATTCTTTCCACCGGGGCAAGTATCTCCTCAAAATCTATTCCTTCAACTTGTGAATAGCCCTTACACACAACCCTTGCTTTGTTCCTTACCACTTCTCCATTCTCATTTAGTTTGTTTCTGAATACCCACTTAGATCCAATTGCATTCTTGTTTGTAGGTCTTGGGACAAGTTCCCAAGTCCAATTCTTCTGAATCTGTAGTAGTTCTTCCATAGCTTTCATCCAATGTTCATTTTTGCATGCCTCAATTACTATTTTAGGTTCAACTTCAAAAAGTAAACACAAATTTACCTCTTCTTCAACAGCTTTCCTTCTTGTCAATACACCTTTGCTTTTGTCTCCAATGATTTGTTCTTTAGAATGATTTCTTTGCACATACTTAAGGGTTCTAGAGGTCTTTTCCAGAGCTTCTTCCTCTTCAATTTGTACTTCCTTTTCCTTAGCCTTTTCTTTTTCTCTACAATCAGGTTCATTTGATTCATAAACATCTATCACCACTAAGTTCTGAAAATATTCATCAACCTTGACACTTGCACTATCAACAACCTTTCTTAATCTTTTGTTGTAGCACCGGTAGGCTTTGCTTTTAGTAGAATATCTAAGGAAGATCCTTCATCAGAATTTACATCAAAATTTCCCAAATTTTATTCATCTCTTCTGATATAACAATTGCTTCCAAAAATATTGAAGTATTTTACAGTAGGTACCCTTCCATACCACAATTCATAGGGAGTCTTTATGTTGTTTTCTTTTGCTTGAACTCTATTAAGTATATAAACGACAGTATAAATTGCTTCCCTCTAGTAGATTTTTGGTAGGTTAGCTTCTTTCATCATAGTTCTTGCAGCTTCTTGAATAGTTCTATTTTTCCTTTTAACTACTCCATTTTGGTTAGGAGTCTTAGGGGTAGATAAGTGCCTCTTTATGCCATGATTCTCACAAAACATGTTAAATTCATCATAGGTGCACTATCCACCTTTGCCAAACCTCAAACACTTGATCTTCATATCCATTTCATTCTCAACCATAACTTTAAATGCTTTGAATCTATCTAGGGCTTCAAATTTTTCTTTTAAAAAAGTAACCCATGTCATTCTTGAATAATCATCAATAAAAAGCATGAAATACCTGTCACCTTGAAGACTTTTTGTTTTTGTAGGACCACACAGATTTGTATGCACCAATTCTTGTAATCCAATAGAAGATTGTTCTTTTCCTTTGAAACTTCTTGTTTTCTTTCCAATCTGACAATCATTGCAGACAACATTGATAGGCTTTGTAATCTTTGACAAATATCTTATTGTTTGAACTCAATTGATTCTTATCAAATTATCAAAGTTAATATGACACATCCTCCTCTGCCATAACCAATTTTCATTAATCTGAGTCATAAAACAATGACCATCAACACCCTTAAGCTGATCAACATTTCCATCTATCCTTCTAGTAGCAATCACAGTTTCGAACGATTTTCTAATCTCACATCCATCATCTTGAAACATGAGATTGTATCCTTTGCTACACATTTGTCCAACACTCAAGAGACTATGAATTAAACCTTTAACATAGTAAACATCTTCAGTATTATGCTTACCATAAAAAGTGATTGAACCTATTCCACATATCTTAACACCTAAATCATCACCAAATCTAACAAGTCCTCCATCATACTTTTTAAGTTTAACAAACTTACTCTTGTCTCTAGTCATATGATTAGAGCAGCAATTTTCAATGATCCAATAGTTCTTATCTTGTCTAGCATGATAAGAAAATACCAAAGTACCTTCAATATTATCCTTTCTCTCTGGAGGGAATTCCTTCACACATCTTTTAGAATTAGAAGAAATAGATTTATCTTTTAAAGCCATGAACAAACATTTATCATCATCATCTCCATAATCAGATTCATCATTAGAAATACTCGCATCTTCTCTAACATAATAGTTTTTCTTAATCATCTTACCTTTGTTCTCTTTGTTTTTGTCATTCACAACTCTATTTGGACATCTTGAAGCATAGTGACCTATCTCTCCACAACTAAAACACTTGAAAGGTAATTTGCCTTTGTACTTACTAGTACCTCTTCTCATTATTCTTACAAATTTAGCCTCCACATCATCAATATCTTCTTGATGTGGTTTTTCAATCTTCTCTGTCTTTGTAGCCTTTAAAAGCAGTCTCAACTTTTGCACCATTGTTAGTACCAAATTCTTTCATTTCAAATATAGTTAAAGAGCCATACAATTGATCTCTAGAATATTGATCTAGATTTTGAGATTCCTCAATAGCAATAACTTTATGACTGTAAGCTTTACGAAGGTTTCTAAGAAATTTCTTTACCACTTTTGGTTCTTTGACTTTTCCTCCAAGACCTCTAATGGAGTTGACTACTTCATCTACCCTCTGCATGTAGCTTGTAATGTTTTCATCTTCAAACATCCACAAGTTCTCAAATGTGGTTTTTAAATTATGCATCTTAGCTTGTTTGACCATATCATCTCCTTCATAAATAATTTCCAACTTTTCCCAAATTTCTTTAGTAGTTTTTAGATCCATAACTTTCACTAATTCAAAATTTGTAAGACTACTCAAGAGAGCATACTTAGCTTTACTATTGCTTTCATGGGCCTTAAGTTCAGCTTCAATTCTTAAACCATTTGTAGGCATGGTATATCTAGTCTAAATTGATTTCCAAACATCATATCCAGATTCTCCAGAAAGTCTTCCATCTTTGTTTTCCAGAATGTAGTCTATTCCATCAAATATAGGGATCTCCTTCTTGTGCACCATCCCAAATCTACCTTAAGCGGTTAAGCTTTTCTCCAAGGAACCTTTCTCTTATACCAATTGTTGAATGCACAAGACAACTGAGAGGGGGGGTGAATCAGTTGTATCTTAAGACTTCAAAAACCATCATTAACATTTAGATCTACATTCATTCTTTAAACCCTTAAATATGTTATGAAGAATTAGCATGAAAAGAAAATAACATAAACTTAAACAACTCCAACATCATACATAAGAGAACACCAAATTTGCGTGGAAAATCCAAGAAGAGAAAAACCATGGTGAGGATTAGCTCACAATATAAGTAATATCACCACTAGTATGGCTCACTGCCCAAAGAAGAAAGACTCACTACCAGAATAGAAAAGATGAAAAGAAGAAACGTTACATAGAGAAAAACATCTCAATGCAACAAAGAATCCGCCACAATGAATTCAACACCTTCACAATCTAATTGAAGAATTGTAGCCACCTTCTACTTCACTGCATCCAATAAACTAACACACAAAATCTTGCAGTACATTAGAGTCAGTGCAAAAAGATGGGGGGCCAAAAAGGGGGCTTAAGTTGCCACTTTTTTTTTTTTTTCTGAAATCAGGAAATACTGACTTTGGATGTGAAATTGAGGATAGTTACACTCAAAATTTTGAGATGCAACAAAAACATGGATCATAGTGCTATGAGTCTACTTTCTAAACTACTAATTTATTTTGAAAATGGTTGAGGTTAAGGGGTTCAAAAGAGGGATGCACATAATTTGGTGTTGTTTTTGTCAGAAAAAACATAACATAGTTGTTGAATAAACTGGATACTGAGAGGAGGGGTGAATTAGTATCCACACAAACTCATTGAACAAATACTTAAAAATTTATTGCAGCACATAACAAATTAAAGCAATAGTCAAACATCAAGTTCCACAACATAAGAACACCATATTTTACGTGGAAAACACAATGAGGGAAAAACCACGGCGAGGATTAGCTCACGGTAACGTTATATCAATACTGGTAACTAAGAGGCTCACTGCCAGATACAAAAATATCACTGCTTATAAGCACTTACTGTCCAAAGATGGAGGCTCACTGCCTATATAAATAAGTAAACAAAAATGGCTAACCGCCAGAGTTGAACTAAGGAGTTACACCACATGTGCAGATTCAGTTCCTTTGATACTCAGAGTATTTGCTCGCATGACCTCATACTAATCTTCAACCACTGTTTTCACACTTCGCTCACACACTTCTTCTTCTCTTCGCATTCACATTCACTACACACACACACACACTACATACCCTTCATGCCTTCTCATCTTCTAACCATCTTGTATATGTACCCGATAACTGCATGCATTGATTAGGTCGGCCTAATTGATGCAAATCATATTTTCAAGATGATAACTTGTCGGCTTCATATCAAGAGTAATGCAACATCATGTTGGCCAAGATAAATTTAATACCGAAATGCAATCTCAAAAACCAATGCCAACGCATCACCTAATTGAATATGAACATATAAGAATACATATATACACGCTTCCAACCATTATAAGCCTTTTCCCAAAACCGTAGATCATATTAATTACCAGAGGAAATATCCAGACCAAATTACTAGAGATATCAGATAGGATAAGTGTGATCTTCACACCAGTACACGGTACCAGACCAACATGGTGGCATGAATGACAATATATGACATACTTCCAACAATCTCCCCCTTTGGCATTGATGACAACATGTGCAAAAATTCTGATTCAAAATTCTCTTTTAATCTCTACAAAACAAAAATTCTCTTCCAAAAACTTCTCCCCTTTTCCAAAACTCTCCCCCTTTGACATCAATGGAAAAGGATGCCAAAAAGATGAAAACATGGTGACATCCAATATTTGAAGATTTTCATTCAAAAAAATTCAAAACTTCAAAACTTTAAAGCATCCAATTTCTCAAACTAGAAAGACTGTTTTCACCTAAAATACCTTTTTGTACCTTTCTTTGATCACGGGATGCAATTTCTTCCACTTCAATACTACATAATCCATTATTGTGCACACACTTTCCAATACAACCAACAGTGTGAAGGAGGATGAGCAGTCTGTGGATGAACATTGTTTCTTATAGTCTTCTGCATCAGAGAGTATTTCAGAAAGATGGTCTAACTGAACCTCAACAATCTGCTTGAGCAGCCAAAAGGTATTCACTACAACATCCCTTTTTATTTGCACAATGATCATTTCAGCTTGAAGTTCACTAATTCTCAGCATTTTCTTTCCTTCTTTGTCTTCAAAAATATCAAAATTCTTTCCAATTTTGTTCACTTCAGATTCTATTGCTTCAATTATGCTTTGAAAATTATCAACTGCAGTAGGCCACCAAAGACAATACTTGTATATGTCTGACATTTATTTTATGCACTTCTTTGTCTCTATGATTAGTTCAGATAATATTTGCTTTGCTTTAGAACATCTCTTTTCAAATAGAGCTTCCAACTTACATCCTCCCGGACCTTCAAGCAACATTCTTTCTTCAACTATTTCAACTAAATTTTCAGGTAAAGAATCAGAAACAACAGATACATCAATACCTTTATGAATTAGTTATTCAACTAAAGCATCATCAATTTTAAGTCTGTCAATAGGTGAGGCCGTACTCCACACATCACCAATTTTCTTCATTTTCCCTTTTATTAACATGGACCAGATGCCTTCTGGATCAGAAGATTCTGATCCAGCCAAAGATTCTTCTTCTTCTTTCTTTTCTTCAGGGATAACAATGACATTTTCAGAGAGAGATTTTCTTTTCTTCGATTCCAGAGGGGAATCACTAGTGACTACTTCCAATTCTTTTGTCTTGGAGGAAGAACCTTCCTCAAATCGACTCACCGTGACTTCACTGGAGCTCATTACATTTTTCAAGGATAATAAAAGGTTTTTACATGCACTTGCTTTATCTTCTAAACTTTTTAAGTGCCTATATATCTGTTTTGGAATGGGAATCCTGGATTCCCACTCAACATATTTCTTTCTCGATAGTGATTTTAGAAAATAAAGTACCAAACATGTAAGCAAGGACCCAAAACGAAATGGGTATCCTTCTCCCATTTTCATTTGTATGTTCTTAGTGAGATTTTCAAGAATTAGCTTACACAAATTAAATTGTATATTCTCTTTTACCATTTTATGCGCCAAATAAATTGTAATGGCCAAAGTAAAGCTTTCTCGATTTCTAAATTTTTTTATAAGAAATGCCATATGCAACATACCTAATCACGAAATCACCAATAGTATCAATCAACAGTGCTAAGAGATCTTTGTCAACTCTCGTCATTTCCTCTACTTCTTTGTATTTTATAGTCTTCCGTCCAGGAAGTTCTCCAACGCTGCATAGTTTGGTAATCGCTTCGATTGATTCCTTAGAAATGAGATAAGGTTTTTCCAATACAATGCTACCATCCTTGAATTTTCTCAAAAGGAATAAGATGAATTATTTTTCAGCAAACCAAGGGAATTCTCCCCATACATCCAAACCTAGGGTTTGTATGTTTTGTAAATCATTCAGTTCCAACCCTAATTCCAACTTCTTTATTTTTTCGATGATCAAATTCATCCATCTTGATTCCCTTCAACTTTAGAGGGATATTCCCACTCGATCCTCTTTTAGATATTTCCATTATAGCTCTCAAAATTTAACAAGAAAAATTCTTCAGTTACCTTTTCCTGTAGTCGTGTGATAGGGAAACTTTCGTCACCTATTTCAAATATCCACAATGATTTATTCGAAGGTCTTCAAATTGCTTTAGAAGTGCTTCAAGAGAATTCCAAGTCGCCCTACAAATCCTTTGAATGCATTTGATGATCAAAAGGATTTGAGAAATTTCCTTTATACTCCATCATATTTCCCTAACTCACATTAATTGCAAAAATCTGACAAACTTCTCGTCCATTTATACTGAGAAACCCTAATTTACTCCGTAAAAGAACATGCTTACACCTTTTCTTCTGGTTTCTTTTTCATCACTTTTGTCCCATCATTCCTCACAACATGTCCACGTGCCAACACCTGACACACTGTATTTCTAGGGGTTTAATTGATTTTATGATAAAGCTCCCGCTAAGACCATGCTAGGTCTGATTCCCAGAGGATTCATCTGCACCGGATGAGGGTAAAGACGCATAAGTAGTCTCTGATCCTTCTTTCTTTTTCCATATTAACTTCTTCCTTGTCAATATTTTCCATCGATTTATTATCTTCCACTGGAGCAGACTACTTTTCCTTTCTATTTTTGCACACCTTTGAGATATGTCCTAGTTTCTTGCAATAGTAACACACTATATTTCTCTGACTTGTTTGATTTCCATTTTTCCCATTTTCCCATTGTTTCATTTTATGTCCAAACATGTTACAGGTTTAACAATAGCCATTGAATGTTTGATTCATCCTTTTTCCATTGAACCTATTCATCATCACCTAACTAATCATCCTTACCTAAGATCTACATTTAGTAGCTTTATGTCCTATATTCTTGCATGTATAACATTGTCCAGAGAAGGGACCAGAAAACTGATTAAACCTACTCCTACACTATATTGCCTTATGACCAGATTTATTACATGAAAAAAAAACACCATTGAATGAAGAGTACCTTTGTGCATTTGGTTGTCTAATAGGTGGTTTCTTTCCAAAGTATCTTTTCTGCTTCCCTTTGTCTTGAGTCTTCTGATTGATCACTGGATTTGAATTCTGCATTTTTCCATTAGCTTCATTATCTAAGACACTTTTGTCTTTAGAAGGTTTTTGTCCTGCTATCAATTCATCAAGCTTGGTGGAGCTTGTCTTGAAGTCCTCTTCACAGAGTTTTTCTTTCTCAAGTTTTGCTTTCAGATTCATCACTTCTTGTTCAAGCCTACAACAAACATCAACTTTCTTATTTTCATCTATCTTCAATTTTAGTCTGGTATTCTTATCATTTGCTTGTTTCAATTCCTCACTTACTTCTATGTATCTTTCCTTTAATTTCTTTAACTGCTCTTTCAATTTTTGGATACATTTATTTGCTTCATCAAGATTTTCCTTCAGGTCTCTATTTTCAATTTCAGACTTGTCAAGATCTTCAAGGGTAGTCTGAAGCTCTTCTTTATCCATTTTTTCAATCTGCAGGATCTCCTCAAGTTGTCAAGCTTTTCACCAAGGAACCAGGGCTTTGATACCAATTGTTGAATAAACCGGATACTGAGAGGGGGGGTGAATCAATATCCACACAAACTCATTGAAAAAATACTTAAAAATTTATTATAGCATAGAACATATTAAAACAATAGTCAAACATCAAGTTCCACAACATAAGAACACCATATTTTACGTGGAAAACCCAATGAGGGAAAAACCATAGTGAGGATTAGCTCATAGTATATAAGGTTATATCAATACCAGTAACTAAGAGGCTCACTTCCAGATACAAAAATCTCACTGCTTACAAGGACTTACTATCCAAAGATGGAGGCTCACTTCCTATAGAAACAAGTAAACAAAAATGGTTAACCGCCAGAGTTGAACTGAGGAGTTACACCACATGTGCAGATTCAGTTCGTTTGATGCTTAGAGTATTCACTCACATGACCTCATACTAATCTTTAACCAATGTTCACATACTTCACTCACACACTTCTCTCCGCATTCACATTCACTACAAACACACACACTACATACCCTTCATGCCTTCTCATCTTCTAACCATCTTGTATATATACCCGATATATCCGCATGCATTGATTAGGTCGACCTAATTGATACAAATCATATTTTCAAGATGATAACTTGTCATCTTCATATCAAGAGTAATGCAACATCATATTGGCCAGGATTAGTGTAATACCGAAATGCAATCTCAAAAAATGATGCCAATGCATCACCCAATCATATGAACATCTAAGAATACATATATACATGCTTCCAACCATTATAAGCCTTTTCCTAAAACTATAGATCATATTAATTACCAGAGGAAATATCCAGACCAAATTATTAGAGATACTGAATCAAATATTAGATAGGATAAGCGTGATCTGCACACCGGTACATGGTACTAGACCAACATGGTGACATCAATGACAATATTGTTGGACTCAAGGCAACACTGAGAGGGGGGAGTGAATCCGTGTTCTTCAAATTTGAACTTTATTAATCAGATATTTAAACCATTTCAACATTAAACCAAAGGAAAGATGCAAACACACAAAGTAATCATCCACAACACCATAACACAAGGATTTTTACATGGAAACCCTGTTAGGGGAAAATCCACGGTGGAGGTCAGTCCACAATTTGAGTACTCAAACATAAGTTTTACATAAGAGAATGCACTTGCATTCAGGCACACTTCCTAGAGCTCACTGCTCAAAGTGGAAATACTCACTACCTTACAAAATTTTCATATTAAAACCATCTGAAGGATTGAACTGAAGTAACAACATCTACTTATGCCAAGTTACAGTTTCGGTTAGGCTCATAGATTAGATTCTAGATCTTCTATTTGATTCTTCTCTTTGCTCTACTCTTCTTTGCAATTCACATCACAAACCCATGCACATATGAATTCACACCACACACTAATATACTTTTCATAAAACACATTCGCTTCTTCAAAATGATACAACCAATCTCATACATATATCCGCTACCAGATATTTGATCATTCATATGTCAGCTTACATAAAACATAAAATACTTTCCAACTTTTGGCTAAATCCATAGCATAGCAAGGACCCAAATAAACATATTCAAACATAGAAACATTTAAAAAATTACTTCTTAAACATCTGCAACGACTAATTTTTCCAACTCGACCTTCTAGCATAGATAACCAAAAAATTAGTGCACCGGATCTCCTACATCATACACAAGTGAGTGTGCACCTTGATACTTCTTGAATAAGGTAGTATTAACATCAACATACCTTTCTTTGAGATCCACAACTCAAAATAATAGTCTGGTGAAGTATACAGATCAACATCTTTACCTTTAATCAGATACCCTATTCTTCATTTTGTTCTGCCGGTATGAACCAATACTAAATTGTGGACTGGATGAATGACTTTGGGTTGCCATCAATGAAAACACAAGAATCCATATGCCAACAATCTCCCCCTTTGGCATTGATGGCAACACTTAGTGAAAAATGACTAAGTGTCAAAACCAATATGAGTACGCTGCCAAACTTCAAAACTTCAAAACATAGCTCCCCCTTAGATTGATGAGCCATTTTTCACTGCTTTCTCTCCCCCTTTGACATCAATGACAAAATTGGAAGCCTTACGCCAACAAAACATGTGTTCAAACTCCCCTTTTGAAATATAACCAAAACTTCAAAATTGTTTTCAAAATTTGAAAAATAACAACTACTACTTGAGTTAGAAGACTATCTTGTGATTCTCTTTCATTTTCGGAAGGAATTTCTTCCAAGCTTCTATTGAAATCCAAATGATTATGATCATGTTGTTATTCTTAGATGTCTTGTTGACAATCTTAGTGAGGGATCCCAAAATTATGATCACATCCTCTAATTTTTCACCTTTCCCTAGTATCTCAATCATTTGTTCCAATCTGCATTCGGTTAGGTCCTTCACTTTCCAAAAAGTGTCCACGAGTGTGTTTTTAGTGAACTAAAATTTTGTGTGCTTAGACTGTAGCTCTTGAATTCTTTTCCTGATTGTACCATCCTGATCTTGAAACATGTCAAAACGTTTTCCAATCCCATTCAATTATGTTTCAATTTGCTCCAACTTTTCTTTGTATTTCCCCATTGCATGAGGCCAATGGATGCAATAGTTGTAGATGTTATTTTCTGAACTTATGCATTGCCTCAGCTCATTCATCCTCTTTTTCAACTTGGTAAGTGATAGCCTGAGCTGCTCCTTCAAATGAGATTATTTCTCCTTCTTCTTTGCTTTGAAATTTAGAGTCCATAGTTTCCTTAATGCATTCAATCATTTCTTTAGGTAATATATTCTACAAACTCTCGAATTTGATCTGACTGTGCACAACATGAGCAGTAGGTACACTTCGAATCATATCCTGATCATATGAGGGTTTGATAGACCATAATTGAGCAATTTTCTGCATTCCACCTTCCTTGTGAATAAGATGTTGTAGCTTCTCTTTTGTCAAGTTATCTTCTTCTTCACTTGCTTTTTCCATTTCCTTTTCTTGTTCTAGTTTGGATGATTCTTGCTCTTTTCCCTATGAGACCTCAGTTTCCTCATCGAATTCCTCATTTGGTATATCCATAATCTCCTGTTCATTTCCTTTCCCTTCAATTTTCAGAATCTTGTATTTTGGAGGAGTACAAACAATAGTTTCTTTCTAGTTTTTCTTTTTTCTCTCCATCTCACTGAAAGAGGAACCAAACTCAAGTGTCCTTATCGAAAGAGAAATACCAGCTGAGCCAAAATTTTCTAGAAAACTCTTAAAGAAAATTTTGAATTCTTGATCACAGTTAGCTAAACTCTTAGAGTGTGTGTAAATTTGCTTGCACACCGGTTCATTTACTTTCCACATCACATTGTTGTTCATTGGCAAAAAAATTAGAAAGTACATTACTAGACATATGACCAGAGTACCAAACCTGAAAGGGTAATCTGTCATGTTTGTTAATTGCACATTCTCCATCAGTTGACCCTTAAGCAGTCTGTACAGGTCAAAGTCCTGACCTTCCATTATCATTTTGTGTGAGATGTAGACTGCACCAGCCAAAGTTTCTCCTTCTTTGTTTCTAAAAAACAATTTTATATGATACGCCATGCGCAGTGTACTTTATCATAGAGTTTTTGATTGTTGAGATTATCAATGCCCTTTGATCTCCAATAACTCCGGTTAGGGTTTTAACTTCTTTATTCCGGTTGGATTTCTTTCTTGGTATATCTCCAACTTTGCATAATCCAATTAAATTTTCAATTAATTCTTTCGAAATGATGTAGGGTTTGTCCAGAATCAAAGTGTCATTATTCAATCTACTCAAAATGAATTTAATGATTTTCGCGTTCTTGAAATAGGGAAACTCATTCCAAATGTCCAAATTCTTGTGTTTGGCTTCTCTCACCCATTTCAATTCATCGAGTGACAACATATTTATTATGGCTCTAATCTTCTAACTCTTGTATTCATGTAAATTTATTGACCCTTTGATTTGTTCCATTTGGCCTTCCATACAACCACACACAAAAATATATGGAGATTCCAAAAACAACTGAATTACTTGATGGGTTTTGAGATTTGTCATCGGATTAACTTTACTCCTTCGAGATTATGTTACTGAGTGCTCTTCTTCTTCTCTTCTTTGATGCAAAGTGACAAATGAGAGTTTCAACTTGTCTTTTATAGCTCGTACACTTGCAATAAATACTTTTTCCCAAGGTATTCCAGATACTCTGTTTTCTCAGACAATGAGAGAAAAATTATTCTGCGGACCAGACCTATGATTTCTTTGAGTTTCCTTGAGAGTATTTTCTAGAATATTTGTAGATCATTAATACATATTTTGACAATCTTTTCATGATCTGGTACCAACTTACGAATAAGGGAAAAAGGATTTTCTTGAAAAACTCCCCTTGGGTCAATGGCCTGAGATCAATTTCCAGAGGAATTACTAGAAGTAGGTTCCGGTGCAGAACCATTTCCAGCATCAGATTCATTCTTCCTTACCCATGTCTTCTTCATCTGATCTCTTATTTCATCCACAATCTTTTTCTTTATCTCTGTGTATTTATGTCTTTGTATACCAGACCTTTCTTATCCACTTTTTTGTTTCTGCAAAATCTTGCAATGTGACTGTATCTGTTGCAATTATGACACACATTAGTTCCTTGTCTAGACCAATCATTCAATTGATTTCTTCTTGATTTGCATTGATTAGCAATATGCCCAATTCTTCCATAGGTATAACATTCAACATTCCTTCTATTGACAGAGTAGTTTGACACATTTTTGCATTCAATTGATTTATGACCAAACTTGTTGCAATTGAAACACTAACTAGAGAATGATAAATGACTTGATTTGATTTTACTTCTACACTGAGCAGCCATATGACTGAATTTATTGCAATCAAAACAGTATCCATTAAAATTTTGAGCATTAGGTTGTCTTATCGGATACCTTCCATCTTTGTTCATCTAATTTCCTTGCCTGAAATTTCTTTGTCCAAATTCAGAACTTTCTCCTTTCTCATAACCAAGACCTCGCTTGTCTTTAGCATTCTTCCGTCCTTGAGTCAAATCATCAAGCTTAATATAACTAATCTTAAACTTCTCCTTGTATTCATTTGTAGTAGAAAGTTCATCCTTGAGAACTATAATCTATTTTTCAAATTCATCTTCATTGTTTTTGGATTGTTGCAATTCACTTTTTAACTGAATGAATTATCCATTTAATCTTTTGCATTCATCGAATCTTTCTTTTAAGGACTAAGCAAGGTTCTCCTCATTCTTCTTCCTTTCTTCAATCTCCTTAGTCAGCTTCATTGCCATAGATTCCATTTCAAGCTTTAGGGTAGCATTGTTTCTGACAAGCTTTTCACATTCTTGAGTTATTTCCTTCAAGGTTTGATTCAGGTGAGCATCATCCATGTTTTCACTTTCTTTTTGCTTAATCTGATCACAAAGACCTTCCTCTTTTCCCTAGATTTAACAATCCGATCCTTCAATGACTGAATAAATTTCTCAACATCCTTAAGATTTTCTTTAAATTCCTAGACTTCTGCTTTAGACTGATCAAGGTCATCAAGTGCCACCAACAGCTGCCGCTGAAGACTACCAAAGTCCATCACATGCCAAGATCCACCTCAAGTTGTCAAAATCCTTCTGAGGAACTAGGCTTTGATACCAATTGTTGGACTCAAAGGAACATTGAGAGGGGGGGTGAATCAGTGTTCTATAAATCTGAACTTTTTTAATTTGATATTTAAACATTTCAACATTAAACCAAAGGAAAGATGAAAACACACAAATCAATCATCCATAGCACCATAACACAAGTATTTTTATGTGGAAACCCTGTTATGGGAAAAACCATGGTGGAGGTCAGTCCACAATTTGAGTACTCAAATATAAGTTTTATAAAAGAGAATGCACTTGCATTTAGGGACACTTCCTAGAGCTCACTGCTCAAAGTAGAAAGGATCACTGCCTTACAAAATGTTCAAATTAAAACCATTTGAAAGATTGAACTGAAGTAATAGCATATACTTATGCCAAGTTACAACTTTGGTTAGGCTCATAGATCAGATTCTAGATCTTCTATCTAATTCTACTCTTCGATCTTCTCTGCTCTACAATGCACATCAAAAATCCATGCACAGATGAATATGCACCACTATCCTTCTAAAATTCACACCACACACTAATGTACTTTGCATCACACACATTTTATTCTTCAAAATGATACATTTGATCTCATATATATATTCACTCCCAGAGATTTGATCATTCATATGTCAGCTTACATAAAACATACAATACTTTCCAACTATCAACTAAATTCATAGCTAATTATTTATGCGCACCATCCATAGTTAGTCATAACATAGTGAGGACCCAAATAAACATATTTGAACATAGAAACATTTAACAAATTACTTCTTAAACATCCGCAATGGCTAATTTCGCCAAGTCGACCTTCCAACACAGATAACCAAAAAATTAGTGCACCGGATCTCCTAGATAGTACACAAGTGAGTTCACACCTTAATACTTCTTGAATAAGGTAGCACAAACATCAACATACCTTTCTTTGAGAAATAGTCCGGTGAAGTATACAGATTGACATCTTTACCTTTAATTGGATACCATGTTCTTCATTCTGTTTTGCCCGTATGAACCAATACTAAATTGTGGATCGGATGAATGACTTTGGGTTTCCATCAATGACAACACAAGAATCCATATTCCAACAAATATATGACATACTTCCAACAATAGCAACTTTTGTGCGTACCTAACACAGTGAACTTTTTTTTAGTATTTTGAAAATCGCTTCAATGAGAAATTAGCTAACAGTATGTAGTTGATGCACAATTTTTTTGATAGTTTTTTAATGAATATTTTATCTTAAAAAAAATTGTATAATGAATTCTAGTTTCTAAAAATGTAATTTATTTGAAATTTTGATGAACGGTTAATTTATAATGAAAAAAACACCAAACACTACTTTTTGCCAAAAAAGAGACACACAAACACAAGAAATTATAGATGAAATGCTTAACATTGTCAAAAGTGAAAAAAATTACATCATTGTATAGCTAAGAGAGAGCCTAACATTACCCAAGTTTTTGATTTGTTCGATATTGAAACACGTGCAATCTTGATGATGAGCACAAACCCGATTATATGAAATACTATAGAATTTGCAAAAACACCTCTCTGGTCATTGGGAAGGCCCTCCCAGCCTTTGGCTTGGTATTCCAAAGAAAATACCAATCATAAGGCTTGAGGATTCCCAAAGCAAGATATAACATGAGCACATTATAACATGCTCGTATTATATCTTAGTTTTGACATATTTTTTTGCGTTTGTGCGGGACATGTCTAGCAAGACATAACACGAGCATGGTATAACATACTCACATTATGCCTTGCTTTATGTTAAATGCTACTCTATTGAATGTATGTATATATTTGTATGTTTTTATGTACATGTATGTATGTATGCATGCTTGTATGTATGTATGCATGCCTGTATGTATGTATGTATGTATGTATATATCAATGCATGTATGTATGTAGGATTGTATGTAAAAATGTATTATTCTTGTATGTATGTAATTATGTATGTCTTTAGAATGAGGGAGAATTTTAAGAGAGAGAGAGAGAGAGAGAGAGAGAGAGAGAGAGAGAGAGATGTCTAGGTAGGGTGGGAGAGAGAGAGGGATGGAAAGACCTGAGAGAGAGAGAGAGGTAGAGAGGTAGTTAGAGAGAGTCTTGAGAGAAGGAGAGGGGGTGGAAGGGAAATTCTAAGAGAGAGGGAGTGGGAGAGAATGGGTTGGAGTGAGAGGGACTTAGCTAGGTAGGGTGGGAGGGATAGAGGGAGAGAGAGATAGGGGTGGGAGAGAGAATTGAGAGAGGGGGAGAGAGAGGGGGGGAGAGAGAAGGAGAGAAAGAGTTATATAGGTAGGCTTCCATATGGAGATAATTGAGAGTGTGAGGGGAGGTGAGAGGGAGAGAATTTAGAGATAGGTAGTGAGAGGGAGTGGGAGAGAGGGAGTGTGAGAGTGAGAGACCTGAGAGAGGGAGAGGGTGTGGGAGGGAGTGACTTGAGAGAGGGAGAGATAGAGGGGGTGGAGTGAGAGGTACTTATCTAGGTAGGGTGGGAGGGATAGATAGAGGGGGGAGAGAGAGAGAGTTACCTAGGTAGGGTTCCATAGGGAGAGACCTAAGAGAGAGAGGGGGTGGGAGAGAGAGACCTAAGAGAGAGGGAGAGAGAGGGAGTGTGAGAGAGGGAGTGATGGAGAGGTAGTGGGAGGGAGATAGAGAGAGATAGATAGAGGGGGTGAGAGAGAGTGGTAGGGATTGATTGAGTGAGAGGTATGTACAAAGAGGGAGAGGGTAGATAGAGATGATTAGAGAGGGTAGGAGAGAGGGAGGGAGAGAGAGTTGTGTTGGAAAAACAAGGATAGATAATTGGGAGGGGGGGTGAATCAGTTGTTATAGAAATTAAACTTATTCAACCTTAAAAAACTTATAATCTCAAATCTAATAATTAACAGTGCAAGCATAAATCAACAACACATCAGAAACACATGAACACCAAGATTTTTATATGTGGAAACCCTGTTAGGGGAAAAACCATGGTGGATGTTATTCCACAAGATTATACCTTGTTAGAAGCATAATGAAAGAAGTGAATAGGGAATGCACATGCATTCGGGCACACTGCCTAGAGCTCACTATTCAAAGGGAAGACTCACTGCCTTACATAAGATAATCAAATTAAATCCATCTAATGAGGTTGAACTGAGAAATTAGCTTCTACAAAAGCTTGATTACAGTTCTAATTAGGAACATAAACACTTCTTCACACTTCACTCAAACTCCTTCACACTCTACTCTGCACTTGAATGATCTGATCTTTATTTGCATATATCTTGCATATACTTTGCATACATTCACTGAACATCATTTAAAATGAGTAAACAATCGCTCTTATATATCCGGTACATGGATTTACATCAACAACTTTGTTAGTCACAAATAAAGAATAAATTAGAACTGTCGGGCTCAATACATGAAAAAATCTTAATGTGAACCAACCTAAGTTGGTCACAACATAGTGAGGACCTAAATAAATATCCTTGAACATTCCAAAAAATACAAGATTAATCCATAAGGATCTGCAACACGTTATCACCATCATGTCGGCCAAGAACATGAAAACCTTATGCACACAAGGAAAAATATTCAATCATGAACACACCAATCAACGTGGATGTACCAAAATGATAGAGCATAATCTAGAAACATCACTGAACACCTCAGAAACATACACAACAACTCACTTCACCATAATTACAATCTCATCTTCTAGAAACACCTGCTACAATAACTGAATTAATATAGGAACACAAAACTTCATAACTTCCTCAATTATTGATGTGTACCACTAAAAATTTCAAACAACATACTAGATAAGCTTAGCAAAAAACCCTTTAGTGCGTGCCTTTTGATCATCAACGTACAAAACTTTTCATCACTTTGACCTTGTCAGCTTCACTAGCTGCCTGCAATATATGTATTACAATTTTCTCAATATCCTCGACATATACAACCTTCAAAATCACCAATTCTAATAGTGTTGACATCAATGACAACCACATATCAACAACACAACCACAACATCCAACAATCTCCCCCTTTGGCATTGATGGCAACACATGATGTGAAAAATAATACCATCAACACAATTGGTTGTTCACATACTTCTCTCCCTTTGATTTGGAGTACTCTCCTAGCTATTCTCTCCCTTTCTTGACTCTTCTCCCCCTTACTTCAAGAGTTTTTCACATTTTTCTTCTCCCCCTTTGACATCAATGGAAAAGGTACACATGCTCTGATCCACATATCATCTGAAACATCTAACTACTCCCCCTGAGTAGCAGCCACCACAACATCAATCCGAAATAAGATCTGACTATAAGTCCACTGATTGATGCAAATGATTGCATCTTAGTTTAGATTAGGAGGGGAAATTAACCCTAACTTGCCTTTGAGATACTCAAAAGTATCCTTAGGAAATAGTTTAATAAAGATATCTATAATTTGTTCTTTTGTAGACACATTCCAATCTAACTTCTTTTTCACTCACCTTGTCTCTCAAAAAGTGATACTTGATAGATATATGTTTTGTCTTTGAGTGTAGCACCGAATTCTTAGAAATTTTTATGGCACTTGAATTGTCAAAAAATATAGCAATAGATTCATCATACTCAATTTTGATGTCTCTTAGCATCTACTTCATCCACAATACTTGAGTACAATTATTTGCAGCAACAATATATTCTGCCTCAATAGTATACAAGGAAATGGAATTCTATTTTTTACTTAGCCAAGACACCAGCTTCTTTCCCAAGAAGAACACACCACCACTTGTGCTTTTCCTATCATTTAGTCTCCTGCCCAATCTGCATTTGTAAAGGAATTTAGAGTAAGATCATCATCCTTTGAATACCATAACCCAAAGTCAATTTTTCCTTTCAAGTATCTAAATATTTGCTTTATTGCAGTCACATGTGATTCCTTTGGATCTGCTTGATATATAGCAACCATGCACACAACATTCATAATGTCTGGTCTTGTTTGAGTCAAAATATAGAAATCCACCAATCATTGACCTATATCTTGTTTGATTAGCCTTAGGAGAATCATCATTCTGAGATAATTTGCATCCGGTTACCATGGTTGTACCAACTGGCTTTGAATCTTCCATGCCAAAAAAATTCAGTAACTCTTTCACATACTTGGACTGAGAAATAAAGATTCCATCATCTAGCTGAGTAATTTGCAATCCTAAATATTTTTTTAGTTCTCCTATCATTGACATTTTAAATTCACTTTTCATTTCATCAACAAATTTTATGCATAAGTTATCATCACCTTCAAAAATAATATCATCAACAAAGACTTCAATAATCAATTCTTTATCTTGATCCAACTTGAAATACAGATTGCTGTCAGTAGTACCTTTATTGAATCCAAGCTTCAACAAGTATTTATCTAGTCTTGCATACCAAGCTCTAGGGTCTTGTTTGAGTCCATATAGTGCTTTCTTCAACCGACACACCATATCCTTTTCATCAGTCAATTGAAATCCATCTGGTTTCTCAACATAAAATTCTTCTTCTAACTCACCATTCAGAAATGCTGACTTCACATCCATTTGATATACTTTGAAGTTCTTGAAAGTAGCATAAGCAAGAAATAACCTTACAGCTTCAATTCTAGCAACATTGGCAAAAATTTCTTCAAAATCAATACCTTCCATTTGTGAATATCCTTTACATACTAGTCTTTCTTTATTCCTGATCACTTCACCTTGTTCATTCAGCTTATTCCGAAAGACCCATTTGGTTCCAATCACATTTTTGTCTTGAGGTCTAGGAACAAGAATCCATGTATCATTTTTCTCTATTTGCATCAGTTCTTCCTTCATTGCTTCCATCCAATATTCATCTTTGCATGATTCATTGACATTGCTAGGCCTAGTGTTGGATATCAGACAATATTCTTTTGCAATTCTTCTTCTAGTCTATACACGTTTTTTCTTGTCTCCTATGATTTGACTTTTAGAATGACATCGCTTTACATACCTTGGAATTTTGGGTTCCGTTCTTTCTTCTACATTTCCATTGTCTTCTTCTTCTTCATGATTTTTTTGATTCATTGGAACACACTGAGTTTGATTATGTGTCTGCGTATTCTTTCCATTATTAGTACTATCTTTTTGGTCATCTAAGTCATATCCACAATACTTGGATGATCTTTCAATATCCTCATCAACTCTGACATTTGTACTCTCAACCATTTTCTTCAATCTTTTATTGTAACACTGATAGGATTTGCTCTTAGTAGAGTAACCCAAAAATATTCCTTCATTACTTCTAGCTTCAAACTTTCCTATATATTCATCTCTTTTAATATAACATCTGCTTCCAAATATTTTGAAATACTTAACAGTAGGTTTATGACCAAACCATAGCTCAAAAGGAGTCTTACCAGAATTACTATTGAAATTCACCTAGTTGATAGTATACATAGCAGTGCTTATAGCTTCTCTCCAGTAGAAATGAGGAACATTACCTTCCAACATCATAGTTCTAGCAACATCTAAGATTGTTTTGTTCTTTCTCTCAACTACTCCATTCTGTTGTGGGGTCCGGGGAGTAGATAACTGTCTTTTTATTCCACGCTCTTCACAGAATGAATCAAACTCTCAAGAAGTGAATTCACCACCTCTATCTGATCTTAGACATTTGATCTTTAAACCTGTCTCAGTTTCTACCAAATATTTGAAGTTCTTGAATTTCTCAAATGCCTCATGTTTTTTCTCTTAAGAAAGCAACCCAAACGATTCTAGAATAATCATCAATAAGCAACATAAAGTACCTTTCTCGTTGTAGACTTCTGATTCTAGATGGACCACATAGATCATTATGTACCAAATCCAGTACTCCATTGGAATGATGTTGTTTGCTCCGAAATGAAATTCTTATCTATTTTCCCATCTGACATTCCTTGCATATAGTGTTAGTAGGCTTCACTAACTTAGGTAGATCTCTGACTGCTTGTGTGGAGCTTATTTTGAAAATGTTATCAAAGTTCACATGACACAACCTTCTATGCCATAACCAACTTACATCAACTTGACCAATCAAACAAATTTCACTAGCAGCATTCAAGTGAAAAATATTACCTCTTGTCTTTGCACTTGAAGCAATCACATTTCCTGAGCTTCCCAATATCCTACACTTACCATCTTTGAATTGAAGATTGTAACCTTTGTCAACCATCTGTCTAACACTCAACATATTATGCTTCAATATTTCAACATAAATAACATCATAAGTATTACATTTTCCACCAAGATAAGTTGTGCCTCTGCCACAAATCACACCAGCATTGTTATCTCCGAATCTTACAACACCACCGTCATACTTTTCCAAGCTTAGGAACTTGCTTTTATCACCAATCATATGATGTGAGAATCTATTGTCGATCACCCACTCATCTTTCTCATCAATTCTGGTTGCAAGAGATTTTTCAATATTCTAATTACCAACTGATTTAGTGGACACCAGACTATTTTCCTTGATAGCAATGAATACCCATTCATCTTCATTTCCAGTTTCTTTATTAGATTCATCATTAGTAACTCCTTCAACATAATAAAATTTCTATTGAAATCTAGTCTTATTAGGTTTGTACTTAGAGACTATTTCAGGACATCTTGATGCAAAATGACCTATCTTACTGCAAGAGAAACATTTAATAGGGAACTTTCCTTTGTACTTACCTTGTCCTTTGGCTTCTCTTTTCACAATCAGTGCTTCTAGTTCTTCTAGCTCTCTTTCTTCATCTTCAATCAGTTTCATCTCTTCTTCATACTTGAATGTTTTTCTTGAACTCTCTCCCGGATCATATCTTTGTTGGGTTTTTCTAGATATAGTAGCTTTGAATGCAAAATCTGTCTTAGGAAAGGATTCCCCAAATTCACTCAACTCAAAGGCAGCAATTTTTCCAATCAACATGTCTCTTGTCACATTTGTTACTGTCCTGAGTTCTTCAATAGCATGAGCTTTTGTTTTGTAAGAAGTAGGCACAAATCTAAGTATCTTAGCCAAAATCTCATCTTCTTCCAAGGTTCCAATAGCACATATAATGTCCATCACTAATTCGTTTACCTTTTGCAAGAAAGAAAAGATATTTTCATCTTCGCTCATCTTCATGTTCTCCCACTTGCCTTTCAGACTTTGCAGCTTATCCAGTTTCACTATTGCATCTCCTTCATACAATGTTTCCATTTTTATCCAGATCTCATGTGTAGTCTTTAGACCTATTAAATTTGTCATCTCTGAATATGTCAAAGCACTTAGCAATGATTCTATAGCTCTAGTATTAGTTTTTCTTTGATCTCATCAGTAGTAGAGGGACCATTTTGAGGAATTGTGTATGCATTTTTTGTAATCTTTCAGAAGGGATCACCAATGCACTTCAAATGACACTCCATTCTAAATTTCCATAGAGAGTAGTTTTTACCATCGAATCTAGGACTATCCTTCTTGTATGATGCCATCTCGGATCACCTCAAGCTATTAGACTTCTTTAGAGGAACTATCTCTAATACCAATTGTTGGAAAAACAAGGATAGACAACTGAGAGGGGGGGTGAATCAGTTGTTACAGAAATTAAACTTATTCAACCTTAAACAACATATAATCTCATATATGATAATTAACAGTGCAAGCATAAATCAACAACACATCAGAGACACATGAACACCAATATTTTTATACGTGGAAACCCTGTTAGGGGAAAAACCATGGTGGATGTTAGTCCACAAGATTATACCTTGTTAGAATTATAATGAAATAAATGAATAGGGAATGCACATGCATTCAGGCACACTGCCTAGAGCTCATTGCTCAAAGGGAAGGCTCACTACCTTACATAAGACAATCAGATTAAATCCGTTTGATGAGGTTGGACTGAGAAATTAGCTTCTACAAAAGATTGATTACAGTTCCGGCTAGGGACATAAATACTTCTTCACACTTCGCTCAAACTCCTTCACACTGTGCTATGCACTCAAATGATCTAATCTTTATTTGCACATATCTTGCATATACTTCGCATACATTCACCGAGCATCATTTAAAATGCGTAAACAATCACTCTTATATATCTGCTACACGAGTTTACATCAACAACTCTATCGGCCACAAATAAAGAATAAATTACAATTGTCAGCCTCAATACATGAAAAAATCTTAATGCACACCAACCTAAATCAATATCCTTGAACATGCCAAACAATACAAGATTAATCCATAAGGATCCGCAACACGCTACCACCATCATGTCAGCCAAGAACATGAAAACCTTAAGCACACAAGGAAAAATATTCAATCACGAAAACACCAATCAATGCGGACGTACCAAACTAATAGAGAACAATCTAGAAACATCATTTAACACCTTAGAAACATAAACAACAACTCACTTCACTAGAATTGTAATCTCATCTTCCAGAAACACCTGCTACAGTAACTGAATAACTGTAGGAACACAAAACTTCATAATTTCCTCAATTCTTGATGCGTACCACTAAAAATTTCGGACAACATACTAGATAAGTTAAACAAAAAACCCTTTAGTGTGCACCTTCTGATCATCAATGTACAAAAAATTTCATCACTCTAACCTTCTCAGCTTCACTGGCTGCCTGCAATATATGTATTACAATTTTCTCAATATCCTCGACATATACAACCTTCAAAATCACCAATGCTAATAGTGTTGACATCAATGACAACCACATATCAGCAACACAACCACAACATCCAACAAGTTGAGATGTATAGATAGAGAGAAAGGGATAGGGGTAGAGGGTATAGGGTTGATGGTTTAGGGTATTGGGTTGAGGGTATAGGATATTGGGTTGAGGGTAGAGGGTAGAAGGTTTAAGGGTATAGTGTTAAAGGGTTTAGGATTGAGGGTTTAGGGTTGAGGGCATAGGATTTAGGGTATAGGTTTGAGGGTATATGGTTGAAGGATTATGTTGAGGGTCCAATGTAAAGGGTAGAGGATATAGGGGTTGAGGGTTTAAGGTTTAAGGGTTGAGGGATTAAGGGTTGAGGGTTGAGAATTGAGGGTTGGGGGTTTCATGTATAGGGTAGAGGGTAGAGGGATTAAGGGTTGAGGTTTGAGGGTTTAAGGCTGAGGGTAGAGGATTGATGGTATAGGGTTGAGGAATTAGGGTTGAGGGTCCAATGTATAGGGTGAGGGTATAGGGGTTGATGGATTAGGGTTTAAGGGTTGAGGTTTGAGGGTAGAGGGTAGAGGGTAGAGGGTAGAGGGTTTAAGGGTAAACGGATTAAGGGTTGAGGGTTTAGAGATTAGGGTAGATATTTTTCTTGGGTTTAAGAGTTGAGGGATTAGGGTTGAGGGTAGAGGGTATTGGGTATTGGGTATTGGGTAGAGGGTAGAGGGTAGAGGGTTTAAAAGAGTTTAGGGTTTAGGGTTTAGGGTTGAGTGTTTAAGGGTTTAAGGGTTGAGGGTTTAGGGCTAAGGGATTAGGGTAGATAGGGATGGATGGAGGGAGAAGTGAGATAGAGAGAAGGAGAGAAGAGGAGGGATATAGATATATGAGGGTTGAGGATCTAATGTATAGGGTAGAGGGTTGTGAATTAAGGACCTATAGGGTTGATGGTTTAGGGTATTAGGTTGAGGCTGTAGGGTTGAGGGATTAGGGTTGAGGGTTGAGGGTTTGAGGGTTGAGGATTGAGGGATTAAGGGTTGAGGGTTGAGAATTGAGGGTTGAGGGTTTAATATATAGGGTAGAGGGTTGAGGGTAGAGGTTTTAAGGGTTGAAGGTTGAGGGTAGAGGATTGAGGGTATAGGGTTGGGGGATTAGGGTTGAGGGTCCAATGTATAGGGTAGAGGGTATAGGGGTTGAGTGATTAGGGTTTAAGGGATGAGGGATTAAGGGTTGATGGTTTAGGGATTAGGGTAGAGAGTTCTCTTGGATTTAAGGGTTTAAGGGTTGAGGGATTAGGGTTGAGGGTAGAGGGTAGAGGGTAGAGGGTTTAAGGGTTGAGGGTTTAGTGTTGAGTGTTTAAGGGTTTAAGGGTTGAGGGTATACGATTGAGGGATTAGGGTAGAGAGTGAGGGATGGATGGAGGGATAAGTGAGATAGAGAGAACAAGAGGGAGGGACAAAGATATATGAGGGTTGAGGATCCAATGTATAGGGTAGAGGGTTGAGAATTGAGGGTTTAATGTATAGGGTAGAGGGTTTAAGGGTTGAGGGTTGAGGGTATAAGGTTTAAGAGTTTAAGGTTTTAGTGTTGAGGGTATATTTTATAGGGTAGAGGGTATAGGGTTTGAGGGTTGAGGGTAGAGGGTTTAAGATAGAGGGATTAAGGCTTGAGGGTTTAGGTATTAGGGTAGAGAGTTTACTTGGGTTTAAGGGTTGAGGTTCCATTGTATAGGGTAGAGGTTATAAGGGTTGAGTGATTAGGGTTCAAGGGTAGAGGGTAGAGGGTAGAGGGTAAAGGGTTTAAGGGATGAGATTTGAGGGTTTAGGGTATTGGGATGAGTGGGATAGAGGGTTGAGAGACTCCATTTATTGGACCCATTTTTTCAAACAAGCCACTACTTTGCCAATTTCACCAAATTGGTAAGCTAGTGGGCCCACTAGCTTGCCAATTCGGTGAAATTGGTAGCCTAACTTGGCATGTTTGAAAAAAATAGGTCTAGGAAATGGGGTATCCTAGTGATTTTGTGCTCTCATCATTGGGAGACCCCATTTCTTGGACCTATTTTTTCAAATAGGCCAAGTTAGGTTGCCAATTTCATTGAATTGGCAAGCTAGTGGGTCCACTAGGTTGCCAATTTGTTGAAATTAACAACCTAACTTGGCCTGTTTGAAAAAATGGAACCAAGGAATGGGGTCTCCCACTAAATCACTGGGAGACCCCATTTCTTGGACCCATTTTTTCAAATAGGCCACTACATTGCAGATTTCACTGAATTGGCAAGCTAGTGGGCCCACTAGCTTGCCAATTTGGTGAAATTGGAAATCTAACTTGGCCAATTTGAATAAATGGGTCCAAGAAATGGGGTCTCCCAATTATTTAAATCACCAAGAGACCCCATTTCTTGGAGGAATTTTTTCAAACATGCCACTACATTGCCAATTTCACCGAATTGGCAAGCTAGTGGGCCCACTAGCTTGCCAATTCAGTGAAATTGGCAATGTAGTGGCCTGTTTGAAAAATGGGTCCAATGAATAGGAAGGGAGTGAGTGGGAGAGAGAGAGGGGGGAAGGGAGTGGTAGAGAGATAAATGGTATAGGGTACAGTGTTTAAGGGTTTAAGGGTAGAGGTAAGAGAGATAGAAGGAGTGAGTGAGTGAGAGAGAGACTTGAGAGAGGGAGAGGGGGTAGGAGGGAGAGTCTTGAGAGAGATAGAGGGTTTAAGGGTTTAATGGCTATGGGTAGAGGGTGAGGGTTATGGGTAGGAGAGAGATAGGAGTGAGTGAGTGAGAGATATATACTTGAGAGAGGGAGAGGGGGTAGGAGGGAGAGACTTAAGAGAGAGAGTGAGGGAGTGGGAGAGAAATAGAGGGTAGAGCGTTTAAGGGTTAAGGGTAGAGAGGAGAGAGATAGAAGGAGTGAGTGAGTGAGAGATAAAGACTTGAGAGAGGGAGAGAGGGTAGGAGGGAGAGTCCTAAGAGAGAGAGAGGTAGAGGGTAGAGGGTTTAAGGGTTAAGATTAGAGGGTGGAGGTTAGAGGGGAAAGAGATATAAGGATTGAGTGAGTGAGAGAGATAGAATTGAGAGAGGGAGAGGGGCTAGGAGGGAGAGACTTGAGAGAGAGAGGGAGGGAGTGGGATAGAGATATAGGGTAGAGGGTAGAGGGTAGAGGGTTTAAGGTTTTAAGGGTTAAGGGTAGAGGGGAGAGAGCTAGAAGGAGTGAGTGGGAAAGAGATAAAGGGTAGAGGGTAGAGGTTTTAAGGGTTTAAGGGCAGAGGGTAGAGGGTTAAGGGTGGAGGGGAGAGAGATAGGAGGAGTGAGTGAGTGAGATAGATATACTTGAGAGAGGGAGAGGGGGTAGGAGGGAGAGACTTGAGAGAGAGAGAGGGGGAGGGAGTGGGAGATAAATAGAGGGTAGAGGGTTAAGGGTTAAGGGTATAGGGTCTAAGGGTCTAAGGGTAGAGTGTATAGGGTTAAGGGGAGAGGGGAGAGAGATAGGAGTGAGTGAGTGAGAGAGATAGGATTGAGTGAATGAGAGAGATAGACTTGAGAGAGGGAGAGGAGGTAGGAGGGAGAGACTTGAGAGATAGAGAGAGAGGGAGGGAGTGGGAGAAAGATAGAGGGTATAGGGTAGAGGATAGAGGGTAGAGTGTTTAAGGGTTTAAGGGTAGAGGGGAGAGAGATAGGAGTGAGTGGGAGAGAGATAAAGGGTTATAGGGTAGAGGTTTTAAGGGTTTAAGGGTTAAGGGTAGAGGGTAAAGGGTTATGGGTAGAGGGGAGAGAGATAGGACTGAGTGAGAGATATATACTTGAGAGAGGGAGAGGAGATAGGAGGGATAGACTTGAGAGAGAGAGAGAGAGGGAGGGATTGGGAGAGAGATAAAGAGTAGAGAGTTTAAGGGTTTAAGGGTTAAGGGTAGAGTGTAGAGAGATAGAAGGAGTGAGTGAGTGAGAGAGATATAATTGAGAGAGGGAGAGAGGTTAGGAGGGAGAGACTTGAGAGAGAGAGAGGGAGAGGGAGGGACTGGGAGAGAAATAGAGGGTAGAGAGTTTAAGGGCTAAGGGTAGAGGGTAGATGTTTAAGGGTAGAGGGTTTAAGGGTAGAGGGTAGAGGGTTAAGGGTAGAGAGGAGAGAAATAGGAGTGAGTGAGTGAGAGAGAGATACTTGAGAGAGGGAGAGGGGGTAGGAGGGAGAGTCTTGAGAGAGGGAGGAGTGTGGGGAGAGATAAAGGGCATAGGGTTTGCTGCTAAGGGTAGAGAGAGTGAAGGGTTAAGGGTAAAGGGGAGAGAGATAGAAGGAGTGAGTGAGTGAGAGGGGGTAGGAGGGAGAGACTTGAGAGAGAGATAGAGGGTAGAGGGTTTAGGGGTTTAAGGGTTAAGGGTAGAGGGTAGAGGGTTAAGGGTGAGTGAGTGAGAGATAAAGGGTAGAAGGTTTGAGGGTTTAAGGGTAGATGGTAGAGGGTTAAGGGTAGAGGGTAGAGATATAGGAGTGAGTGAGTGAGAAAGAGAGACTTGAGAGAGGGAGAGTGGGTAGGAGGGAGAGACTTGAGAGAGGGGGAGGGGGTAGGAGGGAGAGACTTGAGAGAGAGGGGGGAGGGAGTGGGAGAGAGATAGAGGGTAGAGGGTAGAGGGTTTAAGGGTTTAAGGGTAGAGGATAGAGAGAAAGAGAGAGAAAAGTAGCCTATAAAAATCAACTCTCATAATGCGAGCACATTTTGTAGTAGAGATATGGCTGTTATTTTAGCAAGACATAATGCACTCATGTTATAACACGAGCACATTTTGTATTGCTCTAAAAATGGTAAAAATCTCAATATACCAGTGATCTCAAGGCCCACAGTCGGCATATTCTCCTGGTTCTGCATGTGTTTTGAAAAAAAAAACTTTTTGATGATTTTGTGAAGTGTGCATGCAAGTTTTTCACATTCCACCACATATTTCATGATCTTTCCACCACCTTTGCATGAAATAGAAGAGTTTTAACATTGAAAGGCATATAATATTAGTTCAAGTCTGAATTCCATTCAAGAGTGATGTACAATTGAAGTTTGGAGGGGAACAAGCTTTCGAAAAAGTCAAATTGTTGAGGAGTTTGAAGAAAGAAGAAGCAAAGGCTACATAATTGGGTAGAACTCAATTTGAAACTTTGGTATTTTAGGTATGTGAAGTATTTACACATTTTATTTCATTCTATTTTGGCTTGCTTTGATTTTTGTTATTTTTCATATTCCATGTTGATCATTGTTTTTTTTCCCTTATAACCTTAGCTTGTCAGTGCACATTTTAAATTACACAATTCTTTACACTTGAAAATTACTTTTTGGAACCACATCTCTTTGAGGCATTTTTTTAAACAATTGAATTACCTTGTGTATGCTTCCACATTTTGTATACAAATATATATGATAGAAGTTATAAGGAAGTAAAATAATACATCATTTCTCAATCCTTTACTATGGATGTGCATACCACTCTCCAAAGCTTTCATTTTGGTATAGGCATGGGGGATTTTGGAAAATATAGTTGAATTTGGTTTGACACCTACAATTTACATATGCTTGAAATTTTATAAAGAATTTTCAATAAATCTATTTTGTGCATATCCTACAATTATTCTAGTCCATGAGGACATATCTCATTGAGGGATTTTGTCAAACAGTTATACCAATTAGTTGATTTCCTTGTTTATGCTACCAAAATTTCCATACATGTCTACCAAAGAATTTTATCAAATAACATAGACAAGGAAATCAATTGTTTGAAGAAATGACTCAAAGAAATGGGGTCTCATGGTGATGTGCATTTTATCAACTAGTTAATTGCATTGTCTATGCTACCAAATTTTCCATACATGTCTCTAAAAAATTGGAATATACTCCTCCCGCATTGATAGATATTTGAATCTATTTTGGTTTTCATCTTTTTTTCTAAATTTACCTCATCACTAAACTTACCTCATCACTTATGTTGTGATATATTTTAAATGTTTCTTTCATTATTCTACCTAAAAGGGATTCTAACCCTTCTCTCCACTATTTCAAGACTCTTTATTCAAGGCTAAGTTAGCAACATGAGGAAAGGTGCAACCTATCTTGCAATAATGATATGCCACAAGAAAATGTGGTAGGGTTGACAAGGTAGGGGCAACATGAGTAAATTCCTCATAGAAATGGGGTCTCACAGTGATTTTTAAATCACTGTGAGACCCCATTTCTATGAGGAATTTACTCATGTTGCCCCTACCTTGTCAACCCTAAATCACTGTGAGACCCCATTTCTATGAGGCATTTACTCACACTACCCCTACCTTGTCAACCCTACCATATTGGCAAGCTAGTGAGCTCACAAGATTTCCAATTCGATAGGGGATTAAAACACTGAAGGATATAGGTGTGATGTGTGATGAGCCTATCCCTATCTTCTGTGATAATACAAGTG
Organism: Sequoiadendron giganteum; assembly: GCA_007115665.2. Taxonomy (NCBI): domain Eukaryota; kingdom Viridiplantae; phylum Streptophyta; class Pinopsida; order Cupressales; family Cupressaceae; genus Sequoiadendron; species Sequoiadendron giganteum. The sequence goes on from CM021102.1 coordinate 479,593,023, forward strand.
CAATAAACATTTCAAAGAATCTGGTAATGCATTCAAGGACAAAGAATATATCTATCATATATAATTTCTTAAGGGAGAAGGTATTGGAGAATGAAGTCAGGCTTGAATATGTTCCTACAAAGGATCAAATTGTAGATATATTTACTAAGGCTCTTCCTAAGGATACTTTTGAGTATCTCTGGGAGAAGTTAGGGGTTACTGCCCCCCTTCTTTGAGCTAGGTGCACATAGAGGTGCATTAGTCCAGTGGATCTACATATTCATCATCTATCTAGACTGATGATTGAGGTCTACTCCTTAGGGGGAGGAGAGAGAATCATTCTTGTTGTCTAATATGTGTGTTGTCATGGGTGCACTCCTAAGGGGGAATGATTAGAATTTTATTTCTGAAGAATCAATAATATTTTCTTTTCCATTGATGTCAAAGGGGAGAGAGAATCATGTGCAAAAGCCTATCTATATCAAAAAAAGTTGAAAGGGAGAGAGAAAATATTGTAAGGAAAAGAGAGTGCAAGAATTTTGTGTAGGTTGTCTAATCTAAAAAAGAGAGGAAGAGTATGTATGTTGTCTTTGATGGTTTTTCACATCATGTGTTGCCATCAATGACAAAGGGGGAAATTGTTGTAAGTATTAATGAATATGGTGGTGTTTTCCTTAATGTTTTCATTGATGTCAATAGAGTACAAGTTGTTGTAGTTAAAGGAACCAAGTGATTGTAGGTGGTGCATGTATAGTTGAGATACTATAGAGATGTGAGTACATGGAGCTATCTTTATGGTGTTGTAGGTGTGCTTATATGATGATTTATACATCATCGTGAGTCCCCATTTCTATGAGACATTCTTTCATGCTACCCCTACCTTGTAAACCCTACTGAATTGGAAAGCTTGTGAGCTCACTAACTTGCCAATGCTCACATGATTTTTTTTATAGAATGCCTTAAAAAATGTGGTAATGTGGCATGCCATGATTGCAAGATAGGCTCAAAATGGAATCATGGACAAGGCATTTGAATTGTTTGACAATAATGTTTTCATAGAAATGTATGCAAAATGTGGTAGCATTGACAAGCTAGTGAGCTCACTAGCTTGTCAATTCAGTAGGGTTGACAAGGTAGGGGCAATGTATGCCTCATAAAGGCATACATTTCCCCTACCTTTTCAACCCTACCAAATTGGCAGGCTAGTGAGATCACTATCTTTCCAGTGCTCACATGAATTTTTGGATGGAATACCTTAAATAAATGTGGTAATGTGGCAGCCCATGATTGCAAGATAGGATCAAAATGGAAGCACGAACAAGGCATGTGAATTGTTTGACAATAATGTTTTCATAGACATGTATACAAAATGTGGTACCTTTGACAAGCTTGTGAGCTCACTAGCTTTCCAATGCGGTAGGGTTGAAAAGGTAGGGGCAGTGTATGCCTCATATAAATAGGGTCTCATGGTGATGACCCATTTCTATGAGGCATACACCGCCCCTACCTTGTCAACCCTACCGCATTGGCAAGCTAGTGAGCTCACTAGCTTGTCAAAGGTACCACATTTTTCATAATGTCTACAAAAATATTATTGTCAAACAATTCACATGCCTTGTCCATGCTTCCATTTTGAGCCTATCTTGCAATCATGGCATGCCACATTACCACATTTCTTTAAGGAATTCCATCAGAAAATCATGTGACCTTTGTCTATACTAGAAATACTCTTCTACAAGATGATTGTAAGTATTTTGTATGAATCCTTGAATGACATATATTTCATTTATTTGTATGGATTCATTTTTTAGGAACTAATATTTGTCTCATTGCCATGTTATAGGTAAAATTATCCACCATGTCGATGAAACGAACAAGGAATAAACCAACAGACAGAGAGCATGAAACCAATAAAGCAAAAAATAGAGAATGGATGAGGACATATCGTGAGAAGAAGAAATTGGATATGATTGACGAAAACAAGCCAATTGAAGAGGAACCTCAACCATAAAAAAGAGAAAAGGAATTGGAAGCAGAAAGGGCACAAATGAAAAAGCATCGTGGTAAGACAAATTTGAATACTTGGAGACACACCCTCTAGTGCAAGTGAATACAAAGGGACACCATTAGCCACAAGTGAATATGGAGGGACACCATCTATCGCAAGTGAATATGGAGGGACACCATCTATCGCAAGTGAATATGGAGGGACACCATCTATCGCAAGTGAATATGGAGGGACAATATCTACCACAATTGAATATGAATGGACACCATCTACCACAAGTGAATATGAAGGGAAACCATCTACTACAACTCAAGTTGAGAGTACATCATCACTCGAATTTGACGAAGAAGGTACAGCAACATCCCCATGTGAACCTCAAGGTATATCATCTATTCCAACCTCGATCGAAGATACACAATCTAGCCCACCGCACTTAAATATTGATAAAATTCCTAATGTTGAGATGTATGTACCTAGGATAACACCACCTAGAATTTTGTGTAGAAAGCCAAAGTATTTGATTGATATTGATGAAAATATTTTGCTGCACATGGAAGGTAACATTATAGCATGCACTTGTAGAAGATATGCTGATAAGATTTGGAAATTATTCTTTGAAAGGTTAAACGAGACTACAAGATGCCAACTATTTGTTGAAATAATGCGGGGTATAAAGTATAGAAACATCATGAAGATTCTTGGGCTGAGAACATCGAATGCTTCAAGTAAAAACACTATTGTGAAGAATCTAATGGATGCTTGTGAGAGTGTGGGTAAGACCTCACGCTCAAAGGATAGTAATGTCATCTGTCATGTCATTACATTGACTTTGGTAAGTAGTCAAACAAATAGATCTCGTCTCATTAGAAATATGAGTGAACAATTGAGAATTAATAGAAAGACTTTATCAAGAGTCATTCAAAGGTAACAAAGAAGTGAGGGCACCAATTCAAATGAATTATGGGAATTCTTGGGGAGACTCCCATGAAAAGATAAAAAAGTTGTGGTGCAATCAAGGACGGAGGGTCCAAAACTAGGACTGTCCAGCCTTGCAGCAAGAGTAAGCACAACGAAAAATCAAAGAAATAGAATTTCAACCACATAGGAATACATATATATATATATGAATAATCAATCAATTATTCACTGGTAACATGCCCTACCTTCTGACTTACAAGTACATAAATATTTGGCGTTGAGCCCAAATTTACATGCGGGTCAAAAGAAACCCTTATTTATTTGTTATCCTACTACTCTATCCTCTACTATTGATGCTACCTTATGCAACTACATAATGCTCCTATATATATCAGTTCCTAGCTCTAGAAAAGGTTTGTGCCAGCCTAAGAGGTTCCAAACCCCGAATTTGATGAAATGTGCAAACGTCAGTCGAAACATATGGTTCTTCATTAATTATTTTCCAAAGTTTCACAAGTCATGTAATAGGTTGAGACTGGGTTCGATAATGCAAGAAAGAAGATGAATGCACATATTTTTGGTTGATGCAAGATTGCTCGCAATCGGGGATGCTCCTGCATCAGACACCTGAGGTTGTAGAAAAGTTAGCTTCTCACTTTCCAGGGTCTAGAGGAAAACCAATGTGGTCTACCTAAGCCTAAGAAATCCATGATGAATTTTCCTCCAATCTTCCTTTCCATTTGACCAGATATTCCTTGTATTGTCTTCCTCTAGTACTACATCCCGTTCTATTGTTCAGAACTTCCTCAATTTCCTTCAGATGGTGTGCTATCTGGTCCGGTAAAACAACTCCTCTATCCTCCGATGACTCTCCTTCATGATAAAGGTATAGGTCTGCAATGTTGAATATAGGTGATATGCCAAAATCCTCTGGTAGCTCCACTTCGTATGCATTGCAAGAATCAAACTTATTGATGATCTTACAAGGTCCAAACTTCTTCATTTTCAGTTTAGTATATGTCCCAACTATCTCCCTTTCCTTAGATATACCATTACTTCCTCTCCTACGACAAAATCCTCATGCCACTCTTCTTATCTTCCTTCTCCTTATATGTCTTGTTCATCTTTTCCAAGTGCTCCTTGAATTGAGTATGCATTGTTTCCATGAATCCTGCAAATTATTCTACATCCGCACTCCTTTTTTTCTCCATACTAATGTCTCTCAATTCTGCTACTGCTCTAGGTTGTTGTCCTGTCACAATCTCGAATGGTGTTTTCCCAGTGCTTCGGTTCACTGAATTGTTCTATGAAATTTTTTCTTGTGGTAATACCAAATCCCAATTTCCTACTTTACCTTCATTCAAACACCTCAACAAGTTTCCCAAACTCTTTTTTACAACTTCTATCTGTCCATCTATTAATGGGTGAAATGTTGAACTATACTTCAAATTTGTCTTCATCTGTTTCCATAATGTTTTCCATAAATAGCCAATGAACTTAGTGTCCCTTCCTGATACTATACTCTTTGGTAGTCCATGTAGTCTCACAATCTCCTTAAAAAATAGGTCTATAACATGTACTGCATCATTGGTCTTCTTACAAGGTTTCAAATGTGCCATTTTAGAAAATCTATCCACAACCATAAATACAGAGTCAAACCCTCTCAATTTATTAGGTAATCCCAACACAAAATCCATGTCGATGTCTTCCCATGGTTTCTCCAGGACTGTTAATGGTGTATACATTCTAGTTTTATGACTATTTCCTTTTGCAACCTAACAAATCCTGCAACTTCAAACATACTTCCTGACATCCTTGTACAACTGTGGCCAAAAATAGTTCCCACTCACCATTGCTATAGTCTTATCAATCCCAAAATATCCTTTCAATCCTCCACAATGCTTTTCCTTGATCAAATTCTCTCTCATTGAACTTCTAGGAATAGATAACTAATTGTTCTTGAATAACATAACTTTCTGAATGAAATAATCCAACCAATTGCTTCTATATACCTCTACTGGTTCCTTGCAAGCCTTCCATGCTTTTGAAAAATCAATGTCATCCTCATACATGTGCTTAAGTTCTTCAAAACCCAATACTACAGCTCTCATCTATGTCAACAAACTCCTCCTGATTAATGCATCTGTAACCTTGTTAGATTTCCCACTTCGGTGTTTCAATACAAATGTGTAACTCTATAAAAATTCTACCCATCTCATGTGTCTCTAGTTCAACTTCCCCTGACTGTTCAGGTATTACAAAACTTGGCGATCTGTATACAACACAAATTCCTTAGGTAACAAGTAATGCCTCCACTTGTTCAGGGTTTGTATTATTGCATAGAACTCTTGATCATAAACTGAATAATCCTCTTGGCATCATTCAATTTCTCACTGAAGTACGCTACTGGTCTCCCTTCCTAAATCAACACAGCTCCTATTGCACTTCCACTAGCATCATAGTCTACTTGGAATACCTTATCAAAGTCTGGAAAATCCAACACAGGTTTTTTTGCCACCCTTTGTTTCAACAACTCAAAACTCTTTTGTGCTTTGGACGTCCACTTGAATTCCTTCCAGTCACCCCTTATTGTATCTGTCATAGGCATACAAATGTTACTAAAGTTTCTGATGAGCTTCCTATAAAAAGTTTCTAGTCCATGAAATTATCTTACCTCTCCAAAATTCATAGGTGTAGGCCATTCAACTATCGCTCTAACCTTCTCAAGGTCCATCTTCAATCCTTCTGTAGATATCACAAATCCCAAGTCTACTAGTTCTTCCTTCATGAAACTAAACTTCTTGATGTTTATCAACAACTTCTCTTCTCTTAGCCTCTGAAATACCCATCTGATGTGCTCCAAATTTTCTTCCTTATTCTTGCTAAAAATCAAAATATCATTGAGATAAACAATAACAAACTTACCCAAGAAATTCTTCAAAAATTCATTCATTATCCTCATAAATGTAGTAGGTGTGTTAGTTATTCCAAATGGCATGACCAACCACTCATAAAATCCCTCATTTGTCTTGAAAGCAGTATTCATTCATCTCCCTCTCTGATCCTAATCTGATGGCATCTACTCTTCAGGTCTATCTTGGTGAAATAATATGCCCCACTTAGACTGTCCATGATGTCATCCATCCTAGGCAATGGGAATCTATACTTTACTATGATCTTATTGATAGCTCTTGAATCCATACACATCCTCCATTCTCCATCTTTCTTAGGTGCAAGAATAGCTGGTACCACACATGGGATCATACTTTACATGATCAACCTCTTCTTCAACAATCCCTATATCTATCTATTTAGTTCCACATTCTCTGCTGGTGTCATCTAGTGTGCATCCTTGTTTGACAAAATAGCTTTAGGAATAAGATCCATATGATGATTGATACTCTAGATTGGTGGTAATCCTTCTGGAACATTATCTGATACAAGATATTAGTACTCTATCAACAACTCAATGACTTCCTTCTCCAGTGGTCCTTCTCCTTATGAGATTCCATGCTTCCATAGGATCAAAGAAAAACACATGTTCTCATGTCTCAATCCATCCAAAAATTTCCTTCCATCAACCAAATTGATTCTAGCTGTGCTACACACTTCACTTTCAGGTTCATCATCCAAAGGTTTCAAAGTGATCCTTTTTCCATTTGATGTTATGGTATAGGAACTCTTCCTCCCATCAAGTATAGATTTCTTATCATACTGGTAAGGTCTACCAAACAACATATGACACACATCCACCAACATAATATCACACAGTACTTCATCATGATACGACCCTATTTTAAATTTCACTAGGCATTGCTCACTTAATAGAATCTTGTGCCTGTCTTGAATCCATACTATCCTATAAGGTTTCAGATGTTTCCTTCTTTCCAAATTCAACGTTTTCACCATTTCCTTAGAAACAAGGTTATTTGTACTACCACTATCAATGATAATTTTGCATCACTTACCTCCTGCTTTGCATTTGGTTCAGAACAAGCTTTTCCTCTGCGGTGCTTCTTTAGATTCCTCCTTCTTCTGGAACAATGCTCTCCTCATGAATAGTGATTCTCCTTTCTCAAGGCTTCCTCTGGAACTTGGTGTTCCCTCTGGTGCTCCCTCTGCATATACGATTCTTGCATGGTTTTCAATCTTCTTAATTTCTTGGCGACACTCAAATGCCCTATGTCCTCCTCCACATTTAAAACAGGTTCCTCTGAAAGTTATCTTCTCATATCCTTTCTCATCTCTCTGGTATCCATCATTATGGTAAGAATTATAGCCTCCTTTGTTATTGTGGTAAGAATTTCTATCATCTCTCCCTTTCTGGTATGAACTGGAATCCTTCTCTTCCTTGCGGTATGAATCTATCTCCTTGTTTTGTTCCCCATATGATTTTTCTCTTCTGGGATGTGACCTTCCCCTCTGGAAACTACTTCCTCTTCCTCTCTATCTTTGTTCATGTCTTTTGTTCAGATTTTCCTCAAACTTTAATGAAAACTGATATGCTTCCTCTACTAAATTCATCCTCACCAGACTCAATTCTTCTTGAATGTTCATCCTTAGCCCATTGATATACCATGCCACTTTCTCCTTGATTTATTCACTATGTCTGGTCCTGATGATTATATTATGAAAGTACTCAGTGTATTCTTTCATAGTCTTTTCCTTTTGTCTCAAGTTTTGCAATCTCTTTAGCAATTCCAACTCATAGTCCGTAGGTATAAACCGGTTCTTTAATTTTGTCAGCATTTTATCCCATTTCATAATCTTTTCTTTTCCTTCTCTGTTTCCTTCCAATTGAACTTCCTTCCACCAGATTGTAGCATGTCCTTTCAACTTAGTTTTCACAAACCTCACTCTCTCTAGATCTTCAATTTCTTCATACTCAAAATATTCTTCAATGTCATTTATCCAATCGATCAATTCTTTAGAGTTTAGGTTACCTGTATAATTCACAATATCCATTCTAGGTCACTTTCCTATTTTTGAAATAGCCTTTAACATATTCACCTAATCTGATTCTTCTTCTTTTCTTATCTCTTCAGCTAGGTCTGCAGTTTGAACTTCATTATCATCACTTTCATCATTAGGTCTAGGGTTTAAGCCTTTTCTCCTATCCTCTTCGACAACATCCAATATTACTTTCATTGTTCGCATCATTTCCATAATCTCATCCATCTTTCCAGCAACATTAATAGTATTATGAATTCTCCTTGATGAAATCTCTTCCTAGGATTCGATGCAACTGCCTCACTATCGACGATCTATTGAAAAACACCAGTAGGCTGCCTCAAGTCGGTGATCTGTCCACACAAAGATCTTATGGAATTCCTTCAATCAAATTTTCTCTTTTTTCCCAGACCTCACAAACTCACTCTAATACCACTTGGTGCAGTCAAGGATGGAGGGTCCAGAGCTAGGACTGTCCAACCTTGTAGTAAGAGTAAACACAATAGAAACTCAAAGAAATAGAATGTCAACCACATAGGAATACATATAAATATATATATGAATATTTATTGATCAATCAATTATTCACTGGAAACATGCCTACCTTCTGGATTACAAGTATAGAAAGATTTGGTGTTGAGCCTAGACTTACATGCGAGTCAAAAGAAACCACCCTTATTCATCTACTATCCTACTACTCTATCCTCTACTCTTGATGCTACCTTATGCAAATATATAATGCTCATATATATATCTTTTCCCAAATCCAAAAAAGGTCCATGTCGGCCCAAGAGGTTCCAAACCCCGAATTTGATGAAATGTGTAAACATCGGCCAAAACATATGGTTCTTCATTAATTATTTTCTAGAGTTTTACAAGTCATGGAATAGGTCGAGACTAGGTCCGGTAATGCAAGAAAGAACATGAATGCACATATTTTTGGTTGATGCAAGATTGCTTGCAATCGGAGATGCTCCTGCATCAAGTTGTTGAAGCATTGAGAACACTAATTGAAGAGTATTAGAAGAATAACACAAGTCCATCTCTGAATCAAAGTGATGTGGTAAGAAGGAGAATCAGTAGTTGGAACCATAAGCCACATCCAAAGCATTTTTTCAGATACGACTCAAACCTATTTTTTTCATAAATTTCAACAGGATTATCCTCAAATTCATATTTGTGAAAGATATTTTGAAATGATTAAGCCTTTTTATGTCAAGATAAATCACACACACACTATTTGTTGTTGTAGACTACATATCGAATTCTCTAACCATTATGATGTTTATTGTTCTATATGTTTAGATTTGCATACTAAAGGTTTTGTAGGATTGTGGCATACAAGCCCCACCAACATCTTCAAGAGAGTTCTTATCAAAAAAATTATGTGGAATAGAGGATGACCAAATTTTCTACATGAAAAATGCTTAAATGGTTCATGTCAGCATTGCAGTGGCTTGCATCATATGCTAGTATGTCAACATATGGAAAGCAAAAATGAGGTGGGAAAGCAACTAGTAGAGTTCAAAAAGTATAAAATAGTGGCATATGTTACAAAAGATGGTAATCAAGCAAAAAGGTGTGATTTGGTTATTCAGAAGATTCCAATGTATCAGTTTATGTCTATGTTCCATGACAATATAGTGTATGAGTATGCAAGGCATACCCATAGAGCCCAATGGTTGGACATACAATTCAAGTTATGGAAGGACACCTTTCTATTTGGCAACATAGTTTCAGTGGTTGACTTTGTAGAGAACTACAGTCTATAGCCATAACATGAGGTGCAATCACAATATTATAACTCCACACATGTTTCGATATTTGTGCACATATAATTCATTCATGTAGTTGATAGTATAGAGGACCAAAGGAAGGTATTTAGGGAGTATCAATTTTATATTATTGATGACCACACACATTATCCAGAGTTTGTGCAAGGTTGCTTCCAGTTGTTCTACAATGATTTGCCTTAGAGGGGCATAACATACGGTCGGTATATAATATGGTCAGATAATTGTGCAATATAGTTAAAGAACTCACACATGTTCTACTGGTTGAGTAGGATGCATGCCATTATAGGTGTTCATCATATGTGGAACTTTTTTGAGGCCAAGCATGGAAAGGGGGAGCATGATGGTGCATGAGCATGTGTGAAAAGAGCATTAGCACGAGAAGAGTTAAAGTATAAAGACAATGTAAAGTTGATAGATGAAAAATCAATCATCGAGTGGTGTAATGCTTCGATGGGTCCAGGTAATGAAGGTACATCTTTAGTTCGTAGTTTTTTTTGGTTGATTGATGATACTAACATTGCACCATATGAATATTGTTGTACACTGACAGGATCAAGTGAGCTACACTCTTTCCTTAGCATCATGGCAGGTTCATGGAGTATCAATACACGAAAGATGGCATCCTTTTGTTCTTCATGTACATTGCAAGCATGGGATGATTGTGAGTCAAAGGAGTAGGTTGATAAATGGTCGTTAAATTATTTTTGCCCACTTCACACATGTCACCCTTCGATGACATTGGAACTAACATAGATGGATTCATCGGTTGACTTTGACCACATATCAAATCTAGTTCAACTAGGTAATATATCTACTTGCATAGTTTTTTAAATTCCTATTGTTATCTTACTTTGTAGTGTATTTGTAATTTTGACTAATTTCAAGAGATTTGCTACACATATCAATGTAGGGCATGTTTATGTAGTTATTGTAGATGAAGAAAATAAAGAGGGAACAAACTATTACTTGTGTAGTTGTGTTGAGGTCAAAAATAAATTGGAGTCCCTAGTTATAGATGGAGAAAACATTGAATACCGTACAAGCACAATTGTTGTTAATAGAACCTGACTTAGAAGGTACTCACATAAGAGTGTTAAATATTGGTTGTTTCAGGACTTTGACTTGCATTAGAAGATTCTTCATTACTCTAACCTTGTCGTGGAATCCAATATTCATTTGACCAAATATGGGGGTAGACCTTTGAACAAGACCTTGTGGAAGGTCCGTGAGTCTGACCATGAGGAAATACTTGACACAATAAAGAGTAGAGAAGTCCTATATGGTTTGTTGGATTAATTTGTAAGTATGCACATTGGTTCTTATTAATTTATAATTGTATGCACATTAATTTGTATGATTCCAATGCTATGATGCAAATTCTATCATCTAATGTTTATATCATGTATGTAGGTCACTGATGAAGTTATTAGACTTGAAAATTTAGTACACTTTATGTTTAGAACTATGGAAAAGGATACAAAGTTCAATGGTATTTTATTTTTTCTCAAAAATATGCAAAAAAAATGATGTAGGATATTCTCAATAGATTAGTAAACTAAGTGGAAGATTAAATTGTGTTGTTTTTATAATAGGTTACAAGTTTACAAAAGGTTGGAAATTAATATTTTGGTTACGTTATATTCATGTTCTATTCATGAGATGTTGTTGTGTGCAATAGGTATCTTGGAACTCCCAATGAAGATGTATGGCCAGGAGTGACTAAGTTGAGAGACTGGCATGCCTATCCTCAATGGAAGCATCAAGATTTAAGACTTGTTGTTCTCGAGTTGGAACCAAATGGTGTGGATTTGTTGTTTGTAAGTTCCTTTTGTCTATTTTAATTTCATTTCCATTTTGGATGCTCTTTCTTTTTCTTCTTTTACTTTGCCTATTTGTAAGTAAACTAATAAAAATTGATTGGTGTCTCCTTGCAAAAAATGTTGATTTATGAGTCATCCAAGAGAATCTTAGCCAAAAAATAAATTCAACATCTTTATTTTGATGATATTGACAAATCTCAATTTTGATTTGAAGCCATTATAAAAGAGCGTGTGAAGCTTAGCGAGGGAATTTCAAGTTATTCATTTGAAGTTAACCTCATCATGAGCACCTATGATGTAGATATTATAAGAGAATCTCAAATGTATGAGTGACATTGTAAAAGACATGTGAGAGTGGAGTACTTAAGGCATCCTTGAATAAATCTCATTTTATTGTAAACATCATATTTTTTTCTCATGATTTTGTATTACCACTTGATAGTTTTGAGAAAGCATTGTGCTTACAAGTACAAGCACTTCAGTTTCAGAATGGTGTATGAATCATATTAGACAATTGTAGCAGAAACAGAAGAATTAGGACAACCAGATAAATCTCATTTTATTGTAAAAATCATATTATTAATATAGTGAGTGTAATAACCTTTGATGGTTACCAATCATTCTTTTTCTTCTTTTATTCTCTCCCTATTATAGCTAGCACCGATTGACTAACTTATTATAAAAACTTCATTTATTAAAACAAATCAACCTAATGATTATATATCAATATCAATATAGCATACCATGTATTCACATAAACATTTGTAATGATATTTACTCAAATTTTGAAATTTATTGCTGCCCTCAAACATTTATAATTCATGCAACGTAATCCCTTAATAGTCCAAATTGCAAAAGGGCAGCAATCTTTGATAACCTATTACTGGGATACCGTGTCAGTTATGAGAATTTTATTCGAGGCATCGGGATCATGTAGGGCACCTCTACAATAACCTCTCTCAATTTTTGTTATCTCAGAGTTGTTTTCCCATGGTGTCTAATTTTCACTTGATGAAAAAAGTGTCAAATGCAAGCAGTGTAAGGTTGCAAAGTGGTGCAGCTTTCGTTCTACAACTCGTGTGACCAAAAAAAATATTCCAACACATTTAGATGGGTACGTTTACGTTAGGCATGGTCCTCTTTCACACCCAAACACATTGAATCGCTCTGAGCTATGTTCAACCGACTAGATCCCTTAAGGGTTTAAAGTGCAAAAGGGAAGCAATATTTGATGGGCTATTACTGAGAAAATGTGATGCTTAAAAACTCTTCATCTAAGCCTACAATATTGCATTGGGCCCCTCTATAATAACCTCTCTTGGTTTTTCTTATCTTGGGGTCATTTTCCCGTGGTGTCTAGTTTTCACTTGATGAAAAAAGTGTCAAATGTAAGCAGTGTAAAGTTGCAAAGTGGTACAATTTTTATTTTGCAACTCATGTGACCAAATAGACTATTCCAACACATCTGGATGGGTACGTTTATGCTAGGAATGGTCCTCTTTTGCACTCAAACACGTTGAATCGCTCTGATCTATGTTCAATCGACTCGATCCCTTAAGGGTCCAAAGTGCAAAAGGGCAACAACCTTTGACAAGAGATTGCTCAAAAACTGTGATTCTTACAAACTCTTTGTCTTAGCCTATAAGAGCGCGTTGGGCCCCTTTACAATAACCTCTCTTAGTTTTTGTTATCTCAAAGTTGTCTTCTCATGGTGTCCGATTTTCACTTGATAAAAAAGTGTCAAATGCAAGTAGTGTAAAGTTGCAAAGTGGTGCAACTTTCATTTTGCAACTCGTGTGACCAAAAATGACTTTTCCAACGCATTCAGATGGGTACATTTATGCTAGGAATGGTACTCTTTTTCACCCAAACACACTGAATCGCTCTGAGCTATGTTCAACCAGATGGATCCCTTAAGGGTCCAAAGTGCAAAAGGACAAAAATCTTTGATGGGATATTACTCAAAAATCACGATGCTTACAAACTCTTTTTTTGAGCCCAGGAGATTGCATTGGGCCCCTCTACAATAACCTCTCTTAATTTTTGTTATCTTGGAGTCATTTTCCTGTGGTGTACAGTTTTCATTTGATGAAAAAAGTGTCAAATGCAAGTAGTGTAAAGTTGGAAAGTGGTGCAAATTTTGTTCTACAACTCAAGTGAACAAATGGACTGTTCCAAAGCATTTGAATGGGTACATTTATGCTAGACATGGTCCTCTTTTGCACCCAAACACACTGAATCACTTCGAGCTACGTTCAATTGGTTGGATCCCTTAAGGGTCCAAAGTGCAAAAGGGCATCAATCTTTGATGGGATATTACTTGGAAATAATGATTCTTACAAACTCTCCATCTAAGCCTATAAGATCAATTTGGGTCTCTCTACAATAACCTCTCTCATTTTTTCTTATCCTAGAGTCATTTTCTCATGGTGTCCAATTTTCACTTGATGAAAAATGTGTCAAATACAAGTAGTGTAAAGTTGCAAAGTGGTGAAAATTTCGTTCTACAACTCCTATGACCAAATTTGTTTTCCAATGCATCCATATGGGTAATTTTACACTAGGCATGTTCCTCTTTTTCACTCAAAAAACGTTGAATCACTCCGAGCTACATTCAACCAACTCGATCCCTTAAGGGTCCAAAGTGCAAAAGGGCAACAATATTTGACGAGCTATTACTTGAAAATTGTGATGCTTACAAACTCTCCAATTGAGCCTATAGGATCATTTTGGGTCCCTCTACAATAACCTCTCTCAGTTTTTGTTATCTCAGAGTCATTTTCCTGTGGTGTCTAGTTTTCACTTAATGGAAAAAGTGTCAAATGCAAGTAGTGTAAAGTTGCAAAGTGGTGCAAATTTTGTTCTGTAACTCATGTGACCAAACAAACTATTCCAACACATCTAGATGGGTATGTTTATGCTAGGCATGGTCCTCTTTCACACCCAAACATGCAGAATCGCTCTGAGCTACGTTCAACTAGCTCGATCCCTTAAGGGTCCAAAGTGCAAAAGGGTAGCAATCTTTGACAAGCTATTGCTTGGAAACTATGATTATTAGGAACTCTTCATTTGAGTCTATAGGATTTTGTTCGGCCCCTCTACAATAACCTCTCTTGGTTTTTGTTATCTCAGAGTCATTTTCTTGTGGTATCCATTTTTCACTTGATGGAAAAAGTGTCAAATGCAACCAGTGTAAAGTTACAAAGTGGTGAAACTTTCATTCTGTAACTCATGTGATGAAACAAATTGTTCCAATGCATCCAGATGGGTATGTTTATGCTAGGCATGGTCCTCTTTTGCACCCAAACACGTCAAATCACTCAGAAGCTACGTTCAACCAACTTGATATTATATAGATCATAATTCTTCTTTATCTTTAAGATCTTCTAAGTTTGGAAATGGTTTCACCAACCTATGAAGGGTGAACTATTCTTTATTCAGATATGCCTATGTGGGTTCATTTTCCTTATCTTCCATTGCAATTTTGGGTGGATTATTGCTTTCAAAGTATTGAGAATGCTTTTCATATTTTTTAGTTGGCAATTTCCATTCTAGAAGGCTCATCTCTTGATATATATATTATACTAATTCTTAATTAATTATCAAGTTAATAATCAATGTATTATTTTATAGTTAATATTTTCTTTTCAATTTGTGCAATTTTGTAATTTGTAACTCTACTAGTATTCCTAGAAATATTGAAGTTTTTTAGCATCAACTAATAAAGTTGTTTAGCATCAATCAATAAATATTCAAGACAAACCATGAAGGACAAAAATGATCAATGTTAGGGCTAACCAATTAATAAGTATACACATGAATAAGTCAAACATACATGTGAATAAGGGAAGCAAAAGTACTCAAATAGACATAAGCCTTGAATTGTACACATGAATACATAGTATACATAAATTAATATAAAATATATGCATGAATACAAGGTATAGCATGAAAACACATAAGTCACAAAGTATACATGTAAGTCACAAAGTATACACGTAAGTCACAAAGTATACACGTAAGTTGTAAAGTATACACTTGAATACACGTAACTCATATCTATTGAACTATAGATTTATAATGCAAATATGGACACAATCGATAAAAAAGTTTTGTATTAACCAAATAGCCATGTAGGTATACATCAATATATGTCGATATAAATATAAAATATATACAAAATATCCATATAGGCTTACGAGAGTGCCATATAGGCATACGATATCAAATATATCCAATATAAAATATGTATAAAAATGCCATATAGGCATACAACAAAGGGCTCTAGAATCAAGAGTCATTGCTTTGCATCCTCTCGAAATAAATTCTTGCCCTTTGTTTGTCGCCTAGATGGTGATAGGTCTATCACTCTTTTATTCTGAGGCCAAGGAGTGCTCTTGGTGCTCCTCCTAGGGTTTCATTCTTGGTCAAGCTTTATTTGTTACAATAAGAAGTAAAGATATTAATAAATAGAAATTACATTATTAAAAATGATATATTTAACAAAATAATCACTTACCACTAGTAGATGATCTCTCTCCTCAAGGGAAACATTCACATACCCATGCTATGGCATGTTGAAGCCCTGTAGAAACAGTCCAAAGAGAAATTAAACTACAAATCAATAATGGTTTGATTTTTCACTAACTAACAACTATAACAATGAATGTAAATTGAAATTTAGTAATCTGCCTCATAACTCCTCTATGAGAGCCATCAATGAGTCTATAGCAGATGAAACATTGAGCTCCATTTCCCTATGAAAATTTAGAGGTGTGTCCACTTTTGACATCTGAGAATAAAACAACAAATTATTCAATCACGAAAACTATAATAGCGATCCATGTCATGGCTTATAATTATGATATAATGAACAAAATTTTGATTACTTATTAAACTATATATTTTTGACTATCATTCTTACTATTTTCCATGTCCATAGCTTGTTTGAAAGAACCTATTTTTAGGCTTTTACCCATGGTAGCAAGGTGTTGAACCGTTTGATAAAATGATTTCGTAGACATGTATGATAACTGTGGTAGCATAGACAAGGCAGTAAATTTTTTGAAAAAATGCCTCAAAGAAATGGGGTCTCATGGTGATGGAATGCCATTACAAACAAATGTGTCATGGCATTCCATGACCATAAGACCATATTTATTTTAGGCATTTTTTCAAACAGCTTATTGCCTACTCTATGGTATAGTGTGGTCTTGGTTATGAGATGGAGGGCGATCATGACATGAAGAGGGAGGGGTGGGGACATGAAAAAGTGGAATAAAAGGTGGAAGGTTCCATGGATTGGTAAATTGAGGATGAGGATGAGGACCTTGAAAACAATTTGGAGGGGAATTTTGGCTAAAGGGCTGGTTTCTATTCTTTAGGTAGTGAGCTATTTGAAAAAATGCCTTGAAGAAATTGGTTTCATGGTGATGGAATGGCATTCCATCACCATGAGACCACATTTATTCAAGGTATTTTTTCATACTACTCATTGCCTTGACTATGATATTGCTTACTATTAAGCTTTGATAGATTTTTTCCAAGCATCCATAGTTTGTTGGAAAGCACCTATTTTAGGCTTTTAGCCATAGCAACAAGGAAGTGAGTAGTTTGATAAAATGATTTGGTAAACATGTATAGAAAATGTGGTAGCATAGAAAAGGTAGTGAGCAATTTGTAAAAATGCCTCGAAGAAATGTAGTCTCATGGTGATGGAATGGCATTCCATCACCATGAGACCGCATTTCTTTGAGGCATTTTTTCAAACTACTCATTGCCTTGTCTATGCTATTGCCTACTATTATGCTTTGATAGATTTTTTCCAAGCATCTATAGTTTATATAAAGCACCTTTTTAGGCTTTTAGCCATAACAACAAGGAAATGAACTATTTGATTAAATGCTTTGGTAGACATGTATGGAAAATTTGGTAGCATAGAAAAGGTGGCGAGCTATTTGAAAAAATGCCTCAAAGAAATTGGATCTCATGGTGATGGAAATCACCATGAGACCACATTTCTTCATGGCATTTTTTCAAACAACTCATTGCCTTGTCTACGCTATTGCTTTATATTATTCTTTCATATATTTCTTCCAAGCATCCATAGCATAGACAAGGCAGTGAACTATTTGAAAATATACCTCAGTAAAAAGTGGTCTCATGGAATTCCATGACAAGAAAATGCAATTGGAAGATGCTCCTACTTATTACTTATGCTGTGTGAAGTAATTGCATCACTGCTTATGTTGACTTTCTAAACAACTATATTGTAGTTGAAATTTTGTCATCTATCAACATCTAGTTATTAGTTATGGAATTTGAAGTAATGCTTTGAGTTTGAAGGATGTGCAATGCAATGTAATCAATGATATGAATACAAACTACATAAATCTATTAAGTACAATTCATTAGTTAAGCTCTTTATTCTATTACCTATGTGTAGGTTTGTCTAAATCCACTGGCACTAGGAGGTGCTCCCTCGAAACCTCCAATATTAGCCTATTCAACATCCAAAATCATATATTAGAATACAATTCATTTAACAATGCTATTAACATGTAATAAATTTATTATTGTTTACTAGTTACATACCTCAACGATAGATGTAGTGGAGTAATAAGTAGGTGTAGGGCCGGTGTATCCAGTATCAACACTGTGACCTTGAAATTTTATTAAAATCATAAAACTAAATTAGTTAATCTTGCATTTCAAAATTAAAATTTAATAAATTAAATTCAATGAACATGCTAATTTTTACCTGAATATTGATGCCATAAGCCTCATTCAAAATGTCAGCTTCCCTCGCCATCTCCATAGCTGTAGATGTATCCTATGTAGTAGCCTCCTGAGTGTTGGTGGGATCATATGAACAAGTCACCCCGCAAGCTTGACACAAATGGGATCAAATCCCACCACTCGAAGAATCCCCTAGATGGCATTGTAGTATAGGGATGGCATGCTGAATTACACTCTGGGTCAAAGAGCCGATGGCCTGCAAAGTGTCTACCTTGACACTCTCCTTCACGATGGAAGGGATAACAATGTGATCATGAGGCAACCTAATGATAGGTCATCTCGCTTGCCACCTAGGATCCTATTGTGCATTGGGTCTATCTTGAGCCAACCTCCCATTTCTCCCCTAGAAGTCCCTCATATCAAAATAATTTAGGATTTTGTTCAGGATAAACTCACAGTATAGTTTCTTCGGAAAATATTGTGGGACTTTGCAACTGTTGGATGGTGGGTAATCAAAAACCATGTACCACCTATCCCAAAAAAAGTTCCTAATCAGTTGGTGGTGGCACCAATGGATAGGAAACCTCTTTGCATTGAGGCCAAGATTTTGATTTGTGCGTGGGTCGGTGAATAATGAGCACAAATCTAATTTTATAATTTTTAGATCTTTTACATCTTTATATGATAATTTATCCTAGTAAAAATTCCTAGTTGTCTACCTCCTATCTTTCCAACCACTTAATTGTTTGTTGATTGCATCTACATGTTTTAACATTTCTAAAAGTGAATTTGCAAATGTTTATATTTCCATGGTTGAACCTACTAGATCGTCCATCCTCATGATTAACTCCTCAATTTGTTTCTTATTGTTTTCAATTTCACCCATTAAATTTTGTTGAGTGCTAGGAGGATTTTGAGGGATTGGTGGAGGAGATTGTTGTTGTGGTTGTTGAGCTTGAGGATTTTGTTCATGTTGTTTCTTTGGTTGTTGAAGATTTTCAGGAGGGTTTTGAAGAGGGTTTCCAAGATCATTATCATTTCCTACAAATTCAATAAATGAATATAAAAAACAACCTAAAACTAACAAATTCACAACAACAAAAAATAATCCTTACCTCTTTGACCTCCCCATCGATGCGGCGGAATCCTAGTGATGAAATAGCAAAAAATTGATGAAAAAATTGGAAGATTGTCTCCTCCAAAAATGTGAGCGTGCAAGAGAAGGGATTTTAGCTGCAAGCAACAGAAAAAAAAGTGAGAACACAAATGAATTCGATTTCCTTCTTTTTGTTTTAATATCTCATAATGTGAGCATGTTATTACGTGCTCATGTTATAACACGAGCATGGAATAGGATCGATGTGGCCAAGCCTTAGGCTTGACACATCAAGCCATAATGCAAGTGCATTATAACACACTCATGTTATAATGCGCTCGCATGATAGCCTATCAGAACATTTTTTAGAATTTGGCCACAATTTGGACCCCCATCTTTTTGCACCTGCCCATTACTCAATTTCACACCTTAACACACTATAATTCACATCATTTTTATCTCACACATCTATCTTAACATCTCTCAACAACTCAATTCATACTTATACCATATTCAACCTTGAAACCTTTCTCCAAGGTTGGCTATGCACCTCAAACGTGCAAATTCAAATTAGGTCGACACCAAAACACTTCCATGGTAGACAAAAGTGAATGAGGACCACATCAAACCTTAATTGGGATCCAAATAATTAACTCCATGCAACCACACACTTCCTTAAACAATAATTGTCCATCGCATGTAGTGTAAACACCAGGTTGGCCTTTACCCATGCAAACACCATTAAAATTTTAAGTACACACTTCCTCAAACCCAAGGATGACTTGCGAACCACACATCAAACTTGAACATGATCTAGAATATTCTATGAACACCCTGAAACCCAAAAAACTCCTTCACAAAAACTTCCACCTAAAGAATGTACACACCCAGTATATCCAAACTACTCTACTATACACTGTAACTCAGAAAACCATCTTCCGAAGCACAAAATCTCAAACCCTCTTGAATGAGGTAAACTACCAACACCATCAACACACATTTAGAATTGCAAGACCTAAAACAACTATAGAGAAATGCAAAGCAAAGACATTTCTCCCAAACACCTCTATAATGCACAATCACACACTGGTGAACACAACTTCTTCTATACAATGATCCAACACACCAAATCTTGAATATAACACCTCTGAACACCTCTCATCAACATTTCAGAATTTCATAGGTAGATATTCAACCTAGAAGAAATGCAGAGCAAAGCCATAACACAACTTTGTAACCCATAAAAGCACAACAACACACTGTTTCCTCTTTTTATCGATTTTTTTCACAAGCACTTGGAAACCAAGCACTAGAGACACATTATTATCAACTTCAATACTTACTCAACCATAGATAGAAGCTTATCAAAGCAACACTATAGAGTTGACACCAGTAGATTTACTAATGACAACATAATGCAACTAATCAAAGCATGGATAACATCAACTGCACATACTCTTGCAACAATCTCAATAGACATCAATGACAACATAGGCTTGTTGACATCAACGATAACACAAACTACTCATACTTGCAACAATAAATTAGAAAATTCCCCTTTAGAATCTAATATTTTCAAACAATTTTTTTATTTTTAAAAGGTGAATAATGTTGCAGTGAGAAGCTCTTAGATTAGTAGTGATCATATAGTGAGATTATTGGTTTTTATTTATGTGTTCTATCAATTTTACATAGCTTTCTAGTATTGGGGTTGTATACTATTATGTCATGGTAGACTCCAGATTTATAATGAGAGCCTTAGCATGATATGGTTCATGTATCTATTGATTGGAGATGGGTGGTGTTCTACCATTGAGTTCATTGATTGTATTTCTGCAAAAAATCCCTAGATCTTTGCATTGTTGTAGTAAAGCTTATTTTTGCATGAGTTGATTACTTGTACATATTTATTCATTTTATGAAGATCTCTTAATCATTGGAGATGGAAAGGTATATGTCTTGGAAGTGATACCAAATAGCACTAATATGATTTTTCTTAGTGGATTTATTTTGTCTCTAGTTGGGAATGTTGGGATTGTAGCAAACTACAATGTAGTATAAATTGCTTCACTTCCGGTATTAATTTAGTGGACTTGTAGTAGTAGTAGTTCAGTGGACTTATAGCCCACATTTAATGGTACTAATGGAGTTGTAACTTACTCACAATGGTACTTTAGGGCACCTACAACATGTTGGTCACTTGTCCCAATGCTTGAGAATTTTCTAAGTCATTTCCCCTCTTTTTTGTCTTACTTTTCTTCTTGGACCTTGCTAAACCTTGAACACAAACCCAAAACCTTGAAACATTATGTATTTTCCTTTATCTAGTTATTTTTGGGTTTTCTCTCATACCCTAATGCTAAACCCTTACTCTACCCACCATTGATAACTAATAAGAGGATTCCTCAATAAACCCCCTTGGTAATTGTGTTTTGCCTCACTTAATTGCTTTGTCATGAGCTTAAATTTCAAAAAAATCAGCGTGATGATTTTTACATCATTTTCTATGCTTGGTAAGGATTTCAAAGTTTCCCTTTCTAACATATCATTCGCTTTAAGTCTCTTTTCCCATTTCCTTCCGTTTCAATATTTTGCAACTTTCTTTCCTAGCATATATCATTCCAAGTCCTTTTTTTCCATTTTGTGGATGCAATTGTTGGTCACAATCAATGTATAAAATTCACAATAAATCCTATCTCTCTTGAAATAAAACCATATTCTAAGAACAAAATATAGTTGCAACTAGGCTTTGATTGTTAGGCCTTAATGTACATGATAACTTAGAAGTTCATTATGGATTCTATTTAACAAGGGTACTTTATGATTTAAGAGTCAAATGTGTTATGTAATTATTTTAATCAAATCATAAAGTTCAAACCTTAAGATGATCATCATATTTACCATTAATTAATGAACCATAATTCGTAATATTGAAGAAATATAAAAAGAAAGGAGAAAAGGAAAGGGTTAGAGTTCCTGCTTATGAAGATTATTTAAACTAAAATGAAAATTTACAATTGCATATGATAAAAACCAATCCATATTTCACTAGAAAAAGTCACATTTACTTATAGACAATGCAAGCTTCAAAGTAAATTTCATATTACAAAAGAGATTGAAATACCTAGAAAAAGGCATAATTCCATAATATTTCACAAAATGAAGGAATGTTAAAGTCATTGTTGATATTCATATACACAAGATAATGGATATATAGTTATAGATTTATAGAAATTCAAGACAAAATTGACATTTAAATGAAAAGAAACCATGAAGGAAAATGAGCAATAACAATGATTTTCCTAGCTCCACAATTATCAACATTTTCTCATATCAAAATGGTAGATTGATGGTTGTTTTATACACACAAAACACCAAAAAATAGTTACAATGAATGTTTCAAATTAAATCTAAAAATGAATGGCCATAATTCAAAATAAAATAACGCTTTAGATAAAAGAATATACAACCACAAGTATATCTTGGAATATTTTCTTGATGCAAAATTTAGCTATTGAGATTTGTCACCTAGTTGTCTTATCATCATTTTTTTCAACTAGGATTTCTATCATTTTCAACTTATCTTATTTGATAGTATCCATAGGTTGTTAGTGTCTTTACCATGGCATACCAATCATATTCTTTCATGAACTTCCATTTGAACCTTTGGGATCCAAAGGCTGACATAATTTTGTTGTACCTAACATTTCATTGAGCACTTGTCTTTTTATACTATTTTATAGCCTGACTCATCTTCATCATCTTATCAATGGAATCCATATTAAGATCTTTAGCTTGTTGATCTAGTTTATTCAATGTGATCTTTCTAAATTAGACATCAAAAATATTTTCTACCTTGTCTAAGAGAATGACCAAGTCTATTGCCACCTCAGTTAGATCAATCTCCTTGAACTCAAATTCTTGAATCTTAATATTCAATGTTTTCCTCTCCTCCTTGTACTCAACGATCAATTTCTACTCCCATTTGAGTAATTCAATTTATTGCCCAAGCTGAGGAATGGATTGATTGTCCATTGCATTCTCCTTGATGAGAGTTTGATAATATAACTACACAAATTCTAAGAGTTTGGGGAGTTCAATCTCATTTTTCTCCCACATATTATCACATTTTCCAATTATTTTCTTGATCTTCTCTTGTAGGATCATGGCAAGCTTTAGTTCGCATTCTCCTTCTTGTACTAACTTTTTAACCCATTCCTTCGTGGCATTGGATATATTCTTGATCTTGTCCGAGGAAAATGCCTATGCTTGTGTTATCAACACTAGAGAAGTATAGTCTCCATCCTCTTGCCTTAATAGTCTCATCTACTTGATATAATCTTGTAGTTCTCTAATTTGCTTCTTCAATTCCTACCTTTTTTACTTATCTTTTTGCATTCAAGTAGTTGCAATAGAAAACATAGATTTGAGTTCTAAGACCTCTTGCTCTCTTATAGCATGTCCAAGATTCACCATGGGATACTTGATAATATTCTACTCTCATATCCTCATAATTTTTATATGTTATAGGACTTGTAATTTATGCAATTATAGTTCCAATCGTATCCCTTGTGATAGATGGTATTATTTTGTATTTCATTTTGGGATTTGGAGTGTCAATCTAGCTGAGAATTTTATTAAAATGAATAGGAACCACACTCACCTAGTTGCTTCCTCTACACTTCTACTTTGAGTCAAGTGGGTGCAGTTGTTATATAGTAGTCTTCTCCTTATTCTTTTCTCTATTTTCTACTATGTGGTTTGTAACTCACTTCCATGTCGCTCTATTTCTAGTTGCTCTACCCTTTTAGGAATGCATGCCTTTTCTTTTCTTGTATCTTCTCCTTGGGATAAGGTTTCAATAGCTACCTCCTTAGTAATATCCTCTATTATTTCTTGTTGAAGTGTATCAGGTTAATGTTGATGTTGGGAAGTAGAATCATTCATACCTTTATTAAACTCGACTTCTACAAAATCATCAACCTCTCTAGTTTCTACATTTATTTGGATCTCAATCATTGGATCTATTTCTTTATTCAACTCAATATTGGATTGAGTGGAAAAAAAATTGTGAGACCTCTTTTGTGTTGACTCTTGTATGATGTTTCGTTTATATGATTGGACTATTTAGGATTTTTGTGGAGGATAATTTATTTCATATATGTGAGATCCCACCTTCTATGTTTCATATTGCTCTTATATTGCTTATTGATATTATGACTCGTATTGAATATTTTCATGTGTTTATTGTTGAACATTATATTCAATATTTTTATGGATGGCAATTATTTCCCAATGCATAGATATTATTCTTATTTTCATATGGATGTCTTGACTATCTTGATTATTACTATATGAGGGTTTACATATTATTTATGGATTAGATGAAGCTATCATTTATTTCATTTAATGACTATGTGTGTAGATGATAATTATATATATACTATTTTGGTTGATTTGATTTCTTAATTGATTATTGGTTTGAAATGTTATTTTAATTCATACTAGTTGCTTTAGCTATTATTGTTCATGTGTTTTACTGACACTTTTTGTTTAGTTAATAGGAAAGTTTTTCCCATGGTGGTTGGGGTCACATTACTACTTTTTTGTTATTTCCAGTGTAATACCTGACCTTGTCTCGTATGGAGTACTAAGATCTTGTGGTTCATATTGTGAAATATTGTGTTGTAGTTTTTATGCAAATTTTGTATAAATGTGAGTTTATTTATTTGTCTTTTATTTTTTTTGAGTTTTTTTTGTTCTTTTATGATTTTTAAGTACCTTTATAAGGTTTAGATTTCATTTTTATGGTTGAAAAAAGTTTCTAGGTGTAGGAACAATAGGTTAGGGGTCAAATTTAATTATAAAACACCTTAAATGGAGTTTAGAACCCACTCTACTTACCCACTTTTGAAAAGTGACGAAAATTAGAGTTGGTTGGACAATTTAGGTGGGTTAAGGAAACACAGTTTCTTTCCTCCTTCTATTTACTTTTTCTCCTTGAGTGGAAAATGGGCTTTTTCCTCTTTGTTGGTTCATGTTTTGTCCTTGGAGGTTTCTCATTTCAGAGAGGAAAATTCTTGGTGGAGAAAAAAAAGGAGGATAGATGAAGGAAAGATGGAAGAAAGGCTTGGAGAGAGTCTTCCACAATTTGGATAACAAATCTCATGGTAGGGTCTAACCCTTTTGTTAGATTTTTGTTTGATGTGTAAAAAAATTGTATTGGAATGTTGGTTTTTGTTTGTGAAACCCAATATTGAATCCTTTGTCATATTTATTGTAAATTGTGTATTGGGGTTTGTCTTGGGTAGGAGTTTCCACCTTTTTCTAAGTTTATTCATAAATATAATACCAATTAAGTGCATAAGGTGAATAAATAATAGTATGTTCAAACAAATTTGTTTTAAGGTGCAAGTTTAGTAATGCAAATGTTATGTGGTGAATATTTATTGGGAATTCTTGTGATAAGTATTGGTCTAGAAGTTGTGAAAGGTGTGTGTGAGTTCTTGTGATATTTATGTGACCCCTAGCTTGAGGGTAGGTTGGAGTTACAACCCTATGGTTGGATGGAGAGCCATTGACGAAGATTGTCCTTTCTTTGTAGTTTCTCTTTTTCATGTACAATTGTTAAGTAAGGAATATTATCTTGGGATTTCCAACCTATGGTTTTGAAGGAAGATGCATGTGGGTCTTGTGAGATTTGTAAACTGTTAAGAACTTGGGGATGTCTTGTGACAATAGTTCAATTTTCTTTGAATGTGTTTTAATTAACTTGTTAAAAAGCCAAAACAAAATGCATGGTAGTTGTTGTTATCCTGGAAGATTCAAGAATTCAAAGGATAATATGAAATTGAAAAAAAATTGAAGTGTCAATGAAAATTTGTGTATAAGATGTAGTTGCATGTAAAGTAATCAAAGAAAGAAAGTTATTCATTCTCTATTGCAACATACTTTATCTGGGAAAAAAATAAAAGAAATGTTCTCCCATTGCATGTAGTATACTTGAAATATGGTTTTTTAAAAATGATAGACAATATATACAGTTGAAAATCATTCCAAAAAAAAGAAGTTACAAATTAAATGAGTTGGAAGTTAGTTGGATTAAAAAGAATATACATCTCCTTCCAACATTACCCTATAAAAGAACCATGGCAAAATAATTTCTAGCTTTATTAATTAAAACATTACATTTAGGATTTACACACATATTTACAAGAAACATTTATGTAAATATGAAAATATGTAGATATATATATTCTTAAACTAGCTTATCTATCTTAATATATTAAGATATATATATTATACGCCGAGAGATATCATTTTCTTGGCGTATTTTTTTTCTTTTTTTCTTTTTTAAATTTAAAAAATACGCCTCGAAAAATGATATCTCTCAGCGTATAATATATATATCTTAATATATTAAGATAGATAAGCTAGTAGCAGTCATGGCATGCATAACACATTGAATAAATTAATATATTTAGGGTTATGATTAGAGTTAGCATTTAGGATTAAGGTTTATATCATGGTTAGGGTTAGCATTAGGGTTAGGGTTTGGTTTAGATTTATTATTATGATTAGGGTTAGGGTTTAGTGTTAAGGTTGGGTTTATGGTCATAGTTACTGTGAGAATTATGTTAGGGTTAGGGGTAGAATTATGGTTAGGATTGGGGTTTGGATTATAATTATGGTTAGAGTTAGGGGTAAAATTATGGTTAGGGTTAGGGTTAGGAGTAGAATTATGGTTAGGATTAGGGTGTGAAAATTATGTTAGGGTTAGGGGTAGAATTATGGTTAGGGTTAGGGTTTGAATTATGGTCTAGCCCTAATTTAGTGTTAAGGTAAGTGTTATCATTAGGTTTGTTCTATGGTTAGGATTATGTTTAGGGTTTACATTAATGTTCAGGTTAGGGTAAGAATTAGGGTTAGCATTAGGGTTAGGGTTTGGTTTGGATTTATTATTATGATTAGAGTTAGGGTTTAGTGTTAAGGTTCGGTTTATGGTCATAGTTAGTGTGAGAAGTATGTTAGGGTTAGGGGTAGAATTATGGTTAGGATTAGGGCTTGGATTATAATTATAGTTAGGGTTAGGGGTAGAATTATGGTTAGGGTTAGGGTTAGGGTTAGGGTTTGGTTAGGGCTAGGGTTAGGAGTAGAATTATGGTTAGTGTTAGGGTGTGAGAATTATGTTAGGTTAGGGGTAGAATTATGGTTAGGGTTAGGGTTTGAATTATGGTCTAGCTGTAATTTAGTGTTAAGGTAAGTGCTAGCATTAGGTTAGTTCTATGGTTAGGATTATGTTTAGGGTTTACATTAATGTTCAGGTTAGGGTAAGAATTAGGGTTAGCATTAGGGTTAGGGTTTCATTTAGATTTATTATTATGATTAGGGTTAGGGTTTAGTGTTAAGGTTGGGTTTATGGTCATAGTTAGTGTGAGAATTATGTTAGGGTTAGGGGTAGAATTGCGGTTAGGGTTAGGGTTTGGATTATAATTATAACAGGTTTTAGGTTAGGAATAAGGCTTTGGTTAGTGTTAAGGGTAGGGTTGGAATTACTATTAAGGTTTGGATTGGAATTATAATTAGGGGTAGGGTAAGGATTTATATTTGGTTAGGGCTACGGTTTGGGTTAGGGTTAGGGTCAAGGTTAGGATTAAGGTTAAGATTAGCATTAGGGTTAGATTTGCTTTATAAATTATGATTATGGTGAGCATTAGGATTTAGACTTATGATTAGAGTTATAGTTAGCATTAGGGTTTAGTGTTAGACATTGAATAAATTAATATAATTAGGGTTATGATTAGGGTTAAAATTTAGGGTTGCAATTTATATCACAGTTAGGGTTAACATTAGGGTTAAATTTTATATCATGGTCAGGATTAGCATTATATTTAGGGTTAACCATTTAAGATTAGGGTTTAGCATTTAGGTTTATGATTATGGTTAGGGTTAGGGTTTAGGATTATGGTTAGGTTATAGTTACAACAACAAAATTAACCCTAACCATATCCCTAATTCATTTCTAATTGAATCTTAATCCTTACCATAATTTTAACCGTAACCCTAATCCTAATTGAATTCTAACCCCAATCCTAAGCCTTACCCAAAACTGTATCCTAGAACCCTTAACATCAATTGAACCATAACTTGGCACCCTAATTGAATCTTAGTCCTAATTAAATCCTAACCCTCAAACTAATTAATCATCTAACACTAACCCTAATCCTTACACAAAACCTAACACTAATCTTAATTTGTAACTCATAACTCTAACCCTAATATAAATCTAATCCTACCTCTAACCCTAATTGAATGCAAACCCTTTCACCCTAGGATTTATATTAAAATCATAACCCTAACCCTATTAAATTCAACCTTAATTAAGCTCGATCCCTAACTCTAAGTCTAACCTATTGAATCTTAACCCTAATTGAACTCTTACCCTAATTGAACCCAAACCACAATCCAAACCATAATTGAACCCTAACCCTAACTAAACCTCGACCTAACTTTAATCCTAATTATAACCCTAACTGACCTCTAATTGAATCCTAATTGAAGCTTAATCCTAACTGATCCCTAACCCTAACACTATCCATAATTCAACCCTAATCCTAATTAATCCTTAACCTTAACCCTAATTTTCATCTTGATCTATCTTCAATCATCGAAACCCTCCAAGATTTATCTTAAATTTTTTATTGAACTCTAACCTAATTTAATCTTAATCCTAATCATATCCATCTCTCTTTATATACATATATATCTCCCTCTCTCTATATATACACACATATATCTCCATCTCTCTTTAATATACATATATATCCTAATTTATTAAATTTTTACCTCTCTCTATATATATCTCCTTCTCTCTACCTCTATATATAACTTCCTATATCTTTCTATCCCTCCATAGATCTCCCTCTCTTTGTCTCCCCCTCTTTATATCTCTATTTCTCTCTCCCTCTCTCTGCATATCCATTTTCATCTCTATCTCTATCTTCCTTTCTACCTCTCCCCTATCTCTATCTCGTTACCTCTCCTTACATATTTCTCACTCTTTCCCCTATATATTTTCTAATCTCTCTCTCTCTCTCTCCCTATCACTCTCTCTTTCTATATCTCTCCACTTCCCTATCCTCTCTTTCCCCCCCCTCTCTCTCTCTCTATATATATCCCTCTCTAACTATATCTCAATATATCTCCCTCACTCACACACACACACAATCCCTATTTCTCCCTCCCTATATTTATCTTTATATATTTCTCTCACTCTCGCACACAAACTCCCTATTTTCTCCTACTTTCTCCTCCCTATATCTGCCTCCCCCCCCTCTATCTCTCTCTCTCTCTCCCTCTGTATCTCTATTACTTATCCATATCACCTCCTTTATCTCTCACTCTTCCCCCTCTATCTTTATCTTCCAAACTCTCCCTCTCCCTCACTCTTTATATATCATTATATGTATCTCTCACTTATTCACTCAATCTCTCCCTCCATATCTCCTACTCTCTATATATCCCTCTCTACCTCTCTCTATTTATCACTTCCTATATCTTTATCTTTCTCTCTCCAACTCCCCCTCTTTCATTGTCTCCCTCTTTGTCTCTCCTTCCATCTCTTCCTCTATATATTTATTGCTTTGTCTTTGTCTTTAACTCTCTATATCTCACCCCCTCCATCTTTCCCAAGTTGTATCTATCATAACCCTAATTTAACACTAACCCTAACTTGAATTGAATGCTAATCATAACCCTAATTGAACTCTAATCAAAACCCTATTGAACTCTAATCATAACCCTAATTGAACACTAACCCTAACTTGAATTGAATGCTAATCCTAACCCTACCCCTACCCCTAACCCTAACCCTAATTCAACCCTAACCTTAACCCCAACCCTAATTGAATCCTAACCCTAATTAAATCATAACCCTAACTCTCTTTAAACCATGACCCCAACCCTAATTGTAACCCAATCTTTATTGAAAACCCTAACCGTAACCCCAACTAAACACTTACCCTTATTGAACTCTAACACTAATGAAACCATAACCCTAATTGAATTGTAACCCTACTTGAACCCTAGCCTCAACTATTATTTCAATTGTATCCTTAACTATAATTATAATATTAGTTAGAATTAGTGTCACAGTTAGAATTTTATAAAGATATATATGGTTTGTATGAGTTTTACACATTCTATTATAAAATTGTGTGCAAGCTTTTGGATTCTTAGGGTTACAAAAATATTTTTGATTATGTTATAGATATATATGGTTAAGTTCTAGGGTTAGAGTTAGGGTTACAATTAGTGTTAATGTTAGGGTTACAATTACGGTTATAATTAGTGTTAATATTAGGGTTGGTGTTACACTTCATTTGGGGTCGATTAAACTACTTGTTAAATATCTATTTTTAAGACTTATGTTCTATAATAAAAGTTATCTACAAAGGTTAATGACTTTGAGGAAGATATGGGATGGTAAGATGTCTTTTTCTCTTGAGCTTTTTCCCAAATCTCATGTTAATAAATGTGTCCTCTAGATGACTCAAGATATTTTAGGAATTATTTCTCTAGAATATCCCCCTTCTAGATAGATCAAGATTTATAATTGATGTTATTTTCTTACTACTTGGAGTGGTAGTTACTCATGGATTTTTTTATGATTCTTAATAATAGAGGTGAATTTAATGGTAAAAATTAACTACATGTCATGCTTTCTATCAAACAATATTATCTATTGTATTATTTCTCTTTGTTTTGATGTTAGTTAATTATGTTCTTTTTGTTCTAATTTTTTTCTCCATTACTAACTATAATCTTAATTTGGAGGTTGGTGGGTGCGTACTTCCCCTAAGATTTATGATAAGTCATGTTGGGCCTTATTTATTCTTTTTCGAATCATTATAAGGGTATGGTCCCCTCGTCTACATGAATATGCAGATATTGTTTTTTATCAAAGTTATTTTTTTTTATTTAGTTATTTTTAATTCTGACCTAAATGAATATTACTTACCATTCAATAACAATTTTTTTATGATGGTTAATAAATTAATAATATATTAATATTAATTCACAACAAGTTAAAGTGAAGTTTACTTATTGACACTTGTCTCTTAAATAGGCTTGGTCCATGAATTTTAAACCACAATTTATGTGCTACTACTGAAACTTGAAATAATACATAAAAAATTTAATTGTATATCAAACAATATATAAAATTTGCTTTAAAAGATCTCTATTTTTATTTATGATTATTTAATTCTTATTCCAATAATTTATTTCATGCATGACATTTGATATTTGTATTATATAAGTACTACTTATTTTGGAACATTTATTCACAAGTGTGAAAATGTAGAACTTTGAAGAATACAACTTAAACCATTGATCAAGGTTCATTAAATGATGTACAAATTGCCAAAAAAATGCAATCTTATCAACCAAAAAAATGTCAAATAATTTAAATCTTATCATTTAGCAGATTTATGATTGATGTTATTTTCTTACTACTTGAGATGGTAGTTACTCATGAAATTTTTATGTTGCTTAATAATGGAAATGAATTTAATGGTAAAAATTAACTAAATGAATTTAGTGGTAGTTACTCATGGACTTTTTATGTTACTTAATAATGTAGCCCTTGATATCAATGTTCCCACCTGATCACAATTAGTACAACTTCAAAAGTTTTGAGCTTTGGTTGGCAGGCTAGACATGTGCTGTTGGAACTGTTCATCTTCTGAATGAGAATTAGATTAGCTAGGCTTGATTGCATCTGTATTATATTCAGTCTGAAAATAGATGTCGGATTCACTGTAATATTATATATACAACGTTCCAATCTCTTTGTTTTTTTTTTTTATCACTGGTTGAGAGGATAAGCCGCTGTGTCACTAAATATCAACAACCTCCCACCTATTGAAAGCCACTTGTTTGTTTCAGTGGCCTGCATCACACCTTAGGGACTGCTTTAAATTTATAATACAAATAATTGTAAATTTATCAGTCCAATTTTATTTTTTTGTTTTCAATTTTTTTAAATAGAGAATCGAAACAGGAAAAAATGATAGTTAACTGGGAAATTCAAGACAACCTCTAGCAAAGGTTGATGAAGGAAAGTCTTTACTTCAAAGCAGATTACCTTGGTTTATCATTTAGCATATTCCAATCAAGAATATTTTGAAGATCAGAGCTAGTCAAAGATCTGCTCTCCTATTGAAAAGGTATTCCATATTACAGTTCGAAGCAGATATAACCCAATAGCCACCTTGAATACATCATCCCAGGATCCTGTAGAACTAAAATTAATAATTATTTGAAAATCAAGTATGAATGTTTATCTTAATGTTGAGAGCTAGTATTATCATTATACATACCATTTTGTAGAATGTATCCAGTTGTTGCAGTTCCAAGAGAGAAAAAAAGCAGATAGTGATCTATACTACTCCACTGCTTTCGCATCCCCTGTTTCGAAGACAACAGATTATAGATACAATCGGGTGAATTATTTTGAAGTAAATGTTTATATTGCATTGAAAAATAGAAGAAAGAGAGAGAGATTCATACGGTACAAAAGCCTAAGATAATGGATTGCATTCAGAGGCTGATGGATGCCATAAGATCAATCAAGGTACTGAGAATACATCCCCCCCGAATTTGTTCTGAAAGAATTTTATGCTCATGGTCGCGGCTGTTATGAGATCTTCCTCAATCTGGAGCAACCTTTAGATGGTTTCTTTTCAACAAAATGCACCTCTGAGCAGTCTCGACTAATAGCTTCAAACGATTATATTAAGTCAATGATTTGGAGGATGTGCACAAAACAGATTTGTTAAGGATGTCGTTGTCAACAATAAGCGTCTAAAAGGATTGTTTGAATAAATTCTTCAAACGTTTTGGAGATCTTGGCCCGTGAATGCTTCTCTCAACTTGAATCGTTGTTGTCCTGGCGAAAGTAGAGTATAAAGAATAGAATGATGTGTGGGGCTTCATTTCTTGCCTGCCTCGTCTACCATCCCACCAAATGATCTTTCTCCATAACTTCTTGAGCTTGCACCCCCCCTCCTGCTCAACACATTCAGATCTCATGCATTACACACTTCACCATTTCTGACAATCCTACTCAGCTTCAGCATTGCATTTCCCAAATGCTTGAGATGTTAACACATTTGGAACAATGCATGTGTTAAAATAAATAACAATCGTATCACAAGAAACATCCGAATAATTAATAACAGCCAACAAGGAGGAGGCGAACAACCAACATTGAGGTTTAACGTAACTGACGCCAATGCTAACCATCTAAGCAGACGTTCTAGAACAATCTTCCTACCATAGCCGCTTCGTCTTCCAGCACTGCCATCATTAAATTTTGTTAACTTATATTGATCATAACTTTCGCTCCCATATTAATTCTTCGGCTCCTCCACTATCGACAGTTTAATATGGTGTCTCTTCGGTTGCGAATCAGAACGTTACTTGTGCTGGCCTCCTATAGAGGTCGTGCTGCCATTGTAAGGTTACCCCTCTCAACGTAATTAAATAATTACAAACTTTAATAAAAAATCATTATACACTGCCCGCAGGTTGAAGAGGCCATCTTGAATGTTGTGGACAGAGAATGGCTTGATGTGCATCCTATGTCTCTGCCGCGTGAATCAGATTCACTTTTTGTCTCAAACCTCATGGATGTTCTTTAGTGCAATGAGACGCTCAAGTTTATTTCAGGTAGCTTTCTTTTATCACATGCATGTTCTTGAATCTTTAACTAGATTTCAATCCTGGATGAACAGAAAAATAGAGCTCGGAAAAACCAAATTTTAAAAGAAGAAATGGTAGTTCTTAATTGATTATTTGTCAATTAATAGTTAATAGTTAATTCATGGAATAAATTATGCAACTCAAATAAATATATAAATAAAAATAAACTTTGTTTCAGAACTGTCCTCTGATTAAAATTATGGAATGAAATGTAATATTGGGTGCAAGCACCACTTTAAGATGGATAGAAAACCTTAATTGCTAAAGAACTAGGCCCTATGAATTTAAGAATAGACTAATGGTAGTTAAAGATTATTTTTGTGATATTTAATTGTTAGTAATGCAATATTTAAGAGGGTACATTTAACTTGCTAGCAATTTTTATATCAAAATATTTTTAAAAATGAATTATAGAGAAATTTTAAAAATATTCATTAAGAGGTCTGTTATGAATTCTAATTTAAAATAAAGAAAAAAAGTTATATTTAGATTCAATGTATTATTTCATTGTTGATTTAATGTGAATTAAAAATATTGATATTTGAGAGAGTCAATTTAGCATTCTATTTTTTTTAATTTGATCAAATTGAACAACACAACTATAAAAAATCTAACAATTTTCCTAGCATTTATAGATATATTGAAAGAGTTGAAGTTCAATATATAAATCGTTTTTGTGAAAATTACTTTTGAAAGTAATTATTTTCTTAAAGTTCTTTTATTTAGACTAGTTATTTGTTTTGTTAGATTTAACCTTAGTTTAGATTATCTGCAATTCATTTTGTTCTTGTACAAAGAACTTATGATGGCATCGCTAACCTGATTCCATCACTTTAGGCATCTTCTTAGTTGTATCTTGGTTGAGTTA
Source organism: Sequoiadendron giganteum (assembly GCA_007115665.2). Classification (NCBI taxonomy): domain Eukaryota; kingdom Viridiplantae; phylum Streptophyta; class Pinopsida; order Cupressales; family Cupressaceae; genus Sequoiadendron; species Sequoiadendron giganteum. Next base: position 479,627,962 of record CM021102.1, read on the forward strand.
AAATTTGAACCAAAAAAAAAAGGGAAATGGGATTGTGATTGAATAGTGGAATTTGTTGAGCTTGAAAAATGGGGTCAACCTCATTGGCAATCTCTTCTATTATTTCTTGAGAAGAGATGTTATTATCTTCCTCTTCAGGTTGAGGTGCTTTAGGAGGAATATCCTCTTCTAAATTAATATTCTCTTTTCTTGTTACCTACCATTGAGCCTCTTCTCTTTCCTCCCATTGTTGGGCTATTCAAATGATATTATATAGTTAAAGGTGAGGAAAAATTTGTGTATCCTTTATTGGTTGATCTTGTGTCAGAATGGGAGTTGATGTTATTTTAATAGGGATTTCCTTAATTGGAGGAGTGAAGGATGGTGGCATCATAGCAATACTTACCTCTAAGGTTTTAGGTATATCATTGACTATTACCCATAAGTTGCGTTCAACTATGAAGAGTTTTCTCCAATCCTTCTTGTTTGAACTAGCACATCCTCTTCTTCTTTATCTATTTTTATTTTTTGAGGAACATGCCTTTTGTATGTCAAGGCGACTTCTTGTGATCTTAGAAAATTTATACATTGATCTAACTAATGGTCATTAATCTCTAATATTCTTTTGGTAAGGGCTTGAATGTTTTATTCTTCATGTTCAATTCACTATGGCTCTAAAATTGGTGCATCATGAATTTTATAGATCTCAAAAGCCATGTGTAGGATGACTTCATTATCCTTGATTTGATCTGGCACCTTATGTGTTTTGAACAACCTCATTTGAATTTTCAATCTACAATAACTTATTTTCCTAACCTCTGTCATTTGTAGAGTCTACACAAATGCCCTAGATGAGGAATGTGTTTCAAGCTAGAAGCCACCCACTTCTCCATCTTTCCAAAGTGATCAAAATTCGGTCAATCTTCATACAAGTGGAGATTATATAGTTGCAACCCAACCTTTGAGGCTTTTGCATATGTCAATGATACACATGCATAACTATCAAGTACAATAAGGAATTATAGCTAGTTTTATGTTTGGGTTCCAAGTGGGCATAAGTGTCCACTAGTTATCTAGATACTTTGAGAAAAATAATCTTGTCAAAGGGATACCTAGAAAAATTATATGGAGCACTAGTGAATCCCTCCAATCTAATATAAGATAACTTTGGGAACTAGATGAACCATTTACAATGATTTCTAATTTTAAACTTAATAGCATCTAACAGGTGCTTGGCCATATCTCCTTATAGAAATCTCATTAACCACATGGAAAATGCTTCATTAACTTCTATGATGCATAATTGACTACTTGTACTCTAGTTATGTGTAGTGGTTATATGTTAGGACTTGTCCAATTCTCATTCCCATCACACCTTTCCTCTCCAAAACTTGGGAAATTATACTTTCTTGCTAGTGAACACACTAGTTATGACATCATGTAGATAGTCCTTTTAGTTTTGATATTGGTCAGTTGAGCATATAAATTATCACTTATGATTTATGCCTAGTGCATAAATATATAATTGTTCAAGCTCATGGTGATGTACATGTACATCCATGGTTCAAAATTTATTGTTATTGGAAAATCCCATTACATTCCTTAATAAAGTGATAATGTTCCCAATCTCCTATTAGAAATCAATTTCATATAGGGTCTTAAGAATTTTGGCAATTGTATCCTTAAAATTTTCCATCCATCTAAATTTCACATTTTATGACATGCCTCTATATCTTCTTCATAAGTTTTGTGGGCATTTTCCTTTATGATATTGCTATCAAGATTCAATTGTGTATCTTTTCGAGTCAAACTCATTGACCTATGTTTCATGAGTATTGATTCACAAGAACCCATATCTCATGATAATGAATGGTCCACTTAACACTCATTGCATCTAGGTGATGCTCACAAAGGTGAAGCATTGGGCCTTCTTGAGAGGTCACCCATCCTAGTATTACTCCAACTCAAGCACACTTAACCATGGAGTTTTCCCCAAGGTTAATCCCACTTAGCTTGCAACCCCATTTGAAAAACCTTCAACAAGTGTTGTGCCTTATGAACCAATCATTATAGAGCCCCTTTAGCTCATCCATTGATAAGTAGTAGGTATTTTTCCACATAGTGTCAAATTATGATATTGCTATCAAGATTCAACCATGCTGCTTTTTGAGTCAAACTCATTGACCTATGTTTCATGAGTAGTGGTTCACAAGAACCCATATCTCATGATAATGAATGGTCCATTTATCACCCATTGCATCTAGGCGATGCTAACAAAGGCGAAGCATTGGACCTTCTCGGGAGATCATTGGGGAAAACTTAGTGGCGAATCTTCGCCAATTGGTGAATAATTGAAATTGAGACCTCTAGAAATGGTGAATAGTGCAAGCTAAAAAGGATGCTGAATCACTAGGTTTTTACAAAAAAATAATTCTCACTTAATTCGCCTATGCATTATTTTTTAAACAATGTGTCATTGGAACTGATTCGCCAGTAGTTTATACTATAATTACAAATATTAATTATATTCACCAGTAAAATCATATTCCTACCATTAATTTTGGGGCAACATCGCCACTAATAATAAATTACCATTTAATTTTAGGGATATTTTAACCTTGAATATGGCTTTTATTTATTGCAATCGATTATCTTTTTAATCAGATGGTTGTAGGTTGATTCTGCAACCTACATGCACCTGCCTATTAAAAGGTTTGTTGAGGCTCAAAAATTTTTTTGGGCCACACAATTAAATCTAATTGTGTGGCCCAAAACAAATTTCAGGCCTCAACAAGCCTTTTAAAAGGCACGTGCATATAGGTCACAAAATCAACCTACAACCATCCGATTAAAAAGCTAATCAATGGTAAAGATTTCACTTTTCATTTAGTATTTTTTTTTTTAAAGTGAGATTTTAAAAAAATGCTTAATCCATGTGTACTCCAATGCATTTTCGATAAAAAAAAAAAAAAATATGGGGGAATTGCACCGACCAACTATGCAAATTTTTAAAGGAGAGATTCGTCATTGTAATTAATCTTTTTAGTGATTATTCACTAGGATTCGCCATTGTGATTATTATTTTTACCAATTATTCATTAAGATTCACCATGATTTTACAAATTTTTTAATAATGTGCATAGATTCGCTAGGAAAATTAATATTTTTTCAAATAAAAGGAAAGATTCGCCAAGATTTTACACCTTCGCCGAGGGGGGGGGTTCTTAAAGTTATCCCTGGAGATCACCCATCCCAATACTACAACTCAAGCACACTCAACCATGGAATTTTCTCCAAGGTTAAGCCCACTTAGCTTGCAACCCCATTTAAAAAACCTTCACCAAGTGTTGTGTCTTATGAACCATTCATTATAGAGACCATTTAGCTCATCGATTGATAATTAGGAGGTATTTTTCCATATATAATGTGTCAAATTATGATATTGCTATCAAGATTTAACCGTGTATCTTTTCCATGTTGATCATCTTGACTTCTTTTAAGAATGGGATCTTGAAAGTATCTCTAATGATGTCAACTGTTAGGCCAACCACAATCCATTTATGCTTAATAATCATTCTTTTATTTTGATCATAATGTTGGGCATATTCTATCACCAATTCTAGACTGTGATGAGCCCTGCTAGCTCCCAACTCAAACCCCTATATTTTTGTTTATATTTTTGTGTTTTTTAGTTTTTTAGAGAAGATTTATAGACAAAAGAGAAGGGGCATACAACATATAAATGCTCAAAAAACTCAAATCTGAGCTAAAAATTGCAAAATGGAAGTGCAAAAGGTCTTTAATAATTGAAACAATGAAAATACAAATTACAGACATACACAAAATGCTCCAGATTATTTAAATAAGAAAATAATTCCAATTGCCAGCCAAGAATGGTGAAACTGATAGAATTGGACGCCAGAGCTATAGATCTGACTTCTCCCCAACATAAAATGGATACAAATAGATGTAAAGGAGGGACACCAAGAATGGAACACTGTCTGAACCCAAAAAGAAGGCGTTTTTGCAAGCTACTTCACACGCCTAGCCTCCAGAGTGACGCATTTCCCAAGGCAAATGGTACGACCAAGGAAAAAAGATGAAGAAAAAATGTTGAAAGCTACAAAATAGATGAAGAAGACATCTCTGGTGTAGAAACCCTCTTCCTTATTGTAACTGGTAAACAACTCAACAAAAAATCAGATTAAGCTCAATAAAACCTCTGAATGAAGCCCTCATAGATGCACTAATTCGACTGGTCTCTCAAAGTCTCAAAAATTCTCAACATTGAAGAAGAACTCGCTCTCCAATGGAAGAAATGCTCAAACCCTTGTCTCAGAGAATAGCATAGGAGAAAACCAAAATGGTAAAGTCAAATAATCATGAATGAGTTTTATTTGCCAAAAAATGCCTTATATCCTCAGGAGGCACACATTTCAAGAAAATGATGCCACTTTGAGTCATTTAAATATTTTAGAAAATATTTAAGTCACCTCTCAATAGTTTCAGTTTAATACTTGGGCACACTTTATGTACTTTAAGTGATTTAAAATCACTTTATCATTTTTATAAAGTAATACTTCATTACTTTATAATATATTTAAGTGGTTTTAACTTTATAAAGTCAAATTGACTTTATAATAATAATCCATTTAAGTTAAATATTAATATTTAACTTAACCATAAAATATTTCATAACTTCCTCCAAACTCAGTATCTTTTCGTGCCGTCAGAAGCTAGCGAACATTGAACTTCAAACACTCGTACTGAATCCCATACTGAAGCTGAAGGGGGTGAGAAAGACAAACCTACCAAAATGGCCACTGACTCTCCAACCAGATCCTATTAGCCTATGAGAGTTTGAGTGATAGGCTAACCACCATCAAATAATATCACACCGAAAAGGGGGACATTACAGTCCCCCCTCCTTGAAATTGCTTGTCCTCAAGCAATCTCAACAACAACGAATACACCATTCTACCAGGATCCCAAGGATAGTGTTGTGTAATGTCCCCACTATCATCAATTATCCCCTATAACTCCCATATCTGATTAGCCGGATCATCATGTTGTACTCTATCAATCTCAACACCATCTGTCACATGAGAGAGGAACTCAGAAGAAAGCAGGTCAGACTACTGACAACACCTGCTCCCTACAACTGCACGAGATATGCTATCCTCTAACATGTCTAACACGTGCATACTGTAACTGTGCATTCGAAACGGATCATGTACATGAAGATTGAAAGTAACAATGTGAATACTCCTAACCATATACACCTTATGTAACTCCTCAACGAGCCCTGTCTGAAATCCCAATGCATTGACGGAATTCTCGATACTAAGATCAATGCTCACCCCTAGATCAGGGTCAAGAGTAGAATCATCATCCACATCAAAGAGTAGATTATCACAAGATAGTGTAACATCTGCCTCAAAAAGAGGATTGTTTACAAACCGAGCCTCATAACTATTCTAATCCCCATCAAACACCCCTGGTCCACTGGAAAAAAAAGCAGAATCATAATCCTCCTCCAAAATTTCTTGTTCTATCTTCTCATTTTCCTCACTAACAAGAAAGATAGAATACATGCTCCCATCCGCCATACTAGCTTGCTGGTCCGTTAAATCAGCAAATTCATCACCGTCATAAAACCACTCCATTTGTCTATTTTGAACTTTAGGCTTGAGGGGACAATCATGATTAATATCATACATGCCCTTGCAATAAAAGCAAATATTTTTCCTACGTAAATAATTGATTGTCTCTCGATCCAAAGGAGCTGCAAACTTCCTTTTATCATCAAAATTTTTTGAATTCTTAGATTCTAATTTTCTATCACTAGAGGATGAAGATGCTTCTACATTTGAAGTGAACTTACCATGTGAGGTTGTAAGTTCCATGCTATGAACTTTTCTCATAGCCTTGTGCAAGGTAGGTGGATCGAATACCTTGATCCAACCTTTCATTGGCTCATGGAGACCTTCTACAAATAGAATGACAAGTCTCCTCTTTGAGATTCTGGTAACCATGACCGAAAGCTTTCGAAACTCACCAATATAAGACTCCAAGCTACCCAAATACTTCAAATGAGCAAGGTCTCTGAAGTAAAGTTCTGGATCACACCTATCAAACCTCTCAACCAATCTGTCAGTGAATTCCGGGTAAGAAGCGATCCTATCATGATGGAGTGTGACCATGCCATGGTGCCACTAGTCATGTGCCACGCCATCCAGGTGAAGTGCTGCAAATCTTATGGCATACTCTTCTACCATTGGACGTAGTGTCAAAAAGGTGTCTAGTTTTCTCACCCATGCTCGAGCTGAATTTTCCACTGCCATCAAAATTAGTTAAGGTAAGTTTGTTGGTAGCCTTCCTTAGATCATTATACTTGTTTTTCAGGCCTCCTATCTTTCTTGTTCTTGAATGCTCTCTTTTTTGGCTCAAAAATCTGTTGAAATTAAGGTGATCCTTAACTCTTTGGGGCAAAGCATCCCACTCATCATGTTGTGTCATGATGTTATCTGCAAAATTCACATCACCTTCCTTAGCCACATTCTCCTCAACATGATCATTTCTGATAAATGTTGGCTGAGTAGGCCTGTCATAGGTGCATGCTGGAGTAACTATTCTTTGTCTATCTCCATGTACACTACCTTCTTGATCTAGATCCTGGTTCAGCCTTCTCTGAATACTCAAATTTTGGACGTTGGTACTTAGCTACTAGAGGATGTTCGCCACCTATTCCTGAACTGCAACAAGGCCTCTTAGTACATCTCTGGCCTCTCTGTCTTCGTCATTAAGATGATTCCTGTAAGGACCTTCCTCATCCCTATCAGCCATGCTATCAAAGTCTAACTCTTCCTCCTGTTCGTCAAAATTACTTCTTTGATATCCAAGACCCCTGCTTGAGTAGTACCTATAAAACCTGTTCTGATGTGACTGCATAGAAGCTGCTAACCCTCCAGGCTAGCACAATCAGTACTCTGATACCACTATGATGAACCTTGCTGGCTCCCAACTGAAACCCCTGTATTTTTGTTTATCTTTTTGTGTTTTTTAGTTTTTTAGAGAAGATTTCTAGACATAAGAGAAGGGGTGTACAACATATAAATGCTCACAAAACTCAAATCTGAGCTAAAAATTGCAAAATGGAAGTGCAGAAGGTCTTTAATAACTGAAACAATGAAAATAAAAATTACAGACATACTTGAAATGCTCCAGATTATTTAAATAAGAAAATAATTCCAATTGCTAGCCAAGAATGGTGAAACTGATAAAATTGGACACCAGAGCTACAAATCTGACTTCTCCCCAATAGAAATTGGATACAAACAGATGTAAAGGAGGGACACCAAGAATGGAACACTATCTAAAGCCAAAAAGAAGGCATTTTTGCAAGCTACTTCACACGCCTAGCCTCTAGAATGACACATTTCCCAAGGCAAATGGTACGGCCAAGGAAAGAAGCTGAAGAACAAATGCTGAAAGCTGTAGGATAGATGAAGAAGACATCTTTGGTGTAGAAACCCTCTTCCTTATTGTAACTGGTAAGCAACTCAACCTAAACTTTGATTAAGCTCAATAGAACCTCTGAATGAAGCCCTCATAGATGCACTAATTCGACTGGTCTCTCACAGTCTCAAAAATTCTCAACACTGAAGAAGAACTCGCTCTCTAATGGAAGAAATTCTCAAACCCTTGTCTTAGAGAATAGCACAGGAGAAAACCAAAATGGCAAAGTCAAATAATCATGAATGAGTTTTATTTTCCAAAAAATGCCTTATATCCTCAAGAGGCACACATTTCAAGAAAGTGACGCCACTTTGAGTCATTTAATATTTTAGAAAATATTTAAGTCACCTCTCAATAGTTTCTTTTAAATACTTGGGCACACTTTATGTACTTTAAGTGATTTAAAATCACTTTATCATTTTTATAAAGTAATATTCATTACTTTATAATATATTTAAGTGGTTTTAACTTTATAAAGTCAAATTGACTTTATAATAATAATCCATTTAAGTTAATTATTAATATTTAACTTAACCACAAAATATTTCATAACTTCCTCCAAACTCAGTATCTTTCCGTGCCGTTAGAAGCTAGCGAACACTGAACTTCAAACGCTCGTACTGAATCCCATACTGAAGCTAAAGGGGGTGAGAAAGACGAACCCACCAAAATGGCCACTGACCCTCTAACCAGATCCTGTTAGCCTATGAGAGTCTGAGTAATAGGCTAACCACCATCAAACAAGATCACGCTGAAAAGGGGGACATTACATAGATGCTGTGATGGTTTTTAAAATAAAATTGCCTTTTCCAATCCTTTTTTCACTTTTTTGTGGGCCCTACTAATGAAATTTGTGCTGGTCATTCTCTAATCGAATTTTGTCAGGCTAACACACCCTAAGTCTATGTTAGTGACATCTCCTTATTTAATGGTGGTTTTTGACTTTGATTGTACTCCTTTGAATTCATACTTCATGTCTTTTTCTCGAGATATCATTAATACCTATAATCACTAGTAAAACTAAACCGATTTTAATTTAGGTGAAAATACGGGGTCTTAAACCTAAAAACTAGGGATTTCAAATTTAGCCTTGAAATTCCTATAGGTTCCTTGCAAAATCACATGGGATTTTTAGTTTATGGTTAAACTATGTATGACTCTTACCCTCCTAGAGATTTCTTATGATATTTTTATGATAAAACAATGAACTATTGTATTTGGTTTAGCTAGGGTTTTCAAATTCCTTATTTCTTTTATATTTTACTTCATTTTATAATTGAAAAGGATAAATTGAATGACATTATTTAAGACACTTTACTTGATATGTTGAAATTGTGATAAATAAAGTACTTCCTTTTGGTATTTCAATCTAGATCTCAGTTGCTCAAGTGGTTGCAACTTAAGTCTTGGTCACAGTATGTTCTTTTTGCTTTTTTGTTTGTCAATGTTTAATAATTAATTTTAATTTTCAGCAACAACGAGCCTATATTTATGCTAATATCACACATTTATTGTTTGAGGGGGTAGATAATTCATTAATTCTTTTGAATGATAAGTTATTTTTTTATTTTGCATTATCATTTATGAAATTGAGATAGCACATGGTATTTTCTTCATTATATTTGAAATTATCCGCTTGAGACTTGAGTTGTTGTAGATGTGGGATTTAAGGTTTAAACTCTATCTATGAGAAAATGCATGCAAAACACATGTGGATAGTATGCTTGGAAAAATATGAAGATGCACTTCCAAAATCATCAAAGTCACTATTTTAATATTATTTACAACAAGTCAAGTAGATATGAAGTCTTTGAATTACTACATATCTGGATCAACATTGGGTTGGAAATGATAGTTGTTAGTATGCCAATTTTAGAACTCGACAAAAAAAATACATATTCATTTAGAAATTGTGGTATTTCCATTTGCATGTGGATAAACTTTATTAAAAATATCCACTTGAAGACCAAATTTTTCGTAAGCTTACCTTCAAAGAATTTCTCATGTTCATTTTTTACAAAGGTTTACTCCTTAGGGAAAATCCATTTGCATGTGGATGAGAATGAGGCTTAATATCTGGTTGGAACTACTTGATCGGAGTTCAAATTTTAGCAAACTTATTTTCAAGTGAATTTTCAAAATTTCCAATAATTTTCTAAGTCTATTGTCTTTTGTCAATTTTTGATCTAGATGTCATATGCACTGGGAAGGGTAAAGTTAAGAACATTTATTTCCTCTGCTAAATTATTTTGAAGAATTTCATACAAAGGCTTAGGATAATTTTTCTCTATCCAACTAGGGAGAAGTCAAGGTTCAAGATTGGACCATTTCAAAGATTCTAAGTTGAATTTAGAGAAAAAATATGACACTTGGGAACTATCTCAAAACAAGAAAAAAGAGGGTCTTTATTTTTCCAAAAGTAAAATGGGGCTTGTTGTGAAAGGCACAAAACATTTCCCTCCAAGCCCCCTTATTTATTTCCCTTCATTTCAAGATTTCAAAGTTTCCTTTTCCCACATGTCATTCCCTCTAAGTTTTTTATTTGATATTTCCCTTTAAGTCCCTTTTTCCCAAATCCCTCCATTTCAATATTTAAATTTTTCCCTTCCTAGAATACCATTTCAAAATTTACCTTCTCAACATGTCATTCTTTATAAGTCCCTTCTTTCCCATTTCCCTCGATTGTGAGATTTTAGAGTTTCCCATCTCTACATCTCATTCCTTCAAAATGTACTTTTTCTTATAAGTGTAGACACTTAAAAATGACCTAGGCCTACAAGCTCTATTTTACCACTTTCATCATAGCATAATTACGACATGTAATTATGTCCTTGGTCCACATTCGACTATTAATTAAGTAATTCATTATTATTTAATTAATTCATGTCTATTGTATTCTTCATGATTATTACATAAATAAATTATATTTATTTATTCAATACATCATTAATTGTCTATTGTCTTCTTACAATTAATTTTTTTTATTAATTTATTTAATTTCCTTTAGTCGTTTATTCTTCCTGATTATTAAATAAATAAATTTTATTTGTTTATTTAATATGTCACTAATTCTCATAATTAAATGAATTTATTAATTTATTTAATTATCAATCATAATCCTCTAAATTAAATAATTATGTTAATTATTTAATTACTTAATTTAACATTTCTCTCATTTGAAATAAATGAAATTATTTAAAATGATTTTGTTTTATTAATTGTCACTTCATGTTAGTAAATAATCTGAAAAATATTATTTATTGTCACATAAAATCATTATTTCGAATTAATTTAATTCCCAAAATCAAGTAATTGAGTAAATTCTTGATTTTCCAAAAACTTCTTTTTAGTTCAACTCTTATCTTATTGATTTTTTGAATCTTACAAATCAAGCAGTCTTTATCTTCTTGATTTTCAAAAATCTTTATCTTTTTGACCAATTATCACATTTATTCTCGACCGCCGATTGGATTTTATCAAATGACATCTTGGCCACTCATTTAACAATCTTTCCCTAACCCTAATTAGGGATTGTCACATGAAATCTCATCCATTGATTTTAGGCTTTGTCAGCTTTTAATCTCGTCCATCCATCCAAAATTGCATTTTCTATAAAATGTCAATTTTGCTCACAATTTAGGGACCACTTCATTAATATAGACATTTTATGTTTAGAATTTACTTTGCATTTTATCTTATTTAATTATTTTCTCATAGGCATATTCATTTGTCATAGTCTTTGGTCATTCAAATCCTTCAAAACTTGCATAGGACATGGTCACAATCGTTTGCTCACACACACAAATCTGAGGGCAACAATCATACGCTGCAAGCTAGAAGGTGTTATGGAGGTGAATCATGGAAGCTTCAACAAATATATGGTATAATTGTTCTTGTTTTATGATTTCTTTGTGCTTCATAATTTTATTTGGGTTTTATTTAATCTAATCCGCTAAAACCTTTACCTGAAAAATAACCCAATGATACAATAAGAGGTTTGGATCATTTTCCAAGGTTGGTTTTGATTTTGAAGTTTCTCATCCTAACATGTCATTTTAGAGTTTCTCTTCTCAACATACCATTCCTTTTGAGTTATTTTTTCCCATTTCCTTCCATTTTAGGGTTTTGAAGTTTCCCTTCCTAGAATGTCATTCCTCCAAGTCCCCTTTTCTCATTATCTCTATCTCATGATTTTAGAGTTTCTCATCTCAACATGTCATTCACTTCAAGACTCTATTTCCCATTTGTCTCCATTTTATAAATTTAAATTTTTCCATTTTAACATGTCTTTTGAACTCTCTTTGAGACATATCATTCCCTTTAGCTAATAAAATTCTTAAAGGTAACACTCAAATCATTAAATGTGACTAAGAAGATCAATAATACCATAAAAATTAACATAATGTTCATGGAGATGTTCAAAAGATGTTAAATGCACATTAAATCATTTCTTAAGGGTTGCAATATAGCACAAGAAGTTTGTAACTTTGTGTGCGAGGGGGAAAACACTAGATGCGAACAAGATCAAACATGCTTGAAACAATAATATAAGCTAAGATCAAACATATTAATCTAAGATTAGTCCTACACATACAAAATGAAAATAAGCTATTTGAAAATACATTAAGAAATCTATGATTATTGAATTGAAAGTAAACAAAAAGCACAGTGTTACCATCCTGTAGTGGAATGCATTCACCTAATGTTGGGTTGTTCTTATCACCACGAACCCTCCAAATTTTGTGTGAAAAATCTTGAAGAATGATGCCTTGGTTGGTTGATCGAAGAAATGAGGTTGAAGCTCTAACAATGGTGGTTGTGAATGTCAGGGGTCCTTTGTTGTGAAAATGATGTTGATTATTCAATCCTTATTTGTGAGGAAAAGGGTTTGTTATATAGTAAACGAGATTCAAAATACATGGTCGGGATCGTGTTGGAGAATATCCAGATCAATGGTTGAAGTGTGTTGAGAGGATTTAGACATGAGAAGATTGTGCAAAGTTGATTGCATAATTTGTGTGATTGAGAAATAGATTGGCTAGTCATGGATTAGATTTATTAGTCAGGATTTTACATTGATCAGTTAGGATTTAGATGGCTTAGTTACCAAATTTATTGATTAGTTAACAACTTAGATTGCTCAATTAGTAATTTAGATTGATTAGTTAACAAAATAGATTTCTCTATCAGAAATTATAATTTTCTCAATCAAAAAGTGGGTGAGGAATATGAATTAATTGATTTAATTAATTAATTCCTTTTTGGAGTTGAATGTGCAAATCAAGTTTGACTTTTGCAAACAAAGTTGCATTAGCTTGATTTGATTTTTGATAAATGATTTGAATAGTTTCAATTTAATTATTCAAATTTTGGAGGGAAAGTGTCATAATTAAATTATCATGATTTAATAATTTAATCAACTTAGAGTAAAAAGGTGTTTTAGTGACATAATTAAATAATTGGCATTATTTAATCAATCGGGATGAAATAAAGTGAGATTAGGACTTTATTAAATATTTTGTAATTTATTTAATTGGTCGAACTGATGAAACGTGAATTAATAAAATAATGTTGCTTTATTTAATCAATAGAAGAATTAGGGTTCTAAGGACTTTATTAAATAAATGAAATTTATTTAATTTGTTAGAAATGATGAAAAAGTGAATTAATTAAATAATGTTGTATTATTCAATTAATAGTAGAATTAAGGTTTTGGATGTCATTTGATGTGGTGTTTCACGATGTTATGGGATGATTCTAAGATGTTCCTAGACATTATGGGATGATTATGAGATGTTCCAAGACATTACATGGTGATTTTGAGATGTTGCGGTATGATTTCAAGATGTTTCGAGACATTATGAGATGATTCTGAGATGTTCTAAGATAATTCCAAGATGTTGCAAGATGATCTTGATATGTTCTAGACATTACAAGATTATTTTGAGATGTTTCAAGATGATTTCAAGGTGTTTCGAGACATTCCGAGATATTTTGAGTTGATTTTGAGATGTTCCGAGATGTTTCGAGATGATTCTGAGATGTTCTGAGATGATTCTAAGATGTTCCAGGATGTTTTGAGATGATTCTGAGATGTTCTGAGACATTAAAAGATGTTGTGGGATGATGTTCAATATTGTTTGATGTTGTTTGATGTTGTTTGGGGTGTGTGATAGGTGTTAAGTCAATTTTACATGTCTACATTTTGCCCCTCTTTTGATACAAAGTACTGGTTGCTTTGTTTCAAAGATTCTATATTTTAAGATCAAGTTTTTGAAAAAAAATTATGCCCCATTGTGCCCTGACATTCAGTGGAATGATGGTAGGACTCTGTGCTGCCCCTTCGAGAGGTTGACTAAAATTTTCAAGTTTTGAGGTCAGGCTCTTGACACTATTGTATCTCAGTTTTGATGTACTTTGGTTGAAATATTAGATCAATAGGTTCTTCATTTCTCATTTTGATGCTTCTAAGAGCTTCTAATTTGAAAATGGGAAGGTTCCCTAAGTAAAATTAAGGTTTCCTAGATGAAATTAGGGTATTCTTGAGGTTTAATATAGGCAAATAGTCCTCTAATTAGCTCATTTGTGCTTTGATCCTTTTGCTAATTCTTGTCTCTGGATTTCCCATTCTATCAGTTTTCAAGGAGAAATGTCAAGATTTGAGGGTATCCCACATTGTTCTTAGCTTGTTTTGAAGTTTGGACGACCTTTAGGCATCGGTGGCCCGGTATATACCTTCTCGCTTTTTTCTTTCATCTTGTTTCATTCTCGTTATGTGTGTACTAAGTTCTTCAAGTCAATAGAATTTTTTTTGTGATTCCTAAGCACTTACATCGATTTCCTCACCGTTTCTAAGTCAGAACCTTGCACTTGACATTGAAACCCTCACCTTTGCCATAAAACCTTGCACTTTCTCTAAAAGCTCGTCCTTGACCTAAAAATTCACCCCTGATCAAGAACCTCACCCTTGATTTAAAACTTTTCCCTTGTTTCCTCACCTTTGACCTAAAAGCTCACACTTGCCTGGTGTTTTCTGAGAATTTGCTCAAAAACTTTGCATTTGACTTTTTCTTATGTATTTACTTTTAGCATTTTCCCTGGACCTTGGCATGTGGTTTCTTGTCATCCTAAATGTCATTTTTTATTGTTTTCATATCATTTTGTGTTTCTTTACATATTTTATAGTGAAACCCTAACATCCTAGTTTACAATGATTGCAAGTGAGTCTCAAACCACTATAACTGAGGGAAAGATGTCCTCAACACCTATTTGATCTGACTGCCCATTTCGATGTGTTGGAGAAATAATTTATTGATGTTGTTGGACTATGTTACATTTGTTACATGCCTCATGTTAGGACTCACACAACTATGATGATTGCACTTGTGGAGAGGTGGCATTCTATGACTTCCTCCTTTCATTTTCCTACAGGAGAGGCAGTTGTTACTCTTGAGGATGTTTGGAGGATAATTTTCCTTCCCATTCATGGTGAGATTGTTACTTATCATGTTTGACATGGTACCCGGGTTATGCAACAAGTGCTAGGTGTTGCACACTTGGATGTGTGCTAGTCAAAGGTTGATCTATCTAGGATTTCTATAGTGCAGATCTGATTTCCCTTGTCCTATGTGGTTTGATTTTAGGACTAGTTGTTCTTGATAGGAGAGTTTGAAAGTTTCTAGTGGGTTGGGGTACTTGTATTAAGAGTATGCTTGAGCATGGGATGAGGTATGCCTAGGGTGATTTTCTGCTTTCTCATCTTTATTGAGATATGCACAAGGTGGTGTATTGGGGCGGGAAATCTATTTCCGTAGGTGTTTCATTTTTGTATGTTTGGGCTGGGAGCATATTGTAGTTACTCGATTGGAAAAGATACATGATCGTTCTCCTAATGATCTATACTATTATCATTATGGGGATTTCATGCACTACACCTTTCTTAGGGATCTTCCTTATTGGCTTGTGTGTTCGATGAGATGTCAGGTTTTGTGTGGAGACCTTATATGGGCTATGAGGTTTGTCTAGAGGATTCATATCATCTTTTTTATGACCAACAGACCCATTGGTTGATTGGTCATTCTCCTTCTGTGATAGAGTGTTACTTACCAAACCGAGTATGTCGCCAGTTCAGAGAGAGAGATAGGGGTGGGTTCCTGATGCTTATGAGGCTTAGTTCAGTTGGACTACTTAGGAGGTTCGTGTATGGGGTCTCAAGGTGGATATAGATACTATTTTTGCTGAGTTCAGAGCTCTTTCTCTAGTTGGTTGGGGTTGGCTGGTTGGTTTGGTAGATCCAAGTACTACGTGTGATTATGATGAGTGGTGGGCATAGTGCAGGCCTTTGAGGTTCACCAATCTTGGGGTGATCTTGTTGTGAGAAGAGAAGGTATTACAAGTCATCATGGGGAAGGATGATGTGTTGAGGTTCTCACAAAGGAGTTGGATCGGGCCCAATGTGATAGGACCCAGGGTAGTCAGGATGAGCGTATGCCTCTGGCACAGGGTCATAAATAGGTTTCAGGTTCTCCTCCACTAGCTAGGGATGGAAATATGTTGCTAGCTCAGATGACTACTTCCAAAGATGTAGAGATAGCATGGTGATAGGCTATAGAGGCTCAAGTAGACACTTTGAGGGTTGAGTGAGATAGCGAGTGTGATCGACGACATGCTGCAAAGGCTCAAGTACTATTGCTTACAGTAGAGAGAGATAATCTCTAGGAAAAGTGTGATATTATTTGAGCTAAGCGAGATCAGTTTCTACAAATTTCCACCTATTATCAAACCTTATATGATGCTACTATTCCTAGGGCTTCTTAGTGTCCATTTTTTGGGGAACCTAGTGCTGTGAGCGCTTGTTGTGGTGGTGTGGGTGTAGGTGTAGGTGATCAGTCTGTGAGATAGAAAATCCTTTTGGTGGTCTACAGGGTTATGTCCTTGTTAGCATCTTATTATTTCTGGTACTTGATCTTCATGTTGTTTCATTGTGCATAGGCATGTTGTCGACATGTGTTATATATATATATTCATCAGTCTAGTTGAGACCTCGTATATATGTTATGCTTTTGTATTATCCTATCACACTTGTGTCATAGTGGATGATGTACTTATGACATGTTCCCTTTTTTGGTGATGATATATATGAGATATACCTTCTTCAATTCAGCCTCATTTTATGTATATGTGATGGCGATATATGATGTATGTTTATATATGTTTTTTGTGTTTTTCTAATGTATGAATTTGATGTGGATGGATAAATCATACCTTGTCTCATATGTTGTTGTGGTGTGATGAATAACTGCCCCATACATGATACATGGTTATTTTATTGGTTTAGTATCATCATGATATGTATTGATGACATTTATGGATGCAGTATGGATATGGTGCTAATGATGTTGCTATGTAGGATGTATGTTAGTTAGAAGAAATAATGATGATGGATAGAGATATGATGTTAATTAGAAGTATTGATGATGGATAGAAATATGATGTTATTAGTAGTTGATGAGTTGCTTGTGCTTTGCTTTACAGACTTCACAGTTTGAACAATCCTATTTGATGTAGCAACAAAATACAATGCAATAGGGTATGAATTACCAAGGTGTCTTTGTATCTATTGCGTGGACTTTGACTTTACAAACAAAGAGGATTTTTTCTCATACTAGACATACATAAACTTTGTTTAAAGTATAGGGTGGGGTTGCATGAAAAAATTTTCAAGTCACTCACATAGAGAGTTATAGAACATCTAACATGTAACTGCTTCACAAACTATTTTAATACAACTTCCATACACTCAATAAAACAAGTATTCGCCATGTTAGTATTATAAAAATATCTTACAAACAAAAAATTGAAATGACGCTCAATTTCCCCCCATTTATTCTTCTCTAAATCCTTATGGAAATCCTTGAGAGATCCTGGGAATGAGTCAATAAAACAAATCATAAAAATAAGACTACAAAAAATATAAAACAAAGTTGCAGTATCACTTGCCATATCTATTTGGGGTGGGGCTATTATCTAGTGTTGATCATGTTTATTGTAGGAACGGATCCTTTAAGGCATATCTCAGGATGTTGTTGGGACTTCATCAAAAAGATAGGTAGTTGATACTTTGGCATTGTTTTCATCTATTTATAGTTAGAGATTATGTGATTGTTTGCTTGAAAGTTCTATATTTTGTTGTTTGCTTTGTTTGTTTGTTTTTTTTTCCAAAGGATGATTGTGACAATGTGTTTATTATGGGTGATGTTTATTACGGGTTTTGATGATAGGGTGTTTTTTTTTAATTTTGTAAGTTTTATGATGTTTTTTTTAGGGTACTAACCTAGGGCCTTGGGGTCTCATCAAAAGATAATCCTTTCCTATGTTGTACACGTAGAGGCTTGTAGTTCACTTGGTTTGACCTTTTTGACCTTTTCTATTTTGTGAATGTTTTTGGATTTTGTATTTTGTAATGCTTTTTTTTGGATTTTGGATTTTTTGACTAAGTTGAAATAAAGCATGTTGGAAACCTAAGGGGATTGACCTAGTGTCTTCAGGGCTATAAAATCCTTTCTTACATTGTACATGTAGAGACCACATAGTTCGACCGTTTGACTCTGTAATGACGATTTAATTTTCTTGCAAGATAGATCACTTGATTAGTTGTACCTACAAGTTAAATAAACATCATACAATAGAATGCAAAGGAATAATTACAAGAAATGGAAGAAACTGAAAGGATCTCACCCATTTAATACTCCATGTCTAACTTCTATTGCACCTCCTCAAGCTTTGGAATGATGGATGCCCTCATATTTGTGTGTGAGCAACTCTATATGCCTAGCCTCTACAAATCCTTTGAAGGATTTAAATTACTAAACTATGCAACTAGAAACTCAATCCTATTATTGCAAATAGTAAATAAAAATCTATGATATCAAGAATGCCTATAATAAAAGTAGTCTAAGTAAATGATCATGGATCCGAAAATGAGATCAAGATTGTCATTTTATAGAAAATGCAATCTTGAATGGACGGACAAGATGAGAGACTTGAGGAATTCCTAGAATCAAAGGTCAAGATTCAATAAGGCAACTCTCAATTAGGGTTAGGGAAAAATACCCATCTTCTTAGGGTTAGGGGTTAGATTGCATTGATAGTTTGACTCTAACCACTCATTGCTAGTTATACCCATCTCCTTAGACATTTACTTTTGCATTGATAGTTATACCCATCTCCTAATGCTATCCAAAACAATCATGCACAATCTAATCAAAGGCAGTTGTGTCAACCCCGAAAGTTCCAAAAATGCACATACACCTCTTTGGGTAAACCTATCGAAACTGTCTTGAAGAAACTTCTTCAAAATGGTGTCATAACACTAGAAGAGCCAAAACCATATGACCCTAGTCAATTCAAGCCGTCATGGTGGGATGACAGTTCATTTTGTGACTACCACCATGCCAAAGGTCACAAAACCTCCTCTTGTCACCAATTGCAAAATCTGGTGCAAGACCTCATAGAGAACCACACCATTGAGTTGGGTGGTCAATCTTTTACATCTAATGTAGATCATACCATACACAAAAACCCACTGCAAGATCATGGTAAGGCTTCCTTGTCTGGCACCAAGCATACAAACAACCAAGCCAACCACATTCATCCAGCTTACAATACTACTCATCCTGCATACAATTATCCCAATGGTAATATTATTAACAATCTTCGCACTGCTAATGAAGATGAATTTTTTAATACCATCAACATTAAAAGAGCCCTGGAATGTAATGTGACTACGCGTAAAGGCAAGGTCACCATCCCAGGTCCTTCAGCATGTCAACCAAAAATCACCATACCTGGTCCGTCCGCTAGACAATCCAATCCAAAACCGGAGTTCAACATTGTTGAGTAGTTAAATAAAACACCTGCTCAAATATCCATTCTTGAACTACTCCGTATTTCACCCACGCATAAGACCATCCTCGATAAAGTACTGCAAGAGTCATTCATCCCAACCAATATCGATGTCAACCACTTTGAGACTATGGTTGGATACCTGAATTCACCTCACCACATCATCTTTTCAGACAATGACTATTCCTCACCCAAACCATCGCATAATGATGCCTTCCACATTGAAGTCTTTGTCCACAAGCATAAAGTTAGATGAGTCCTAGTAGATGGCGGAGCAGGATTGAACATCTACTCTTTGAAATTGGTCAAAGCTCTTGGTTTTTCTGAGGCATGTGTAGATGCTAGCAAAAGCATCGTCATCAAAGCATACGATGATGAAGAACACGCTTCTAGAGGCGTTATTACAATTCCACTCCAAGTAGGACTAGTCATCATAGATACCACATGCTAGGTCTTGGATCATGACATACACTATAATATATTACTTGGTCACCCTTGGATTCATGCTTTAAAGGCTATTCCATCCATGTACCACCAATGCCTCAAATTCTGTTTTGATGGAACTGAGATCACTATCCCCAGAGATCCTAATCCATTCCAATACTGCACCAACTTGTGAGCCACTCCTAAGCACCAGGTACCCATCAATCGGGAGGCCTCATCTTCCACCACATCCAAATACGTTGACCCATCAACACTCACAAAATCATCCATTCCATCCCAAGTAAAGACTTTCAGATCCAGGACCTTGGTTGTGGAGAGTTCAAATTGAACACGGCTTACTATATAACCACAATACCAAAGCCACAAAAAGTCTATGGTAGACCTTGTTTCGCAATTGAGCCCAAAGTAACTTCAACGTTCCACCAAAAAGTGTTTTTACACGGTGGGGCGATATGGGTAATGAAGTCATTATTGACATGGATAACTGGATCTACAAAGACCCAATAGAGTTATCTCCACTATCGCTACATCTCTATGGCAAAGGATATGATATATGCAAAGCCCAAGGTTTTGATGGCATAAGCAGCCTTGGAAAGAACAACAATGGAAGAAGGGAACCTATTATCATAACGGAAAAGACCAAGATACATAGGGATAGGGTTCGACCAACTCAGAACTGACGATCAATGTATCTATGAATTTTCAAGTAAGGACGTAACAGCAATGGAAAGTGTCGGGACAAGCGAAGAATCCCTAACCGAAATGGACTCAAATGAATGGGAATGGGGATCTGACAAAACTGTCAGTGACTATGACATTGATGAACTATTCTTGGAACCTAGCCAACCTTCCTTTGAAGAATGATTCCACCAGCAATATAACATTGACCCTATTGACCGACATTCTAAAGATAAGAAATGAGTAAGCATTCCTTGGAATCCAGAAGAACACAAAGTGTCGTCGGCAATACCTGAACCATCCCACCCCATTCCTGAGCCCACCTATGAGCCTAACCTACCTGAACCCATTACCCATACTTCTGAAATGCCTACCACTAGTCATGATGTTGATAATTTCATCCCATATTATGATTTTGAATTTGATTCATCTAACTCGGAGTATGGACCATCCATTGCATCAGACACGGAACTGGAAATTGATAACTTTGCCTTTACACTTGAGGCATCAATTTGCACACTTTCCACATCTTCCCCATCCTTTACCAACACTGATGATGGAATCCCCCTTGTGTACCCACAACTAATTGACTGGGACCAACAAGATCCGTCAATCATCATGGATTCAAATTTACATCTATGGAGTTTGGTGGTGAGCAGGATGCTATGGAAACCCCTATTGAGGGAATGGAAAAGTAGAATAGGAGGACGGTGGTTGAGGATATTGCTAACTCTCTTCGTAAAATTCAGATGGTGGTTGGTGAAAAAGGTAAGGAGGTTTATGAGAGACAATAAATTAATATTAATGGAGTTGGTTATATTGTTGATCCCAAAGTGTAGTGATGTTTGATGCACTCTTAGCTACCAATGCATGCTATCTGACCTATCCAGTGTCAACTAGTCTATATAGTCCATTATTTTCTATACCAAAAAGAATAGTCATCTTAGTCTCTTTGTCGAATATACAACATTTTTGTTTGTGGAAAATAGCATCTAGATCAAGATTGTCACATAATTTGACTTATTGAGACTAGATTAAGCTCTATTCCTAGTACATAGCACACATTTCAAAAAAGTAACTCTTTTGCTTCTAGAAGATATATGTGTACTCCCTTTGTCAACAATCATGTACTCCTCTCCACCACCAAAGATTATTGAATTAGAGCAAGCAGTGTACACTGTGAACTAGTCTTGTTGGTGAAGTGATGTGATGCTTTTGAATCAATGTACCATGCATATGTCTTGGCGCGATTTGTTGGTCATGTGGCCATGAATGGAAATAAGGTTGACTCCGTGCCCAAATGCTTTGTGATATGGCCCTATTATTGAGACCATAGATTACATACTCTATGATTAATCGTCGAGTGGCCAAGTACTCTCCCATTTTTTGCTTGGGTGAGTACTTAATGCTTTTCTTTGCAGCTCAGGATGCAAAAATAATCGCCGTGTTTTTCTTGAAAACTCATAGAAAAGCCTCAGAGTATTACAAAAAAGCTTGGAACAAATGAAACCATCCCATGGTACAACCAGTCATCAGCTACTCCCTCCAAGTGTAAAGTGGCATACTTGATTACATCCTCCTCTGCCATGGGTTGAAGATTCAAGAAGGTATCTAGCTTGTGAACCCAAGCCTGAGCAATTACCTTCCCACTACCATCAAATGTAGACAATGTGAGTTTGCTGGTGGCATGTTTCAAGGCTCTGTTTTGGTCTCTTGGTTTTTGATCTTGCCTTGATTTGTATTGTAGAATTCATGGGACTAAGAGAAGGTATTCCATGGGGGGATCAGAAAATAGGGTTCTTCATTGATCTAGATTGTGCAACTTACTTCGGGGAGACTGTGCAATCCTCCAGTCACAAAAATACAAAAAATAAAAAAGAAAAAGAAATTCCTTTAGGTGAAAACCGCAAGGCACCTTCTAGTAGTAAAATAGTAAAAAAAGAGGACACGTCTGAAGGTGAAAAACTCTCTAAGTCGCCTAAGGATGGAGGATTGGACTTTCTCCCCATAACACAGGAAAAATCAGCCATGCTCATTGAGGACACAATAGAAGTTAACATAGCCACACCAGAGAATCCCAAAATGATTCTCTTGGCCGCATCATTGTCGGATGAAGAAAAACTTGAATTTACACAATTCTTCACAGATAGGAAAGTTAACTTCGCATGGTCATATGCTGACATGCCAGGCCTTGATCTTGAATTGGTTCTACATCATTTTCCTTTAATCCCAGGAATCAAGCTGGTTAAACAAAAACTGCGCAAGATGCATCCACATATTGCATTACTTGTCAAGGCTGAACTAAAGAAGCTACTGGATGTTGAATTCATAAGGTCAATAGAATATGCTGATTGGATATCCAATATTGTTCCTATTACAAAGCTGAATGGACAAATCCATATCTACACAGATTTTAGAGATTTGAATAAGGCTTTCCCAAAGGATGACTTCCCCCTACCAAACATAGACATGATTGTTGACCTCACGACAGGATATGAGATGCTATCTCTCATGGATGGTTTCTCCGGCTACAACCAAATTAGAATTGCAATAGAGGATCAACATAAAACAACATTTACTTGTCCTTGGGGAACATACCATTGGAATGTCATGCCTTTTGGCCTAAAGAATGCAGGAGCTACATATCAAAGGGATATGACAACAATCTTCCATGACATGATGCATATTCTAATGGACGATTATGTGGATGACCTATTAGCAAAATATTTGACAAGGAAGGAACATCTCAAAGTCTTAGACAAAATATTTAGACGGCTTGAGGACTACAAGGTTAGATTGAACCCAAAGAAATGTGTTTTTGGAGTCACTTCAGGAAAGCTACTAGGATACATAGTTTCAAGATGAGGCATTGAGGTTGATCTCGCAAAAGTAAAAGCAATTCTGGACATGCCTCCACCAAAGGGAATCAGTGAGTTGTGCACACTTTAGGGCAGATTGCAGTCTATTCGTTGTTTCATTGCATAGTTGGCAGACAAGTGTCAACCATTCCAATATCTACTATGCAAAAGCATTCCTTTTGTATGGATAGATAAGTGCAACATAGCTTTCGACCAAATAAAAGAATATCTATTGACACCACCAGTGTGGATGCCGCCTATTGAGGGAAAACCATTAATCTTGTATGTCTCCACAATGACAAATGCATTGGGGGCATTATTGGTGCAAAATGACCATGAAGAAAAAGAAAGAGCCATATATTATATCAGTCGCACACTAATTGGATATGAGCTCAAGTACACAACTATTGAAAGGACATGCCTTGCAGTTGTCTTCATGGAATAAAAACTTAGATACTATATGCTGAGCCATCAAACACATTTAGTGGCAAAGATTGACCCATTAAAATATCTTTTGAGTCGAGCAGCATTGACAGGCCGTCTGGCAAAATGGGTCATGATATTAAGCGAATATGACATACAGTATGTGGAGCACAAGGCTATAAAAGGTCAAGTAATAGCGGATCAATTGGCTGATGCACCAATCCAGGCCACTCATCCACTAATAACTGATTTTCTTGATGAGTCTATTTTTCATACAGAACCAGCTCTACCATGGAAACTATACTTTGATGGGTCCCACACTGGTCACGACTCAGGAGTTGGCATATTATTTATCACACCACAAGGGGATTCAATTCCTAAATATTTTTGGATTGCCTTCCCTTGTACAAATAATATTACAGAATACGAGGCATTGGTCACAGGTCTCAAGATAGCAATAAAATGGAAAATTCAGACATTGCTCGTATTCGGAGATTCTCAATTAGTCATCAATCAAGTGAATGATGACTATGACACAAAGGATGAGAAGTTGCTTCCCTACAAAAGAATGGTGGATAGTTTCTTGATGTATTTCAAAATGATTGCATTTGAACAAATCATGAGGACACAAAATAAAGCAGCCGATGCAATGGCTACCATTGGATCTCTCCTAGACATCCCTAAGAATGTGTCACAATTTGAATTCTTAGTGGAACAGCTGTTGATGCCTACATATGATATTCCAGAGTTCGAAATGGTGTGAAAGATTGTTGGTCCCAGTTTGCCTTGGTATCAAGACATATACGACTATATTAAATCCCAAACCGTCCCACCGAATCTGTCTAACAACCAAAGAAAATCCTTTATCTGAAAAGCAGCTAGACATACCATCGTCAGTGACACCATATACCACCGTGGCTTTGACAACACCCTTCTTCACTTTCTCGACACTGATGAAGCCCAAATGAATTTATGAGAAGTACATGAGGGTATATGCGGATCTCATTTGAGTGGTCCCACCTTAGCTAGGAAAGTCACTAGACTGGGATACTACTGGCTGACATTGGAAAAAAATGCTCTTCAGTTTGTCAGAACATGTCAGAAATTCCAAGTGCATAGTGACCTAATTCATGCACCTGCATAGGAATTAAGACCGATCACTTCTCCATGGCCTTTTGCACAATGGGGACTCGACCTCATGGGTAAGATCCATCCATCCTCATCTAATGGCCATAAATTCATAATCACCACCACTGAGTATTTTACTAAGTGGATTGAAGTCGTTCCTCTCACTTACATCACCGGTAAGAAAATATCCAAGTTTATCTTGAATTACATCATTTTTTGATATGGTGTCCCACAATCCATCATCACAGATAATGACAGTCCATTCAAAAATTAGGACATTCATGAACTCTGTGAGCGATTCCACATCCAACACCACTTTTCCACCCCATACTACCCACAAGGTAACGACCAAGCTGAGGCATCCAATAAAACAATCTTTCGCATTCTGAAGAAGACCATTAACGACGCTAGCCGAGATTGGCACCTACAACTCAATCCTACTTTATGGGCCTATCGTATCAGCATCTGTACCCCCACTAGAGCCACTCCATTTCCCCTGGTCTATGGATCTAAGGCCATATTACCCATCGAGGTCAAAATTCCTTCTCTCTGAGTCTCTTTGAAAGGAATGATTGATGATGAAGAATACAGACATACTCGTCTCCATGAGCTAGAAATGCTACAAGAAAGATGACAAAATGCCTTAAATCACTTACAGGCATATCAAAATCATCTCTACCAAAGTTACAACAAAAGAGTAATGGTGAGAAAGTTTGAAATCGGTGACTTGGTTCTCATGCAGAACCCCAGAAATCAGGCAGACTGTGAAAAGCCTGGTAATTTTGAGGCTAATTGGCTTGGTCCTTATATCATTACCGCCGCATTTGGTTCTGGAGCTTATCAGTTGGCCACACCTGATGGAGAATAGCTGACAGAACCTATCAATAGTTTACATCTGAGAAAGTTCTACACATAGCATTAGAAAGCTGAGCTGAAAACCTACAAAATACAAAAAAATTGAAAAATAGAAAAAAATCATCCCTTGATGAAAACCTGGCAAACAGGCATCTTGGTGACACAAAAAAATAAAAAAATGGCAAAAATAGTAAAAAGAAATGAATTCATCCAATAGTGAGAACCTGGCAAACAAGTGCTTTGGATAAGTACCATGGTGAAAACTTGGCAAACAGGCGCTATGCGTAGTCAATCATTGCTTCACCATCTACTGTTACTCAAATCAACCTTTAACCGTTTGTCATAATCACAAAGGCGTGACACATTCATGACATCCATCCTAAGTCCTGTCAATTGCGACCATGGTTAACATTTGGTTGACATCATTCCTTGCATATCCTTGCCTTTACCTTGTGTCTACCTATCTCCATATCATTCAACTTGGGTATTCCCCGACTTGTCTGGGGGCAAGAACTTTATCATGTAACTACAATGGGTACCGCACATGATCCTACATTCTCAAAAAGTCCTAAAAAAATATTTAAAATCTGAAAAAGTCTTGAAAAAATCATAAAACTCTGAAAAAGTCTTGAAAAAATCATAAAAATCTGAAAAATTCCTGAAAAAAAGACCTAAAAATCAGAAAGTGTCCTAAGAAAATACAAAAACATCCAAGTCAATGTCAAAATCCAAAATCAAAGTCAATCCGATCAATTCAATCAATCACGTCATTCAATCTTCATCCTTGTTCGAACTACGTTGTCTCTGCGCATTTGCTACGTAGGCAAGATTCATCTTTGAATCCCTGGGACATTAGGTCATTCCTTCTAGGTTTGTCGCAAAATAAATCATGATTCAAACTTCCGTCCTTTGGATAATTTCATTGGTCGTGTTGAACTATGAGGTCTCTGAGTGCATGATGTAGGCAAGGCCATCAATCGATGGACCCCCGAGGCCGCACTAGGTCAGTCCGTTAGGGTTCATGGCACAACATTTTTCACACACGTCAAGCTAACTTCAAATCAAGCGAATCTTCGAATCAAGCAAGTCTTATGTCAATCTTGAATTATCAATCTATCGAAAATCTATTCCATCAACACTTTCAGTCAATTTAACATGTCAGCAACGACATGTAGTCAAAATCATATCAAGGCAATTTATCATGGCAAAACTTTGGGTTCTTCTTCAGATGTGTCCTTTTGAAAAGAAACTCTCGTCACTTCTTTATGCTTTTGGATGTGTCCTTCCTAAGCATCATCATCATCTAGCATTTTGATGGATTCTCCTAACTCTGAGAATCGATCTCCTAGATATCAATGTCATTTAGGATGTGTCCTTCCTGAATTTGATATTGCTCGACATTTGACAAACGTTTGACATTAAAACACTTGGAAAAAAAATTTCTGTCTTTTGATGATTATCATGATATTAGTTCCTTATGTCCTAGGAACCATGAAATATCATGATGATTATCCTTGTCTACTTATCACTCTACTATTAGTTTCTCTAGGATGTCCTGACTTCAGGATTTAGAGAAGCAATGACATAGTATGAGAATTTTATTGTCTATTTTTACTATCATGTGGCTAGTTTCTCAAGGATGTCCTATCATTAGGATTTAGAGAAGCACCGATGTCTCATGATTAGTTTGGTTTTTCTAGTGGTTGGTCATGATAAAGTGACTAGGGGAAATTGTGTTCCTTGCATGAGTCATGATCATCCTTGTCTGCGACTGTTGATCTACGTGATGGTTCGACCTTGCACACTATTGATCTATGTCATATCATAGTGTTTGTCGACCATCATGACATTTTTTCCCAATGATGATTAAAGAGCAACAACTAGAATAGCACTATAGCAAAGCTTTGAAGGATTTTTAATTTCTGCACTAACATGCATATCTTTCTTCGCACTAACATCCATCTTCGTCTTCTCTTCTATGGTTCTCTGATGATATCCCGTGACATACAAAAACAAAGTTGCATACATAATGGCATGACCATTTCATATTCACATCTACATAAATCAAATACCATAATTCACATTGCATAAACATTATCATTTGCATCCATTCATAAAACCATCATTTGCATCAACATATAAGCATCATAAATAAAAAAGTTGCATCAACATATAGGAATTACATCATCACAACATTACACAATGCATACATACATTACCACATCCATAATTGCATTCATAAACATAAGCATAAAAAACATACATCTCAAAGCATCACATAAGCATCTCATAAAAGCATAGCATACCATAACACATCACATCATATAGGCCACATCAAAAATGCATCGCACATATATCTCAAAAAAATGTTATGTCATAGGATAGAGTCATATGATATCCCAAAAATAGAGCTCGCAGGCTCGAATATCAAAATATAAATGTCTACAAAACAAATCCTAGGATGACCCTCCTCCATCTCGTGAAGGTGAACTAGGAGGTAGTTGTAGCTGAGTCATCAGGTGAATAGTGAACTGAATGGGTGTCCTCTCCAGTGTCTCACTCTGAGATCCCATGGGATCAGTAATAGGAGGCTGACTTTGCTCTATCTGCTGCCCTGAAGACACTGATCTATGACCGTGCTCTGCCCTGTGACTGTGCCCTAATGAGTTCCTATGGGAACTATGAGATTTGTGGCCTAATGACTGCCCTGATGTAGTAGATCCTCCAGCACTGGTGTGACTACTGCTATGTGACCTGTTGTTGTGTGTCTAACTACCGCTACCTATCCTGCTATAGGATCGGGACAACCCTAGGGTCCCATCTGTCAGGTGGAATTGCTTGCTCATATAGTACCCTGTATCGGCCCCTGCTCTCTGCTACCCTGGCCAACTCTCGGGCCATATCCCCTATCGGCCTAGAGCATAACTCTGCAAACTCTGAAACCCACCATTCTGACTCCTGTCGCCGAATGACGACATAATCCCTCTCAACCCAGGTGACCTCTAACTCTGCTGCTAGGACCTTGTTCTGAGACAAGGCCACATCTAGTCTACTCTGAAGATTAGTGATCCTCTGGTCAATCCTGGCATCTATAGGAAAAATGGGTGATCAGTCACCCTCATCATCTCCAGAGATCATGTGCTCCCGTAGTCGCTGATCTGCCTCATCCTCCTCCTCATCTCTCTCCCCCTCGGCCCAGACCTCCTCCACATCTATATCGAAAGGGTGTCCCCCAACAAGAGGATCCTCCTCTACTCTCTCCTCTACCACCACCTCCACCTCTTCCTCAGCCACCACCTCCACCTCCACCTCCTCCTTAGCCCTCACCTTCAACTCTCTCTCCTCCCCCTCCTCCCGAATGGGTGACAATGGTACACAACCCACTCTCTGCCTAACTCTCCTGGGCTACCTCCACCCTCGTTCATCTCTCCTCCTCCTGACACCCCTTCCATCTCCCCCACCTCCTCAATCTCCTCCACCTCCTCCACCTCCCCCACCTCCTCCACCTCCATCTCCCCCATCTCGGCCTCCAGCCCTGCCTCCATCTCTACCCTTGGCACCTTTGCCATCTCTCCCTCTATCTCTGCCACCCCACCCTCTCCTTAGAATCCATGGAATGAATGATCTGTGATCTATCGACGGTGGAACATCCAGATCTATCAAAGGGATGGGTCTGTGAACCTGCCACCAAGTGTCAAACTCATCAGATGTCCTTGGATCTGCTGGACCCCCTCTCCATGCCCACTGAACTACCACCAAACTATCTACCTGCTGCTTTACCATGGTCACTGATATGGGCGGCCCCCACATAGTCTCCCTGGAAGACCGAGCATACTCTGCCATGCCTACTGGCACAATCTGCTGCTCCCCAAACTACCATAGTACCCGCTAGGGTAGGTACATCTCAATGATCCGCTGAATCTGCACCGTGCGACCAATAAGATACTGAAATTATCTGCAAAAGGACAAGTGGCCATCCTTATCTAACCACTGAGCACAATCTCTATACGGCCTCCAAACAAAACTGATCATTGTGTCTATCCGATGACGCCAGTACTCGGTATCTCCCACATGAGTCTGACTCACTGATCCTACATATAGATTAATGTATGGCATCCCATCACCCAATTGCTGCATCTGTACTGGCGGTTGAAACATGGGAATGCGCTCACATACCCAAATCATGAGTAAGGTGGTCCCACAGCTGATACTATGACCCTAATGGTAAACTACCTCATGCAACTGATGGTATAACATGGCCAACAAGCATGGCCCCCAAGCAAAAATAGTCCTCTGTGATCTCATGTGAACAAGAACATCCCCCCATCCAATGGGAAATCCATGACCACGACGATCTGGGATCAGCAATCCGACGATCAGGGTCATGAGTATGGCATCAAATTAGGGAAATCGGTTGGCTACAATGTCCCAGCTGATCTCATAACCGTCTAGGACAAATTGGGCACCATCGACACCCTCATATCTCTCTATCAGGACTTGTCACCCTCGGTGTGAATCATAGACCACCCTCTCTCTGCTAATCAAAATCCAGAGAATGCGGTACACATCCTCCAAGGTCACTATCGCCTCTCTAGTAGGCAGGTGGAATGAGCAGGTCTCAGAATGCCACCTCTCACAAAGAGCTATCAACAAACCTCTGTTTGCCCGAATAATAGGCATGTAAGTAACATGGTATAGACCAAGGGCCATCAACCGTTGCCTCTTTCTATCATTGAGGCAATCTCGGAAAGCATAGGTAGCTAGTCAGAACTCTTGTGTATAAATGGGCACTAGCCTACTCTACATAAGGAAAGGGTAAGGGTTAGCACATACTGAGCAACATTCTA
Organism: Sequoiadendron giganteum; assembly: GCA_007115665.2. NCBI lineage: Eukaryota > Viridiplantae > Streptophyta > Pinopsida > Cupressales > Cupressaceae > Sequoiadendron > Sequoiadendron giganteum. Next base: position 479,658,596 of record CM021102.1, read on the forward strand.
GAAATTTTTGTACTACTGGCAAGTCAAGGGTACATAAAATTTAATCTCGGTAAGGTCAACAAAAGTCAACTATGGTCAACTTCAATTATGTCGTGTTGACCGCAAAATGCGTCACAATGTTTCAATTGCAGCTCGACGCAAGACAAATGCGTTGCAATATGTCAAATGCGTCGTTCTGACCAACAAATGCGTTGCAATATGTAAAATGTGTCATTCTAAATAGAAAATGCGCGATCTAACAACAAATGCATCGTTAGACTTGTCGATTGCATCACAAATTTTCAAATGCATCACAAATTTCTCAAATGCATTGCAAATTTCTCAAAGGCGTCGCGAATCAGTCAATTACGTCGCAAAATGGTGATTGCGTCATTCACCCTCGCAGATGCACAATCGTACAAAAACCTAGTCTATTCGTTGCACTTGCGTCGCGATGCAATCAAATGCGGCTTACGTGACAACATTTGTTTTACCCCCATTAAACCCTATTAAATGCGTAAAAATCAAAATTTGACAAGTTGGATAGGGCACTTACCGGTGCCCCTGCGCCCTCGGGTCGTTGGAATGTGCACATGCGGTATCCACGGTGTGTAGTCGTCGGAATCACCATCACGTCCGAGAGCTCTGATTTCTGAATTCTATATATAACAAATGAGAAAATGACATTTGGTTTGACCTTTTCAACCTATTTATAAACTAAAAATCAGGGTTTTGACCTAGTAAGTCCTACTGGAGGCTCTTTTGACCACCTTTGACTGGCATTTTGACTAGCTTAACATCCTCCATTTTTGAATCGGATTGCACCATCACTTTTATAGTCATTAATTGAATTGGTCGGGATATTTTCCAAATTTTTCTAACCCCGGGTCGAAATTCAAAAATTTTCCCGAGGGGGCATAGGCACTCCGTACCTTCACTGGGGCATATTTTGGACTTGTTTTCTTTGCCACAATGCGACAAGCTGCATTATGACAAAAAGGGGCAAATGTAGACACATAAAAATGACTAAGACCTGTAAGCACTATTTTACCACTTTTCGTGAGGACATGATTATAACATTTTAATTATGTCTCTAACCCACATTCAACTATTAATTAAATAATTTATAATTATTTAATTAATTCATAATCTCTCATTATCCATAATTATTAAGTAAATAAATCTTATTTATTTATTTAATAATGTCACTAATTATCAAAGTCTTCTTGCAATTAAATAAAATCTTATTTATTTAATTAATCCTTATCATTAATGTCCTCCTGATTATTAAATTAATATATTTTAATATATCTATTTAATATGTCACTAATTCCTAAATCCTCTCTTAATTAAATAAATTCATTAATTTATTTAATTAATTAACTACTCCTAAATTAAACAATTATTTCAATTATTTAATTATGACATGTGACACTTTGGTAGTTTTAAATAAAACAAATCATTTAAAAATATCTCACATACTTAACTGATTCTTCATTTAGTAATTAATTTCAAAAATCAATTACTTCTTATCTCACAAAATCCATATTTTGAATTAATTTAATTCAAAATAGAATTATTCTTCTACAAATCAAGTAATTTCTAAAAATTACTGATTTTCTAACATCCCATCTTCTTGTCTTCTGATTTTTACTAATTTCATCTCCACTGTCACATTCAGTCTTGATTTAATTCATTTAATTAAATATTATTCACACATATGGGTATTTTTCCCTAACCCTAATTGAGAGTTTCTTTATTGAATCTTGACCTTTGATTCTAGGGCATTCCTTAAGGCTCTCATCTTGTTTGTCCGTTCAAGATTGCATTTTCTATAAAATGACAATCTTGATCTCATTTTCGGATCCATGATCATTTACTTAGACTATTTTTAATATAGGCATTCTTGATATCATAGGCTATTCATTACTATTTGCATATTAGAATTGAGTTTTCTAGTTTTCACATTAGTTTACTTTTAAAAAATCCTTCAAAAGCTTTGTAGAGGCTAGGCATATAGAGTTTCTCACACAAATCTGAGGGCATCCATCATTCCAAAGCTTGAGGAGGTGCAATAGAAGTTAGACATGGAGTATTAAATGGGTGAGATCTTTCCAAGTTCTTCCATTTCTTGTAATTATTCCTTTGCATTCTATTGTATGATGTTTATTTAACTTGCAGGTACAACTAATCAAGTGATCTATCTTGCAGGAAAATTAAATCGTCATTACAGACTCAAAGCATGAATTTATTTTGGATAAACAATATTGATAATATAGATTGATATTCCACTTCCATGTCTAGAGGATATGTTGTGGGAAATATACTTGAACTAACTGTGAGGTTCAAGAAAATTTTGATATCTTAGACTGTTTGAGTGAAGGAATAACCTGTAGACATTGTTTCATTTTTTGATGTTTTTCGCATTTTTTTTATTTTTGTTGTTTTTATGACCATGATTGGATGTTGCAAGATCTAATCCATGACCAGCTTTGGGAAGTTGTCCCTGTTGGTGTTTTAATTTTCCCACTAAGGCTTTGTAATTCTCTAAGGGGTTGCCAACCTCTATATTCAAGAATTCACAAAGTTAGTGGCCAACTAACGAGATTTAGTCAAAGACTGAGATCTCCTACACTTTCGGCTTTGTGAGACCAAGGAGGTTGTTCCTATATGTGTTCATAATCATGATTTATGCCTCAAGAACACTTCTATACAAAGATATATTCCTATCAATGCAACTAGACAACATCTACCCGGGTTTTGGCAAACCAAAGAATAAGAACAACTATCTAAAGCTAGGAAAGTAGATTTAGTATAAGATTTGTATCTCAAGAGAGATAGAATTTGATTTTTTAAATGTTCAAATCTTGAACCTTTACACTTAGAGCTACCGTCTTGTACTTATAAAAAGGATCTTGAATGAACTACCCAGTGCCTCATCTAACCGAGCGGGAGTCACATAAAAAATAACCCTGATATTATTGAACTTATCATTATAATGCTTTACATTATGAGATTTTTCAATATTTAAAATAGTACTCCTTAGTAAATCCTAAGCACATTATCACAGACTTGTAACTCCTTTTCAAGCATTTGATTAACTCATTAATTTAAAGCAGGAAAAATGAATTACACATCCAAATACACCATTGAAGCTAAATGAAGAAACCATTGATAAATCCATTCACAATCCATGATATGTACATAGGAGAGAAATTGTCTTAATTGTTTTTTAAAATTTGTTTCGATATCAGTCATTACAAAAGCATAGCATGCTTATCTTATACAATACCCGACTTGGAATGATTTCCTAGCTAGAACCTTCCAAATACCACAATATAATTTTAACTGTACACTGCCTAAGCCTCAGGACACAAAAAATATGACCACAACAATGAGCCGTGAAATATCCTTTATAGAACAAGAGAGCAACAAGCATTGAGCTCCATTGTTTATTTCAAAATGAATTTCATTCTAACCAAATGAAATTTAGATTCATTTCAAAAACTCCTCATCATCAGAAAAAACTATAATACGAACAGAGGAATAAAAAATGGTTACACCCCTATAACCAACCGAATAGAACAAAAAATATCGCGCCACCCACGCACGCGTCCACATCAGATCCGAACCACTAAAACAACATCACAAGGAAAAAAGAACCACCCCAACAATCCCATTATTTACCTGCAACACAAGTAACCACGTGACCAAGCAGTAGGCCCCATCCAGTTACCTTATACTACGGAGCCAAGAAACGTGTCACCAGCTCGCACACCTCGTGGATTTTTTGAGAAAATTAATCCGATTGTGCGAGGCTTGTGAGGGAAGGTCATCATTAATCCCCTTCATTAAAAATCCTTCGTTGAAATGAAACCACTTGTCATTGTTGGTGCATCGTGATAGGCCCCACCCCACCATACTCGACAGATGGTGGCATCTCGCATACCTCGCACGACTTTAGTGATGTTAGCAGGAAACCTTGTGAGGTCTGCGAGGAATGGTCCAGATCTGAACCCCGTGATCTGATGACCTGCCAAACTGCATATGGAAAATTTATTTATGATAGTGGGGCCGACTAGGAGAATGGGAAAAGAAAACCCCCAGAGGCACAATTTTTTAGGCCCAAGTCTAAACATAGGGAAAATCCACCCATTTTAGGAAAAATAATAATAACACCCGAATGGAAAGAAAGGACTGATAGGTCAGGTGAAGGGGCTGGTAATAGTACAAAAGACAAGGCTCAGTTGGATGACATAAGAGACCGGTAACCCCTAATAATAGGTTAATACAAAAATATAACATAAGGGTTTAATTAGTAAAATCAATTTTCACATGGGTAACAAAACCCTAAACCTTGAACATTAGACCCCCCATTTACCAAAGATGAACAGACATGCCCAAAACCAAACAAATTTTTTTCAAATTTTAAAAAGTCCCATCAGCCCCCAATAAAACAACTTTCCCTAATCAGTGACAAGTCATGGTTGGATACATGTTTTATGAAATGGATGGTGGATGTTGTGAAAGAAAACCAATAGATAATGATGCAAGTTTTATTCACACATAGTGCATGTTTACAAGGTTTTCACTATGGTACTTGTTCTAGGAGGGCCAAAAAGAAATTTTCACTCAAAGAATGTTTTATTTCTCTTTACTATATTTCTTTCTTTTTGATTTTTTTGTATTTTTTATCATTATTTTGTATTTTTACCTTTTTCCTAGGGTGTAAGATGTTCAAAACTTGGATTGATACTTCACTTTTTTTTTTCTAGATGATATGTTGCGGAAAAGATTATTTGAACTAGCTATGTGGTTCAAGCAATTGTTGATATCTTAGAATTTTTGAGCACATGAATAATCCATGTTGTTTTCATCTTTGAAGGTTACCTTTGTAGTGTGTTGATGATACACCTTGTTGTTGGGATGAACTATTTCACAAGTTACCTTGATAGTGTGTTGTTGGTATATCTTGTTGATGGGTCAAATTGTTTCAAAGGTTACCCTAGTAGTGCGTTGGTGGTATACCTTGTTGGTTGAATTAATTGGGAAGGGTACCAAGTGGCACACCTTGTTGTTTGAACAATACCTAGCTCATAGCGTGAGATAAAAGACATAGATCAAGATTTATTCTGAAGCAAAATGCAAGCATTTTCCCCTAGTGTCTAGCAATGTAGGTCATGGGTTATCTTGTGATAGGATAACATGTTTGGATAGAGTATGCCCTTTTGTACAATGCCTCATGGTTTAGATAATGCTGGATAGGATAGGATCAATGATAGTGACCCTTGCCAAGATGCTTTTCATAAACAAGTGTAAAGTGTTCACCAAACATTTGTCAAGATCAAGATAAGTTGGATTTTGAAAACAATGGATTGGATTTATCATGGATAAGTTGAAATGATTCCACCTGAAATGGTGCACATAGATGCTCAATTCTACACATGATGCATTTTTTCCATGTTTTCATCACGATACTTGTCTAAAGTGTCACCATAGTGGTTTTCATTGGAGGAAAAAATTTCTCTTGACTATTTTTCTTGATTTTTTCTGATTTCTAATGTCACACAAGACACCTGTTTACCAGGTTTTCATCATGGTGACTATTTTTTTCTCATGTTGAACCACCTAGTGGTACTGATGTAGACTTTTTTGGTGTTGATATGGTCATTGTTGTTTCATGATGTGCCAATGATATACTTCTTGGAGGAGTTGTTTTTTCTAGGATACGAGTGCTTGAATGTAACCCCTAGAAATTCTCATCTTCCTTGTTGATACTAGAGTTAACCTTACCTTGATGCACACATCATGATAGGGTGCCCTTAGAGTTCTTATAATAAAGAGTTGCTTCCAACACATGGTTAATGCAAGATTTGGATATATTGGATGGAAAAATGTATTAAGGGATATGAGATTTAGATTAATTGGTTGACAGTTTGGAACCTTTTACTTTCCAAACTTGGGATGATGAGCAATGATGGGTGGATATGAAGATTCGATTGAGACCAACATCTTGATATACCTTGTAGGTTTCTTTTGAAGATTACTATTAAATTATTATACATATTTTATGGATGAACTTCCCTTTTTGATTTTTCTCCATAGTTTCTTTGACTAATGGAGTTTGATAGGGATGATTTTATTGCTTTTTCTTTTGTATACATTTGAATTTTTCTTTTCCATTTTTTTGTTGTTGATTCTTTTGCTTCAATGAATTCTTTTGTTCTTTGATATAGCTTTTTTTCTTGTTGGTGGTTCCAATAAGAGGGTTGAAATATGCATGGATGATGATTCATGGTATGGATAGTTGTAGCATTGATAGAAATTTTATCATAAGGACTCTTCATTCTCTCTATGTTGATGCTTGCATTAGGTAAGGTTGCCCCTAGTATTATAGAGGAATCCTTGATATGTTTGGGTCCCTCAATTTCTAAATAAACAATACCTTGGTTCTTAAGATTGACAATAATTTGGATTGGTTCTAGGGTACCCCATTCATGTAGGCCTAATCCTCTATCTTGATACTGAATCCTTTAAAAAAATTAATTTGCAATAGGATATGTCTTACCTTGGAAATAAGGTGCCAGTCCTTCTTTTCTCTATTGTGGATCTTCAAATTTTATAGATTCTTTACCGATAGGATCCTTTATATGTGGGATAAATTATTGATTGATATCTTTGGCCTAATCCTGTGAAATATTAGATTTTAATGCTTCTTCAAGAGGTGTTTCTAATTTAATATCCATGTAAAAGTATTCCTCATGATTCATTTTTTATATGTCTTCATAGGATGTTTCTGATTCACAACTTATATATAAGTCTTCTTTGTGATCCATTTCCGATATGTCTCCATTGGATGTTTCTAATTCACAACTTATGTATAAGTCTTCTTCATGATCCCTTTCTGATGTCTCTAGCTTCTATAGTGTCTTGATCTTGTTTACACATGTTAAGAGTAGGAGACTCTTGTTTTCTTGGTAATGATATAAAGAGTATGAGACTCTTGTTTTTGATGAATATCATCTACATGTCCATTAGGAGAAAGCATCTCATGGGTAGATGTATGTGTGCTTGGTATATGGATTTGTTATTTTTGGAAAACATGGGATATCTTGGAAGATATTTGCCAAGTCATTGTTGTATTTTGATGATAGGGATTCTTGATCTTGACTTTGTGTGGTATTAGCTTTGATATTTTTTGGATCATGCTCTTGACATGATAAATTTCAAAGAAAGTTTTTCTTGTAAAGGATCCTTGTCTTTCCTCAAAATTTGGGCATATGGGTGATAACTCTTGGTTTAGATTTTCTGCATTAGGTATAAGTGTGGGATTAAGAGTCTCATAATAATCAATATGTATTTCCATGAGGTTGGATGATGTCAATATATCTTGGACTGGATCATTTCTATACTTTGGTGATTGATTTTGATCCTACTTGGGAATAATTTCTTGATTTATGTCCTCTTGCTCACTAGATGATGTAGAGACATTGTCAATGTGATCAGTGATAGATAGCTCTTGATCGTTGTTTTCATCCTTTAAGTTTGAGACATTTTTCACATTGTCATTAGTATATGGACCTTGAATGTCATCTTCAATATCTATTTCCCCGTGATCAACAAGGTCTTGGATGATATTTTTGAGTATAACACATTTTGATGTATCATGACCTTTTACTCCATGGTATTTACAATAGATCTTGTCATCGTACCATGGGAATTTGATGCTAGGTTCACCACTTTGTGGCAATTTTAGAAGTGTGGTAAGTTTAGCATTGACTAATTGGTTTAACACATCCTCAATTGGCTCCCCTAAAGGAGTGTACTCATGTGTAGCAGTATGAATTGATTGTAAGGTTGGTTGTGGTGAAGATGTGGACCCTTGATAACCATGTTGTGTATAAGAAGGGTTAAGTCCCTTTTGTGTGTTGTAGGTACCTTTAGGGTGGGGCACACCTTGATATGAACTTGAGGAATCCTTTTATCTTGAGTTTGAGGTGTTCCTTGATGCT